>CM066320.1:207825711-209091961 GCA_033807775.1 Saussurea involucrata
GAACGGGAATCATTTATTAGCCTTTAACTATCTCTTATATACTCATTAACTTGGAAAGCATTTTAATTTCATGTTTCAGGTATCACTGGTATGCCACTACAAGCATATATTTTCATGGGGCCAATATACTACCAGAAGCTAAAGCATATGGTAGGAATTAAATTATTCATTTATCAAGCTTTAGTAGTATACTCCAGGGAAACATAAAACATGTTCTTGTGATGAGTCTGATGACACATAATTTTTCTCTCACTAAGTAGTTGTTCTATTATCATATAGGTTTTAAGGGCTGCAAACATTATGTAATTTGTAACAACTATATGTTATCATGCCATTATTTGCATTCTTTCTGTCATATATCAAGGCTTTGTTATCATCAGTTATATTTGTTAATAACTGATTGAACTCTATACAAAAACAAGGTCCTTGATAAGATGCATGCTCGAGGCATGGGCCCTCGCCAACTGATAACAAGACAGCCCACAGAAGGGAGAAGCCGTAATGGAGGTAAGATTTTTGCTTCTTTGAATTATTTTGACATAACATTTAATAAATATCGTAATTTATAATTGTGATAATTACCTAGGCTTGCGAGTGGGGGAAATGGAACGAGATTGTTTGATTGCTTATGGAACGAGTAACCTGATTTATGAGCGCTTAATGATCTCTAGTGACCCCTTTGAGGTTCAGGTGCGTCACACACACACACACACACACACATATATATATGTATCTATACAGAGTCCTCTTATTTTGAAAACCATCCTAATCGTGTAAACCGTCAATGTCATTGGTTAAATTAATGAAATTGTTTTATGAAATTGTTTATTTTGATGAAATTGTTTCATATCATTCATTTCTTGATGAAATTGTTTCATATATTTGTGTTTTTTATGTAGTTTCATGTATTTTTTTCATTCTTATGAAACTGTTTCATATATTTTCGTTTTTACATAAAAAAACACAAATATATGAAACAATTTCATCAAGAAATGAATGATATGAAACAATTTCATCAAAATAAACAATTTCATTAATTTAACCAATGAAATCGACGGTTTACACGATTAGGATGGTTTACAAAAGAATATCCCTATATATATATATATGTTTTCAGTAAACGCATGTGTAGAAGTGTGCAAATATTTGATGTCAAAATCTTGAAACTTGATTCTTTGTTCTTATCTAACAGGTTTGTAGAAAGTGTGGGTTACTAGGATACATAAATTATAAGACCAAAACTAGGGTATGTGCCACATGCAAGAATGGAGATAATATCTCATCCATGAAACTACCATATGCTTGCAAGCTTTTATTCCAGGTAAATATCTAGTTTTTACATTTGTTGGGATCTAAAACAAATATCTAGTTTTACCGTAAACTGGATCGATCCACTAGTATGATAAAATACAGGTGCTTGTTCTCAAAGAAGATGTTGCAGTAGTCTTTCTTTCCAGTCATTCTATTGCTTCATTTTATTTAATTAGTTAATTCCCAATTGCAGGAACTCCAGTCAATGAATATAGTTCCTCGTTTGAAGTTGGCTGATTAATGATATATACATATTGTAATTATATCTGTAAGTGCCTTTTCATTACATATTCTTAAAAGAAAATTTCATATAATAACAACCACGATTTGCTGGGATTGCAGGCATCATGGTTGACTACATTGCTCCCAACGGTTTGTTACCGTCAAGGAAACCTTTTTTTTTTTTTAATACGGTTTCTGTTTAGTTAATTAATTTTATATAGTTTACCATATATATAACCTGATAGCCACATCAACTTCACCCTCTCGTTCTTTGGTAGTGTTAATTAAGCTTAATGTTAGTAGTCTTGTAGAAAGACGATATATGCATACTGGCTTGTTAGAGCATCTCCAATGATTGTTTGAAGATGACTTGAAGAAGGGTTGAAAAAAGCTTGACCATTGGAGAAATCACTTGAAAAAGATTTTACTGATCAAAGGGTTGATGTTGCTCAAGTCTTTGAAAAATAGAATGTGAGAAGCAAAAGAGATAGAAAGTACATTAAGCTGGGCCTAACGACTTTTTTATATATTTTTATTTTGTTCAAGTCATCCGCAATAGCTTCACCATTGACCTTCCGCACCGGGACCTTGGGTTAGAATGGGTTGGCACGGGTTGGGGCTAAACACCATCGCACCCCTTGGGGTTGGCGCGGGATGGAACCCGCTCGGGTTGGGGTGTTAAATTTTTTTTTTTTTTGAATTTGAGCCGTTGAAATATGGACGTTGGGTATTAATTTTTTTTAATTATTTATATCCTGTAAATACTAATATTAACCTATTTATTTTTTTCACAAAAACAAATTTACTCTCAATCTCTCCTATCTTCCCCATTTATTTTTTCACACCACTAAATTTTCTCTCAATCTCTCAAACTTTTCTCTACTACAAAAACAAAATGTCTTCTTCATCAGTGAACTCGTCGGAATTTTATGAGTCGTCTTCGTCATCGTCGGACAGAGAAATTAATCTACCCGCGTATCGTCAAATGGATTACGATATTTTTCGTGGATTAATCGAACACATTTCACGGCTTCCAAGACACAACGAGTAGTTATCATTTTTTATTTGAAATTTATGTATTTTTATTTTTTATTTTTATTATGTAAGGTTAAAATATTAGTTTGATTTATAAATTATAATATTATATATTATTACAAATTACTTATAAAATATTAATTATTTAAATTAATGGTAACAAAAATAAAAATAAAAACAAAAATAAATAAAAGATGGGATGGTCGTGTGGGACGGATGTGGGGGTTTGTGGGTTAGAATAAGTTGGAAGAGAAAAATGATATTTAAAAATTAAATCTTTCATAGAATAATATTCTGTTAACTTACGTGCGATATTTAAAAATTAAATCTTTCATAGAATAATATTCACTAGATAATTCAAAAATTCCAACATACCAATTAATAAATCGGCGTTTGGTCATAAAACACCTGTAATGTATCGAATTTTTTAAACCATTATTCAATCATATTAAATAAGTCGACATAAGATGATTGATATACCTAATATTGGTTAGTCGACACATGATAAATGGAATAAATCCGTTCCAGCGCAACACAAGTAAGAGCATCTGAAGCTTTTCTATTTTAGAGAAAATTTAGAATATAAAGATTTTAAGCTATAATTTTGTTTCAACAGTTTTTTCAAAACTATCCCTAAAACGGAGAAAATAGGAAAGAGAATGAATTTTACTTCAAATACGGAGATAACCCAAAAAATGATTACTAAATAAGAGCACCAATAGAAATCTTTAAAACAAAGTTTGTATATATATAGAATTGTATGGAGATAAAATATTTTATTTAATGAAATTATACGTGTCTTCTGCGCATACATACACGTGTGATGTAAAAAGGACACGTAGTTTGTTCCCTCAGGCATCAGCATCACTTGCCTCTTCAAGTCGCCATCTCTAGCTAGTTTCCTCTCTGACTCTGTCTGGGTTAATTTGCTTTCTTGACAAAAAGCTAAGTAAGATCTTTATTAATATCACTTAATTTTATATGATGTTTGATTAATAATTTCTATACACATGGATTGATAATCTTATATGATCATCTTTCTAATATTTATTTTTGATTATTTCACAGGTTATTATATATAGCTAGAGAGTACCATCTGATCATATATACTTCAAACGATCAAACACAAAATAATGTCAGGTGTATCCCTTGCGGTGGCTCCGCGCTCTGACCCTCATGAAACACCCACCACCACCGACAACCACCGACAACAGACGGCGGTGGGTGGTGTAATGGGATCTCTACGTGTGATTGAACTCCAATTAGTAGCTTTCATTATGGTTTTTTCAGCCAGCGGTCTAGTCCCACTTTTTGACCTTGCTTTCCCAGCCTTCACCACCGTCTATCTCCTCCTTCTATCACGACTTGCATTTCCTAATTCTTCAACTATTACTCGTAATGAACCAGAGATCATGTTCCAAGGAACCCGCCTTTTTCGAGCGTATGTGATATTGGGAACCACCGTTGGATTGTTTTTACCGTTGGCTTATGTTTTGGGTGGGTTTGCAAGGGGAGATGAACACGCACTTCAGTCAGCAACACCACACTTGTTCTTGCTTTCATGTCAGATACTAACGGAGAATATTATAAGTGGGTTGTCTTTGTTTTCAGCTCCTGTTAGAGCTTTAGTACCAATGCTGTATACAGTTAGGAGGATCTTTGTAATCTTGGATTGGGTTCAAGATGTGTGGCTTAACAACACCCTTTCTGCAAATGCTGAAATTAAGGTAATTTAAGAAAAACCCGGATCACTTTTTAACTTTGTCTCAATTGACTATATATACAACTTGGGCTTTTGGAATTCCCTTTAGAGATCACTGGTTTGAGTCCTCCCAGCTAGGGGTGTTACCGAGCCGAGCTCGAAAAAATAATATCACGCTCGAGCTCGATTAATTTTTCAAAGTCGGGCTCGAGCTCGAATATTTTTTCAATGTTCGAGCTCGAGCTCGATGCTCATTTATGAGCTCGAATTAGAGATCGATTAACTCGTTTATGTAGTCCAAATCAATAATTTTTATATTTTAATTATATAGTTTGTAAACATATAAATACATCAGGCTCGAAAAAGTGTATGCTCGAATGGCTTGGCTCGACTCTCGACTCGACTCGTAAAGCTTAATCGAGCTTTCGAACGAGTCGAGTCGAACATCAGTGTTATAGAGCTCGACTCGTTAACTTAAACGAGCTTTAGTTTGTGTTCGAGATCGACTCGAGCTCGACAACTATTAGGCTCGTGCTCGAGATAAACGAGCTCGAGTAGCTTGTTAAAAGCTCGACTCGTTAACACCCCTACTCCCAGCCCTTTTTCAAGGGCCCACCAGGATTTTTTCTGGCGGTTCTTGGAGCATCTCCAATAGTTCTCCAAAATTTCTCCAGGGGCTTTTCATGCAAGAAGGCTAGAAATGTGATACCATATATGATATACACAAGTTAAATGGGCAATACATAGACGTTTAATCATATATGATATCACCCTTCTCGTCTTGTATAACTTTTAACTTCTCGCAAAGAAAATACATTATCTCCAACAGATTTTCCATTTTGGAGAATCCAACATTAATTAAAATATTACTTCTCTTTCTACGTATTTATTTTCAGTTTTCTATTGGTTCTCACTTGGTAATCATATTTTGGGTAATCTTCATATTTGGAGAAAAAGCCGTTCTTTCTCCTACTTTCTCCATCCTGGGGTAGTTTAGAGCAAATTATTAGCTCAAAATACTCATTTTCTCCATTTTGGAGAAGCCGTTGGAGATGCTCTTTCGGGCCCTACTGGTATTTTCCTGGGATTAGTCGAAGCCACGCACTTGGACACCACTTTTTATAAATAAATAAAAAACTTTATTGCTTAATTTGTTAATGGTTAATTTTGATGTTATGTGCAGGATGTTGCTTGGTTTTGGTTTGGAAGGGTTCTAGGTGTGGCGAATCTGGCATATTTTTCGATCAATCTGTTTGGATTTTTGATTCCAAGGTTCCTTCCAAGAGCATTTGATCACTACTTCAGGGAGAGAAATGAGATTCAAAGAAAGATTGGAGAAGACAACAAGCAATTTGGAGATAATAAGAAGTCCAATTAATATTATGTGGAGTTGAGTTGAAATATTATAATAAGGTAACTGGTTTTTTTTCTTTCCCAAAGTCATTGTTGGTTGGTGGATCTCATAAATATATATATATATATATATATATATATATATATATATATATATATCATATATATGTATCATAAGTAGTAATGAAAGCAGTGTGTACAAATACACTTTAAACATATGTTTTGGGTATATTTGAAGTTTAGTTCCTCGTACTGTGATTGACAGCTGGTGATCCAAAATTTTGGTGTTGGGTTCGTATGGTTGGATTGGATGCGATTAAATCCGTTGACAGTGAATTGACCATTTTATCCACATGGGATTCCACCTTTTAATGGATATGATACCCCAATTAAAATAACATATGTTTGAGGTATTTAAGACTTGGTCATTACTTCTTTCTACGTAGGTCTTTGATTTCTTTTATTTGGTCAAATGTGGTGATTATGAGTTAGTTCTATTTGAAGGTTGAAGAAGGAAAACATGAAAGAATAAGATGGCGTTTGTTTTTTTTAAGAGGTTTGGAGTCTAACCTCTTATTTTAATTCGGTGGTGTTTTAAGAGGTTATAAGATATTAGGTTATCTCTAATAATTTCAGACGTATTTCAGATTTAAAAGCCTATATAATTTGGATGAACGTAAAACCGTCTGACCGATTTTACAATCCACCCCCTTGGGAGTCCAACGTCCTTACTGGCACAACAGTCCGGTTCCCTGCTCTGATATCATCTGTAACATTTTATATACCAGGTTTTGTTTGCTTCGTTCACATACATGGATTCACGGTTTTAAAACACGTATGATAAATGAGGTAATAAGTCCCTTATGACGTTCCCTTCCCCAACCAATGTAAGATCTTACAATCCACTCCCCTTGGGAGTCGAGCGACTCCAATTCCTAACTTTGATATCATTTGTAATATCTCAGGTCAATCGCATCTTATATTGGCCACATACCTGGACTAACGGCTTTAAAACGCATTTGATAGATAAGGTGTTAAATTCCTTGTAAGGCAAATTTCATTCTCTCCCCAATCTATATGGGATCTTACAATGCTATTGAAAAATCCAGAATTTTATGTGTAGCATATATTTAGAGTAAATGGTTATACACTTCTTTTTACTTGCCTATTGTGGCTATACACACTAGTTAATTTTCAGATGTTTCATGGGATTTCGGTCTTAGTATGCAAACCCATTGTTCTAAAAGGTTTCAACCGTCATGATACGCTGTGGCTTAGGGCTTGTGTCTCACATCACGTTAAGTTTGTGGCACGTCATGGCTTATGTGCTGCCTTTTGTAACGCTATATTTTTTTTTACTTTTTAAATATCTTTTTTTTCAAGTTTTAGATACATAACCTAATTTAACATATTTATTATCATTGATTTATTGATTAATTGTACAAAATATATTTTTTATATTATATTATATATACTATTAAAATTTGTCGCCACCATAAGTAACGCCTTGAAAATCTCATATCCCCACCATAACTTCTAAAACATGAGGCTTATTAGTTTCTTCGCCACGTCATATTCTGTAATCTTGTTTAAGCTTATGTTTTGTATTATATACAAATAAATTGTAATTAAAAATATAGATTAGTTTTACTTTTATTTTAACCTAATTTACTTTTCGGGTTATCTCAAATTAAAAAATTTAAGTTTTAACCATCAACTTTTTTACCAAATGTTCGGAATCGTGCAGGTGTAACACCATAAGACACCTTTTACTTGCGGTGTCAGACTTTTCGTACAAAAAGAAATGAAAAAATGTGGCTTGCGGTGCTTTGCAATGGTTTGCAGTTTTATATTTTTTTTTAGAAAAAATCTGACACTACAAGTACAAAAATGTCTTATAGTATCAGACTACAGGATTTTGATAATTTAAAAAATTAATGGTTAAAACTTAAATTTCTTTATTTAATATGGTTATTTAATTAAATAACTGTTTTTTTTTATAATATCTTGATAGCAGTACATATTAAAATCTGAATAATAAAAGTACCTTGAACAGAAAAATATTATATATTTAGAAAACCCTTTTTCTATCGTCAGCAAACACCATAATCTGCTCCTTGTACTACACCAAACTCACCTTTCTCCAGTCTAACCCATCCACCAAAAACACAATGAGAAACAAAGGTCAAATTTACCCTTCTACCCCTTTCGATTCCCTCTCCATCTTTAAGCTTTTACCGGCGGCCATTGTTGCCTTAACCGCCGTCCTTTCTCTCGAAGAACAAGAAGTTTTGGCTTACATGATAACAAGGTCCATCAAATCCACCACTACCCCTTTTTCCAAAAACAAAAAGAAATCCTTCAACAATAATATCCATAACCCTCCACTCTTCCATTGTGGGTGCTTCCATTGTTATACCACTTATTGGTTCAGATGGGATTCTTCTCCTAATCGTGAACTCATTCACCAAGTAATTGAGGCCTTTGAAGACCACTTGAACAACAACCAACAACAACAATCCAAGAAGAAAGTCAAGAAGAGAGATAAATCCGGAGGAAAACCTCAAGTTTCTTCGCCGGAGGCAGGTGAGATTTTGAATAACACGGCGGAGGAAGAGTCGCCGGAAGGTGCGACGGTTGGAGTTGGTGAAACGGCGGTGAGTAAAGGGTTGGCTAGAAGGGTGTTGCCGGATGTGTTAGGGTTGTTAAACTCACGTTGGTGGAGTCTTTGGAGTCCGAATGTCTAGTCTAACTATGACCATTTCCAATGGCCTAAAGGTTCTATTTTTCATCCCCGAATGAAGCTCTCATGTTATCCAATCTCTAATATTAAAAAAATGCAAATATGTTTTTATTTCAATCTCTGTGTTTCTGCATTGTGGTGGCCGGCCGGAGTTTGTTTGATTACCGGCGGTGAATATATTATATATGTCACTATTTGTAAAAATGTAGTTTAAATAATGCTTAGGAAGTAAGCATAGGAAAGGAAGGGATGGGAATGGGGAGTGTGAGTTGGGGAAGAAGGGGCCCAATGAAAACAGAGGTGAACCATGAGTGATGGCTGACGTTACACTGAATAATTAATTGATTTTGATTTTCACCTTCAATAATTGATTCGAATTTATTTTTTTGGGTTAATTCGGAATTTTGAAAATATAATATAATATAATATATCAAGGTTAGAAAAATAAAAAGCTATGGTAATCGACCAAATTAAATCACAGTGATACGATTGTCTTTGAAGGTGTGGCAACTGGCATGGCTTTCTATTCAAGTTATTTTTCCGCTGTTAAATAAATTGAGAAAAGAAAAAATAAACGTTTAATAACCAATATATAGGGGTGAAATAAGGACGGATTTATGTGTTAATTTGGGGTCTCGTGGGGTGAGCAGAGTACGGTAAATTCAACAATTAACCTCAAACATCCTCCTTATCTTTGGTGAGGTTTGAACCCCTAACCTCTTACGAGGACAAAGACTTCTATACCGCTAGGCCAAAGGCCTTTTGGTAAAAAGAACATGTTTTTTATAGTATAAATATTTTTTTTTTCAGATATATATATATATATGTTATGAGCTCCAAAAAAATAAGTTTGACCCTATATTTTTTTAGACCAATTTCATTATTATATTTTTATATAATTTTTTTCTACATTAATTGTTAATTGTGGATTCTTAGGGTTAGGTTTTGTTATTTAACGTGTAATTGTTAATTTTTTGTAAATCATTAATTACTGGGACTTGGATTTATTAGTTGATGTCAAATTGTTAGTTTTTCATTGTTAATTTTGATGTTAACGTCTATTAATTGGTTTATAATTGTTACTTGGAATGATATTTCTTACATCTATTTGAAATAATGATTACGGAGTCATTCTAATTAAAGAAATAAATAAGACAGTGTATTTAAATAAAGGACATTGTCAACCCGTGGCGACAAATGTTGTATCGAACCAATTCAAAGGTTTTTTTTTATCAAAATAATCAAGCATGCAGATTTGAGAGATGTCAATTTATAATGGTTCACTAACTTTATTATGTTACTTTCATTGGGACAGGACATGACATGACACGACCTATATATATACATTTAAAGGTTATTTGTCATGAAATTTTCCTCTACTTTAACCAAATACATTTTCATAATGTTGTTCCACTATGTATGTATGAATTATTAATTTTTAAATAAAGATTTATCTTTTACTTTTCAAAACAAGATCAAATTTAGATCACTCCCTCAGTCCCTCTTAAATCATAATCACTTCTAATATTGACAATATGTATATTGTACCAAAATAAAAGCACAAATGACATTTGGGATCAAATGTCTATATTACTACTTTTAATAAATCTATATATTTTTTTAATTATAATGATTTCTTGTAGTCTGAATCTTGCTATGAAATTGATCTTTTGTCCTAACATGATTAATAAAGATGTTAAATTTAGGTTATTTTGTCTTCTAACCCTATTTTTTATTTTTATATAAGAACTTCAAAAATCTAACGTATTGTAATCTAAAAAGATTTTTATTTGGGATGATTTATTCATCTATAATTGGAACGGATATATTTAAAAAAAAAACTTGACTTTTTGCATAAGCAACCCCTAAAAATTTGTTTAAATAAGTTATTTTCTATATCATTAAATTACTACCAAATATCATATATAGTTGACCAAATAAACAATGAGTTATATTACGTTATTAAGAGATTGTTTGGCAAAATGAGTAATCATTTATATGCATATAAACTAGTTTATAAATTAACTTATAAGCTAGCTTATTGATAAGCCATACATGTCATTAAGCCCATTAAGTCAAAAACAAACAGGCCCTTAAAGTAGTTTATGAGGAATTTTTAACATTTTCTTCAATTATAACCTTTATTAATATTATTCATTAATAAATATCAACTATTAATTATTGATAAATAGAAATTATAGTTATTAAAATTATTGATCAATTAATTTTAATCACACAATAAATATTAATACTAACTATTAAACTGTTATAGATGTTATCAATTATACTAAATATTTTTAAAAAATTATTCAAAATATTTAAATATTAAAAAGAAAATTACGTAAAGATTAAACTTATACTTATTTTATTTCCTAGATAATTAAAATATGTTACATAATTTAATAAACTATTCAAATGAATTGTATAAATATTAATTAATTAGGATATATGAAGTTGATTAATTTTATTGTTATTCATATTATATGTAATTGTTATTTAAAGTTATATATTAACATAGGTTTTTTCTGAAATTTGTTTCAACAAAATCAAAATTTATAATACATATATAATAACTCATTTTAAATTCTTTCAACTAACATATTATACTGTTTATTTTCTTTATCATCTTGCTTGTAGCAAGTAACAAATTATATTATTATAAATTTGCTTTAATTATTTTATTAGAAATTTGTTTGAATTATATTATGAAATATTTGTAATTGACTCCTTTTTTCAAAATAGTTTTTATATATTGATCATTTTACATGTTTATAAGTTAGCTTTTGTCAAACATAATTTATTCATCAGCTAACTTGTCAACTATGAACTAATTAGATGATAAACATCAGCTCGTTTATCATCTAATTTACCATAAACACAATCTAAGATGCTAACAATGAGACTCGTACATAAATAATGAGATAAGTTTTTTTATTTATGTTAGGGTTATGTCACATGTCACCTCCATTCGTTAATAGATTTCTTTCCGGAGGAGATAAATGGATCTCCACTCAGCTGCATTCCTATAATCCGGTCCAATACAAACTAGATATAACTATTAGGACGAAATGAACAAGGCGCACTAAGGATTACTATTACATAGTACAAAGTAGAGAGGGCCAAATATCAGTTATGGGTCCGACCGGGCCGGGTCCAAATCGGTCCCGATCCCAAATATTGATTTCGTGACCGGTCTCAGTCTCAGTCCCAACCCAAATATTAAGTATCGGTCTCACCTATCCCAGACCGGTAAACCAGACTCACTTAATTTATTATTATTTTTTTAAAATTGATTTTTTAGTTAGAAAAATTATTTTTTAAAGAATTTAGTGAATCAAATAAACTAAAAAATATGTATTTTTATATAATTGAGTCAATCAAATACACTAACAAATACGATTGTATTATACTGGGTCATTAGATACACTAAAAAATACGTGTTGCTATAATTGGGCCAATCAAATACAAACAAGACGAGATTACTCGTTGATTTCAACTAACCCAATGCCCATATTTACCTTTGCATGTAAAATTACTGAATATCTGTCATTCCATGAATATTTATGTAACACGTATTTTTAAAAATAAAATTCTAAAAACTTGGGATGGGAGGTGAGGTGGAATACATTAACGGGTAAAAGACAAAACAAAAACAAGGAAATAAAAACAGCAAATACCCGTCACATAACAAATTTAAACTAGTTAGGTCAAAGAACCATATTTCACACCAGCATGCAAATTGTGGTGATAAGCCATAGGAACCAAAACTCTAATTTTCAGAAACTTCAATAATAATGATGATATCAAATTTTTATAGTCGTTAGACCATCTCCAATGGGGTCACTAAATCTTACACTAAACACTAAATTTGGTGTAAATTACACTATTCACATCTCCAATGAGGTCTCTATTTTTCACACTAAATTTAGTGTAATGAATAGTATTACACTATTCATTTACACTACTTTTACATCACTTTTAAAAAATAGTGTTACTCATTGGAGAAGATTTACTATTAACACTAAAATTTACACTACTTTTGAAATTTGGTGTAAAATATAGTGTGACCCATTGGAGATGCCCTTAGAAGAAAGGATTAAAGCAAAGAAAGAGTAGCCGCCATGTCCTATCACTATCGATGTCCTTATGGTAGGTAATCTTCATGTTGTCCCACGTGACAACGACGCAGCTTAATACTATTATTTGTTCTTTGTCTTCTTCTAAATTTACTAACTTCAACCCGGTATTTAGTGAATCAACCAAAATAAATAAACCAAACTGCTACTTCAATTGAGCATTGACATCATCAAAGTAGATTCAACTTCAACTACATAGATAGCAAGCAACAACATTGCATGGCAAACATCCTATATATCCTATGTATATTAAAGTCTAAATATATATAGAGCCGATACAAGAATAAAGCAATGTGGTACTTCAAACATCCAACGATCCTATATTTTTTGTTTGATAATTACATTCAACATATTTATCTTACTAGCTAGTAAGATATATTGTATTATCAACAATATATATTGCTAACTGTAGAAGGTTGTGTAGCATATGAATGGGCTACCTGGTACATAACAAAGGGAAATAGTCATTCTACCAACTAAAATTGATCTCCTAGTCATTTCCTTCCCGGTTTTTGCATCAATGTCGCTACTTCCGTAATATATAGGTCCGTAATTGTGGACTTAACTCAAAAACACAAAAGTAAATACGAATCTTATCGATTTTCCTTTAAAAAAATCGACCCAGGTCCTGCAATTGGTCCGCAATAAAGTATTTTTTTAGGAAAATCAATTAGATTCGTATTTTTTGTGTTTTTGAGCTACATCCGCAATTACGGACTATATATTGCAAATGTAGTGACAATTTGAAAGAAATGAAAGAGAAATGGCTAGGAGACCAATTTACTTATGTACTTTGTGTATTTGAGTCAATTTCCCCATAATGAATTATTTAGTTTTGGCTACGAGGCAAAGACCAAACTTCTAGCGTTCGTTTGTTTTTGCCAAACTAGGGGGCCATCAATAATCTTGAATAATTTGATTAGGGACCATTGAACAATTTTTGGTGGGGTTGAGTCCAGGGTCCAATTCTCACTGGGAAAACACTATTTCTCCTAAAAATTATCTTTTCAGTTTTCTACTTTTCTTGCTAAATTTGATATATTTTATCAAATATATTTGTTTGCAATCTTCTAATGTTTCTTCAAACTTCTATTTTTTGTTTCATAGTCATATATAATTGTCTGAATTATTAATGGAGAAAATTAGACGACCAAGAAAGGGTGCATGAAGCGTTATAAACGTTCAAAATTTGGATACGTACCTTTCATGATCAAAATAAGTTACTAAGTTTCATTAGCCTAGCCTTCTGTGTACCCAACTTTTTATCTGGTGAAGCATATGTTTTACACACAAAATACTGTCATTATTACCAGTACTTGGATTTAAAACTATCTTTTATGACTTGTAGGAGGTAAGGTAATTCAAATGAATAATGAATAGATATGAGTACAGAGTAAAAGTGCTTAGACATTACCTTCGTTGCGAATGTCCACACCAGCTTGCAGCCAATATTCAACAATCTCTCCACATTGTCCCTAAAATGTGTACAATCATTCAGTTAGATTTAAGTGGATCTCTGAATTGTGTCTATATTTTTAAGGAATGCATGGATAAATAAAACGAAGACCTTTAGTGGGTATTGGGTTTCGCTTAACAGGAATCGAGTGAACAAATAGGCATCAAAATCCCACAAACAAATGACTGGATTTCCTATATGCCCTCAAGGGCGTAAGAAATCAGTTGCTTCACAGTGGGATAGTTAAATGGTCAGTTTGGTTATGTGTTGTATGTGGTTGGCTATTCATACGTCTCTATTCTCTAATCCCTGTTTAGAGCATTTGGTGTTGTTCCTATTAACAGATGCCAAAAAGGTTGGGCCCCATGATGCTTCAAAGCCTATACGACTATACGAGCCATATGCTAGCAGACAAGCAAATATGATATATAGTGGTGGATGGTAATCATTCACATATGAATTTCAGAAAACGACAAGCATGGCACCTGACAAGATCTTGTTTATGAAAATATAATGCAAAAAAAAGACGTAAAAAGGTTCAAAAAGGTATGAAAGGAACATGCCCATAATATCCAAGTCGACCTCTTACACATCAATGGCCAACAGTATTTGTTATTGCCTTAGTTAGATTGTGAGGATCAAAAAAGTCAAATTGCCAACAAGAAACATCTCTCCACAACCATTGTATAATTAAGTTGGATCCTCTTCTTTACTTCATTGGTCATAGAATCAAAAACATATTGAAATGTTCTACAAAAATAAATAAAAACTGTCGATTCTGTACCGAAAGTTTTCACCACAAATAACCAGAGCATATGATCTTCAATGTCTCAAACAAACATGTGGAATCCAAACGTAATGAAAACAATACAAAAATGCAGAAGTACATGTCTAACAAACAAGAAAATATGATGTTTAATGCTAGGTATAATATATTGATTCATCAACTACAATCTGCAAGCACTAAACCAGATATTGAGGGTTTATCACCCAGCCTAAGCATATAAGCCCTTTGTTCAGATGGTGGGGTAGATAGACATGTTGCACTTGCACCTAAAATTTATAAAGTTGAATAAAGTTGTTTATTTTTTCTTAGAGAAAAGAAAGTAAATCTTCTGATATTACAAAGATAACCAGGACAAATAAACTTGACCCAAGTAAATAGAAAAATGGATAAAGTGATAACAAGACAAAAGAAATTATGCAAACCTGAAAGGTACATAAAATATCAAGGCTGTAGGTAAGGGGCTGTTTGGCAGTTGCTGAATGGTTTGGTGCAGAATGATTAAGAGGTTTTTATGATATAGTGCAAAATGAAATATGGTTGTTTGGTAATTGTTTAGAATGAAATCAGGGTGCTGAATGGTTAAGGGAGGCCCAGGATGCTAAATCATTCAGAGGGTTTTAGAACCATTAAGAGGCAGACATTTTTTTTGCCAAACAGAATTTACCTCTTAACGATTCAGAGGTTGCCTCTTAATGGAACTATTAAGAGGTAAACAAACAGCCTTAAATTATCCTCAGTGAGACCTTAACTATTTCTCAGATGGATAAATTAAAAGACAAACTTGACCATTTTGACTCATTAACTTGACACCTGGTGTTAAGTATCTTAAATGAAAAGACACACAAGTCACAACAGGGGTAATTTTATTCAAGAGCACAAGCAACAAATAGAAGAAATTTTCAATTTCAGTCCTGCCTAAATAAATGCATTCCATTTTGGTAATACCAAAATAAATATGGTAATTTCTAATAAATAATCAGATAATGTTACACTGGGACCAAATTATATATGCCACAATTGTTACTTGGCTCCCACCGTTATCCTCTAACTTCATCCCTTCATTAATGTTATCAGTTATCTAAGAGGGAAATAAGCCTAAAAGAATGAGTAAAATAGGTAAAGTCTAGTGACATCTTTTGGTACCTGCTGCCCACCCTTCCTCCTCTGCTTTGAGAACCGTGTGAACGGAGAGTGGGCAGAAGGGAAGGAGGTCCTCATACGGAGTCGCACACTTACTTGAGCAGTGCGGGAGACTGGGGAATGGGTCAAGTAAAGTCCCCTGGGGCCGGAAAAAAGGAGGGGGAATATAAAGCAAGGATAAAAAGTAGATACTTTTATCTGGATTCATAACTCCTTGTTAGGTTGTGCTAGAACATAAAGAAGCTATTTGAGATTAAATTTAGTAGCCATTAGATGTAATAATGTAAATCTTGAGTATAATATCAAACAGAAAACATTGTCAGGATAAGTGATGTTGATGACCCAGTAAGAAGTAAAAGAAAAAGCCGGTAAACATCCTTTTCAATTAAAAAATGCACTAGAAGAACCTGTAGCAATCATTATGCTGTTTGTGAAATCTAAATCTTTTTAACACCACCACGATTTCGAGAGAATTCCGAAAATTAAGTTGCAATTATATGGAACAAACTGGACTTAGCAAATGACAGAACTATTAACTAAGGATGTATTGTAGCCAAGCAAGTGAAAAAACATGAATTTTTTTTAAAGGCAGTCAAGTACCAAAAGCCTGAACACATGAGAAGCAAAATCAGTGAATAAATACATCTATAAACACAATTCATGACTCAATATTCAAACATTTAGCAAAGTTACAAGTATTGCATTTTCAGACAACATTACACACCCTTGAATAAATCATTACCCTAATCACAATTGTAGCTAGTGGGTTGGGTTTCGGGTGACAAGTTGAGGTTAACGTGAGAAGCGTGAGAAGTGGTTATCAACCGTTGGATGAGAAATGGACACACATTAGGATGAGATGCACCGAGATAAGATGCACGGAGAAGCACCGGATCAATTATCTTCTAAGCCGCAATTCATGGGAGGGCATTTGATTAAAAAGTGATCAACGGTTCAGATCCGGTTCTCATGCTTCTCACGTTAACCTCAACTTCTCACACGATCCTTCGCCTGTAGCTAATGGCATGGCAAGCAAATCATACAAGCATCAGCTTGTAGGTCCAAAAGCTACTGTAGATATTTATACAAATATCTAACCGACGCCTTGTTATTTCCTCTATGTTGATGCCCACCTGCCGTACATTAAACCATCAAAGCATCTATAAAAAGTCGAAAAGAAATCGTTCATTCACATATCTTCCTTCATTCCCAATATCACAGAATTGATTGCGAGCTAAGCTCTCTACCCAAAACCATGAAGGTGAGGTTCTATTTCTATAAAATTATATTAGTACCTCTGCTATTTCTCATCCTTACCTATCCTATTGCAGTTACCAGGAGGAATGTATGGCAAGTTTAGGCAGACTAACAGTGAGTGCCTAAAAGAATTCTCTCCCATCTTGTCCACCTTTTTTTAACATATTTGTTATGTGTTTTTTGGACTCAATGGAATCATTTATGTGTCTTACAGAGTGGCCATCATCCAACAGCTTACTATACTATCCTAAATCACACTATTATGTCAACTCTTCTAGAGGCAACCAACCTCAAAAGTCATTTGCATGCCTAGAGGCAGCAAGTGCTGATGGTGAGCATGTGGAAGACAACCCATCTGTTTCTCTGTCTGAAATCTTTCATGGATACCACATGTTCAGGACTCCTGAAAAAGATCTATTCAGCACTGACCTAGCAACACCAAAATTTGCTACATCTATTGAGAATATGATGCAAAATGAAACTAGAACAACAGAAGGTGAATTGAAGCTTGTGAAGGAGAAGTTACAGAAGTTGTTGAGTGCTGAAAGAAAGGAAAATTATCATAACCACGCGTCTTGCAGAAAGAGTTTCACCTATAGTGGCAAGCCTCCGGCTACAGACAATGAGAACGAAGCAATCGCTTATCCACTTAAGCATTATGTCTTTGGTTCAGAAGTTGGACTACCAAAAACAACTAAAGTAAAGGACCATAGAACATCGCTGTGGGAGCTGTTTCAGAAAACTACAAAGGCAGGGGAAACAACTGAACCTAAAAGTAACATAGGAGAGCAGAAGAAAAAGAAAACTGATAAATCTTCCGTAAGTTTGATGAAAAAGATAATGAAAAGAAGAATACTTCACCCTCCCTCTCAGTGTTCTACAGCAGCTTCTGTAGGAACCGTTGATTCTGCTTCAGCCAATGAAAAACTGCACAAGGTACAGTCTATTTATATTCATATAATTTTAAGCATCACATGTCCCATTCACCCTATGTGAATAAGTAGCAATTCCTTGGTTGATTGGCTAATGAGGTCTGAGGCTCTGAACCTAATAAACTAATGTAACCCATGCAGATCCTGCGCATGCTCCACAGGGTATATCCTGAAGCCTCAGCTATTTCACAAAAATCTCAAAACATGTGGAAATATGTGACAAAAAGCAACTTCACCCATGAGGAGAGGTATACAAACAGAAATCAAATGCTATCCGAAGATACCATTATATTTCCTTATAGAGCTATTACTGAAATGAGTGCAAACCACACAAAGAGCAACATGTCCCATTCCACATATGGTAGGGGTGATATCAACTGGAATAGAGAATGCTGGATCAAATCAGATGCAGAATGTAAGTATACAGAGATTTACCATCTATCATTTAACAACTTTACTACTACATATCAAGAAATTTCAAATTTTGTCCCCCTTTTTACCATTTAAATAAAAAAAACGTTAATGAGTTGTTAAATTTGCTTACCTGGCCTTTTTTGTCTTCTTGTTTTACTATGTTTAATTCTTATTTGGCTATCATATAGCATATTCTATTTTTTAAGTGTAACTACAGATACTTAACAGGAGGCTCACTAATTACCAGTATTTATATCTGACTCGTTACTGTTATTTCCTTGTAGACCTGATATTGGAACTGTAGAAGCCAAAAATGTGGTATGGATGGATGCTGCCCTTGGGTGGAAAGTACATTGAGCAAATGTGACAGCCTGACAGGAAGAATTCATCTACTGGTAATTAGTGAGCGTATTGAAGTAAAGTAAACAGATGACAACCACCTACCATGAATGTTCAAAATCACCATTTTTTTTGCTTTTCTGGAATAATAGTGTGACTTAGAAGAAAGAGCATGTGAATTAAACCTACATGTTTTTCTATAAAAGATAGAATGGAGATGGTAACTTCTGGTGGTTTAATAGATATGGCAGTTGAAGTATTGTGTCGTAATGAGCTTGTGAAGAAGTAGAGGCAGTTGAAATATTGTGCCGTAATGAGGTTTTGAAGTAGAGGACAAAAATGGCCTCTTCTAGTATGTTTGTATGGCTTGAAAAAGTCTTCTGGTAGTCATTTAGTATAATATATTAGCAATGATCGATTTAGAGATCACGTAATACCCAAGGCAGAACCAGTATGGTGCGTGCGGTGGCTCGTGCCGCTTCGTTCAACCATCGTGGTGTAAAAAAATTCAGGGTCGTGAAAGGTGCCACCGTATTATTTTGTTGGATGCCACCATATATTCTTTAGAACTATAATAATAAAATAAGTTTTCTCTTGATGAGTTGGTTTGCACAATCTTTACACTCCTTCCAAGCATAGGTTAAATCCCATTTGTAACATTTTCTTAGCTTTTAATTTCATGTTTATTATGTTTATCGAAAAAAATTAGGATGAAAGACTTGAATGCAGAATTTACATACAGAAAACAGAAAAATAACAACAAGCCAATGATATTTTATTATAAATATCCATAGATTCGTTTTTTATAGTCAAATTGTATTTGTGCCACCACTTGAAAAAAATTCTAGGTCCCATTTGTATCATTTTCTTAGGTTTTAGCTTTTAATTTCAAGATATTATGTTTCTCAAAAAAATTAGGATAAAAGACTTAGAACACAGAACTTACGTACAGAAAACATGAAACTAACCAACAGACCAAAATGATAATTTTATAATAAATATCCATAGCTTCGTTTTTTATAGTCAAATTGCATTTGTGCCACCACTTGAAATTTTTTATTGGTCCAGACTCTGCAAAATACCATACTTTCCAGCCCAGAATAATAATTTTAGAAGCCACTGAAAGCAGCAGACTAGCAAATATACATCTAACAATTTGTGCATGCTAGGCTAAGTATCATGGCTTCCTACACGTTATCAACAAGTCTCATAGCATGTTCCACACATCAAACACTGCACCAGTAAGACTATAAAATATTTGACAACCTACCGTTTTCCTTCCACATTCATAGAATCATAGGGATTTAGGGAATAAAAAACTTGGTAGTCCCTGTGGGAAAAGCCAGATAGGTAAAGCCCAACATTTAAACCTCTCTTTGAGTTCATCTTTGAAGTCAAATAACTTGCGGTTTGAGCCATTTATCCTAATTAACTAGATCAGAGCGACACTAGTACACATTAATTGGTCGGCCTAACAAGAGCTATAATTGTTGGCCTTGCAAACTCACAATTAGATTCTCGATCGATGATTTGCAGATGGCACCAAGTGAAAGACTAAAAATCATATAACAGATGATGTAACAATGTAACTTCACTTCATGTATACACGTAAAACACATTATACATATTTGTAAGCGTGTAGGCAGTTACAGTAGACAAACGTGAGCATTGGATTAGCATAATACAATTGATCTACACATCGATACATACTTATAGAAGAAATCCAAACACATCTTGATCCATGTATCGCTACGATTATGTAGAGAGATATAGAGTTCGACTCACCTTTGCTTCATAACTACAATTCATCGGACAGTGAACAATGCCATTGATCGATTAACAAATTGCGAATTGTTCAAGGTACGGATTGATTATGAATAGTTCAAGTACCCCTAATTTTGTTCCCGGTGGCAGTCTGCTGACATCTCTGCAGTTGAAATTCGGCGCTTCGATTTTAGCTGAGAAGATTTGTAGTTTGTCCGACAATGGAATTTGGGGAAAATGAAACTCCAACAAATTTTTACACGCGATGACAGCATCTCCACCCTTGCTATCATTTTTTCAAAATAGAGAATCAGGAGTTAAAATCTCTAAAAATAAAATAAAATGTTACATTTATTTTCAACAGCTTTGCTATTTTAGAGATTTTAACACAAATTATATTAATATAATATTTTTTAATTTATATTCTCAATACACTTTAAAAGAAAAACTTAATATAAAATGATAAAAGAATTATGTCATTGGTGGATTGAATTAAATAATTATTTCTCTCTCCTATTCAGAGAATTATAGAGAATTCTCTATATTTAGAGATTTCTCCAAAAATCTCTATTTTAACAATCAAGATAGCAATGCTGTTGGAGAAGAATAGCAAACAAAAACCCACTTTTTCTATTTTAGCAATGTTGTTGGAGATGCTCTAAATACTTTGGGAAAAATGGAACTAGAAAAACAATGGATCAGAATGATCATCTCCAACACATTTCCTAAAAAAAATTAGTCAAAATCTTCAAAAAAAAATACATTCATCTCCAACAAATTCCTAACTTTGAAAAAAAAACGTTGATTATAGTATTAAAATATTTCATTCATCTATTAAAATATTATTTCTCTATATAAATATTGTTTTTCAAAAAATTCTATTGATATTTTTATGTAGTAGTTATTTTGGAGGTTATCTTCAAATTTGAAAAAAAAACTTCTTTTATTTCCTACGTTCTCCATTTTGAAGATAGTTTTGAAAAAATTGTTAGAGCAAAAATACAACCCAAAATTCTCATATTTTTCGTTTTCTTCAAAATGGAAAAGCTGTTGGAGATACTCTAATAAATACTTGTTACTTTGGGGACAAAATGTGTAGTTTACTCTAAGGTGGCGTTTGGTTCACTGGAAAGTGATGGAATCTGGTGGAATGTGAATGTGACATTCCATTGACCAGATTCCATTCCAGTGTTTGGTTCAATCTTTTGTAGCTTGGAATCTCAAAATTTTCCATTGAATTCCTTATTTTTCATTCCTGACATTCCATCACACTATGTAAGGATTTTAAATGAATGGAATGTCTCACTATTTTTATTCCAAAAATACCCTTGCCCTAATTGATATACGCAGACCGACACTCCTATTCCATCGACCCCAAATCGTTTTCTTCTCCATCGAGCCCAATCGTTTTCTTCTCCATCGACGGCAACAGTCGTTTTCTTCACCATCGATCGACAGCAACATCGACAGGTTCGTTCTTTCCTCCTTTTCTTCTTGTCATCGAGCCCAATCGTTTTCTGCAAACTCAGTTTGAAACATCGACTATGTTCCATCGGTGGTAAAATATCGGTCCAAATATCGGTTCCGCTAATAGCGGCACAATTTGCCGATATTGCAGTGATTTTTGACACAAATATCGGTCTGATATAGCGATATTTTGAGATGGTTTTTTTTTTGCATACAAAGTTGTTTTGGCTTTTCTTTAATGATTATTGGACTTGTTTTTTATATCAATTATTTACTTGGCTTTGTTTATGAACACTTTTCTTATTTTGTTTTGTGAAACTTGTTTTTGTTGATGTTTTGATGTTGATACTATATTTTTAGTTAATGCATATGATATGTTTATGGATGCACACACACACACACACACACACATATATATATATATATATATATATATATATATATATATATATATATATATAATTCTAACAAATATTGTACGAACCGCTATTTTGAACCGATATACCACCGATATAACCGCTATTTCAAATATACCGATATTTTGTTTTTTGACCGCTGTAACAACATAGCTGACTTCGGAGTTCGAATCCAGGCATACACAACAATTGTGGCCACTGAGTTTAATCAGGGCTGGTGTGTTGCAATCATAATTTGCCAAGGGATTAGTCATAGCCTAGGATACCCTTAAAAACAACATAGCTGACTTCTAAGTTTGATTAGAGATTTTTTTATAACACATACTTGAACAGCTATTATTGTACATCATATATTCTGTATATGTCCTGATTGAAAAATCTTAATTTATGCTTTTGTAGATTCTGGACAACGATGGACTTGCTTCTCCTGGTGAAATAATAAGACATCAAGACATCTATTTCCAGAAAGAGTGCCCTACAGATCCAAAGGGTTCCATGATGTCACATCCATCGCATACGTAAGTGTTGGAAAACCCAGAACTATTCACATGCATGAAACCCAGAACTGTTCACATAGAAAGATGCTTAGAACACATTAAATTTCTTATTGAATAAAGTCACGATCATACAGGATATATATACAGGTACAGTTTTAATTACAGATACTAAACCAACACAACTATTAACGAACCATCACAACCCTTCCATGAACCGTTGCAATCTTTAACTGTCATTCCCGCCATCTGTAACCAACTGCCATGTAACTACCTTATTAGATCTGTTGTTTAGCTTATTTCCAATACAAACATGGTATTCTAGAGTTGAGAATTCAACACATGTCAAGAGAAATGGTTGTACATTTTTAGTAATTACTCCATGCTTAGGATATTGCAGTTGTCCATTCTATTGTTTTTGTATTGGTAGAAATTTTGGTATTTTGGAAGACTAAGAAGCGTATACAATATCTAGTTCCACTGACAAGTCAGAGTACCATGTCATGGCACAGATGTTATATCCAAAATTGCATTAGATGTGTACTATGAGTTAGCGACTCTCCTGGAAAAACTGAAAGCTATATGGTGATAATGAATCTCCTGTCCATATAACCAAGAACCAAAGTTTTCATGAGAAACCAAACACATAGAACAAGACTAACATCTTGTTGGCGATCATGTTATTGTGACTCCTTCCAACCCTCGACATGTTCATATACGAACTGCCATCAACTTGTAGATTTTCTAACCAGACTATTCCAGAAGACAAATAGATCTTTTTTTGCACCATGTTGGCCGTTGGGTATGATTGACATATATGCTCCAACTTGAGGGGTGGTAGTGATGTGTTAGTCCTCCGTTATCCCTATTATGTTTGTTAAGTAGGATCTTTCATTTGTTTCTCGCTTATTTTATGCTCCCTAAATGGCGCCATAGCCGGTCCTTCAAACCTGTTTCTTCTCTGACGGTTGCCGTTGACGATGTTGGGTTGAAGCCTATTAACAACCGCTGTCAGATTCGCGAGTGTTGTGGATAAGGCCACATCTAACTCAACCAATTCTGCTTTGGTAGCGGGTTGTTGATCTGCCATTGATGGTGAAAAGACAGGTGAATCCTGCTCTGATACCACTTGACGCAACGTAGATTTGTGGAAGGATCGATGAGCGTCTAAATCCTTTTTGATAACGAGATTATGAAACATAATACTCGAAACACTAAGAGAAAACTCTTAAAACGTAAAGTTTATTGAATAATTGAACTGATTAACAATAAAACCTAACAACCCTATTCATAGTCTTAGAATAACTAAGAGATAACTATGAATTAAATTCAAATCTAATCATAATCTAACTATGAAAGATAATTAATAATAATAATAATACTAATCTAAATAATAATACTCAAATTAAGGAATATCTTTAAATGGGTGGCACGTGGATATGGATGGTGAGAGTGGTTTTGCTCCAACGAAAAGGCGGCATACCAAAAGGAAGGAATTGGGCGAGAGGCAACCGTCAGTTGTGCGGGGTGTGGTGCGGCTTAGGTTGCGCGGCTTCTCGCGTCGTGCCGTTTTTCGACTTTTCCAACCAATTTGACTTTCTATTTCGAGCTCGTTTTCTTCTCTTCCAAATATTAGAAAAATGGCCAGTTAACTCTCAAAACCACCTTGTATCATTATGAGAGTGAACTTTTGGAAGGTTAATATTCATTTTATGGATTTTATTTACATGATGCGAGACCACCTTCTGAACCACCGCCGACCACCACCGATCTGAACCACAGTAGTTGGATTAGGTTTCAAATTTTTCAAAAAGGGTATTTTCGTCATTTACTAATATTTCATTCCAATTCCAAAGCTACATTATGTAAACCAAACAAACAAATTCCATTCCAATGTCTCTCAACCAAAATGTTGGTGGATAACATTCCATTCCAATTCCTTCAAAGTCAAATTCCTTTGATCCATTCCATCCAAAGATTTTGCGAACCAAACGCCCCCTTGGACCCTACTTCCAAGTGGGATATAGTGTATGTTTAGTTTTCTTGGTTTATTTTATATGATGTCATAAGAAATGAAGATGTCTCTATTAATTAGTTACGTTTTTTCATTCAAAACCAACCATTTGCCTATATCTTTGCAAGTTATTGATGAAGGTTTTGATTTTTGGTCCAAAGGACTCTCCCTATTTTGTGATTAGCGATGGACTAAACAAGATGCACAGTTAGTTATTACAGTTTTGATGGGATCGTGACTATCTAACTAAAACAGTTGATGACATTGTTTTATTTTTTAACCGACTCGTAAATTGGTTTTAGGCAGGTGCATTGGACAAACTGGAGGCATTTACGAGCTTTAATGGACCAGATTTTTACGGGCTTCCAAGAAACACAAGAAAAATCACATTGAAAAAGACCACATGGAAGGTTCCAGAATCATACTCGTATGCATCCGGAAGTATAGTTCCAATGTCTGCTGGTGAATCGCTCGAATGGCTGCCATACTTGGCATAATAAAGCTTTAGACGTTACGAGTTCAAATTATGAAAAATATCTCTTTGCAAACTTGAAGAAGTGGCGAAGAAATCTCGCAATACCAAGTAGCCTAAAATGCAAATGGTCGCTTTGAATGGGAGATACCGGTTTTGGTCCTTTACTTTTCATAAAGATTACCTTTTTGTCCATTCATCGTATGTTTAAGTTACTATGTTGTATCGATAACTTCCTGAATTTCATTCACGTATTGGAGAGATGAAATGAAACTCGATCAACTGTTGGATGTTTTGATCATGGAAGGCGAGGATGAAATAAAAAGCAGTCGGATTATACTTCTAAAACACTTATTTTGGTACTTTTTAAATGTGATATCTTAAACATTTAAAGTATCTAATTTACATATGAGAATGCATGAATTTTCATGCAAGTATGTTTTTTAAGAAAAACATTTTGTTTTTTAAGAGGTCTGAAGTCTTATGTCACTTATGATTTATAAGAGATGGTGCTGAAGTCTGAAATCTGAATTAGTAAGACTATTTGTTTTTGTAATGTCTGAAATTTGAATCTGAATCAATAAGACTGTTTGTTTTTGTAAATTGAAACGTCTGAATCTGAAGCTGAATCCTAAGATGATTTGTTTTTGTAAAGTGATAGAACTTTAAAGTTTATGGATTTGAAACAATAACCCCATTATAATGTATTAAATACCACATTTTCCATTATATTGTATTAAATAAATACATTATATTGTATCAAATATATGTAGAAAAGAAATTGCCTCTTATATTTCCAAGACAACCTTATTCGGAGAGTTGCATTATATTTCCAAGACAAGATGCTTTCTTTCTTCGTTTACATTTCTTTCTTCACCGAGAGTTGCAGATTTCGCATGTCCAGATCTTTCTTCATTTCCATTTCTTTCAAGAGCACTACTCTCCTTGAAAACCGCCATTACCGACGACCCACATCGAGAATGGCGGCTGTAAATCTGTAATACCGGCAACGAAATGGAACGTCGAGGGTCGCTGGAAGGACCTGGTGGCTCGAACGTCGAGGGTTGCTGGAAGGAGAACCTGGTGGCTGGAACGTCGAGGGTCACTAGAAGGAGAAAGGCGGTCGCCGGAAGGAGAACGAGGACGAAATGGAACGATGGAGAAGTGGCGATGGAGTTGGATGAGAAGCGATGGAGGCGGATGGAGAAGTTAGAGTTTCAGCTCAGAGGTTTTAAGAGTGAGGTTTACCTCTTCTAAAATAAGAGGATTTTAGAGGTTTTCAAGTCTCTTTTTAAAAGAAAAAACAAATGGTCTTAAAGACCCTCTGACCGAATCAGATTTAATGGCTTTTCAGATCTTTTAAAAAAAAAACAAGCCCTAAGAGCCTGAAAACTATTTACAACGTGACACTTGTCTCTCTTAAGGATGAATATATATATATATAGGGTGGTATCAGGTACAAACCAAATGGTTTGTACAAACTGTACAAACTCATATCCACCAATCGCGTAACTTTTTTTTACTTATGAGGGTATTTTAGGGCTTTTAGCATATTTTTTAATCTCCACCAATCACGTAACTTTTTTTTTATATCCATAACTTCTTTTTTTTATATCCATAAGGGTATTTTAGGGCTCCACCGGAAAATATAGATTCATGAAGCCAAATTTATATTCATGAATCCAAAATATAGATTCATGAAGCCAAATTATACAAATTGCAGATTCATGAAGGTAGATTGAGTTTGTACGGGTTTGTACAATCCATTTGGTTTGTATTTGATACCCGGCCTATATATATATATATATATATATATATATATATATATATATATACGGGTGATTTATTTTACAACTCGTGCAACCCTCATCCAAACCATTCATTTAGCCTCATTCATCATGTAGACACTTGATTGATAATTGAATTGCATCAATGATTACTGGTTTCATGCAATAATCTTACATGCAATGCATAGTATTTCATTAAATGTCATGAAATGCATACTTATTCATGAAAGTATCACTTTCATCCATACATCGCATGAATTGTTATGTGCATCAACATATTTTGCAGAAATTCAACGAAATTCGACGAAATCAGGTAAATTCATTTAGAGAATCAATGAAAATCCAAATGCAATGGACGGTTTAGATGAATGTTGCACGGGTTGTAACCTTTTACTGAGTTGCAAAAGAACCGTGCCCTATATATATATATATATCATAAATACAAAGGGGGGCATTTATCCAACTTTACCTGGTAAACAATTATCGATAATAGTCAACACTTTCACTTAACTTACCGGATAGTATTCTAGTACTTTTATGAAAAAAGGGAACGAAATCCCTTGAGAAAACTTTATTAAGAAGAAAAAGATATTACAAAATTAAATGGGCATTCCCATTATTACACGGACAAAACTATCTTATCTTCTAAGATATAAAATCAATAAAGGGCTATGACAAATGGCAGTAAACATTTCATGAAAGCCAGTAGTCAAATGGCACAGTAATTTTCCAAATTGTTGTGGCAATTGGACAGAAACCAAGAGAGGTTAATAGCTAACAAATGATGTTCAGAATATAGCTAACAACTATGAGCGTCGGGTAAACGGTCCCTAAGCATGCTCGATCAACCTATGGGCCTGTTAAGTATGCATATAATCCCCCGACTATCATCTACGAAGAACTTGAGCACAAATGGCACCTTTAAAGACTCGGCAAACATCCAAGTTTGACACATCAAATAGAATGCTTTTTTGTTAGAAAAAAACCATTTTTAGAAAGATATGCAATACACGCATGAATATGAAGATTGAATTGAAACATTACATGGCAGAGAGAAAGAAAATTATGTACACATAGCATTCTCAATTCATAACTATTTACACTTTTTATAAATTACTGTGCCATAAAAGAATCTACAAGTTCAATATATTATAAGTCATAAAATACCACAAAAAACAGGTTTTAAAATGAAATTTCAACCACTTACCGTCTTCATCCGAGGAAATCATATTAGGGCTGAAATAGAGCGGTACCCGATGACCGAACCCGCCCTGGTACCCGAGAGCGGTACGCATGGCCTTAGGATCGAGTGATGGAGAGTGAGAGCGGCCATCGAGAGAAAAGATGTATTAGTTTTAAATTTGAATCAAACCCTAAATTTGAAATTTGAAAGTATGGCTAAGACAGTAAGACGTGTTCAGCTAAAAGAAAAAGAAAAACAATCAAGCATGGCCTGAACAGGAAAAGCCCATTATCTAATAAAGTGATTGCATTAAAAACTTGTACACTATGCTTTATAAAGTGTTTTTAAGAGTTTTTCAAATTTTGTGCATAACATGGTGATACATTGTACTTTTTAAAAATTGTCTTTAAGAGTATTGTATAAAATGGTGATACATTGTGCTTCAAGAGTTGTATTTAAGACTTTAGGTGTATATGCTTATATATGTAGTATAGATCTATAAGAGTATTGCATAAAATGGTGATACATTGTGCTTTAAGAGTTGTATTTAAGACTTTAGGTGTATATGCTTATATATGTAGTATAGATATAGATATAGATATAGATATATAGAGTCCTACTAAATTGTAAACTATCATTTTCATGTAACCGTGTAAATCGTCGATTTCATAGGTTTTTTTGATGAATTTTTTTTACGGAATTGTTTATTTTGATGAAATTGTTTCATATCATTCATTTTTTGATGAAATTATTTTATGAAATTTGTAGTTTCATAGGTTTTTTTCATTTTTATGAAATTGTTTCATATATTTTCATTTTCACCTATGAAACTACCAATTTCATAAAAAAAATCATCAAAAGATGAATAATATGAAATAATTTCATCAAAATAAACAATTCCATAAAAAAAACTATGAAATCGAGGGTTTACACGGTTTACACGAAAATGATGGTTTACAATTTATTATCCATATATATATATATATATATATATATATAGGAAAATTAATTAAAATACCCCAAGTTTGAAATTGACTTACCAAAATACCCCAAAAAATGAAAAGTTTACCAAAATGCCATTTTTCCCGCGGTGGGAGCCCTCTATAGCGGGCAGGGACCAATTGTGAAAATTTTTGCAAGATTATTTACACTTTCAGTCCCCATCGCGGGCCTCGTTCGCGGGCCAGGGACTGAAAGTGTAAATATATCTTGCAAAAAAATTCACAATTGGTCCCTGCCCGCGATAGCGGGCTCCTTTCGCGGAAAAAAATGGCATTTTGGTAAACTTTTCATTTTTTTGGGTATTTTGGTAAGTCAATGTCAAACTTGGGGTATTTTAATTAAATTCCCATATATATATGGGAAATTAATTAAAATGCCACAAGTTTGACTTTGCTTTACCAAAATACCCTAAATCTCTTTCAGTTTGCAAAAATGCCACAAATTTCCGCGATGGGCCCCGCGATCGCGGGTCCACACCCACGTGTCACAAAGTTTCGGCCTGTCCCGCGGTGGTTCCCCGCGATAGGCCAAAATTGTCACCGCGGGCAGAGACTAAACTTGTCACCACGGCCATAGTTGGGGGGCTCCGCGGGACATTTTGCCCAAACCTGGGTGACATGTGGGCTGGGCCCGCGATCGCGGGGCCCACCGCGGAAATTTAGGGCATTTTGGTAAACCGGTAGAGATTTATGGTATTTTGGTAAGAATGGGTCAAACTTAGGGTATTTTAATTAATTTCCCTATATATATATATAATTTTTACAACACTTTAAACACCATAAAACTAATTAATAAGCAATCGATAAACAAGTCTGATTATCATTAGCTCTACTTATACGACAAAATATTTGTCATTATATTTATCCAAACAAAAAGAATAGTTCATCATCAAACAAGTTAAACTAAAAAAAAGTTAATTATATTATTCAGGGTTTTTTTACCGAGTCTTCAAATTAGGAATTTATAATTTATATTTTGTTGAAACACAAATTAGACTTTTTTATAAAAAGTTATATTAGTTTTTCATTTCTAAATTACAATAAAAATCTTATATCCTACTGCATAGTACATATCAAGAAAATGATGAAAAGGTTAAAATATCATAAATGCTGTGAGATAACGGTTTACTTTAATAGAATTACTGTCAAAAATCAAATCGAAAGATTTGTATCTTTGTGTGGAGAGCGCGATTAGGAAGAATCCTGTGCCGTTCGGTGTTGGATCTTTGATCTCCATTCATCCTCTGTCCAAGATGTGGTAACGAGGTCGAAACAATTTGATCACGCTCTTGTGAATTGTGGAGAAGTCAAAAAGATGTGGCTTTTAACCGGAAGGTGGTGGTATAAGAATGTGGGAGTGGCGAACACTTTAAACGACCTGCTCGGGTTAGATAATCATCCGGAAGATCAATCAAAGCGACCGAGGAGATGGAAGGCTGTGGCATGTGCTTTTTTGTACTTATTGTGGTCTCATGGTAATAAGATGGTTTTCCAGGGGGAAGGGGAACAGGGGTGCTGTCCGATTTATAATTTGAGTTTAAAACTAAGGGGTTGTTTACTAACCTCTTACCACCACTTAATGGCTAAAATCCTCTTATTAGAATAAGAGATAAAAGTGTTTACTTAAAAAAAATCTTACTATTGCTGACCGTGCTCTGATTCTAGTAAGAGATACATTTGTATCTTACTAGGGTCAGAGATGTATTTTCCATCCACACCCTTTCTTGTAATGTGATTGACAAATGACAACCCATTTTTTCCTCTTTCTTTCATGTAATGTGTGACTATGGATGGTTAATATTTTATTTTATTTTTCCCTTTTACCCTCATAATTCCTTTATGATATTTTACTCTAATTTTCATAGTTATTAATAAAAAATGTTAATATTAAAATGATAATTCTAATTATTTTATTTCAGTAAAGCGATTATAGATTTTTAACGTTGAATACATATCACATCTTTTAATATTGGTTTAGTATTAAATTTGTGATGATATATTATATAGGGAAATTAATTAAAATACCCAAAGTTTGACCAACTGTTACCAAAATACCCAAAAAAAAATTCATTTTGCAAAAATACCCAAAATACCCGCGATGGATCCCGCGATCGCGGGCTAGGGCTGACGTGGCACGTATTTTGGCCCCAAATGCCCCGCGAAGCCCCTCAACTTTGGCCGCGGTGCACTTTTGGTCCCTGCCCGCGATCGCAGCCCGCGATGGACCAAAATTTTCACTTTTGGTCCCTGAAAATTTACACTTTTGGTCCCTGAAAATTTACACTTTCAGCCCCTGTACTTAGACGAATCTTGCATGCTTTTACTGTTTTTTTCCACAATTATTGTACTTTGAAGACCGATTTGTGGTTGAAATTCATTTGCATGTTTGAGATTTCATCCATAAATATCAGTAGTATGCAATTCACAATTCACACTTCCTCTTGCTTTCTTTCTTGATTTCTCTCTTGCTTTCTTTCTTTGAATTGATTTCTCTCTTCTCTCATTTCATCCACAAATGGCATCGTCATCAAACCCTAAGTCTACTCCTGAAAAAATGTCACCTCAAATCGAGGTCGCCATAGCAAAAAAGGAAAAAGGAGATAGATGAACTAACAGAAGAGTGGAAAAAAATGATGGACAGGAAGGCAGTCCATTTGAGAAAGATCGAAGAGGAAGACAGGGAGATCAAAAGGATGAAAGGGGATATAAAAGCTCGAGAGGCTCGTGTTCGTCGAGAACAAGAAGCAATTCACCATATTCTGCAAGACTTCGCAATTATTCAAGCGAAGGTAAACGAGAAGCAAGCTTGGATTGATGAAACTAAATCAATTTTTAAGTAGGTGGTGGTTATATTTTTTTGTTTTGTATTTTTTTTACTGTGTTGTTATTTGTATTTTTTTACTGTGTTGTTGTTTTGTATTTTTTGTTGTTGTTAATTTCTCTGAAAAGTAGTTTTTAAGCCGCTGAACCACGGTTAGGTTGGATACATCATGCAAGGTCAAGTCAGAGGTTACCTCATTCGTGGGCCTACTTCTCTTGTAGAATATATGACAACCCTCAACTCATTTGCTAAAGTGTGTGCGGGTTGTGGTACACAATGACCATACGTGGTTGCAAAAGCAGAAGTCGTTGAAGAAGGGTCAGAAAGATTGAAGATGAAGAGCTTGTTGGATGGAATACAAACTAGCTGTGTTATCAATGTTCATTTAGAAGCATATGTATGTGTGTGTATATATATAATATGAAATGGGGTTTTGACAAGTTGGTATCACTGGACTCATTTAAGAATTGTGAAAATGGGTATTTGACGAATGATGATTCATGTGTGTTTGGAGCTGAAGTGTTTTAAACACACATGAATCATCATTCGCCAAATACCCATTTTCACAATTCTTAAATGAGTCCAGTGATACCAACTTGTCAAAACCCCATTTATAAACAATTCTACCTTCTCCTATTGCCATTCACGATATCTATAAACACATTCAAATAATAATAATTTAAAACGATTTAATGAATTAGTTAATATATGATTATTATGTTAATGCGATAGGAGTGTAAAACAAAATTGAAAAAAAATATGAGATGTACCATAAATTAAATAATTAACTATAATTGTGTAATTTGTTAAAATTAAAACGTATCTAATATGAATATATAAACAGACATGTGTACTCAGAGTTAACATTCACTGCCATGGATGCAAGAACAAGGTCAAGAAAATACTAAGAAAAATTGAAGGTCTCCTATTTTCTTTATGTGTGTAAATATATAATACGAATATATATATCATTTACAAACTAGCTGTGTTATCAATGTTCATTTAGAAGCATATGTATGTGTGTATATATATCATTTACAAATCAGTGTTTAGATCAACAGTATCATATGGGTTTGTTCCATATGGTTCAAGCTGTGACGGGCCCGGGGTGTGACTGACAGAATGTCTCATTGGCACGGTTGAAGGGGCGGGATTTGGACACTCTCCACGAGTGTGTCCTACGCATTGGCACCGAGTACATCTTCGTTGTATCGAACTTTCACCACGTGATGGACGTCGGTCGTTCTTTCTCGGTCTCCCGGCCCTGTTCTTATCCATTAAAGGTGGATAGCATGGTGAAAGCGGGTCGGGTGGATACACCCATGCTGCAGGGGGTCCAACTGGGTTTATTACCTCCACGTATGTTTTCCGGTAATATTCGGACGTGAAGAAAGGTACAGCCAAGTCGCTGCAATCTGTACGACCCATATATGTTGCTGCAGCGATGGCATGGCCGCACGGTAACCCAGATTTATCCCATTCGCGACACGAACAAAGGTGGTCTTCCATATTCACAATCGCGTGAATATAGTCATCATGCACCTCGTACTTCCCATACCCGATTGCTCTTACCGGCCATGTCGCCGCACGACGCGCCCTGTACTGAACGATATTCTCCGCCGTTGGTGCGAGTGCATTTTGTATCTTAGCTCCTTTTAGGCGTCGAATTTGGTACCACTCTTGTCGAATTTGGTACCACTCTGGAAGAATAGGGGGCATATCAAAAAAGTCATTTATCTGACTACATTATTTTCTACTAGGGGTATATTCTTCGTGATCATCATTATCGGTGTCTGATCTGTCTATTTCAGAATTACCCGTTCTGAAAACGTGGGTTTCGTCATCAGCAACTCCAGCAGTACGCCATTCGTGTGGTTGTGGTGATGGTGGTGGTGGTTGTTGTTGTTGAGAATCAGGCTGCTCTATTTGGAGGTCTTCGTCGTCATCACCCTCCTCGTCACCGTCGTCGTCACCGTCGTCGTCACCGTCGGATACGCCGGGATACACAAAGAGTAATGGGGGTCTTTCTGAATCGACTGCAAGGTGCAGAAAAGTAGAGATATCCCCATCGTTGGATAAATCCACAAATGACCCATCGCCATTTTTAAACACTAACTTGCAAATATCAGAAGAGTTGATTCCACATTTTTGCATGGCGTATGCAACAAACTTCTGATAAGTATAGTTTACTGACACTTTTACACCATGCTTAGATTTATAAGCAAAATTCCACTCATTGTTATCTTGCACCCATTCACCATCAAAACAGAAACATAGCTTAGCTTTTGCAACAGATGAACTCATTTTTTCAGTAGTATCTCAAACACAAAATATTGCAGAAAGAAATATTGCAACAATGAAATCGTTGTGTGAGAATTATGGCTTGAATTTTACGTCTATTTATGAATGAAACAACCAACATATCAGAAAACCAATCTCTCATTTCATCCACAAACTGATATTCCAAAAACATTGATTTAACATTGATTGAAACATGCAATTGAATTTCAACCACAAATCGGTCTTTAAATTGCAATAATTGTGGAAAAAAACAGTAAAAGCATCAAGATTCGTCTAAGTATAGGGGCTGAAAGTGTAAATTTTCAGGGACCAAAAGTTGAAATTTTCAGGGACCAAAACTGTAAATTTTGGTCCATCGCGGGCTGCGATCGCGGGCAGGGACCAAAAGTGCACCGCGGCCAAAGTTTAGGGGCTTCGCGGGGCATTTGTGCCCAAAATACGTGCCACGTTAGCGTATCCCGCGATCGCGGGACCCCATCGCGGGTATTTTGGGTATTTTTGCAAAATTGAAAAATTTTAGGGTATTTTGGTAACAGTTGGTTTGACTTTGGGTATTTTAATTAATTTCCCTATTATATAAGGGTATAAATGTCATTATTACTCCGTCAATGCTTAATACAAAATATTTGGTAAACAAGAATTTTTGATAAACACTTATTTTAGTCAGACCTCTTACCCAGGGACGGACCCCATGAGGGGCACGTGGTGGCACGTGCCACCGTAAGAATTTTCAGACGAAGGGTAAAAAAAATTGTTTTTGTGAAGGTGCCACCGTATCGATTTCGGAGGTACTACCGTATTCATTTGAAAACTACAAGGGTGCACCTAAACTAGAAAAAAAGTTCAAATCTTATACCCATTCAACCAAAACAACGAAAATATCTCTTGAAATCAACAAAAAAATACCGAAAACATCTCTCGAAATTGATAAAAAAAAAACTTAAAAATACTCCGAAATCAAGCAAAAACGTTAAAAATCTCTCAAAAGGCCGAAATTTGGCTAAAAACACATCAAACGATATTGAACGTTGATAAAAAGATGAAAGACACTTCGATAAAACCGTATGAAAAAATATGGTGCCACCGTATGAAAAATTGTCTAGGTCCGTCCCTGCTCTTACCCTAGTTGTTAAATCCAGATCCGTGCAACGATTATGAAACCAGTAATGTAAGCAAATAAGAACAATGATTTCAACTGGTCATCCATGTATTATGCTTTCAATCAGAGTGTTTACGATACGAGTAGGAAAGCAAATGAGACAACTCACTTGTTTTTCCAAGCTAGAAGAACATTATATATGCGGGCCCGTGGTTAACAAGCCCACGGCCCGTTCACTAATAGGCTCAAAATAAGGAAATACAAATTACACCCTTGAACTTTAAATCAACATTAAATTGACCCTAACACTAGTCAAACCTCTTATTTTAGTCATCGCTTAATCATAAATTTTGGTAAACAACCCCTAAGGCTTTTGATTGGATCACGAGAAAAGGTAAGGAATTGAGCATGGTGTAACAACCCAAAACTAAAAGTAGACAAACACAACATTCATAGATAAGTAACATCTGCCAAAACCTGGCTACACCAAAAATTCAATAATATTCAACAAGGGTTTATGCGGAAAATAACCCTATTACAGCTGAGAATAAGTCTAAAATGCCAAAAATGGGAGTCTTCTAACCCCAAGATGCAAGCTCCAGCTCACACCTTCCCTTTCCCTTTTCCTGAGCCTTCAACTTGATTTCCTGAAAGGTTTTAGTTTTGAAAGCGAGGGTTAGACCATAGGGTCTAGTGAGTTCCCTCAAAAGCCACGCCACAAAATAATACAGTTCAAGTAAAAGCTTTCAGTAAGAGTATTTAAATGGATTCGTTATGAGCACACATTAATGGCCAACACACTATGACAAGCTAATGGCACACACTATGGTCACACACACCGTGACAGCAGAAAGGGCACACACCGCCCATATATGAAACACATTCATATATCCACACATATGGGACGCACCCCCATCTCACACATTTGCCATAGCTCGTCCACACATAGATAGATATCTTCCCCACAGTTAAGTCACACTTCTCATTCATGAACATTTGATAAAATGAACAGTTACCATATAATTATGCATAAGGTTCCACACTTTAAAAGAAGTTAAGTTTAGAAAGACTCACTTGTCGTCCCGCTTAGTCCTCACACGAGATGAGCTCTCCCTTCAACTGCACCTATAAGGTACATACTACCACGATAAGCCACTTGATGGAAATACACACTCACACAGCCTGCACTACTATGTCACCTCACACTTTCCGGACACTGTATCCGGATAGCCAAAACTACCCGGACAACCAGGCTATCCGGACGTCCTACCCGGATAACCAAACAATCCGGACATCTTACCCGGGAAACCTAACAATCCGGACATCTTACCCGGAAATCAAGCCATCCGGAGACTACTACCAGGGTTCTACCCGGACACCACAAATCGTCCGGACACTACCCTAACTTGAGGGTTTCCGGACGCGACGTGCAATACCAAAAATGCAGAAAATTGCACAATCTCATGTCCTAATTTCCTCAACACCTCCAGATTAGCAATATAGGTCGCTAGTCACACATTATCCCAAACTACTACTCTTTTTAATCGGATTAGATGAGGAAACGCCATAAACCCATAAAATCCATATTTCTTCTCCAAATACTCACAAAACACACTAACTTAAAGAGGAATATGATTGGTTTTACCTGGATGATTGATGATTCTGGAATCCCTCCTCAAAACTCAGCTAAAAATCGCAGCTCCTTCTTCCTCTAAGCCAAAACCCCTTTTTCTTGTTCTTTCTTCCAGCCACACACACAACACACACTAGACAAATGCTTAATGAGAAATAGGGTTTTCACTTTCCTTATATACCTTCACAAAAAGCACCAAACTTTTAAGTTTCACACCTAGACCACACAACTTCTAAATTTCTGAAATTCTCCCAAAATTCCAATATCGACCAAAAAACAAAACCCGGTTATTACAACATCCACCCCTCAAAAGAATTCCGTCCCCGGAATTCCATTTTCAAACAAACGAGGGTAACGAGCTCTCATGTCCGATTCCAATTCCCAAGTTGCTTCTTGCCCCTTATGGAATTGCCATTGAACTTTCACTAGCGATACCTCCTTATTCCTCGTCTTTCGAACCTTGCGATCCGAGATTGACAATGGTTCCTTTTCATAGCTTAACTTCTCATCCACACAAATGTCTTCCAATGGTACCGCCATACTTTCTTCGGCCAGGCACTTTCTTAAATTTGACACATGAAAGGTCGGGTGTACTCTCCGAAGTTCCTCCAGCAATTCTAACTTATACGCCACCTCACCCACACGCTCGGTGATGGCGAACGGCCCGACATACCTAGGCCTTAGTTTTCCTCTTTTCCCAAAACGTACAACTCCTTTCCACGGTGACACCTTAAGCATCACTTTATCTCCTACCAAAAACTCGATCGGCTTTCTTCTTTTATTCGCATAAGCCTTATGCCGATCTTGAGCCACTTTCAACTTTTCCCTTATCACGTAAATTTTATCGGCCGTCAACTGCACTAGTTCCGGCCCCGCTAACTGCTTCTCTCCCACCTCATTCCAACACAAAGGCGTCTGGCACTTACGCCCATACAGTGCTTCAAACGGCACTGCTTGAAGACTGGCGTGATAACTATTGTTATATGAAAACTCGATCAACGGAAGATGGGATTCCCATGAGCCCTTGAAGTCAATTACACAAGCACGCAACATGTCTTCCAAGGTTTGTATAGTCCTCTCGCTTTGCCCATCCGTCTGAGGATAATAGGCAGTGCTCATCAATAGCTGCGTTCCAAGCTCTCGCTGAAGACTTCTCCAGAAAGAGGACGTGAAGCGGCTATCGCGATCCGAGACTATAGACGAAGGCACTCCGTGCCTCATTACTATTTCATCCACGTACAGCCTTGCTAACATCTCTAGAGAATCTTTCTCCCGAATTGGTAGAAAGTGAGCCGACTTGGTGAGACGGTCCACGATCACCCAAATGGCGTCATATCCTTTCGGGGTCCTTGGTAACTTCGTGACGAAGTCCGTTGTGATACAATCCAATTTCCACACGGGTATCTCTAAGGGTCGTATCTCCCCGAACGGTCTTTGATGCTCCGCTTTGACTTTCAAACAAGTCACACACCGCTCGACAAGATAAGCGATGTCCTTTTCAATCCTGGCCACCAATACATCTGCCTCAGATCTCGATACATTTTATTGGTTCCCGGATGGACTGAATACCGCGATCTATGAGCTTCCTCCAAAATACGTTCCCGCAGGCCTCCCAGCTTAGGAACCCATACACGATTTCCTAAACATTTCACACCACTACCATTGGGTACTAAGGATGTCACATAACCGACAATCCTCTCACCTTTCCACTTCTCTTCTTTTAAAGCTTCCTCTTGAGATTTCTTAATTTCTTCCAACAGGTCAGGAATTACGTTGACTCGAAAGGCTACCACTTTAGTTGGTTCTCTTCTTTCCTTCCGGCTCAATGCGTCGGCCACGACGTTTGCCTTTCCTGGATGGTAGAGGATTTCACAATCATAGTCGCTTAACAACTCCACCCAACGACGCTGCCTCATATTTAATTCGTTTTGATCGAACAGATGCTTAAGATAAACCCTCAGCGATTTGATAATGACCCTCTCTTAAATACTTAGTGAAAATTGTAAGTAAACAATATGTATCAGAGTTTCACTATCGCTGATAAGTACTAAGACTTTACAGTACCGCTGATAGGAACTCTCACTCTTTAGATTAAACATTCAGCGAACACTGTTCACCATAATGCTCTGACCCTGTTCAGTCCTTATGGTGATCGCTGATAAGTTAGTTGTTTACTTATGATCCCTGAAGACAAGTTTCACGTCAACATAGGTTCTACGCTGAAGTCGAAGATCAAGCTCAAGAACCAGCGACAAGTCTCCTAATGAACTGATGCGGATCAACGAAGACTCAGATTTGTCCACTCAACGTGAAGTATCAAGTACAAGACTTCAGCTATCGCTGAACTTTGTCATTCACTGATATAGAATGATAAAGCGCTGAATCAACGTAAGCTGATCATGAAGTCCTCCGTACAAAGTACTTTTGTCTTAACCACCCTTGCACGACTCCGTACGATATGTCAGAAAAGAACCTCCTTATTGTCTGAAATCGTACAACCACCCTGATGCTACACTGTTCAAACATGCGGCTACTAAGGTTGTCTACAAAGGTCAATGACATACAACCAATGAGCTGCTGCCACGTGTAAAGTATAAACTTCCATGCATTAAATGCATGCAATATATAAGAAGGACTCCAGCTTCATTTTTGAAGCACTCGAAAACTCTGGTCGAGTCATCTTCTTATCTTGAGATAGGTTATTATTAGTAATTTCCTTCTCTTTCTTAGTGCAAGAAACTTAGTGTTCCAACTTGTTTAGATTTAGGTTTATCCTTAATCTTGTTCCGCAACAAGCTGTAAATTGTTAATGATTTATCAATAAACAATTTAGAAAAGTAAAAACGTGTGTTTGTATTCAACCCCCCCCCCCCTTCTACAAACTTGTATAGCCCTTCGGGACCAACAAGTGGTATCAGAGCGGATTTGTTTAATCTCATAAACAAGATCTGATCTATACTAAGATTTCTCTTCCTTGCTATTTCCAAAAATGGCTACCAACACAAACACAAACTATATTGACAATGGTTCTCTTGCAAAACCCCCTAGATTCTCCAGAGATAATTTTAATCTATGGAAAAATAGGATGATTCTCTTCTTAGAAGGTGTAGACCCTACTATGCCTTATTATCTTGAAAACGGCCCATATATTCCTGTAAGAATTGATGCTGCAGTTCCAGCTGCTGAGAATAGACCTGCTATTCCAGAAAGGTTGATACCCAAGGAAGTTCATATGTGGACTGATGAAGATAAGAAGAAAGTGGCTATCGACACCAAAGCCAGATCCATACTCTCCATGGCTCTTCCTGACGAAGTCTACCATTCCGTCATGAACCTGAAAACCTCAAAAGCTATGTGGGACACAATCTGTGTTCAATATGAAGGTACTTCTGAAGTCCAGGACACTCGAAAGATCAACCTGGTAAGACAGTATGAAAGCTTCATTTGTGGTAAGAATGAAACTCTCTCTGAAGTACACCAATGTTTTAACTGGTTAATAATAGATCTGAAAACTGTTGGTAAGGAATATTCTAACTTTGAATTGCTAACAAAGTTTTTAGAATGTTTACCTGAAAGCTGGGACAGTTATTCTATGTGTCTCAAGCTGTCAAAAGATCTCAAATCGATGAATCTTTCTACCTTATATGGCACGATGCTGAATCATGAGCAATCGAGTCATCTTAAGAAGAATCTTGTAAAAGATTCCAAAAGCACCCCTGTTGCTTTAATCTCAGAGGAACCTTCCACTCAGCGACCCTCGGTCACTATCACTGAGTTGGAGAGTAACTCTGAAAGGTCATCAGATTCTGACTCTTCAGATCTTGATGAATCTTTGGCTCTCCTCACTAAAAAGTTCAGGAGATTCGCCAAAAAGAAAATGTTCAGAAAGAATAAACCTCTTTCCATTACTGAAAAGCCAAGATCATCAGCTCCTGTTGATAAGGCTACTGCTACTTGTTTTAACTGTGAAAAGATAGGACATTTCGCTAACGAGTGCAGGTGTTGGGTCATTGACCAGCATCTCCCTAAATCGAAACGTGGCGCTGGCTGCTACGCTATATGGAAATAAGTTGCACCTTATCCACCAGCAATTGCTTTTGGCGTAGTGGTAAGCGCTTAGATCCTAACATGTGGTATCAGAGCAGGTCACAGGTTCGAATCCCATGGAGTGCATTATAATGCCAAAGGCATGCTGTGCAGCCAAGAGTGATGGCAGATGCTGGGGGGGGATTGTTGGGTCATTGACCAGTATCTCCCTAAATCGAAACGTGGCGCTGGCTGCTACGCTATATGGAAATAAGTTGCACCTTATCCACCAACAATTGCTTTTGGCGTAGTGGTAAGCGCTTAGATCCTAACAGCAGGTCAAAGAAAGTTTCGAGAAACTCAGCGTTTCCCAAGAAATCCTCTAACCTCAGGTCTATAGATGATAAATACGCCAAGCTGAAAGAAAAGGTATGCGAAGCTGAAAAGCTTTAAGAAGAAAGGCAAAGGCCTGATGACTGGCTATGATTGGGCTGACTCTGATGAGGAAGAATTATCTGACTCTGAAGATGATGAAGCCAATCTATGTCTCATGGCCAAACTTGAAGATGAGGAAGACAGTTCAGACATTCCCTCCACTTCAACCTCTGCTACTCAGGTATCACCTTCCTTCTTTACCAATATTGCAAATATTGATGAAGCTGATAGTCTTTGAAAGATCGATCTCTTGACTAGAAGTTTATATGAAGCCATGAATGGCAAAACTGTAGTTGAAAATCAAAACATTGATCTCGCTGTACAGCTTAAAAACTGTCACCTTCAAATAGAAAATCTTTCTAAAATTGAAGAAGATTTTAAAGATCAAGTTCACCTAAATCAGCTAGTCAAAATCGAGCGCGAAGAAGCTATCGCTGCATTAAAAGCTGAAAAAGCTACTGTTGATGGATGGTATAATTCCTCAACAAAGATCACTGAGATAATTAAGTCTCAGATTCCCCTGAGTGATAAACGTGGTCTTGGTTACAAAGCTGATACTCTAGAACCAACCACTGATCGTTCCATGCTCTTATTTGGAACTTTCGTATCCCCAGTCGCTGATACTTCATCCTCTCAGTGTTCCTCTTCTAAACTGCCCATCCCTGAGGAAATTTCTACCTCTTCAAAAGGTAAAGAGAAAATGGTTTATCCAAAACCTACCTCTGTCTCTAAAGATAAAGGTAAAGGAATTGCTTTTAACCAAAATCCTCAGAAGGGTACCTTAGTACCTAAGTTGAATGCTTCTAAAGCTTCAGTGACCTATCCCTCTGGATCAAGGAATCAGATCTCTGGATCTACTCAGCGTGGATCTATTCAGCGATCTACTCCTAGAATCAGAGTGGATGTCTTTGGTAAGAAATCCGAAGAACTAAATGTTCCTCCCATTTCAAAAGCCAATAGCTTACTTGGTGCTGGTACTTCTAATTCAAAATCAAAAGCTCAGCATTCAAATGGTCCTAGAACTATTTTTAGTTATAGGAAATGTTATCACTGTGGACTTACTGATCATATTGCTAGTAAGTGCCCCACAGCCACCAAAGCTGAAAAGATAGCTAAGGTGAAGATCATTGCCCCCAAGGCAAAGAAGACCACTGAGGTTAAGAAATTAACCAAAGTGAAGACTGACAAAGCTGAATCTTCAAATGCTGCGAAGACTGCTGAACCTTCCATTCCAACTACTTCCACTAACAAGTGTGTACACATGGTTAAGTGGGTACCCAAGAAAAACTAATCTTCCTTTGTAATGCAGGTTAAGAAGGGTATCTGGTATCTCGATAGCGGATGCTCTAGACACATGACTGGAAAGAAAAGCCTGCTCGCTGAATACAAGGAAGAGAAGGGTCCCTCTGTGACTTTCGGTGGAAATGGAAAAGGACATACCCGAGGGTTTGGTGTACTCTCAACTGATACAACAACCTTCAGAAGAGTCGCATATGTTGAAGGACTGAAGCATAATCTTCTAAGCATCAGTCAACTTTGCGACATGGATAACAAGGTAATCTTTACCAAGGAATCCTGCTTTGTCGCTGACAAAAAGGAGAAGATAGCTCTCAGCGGTTATCGTTTGGAAAATGTTTATGTAATAAACATGGACTCAACAACCACTGAGAACTCATGTTTCTTCTCAAAAGCCTCATCTGATGTCAACTGGCTATGGTATAAGAGGCTCTCTCATCTAAACTTCAAGACACTGAACACTCTTTCTTCAAAAGAGTTAGTCACTGGTCTACCTCAGCACTCATACGCCAAAGAGTCTTTATGTTCAACGTGTGAGAAAGGCAAGCAGACCAAAGCAAGCTTTAAATTAAAGCAAGTCTCCTCAGTGTCATCTCCTCTACAACTGCTCCATATGGATTTGTTTGGCCCTGTTAACAAACAATCTGTTGGTGCAAGTGTACCACATCTCTATATATTTATATATATTTATTTTGATGATTACAAACACACCGTATTATTGTTTATCTAACAATTTAATCCAAGTGTGCAGTTGTTAAAGAACACGAAGATTTAATCTGAAGGGTTCAAGACGGAAGTGTTTACGTCGTCATCATTGTTTATAACTAATAATGATAAACACCCTAAAATAATATACCACTTGGATATTTCTAAAAACCCTAATTGATTTTAAATAAATAAAGTTTTTTTTAGAAGATCTAGCAAGATTTTGCTTTTTCTGACGCAGGTATACCGCGGTGTTTAGCAGGTATACCGCGGGTACAGTTGGGCGGTATACCGCGATGTTTAGCCGGTATACCGCGGGTACAAGTTTACGTTTGTTTTGCAGGGTTGACTTTCTCTTCTGACAGTGTACTTTTTACTGCACGGTATACCGCGTGCATTTGGCGGTATACCGCGAATGCATGTATCCGTTGGAAGAGCTGCTATATAAATGCATGCGATGGTGGAGAAGAAAAGACAGACAATACAGATACAACCAACACCATCACTGCTCATCTGATCTCTCTCATTTATAATATATATATTTTATAAAACCTTTTTTATAAAATATCCAAGTGTGAGATATTATACAAGAGTGATTACCCATTGTGAGTTATACTCCTCTTGTAAGTATTTGAATAACGGGTGTGTGATCCTGTACATCTCAATAAGCTGAGGCTTAGAGAACCGTTTACTTTGCTCTGTATTTGGTTTGTATTCTACCGTAAAGAATACATTTATTGGATCGTGTCGGGAAGTGTCTCGGCTGCTGGTTTATCACAGTTGGTGGTAAATCAGTAAATCTCCGTGTCAAGTATCTCTTACCTTTATCTCTTTATTTATTCCGCTGTGCTTTATTATATTTGTTTATATAAACTGCTTTGCATTTATATTTATTTATATAATCTCTGTGTATTTGTTTATATTTACACTCTTCGTTATTATTTGTATACTCTGATTTATTTATACTGTTTCTGTACTGTATTTATTTGTAAAAGAATTTTTGAAAGTAAAAGATTTAAAATACAACCTTACCCCCCCTAGGTTGTCCAACATTTGGTATCAGAGCAGGGCTTTCAAAAATTATCTGTTTAAATTTTTAAAGTTATTTCTTTAATTCTTTTAAATGGCTCAACAAACTAATTTTGTGTTTTCAAAACCTCCTTTGATAGATACTGAAAAGTTTGGCATTTGGGCCGAGCTATTTGAATGTCACGTGCGTGGCAAAAATCAAAAAATTTGGGATATTATAGAAAATGAGAATTTTAGACCAACCAAAGTTGAAAATGATCTTATTGTTGATAAACCCATAAAAGATTGGACTCCCGCTGAAGAATCTCATTATTGTTTAAATTTTGAAGCTAAAAATATATTATATGCTGCTTTAACCTCTGATGAAATAGAAAGAGTTTATACTTATAAAACTGCTAATCTAATCTGGCAAAGCTTGAGCGACACTCATCGTGGAAATACTCAAGTTAAAAGCTCTAAAATAAATATTCTTGTTCATGATTATGAATTATTTGAAATGTCAAAAGATGAGTCAATCGACTCAATGTTTAAACGTTTTAACCTCATTATGACTACTTTGAAGGGATTAGGTCGTACTTATCCTAATGAGGATTATGTAAGGAAAATTCTTCGAGCACTTCCTTCGGAGTGGATGGCAAAAATCACATCTTTGGAAGACTCCCGAGATCTCGCAACTATGAAGCTCGATGATCTCATCGGCAATCTTAAAGTGCACGAAATTGCACTAAGAAGAAATCAAGTCCGGGAGCAAGTCAAAAAGAAATCCATAGCTTTAAAAGTCATTGCCTCAAAAGAAGAGGAAAAGGAAGAGGAGGAAGAAGCTAGCTCATCCGATGACGAACCCGAAAATCTTGACGATTTAGTCAAGTTGGTAAGAAAACTTTCTAAACTTTTATCTAACAGAAAGTTTGCCAAAAATGATAGGTTTCAAGAAAATGGAGACTACCGTCGTGGTGGTAAAAACCAAAGTCGCAACGTCCATAAAAGTGAAGACAAATATGACGAATCTAGCGACGATGAAAAAGCCAATAAAAAGAAAGGCTTTTGCTATGTGTGTGGTGACAAGGATCACTATGCAAGTGTGTGTCCGAATCGAGCAAAACAAATCAACACACCAAAAGCTTTAGTTGGAGGCGCGATGAGCGCAAGCATAAATGAGGCCAAAAATTTTTGTTTCATGGCCGACCATGATAATGAGGTATCTTCATCATATTCTTCTAAAAATAATTGTGATAATTATTATAGTGACGATGAAAATAATCTTGACGAATTATATAAATCATTTCATGATATGGCCGCTCTTGCAAATAGGTATAAAGATGAAATCTCTAATTTAAAAGAAACCGTATCCGCATATAAAAAGGAAATAGATGACGGTAAACAAAAATCTGCTTATGATTTAGACATTATCACTAAATTAGAAAATAAATTAAGTGAAAAAGATATTTGCAAATCTTGTGATATTTTAAATGATAAAATTGCATGCTTAAATAAAAAGACACATGAAGATATTACATGTACAAAATGCGAGTCTCTTGAAAATGAAATTGCATGTTTAAATGATAAATGTAAATCGCATGAGAAAAATGACTTATTAGCAAATGCTTTTAATAGTAGCAATGATAAAGTGCTTAAAATGCTTAATATATCAAATCGTATAAATTGCCGAAAAGGCATTGGTTCAAATACGTGTATTGAAAAATGTGATTGTATGCCAATTAAAAAGGTTTTTGAAAAACCTAAATTTGTTGTTAAAAATAAAACGCAAAAACCTCCATATATGTCAAAAATAAAAAATGTGAATTATGGGAGGAAACCGCATGCTCGTATGTATAATGGTAATTTTTCTAGACCTAAAAATAATGTAAATTTGCATGCTTCATTTTACGTCTATGATAAATACGATCGTAAAATAAAAATGGTTAGAAAATGGATACCGAAAGGAATGTTTAATGTTGACAATCCCGGTGGGATGCGTTTGTGGTTTTAAACCATTTTTATGGTTTTATATGTTGTCGTATTTTGTTTTATGTCGACAACATATTTTTTGCAGTTTATGTTTTATACTAACTGTTAAAAGGACCCATAAGAAAAGGGTACCACGAAATATTTTCTTTGCCTTTTGTAGGTGTTTCCTGACGAGGTTATAATACGTGGTTACCTGCCGAGGTTATAATACGTGGTTTCCTGACGAGGTTATAATACGTGGTTACCTGCCGAGGTTATAATACGTGGTTTCCTGGCGAGGATATAATACGTGTTTCCTGGCGAGGATATAATACGTGTTAACCTGCCGAGGTTATAATACGTGGTTACCTGCCGAGGTTATAATACGTGGTTACCTGACGAGGTCATAATACGTGGTGATTTTTTTTATCACATAAAATTAACCGAAAATTGAAGCCTTAAGATCCGTTTTGGTGCAAGTGTTTCGTATTGGTTTGTATATCTTTGTCTCTATTGCTTTTTGCATTTTATTTTATCCCTCAAATTTTATAAAATCAAATTGATATCGTTATTAATTTGAGGGGGAGCGTTTTAGCTCTTTTACCCATGAGTTTATGCTACCTCAATTATATGCATATTTTGAGGGGGAGCATCTCTCGAGGGGAAGCATACCGTCTTTCTTGACCCTTTTTGTTTCGACAAACGGGGGAGAGAAACCGCATATGCTCTTGCTTAGCGGTTGTGTTTGTCATCATCAAAAAGGGGGAGATTGTTGGTGCAAGTGTACCACATCTCTATATATTTATATATATTTATTTTGATGATTACAAACACACCGTATTATTGTTTATCTAACAATTTAATCCAAGTGTGCAGTTGTTAAAGAACACGAAGATTTAATCTGAAGGGTTCAAGACGGAAGTGTTTACGTCGTCATCATTGTTTATAACTAATAATGATAAACACCCTAAAATAATATACCACTTGGATATTTCTAAAAACCCTAATTGATTTTAAATAAATAAAGTTTTTTTTAGAAGATCTAGCAAGATTTTGCTTTTTCTGACGCAGGTATACCGCGAGGTTCAGCAGGTATACCGCGGCGGCTTGATGTTACCTCTGATTGATTGGTCGTACTTTTTTCTGACGCAGGTATACCGCGGTGTTTAGCAGGTATACCGCGGGTACAGTTGGGCGGTATACCGCGATGTTTAGCCGGTATACCGCGGGTACAAGTTTACGTTTGTTTTGCAGGGTTGACTTTCTCTTCTGACAGTGTACTTTTTACTGCACGGTATACCGCGTGCATTTGGCGGTATACCGCGAATGCATGTATCCGTTGGAAGAGCTGCTATATAAATGCATGCGATGGTGGAGAAGAAAAGACAGACAATACAGATACAACCAACACCATCACTGCTCATCTGATCTCTCTCATTTATAATATATATATTTTATAAAACCTTTTTTATAAAATATCCAAGTGTGAGATATTATACAAGAGTGATTACCCATTGTGAGTTATACTCCTCTTGTAAGTATTTGAATAACGGGTGTGTGATCCTGTACATCTCAATAAGCTGAGGCTTAGAGAACCGTTTACTTTGCTCTGTATTTGGTTTGTATTCTACCGTAAAGAATACATTTATTGGATCGTGTCGGGAAGTGTCTCGGCTGCTGGTTTATCACAGTTGGTGGTAAATCAGTAAATCTCCGTGTCAAGTATCTCTTACCTTTATCTCTTTATTTATTCCGCTGTGCTTTATTATATTTGTTTATATAAACTGCTTTGCATTTATATTTATTTATATAATCTCTGTGTATTTGTTTATATTTACACTCTTCGTTATTATTTGTATACTCTGATTTATTTATACTGTTTCTGTACTGTATTTATTTGTAAAAGAATTTTTGAAAGTAAAAGATTTAAAATACAACCTTACCCCCCCTAGGTTGTCCAACACAATCCATCGCTGAAAAGAAATATACGCTGGTCATAGTTGATGAATTCTCTCGCTATACATGGGTTATGTTTCTCCGTTCTAAGAGTCACACCCCTAAAGAACTCGTCACCTTTGTTCGGAAGATAGAAACCCTGAACAACTTGACCGTTCGCTCAATAAGGAGTGATCATGGGACTGAATTCAAAAACAGTTCTCTTGATTCCTTCTTTGAGAGTAAGGGTATTTCTCACAACTTTTCTTCAGCGAGAACACCGCAACAAAACGGAGTCGCTGAAAGAAGAAATAGAACAATTATTGAAGCTGCACGTTCAATGCTCAGCGATTCTCACCTGCCTACTCAGTTTTGGGCAGAAGCTGTCAACACTGCTTGTTTTACGCAAAACAGGTCGCTGATAGTCAAAAGATTCAATAAGACAGCCTATGAACTTTTTCATGGGAGAAAGCCTTCAATTAGCTTTCTTCACATCTTTGGATGTCAGTGTTTCATACTGAATAACAGAGATGCCCTTGGAAAGTTTGATCCTAAGGCTGATGATGGAATCTTTCTTGGATATTCTTCAATCTCCAAAGCCTTCAGAGTCTTCAATCGAAGAAGACAAACTGTTGAAGAAACTATTCACGTCACTTTTGACGAATCCCGTTCAGCGAACTCTAAACCGTCTGCTGATACTGAAGAACTGAATCAATGGATGTTTTCTCATCATGGTGATTCAGAAGATATTCCCACTCCTCATACTCATACAGTTGAAGATGATAGTCCTACTATCATCCCAAATGTGCAGAATAGTGAAGCTGAAACATCATGGGTCTCAGTTGTTCCTTTAAACACTATACCTGCTTCTGAACCAAATGTCTCAGACATTCCATCTACTTCTCAGCAATCAGTGAATGAAATGACATCTGCACCTACTCCTCTCTTAGCTGATATACCAGAAGCTGCTGAAGCCTCATCTTCAGCTCCTCCAGTTCAGGTTGAGTCAGCGTCTCACGCTCCGGCTCAGCGATGGACTGTAAATCACCCAATTGATCAAATTCTTGGTGATCCAAACGCTGGTGTTCAGACTCGACGAAGTGCAGATAATATTTGTTTATTTGTTAACTTTATTTCTCTGATTGAACCAAAGAAAATAGATGATGCCCTCAAAGATCCAAACTGGGTCAGTGCCATGCAAGAAGAGCTGACTGAATTCGAAAGAAACAAAGTTTGGAAACTTGTTCGAAGACCAACTGACAAGACAGTGATAGGCACTAAATGGGTCTATCGAAACAAGTTGGACGAACATGGAACTGTAACCCGCAACAAGGCTCGACTTGTTGCTCAGGGATACAGACAAGAGGAATGCATAGATTACGACGAAACATTTGCTCCAGTAGCAAGACTAGAATCTATTCGTCTATTCTTAGCATACGCTGTACACAAAGACTTCAAAGTATATCAGATGGATGTTAAGTCAGCATTTCTAAATGGAAAGCTGAATGAAGAAGTCTATGTGGAACAACCTCCAGGATTCTCAGATCCTAAGCGTCCAGGTTATGTTTATAAACTGGATAAGGCACTTTATGGCTTAAAGCAAGCTCCTCGTGCATGGTATGACACTCTCTCTACTTATCTCCATATTGAAAAATTTGAGCGTGGTAAGATCGATAAGACTCTATTCTTCAGGAAAGTAAAAGGTTATATTATTCTTGTTCAGATATATGTTGATGACATTATATTTGGTTCTACTAACCCTGACCTTTGTACTCGTTTCACTGATAGAATGAAAGAAGAGTATAAAATGAGCATGATGGGTGAGCTAACATATTTCCTTGGTCTTCAGATAAAGCAAAATGAAAAAGGAACTTTCATTAATCAGGGAAAGTATGTTAAAGATATGCTGAAGAAATTCGATTTAACTCAGAGTTCAGCTATGAAAACCCCTATGGCACCACCGCTGACACTAGACAAGGATTCAAATGGAATACCTGTTAATGTCACGTTGTACCGTGGGATGATCGGCTCTCTCTTGTATCTTACAGCTAGCCGGCCCGATATTATGTACGCAACCTGTTTGTGTGCACGATATCAAGTTGAACCTAAGGAATCTCATATGATCGCTGTAAAGCGATTTTTTCGATACCTTAAGGGTACTGCGAACCTAGGTCTTTGGTATCCCAAAGACTCAGGGTTTGATCTAATCGCCTATTGATAACACCACTTTTTGGCGTTATTTTCGGTCCTGAAATCACTATGATTGGCTTGTAATTAAGCAAAGAAGCGGGATTTTATGGTTTATCTAGTGGAATGTGTTGGAGGAATTCAAAAATTGAGAGAGAAATAGATGTAGAATGACTTGGATAAACGCATAGATCGCGTGAGAGCTCGCTTTCCGTAAGAGATATTTCGATCCTATATGCCTGGGTATCACGAAATTCTCTAGGGGATAATCTCTTTGTTTCGGTGTATCGATTAAGGCACTAATCGATTCATACTTATACACCTTTAGAGAATCGTAACCTACATTGTATTGAACCAGGAAATAATCTCTCATTTAATGAGATTTGATTGTGGACTTAATGACGCCGGTTACAAAAACGGGAGTTACAAAGTGAGAAAACATCCCTGACGCCGGCGCTACTTCCCGTGCTAGATAAGTAGCCCCAAAAGAAGCGCGGGCAACATTCCAGAGCCCGGCGCTACTTCCCGCGCTAGATAAGTAGCGCCACAAGTGGCCCCGACGCCCAGCTCAAGAAACCACTTTGTAACTTGTCGATTTTAACCGTCCAACAATCCCGGGTTCTAGTTAGCTTACACGAGTGTGCACTCCACACCTCCTAACTCATGTTATAGCTTAGCTACCAACCCCATTATTACCTTTGTGAATCCAACTACACAAAATGGACCGATGATTTCACTAAAATCACCAACATTCCTCCCCCATTTTAGTGCAATCCTTGATTCACAAAATAAAATTACAATACAGGTAAACAAACTCATGCATAAATGAAAATATCTAAAAGATTGAATTTCCATCTTAGTACATTACACATTTCAAATACTCGAGAATCCGGGTGTCCTATGGATTGAACCCGTCAACCCATTTGAGTACCAGAAGATAACATACACATGAATTTAAAAGACTCTCTAACGTATAAACTTGACACTATACAGGCCATGTGTCCTTATCCATTCGTGAGTGTATCAAAGCCAAGTCCAAGCTTTTTGAAGCGGCCACACTTCACACTCATATAGGTAGTTCTTTTCCTCATGCACCTGCACATGCATTTTTACAAAAGAACAATTACCTCCTTCACTTGCAGTACCGAGCACACACCTTGGGATGACCGTCTTGTGCTCCAATCTCTTAGGGTGAGCTTTCCCATTGAATTCAGCTTCTAACGTTGTATTAGAAGGGAATTGGGTATCTCACCGTTAGAGATTTAGATGGACTTTAATCCCATCCCTATTACCGACTTGTGAACCAAGTCCCTAGCTAACCCCTTCGTCAAGTGGTCCGCTAGATTTTGTTGCGACCGAACAAACTCAACCGAAATCACCCCATTCGTGATTAGCTCACGAATCATGCTATGTCTAACACCTAAGTGTCTAGACTTGCCATTATACAATTGGCTATAAGATTTAGCCAAAGTTGCCTCACTATCACAACGGATAGAAATGGGTGATATTGGTTTCGGCCATAATGGAATTTCATGGACCAAATTCCTTAGCCATTCCGCCTCTTTACCGGCAGCGGCTAACGCCACAAATTCCGACTCCATAGTCGAACTCGTGATGCAAGTTTGCTTCTTGGAAGCCCATGAGATGGCACCTCCCCTAAGCAAGTACACCCAACCACTCGTAAAAGAGTGGTCTTCCAAATTGGTAATCCAACTTGCATCCGAATATCCCTCCAAAATTGAAGGAAACCCGACATATGGCATTCCAAGTTTTACATGCCTTATGCTCCATCCCGGGCATAACAAAACCTTCCGGTTGTTTCATGTAAACTTCTTCCTCCAAATCACCATTCAAGAATGTCGTTTTGACATCCATTTGGTGAATCACTAAATTGTGAATAGCACCTAAAGATATCAACAATTTAATCATGGAGATTCTTGCAACCGGGGCATAAGTAACAAAATAATCTATGCCTTCCCGTTGCCTAAAGCCTTGGATCACTAATCGAGCCTTGAACTTGTCGATTGACCCATCCGCTTTCATCTTCCTTTTGAAGATCCACTTGCAACCCAAAGGTTTGCAACCCGGTGGCAAGTCTGATAATACCCAAGTATTATTCCCCATGATGGAGTCCATCTCATCATGTATTGCTTCCTTCCAGAAAGCAATGTCTTGAGACTTCATAGCCTCATCAAATGATTTTGGATCCTCCTCAACACTATAACAGTAAAGGAATTGGGATCCAATCTCATCTCTTGATCCCTCTACCAAGTATACCTGGAAATCGGGACCAAAGGATTTTCAATCCTTCCTCTTTTGCTCCTTCGAAGCATCGGAGATTCGGTTGGAACAATTGCTTGTTCTTCAACTTCACTAGTTTCACTAGTACTAGAACTATGTCCTTTGGCCTCGATATTGAAGAGAATCTAGTCTCATCAAAATTACATCTCTTAATTCTATAACGGTGTGAATCGCTATAGAATCATTAGGTTCAATAACATAGAACCTATAAGCTTTGGAATGCTTAGCATATCCAACAAAGATGTATCACCCAAAATCTTCCTTTTGGGTTCGGGTAATCGAACAACCGCTCGACAGCCCCAAACTTGAATAAAACTCAAGTTAGGCCTTTGAACCAAAGTTCATACGGGGTAATCTTGTTCCTTTTATTGGGAACTCGATTCAACAAGAAACAAGCCATTAACATGGCTTCACCCCAAAATCCATCAAACAATTCATAAAGTAACTTAAACAGAATTTTTAAACAAAAATTCACATGCAACATGAACAGAATTGTAAACAAAAATTCACATGATATGTAACATAAACAGAATATTAAACAAGATTCATTTGCAACATTAGCATAATTTTAAACAAAATTCATTTGCAATATAAACAGAATTTTAAACAAAAATTCATATGCAACATAAACAGAATTTTAAACCAAAAATTCATATGCGACATAAACCGAATTTTAAACAAAAAATTCATAAGTAACATAAACAGAATTTAGACAAAATTCAATTGCAACATAACCAGAATTTTAAACACAAAATTCATTTGTATCATAAAGCAATTTATAAAGCAACATAAGGCAATTCAATTGTATCATACACAAAATTTGAAACAACATTCTTTCATTCAAATTTAATTCAAGCATGTTATTCAACATAAAATCAAATCCTATACAAGAGCCATCCTTTGACAAGATAAACTTGTCCGACTCACAAACTTGCCTATATCCTAACTTATTCAAGATGTTACCGGAAACCAAATTCTTTCGAATTCGTGGTACATACAAAACATTAAAAATTCAACTATTTTGCTAGAACTAGATTCTAGCCTAACTAAGCCTCTTCCAAGAATGGTAGCACTCGACTCGTTCCCCATGTGTATCATTAATCCGTCTTCAACCGGTTCCATATAGGCGAACCAACGGCGATCTTTGAACACACGACTTGTTACACCCGAGTCGATTCACCAAGCAACATCATCATCCTGCACATAAACAAATTAGGATATTAGTGGTACATAATTCAAATTTGAATTACAAACCAAAGTCAAGAAACTGACCTTGTCGTGGGTTTTGATCCTTGGATCCTTGCCCAACACCACGTGTGCTTGCTCCACCTTTATTCTTGACAACCCGACAATCCCGCTTGAGATGGCCGGTCACCACATGTCCAACAGGTTAATTTAACCTTCTTGTTGGACCCTTTCTTGGCTTCGTTGAACTTTTGTTTTCCCTTGAAATTATTAGTCTTTCCCTCTTCCACCATGTTCACCGAAGGTGCATAAACCTCCTTTACTTTAGGTTTCTCAGCCTCTTGCGCCCGAAGAGATTCCTCTATGCGCAAGTGACTACCGAGTTGCACAAGAGACAACTCTTCCTTCTTATGTTTCAACATGTGTTTCAAGTCTTTCCAAGAGGGAGGCAATTTATCAATTATGCTCGATACGGAGATGGATTCGTCCATCTTCATATTGTGTTGAGCATATTGGCCTAAAATGCGAAGGAGCTCATTGTATTACTCCATCACCGGCCTTGAGTCCACCATCTTGTAATTGTTGAAATTACAAACCAGGAACTTCTTACTAGAAGCATCCTCCGCCATGTATTTGGACTCGAGAGAGTCCCATAGCTCTTTGGCGGATTCAACATTTTGATAGATATCAAAGAGGGAGTCACACATACCGTTTAAAATGTGGCCATGACAAATGTAGTCGTCGTTCTTCCATTTGCTGCGACGCCGGGTCACCTCCAATGTCTCGTTCTCCATCACCTCCGGCATTGGGGTGCTCAGCACGTATATTACCTTCAACGTCGTCAGCAAGAAGTGCATCTTCTTTTGCCATCTACGGAAATCAACGCCTTCAAACTTCTCAAGTTTAGTGAACTTGGAAGTCATGTCTCTCACGGACTAATCATTCGCAATCTCTCTTGCGATAAGCAAATATCTCTTACGATTGTTGGAGGAATTCAAAAATTGAGAGAGAAATAGATGTAGAATGACTTGGATAAACGCAGAGATCGCGTGAGAGCTCGCTTTCCGTAAGAGATATTTCGACCCTATATGCCTGGGTATCACGAAATTCTCTAGGGGATAATCTCTTTGTTTCGGTGTATCGATTAAGGCACTAATCGATTCATACTTATACACCTTTAGAGAATCGTAACCTACATTGTATTGAACCAGGAAATAATCTCTCATTTAATGAGATTTGATTGTGGACTTAATGACGTCGGTTACAAAAACGGGAGTTACAAAGTGAGAAAACATCCCTGACGCCGGCGCTACTTCCCGTGCTAGATAAGTAGCCCCAAAAGAAGCGCGGGCAACATTCCAGAGCCCGGCGCTACTTCCCGCGCTAGATAAGTAGCGCCACAAGTGGCACCGACGCCCAGCTCAAGAAACCACTTTGTAACTTGTCGATTTTAACCGTCCAACAATCCCGGGTTCTAGTTAGCTTACACGAGTGTGCACTCCACACCTCCTAACTCATGTTATAGCTTAGCTACCAACCCCATTATTACCTTTGTGAATCCAACTACACAAAATGGACCGATGATTTCACTAAAATCACCAACAGAATGTGCAGGTTAATTAAAAGGCAGTAACCATCGAGAAAAGAAGCTAAAAAGAGCCCAAAAAGAGCCAAAACGAAGCCCGAGATCCAAGCCCAAGACCCGCGCCCGAACCAGGACCCGAACCGTGAACCAGAAACCGACCCAGAAGTCTTCTGGAAAGCGCGCGACTTTCCACGCGACTTGCAAGTCGCGTGGAAGGTCGCCTAACCCTCTGTTTCGTTTTTAAAGATAGTTTTTCCGGGTTTTAGGTCATGATTCAGCACACGACGAACGACAGGAGTTGAGGGGCGATTTTCAGAGGTTTTCGGAGCTTTTGGAGCCACGAGAGAGGATCAATCGAAGAGGAAGTCACGACGCGACGCGGATTAGAGCCGGGAGAAGGGAGTTTATCACTACATCTTTCACGTTCACGTTTATCATGTTTACATACAGTTTTTCATCCCTTTTTCTTGCGTTTTTGTCCCCCAACATCATGAACTAATCTTTAGATGTTGGGGGTTGGAATGAATTCGATTTAAGTGTACAAACATGTGATTAGTGACTTTTATCATTTTTTCCTATCTTAATGAAGCATGTGATTTGGTTGTTAATGTTTTTGTGAGTCTAGCTAGCTTTCAATTGTTTTGTTGTTTTCAATTAAGTTCGAGAGAATTAATTGTTAACTAGAACTAGGAATCGCATGCCTAAGGTGAGAAAGGGGATAGAGATATACCGAGTAAGACTTAGTCCCGTTAAAATCTTGAGCTTAATGTATTTTGAATTCCATAGGTGAGATCGAGAGATAAAGTTATGTTTTTCAAGATAAAACCCGTAGTTGCTCGAAAGAGAACAACGGTGATTTTTACAAGATTGGGTATTCATTATACGGAATAATTGGTAACTGTTTTGAGTCAATTGTATGTATGTGAAAGTCTCAGGATTTCCAAACCTCAACTGTTTTCTCTATCTGAAGTTCTTAAGCTGTTCACTGTTTGTGTGTTGATTTAGTTTTGTTTGCAATCAAGTAGTTTATAAACCAACCACTCCAATTTCGATAGTTCAGTTAATAGAGTTTATAGTAATTGTGATACTCAGTTCCTAGTTCCTGTGGATTCGATACTCGTACTTCCGTACGTATTACTTGATTTCGACACCGTGCACTTGCGGTAAGATTTAGGGGGGTGATACCCGCCTATCAAATTTTTGGCGCCGTTGCTGGGGAACTAGTTGCAACTGATAGCACTACCAGCTATAAGCACTATTAGATTGAACATTTTTTTATTTCTGTTATTTTATTTCATCACTTCAGTTTTCGGATTGCTAATTTTGGTTACTTTCTGTTTCAGGTACTAGTTGGTTTATGCCAAGGAAGACCCGAGGGAAGGAAATCGAACCGCTCAATCCGGAGATTGAAAGAACTGACTGTCGTCTACGAAAGGAAGCAAAAGCTAAAGAACACATCAAGACCGAAATGGGCGACGAAGCTAGACGCCCTATGCGGTCGTTTGCCGATCCGAATGTGGCAGCGACACGCATAGGCATCCAAGCGCCTACCACTGCAGCAAACTCCTTCGAGATCAAGCCGAGCACCATCATAATGGTGCAACAAAATCAGTTCGGGGGAGCACCAACTGAAGACCCCCATGCACATCTTCGTGCATTTGAACGGATCTGCAACACGTTCAAGATTAATGGGATGGAGGAAAACGCGATAAAACTGAGGCTATTCATCTTTTCCTTAAAGGGTAGAGCTGAAATTTGGATAGAGGGCCTACCATCAGATCTCATCACTACATGGGCAGACCTGAAAGCTGCGTTTCTCCAGAAATTTTTCCCACCAAGCAGAACCGCTCAACTGATGGCCGAGATTACTCACTTCGCTCAATGGGATCAGGAAACTTTGTACGAAGCTTGGGAGAGATATAAAGACATGATCAAGAAGTGTCCTCACCACGGGTTACACGGCTGAGTCATCATCCAGACATTCTTTAGTGGACTCCACCCGCAGTTCAAAAACGACATCACAACTGCATCGGGTGGAGCACTAATGGATAAATCTTATGAAGAAGCATGCGAGCTGATCGATAATCTGGCCGAGCACAGTTTTTCTACTCCAAGATCAGCCGTAAGAAGAGTCGCGAGCTTTCAAGAATCGGAAGAGCTGAAAGAACTAAAAGCTCAACTAGCTTTTATCACGAACCATCTGAAGGGAGGCAGTCCTCAAGAACCTGAACAGGTTCAGTTCTTACAGAATCGCAACAATCAGCCGAGGAACGACCTGTTCTCAAACACCTACAATGAGGGGTGGAAGAAACACCCTAATTTTTCATGGAGTCAACCTCAAGGGAAACAACAATACGGTAATTCTTCTAACTTTTCTAACTCTTCTCAATCTAACAATGTTTACCGTCCTCCAGGTTTCAACCAAAGGAACGAAGGACAATCCGAGGAGAAGAAGTCGGGGCTGGAAGAGATGATGATGAAGTTCATGACCAAGATGGATAGCACGGTTGGAGAGCTAGCAAGCACGATCAATACGGTCAAGGCGGCAACCGATCAGAACACGGCATCCATCAAGATCCTCGAAAGACAAATGGGGCAAATTTTGGAAGCCTTACAACACCGAGCCCCGGGTACATTTCCGAGTCAGACTGAAACGAAGAACCGGGAAGAGTGTAATGCCATTTATCTTAGAAGTGGCAAGGAGCTGAATGGAGAGCCAATACGAGAGCCTACATCAAAAGGAACCGATCCTAAAGAGAAAGAGGTCGAGATCATAGAAGTGACTGAGCTAGAAGCCGATGAGGATATGGGTGATCGGGAGAAGCCGAAGGAAAAAGAGGTGACACCTCCATCGAAGTCGGTAGTGAAGCCGTTTGTACCACCACTACCATTTCCGAATCGGGTGAGGGCGCATAAAGATGAGGAACAGTTCAAGAAGTTTCTCGATGTCTTCAAGAAGCTACACATCAACATTCCCTTTGCAGAGGCACTGGCACAAATATCAACATACCTCAAGTTCATGAAGGAGATTCTATCCAAGAAGAGGGCGATCGATCACCAGTCTACTGTTGCACTTACTGAAGAGTGTAGCGCGATCATCCAGAACAAGCTTCCCCCGAAGCTTAAAGATCCAGGGAGTTTTTCAATCCCTATTCAAATTGGGAAGTTTAATTTTGATAAAGTGTTGTGTGATCTAGGAGCGAGTATTAACTTAATGCCTTTATCTGTTTTTAGGAAACTCGGCTTGGGTGAGGTGAACCCAACATACATGACACTGAAGCTCGCGGATCGATCCATAGTGTACCCATATGGAGTGGTAGAAGATGTGCTCATCAAGGTTGGCAAGTTCTACTTCCCGGTGGATTTCGTGGTGCTAGACATCGATGAAGACATAGAAGTCCCGCTGATATTGGGAAGATCGTTTCTGGCCACGAGCAAGGCGCTTATCGACATGGAAGAAGGTGAGATGACGTTGAGAGTTGGCAATGAAAAGGCAGTGTTCAAAATGTTCGAGAGCAAAAGAGGTGGAAGTGAAGAGGAGTCGAGCAATCATGAAAGGCCTAAGGAGTGATCGGAAGGAAGGTCGAGCCACGACCGAAACCACGACGTTGGGTGGTAGGCAACCCGCCAAGGTTTGTGGTTTCTTTTACTTTATGCGTTTTTGAGTGTTTTTATTTACAAAAAAAATCGAACAGAGACATACGCGACCTTTCACGCGACTTGCAAGTCGCGTGGAAAGTCGCGGGACTCTCTGCCAGTTTTCGCTTTCTCGCTTTGTGTGTTTCTTTTTCGTGCATTTTTCGTCTGTTGCTTTGTTTTATTTTTGCTTGTGCAATCTCTCTCTCCCTTTCCCCCCGATGTCTCTGATTGGCGCTCGAATCTTACAAAAATCTTCTCCATCCGGGCAAACAGGTATGCTCTAAATCTTTATGTTAACGAGTGATGTATGATGTTGTGGTCATTATTAGTTATACGAGATGCAACAAACCTAAGTTTCACTTAGGTTTGGGGTGCCTCATCTTTTAACATCTACACACTCATTCTTTTTATCCTGTGCAAACCTCGGTTTCACCGAGGTTTGGGGTTGGCGTTATTTGACAAACCTAGGCCACGGCCTAGGTTTGGGGTGCCCCTTATTGAAAATATTTAGGCTAGCTCTTTGATGTTTCTTGTTAATATTTTGCCTTGTCTGTCTGATAACTGCCATAACTGCACAATGAGTTGTGTCGCCTGAACCGACACTTGCACATTGGGGACAATGTGTGGGTAAGGTTTGGGGTTGCCCAATCGGGCCCACGTTATGCACGTAGATTTCCTGCACTTCTGAGTACCTATATCACTTTAGCTAAAAAATTTGTTTTGAATGATTGAGACCGACCATTGTAGGAAGAATCGTGTGATAGTGACGTGACCGCTAGGGAAAGACCGGGAAAGGACATGACTAGGGACATTAGTGGAGACCACCCAATAGCGAGTTTTGAGCCTTAAAGACGTTGTTCATTTCGAGGGATTCATACACTTAATTCATATACACTTTTTCGAGTTCCTTGTCGTGAATACAGAATGATCTCGCTATATTATTGCATTGAGTAGCAAAGACAACCATCGGGATATTGGGAAATGGTATAGTAGACCAAATCGTGTGGACCTTAAGATGTGATTCCAGGCAATGTGTGTTTTGTTTTAACCTGTGTTTAGCTATCGTACCTTTTTACCCATTTGTGTGTATCCATAACCCTTTTTGTAGCCAAACACTCACCTTGTTCGTTTCTAAACCCACCTTTAAACCCGAACCGAAAGCCTTAGCCAACCTTATCCGAAAGTGTGTCAATCGAAGTAGTACAGGCCAGTTATGAAAATAGATAGAAAAGAGGGCCAATGCAGCCCCAAGCAAATAAAGAGGACCAATGAAGTCCCAAGTTAAAAAATATATATATAAAAAATACAGTTAGTTAAAGAGTATTTATAGCAGCTAAATAAGAGAGTCAAGGCGACTCCAACAGTGACAAAGAGGGCCAAAAGATAGAATGCGAAGGAAGTTCATAACTGCTAATGTTTGACACACCAAGGATCTTTAAACCGTTTTACCCTTCATTTCTTAGCCGGTACCCTAGACCCTTTACAACCTTTGTAAAGACCTGGATGATCTTCTGGAAAATGTGATTAGGGTATACGACCACCTTTACTGATATTCCCTGTCTTGCTACTTGATTCCTTTCTGAGATCAATTTTTGGACATTTGTGCGTCTTTCAATAGAGTTGTCATGTAATATTCGAGTATTCTTGTACATAAATTCCCTAAACATGACAACATGTGCGACAACCTAGGTTCGAGTGAAACGAGAGTATCCTATGAGGTAGGGTCGAGGCGAAATGTTTTCCCTAGTATGTCTGGACCTAGAACAACCTTAGTGTAATCGGAGCAGTCACGAGTTCAACTTACAATGGAAGGTCATAGATCAAACAGAATAAGGATGAGGCGAGAGTGAGATAAGCATTCACGGGTATAGGAAATCACCAGTGCAGCACGTGGTACCAATTGGGGGTTGTGCAGTTATTATTATATTTCACTGATATATGTTTTTATTCTTTTTTATCGCTAATTTGCTTGGGGACAAGCAACGCTCGGTTTGGGGTTGTTGATAACGCCATTTTTTGGCGTTATTTTCGGTCCTGGAATCACTGAGATTGGCTTGTAATTAAGCAAAGAAGCGGGATTTTATGGTTTATCTAGTGGAATGTGCAGGTTAATTAAAAGGCAGTAACCATCGAGAAAAGAAGCTAAAAAGAGCCCAAAAAGAGCCAAAACGAAGCCCGAGATCCAAGCCCAAGACCCGCGCCCGAACCAGGACCCGAACCGCGAACCAAAAACCGACCCATAAGTCTTCTGGAAAGCGCGCGACTTTCCACGCGACTTGCAAGTCGCGTGGAAGGTCGCCTAACCCTCTGTTTCGTTTTTAAAGATAGTTTTTCATGGTTTTAGGTCATGATTCAGCACACGACGAACGACAGGAGTTGAGGGGCGATTTTCAGAGGTTTTTCGAAGCTTTTGGAGCCACGAGAGAGGATCAATCGAAGAGGAAGTCACGACGCGACGCGGATTAGAGCCGGGAGAAGGGAGTTTATCACTACATCTTTCACGTTCACGTTTATCATGTTTACATACAGTTTTTCATCCCCTTTTCTTGCGTTTTTGTCCCCCAACATCATGAACTAATCTTTAGATGTTGGGGGTTGGAATGAATTCGATTTGAGTGTACAAACATGTGATTAGTGACTTTTATCAGTTTTTCCTATCTTAATGAAGCATGTGATTTGGTTGTTAATGCTTTTGTGAGTCTAGCTAGCTTTCAATTGTTTTGTTGTTTTCAATTAAGTTCGAGAGAATTAATTGTTAACTAGAATTAGGAATCGCATGCCTAAGGTGAGAAGGGGGATAGAGATATACCGAGTAAGCCTTAGTCCCGTTAAAATCTCGAGCTTAATGTATTTTGAATTCCATAGGTGAGATCGAGAGATAAACTTGTGCTTTTCAAGATAAAACCCGTAGTTGCTCGAAAGAGAACAACGGTGATTTTTACAAGATTGGGTATTCATTATACGGAATAATTGGTAACTGTTTTGAGTCAATTGTTTGTATGTGAAAGTCTCAGGATTTTCATCCCTCAACTGTTTTCTCTATCTGAAGTTCTTAAGTTGTTCACCGTTTGTGTGTTGATTTAGTTTTGTTTGCAATCAAGTAGTTTATAAACCAACCACTCCAATTTCGATAGTTCGGTTAATAGAGTTTATAGTAATTGTGATACTCAGTTCCTAGTTCCTGTGGATTCGATACTCGTACTTCCGTACGTATTACTTGATTTCGACACCGTACACTTGCGGTAAGATTTAGGGGGGTGATACCCGCCTATCACCTATTCAGATAGTGATTTTGCAGGTTGCAAATTGGATAGGAAAAACACCACAGGAGGCTGTCAGCTCCTGGGTGGAAAGCTGGTGAGTTGGACAAGTAAAAAAACAAAACTCAGTGTCCACCTCCACAGCTGAAGCTGAGTATGTAGTCGCTGGAAGCTGTTGTTCTCAGGTCTTGTGGATGAGAAATCAACTACTGGACTATGACCTACAACTCTCGAAAATTCCAATCTATTGCGACAGCACAAGTGCCATCGCTATAGCCAACAATCCAGTGCTCCACTCAAAGACAAAACACATCGAAATCAGGTATCATTTTATCAGAGATCATGTGATGAATGGTGATATAGAACTTCACCTTATCCCAACTGACTATCAGTTAGCCGATCTGTTCACCAAACCTCTTGATGAGACAAGATTCAACTTTCTCATCAGCGAGCTTGGAATGCTGAACCTTGAAGAGTAAAATCTTCAGCGGTTCACATTTGATCAGCGATAGGATAAAATCAACTTGTATAACCCATTCTATCATTCTCTCTCTGAACATAATTGATTCGCTGATATCAAGGTATGTTTTTCTCTCGCTGACAATCGCATGAAAATGCAAGATTTCAAGACAAATTGCATCGCTGAATATCTCTTCCTTAATCAGCGATACTTTGAAATTTCTAAAACCAACACTGATATTTCAATTCAGTGCTTCATGTTTTCAAAAGTGTCCCTGAGCTTTCAAAACCTCAGAGACATCCTAAAACATGAAAGGACATCTGTGACGTCATCGCAACGGATAAGCCCTGGCACGTTCTTTTTCTGACACACGTTTGCACGTTTCGTTTACCTTCCAATCAAATGCAAACACGTGTCCGTGTCATGATGAAAAACTTTCCCGCTCGAGTTTTTCTCTCTCTCTAATCTCACTATATAAACCATTTTGGGTTTATATTTTTTCCTTTACGCGAACAACTTCTTCCTCAAGAAAACTACTGTTACATTTTTTGCTCTCAAGTTTTCAAGAACTGTTCATCTTCTTCTTCTTCAACGAACCAGGTTAATATTTCTTTTATTTACCTGTTTCTTAAAACTTGTTAATAATCTTCTCATTGTTTTTACAAGATCAAACAAAAGAACCTTTTCAAAAATGAAATCATTTCTTTCATGGTTTTATGAACACAACCTTTCATGGTTGTTCTTCAAGTTTAATCACAAATATCTTAAACTTGTTCTTCATACGTTTTTTCCAGAATCCTAATCCTCAAAGGAAACTGGAAAACAAGACTTTTTATTGGGTTTGCATTTCTTTTTCAAAAACAAGAAAAACCCTAATCTTCATTAAGACATTTTTGTCTGAATGAAATGGACAAAATTCGAACCATCTTATTGGAAAAACTTTCCACATTAAGATTATTCTTATTTGTTATATCTTTGGTTGAACTGATAATACAACAATGGCATCTACTGATATTCCTACTGCTGAGAACACTGCTGCTGCTGAGGAACTGGAAATCACCAAGGCTCCTCAGGTCAAGTTCACGCTTGAGGAACTTGATTGGACAAAAACAAACAATCTCTATGCGCTTTTCGAGTTTCCTCCTCGAAAGCAAGTCACACATCTAAATGATGCTGTGAAATTCCTCAAAACCTGTTGCCTCTCTACAGCCCTGACCATAACACCCCCTGCTCATCAGCTACTACTATCTCAGTTCTGGCATTCTGCCAAACATACTCAGCTACCATCGACCAAAGACCCCACGAAGAAAATCGATTGCATCCTCTGTGATACTGATTTTGGCACCATAAAAATCACCCCTGCCATTATCCGAAAAGCACTGAGCCTTCCCATCACCACAAAAGAAAAACCCTTTGTTTCTCTCCCTGACCACAAGAAACATGCTGATGGGGAAGCCATCACTGCATTCTTTGATGCAATGGGTTATGTATGGGAAACAGGAAGGGACAAGAAGCCCGAGAAGAAGCTGACCCTCATCAAGAAATCAAAAATGCCCAGCGAGATGAACTTCATCTTCGCACACTTGATAAGCTGCATGACTGCAAAGACCGGCTCCTCTGATCAAGTCGCTCAACCTCAGCAAGCAATGGGCTATGCATTGCTGAAAGGTCTTCATGTTGACTGGGCATCGATAATCTACGATGATCTTGTGCTCAGAATAGACTCTGCGGCTAACCGGCCATCATGGGTTCCATATCCTAGATTCATCAGCGCAGTCTTCCAAACTGGCCTGAAGGACAACTACCCAAAAGTAGGAGACCTGAAACTCTCTCAGGTTGGCCCTAAGGTACTCGACTTCAAGCCAATGGCAAACGAGGTACGTCTCTCTACTCTCTTAACTCTTCTCAATCCTCCTTCTTCTACTTCTGCAGCTCATTCAGTGGAAAAACCCACCGCTGAAACCCTAGCTGCAACCTCCACTCCTTCTAGAAAAAGGAAACAATCTACTACCCAACTTGGTTCCAAAAGGACTAAGAAAACCAAGGAGCAACCCCAGCAATCTCATGCTGAAGACTCCTCAGCTCATCTTGAATAGCTGATGGAAAGTTCAGTGGTACGCTATGCCACAGCTGAACAAGCCACCCTTTCCATCCCAGCTTCAGCGTCTCTAAACGCTGAAGTTATAAACTTGGAATCGACCCAACCTCCTTCAGTCTCTCATAGGACTGAAGAAGTGATTCTCAGTGGATCCAACACTGAATCAGCTCCACATCAAACCTTCTCAACCTTCGCTTCTCTCTCTACTCCATTGGACTCTAATCCAGTTTTCACCACGATCACTGGAGCACCCGTCATTCTTCCAGAAGCTAAAGCTGATACTTTTCAAGGAATGATGGATGCAGGACCTGCAGAAATGTCCATGCGTACACGCACTCTAGCTGACGACATGGAACTTTTTTCAGGACACAGAAGTTTTAACGACTTCACCAGCCCTCCTACAGGTATACACCAACCCATATACACTGTAACTAAACCCCAAACTTCTGAGCTTTCCTTTGTTCATAAGTACTTATGTGTTACAGGTCCTAATTTGGGAGACATCAACACCTCTCTGAAGAACCTGGATACAAACCTGACAGGTCTCACCACTACTCTCTCAGACAACTCTTCAGCTGTAACAAACGCTGGAGAGAATCTCAATAAGCTGACAAAAGTGGTTGAACAGAAAGCCTCCAAAGCTGATTTGGAGAAGGTTGATGGTACTCTTGGTGATTTTGCCAAAGTTCTTGCTGACATCTACACCGACTACACCTCTCTCAAAACAACAGTTCAAACCATGTCCAGTGAGGTCATAACGCTGAAGACATCGGTTGGAAATCTTCAGGGAGATATGTCTGCTGTAAAGACTGACGTGACTTCAGTAAAGTCTGACGTAAGTTCAGTGAAGACAATGGTACAACAGATCCTGAATCACATGACCGCCCCTGTCCTTGCACCTTCACATTTTACTCCGGCGGATCATGCTGAACTTTTCAAGATCACTCCTGCTATTACTGGCCTAGAAGACAGAGTAGCAGCGATTGAAAACTATATTGGGATCCCTGGCCAAGAAGACAGGGAACCAACACCATCTGCTGAGTCATCGCATTCCTCCCCCACTCATCATGAGGAAGGGGGGAGAAGAACTCTGAAGACCTTCCCCATGATGAATCTATCGAGGGGGAGAAGACTGAAGACCTTCCCCTTACTGAAGAGGGGGAGAAGACAAATGAAGAAACAACTGCTGGACCTCAGGGAGATGAAAACCCTGAGGGAACCGAGAAGCTTACCTCTGTATCTGAGGGGGAGCAACTCAAAGAAGCTGCTAAAGAATCTGAATATGAAGCTGAAGACGATGAAGCTGTCGACATCTCTGATGATGAACCATCTTCTTCTCCAAAGAATGATGATGATGACGATGATGATGACTCCTTTATCGTCAAGCCTGTTCAGAAGAGTACAACTCTTAAAAGGATCTTGATAAACGAACCTTCAGGGGAGCGGACCAAGATAAAGCCTTCAGCGTCTGAAGCTGACAAGGGCAAAGGAAAAGGTGTCGCTGAAGACGATGAAAATCTGATGATCTTGCTTCAAAAGCCAGTTCGTCAGGTACACTACATCTTACTTCCTTACACTACATCCCTCCTCTATCTATACACATTATCAGCTCTACTCTCCACAAAAAGCCTATACACTTAAACCCATTTCTTTTCTCTATTCTACCCAAGTTCTTATTCGTAAGATCGTTGTGTTTCAGCTAGTCCTCTCCCCTGTTTGAGGATATCGCTGAAGTTTCTACAGCTGCGACTTCACCAACAATAATCCCAGCTCCCAACGCTAAAGAAATAATCCCGGTCTTGGATTTGATCTCTGAGACTAATGAACCTGAAGAACAACTGCTCTCTCACTAAAACAGACCTTCCTTGGCTCCTCAAAATCCGAGTGAAGAGGATCACAGAAGAAGAGAAGAAATGATAAAGAAGCTTGAGGCTCAGTGAATCATCTTGCCGCATGCCAAAGTCAAAACTCCTAAGTTCAGACTTACAAAGCAAGAATACGCTGATCACCTCAGAGCTGAACGTCTACTCGCTGATAAAAAGAAAGCTGAAGAAAAAGACAGAGAACTCGCCATCCAGCTTACTCAACAATCGGTGAAAGACCCCTCGCTGAAAAGAACTCCAATCGAAGTTCAACGTCAGCTATGGGAAGACGCCAAGAAGATCGTTGAAGAAAAGAGAACTGTGTCTCAATCTACTTTAATCTGGTGCAAAGAAAAGGTACACTTCAGATATCGACCTGCCAGAATCAACAAGGTACATATCACTGGAAAATCAACCCTCAAAGTTTCAATCGCTGAAATCAAGATATTCAGAGAGAACGGACAGTACGAAAAATTCTATGCTGAAGCCATCATGAAGTACGGTCTCTCTGAATGGTTGGAGATCAGATTAGCCATCCAGAAGTCTCAATCTAAGTACAAGGATCATTTCGAAAAGCTGATAAATCAACAGATCGACTTAGTATCTTCTTGTGTGGATATTCCTCCTCCCCCTCCTCTCGTAAATCAGAAAAGAAGGGCTTCTGCAAAGAAAAAGTCTAAACCTTCAGACTCAGGTCCTCTTATACGGAACGAAACAGGTATTGGTTTTTCTCGTGCTGAAGTTCTTGGTCCAGAACCTGACCTTTCCGCACTTGACACACCTCTTCCTCCTGGTGAGACTTTCATCCCTGGGAAAGTCATAAGCAAACCCTATGGGATATTCTTTATTGACTATGGTGGACGACAACGTTTTCAACGTATCTCTGATCTTCCCATCACTCCCATCGAATAGCTGAAAGATCTCATCTACTGGTGTGATTTCAAACGCGACATTCAGGCACGACATCTTAAACCCTTGATTTTTGAAGAAGCTCTGAACAAAAAGAATCAAGGAGTAACGGTTCCTGACTGGATGATTCCCACATCAAAGACCCTTGATGAACTTCTCATTAAGGAAGAACCTCTATAAGCTGATAGGATCGCCTTATTCTTCTATTTTATCAGTTATTCTTTTGTACTTGTAATTTATTTCGCTTGTACTTATAATCTTTCCACTTCTCTTTGTAATCTGATACGAAGTTTAAAGAAAGATTTCAGCGAAAGTACTTTACTCCATCAGTACAGAAAAGATCCCAGAAAACAGTAAAAGGGACAAATATTTTATGAGTTCTTTTTATCCTTATGTTTTCATTAAATAGCAATTTTCTCTGTTGCTATGTCATAATCAAATAGGGGGAGATTGTTGATCCAAACCCTCAGTGATTTGATAATGACCCTCTCTTAAATACTTAGTGAAAATTGTAAGTAAACAATATGTATCAGAGTTTCACTATCGCTGATAAGTACTAAGACTTTACAGTACCGCTGATAGGAACTCTCACTCTTTAGATTAAACATTCAGCGAACACTGTTCACCATAATGCTCTGACCCTGTTCAGTCCTTATGGTGATCGCTGATAAGTTAGTTGTTTACTTATGATCCCTGAAGACAAGTTTCACGTCAACATAGGTTCTACGCTGAAGTCGAAGATCAAGCTCAAGAACCAGCGACAAGTCTCCTAATGAACTGATGCGGATCAGCGAAGACTCAGATTTGTCCACTCAACGTGAAGTATCAAGTACAAGACTTCAGCTATCGCTGAACTTTGTCATTCACTGATATAGAATGATAAAGCGCTGAATCAACGTAAGCTGATCATGAAGTCCTCCGTACAAAGTACTTTTGTCTTAACCACCCTTGCACGACTCCGTACGATATGTCAGAAAAGAACCTCCTTATTGTCTAAAATCGTACAACCACTCTGATGCTACACTATTCAAACATGCGGCTACTAAGGTTGTCTACAAAGGTCAATGACATATAACCAATGAGCTGCTGCCACGTGTAAAGTATAAACTGCCATGCATTAAATGCATGCAGTATATAAGAAGGACTCCAGCTTCATTTTTGAAGCACTCGAAAACTCTGTGTAACAACCCAAGTCTCAAAACATACAAATAACATATTTCATATCATCATTTCACCACCAAAAATACATTATAATTCAAGTTCGGTCCCATAGTCTTACTAAACATAATAAGTAATTCAGTACAAACTTTTTCACTAATTAATTTACATTATGACTAACAACAAAGCCATAAGTACAAAAACACTTCATGATCTTCATAACAAAAGTCTTCACAAAAGCTATCCATCCATTACTCTATTCAATTGCTCTTACCCGATCCATCACCTGGAATACATATTTTTAAAACAAAATGAGGGTTAGACCTAGTGGTCTAAGTGAGAAAATCCCTGTCAGTTTGAAATCATTTATATAAACTTCATTTACATAAATTACATTCATATGACACAATCACATATATCAATTTGAACTCACTCTTCATTTACTTTCTCTTCTCATTCCCATGGCCATATTAGTTGGTTGCAAGCCAACTAATAAATTATCTCCACCGTACAACTTCTACGGCCAACACCACCGTACAACTACTACGGCCAACATCACCGGTCCTAAGCCCGGCCAATATACTCTCGTATAATACTTATGCAAATATAATATAATCTTCACATACTATATTTAAAACATAAGCATATAAACACATCATTTATCACATATTCTATATACACATATATGTATTCCAGTTTAAAAACATTTTTTCAAGTAAAACTCACCTTAACCTTAGCACAACGATACACGCTCTGGGACACACTTTAGCTCAACCCGAACACCTGAATTGGCGCCATAAGAATGATGTTAAACCATATAATTATGTCCCAAATCCATTCCTAATAAGCCCCAAAAACAACCCTTAGGTGATACCACAAACATATCCTCAAACCGCATGCGAAACAAAACCCGAAAACGCGAAACAGCGCCCGGCGCCACTTCCTGCGCTAGCTAACTCGCGCCAAAAAGGGCGCGGGGCACTGGACCAGAGAACGGCGCTACTTCTCGCGCTAGTTAACTAGCACCAAACTAGCGCGGAGAACCTGCACTTCCATTTCAGCCGAAAATGGTCCTTTCTCAAACCCAATTCATCCCAAAACGATTTTTAAGCCTCCAAAATGAAATTATGGATGTCCTAAACTTTTCCCCACAATTACCAATCATCAAAGTATCATTTAATCTAGTGAAACTCATTCAATGATTCATGATTCAAACCCAAAATTATCACATCTTTCTAAAATTACCAAAACCTACTTCCAAAACTCATATAAAACTTAATACACATAAAAGAGAGAATTTGTATAAGATTATTACCTTTTGTCTCTACAATTGATTTAGCAAAACCAGTAGGAAATCTTCAGTTTAGTTCTTCTTCTTTTTCTTTCAATTTCTCTTCTATGGCTCTATCTCTCTTTTCCTGCTCTAAACTGAAAACACACACACACACCTTCACACAAAATATCTTTTGTTGCTAAACTTTTGACACCTCTTCCTAATTGAGGAGCTAATGGCGGTGGTGGTATATGGGTTTGGTTAAAATGACCAAACCAACCCTATACTTCTCTTATTTGACAAAACATACCCCTAAACTTCCAAATAAAAATTAAACCTTACCCCTTAACTTCTAACTCCATAATACTTAAAAAATAATACTTAATTAAACCAATAACATACCTGGTTATTACACTCTGGTCGAGTCACTTGCTAACTCTGGTCAAGTCATCTTCTTATCTTGAGATAGGTTATTATTAGTAATTTCCTTCTCTTTCTTAGTGCAAGAAACTTAGTGTTCCAACTTGTTTAGATTTAGGTTTATCCTTAATCTTGTTCCGCAACAAGCTGTAAATTGTTAATGATTTATCAATAAACAATTTAGAAAAGTAAAAACGTGTGTTTGTATTCAACCCCCCCCCCCTTCTACAAACTTGTATAGCCCTTCGGGACCAACACTTCTTCTTGAGCCTTCGCACACTCGAATTTAGTACTCTTCTTGGTTAAGGCGGTCAATGGCGTAGCTATCCGAGAAAAATCCTGGATAAACTTCCGATAGTAGCCCGCTAAACCAAGAAAACTCCTAACTTTCGATGGCGACCTTGGTTGCTCCCATTCTTTAATAGCTTCCACTTTGGCTGGATCCACCTTGATACCTTCCCCCGACACTACATGGCCCAAAAATTGGACTTCTCGAAGCCAGAACTCGCACTTGGAAAACTTTGCATATAACTTCTCCCGTCGTAATAAATCTAACACCACGCGAAGATGTTCTTCATGCTTACTCTGGGATCTAGAGTAGATGAGGATGTCATCTATGAACACTATCACACACTTATCCAACCACGCACTGCATACACGATTCATTAAATCCATGAAGACTGCCGGAGCATTAGTCAAACCAAAGGGCATGACTAAAAACTCATAGTGGCCATACCTCGTGCGAAACGCTGTCTTCGGCACATCTTCTTCCTTTACCTTCAACTGGTGATACCCAGACCGTAAATCTATCTTTGAAAAGAAGCTCGCTCCTTGTAACTGGTCAAACATATCGTCGATTCTTGGAAGAGGGTATCTATTCTTAACGGTCACCTTGTTAAGCTCTCGATAGTCTATGCACATCCGCATAGACCCATCTTTCTTTTTGACGAAGAGCACTGGCGCTCCCCAGGGTGAGGAACTAGGGCGTATAAACCCCTTATCCAACAACTCTTGTAGTTGCGTCATCAGTTCCTTCATTTCCGCCGGTGCTAACCGATACGGCGCACGCGCTATCAGGGCCGCACCCGGCATCAGATCGATTCTGAATTCAACTTGCCGATCCGGGGGTAAACCTGTCAGTCATCAGGAAACACCTCCGGAAATTCTTTCACCACGGGAACATCTTCCAGTCCTTTTTTCTCTTTCTTAGCGTCTAACACATACGCCAAAAATCCTTGGCACCCCTTCTCTAGACAATGTCTGGCTTTCATTACTGAAATAAGACAAGACTTACGCTCTCGTCTATCACCATAAATTACCACCTCTGATGAGTCGGACAAATTCATACGGATCATTTTCTTATTACTCACAATGCTAGCATTATTACTAGCCAGCCAATCCATCCCCACGACAATGTCAAACTCTCCCATGCTCACGGGGTACAAACGCAATGGGAAAGAGTGGCCTTCTATCTCTATATTACATCCAACATACATCTCCCTAACCAGAACTCGCCTATCATCAGCAATCTCTACTTCGAACCCACACTCTAACCGTTTAGGCTTAACACACAACCGTCGAGCAAAATCCGGTGATACAAACGAACGGTTTGCACCCGAATCAAACAACACTTTGGCTAGAATAGAGTTTACAAGAAAGTACCTGTCACCACATCAGGTATCTCCACTGCCTCATCAGCCGTCATTCGAAAAGCCCTTGCCCTGGTCTGAGTTGGTTCCACTTTCTGTCTCCCCCTCTTCCTCCTTGTTTACCACCGAAACCACCCGAATCCCCTCTTTTCAGCTGAGGGCAATCCGGCCTCAGATGATCCACAGACCCACACTGATAACATGCTCGGGGGTTCCGACAGTCGCGCGCCATATGCCCCAACTTTCCACATTTAAAGCACCCTTCAGGTTCAGCACATTCTCCGCGGTGGACTCGGTTACACTTTCCACACAGTTTTTCCCCAAACTTCGACCCTCCTCGGAACTCCGGCTTGAACACTTTAGCCCGTTTCGAGTCGCGTGCTGGTACCTCCCACTTTCTCTTTTCTTTACCCTTTTCCACATCTTGACGGTTCTTCTCCTTTTCAACCATTTCTGCTGCATTGATGGCTGCCTGAAAAGTAGTTGGGTTCCTAGCCGTAACCAGTTCTCGCACACTACTCTTTAGCCCGAAAATGTACCTCTCAACTCGGCGTTCCTCATTCGGTACATACAATTCAGCAAATCTCGCCTTCTCCATAAACTTTGTAGTATATTCCCTCACCGACAACCCACCTTGTTCCAGATCCATGAATTCTTCCTCCAGTCGTTTTACTGCAGCCAGAGGGAAAAACGAGGCTTTGAACTTTGAGACAAAGGTCTCCCATGTCATACTTTTCGCAGCCTTTGACCCTTCACCTGCAGTTTCCGCATCCCACCAAAACACCGCTTCCGACTTTAGCATGGACAGAGCATACATCACCCTGTCGCTATCGGACACTTACAGGTGTCGAACACCAGTTCCATTTCTCTGATCCACTTCATTGCCAACACAGGATCACATTCTCCCTTGAAAGCGGGTGGCTTACAAGAAGCAAATGCCTTGTAACTACAACCTCCACCCAACACTCGGTCATTTACTGCCAACGGATTTGACTGAACAGGACTTCCCGTAGCAGAACCATGCGAGCTATTCGCTCCTTCTTTACTACCACTTGGCTCTTTACTCCCCGATGCCGACTCGTCTTGCTTAGCCAACAGTGCCTTCAATGTATCCTGGATTTCGCCCAAAGCAGTGGCAAAATTTTCTTGAGTCACAAAAGCCTGAGCGCCACTACGCCCACGACTACCACCTCGACCCGTTCCGCGCCTGGATGCTGAGCTCTCCTGATGAGATGCCTCTGGTTCTTGCGGAACTCCCGCGCTCCTCGTTCCACGAGTAACACGTGCCCTTACAACAGCTCTATCCACATTCGCAATCACCTGAGTAGCCGCTCGTCGAGGTGCTCCTACTCTTGCCCTTCCTCGGCCTCTACCCCTACCGCGGGTAGCTGTCGGCACAGGTGGTGCTTCCATCTCGATTTCCTCATCAACAGGTTCCGATGCACCTCTCGTGGATCTCCTTATCATGATTACTGACTGTCAAAGAAAACACCAACACATTAAATCTACCGTCTCGAATTAACAAGGCAAATAAGCACATACATGTACCTGTAAGTTCGTAATAACACTGGCCAGGTGTAATCACCAACTTACCTTACATGACAGTTCTCACTACCCTATTAATCATCTACCCAGTCTCACTAAGGTCCTCCTATTTCTCAACTGTACTACTTGACTCTTGTAGTTTAAGTTTAGGCCCGTCCGGTCACCTAAATCTCTTAAACTAAGGCTCTGATACCAACTGTAACAACCCAAAACTAAAAGTAGACAAACACAACATTCATAGATAAGTAACATCTGCCAAAACCTGGCTACACCAAAAATTCAATAATATTCAACAAGGGTTTATGCGGAAAATAACCCTATTACAGCTGAGAATAAGTCTAAAATGCCAAAAATGGGAGTCTTCTATCCCCAAGATGCAAGCTCCAGCTCACACCTTCCCTTTCCCTTTTCCTGAGCCTTCAACTTGATTTCCTGAAAGGTTTTAGTTTTGAAAGCGAGGGTTAGACCATAGGGTCTAGTGAGTTCCCTCAAAAGCCACGCCACAAAATAATACAGTTCAAGTAAAAGCTTTCAGTAAGAGTATTTAAATGGATTCGTTATGAGCACACATTAATGGCCAACACACTATGACAAGCTAATGGCACACACTATGGTCACACACACCGTGACAGCAGAAAGGGAACACACCGCCCATATATGAAACACATTCATATATCCACATATATGGGACGCACCCCCATCTCACACCTTTGCCATAGCTCGTCCACACATAGATAGATATCTTCCCCACAGTTAAGTCACACTTCTCATTCATGAACATTTGATAAAACGAACACTTACCATATAATTATGCATAAGGTTCCACACTTTAAAAGAAGTTAAGTTTAGAAAGACTCACTTGTCGTCTCGCTTAGTCCTCACACGAGATGAGCTCTCTCTTCAACTGCACCTATAAGGTACATACTACCACGATAAGCCACTTGATGGAAATACACACTCACACAGCCTGCACTACTATGTCACCTCACACTTTTCGGACACTGTATCCGGATAGCCAAAACTACCCGGACAACCAGGCTATCCGGACGTCCTACTCGGATAACCAAACAATCCGGACATCTTACCCGGGAAACCCAACAATCCGGACATCTTACCCGGAAATCAAGCCATCCGAAGACTACTACCAGGGTTCTACCCGGACACCACAAATCGTCCGGACACTACCCTAACTTGAGGGTTTTCGGACGCGACGTGCAATACCAAAAACGCAGAAAATTGCACAATCTCATGTCCTAATTTCCTCAACACCTCCAGATTAGCAATATAGGTCGCTAGTCACACATTATCCCAAACTACTACTATTTTTAATCAGACTAGATGAGGAAACACCATAAACCCATAAAATCCATATTTCTTCTCCAAATACTCACAAAACACACTAACTTAAAGAGGAATAGGATTGGTTTTACCTGGATGATTGATGATTCTGGAATCCCTCCTCAAAACTCAGCTGAAAATCGCAGCTCCTTCTTCTTCTAAGCCAAAACCCCCTTTTCTTGTTCTTTCTTCCAGCCACACACACAACACACACTAGACAAATGCTTAATGAGAAATAGGGTTTTCACTTTCCTTATATACCTTCACAAAAAGCACCAAACTTTTAAGTTTCACACTTAGACCACACAACTTCTAAATTTCCAAAATTCTCCCAAAATTCCAATATCGACCAAAAAACAAAACCCGGTTATTACACATGGAGTGGACGGGGTGGTTGTCGATCCCCCTCGAAGGATTAGCGACGTTTGGTCTGAGGCGTGGGCTGTCCACGCTGTTCCTTGCGTGTTTTAGTTCGCTTGGGTCGGTGGTCGTTGTTTGGCTTGCAAGGGTTCGCTGGTTGCTTTGTTTTGTGGTAGTTTACCTCTCGGAAACTACCCCTGCGGTTTTGCTTTCTCTTTGTCTTGTTCTTGTTGGTCTTTGATTTGCCTTGTTAGTGGTAGTTGGTGTTTGCTACTGTTTGTTTGGTTCTATTTGGTTTTAATAAAAGGTTTGCTGCTGTTTGTTCTTAAAAAAATGCAAATTATAAGGTCCAATTTCATAATATTTTAAATTATAAGGTCCAATCAATAATTCTTACAAAACATAGGGACCAAACATGTAATTTATTCTTAGTATGTTTTTTTAAGAAAAATATAACATAATTTTTTACCTGGATACTTACGTTGTGTTCTCGAAACTTATTTTAGGAAGGAAAGGAAAAGAAAGGGAGGAAAATGGGTGGAAAGAAAAAAACTCGTGTTCTCGAAACTTTTTTAGGAGAGAAAGGAAAGGAAACGGAAGGAAAATAATGATGAGTTTTCTTCCAAAACTTTTCTCCCAAATGTGGGAGGAAAGGGAAGGAAAGGAAATGAAAGAACTTAAAAGAATTTTTAAAAAAATATTGAAATTATTAAAATTACAAAACTACCCAATATTTCCTTATAAAAGATATATTTTTAAGGGTATATTAGTAAAATTGATATCTTTCCTTTCCTTTCTCCCCTGTTCAAGAACACGCAAATTTTTTTACTTTCTTTTCCTTCATTTTCCTTTCCTTTCGAGAACACAAATGAAAAAATTACTTTCTTTTCGTTTCTTTTCTCTCCCTTTCTCTTCCATCCATTTCCTTTCTTTTCCTTTCTCTCCGGATTAGAGAACACAGCGTTATTGTTGCCGACAACAGTAGATACCACTTGTACATTTCCGTAATTAAGTCCAACTCCAATGGCATCAATTACAGCCTCGCACGTTGATGTCACTCAATAGTCAAGTGGTCCAACAAAAGCACGAACTTGAATTTTCTTTGCAATAAATATTCTTTTATACTACTCCCCCGATCTACAATAAATGTTTTACATTTATATTTAAGTCTTTTTTTTGGAATTTTACTTGCTTCCATTTAGGGTTACTCAAACCAATCTGAAACAAAAAAACTTAAATCGAGTAAACTCAATGTATAATCGATACTATTTTTTACCAACCCGCATGTATTGAGTTGAAAACGGGTTAGACCCAAAACAAACTGACCCAACTCGACTAACCCGTTGTTGTTGTTGTTGTTGACGACGACATATAAACACCATTTTTAGAATTCAAATCTTTATCTTTGTGAGAAATGACATGGCACAATGTGGATTGAGAATTTTAAAATGTTGAATTGTGGTTAACTTTGACTATCCCACATTGATAGAAAGATAAAAAGTTGAAAGATGAAGTTGATTATATAAGGAATGATATTTTTTACATGATCTATGATTTATTTTAATCCATTTTGAATTAAAGAGTTAATTTTAGTTACAAATCTTTATATATATAAAAGCAAAATCCAAGAGAAATGACTGGCACAATGTAGATTGAGAATTTTAAAATGTTGAATTATGGTTAACTTTGGCTATCACACGTTGATAGAAAGATGAAAAATTGAAATATGAAGTTGATTATATAAGGAGAATGATGCCAATTTTTTTACATGATCTATAATTTATTTTAATCCATTTTGGATTAAAGAGTTAATTTTAGTTACAAATTTTCTTCATGTTAAATATATATTATATATTTATATATATATATATATATATATATAAGCAAAATCCAAGAGAAATGACATGGCACAATATGGATTGATAATTTTAAAATATTGAATTGTGGTTAACTTTGGCTATCTCACATTGATAGAAAGATGAAAAGCTGAAAGATGAAGTCGATTATATAAGAAGAGGCCAACTTTTGTTTTACATGATCTATTATTATTTTAATCTATTTTGGATTAAAGAGTTAATTTTAGTTACAATTTTTCTTCATGTTAAATAGATATTATATCTTTATATATTTAAAAACAAAATCCAAGAAAAATAACATGGATTGAAAATTTTAAAATTTGAATTATGGTAAACTTTGGTTATCTCACATTGATAGAAAGATAAATAGTTGGAACGTCTTTATCTTTATCTTTATCTTTATCTTTATCTTTATCTTTATATATATATATATATATATATATATATATATATATATATATATATATATATATATATATATATATAAAAGCAAAAACCAAAAGAAATGGCATGTCACAATGAATTGAGAATTTTAAAATATTGAATTGTGGTTAACTTTGGATATCCCACATTGAGAATTTAAAATATTGAATTGTGGTTAACTTTGGATAACCCACATTGATATAAGATGAAATGTTAGAACATAGTGTTGATTATAAAAGGAAAAGGATGCCAAAGTTTTTTACAAGTTTTATAAATTATTTTAATCCGTTTTGGATTAAAGAGTTATTAAGAATTAACTCTAATCTTTATAGATAAAAGCAAAACCAAAGAGAAATGACATGACACAATGTGGATTGAGAATTAATAAATCAAAGAGAAATGACATGACACAATGTGGATTGAGAATTTTAAAATGTTCAATTGTGGATAAGTTTGACTATCCCACATTGATAGAAAGATGAAAAGTTAAAAGATGAAGTTGATTATAAAAGGACAAGATGCCAATTTTTTACATGATCTATGGTTTATTTTAATCCATTTTGGATTAAAGAGTTACTTTTGTTACAAAATTTTCTTTATCTCTATTTATAGTTTTTCCACACATCTGATGAGATAATAAGAGGTAAGAAAGAGATGGATACAAAAAGTATGGTCAATTGTCAACAATGAAACAAACATACTTTAACTTATTGACTAAGATCAAGTGTAATATTTGTGTTTATTAGTTTTATATTTGATACGTAAGAAACCGGTTCACTTAATATCGATCTTAACTCTTTTTATGGAAGAATGTCCCACATATAAAATATATTCATTGTTTTACATTACATTATATAAAATTTCAATCGAGAAATTACAATAAATCTTAACTTATTCCAATATTTTTCGAAATTAGTTATTGTCGTCCAAATTTTGATCCATTTTCTGAGTTAAATAGTTATATTTTATTCACATGACGAACTAATTCATGTGGTAGTTAAATATTTTGAGAAAAGTTTATCATGTTGCGCGGTGGACAACACTAGTATAATATAATTAGAAGTAACAAACCTGTTGTGTTGTTATGCTTCAACAATCAATTAAACCTGATGTGTTATTACGATTCAACAATCAATTAGACACGATAATTTAGTTAAATGATGAAATGATAAATAAAAGTGTCAACTCGACCAACCTAACCCAACCCGAACGGTTTGGGTTGGGTTGGGTTGCACATTTGATTGCGTTGGGTTGAATTGAGATTTTTCGTAATGATTGGGTTGGGTCTTTAAAGTATCGTCAAACCGGCCAACCCATTTATGTCGATGTTGAGAATATTTATGTATTCAATGTCTTGCACGTATTTAAAACTGGACCTTGAATTAAGTCTGCTTTGAATGTTCAGTAAAATGATCTTTAAGGTAAAAACAATTTGATTTTAACAACCCAGTATAAAATAATCATGCAAATCATATAAATTAAAACTTCCCAAAAATGGGTCGCAAAATTTCTTACATAAGTCTCAGAATTAGGTTGGCGGAAACAACCTATATACAACTGAGAATGAACTAGCTACTACAAGTATGAGTGCCATTGTCTCTATCTGCATCTGTCCTCTATCATGCTCTTGCTCACTTACCTGAGCCTCCTACTATCTGCTTACCTGAAAATGTTTAGTTTGAAAAATGTGAGGGTTAGACCATGAGGTCTAGCGAGTCCCTCCTGACAGTTCTCAAAATCATTTTAAAACTTTGCATAACTTTCATATATAAAACTTTCAATAATAAACTTTAACATAGCTGAACATTAAAAATCTTCCACGGATAAATCCGCTCCTGTAAATGGCACCCTGAAGTCACCCGAAAGTGACGAGTCAGTATCACGCTGCCTTACTGGGTCTCACTTCCTATGGCATAAACGGAACCTCCCCCCGGCGTGAGTACTGGCGGAACCTCCCCCCGACTTAGCCAATTTACGTCTACACAATGTATGCATACATCTCACATAAAACTTTAAACAACTTTCATGCAATAAAAGCATAAGAATAAGACATGGCGTTTCTCATCATGTATTCACTTTAGAAAACACGTTAAAAGACACGTATTTTAGTTAGAAAACTCACTTGACTTGCTCGCTCCAAAGCTTCTCACTTACACTTCCAATCTCTAGGTGGACCACCTATTATATATAGGAAATGTGTGTCAAAAATCTAATCATTTATATTCGAGCTTACTTTCGAACGTACTCTCAATTATCTTATTTGATAAGTTTCATTTATAATTCAAACTTGTTTCTTGAACTTCATTTACTGACCCAAAATATAAATTTTGGATTCTTATAACTTAGTCACACTCCAAATCCTATAACTAAATCAAATACCGAATCCCAATTAATTAGACCCAACGACCTTTCTAATAATTATTAATAATTACTAATTTAATTAAATTACTAAATCCGTATTTTAAATTTAATTACCAACTCCATCTAAGTTAGCAATTCCTTAATTGCTATTCTAAAATGTCGCCCCACCAACTACCAATTAGTAAAGAAATGGTGCCATGGTCACGTGGCCAAAAAAACAAACTTGGTAAAATGGTGGACTAAGCCACACCTCACACGTGGCCCAACAAATGTAATTGATTCATGACTTGGCCCAACACACACACACACCTTTCGGAATTGAATTTGGCAGTCAAGTTACGCAATTCCACTGATTACACAATTCACCCCAGTTAGACAATGAGTACCGCCTACCCACGAACCCACTGAACCCGAATGCCACCTCAGCGTCACATCAGCTTTTCTCTTTCTTACCCTCCTTACCCTAAAGTGGAGTACCGCCAACCCACCCTACCCGCTGAACCCGCTATATTTAATTTAATATGAATACATTCAGTTTCAATTAAAAAAAATCGTCGGGTTCCACCGGGTTCACGAACCCTACCCTACCCGATCCCCACGTACCGCCCTACCCGCTTACCTGCTGCTACCCGATGACCGAACCCGCCCTGGTACCCGAGAGCGGTACGCAGGGCCTTACGCAGTTCATCCAAGTTACGCAACCCACTAGTTCCGCAAGTCCACTAGTTACGGTATTACATCTTCCGGTAATCGGCGATTACGAACATAACTCGAATTCCTTAATTTACACTAACCGGTTCCTCATAGCATTTTATTTTACTAACAAGATGTGTTATTCTGTAATCTCCTGCGTTCACCTACAAAGCTCTTTTACCCAATTTACAAAACGATTTTAGAGATTAAAGCTACACAGTGTTCTTACCCCACCATTTCACAGCTTAAACAATGAGGTATTCGGGGATTTAGATACTTCGCTATCTATTGTACAAGAATTAATCATAGGGAATGATTGATTACTCACCAACCTTGGAGTTCTCCTGCAGGACTTCAATGATAACCTTCTTCTCCTTTCTCCTCCTCACCTCAGCCGTCACACACCACAATAATACTGACATTTTTCTCATACCCTAGGGATCCACATCCATTTTTATACCTTCCAACAATTGCACAAAGGCCCCTAAACTAAACTTTCATTTCTTACACTTTAGACACCAAACTTTCGATACAAGACGGAAATTCGGGTTATTACAACACTCCCCCCTTAAAAAAAATCGTCCCCGGAATTCCTTATTGGAAAAGTCGCGGTTACCTAAACCTCGTACATCCCGGCAATCTCACACCCAGGAGTTCCCTCCTCAAGGTACATGAAACTTCTAGATTACTTATTCCAACCGACATGCGACTAAGCCGATCATACTCCCTTCTCGGATCACCTCGACTACAGCCCGACGACTACTTCGTACATTCTCATCCCTCTGTCAATCCATCCTTACCAGTGACAATCTACACAACACTACACCTTTTGGCATTACTGTCAAGTTTACTACCAATTCACTCACTTATTTCTACATACGGTCTTCACTTCCCCACCTTAGCGTGGAGCGCTGTTCACCAAACAATACTTGTCCTTCTCTTTCGACCTCTCCACAGACTGACATCACTTCCTCATTGTTTACACAACCAAACAGTTGTAACAATATCCTAACTCAAGGCATTCAACCAAGTCTTCTTGGAACGACGCTAGAGTTCGACGTCACTACCCATTCTTTGAACCCCAACTTTTACCTACTCCGATCCTTACCGCACAAAGCAATGCAATTCCTTCTCTTTGTTACAAGCAACTTTAACTTGACCAACTCATTTCAATTATAAATATCAACTTATCTCAAAAGATAAACTCCAATTGAGACGCAATTCATTTCTTTCTATCGACCATAAGTTATCATATATAATAACTTAGCCTCAACAATCTCGTTATGCTGGTATTCACAAAATCCATCAGTCAAAACTGATTTCTTAACTAACAACTCCCACTGAGTAACCCAATAATTCACAATTTTCAAACTAATTTGAGAATTACTTATTCCATCATACTATCATCAACTTCTCACTTTAACATATCGATTCTCCCTTATCAATTCTTAGTAAGAATCTCGGTAGGATTGTAGCACATCCTGAAATAACAAATAAATGTCATTACTTAACAAATCCATAAAATTTTAATCAACCAATCAAAGGCTTATACATCTATCATGACGTTCCAAATCAACTAATGATCATACTACCATCCCGACCCATAATCATCATCATGTTATTCATTAAACTTATCCAAATCTCCAACTGTCTCTTACTGGGGTCATTCCCTCTCACCTACGAAACAGTTCACGTTCTTTAAAGTTCTAGCGTTTACTATAACACATTCGGACTGATCCATCCCTCATCTTCCTTTAAACTTCCAATGATTCCAAAACATGCTTACTAAACGACTCTTACAACCATAACACTTGGTCTCTCATTTGGGTAACCACCCTCCCCCACTTTGTCATTCTATCCCGAACATAATCATACCACAACGTCAACTTACACCCTACGTGCTCCAACAAAATGGTTACAAACCGTACACCTCATCCGAAACCCCCAAACATGCTTCTATCTGATGTTTCCTCTCCTATCGTCACACCGCTACAACAATGACTGACACATTTACTTAGGCAATTGCTGCCACTACTCGACCGTACATTCTCCACCCATAACATCTCGCTGCAGACCAGGTCTCCCATGGTCATTCGTGCACAACTCAAACTTACTCTCATGTTCTCCCGCATAAATAACCGAGTCTATCTCGCTACTTTGTCTCTCCTCAACTCTAGTTGAACCACAACTCACGAATTTTTGATTAACTCTAACATACTCGCTTCTTGCTAGCTCTTTGCGATCTCAAACCATCACATAAACTGGGCACATTACGCAATTCACCAAGTTACGCAATTCCACTAGTTACACAATTCCACTAATTACGCAATTCACTCCAGTTACGCAGTTCATCCAAGTTACGCAACCCACTAGTTCCGCAAAGTCCACTAGTTACGGTATCACATCTTCCGGTAATCGGCGATTACGAACATAACTCGAATTCCTTAATTTACACTAACCGATTTCTCATAGCATTTTATTTTACTAACAAGTTGTGTTATTCTGTAATCTCCTGCGTTCACTTACAAAGCTCTTTTACCCAATTTACAAAACGATTTTAGAGATTAAAGCTACACAGTGTTCTTACCCCACCATTTCACAGCTTAAACAATGAGGTATTCAGGGATTTAGATACTTTGCTATCTATTGTACAAGAATTAATCATAGGGAAGGATTGATTACTCACCAACCTTGGAGTTCTCCCGCAGGACTTCAATGATAACCTTCTTCTCCTTTCTCCTCCTCACCTCAACCGCCACACACCACAATAATACTGACATTTTTCTCATACCCTAGGGATCCACATACGTTTTTATACCTTCCAACAATTGCACAAAGGCCCCTAAACTAAACTTTTATTTCTTACACTTTAGACATCAAACTTTCGATACAAGACGGAATTTCGGGTTATTACATTGATACACAAAAAATTCATGCTACATTGATAACTAGGTTATATAATTATATAAAATTAAAATAATAAATATTTTTTCCAGACAAACAATTTAGGCGCCGTTTACAAAACGCTTACTCGGGTAAGTACTTACCAAGTCACATTAGCTTACCGGATGAATATGGCAAGGACCAAGAATCTTACCCGGTAAGAGCGGAAGAAAGGACCGATAGTCGGAAGCAAGAATCGAGAGTGTTACCCGGTAAGTGAGTGCGGAGACTCTTACCACGGTTAGCGCTTACCGGCTAAATTGTTGCATATGATGCCATTTTGGTGGACTAAAATCTTACCCGGAAAGTAAATAATAGTGTTGAATTTTTCAGTAAGCACTTACCCGGATAAGTGATTAGGTAAACGGCCCCTTAATCTTCACTAAAGGTCCATTCTATTTAAAATTACATTAAAATAAGTTCTGTCTACAAAATAAATAATTATAAATATCAAAATTTAATTTAATTTTTAGTTACTAAATACAAATATTTAAGAGATCTTAAGACCAAGATATAATCATCAATATATATATATATATATATATATCTATAAAGAAAAATGTTAACATGATAAAATGGCACAATGAGAGCCTTCATTGCCATTTTTCTAATTTCTCATGATTTTTGATTTTTTTAAAGGTTAGCTTTGGTGAACATGAAACAATAGTATTGTTTAGGATGTCCTACATTGGTAGGAAGATGAAAATTTAGGTAATGAAGATGTGTATATCAAGGGTTGCTTGATGTTGTTGAAAAATGTGAAATAGTGTTTGACAAATATAGCAAAACCCAAAGATGATTAAGTTAAATTTATATCATTCTTTTTGGTTTATTTTAAAATTATTTCAACCAAAGTTTAATGGTTTTAACATCATCAATATATATCTATAAAGGAAAATGTTAACATGATAATATGGCACAATAAGAGGCCTTCATTGCTATTTTTTTAATTTCTCATGATTTTGATTTTTTTAAAGGTTAGCTTTGGTAAAGATGGAACAATAGTATTGTTTAGGATATCCCACATTGGTAGGAAGATGAAAACTTAGGTAATGAAGATGTGTATATAAATTGTTGATTGATATTGTTGAAAAATGTGAAATGGTGTTTGGCAAATATAGCAAAACCCAATGATGATTAAGTTAAATTTATATTATTCTTTTTGGTTTATTTTAAAATTATTTCAACCAAAGTTTAATGGTTTTAACATCAATATATACATTAAACAATCATCTATATATATCTATAAAGAAAAATGTTAACATGATGACATGACACAATGAGAGGCCTTCATTGCCATTTTTCTAATTTCTCATGATTTTGATTTTTTTTAAATGTTAGCTTTGGTGAAGATGAAACAATAGTATTATTTAGGATGTCCCACATTGGTAGGAAGATGAAAACTTAGGTAACGAAGATGTGTATATAAATGGTTGCTTGATATTGTTGAAAAATATGAAATGATGTTTGACAAATATAGCAAAATCCAATGATGATTAAGTTAAATTTATATTATTCTTTTTGGTTTACTTTAAAATTATTTCAATCAAAGTTTAATAGTTTTAACATCAATATATATTAAACAATTAAATAATCAATATATAAATCTTATGTTTGCATCTGATTGATGCCATTCAGATGCTAATGTTTGGTTGACATTTTATTCAGATCTAAATCATTTAATTGCCCCTGAATCGGTCATTCTCCCATCGTCGCCTTCGATTTCTCCCTAAAATTCCTTCTTTGCCCTCATTTCTCCCATCGTCGCCTTCTCCCATCGTCGCCTTCTCCCATCGTCGCCTTCGATTACACAGACTCTCTCATCATCGGCTGTTGTGCTCTCAACAGGTAATTAAAGCTCTTGATTTCTATGGTCTTTTCATTTGATCGATTTCTATTGTCGATTTCTATGGTCTTCCATCAGATTCTTGTTCGATTGTGCCATGATTTATCGATTTCTATGGTCTTCTCTATGGTCTTTTCATGTTATCGATTTCTATTGGCTTTTGACGTTTTAGGGTTCTGAAATTCACTAGAAATTGTGTCTTTGGGGCTGTCTATGATTCTTGTTTTTCTGAAATTCACTAGAAAAAAACTAGCATCGGTTTTTATGTTTTTTTGACTTGAAAGGCAAACTTTATACATACATATATGGGGCAGGTTCAGTTAAGAACCAAATTTCTGCTGGAACCGAACTGTTAATTGGGTCTTCTTAATAGCATAATTGGAAGAACATAAATGGGACCTTTTTTGTTTTAGCAGCCAATAGGAAACTAGCAGGAACATATTAAATGGTATTTAGCAGTATCTTATTCCTTGTCTTTTATTGTTCTATACCTCTTACAATTAAGCTCTACACACATATGTATGTGTGGTGTGCGTATTTATATGCAAGTATATATTTTTACATATAGGCATATATATATATATATATATGTATGGATGAACCAGTAAATGCTGAATGCATATATACTTGCATACATAGTAGATATACATTAATGAATATAATCCCTGACAGAATACATATTTTGATGGTGTATATGCATCAATGCATATACTAGTTCTCACCGTTCTCAAAGGATTTATGGTTCTAATTTAAACCTTCCCCTACACTCTAAACAATATAGAATTTTAGTTGTTCAGTAAATAGAAACTGTGATCAACTTGTGCTATATGTAATTGTATTTGTAAGGGGCTGTTTGTTTGTATACATACCAAACTGTTTCCATTAACATTTCGTTGTTTGTAATGCTCATTAATAAGTAAACCTGTAAATTTTGCTTTAAATTTTTTGAAATATTCATTTGTTGTTGAACGTGAAATTATTGCATCTGTTCGTCAAAATTACAGAGCGCTGGTAGCTTAATTTAGGGGCTGTTTGTTTGCATACATACCAAACTGTTAGGGGCTGGTTGTTTGAAAGAATACCAAACTGTTAGGGGCTGTTTTTTTGCAGATTCAAGCCTAGCTTCACAAATCAACACATAAAAAAACTAGGGGTTGTTTGTTTGCATACATACCAAACTCGTAGGGGTTGTTTGTTTGAAAGTGTACAGATTGTTTAATTGTTATTGTGCTTGTTGTTCTTGCTATTCAAACTGTTATATGTACAAGTTGCTTGATTGAATATTTGTTAGATTTGTAAGGCATGGATAATGTTGGTGAGGGTTCACAACCAAAGAGACGTAGGGTAAATTGGAAAAAAGAGTGTGGTTAAAAACAAACATAATTTCATCGTGGATCAAAAACAAATGAAAAACCATTATGATTATCTGAAAGCAAAATACAATGCATGGTTGAGACTGAAAAATAAAACGGGAAACGTGTATGACCCAACAACCAACGCGTTTAATCTAACTGAGGAAGAATGGCAGATAGAAATTGAGGCGAATTCTTTATAATTATATAATTTCATATCTTTTTTTTTCATTTGATATCTTTATTAATATTAGTTATATAATAATTTTCAAACAGAAAAGCAAATATGTAGAACCATTGAGGAGTACATGACTGCTATTTCCCAATCTTTGTGTTCACCTATTTGATTGATGGGGTTCAAGTAACGGGAATTGAAAGTCATGGGCCACGTTCTAGCATTCCTGACATTTCCGACCCACTTTCTGATCGCTCGAGTGAAGATGTTGAGGTAGTTCCTAATACTCAACAAACCCCGACCCCAACTTTAGGACAAGAGTGTGATTCTCGTCCACCTACAAAAAGCAAAAAGTGAAAAGGTAAACAAGCAAATAACTCACAAATTGAAGAAGATATTTCTAAGGCTGTAAAAGCAATTATGGAAAAATATGCAAACGATGTGCCTGCTTGCTTGGCGAAGTTGGATGAACTTGGATGGGGAACGGAGCACCCGTTGTACAATGTAGCGACGTTTATCTTTAGTGAAAGTGCCGATTATAGAAAAGTGTGGTTGTGCTTAACAATAATAGGTCACAATGAACGCTATAGAATGATTAAACGGAGATTTCAACATTCAACGGAGACTATCCATAGATATTTCCGTCAAGTACTACGAGCAATGATGGAATTTGCTAGAGAAGTTGTACGACCAATATCCAATGAAGAAACCTCCAACATGTCAGAACGACAAAGAAATCTTAGAGAAATATTTCCGGTACGTTTTCGTTTATATAATTTGCAAAAGCAAAAGATAGTTAAAAAGTTTCTTATAGTTTATATTTTTTTAATAAAGGGGGCAATAGGTGCGTTAGATGGGACTCTCGTACATGCAGTTGTGCCTGTTGATCAACAAGCTCGTTATAGGGGCAGAGGAAGAGGTGAATGTTATCAAAACATTTTAGCGATTTGTGATTTTAATATGGTATTCACTTATGTTTGGGCTGGATGGGAGGGCATAGCACATGATGCTAGAGTTTTAAGAGAAGTTGCATTTAACCCAACTTCCGGCTTTCCATTTCCTCCGCCAGGTATTTATAATTTTTGCTTAATATTAAATATAATTCATTTTTTATACATTTTACTTGTACAATAATTTTTCTTACATGTTAAATGTAGAAAAATATTATCTTTGTGATGCTACATATGCCAACACTCGTGGATTTCTGACTCCATATCGCAATACAAGATATTGGCTAGCTGATTTTCGTCGTCGACGTGCCTTGACCAAAGAAGAAAGATTCAATCATGCCCACGCACAACTCAGAAATGTTATCGAGCGTGCTTTTGGTGTATTGAAAGCAAGATTCCCGATTTTGAAGCAAATGGCCCCTTATCCTTTTCGAATACAAAGAAACATCGCAATTGCTTGTTTTGCGATCCATAACTTTATAAGAATGTGCAATATGCAAGATCAATTATTCATCGATTACGACAATAATCCCATGTTCATTAATGAAGCACAAGAACAAATTGATGGAGGAGAGGAAAAAGAGATGGATGCACCGCCTTTTGCCTTACACAAGCCATGCACATTCAACACATCAATGCTTTTACACCGGTACATCATGGCTCAACTGAATCCACCTCATCGCAATGCCCCACTACTACCCGAAGGACCGAATCTACCCTTAGTTGCAAACAACTTCCACCTGGATACGGCAAACCTCATATGCCAATGTCCAGTCATTGTGGAAATTCTGAAGGGCCACTCGCTCAATCGAGCACTGACAACCACCACTCCAGTTCTAGTCGTTTACGTGCACCAACTATGGCGTTCACTCACACCCGTCGCTCACGGCTAGCAATTCATCCTTCGAGGTCGTATTGGCGACTCCCAAGTCGTAATCACTCGCGACATCTTCCTACAGATCCTTGAACTGCCGGAAGCGACAACCATTCTAGGACGCACTGCCTACGACACGCTCAGGTCTTTGATGCAGTTCTCTGCAGAGATCTGCGCGCCCTCGGATACGACGTCACGCTTGCCCAGCCATCGCACTTCTCGAGGATCCATCTTCAGCCTGGTACACCTTGTTCACAATATTGAACATGTGCCTATCAGCAATCAACAAAGGCATCGATCAGACGATCGTCAACTTGCTCGGACTATTCCATGCCGTCGTATACAGCCGACATGTCGACTACGCATCAATACTATGGACGAAGCTGATCGAGAAAGTTCAAAAGAAGCAAGGCAGTCGACGCCTCGCATTCCTGCCGTTTCCAAGATTTCTTCAGCTGTTAGTCGCCCACTTCATGGCGATCGACCTCAGCATTCCTCGACGCGCCGACTATGAGGTAATGCTCTCGACCAGAATGACTAGGATCCAGAACAAGGTAGTGATCGCAGACCTAGTCCCCATGATACTCCTAAACGACTTGCTAGCTATCACAGACCAAACGACACTGAGCGTGATAGCTTATAGGGAAGAAATCGGAAGAAATCTTATTGCTGACGGTTTCGGAGCGGCCAGTCCTAGAATTGATTGACGAGGACTCTACTGGCGATCCGGAACAAGAAAGAGAATGGAGAGAGAACGCCGTGCTTGCTATTCAATCCGAGACAAATGCGTTATGGAACTTTTCTGATGAAGACGAGTTCATGAATGATGATGACTACGACCAGTTCCTCCTTCAGAGCAAACATGTATCGACTTCTCAACATGATATTCACGATACTGCAGGTACTTCAGAGCTTCCGACTCCAGACCCGGAAACGGCTCCACCTCAACCTGCTCAACCAGCTCATTGGGAAAGAGTCCGGATCTTGGTTCCATATCTGGAGGAATCACAGAAGAAGATTTTCGCCCACTGGATCAGGCCACTTGACCCGGTCATGTGCCATGGGGTTTCATTTTTGAAAGATCCAGTTCGTGCTCAATATTTGGAAGTAATGAAGCGAAAAAGAATGGTCCACCAGGTCCGAACGCAACACAGAATTACAGAGATCGTGGTGATCGTGTCTGATAAGGTTTTTAGTGTATGGTTCCTGGTATTCACAGTTAAACGGGATGACGAAAAAGAATGGGTATTCTCGGAAGCCGACTTCAAGCATTTGAATCTGAACGACTTCCCGGTTCTACTGAAAGAGTTGAAGACCCGCACCATCCGACCTCTACCGTACACCAAAGCCCTCAAGACGATCAAGAGGTTTATGAAGTGCACTATCACGCTCGGCTACATCAACGACTTCTAGATGGGTTTAGAAAGCAATCAGAAAAAGATCAATATTCTAAAGCCCAATCTGAATCTTTCCGAAGACGTACAGGTACATACTATTCTTTCCAAGCCAGAAATAGGTATTGTGTATCTGAACAACAAAGTGGAGAAATGGTACATGCAAATCAGCGAGTTGCACAAGTTCAGTGAGGGAACTTTGATGAACATACAGAACGTGCTGAAGAAGATCATCGAAGAAGAGAATGAGTCGTCAGAGAACTTCGCCAACGTTAGAAAGTATCTAGCAGAAGAGCTTCTCAGAGCTATTGAAGAACGGCTAGAGTTCAGGAAATCCATTCGGCATTTTGAAATCTTATTCGCTATTCGAAAGCGATATGTCCCTAACTGGCGTGAGATCGAACTTCAATTCCAAGGGGGAGATTGTTAGGTCTTACGTTAGTGGAATAGAAGTATAGGGACTACTCTTGACAATTCTTGTAAATACCTTTAGGGTATAAATAGTTTGCTTAATCCTAGTTTTAGGGTTAATGATCATTGTTTAGTTTTCAAAGTTTACCATTGTATGGCTCTGCCAATATCTTTCTGTTTATGAATGACAAGTGAGATTTATGACTGATTATATTATATTGTGTTGATTCATTGTGATTGAAATGCTAATCTGGGATCCACAAAAAATAACGTAAACGCATGACATATAATAATATAATTAAATAAAAAAATTCAATATTGAGCTCATTTTGAAGGTGTTGACGAGACGATTATAATGTTGTAACTTGTTAAAATTAAAAAGTATTTTTTTAACGTATTTTAATTAATATATCATTATATGTGTTAATATAATTAAAGTGTAAAATGATAAATAGAAAACTAAAAAATATAAAATAAATTAAATAAATAAGTTTAAGGATGTAAAGTGTAAATTTAAAATCAAATATTAAAAAACAATTGTTGCGAGGAAAAGGGGGTGTATAAATGTGCAAGGTGTGTTTAGAATAACCCAATAAAGAATGAAGTGTTGGCCGGGACCTGGGTTGAGAACTAAACCGACCAAACTACTTCGATGGGCTGTACACTCTTTACTCTGGCAATCTGCTGCTGCTAGTCTCAGGCTTCTTCGCTGCTCGTTACTGCTTCTTCGTCGCTCCTTGCTGCTGCTAATTGTTCACCAAATCAGGGTAATCCCTCTGATTCAATATCTTCTCCAAATCGATGCTATCTTCTGGTGGTTCTAGTCATTGTCAACTGGGTTTTGCTCTTCCGTGTGGGTTGTTGAATGATGTTTGAATGTCATGCATTTGTGTTGTTGCTCTTCCTTTGTGTTACCAAATATATTTAATGGGGTTTTAATTATGCAGAGGTGATTGTTTTTAGATTTTGTAGAATGCGTTTTTCCAAACTAAACATAAGAATGAGAAATACGAAAATGTTGTAATGGGAGGTATACTAAATTGTTGTAATGATTTCAGATAAAACTTTTGTGGTTATATGAAAATTGTGGTCAATTTAGATATGCAAACCAAGTGTTCAATAAATTGCTTGTACACTCTTTGATTGATTAGAGGATGTGTTTATGAGTGTGTTGACCCTTTGGTAGTTGCATGATATTGGTGCACTTCTTAGAATAACTTGAATTCCTACTTATAAGGTTTCATATGCATTTTTCTTTATTTGTTTTCTCTATTTTGTGGGGTTCTTAATTTTTTTAGCCTTTTTACCAAAACAAATTACAAAAATAGGCTTCTTTTAAAAAAAATTCAAAATTAGCCACCCACATCTCCTCAAGCATTGCTTGGGGAGAAGTGGCCCACGACAAGACAGTTTTTTAATTAATTAAATAAGAAATAAATTAAAATTAGACTGATGTGACACAAGATTCCTTGATTTGACACAAGATTCCATGAGGCATTTTTTTGTTTTTTTTGATAAATGTGTTGTCAAATCAATCACCTCATAGAATCTTGTGTCAAATCAAGGAATCTTGTATCAAATCAAGGAATCTTGTGTCACATCAGTCTAATTTTAATTTATTTTTTATTTAATTAATTAAAAAACTGTCTTGTCGTGGAGAAGTGGGTGGCTAATTTTGATTTTTTTTAAAAGAAGGCTATTTTTGTAATTTGTTTTGGTAAAAAGGCCAAAAATATTAAGAGCCCCTATTTTGTGGGACTGTTTTTTATCTATCACTTTGTGGACCTCTTTTTTGTAAACGCATTTTTCTTTATTTCTCTGTTTTGTTTTGTGGGATTGTATTTAATCATCCATGGATTTATGAATGAGGTCCACAAAGTGTAAATGAGAGTTACTAGATGAAAGAGTAACACTTTGCTACTAAAATAAAATAAAATTTTTCAAAAAAAATTCCTATTACACTAAACATGAAGTTCAATGTGAAATAGAGATAACTTGTTAATCAAAACCACTATTATCATAATTTTGTAGTGATTTTCGATGTGCAAAAATGTGAACTTTCAAATTTTATCCAAGAAATGACTGTTGTATATGTTTGTTACATGATCTAGAAATAATTATATTTTTTTACGACAAGAATCATGCGTTTCTTTTTTATGTATCTAATGCCAGTTCCATTAATGTAGTTTGTGCTATGATGTATAGTGTATTCATTATTTGCATACAACTTGATAATATTATTTGATATCCTTTTCTCCTAAGATTGAAACTTTGTTTTTTGTGTCATAAATTCTTTTTAAATTTTGATTCTTTCTTTTATGGCACTTGAAATTTGTTAGCTGTAACTTCAAATAAAACTAAACCAAACCAAAACAAAATGACCCGGTAAATTCCACTCAAAAGTAGGGTCTAGGAAGTTGTAACTTCAAATCTATTAAATAGTGAATTGTAATAATGATTAATAATATCTGAGTCCTTAAAGTCTCTTTATCCTTCTCCGGTCTTATTTTTTTGGGATAGTCCAGTAGGCAGAGAAAAAGTCAAGCTGTCAAGGTTTTGAGTATAATATTTCTGCCTTTACTCCCATCAGCCCATGTTTGACCAGGTATCACCTTGCATCTCTAAGAAAATGTCACCTAAATTGGGTGAATGACTTTGCAGCCATACATTGTTAGTGAAGTGATAGGCATTTGAAATCTATTGCAAACATGTCCTTGAATAAGATTATGACTCTTTTTATATTGCTTTTATTTTGGTATTAGTTTGTTTTATTTACTTTTTTACGCCATTTATTACCAGCTATTTCTATTATATGAATGAAATTGCTTTATCCATAAACACCTAAGATTGCAAATGGAGTGTTATCTCTTCGGAGGTAATTGGGTTTTCTGAAACACCCTTTAATTTCTTAAATCATTATCACAACTATTAACCAATGTAGGGAAGCCGAGGGGCTCTATACAAGCTGGTATAGAGCCCCTTGGCTTTCCTATATTGGCTAATAGTTGTGTGATAACGATTTATGAATTTAAAGGGTATTTTGAGAAACCCAATATCCTTCGAAGAGATAACCCTCAATTTTCAATTATTTAATAAAGCAATTCCCTGTATCTAATGAAATATAACTGGTAACAAAAATGGCATTAAAACACCAAGCAAAACAAACTAATTCGTAATCGAAAACAATAAAAACTGTCATAATAAGACTTATTCAAAGGATGTGTTTGCAACAAAATCTATGTTAAATATGCTAAAATGAAGTGAATTGTCAACGTGCTTTATCGTTAAGATTTCCAAGTCGTAATTGCATGTTTGTTCTTCATGAACAGGCGAACGATTTGCTCCTGCAGTTCCGTGGCATTTAGAATGATAAAAAGTTTTGCTCTTTCTAGCAACGTAAGCATCTAATGCAATTTATTATTGCTTTCAATAATTTACATAGTGCATTTGCTATTTGGTTTCATATTGAGCATATCATATTCTTCTTTTTGTGTGCTTACTGACTTTTTTATATCTCGTAAAAGTAAATTCAATAGACATGACATGTTGTTCATGTTGGGGAATTTCAGACAATAACGAGGGAGAGAAACAGAGTGACAATTAGAACTTGGATAAAGAACAGAGATTGCGTGAGAGCTCGCTTTCCTTAAGTTATATTTCGACCCTATTCTGCCCGGGTATCACGAAATTCACTCGAGGATAATCTAGGTTTTCAGTTATCGATTAAGGCAGAAATAGACTCCTATTTATACACCTTAGAGAATCATAACCGGCTCATATTGATACTGATAATAATATCTCATTTAATGAGATTGATTGTGGATTTAATGATGGCAGTTACAAACGAGGAGACATTCCAGACGCTGGTGCCAGTCTCCGCGCCAGTCAACTGGCGCCAGCATCAGCGCCGACAAACATTCCAGAGACTGGCGTCAGTCTCCGCGCCAACCAACTGGCGCCAGCATCAGCGCCAGACAAAACATTCTAGAGCCTGGCGCTGGCAAAACATTCTAGAGCCTGGCGCCAGTCATGGTGCCAGTCAACTGGCGCCAACACTGGCCCCGACGCCCAGCTCATAAAACCTCTTTGTAACTTGCCACTCTTAACCGTCCAACAATCCCGGGTTCTAGTTAGCTTACACGAGTGTGCACTCCACACCTTCTAACTTATGTTATAGCTTAGCTACCAACCCCATTATTATCTTTGTTAATCCAATTACATAAATGGACCGATGATTTCACTAAAATCACCAACATTCCTCCCCCATTTTAGAGCAATCCTTGATTCACAAAAAGAAATATACAATATAGGAAAACAAACTCATGCATAAATGAAAATATTTAGAAGATTGAATTTCCATCTTAGTAAATTACACATTTCAAAGACTCGAGAATCCGGGTGTCCTATGGATTGAACCCTTCAACCCATTTGAGTACCAGAAGATAACATACACATGAATTTAAATGAGTCTCTAAAGTTTAAACCTGACACTATACATGCCATGTGTCCTTATCCATTCGTGAGTGCATCAAAGCCAAGTCCAAGCTTCTTGAAGCGGCCACACTTCACACTCATATAGGTAGTTCCTTTCATCATGCACCTGCACATGCATTTTTATAAAAGAACAATTACCTCTTTCACTTGCAGTACCGAGCACATACCGTGGGATGATCATCTTGTGCTCCAATCCCTTAGAGTGAGCTTTCCCATTGAATTCAACTTCTAACGTTGTATTAGAAGGGAATTGGGTATCTCACCGTTAGAGATTTAGATGGACTTTAATCCCATCCCTATCACCGACTTGTGAACCAAGTCCCTAGCTAACCCCTTTGTCAAGTGGTCCGCTAGATTTTGTTGCGACCGAACAAATTCAACCGAAATCACCCCATTCGTGATTATATACTTGACTATACGCTTTAGCCAAAGTAGCCGCACTATCACAACTGATAGAAATGAATGATATTGGTTTCGGCCATAACGGAATTTCATGGACCAAATTCCTTAGTCACTCCGCCTCTTTACCGGCAGCGGCTAATGCCACAAATTCCGACTCCATAGTCGAACTCGTGATGCAAGTTTGCTTCTTGGAAGCCAATGAGATGGCACCTCCCCCAAGCAAGTACACCCAACCACTCGTAGAAGAGTGATCTTCCAAATTCGTAATCCAACTTGCATCTGAATATCCCTCCAATATCGAAGGAAACCTGACATATGACAAACCATAATCAATCGTTTTCTTCAAGTATTTGAATACTCGTCTTATCGCTTGCCAATGATGAATACTAGGATTACTAGTATACCTACTCAACTTTCCTATGGCAAAACCAATATCCGGCCTAATGCTTGTCATGGCATACATCAAGCATCTAATAGCCTTTGAGTACTCGAGTTGTGACACCGCTTCACCCGAGTTGGGCATAAGCTTCACACTCGGATCCCATGGAGTACTCACCGGAGAACAATCAAAGCAATTAAATTTCTTTAATACTTTCTCAATGTAACGAGATTGCGTAATTTCAATCCCTTTGTTCTCACGCTTGATCCTTATTCCAAGGATCACCTCCACCTCTCCCATATCTTTTATGGAGAAACTTAACGACAAAAACTCTTTAGTTTTTCCAACTTGATTTTGGTCGGTGCCAAAGATCAACATGTCGTCAACGTATAAACAAATGATTACACCGTTACCGGATGTGTCAAATTTGCTATATACACACTTGTCTGCTTGGTTTATCATAAAACCGTTGGACAAGATAACCTCATCAAATTTTTGATGACATTGTTTGGGTGCTTGTTTCAGTCCATACAATGATTTTACAAGTTTACACACCTTATGCTCCATCCCAGGCATAACAAAACCTTCCGGTTGTTTCATGTAAACTTCCACCTCCAAGTCACCATTCAAGAATGCCGTTTTGACATCCATTTGGTGAATCACTAAATTGTGGATAGCACTTAAGGCTATCAACAATCTAATCGTGGAGATCCTTGCTACCGGGGCATAAGTATCAAAATAATCGATGCCTTCCCGTTGCCTAAAGCCTTGGATTACTAATAGAGGTTTGAACTTGTCGATTGATCCATCCGCTTTCATCTTCCTTTTGAAGACCCACTTGCATCCCAAAGGTTTACAACCCGGTGGCAAGTCCGATAATACCCAAGTATTATTTCCCATGATGGAGTCCATCTCATCATTTATTGCTTCTTTCCAGAAAGCAACATCTTGAGACTTCATAGCCTCATCAAATGATTTTGGATCCTCCTCAATACTATAACAGTAAAGGAATTGAGATCCAATCTCATCTCTTGATCCCTCTACCAAGTATACTTGGAAATCGGGACCAAATGATTTTTCAATCCTTCCTCTTTTACTCCTTCGAAGCATCGGAGATTCGGTTGGAACAATTGCTTGTTCTTCAACCTCACTAGTTCCACTAGTACTTGGAACTATGTCCTTCGGCCTAGGTATTGAAGAGAATCTAGTCTCATCAAATAATGCATCTCTTGATTCTATAACGGTGTGAATCGCTATAGAATCATTAGGTTCAATAACATAGAACCTATAGGCTTTGGAATGCTCGGCATATCCAACAAAGATGCAATCAATACCTTTCTCACTTAAAGTTTTCCTTTTGGGTTCGGGTAGTCGAATAACTGCCTGACAACCCCAAACTCGAATATAATTCAAGTTAGGCCTTTTCTTGAACCAAAGTTCATACGGGGTAATCTTGTTTCTTTTATTGGGAACTCGATTCAACAAGTAACAAGCCGTTAGCATGGCTTCACCCCAAAATCCATCACTCAATCCCGAGTAGGATAACATAGAGTTCACCATTTCTTTGAGAACTCTATTTTTCCGTTCCGCCACACCATTTTGTTGTGGTGTATAAGGCGCCGTAGTCTCATGAATGATTCCTACGGATTGGAAAAACATGGGGTCGTAATACTCCCCACCACGATCGGTGCGTAAACACTTTATAAAGCAATTCAACCTCCGTTTTATAAATTTTAAATTTGACCAATGCTTCATCTTTTGAGTGTAACAAAAATACATAGCAAAACCGAGAAGCGTCATCAATAAAAGTAACAACATACTGACGGCGTTGAATGCAAATCACAAAGATCACTATGAATTAATTCAAGCACCGACGAGTCCCTTTTCACGTTAGGAAAAGGTTGCCTAGTGATCTTTGTTAACATGCAAGTTTTACATTTTCCGGTTTTAATATCAAAAGTCGGAATAAGACCGTCTTTTGACATTTCAACCATACGTTTAAAATTCACATGACCAAGCCTTGCATGCCATAAATTGGAATCAACACAATTGCCATTTGCAACAAAAACAGAATTTGAAACAAAATTCTTTTTATTCAAATTTAACATAAACGTATTATTCAACATATAACCGAATCCTACAAAAGAGCCACCTTTTGACAAGATAAACTTGCCTATATCCTAACTTATTCAAGATACTACGAGAAACCAAATTCTTTCGAATTTGTGGTACAAACAAAACGTCTAAAAGTTCAATTATTTTGCCAGAACTAAACTCTAGCCTAACTAAGCCACGTCCAAGAATGGGAGCACTCGACTCGTTCCCCATGTGTAACATGGATCCGTCTTCAACCGGTTCCAAAGAGGTGAACCAACGGCGATCGTTGCACACATGACTTGTAGCACCCGAGTCGATCCACCAAGCAACATCATCATCCTGCACGTAAAATGATTCGGATATTAGTGGTACATAATTCAAATTCGAATTAAAACCAAAGTCAAAATTCTGACCTTGCCGTGGGTTTTGATCCTTGGATCCTTGCCCACCACCACTTATGCTTGCTCCACTCTTATTCTTGACAACCCGACAATCCCGCTTGAGATGGACGGTCATACCATAGGTCCAACACGTTAATTTAACCTTTTTATTGGGCCCTTTCTTGGCTTCATTGAACTTACGTTTTCCCTTGAAGTTGTTGGACTTTCCCTCTTCAACCATGTTCACCGAAGGTGCAGAAACCTCTTTTATCTTAGGTTTCTCAGCCTCTTGCGCCCGAAGGGATTCCTCTATGCGCAAGTAACTACCGAGTTGCACAAGGGACAACTCTTTCTTCTTGTGTTTCAACATATGTTTGAAGTCTTTCCAAGAGGGGGGCAATTTATCAATTATGCTCGATACGGAGATGGATTCGTCCATCTTCATATTATGTTGAGCATATTGGCCGAGAATGCGTAGGAGCTCATTATATTGCTCCATCACAGGCCTTGAGTCCACCATCTTGTAATTGTTAAAATTACTAACGAGGAACTTCTTACTAGAAGCATCCTCCGCCATGTATTTGGACTCAAGAGAGTCCCATAGCTCTTTGGCAGATTCAACATTTTGATAAATGTTAAAGAGGGAGTCACACATACCGTTTAAAATGTGGCCACGACAGATGTAGTCGTCGTTCTCCCATTTGCCGCGACGCCGGGTCATCTCCAACGTCTCTTCTTCCATCACCTCCGGTATCGGAGTGCTTAGCACGTACACGACCTTCAAAGTTTTCAACAAGAAGTGCATCTTCTTCTGCCATCTTCAGAAATCAACGCCTTCGAACTTCTCAAGTTTGGTGAACTTGGTCATCATATCTCTCACGGACTGATCACTCGTCATCTCTCTCACGATGAACAAATATCACTTAAGATTGTTGGGGAATTTCAGACAATATCGAGAGAGAGAAACAGAGTGACAATTAGAACTTGGATAAAGAACAGAGATCGCGTGAGAGATCGCGTGAGAGCTCGCTTTCCTTAAGTGATATTTCGACCCTATTCTGTCTGGGTATCACGAAATTCACTCGAGGATAATCTCGGTTTTCAGTTATCGATTAAGGCAGAAATCGACTCCTATTTATACACCTTAGAGAATCGTAACCGACCCATATTGATACTGATAATAATATCTCATTTAATGAGATTGATTGTGGATTTAATGATGGCAGTTACAAACGAGAAGGAGACACTCCAGACGCTGGCGCCAGTCTCCGCGTCAGTCAACTGGCGCTAGCATCAGCGCCAACAAACATTCCAGAGACTGGCGTCAGTCTCCGCGCCAGCCAACTGGCGCCAGCACCAGCGCCGGCAAAACATTCCAGAGCCTGGCGCCAGTCACGGTGCCAGTCAACTGGCCCAACGCCCAACTCATAAAACCTCTTTGTAACTTGCCACTCTTAACCGTCCAACAATCCCGGGTTCTAGTTAGCTTACACGAGTGTACACTCCACACCTCCTAACTCATGTTATAGCTTAGCTACCAACCCCATTATTATCTTTGTGAATCCAATTACATAAATGGACCGATGATTTCACTAAAATCACCAACAGTTCATTCAATCCATCTCTAATTAGCATATTAAAGTGATGAGTATCATACCAAGTTTATCATTTGACGAGGATCAAGAGTTTTTCCACATCAATGGCTATGAGAAAATTGTGTCACTCCATTGCTCTTAGTAACTAATTATTTCATGACAAGATTTTACTGTAAGTCACCCAACTCCTGCCTGTGGGAGAAAGGGTACAATGATTTAAGTAAGGCAACATCTTGTTGAGCAAAGGAAAGAGGATAATAACAAATAGGAATCGTCACCCATGTATTTATTTCTAAAGGATTGAGAATAAAGTTCATAATTGTTAAAGTGGCATATGATACATGTTATGTCTGTGACACTCATCAAATACAGCAATTACATTATCTAACTGTGAATAAACATTAGAACATTTCAATTTAGTTGTTGAAGCCAACTTTATTGGGTTATTAGGGCTCAAAGCTTTTAACCTCGAAAATAGGAAAAAGTGATAGAACTTTATTGCCACCACAACCATCTGCCATTTCTAATCACATGATTGCCTGACAGGGGAAAGATCTCAAGAGGGATAACATGACATAACAAATTGTTAAAGAAGAAAACTGATATTAGTTATCTATAGTCAATTTCTTGATCTAGACAATTGATCCAAAATCATCCATTCTCTATGGTCATTCTGAATACATCCTTTACTACTTTGTTAGCAAAAAAAGTAATTGGCTAAGAATTTGATCTTATATAGAGGAAGGAGGGGGGGGGGGGGGGGCATCTTGTGCGAATTTATGTTTGAAATAATGTTCATAATGGGTTCTTTGAGCAATATGTATATGCTAAATTTATCTTTTGTGATAATTATGGACATTTCTGTTGGGGTCTGATTCATGATAACGGCGTTGATTTTTAATATCGTTGGAATGATTCAAAATTATGTCGTTCAAGATTTCCTTTGTTGAATTCATATTTGTAAATTGTAATTGTGTACATGCATTCTCTATAAAAGCATAGGAAAGTAACTTATCACTTAATAAGGTCTGCTACTCTTCTTTGGGTTAGCCCTCGAGATTATATGCTGCAAACATTGGAGGTTTTAAACGAGCTAAACACAACGGAGTGAGGATGGAACTTTCTATAGCTCAACCAGATGATTGGCATCTTCATCTTCGTGATGGTGATCTTCTTGAAGCTGTCATTTCTCACAGGTTAATTCGAGGATCGTTTTCTTCAATTTCCACTTAATGGTCTTTTATTAGTAATTGGAATTACTTACGTGCTTCGGTGCTTGTACTCTTTTATTAAATGAATCGTAAGTACTTCTGCATTTAAAATTTGACATTGTTCTTTAATAACAATTATTCATATAGTGCAAAACAATTTGGAAGAGCGATAGTCATGCCGAATCTGAAACCACCAATTACAACTACTGCCGCTGCTGTGCCATATCGCAATTCCATCATGAAAGCACTGCAAGACAACACAGACTTCACACCATTGATGACACTATACCTAACAGATAGAACAACTCCACATGAAATCAAGCTAGCAAGTGAGTGTTATTCAACCTTTTTGACCTATAATTGTCTTAACTTCTAAGATTTTTATGTCTTTCCTCAAGCTTTTAGTTTATTTTTAATCTTTCCAAATGCTATATCAATTCTTTCGATTGTTGTTTACTCTTCTTTCTACTTAGTTTGTTTATGCATCCAGCTATTCGTTAGTGGAAATACTATGTTACGTGATGCGAATGAACTTCAAGGTTAAGATTATAGTTGCTAGTATCTCATGATTTGATATGAATGTACTTAACTGCTTTGCGACTTTTTGTGTCTTAACTGCTTTGCAGCTTTTTTGTGTCTTCTTTGTCTCCTTCAATATCTCTAACTAAACGACCATGGATAAATTTAGAAATACCCAACACCAATTGGGTCTTGCCACTGGTCTAATTCTAACCTGATTCACAGGAGAGAGTGGTATTGTGCATGCTGTGAAGTTGTACCCTGCTGGTGCTACTACAAATTCTCAAGATGGCGTTACAGATCTATTTGGGAAATGTGTACCTGCGCTGGAGGAAATGATTAATCAGAAAATGCCTCTTTTGGTATAGTTATATTTCAAAATCTTCAATAAGTTGTAATGATGGTTAGAATTTAATATATGAGTAAGAAATATATAAGTAGCCTCTTCATGCTTACTGAATTGCAGTTAGATATACGATTATGTATTTGTACCTAATTTACAGGTCCATGGAGAAGTTACTGATCCTGAAATTGACATATTTGATCGTGAAAGAGTATTCATTGAGACCGTTCTAAAACCCTTAATAGAAAAGTTCCCAAAGCTGAAGGTTGTGATGGAGCATGTTACTACTATGGATGCCGTTAGATTTGTTGAGTCTTGTGAAGAAGGTATTATTTCGTGAATATCTTCTCTTGTTTTTTCCTTTCTCCATTTTAAGTAAAGAAATACCTGTATTTCGCTTGCTTGTTTTGTGTGAAATTATTATAACAACATATACATTTTAGGTTCTGTTGCAGCTACGGTCACCCCACAACATCTTCTTCTTAATAGAAATTCACTTTTCCAAGGAGGATTGCAGCCACACTCATACTGCCTTCCAGTACTCAAGAGGGAGACCCACAGTATGTATCTTGATCTTCACCTACAAGGAACCGTAATTGAGTTCACTTAGGGGCCGTTTACCAAATTCTTACCGGGTAAGCACTTACCAGCAAGAGATTGACCTTCATTTACCATATCGTGTAACATCCTTGGCTAAGAAAATGGATTGTTGGTAAGCATCTTAAACCCGGTAAGCACTTACTGGGGAAGAGTCATTTACCACACTTACCGTGTAAGACTCTTGGTCCGTGCCTTGTCTGTTACCGGTAAGTTTCTTGGTCCTTTGCCATGCTCAATCAATAAGGTAAATAATACTGTTAAGCGCTTACCCGGTAAGCATTTAGTAAACAGCCCTTTAGTCTGTTTGTCCATGTTCCTGCTATCGCTGCTTAGTGATTGAAACATCATTATAGCCTTCACACCACATGACTTAATAGATAATTAGACAATGATTCTCTCACCACTCAGAGCTCGATTTGGATTTCATAACAATATAGAAACATGGTATTCTAGTGTTGAGAATTCAACACCTGTCGAGAGAAATGGTTGTACATTTTTATTAATTACGCCATGCTTAGGCATATTGCACTTGTCCATTCTATTGTTTTTCTATTGGTAGAAATTTGGTATTATGGAAGACTAAGGGGCCATTTACCAAACACTTACCCGGGTAAGCGCTCACCAAGTCACATTACCTACCGGATTGATATGGCAAGGACCAAAAATCTTACCCGGTAAGAGCGAATGAAAGGACCGAGAGTCTTACCCCGGTAAGTGATGTCGACGACTCTTAGCACGGTTAGCACTTACCGAGTGAATTGTTGCATACGAAACCGATTTGGTGAACTAAAGTCTTACCTGACAAGTAAGTGATAGTGTTAAATTTGACTGGTAAGCGCTTACCCGGGTAAGCATTTGGTAAAAGGCCCCTAAGAAGCGTATACAATATCTAGTTCCACTGCCAAGTCAGAGTACCATGTCATTACACAGATGTTATATCCAAAATTACATTAGATGTGTACTCTGAGTTAGCGACTCTCCTGGAAAAACTGAAAGCTATATGGTGATAATGAATCTCCTATCCTATCCATATAACCAAGAACCAAAGTTTTCATGAGAAACCAAACACATAGAACAAGATTAACATCTTGTTAATGTTGGTGATCATGTTATTGTGACTCCTTCCAACCCTCCTATTATCCGACATGTTCATATACGAACTGCCATCAACTTGTAGATTTTCTAACCAGACAATTCTGGAAGACAAATAGATCTTTTTTTGCACCATGTTGGGTATGATTGACATATATGCTCCAACTTGAGGGGTGGTAGTAATGTGTTAGTCCTCCGTTATCCCCATTATGTTTGTTAAGTAGGATCTTTCATTTGTTTCTCGCTTATTTTATGCTCCCTAGAGGCCCACCACCATGCACTCTCTATATTCAGCCTCCCTTGATTGATAATAGACATCACCTTACAATCCTAAAATTCTTCACAATGTGCATGTTTTTGCACCCTTTATGGGCTAAGTAAGAGAAGTTGACTCCTGGTGGGGACTATGGAGTGCCAATGTCCAAGGAAGAGCAAAAACCATTTATGTTTCACTATCAAGGGTTAATAGAAAAAGTTTGTTGCAGAATCAATTTGGAAAACAATGTTCTGTTCACTTGGACCATATATTTGGTTGGTATCACTGAAATTCTCCTAGCTTCCGCCTCTGACTTTCCTAGACACAAGTCATTTTTGTAGGACACAATCTTATGGAGCAAAGTCTTGCTTTAACCCAAATAAGTTGTGATTGATGGAGATGAGAACGTGTATGTGCAGAATGTGCGTTAATATAACAACTAACAAGCTAGGCAGGCTAGATGCTACAGAAGGCTTGTAATAGTCTGGATATTCAGGAGACAAGGAATTGGCTTAAATAGGTTCATGCGTTCCGTGGACAGGATGGGAAACACTATTGAAGATGGAGGTTTTATTCACAACTTCCACTCTTTAATCCAAAAGAAAAGCCAATGGACGTATGTATCGTTTATAGCTTTTGCCAGGGTGATTTGATGGTAACTTGAATTGTCATAGCATTCACAAAAAGATGTGACAATCATATGGAATATTGTCTCTAATTGCAATGGACCATCAATATCTATTGGATTGCTATATATTGCAGGTTTGGGGAGTGGTTATGTTGGAAAGGCTGGAGACTCCTGATAGTGGAGTTGTTCCGCCATTTTTATGGTTTTGACATGATGGAATTGGGAGTGGGGGACTGAGGCATGCACAAATCCAATGGTAAATAGATGACAAACTTTTGGGTCTAGAAAGCTGTAATATTTGAAAAGTGAAAACTTGTGTAGGAAGAATAATATTTTTCTACTGCATATTACATAATGAGCTACAACATAAGGGAGTATATATACAAGTAGGGAGAATGAGATAGACTACAAGTAGTGAGAATGAGATAGACGACAACTCCTCCTAACAATATGGGATAAAGACTGATCTATAGAAGCTTTCTTATTGGAGTCTATCTACAACTATCAACTAATCCATATCCACATACGAATTACTCTACAAAAAAGCTACTGCACCAAGGCACTACTTGTAAGATCCCACATCGGTTGGGGAGGGGAACAAATGTTGTCTTATAAGGGTCCGAATACCTCCTTTACTAGACACTTTTTTAAAAACCGTGAGTCAGTGGACAACATGATGTTACAAATGGTATCAAAGTTGGGATTCAGACGGGTGTTCCAGAGAGAGAACGTTGGGCTTCCAAGGGGGTGGATTGTAAGATCCCACATCGGTTGGGGAATCGGTTGCGGAGGGGAACAAATGTTGCCTAAGGGACCAAATACCTCCTTTACTAGACACATTTTTAGAAACCGTAAGTCCAGGTGTGGACAAAGTGGACAGGTACAGTTGGTCTGGGATGTTACACTACTTATTCTTCTGGTGCTCAAATAAGAGCGAGAATCTTGAAGACAACATGTCATTGTATCACTAGGACATTGACATGAGTTTGACTTAGGTTCTTAATTCTTCTCTAAGTTTAGATGATATTCAATTAATATTTTATGTTTAACTACACGGGTTCTCTGGTTATGCCATTTTGATATCTCTTATCATAATCTATGATTCTCCCTTGTGGTGAATGTGCATTTTGTACCATACAATGTTTTTTACATATACATATGTGTTTGTATGTGTGGTGATTTCTCTCTTTTTCCAGTCTTTTCATTTTCTGACATTAATTTAAATCCAAAACTGATCTAGGACAGGCTATTGTTTCTGCTGTGACAAGTGGAAATAGAAGATTTTTCCTAGGAACCGATAGTGCACCTCATGAAAGGCGACGAAAAGAAAGTGTTTGTGGGTGTGCTGGTATATTCAATGCTCCTGTGGCACTTTCTCTCTATGCCAAGGTCTTTGAAGAGGTAACTTTCAACAACCTATTCTTGTTTACAGTGACTCCCACAAATCTTTCTTATTCTTTTACGTTTGAGAATATATTTTCTTCTATGATGCTTCAATATTTAATAGCTTACATGATGAGAAACCAATTGGATGGGTCTCTTTGTACTTACCCATGTATCATATAGCCTTGTATCTCATAGGACTCTCACTTTACGTTAATCTAGTTGCCAAGGATTGTGGTTGTGTAGAAACCTTGGAAATATGAAGCTTATGAGAGTGAACTTATGGAAGGTTAATTTTCATTTTATGGATTTTATTTACATGATGCGAGACCACCGTTCTGAACTACCGCCGACAACCACCGATCTGAACCACAGTAGTTGGATTCGGTTTCAAAATTTTCAAAAAGGGTATTTTCGTCTTTTACCAACATTTCATTCCAATTCCAAAGCTACATTATGTGAACCAAACAAACAATTCCAGTTCCTTTAACAAATTCCATTCCAATGTCTCTAACCAAACTGGTGGTCAAACTAACATTCCATTCCAATTCCTTCAAAGTCAAATTCCTTTAATCCATTCCATCCAAAAACATTTTGCGAACCAAATGCCCCCTTAGACCCTACTTCCAAGTGGGATATAGAGTGTATGTGATAGGCCACGTAGCTTTTTAGATAAGTCTAGAAGGGTTGTTAGTGAAGTTTGAAGTAGTCAAACTAGTAGTTATTTTCCATCTTTGCATTTTAGGATCGTGGCTTCAGATTAGGGTAGTGGGTGAGTGGGTTTTTTTATTTTCTTTGTGTATTTAAGCCTGTGACTTCACAGCAGTAGGCAAGCATTTTCTGAATTAAAAAACTTGTGGTTTAGTTCTCACCCTAAGAGAACCCTATCTTTCTCTTTAAGCTTTGATTGGGACCTATCAGTATGTTTAGTTTTCTTGGTTTATTTTATATGATGTCAGAAGAAATGAAGATGTCTTTATTAATTAGTTACGTTTTTTCATTTAAAACCAACCATTTGCCTATATTTTTGCAAGTTATTGATGAGTATTTTGATTTTTGGTCCAAAGGATTCTCTCTATTTTGTGATAAGCGATGGACTAAACAAGATGCGCAGTTAGTTATTACAGTTTTGATGGGATCGTGACTATCTAACTAAAACAGTTGATGACATTGTTTTATCTTTTAACCGACTCATAAATTGGTTTTAGGCAGGTGCATTGGACAAACTGGAGGCATTTACGAGCTTTAATGGACCAGATTTTTACGGGCTTCCAAGAAACACAAGAAAAATCACATTGAAAAAGACCACATGGAAGGTTCCAGAATCATACTCGTATGCATCCGGAAGTATAGTTCCAATGTCTGCTGGTGAATCGCTCGAATGGCTGCCATACTTGGCATAATAAAGCTTCAGTCGTTACGAGTTCAAGTTGTGAAAACATATCTCTTTGCAAACTTGAAGAAATGGCGAAGAAATCTCGCTAAACCAAGTAGCCTTCAATGCAAATGGTCGCTTTGAATGGGATATACCGGGTTTGGTCCTTTACTTTTCATAAAGATTGCCTTTTTCGTCCATTCATTGTATGTTTAAATTACTATGTTGTATCGATGACTTCCTGAATTTCATTCGCATATTGGAGAGATGAAATGAAACTCGATCAACTGTTGGATGTTTTGATCATGGAAGGCGAGGATGAAATAAAAAGCAGTCGGATTATACTTTTAAAACACTTATTTTGGTACTTTAAATGTGATATCTTAAGCATTAAATTATCGAATTTACATATGAGAATGCATGAATTTTTATGCAAGTATTTTGGTTTGATTTCTATTTTGTGTAATGTATTTTAGTTTAAATATTTGAGTTATTACACCAAATCACATATAATTTATTTCCTTTTGTAAATTCATAAAGCCAGTCTTAGATAAGATTGATGGATTTGATTATAGGTTGTAAAAGAGAGAAACATATTATTGAATGATGGATTTCGTTTCTATGATAGAGGGAGGTTCCGTTAGAAACTTAAAATTAATTAAAAATCTGAGAACTGTTTACAACGTGACACTTGTCCGTCTTAAGGATAAATGTTTATCATAAATAACATATTAATTATGAATATGAAAGTGCTATTCATCTTGAATACTACATTAATGATGGAATATGGACGTGTTATAGATGAATATCATGATTCGTGTTGTGAGCGATTTCCAGGTTTCTAATCAATTTTAGTTCCTAACAAACCTGTCGCTTGTAAGATACAAAACTGTAACTATAATTATTTAACGACTTGTGTTTAACCCCGTTGAATTCTGGATCATACATTCATATTTACATGATTAAAATTTTGAATAAAATATATGAAATAACAAATATATCTTTGTATGTTTTTTTTAATTTAAACCATTTCTTAAACGTTTTAGTTTGTATTTTATGGCCATGTCATACTTTAAAAGATTTGGTAAACTTGTATAAGAATTAACTAATTATTGTTAATGCTATTTTTTTAACTTAAAATGCATGGAAATTGAAGAGAGGATACATTGTTACATACCGGATAAATATGACAAGAGTCGAGTAGAGAGTCTTACTCGGTAAGAGATGATACATTATTACATACGATACTATTTTAATGAACTATAAGTTTACAATCTTATATTGATAAAGTAAATAAGAATGTTGATTTCTATCCATAAGTGTTTATCGGGATAAGCATAGATAATGGCCCCTTAATATATATAAAACCCATGATGTATTAATCAGAATCTCTTAAATATGGAAAGCTAAAATAATACCAATCAATTCTTAATCAAATATACAACCACGTATATGGCATTGATACTCGCAATACTCCCCCTCAAATACACAATAAAGTATCAATCACAATCTTGTTGGGTTTTATGTTTTAATTATTTCTGGCCCATGAAGAATAGTTAAAATAGCCCAACAATAGTGGTCTGATACAAGCTATATATTGCCTTGTATCCTAGGGTTTTATAATAAGAAGAGAGAGTCTACAAAATACAAAAGTGAGAGAAAAGAGAGAAAAATTCGAGTACGATATCCAGGCAAGCGCAACCACGCCGTTTTGTTATTCCCGGAGTTTGAACCGTCGGATTGTCGTGATATTTGGACAGTAGCTTTATGACATCTTTATCTACATTATGAACGGTGGAGATTGGTGTGTGAAGTCCGGAAGTCACCCGTTTTTTATTTGACAGATAACCGTTTTTCTGGGTGATGTTTCTTCCTCTTCTCTTTTGGTTTGATTCCATATTTCTTGATGATTTATTCGAATAGTATGATGATTGTGGTGTGCCTCTAGTTTTATTTAGAGAATACTTTTGTATTGTTTATTGATGGTTGTGGACTTTAAGCGACGTAAGGGTCCCGTGGTTTTACTCTCGCCTTGAGAGGTTTCCACGCTAAAATTCGTGTGTGCTTGATTGTTGCTTATTTCTATTTTTGGTGGTTGATTAGCATTGCATTTAGTATACCTTATTTGTTTGCATCCTCAAAGGTTCATATAAGTCGGGAAAGTTTTGTCCAACAAAGGTTTATTCCGCATTGTTGTTACCGTTGTGTTTGACTTGTGGTATCAGAGTGGTATCAGAGCTTTTGGTTAATTGTTATTGGGTTGGCTTGTTTGAACGATGGAAGCTAATACAAGTAGAATGGTAAGTCTAAATGGTTCTAATTATCATGTTTGGAAAGAAAATATGGAATACCTTCTTTATGTGAGGGATTTTTATTTGCCCGTCTTTTCAACCGACAAACCTGACGGTAAAACAGATGCAAAATGGAATAATTTGCATAGACAGGTTTGTGGGTATATTCGGCAATGGGTAGATGATAATGTCTTGAACCGTATTAGTGGGGAGACTCATGCTCGTACTTTGTGGGATAAGCTCGAGCAGTTATATGCTCGAAAGACTGGAAATAATAAGTTGTTTTTGATTAAAAAGTTGATACAACTTAAGTACCATGATGGAACTCCTATCATTGATCATTTGAATGCATTTCAGGGAATTATTAATCAGCTTGCAGGAATGGGTATTAAGTTTGAAGATGAAATCCAAGGCTTATGGATTCTTGGTACTCTACCGGATTCGTGGGAGACTTTTAGGACATCATTGTCCAACTCCGCACCCGATGGTGTTATTTCCATCGAATTGGCTAAAGGCAGTATTATAAATGAAGAGATGAGAAGAAAGTCGCAGGCTTCCTCTTCACAATTAGATGTCTTAGTCACGGAGGAGAAGTCAGAGTAGAGGTTTGAGTAATAAAGGTAATCATCAGGCACATTCGAAAGGAAAGTCTGTTGATTTTGAGTGCTACCATTGTGGTAGGAAAGGGCACACAGTACGGTTCTGTAGACAGTTGAAGAAGGAGAACAAAAGGGGCATCCACAACAGTCAAAAGAACAACCATAAGAAAGATGATGGTGGTAATGACAATGCTGAAGTTAATACCACTATTGAGGAGTTCTTTCTTGGCTGTGATGATGATATGGTGAACCTTGCACATGATAATTCGAGTTGGGTTATTGATAGTGGTGCTTCGTGTCATGTTACATCACGAAGAGACTTTTATTCATCTTACACTCCAGGTGATTATGGCACTGTTAAGATGGGTAATAATGATCTATCAAAGATTGTTGGAATTGGCAATGTTTGTTTGAAATTTGACACTGGGATGGAAATGGTTTTACAGAATGTAAAACATGTCCCTGATATGAGTATGTGATTTCTACAGGCTTACTTGATGATAATGGCTATAACAACAACTTTGGTAATGGTTTATGGAAACTCACTCATGGTTCATTGATCGTGGCAAGAGGTAAGAAATGCCCAAAGTTTTATAGGATATATCCGAAGATCTCCAACAACATTGTCACTGCTGTAGAGAATATTGATATGACTGACTTGTGGCATAAAATACTTGGTCACATGAGTGAAAAGGGGACGTCTCTTTTGTTAAAGAGAAAGGTGTTACCAAGTGCGCACAATGTTCATTTGAAGAAGTGTTCTCACTGTTTGGCAGGAAACCAGACTCGAGTTACTTTCAAGAGTCAGTCTTCTTCTCGAAAGGAGAATATACTTGATTTGGTGCATTCTGATGTTTGTGGTCCTATGAAGACTAGGACACTTGGTGGATGCTCATATTTTGTCACATTCATCGATCACTCGAGAAAGGTATGGATTTACAGAGATGCTCATATTTTAGCAAAATATATATTTGATTAAATATGGAAAGCTAAAATAATACCAATCAATTCTTAATCAAATATACAACCAAGTATATGGCATTGATACTCGCAATACTCCCCCTCAAATACACAATAAAGTATCAATCACAATCTCTTAAATATGGGAAGCTAAAATAGAGGAAATGGTTGATTTAATGCTATACATAACATAAAAAAGCATGATGTGATATAAAATAATTTCTTACTAAAAAGTATACCCTAAAATTTCTTGTATGATTCATTGTCACATCAATAAAAAGTACTTATATGATCTTTATAATTATTAAAAACCAATTTCCGATTAAAACGTCATACTCACAACAGTTTCTTAATTAGAAATCTTACATGGGGATTAGAAATCCATTAGAAATCCTTGTAGTGGATGGTCTTAGAGGTCTAATTATGTTCTAATGTCATGTTATGCCATGTCAAATGCTACTTAAGAGTTTTTCTAGTGTTTATGAGATGTTTCCCCTAGGATTGTGTTACATATTTACCATATTATAAAACATGGGGTCTAATCAAATGAGAAGTTGTTAGTTTGGGATAACTGTGACATCCAATGTAAACCACTCATTTGAAATAATAAATTATATTTTTAAAATAAAATAAAAGGATAATTTGGTAATTGGATAATTTGGATTTTTTATAACAAATTAAAATCTTAATTGACTCGGTTACATGATTGATTTCAGTTTACCATATTTAATATTTTGAAGCTTCTTCCTTCACCTGTACCTTAGGAGCTAGGCGCCGTTGATAATGCAAGTCTCGTCTTACAAACCCAAGAAGAACTGAGAGGTTCTATTCACCCATCTCTGCCACGCAAATCATGAACCTCCACCGTGTTCACTACGTCACCCTCCTCTTTACCACCATCTTCTAATCCTCTTCTGACCACCATTAACAACCTAACAACAACCCTACCAACACTACACAACCTCTTCGTCTTACTCACATCAAACTTCTCTGACCCACCAACAATCTTGTCCTTGGCCATGCTTATAGACTCATCACCACCCAAGAAGAGGTGAGGAAAGGCTTAAAGGCCAAGAAAAATGGAAATTAGAATAATCATAATAGTAAGAGTTTTTAGTTACGAGAGGTTTTGGGAATAAATGAAGGGAATTCAGATTGTGAAATAGCAGCCCCAAGAGCTAATCAACCAGGGAAAACCCACCACCAGATGAGGAAGCCTGATAAACATTGCCCGCGAACGACGGTTTCGACAAAGGCTGCATCCGTTGGAAGCAAACAAAGAGGATGACATCCATCATTAAGAACTATGTTGCTTTCTCGTTAAGAGGGGGTTGGGTTCGACAAAAATCTCGTTGTCGATCTCATCTCCATGGACTAAAGATCCGGTTTTGGTTGATGTCCAAGATTGACTAAAGACCTGGATAGGGTTGACATCATATGTTCTTCCATCCATGAAACATGCTTATAATTTATAATTGTGGTTTAACTTGTGTATTCACCACATTCGATGAAATCGGTTAGCCAACTTTGTGACACTGGTTATGATGTCATGTTCAAAAGAACGTTCTGCTCTCTACAAGGAGAAGACACTGGAGTAGAACTTTTGCGGACCGAAAGAAAAGGTGATCTGTATATGATGAACTTCAGTGTAAAGAACAAAGAAGACAAGCTCTGCTTTGTTGCGTGCAAAAATGAAGAAGCCTGGTTATGGCACAACAGATTCTGCCATCTGAACTTCCACACACTAGACAAGCTAGTAAAACTTGATCTGGTGAAAGGTCTACCGAATGTAAAATTCAACAAAGATCATCTGTGCTCAGCTTGTGAGATGGGTAAGCTTAAGAAGGCTTCCCATAAAGGAAAGACCGATGTGTCTTGTCCTAGGCCTCTGCACATGCTTCATGTCGACCTCTGCGGTCCGATTGACACGCAGAGCCTAGGAGGCAAGAAATATATACTGGTAGTGATCGATGAATATTCAAGGTATACATGGGTGGAGTTTATCAGAAAGAAATAAGATGTTCCCAACACTCTGATCAATCTAATGAAGAAGATCCAGGTTCTGTACGAGTGCAAGATTCAAAAGTTGAGGAGTGACAATGGGACAAAATTCAAAAACTCTGTCATTGAAGCTTATCTTACTGAAGAAGGCATCTCTCAGAATTTCTCTGCCGCACGTACTCCACAGCAGAATGGCATTGTTGAACGAAAGAATCGCACGCTTGTGGAGGCTGCCAGAACTATGCTGACAGCGTCTGGATTACCAACTTCTTTCTGGGCAGAAGCTGTATCAACTGCGTGTTATACCCAAAACCGATCTACCATTGTAAAGAGGCACATCAAAACCCCTTACCAGTTGATCAACCAGAGGCGACCAAACATCAAGTTCTTCCATGTCTTTGGTTGCAAATGCTTTGTTCTAAACGACAGAGAAGCCAGAGGGAAGTTCGATGTAAAGGCAGATGAAGGAAAGTTCATCGGGTACTCTGCCACTTCTAAAGCCTACAGAGTCTATCTTCTGAAGTCCCGAACCATAATAGAAAGCATCAATGTTTCTTTTGACGATTCCTTTAAGAAGACTTCTGAACAAGTCAGTTCAGAACTCGATCTAAAGAAGGAATCCTCTGGCATCTCGAAAACAAGAGAAACATATCTAAGTCTGCTATTCGAAGAGATGTTCCACGACGATATTGATCCCTCTGCTGGAGCTGCCAGAACCTCTGTGGGAACATCTTCTGCAAACCATAATGAGTCAGGTATTTCTCTAAATGGTCCTTCAAATACTTCATCCTCTTCTGTGAATCATGCAGATGCACGTGTTGAGGGGGAGCGAACAGATGATTACTCTAGCAAAAACACGACGACAGAGGAACTGGAAATACCAACTCCAGCAACCACAGAGGAACCAATACCAGATGAGAATGTGGATTCAGTTTCTATCACATCAGAGGAATCAATTCCAATGTTAATACCGATTCCCCCTCAAGCTGAAGAACCAAGTGCAAGCACATAAGTACCATCAATAACAGAGGCCGCACCAGAACAACCATGTGCGACCTCAGAAGTTCAACTTGATGACGCCAATGACCATCTCCCAAGGACAACAAAATGGACTAAAAGTCATCCTCAAACCTTGATAATTGGAGATCCCTCTGAGAAAGTGAAGACGAGATCAGCCACTGCTAATTTTTGTTTCTTTACAAATTTTATCAGTGTCATAGAGCCGAAACGTATTTCTGAAGCCCTAGATGATCCAGACTGGGTAGATGCTATGCAAGAAGAGCTTCTGCAGTTTGAGAGAAACAAAGTATGTACCCTTGTTCCTCTGCCAAAAGGGAAACATGCTATAGGGACCAAATGGGTCTTCAGAAATAAAAAGGATGAGGACGGGGTGGTCATTAAGAGCAAAGCGAGGTTGGTGGCCAAGGGATATCGCCAAGAAGAGGGCATTGATTACGATGAAACTTTTGCCCCTGTCGCACGACTCGAAGCCATAAGAATCTTCTTAGCCTTCGCAGCCCACAGAGGTTTTAAAGTCTTTCAGATGGATGTAAAATCTGCCTTTCTTAACGGTGTAATTCAAGAAGAAGTATATGTCCAGCAGCCACCAGGGTTCGAAAGCGCCAAATACCCAAATCACGTCTACTTTCTCGACAAAGCTCTGTATGGACTGAAACAGGCTCCAAGAGCATGGTATGAACGCCTTTCAACCTTTCTCCTCGAAAACAATTTCGAAAGAGGTACAACAGATACGACTTTGTTTTATAAACGAAAGGGTGTTGAGATTTTGCTTGTGCAGATTTATGTGGTTGATATTATCTTTGGGTCTACAAATGCAAAACATTGCAAAGATTTTGAACAACTCATGCAGAGTGAGTTTGAAATGAGTATGATGGGAGAATTAACGTTCTTCCTAGGACTCCAAGTCAAACAATCCTCAGAAAGAATTTTTATAAATCAGGCCAAATATGTCTCTGACATACTTTCAAAATTCAATCTTTCTGAGTCCTCTGTCATGAAGACCCCCATGTCTACTGGACAAAAGCTACATGCTGATCCAGGTGGTAAGTCTGTAGAGTGCAAGCTCTATAGAGGCATGATCGGGTCTCTTTTATACTTAACAGCAAGTAGACCTGACATAATGTTTGCCACATGCCTCTGTGCAAGATATCAAGCAAATCCAAAAGAATCTCACATGCTTGCTGTGAAGAAAATCTTCAGATACCTTAAGGGGACAAAAAATCTCGGCCTCTGGTATCCGAAGAACTCTGGCTTTAATCTAACGGCTTACTCAGATTCAGACTATGGAGGATGTAGACTTGACTAAAAGAACACCTCTGGGAGTTGTCAATTCCTAGGAGGTAAACTAGTCAGTTGGACTTCTAAGAAGCAAAACTGTGTATCAACATCTACGGCAGAAGCTGAATACGTTGCTGCTGCTAGCTGTTGCTCTCAAGTTCTGTGGATGAGAACTCAGCTCAGAGACTATGGTCACAACATCTATAAAATCCCCATCCTCTGTGATTCTAAGAGTGCCATAGCGATTTCAGCAAACCCTGTACAACATTCAAAAATAAAGCACATCGATATCCGTTACCACTTTTAAACATCATGTCGAACAAGGAACGATAGAGATGTACTTCGTAAGCACAAAATACCAGCTGGCTGACCTATTCACCAAGGCACTCGATGAGAAAAGATTTCTTTTCTTGGTGAATAAGTTGGGTATGATTAACATGAGTTGAGCCTCTGTAAGTAAGATCTAATCCATTTGTACATATGTATATATATTTGAACTCTTCTGTATGTACATTCCTTATCACCAAAAGTTCTAAACCCTACAGAGCTTTTGTGGCATTGATCAGAACCTCTGCCGATGTCCACAGAACCTCTGGTGAGTTTGGCCTATGTTCCGTGCAATACTTATCTCATTTGATCCAAGCATAGGTCAAGGGGGAGCAGAAGGAGACCTTGACTTAATCCACATAAGTTGTTAAGTCAAGAGGGAGCCAAAGAGGAGACTTGATCAACCAAATCGACAGAAGGCAAGTAGTTTTGTCGACCAAAGGGAAACCAAAAGGAGAAGTCTCACACAAAATCTTTTTCCAAAACAGTTTTTCTGGACACCAACTTTCAAATATGTCCTAAAAACAGTGCTTTAGACAGTAAAAACCTTGGATGATCAAAATGTTTTATGAATCTCTAATTATTAGAAATTTGGACTCATAGAGCCTCTGCTGGCTTTGACAGAGCTTCCAAACCTCTGTGAGTACAAATTATGTGCTAAAGTTCCATCGATCCTCTCCAATGCTTTTTCAAATATTTTTGGTAAATGTGCAAGCAAAGAGGAGACAAAAGGACAGGTTTCAGATCACAGAGCTCACTCCACTACAGAGCCTCTGTTGACTCTGACTTGTCTCTCAACGGGATTCTGTAAAAACAAGATATTTATTGTGCGTGACAGACTTCTGATAAAAGCATCCCCCACGCGTCTAGCATTAATGGGCCGCGCACGACGTCTTGTCGTACTCTGCCACCTCTGACGTGGCACACCCCCATTGGTTGCATCAGTCAAGGTTCAGTAAAGAGCGTGGTAACAGCTGTGAATATCTCGAGTGCGGACCCCAAAGAACATTCAATGCACATTATTGTGGGAAATTCTATCCATTTTTTACCCCCATATATAATCCCGTTCACCTTCTCACCTTTTCACTTTACGTTTTCACTACTTTCTTCTCCGGCGAACCTTTGCAAAACCTGCAACTCCTTTATTTCTACTCATTTCTTCAAGATTACGGCAATGGCTTCCACCTCCGAACATCCAGCAAACTCCCTAGCTCACTCTGAGCACTCACAGAATCCAGAAATAGCCGAAACCCTAGAACAAGATAACTCCGGAGAGTCAGTGGCTTTTACTCCGACCACCCACCTGCAAAACATTTTGGAACATGATCATTTCGAACGAAACCTTCCCCTAAAACCCAATAACCATTACCTTGTTCCCTCCAGAACCGCATTTGGAGAAGAACACGCCATTCTACTGAACATTCTGGAAAACCATTACTTGTTTCCCCTCTTAGCCAAAAATGTGAAGAAGATCCCTGCCAGATACCTCTACCAATTTTGGCAAAGCTGCCATTTTGACCCAAAAGATAGACAAATCAAGGGATACATCTCAAAACCCGACCAATCTGAATACATAGAAACCAAGTTCAATAGAACCATGTTCTCACTGGAATTCGGCCTGCTAACAAGGGGTCTTTTGGGAATAAAGAAATACGCAGAGGAACCATCTGATGAAGACCTCTGTAGATTTGCAAAGATGTTGGGGGTACAACACTCACTTGAGAAAGAGGAACGACTTTAGAAGAGGCAGGTTCCCCCCTCTGTGGAATACCCTCTTCTCAATCCTGAATAGGTGCCTAACTGGCAAAACTGGAAGCCCAGACCAAACCTCCCACCAGATCATGGAGATTATGTTTGGGGTATACTATGACTTTCCCCTAGATTATGGAACCCTAATGATGAAGAAGATTGTCAATACCATCGACCACAGAATCTCCTCACAGAGGGCAAAGGGACCCGAAACTACAAACCTTCCCCCTCTTCAATATCAGCGGATTCTAGGCGTCCTACTAGAACCTCTGATTCAGGGAGAGAAATGGCCAATAGAGGGACCAACCGTCAAAACCTATCCTATGGCAAAGAACACCCCCACAGAGCACGTGGATGGATATGACTTCTGCAGGCCTCTATCAAATGTCCTTCTAGACTATGCGAGTGATCAAGAACTTAAGTTAGCTTACATACGCGATCACTGGACTCCTGAACCGAGTCCAGTGACACCCCCGCGTCTAGGAGCCCAATTAGGAGACCATGTAGTTGAGAGATTAAGCGAAGAAGAGTAGGCAGTGGTGTAGGCCAAGCATGCACAAATACAAGACAACTTTCATCTACAGAGAAGTAAATTAGAACCCTCCGTTTCTAAGAAGAAATCCTCTGCCTCATCATTAAAGAAGAAGAAGAAGAAGAAAGCTCACAAGAAACGAAAATCTGCAGAGGGAACATCCACCAGTCTTGCCCAACAAACCCAACAATCACCCCCTGCAGAAACAATGATTGGATCTTCTGCACCCCTCTCCTCAAAAGGAAAAGAAAAAGAAAAAGAAAAGAAAACATAAGTCTTCTGAGGAGGGTGCCCCCGAACAAAAGAAGAGCAAGAGCAAGAAAAACTCAAAGAAGCCCCACTCACCTCTGCAAACCATCGCTTAGGGAGTTGAAATAGAAGAAGACACAGCAGAAGAAACCCAAAATCAACCTCTTCAATCCCCAACTCCTATCCACTACGCAGAACAGGGTGACTTCAATGACTTCCTCCAACGCCCTGATGTTGCTGACACCCTCGATCCCTCTGGCTGGACCGCAGAAGCCCTCTCACATAACTCCACAGGGGAACCAGACTTCAGAATCACTGAAATTGATTCTGAAGTAGCCTCAGATGACCAAACCCCCAAGGATAATCAAGGGCGAACCCCAGAAGTATTACAGAACCCATTCCTCTCTTCTCAAACACTCCATGATACGCTCAGGAAGAGTCCAGAGAAAGAGGTATCAACAGAAGAGGATTCTGATTCAGAGGTCACTGACCTGATCAAAGCCGGATATCTACACCCAGATTTACGCCACTTGCCTGCTTTTGATCCCATGTACGCCAACCTTTTACAAGAGGCAAGAAACCTAAAAGCCACAGAAGATGCTAGGGTAGAGGTCACCACTGAGATAGATGCTTCGGGCGCTAGGAAGGACTTAGACAACTCAACAGAGGGTGAAACAGAAAAAGATGCCGCAGTAGAAGGAGGCACACATCCTGAACCCCCTCCCAGTGCAACCCACATGTCTATTACCGCCAGTCTAGTGGCAGAAGGTAATATCGAACAAGAGCAGCACGGCTCGACCCCAACCCCACCAAACCGGACAGAGGAAATTCTTTCTGCCTCTGTGCCAATTATATCCGGGGAATCCATTCCAGGGGAGTCCTCTCAAAAGGACTTACCCTTAGTAAGTGATCATTTGCCCCAGATCACAACAGCCATCCCTGCAGAGGAATTCGTTTCCTCTGCCACACGCACACACATAAGTCCAACAGGCCCTTCAGAGGGGCCTAGAGTGCACAAATACGAAGAGACTCTAGACAAGTCTTCGAGTCAAATTGAGGATATTCCTGAACCCGTCTCTGGAGCGTATCAGGACAATGTCCTTGACATAACGTCTATAGAAGTTGAGGCCTTAAAAACTTCTCTTAAAGGATCGGACAGAAATCCTTCCACCCTCAACAAACAAACAGGGGTGACAGAAGGTGTCCCAGGAACAGGGACTCACTCTGGGGAAGAATGTGTTCCCCTAGAGGTTACACCTGGCTCGCATGTCTCAAGGGATGAGTTCCAAACCCTTGTCACCTCTGTGACCAACACGTTAAGCGAGTTGAAAAGCTCTCTCGACTCCTTTACAGAAACAACCACGAGGGCCTTACCGATATGAACACCAAAATGGACAACCTGTCCACAGAGGTGCAAAATGCCTTGGCCCAGATGAAAACAACTGCGATAACCTCTGCTGCTACTGCTGCCTCTAACATCGAGAAAGCCACGACTTCTTCCTTCCAAAGCTCTGTCAAAGACCTGCTTGAAACATTGAAGAAAGAGCAACTCCCAATCTCTAAGGGCCTAACTCCTGAAGATCTAAAGAAGGCTCTAGAGCAAGTTCAAGAGCACACCATAGAAGCAACTCAGGCCATGAAACCATCTGACTACATGACCAGAGGACAACTGACAGAACTTGGGCAAGGGATACTCAACCAAGTAACAGAGTTCATCAAATCCTTTACAATCGCCAACACCAATTATGTTAAAGACTTTCAGAGGAGTGTAGGCAAACTCAGGTTCAAGTCCGAGGCAGAGGTTGCATACCTGCTCGACATCTGTGATGACCTCTGCGCCAAAATGATAGCTGTAGGGGCCACTCAACCAAAGAAGAAACCAACCACTTTCCGGGCAGAGGGAGAATCCACAGAAAGGCAGGATGAATTTGATGATGATACTGACGATTCATCAGATCATCCTGAGGGGGAGATACCAAGAGAGCAAGGTCAAACTGCCAACAGAGGTTTACCTGCACCACCACCGAAATCAGCAGAACCTATCTCCCAAGCCCCTCCAACTAAAACCCAAAGGAGAAATCAACAGACCACAGAGGCAACACCCACCTCTGTGGAATACACTTATGTATTCGGCGAAGATGTGCCAATCCGTGAAGAATTCCAAATCCTGACATCTTCCGAAGAAGATCAACAACTCCCCTCTCCAATACCAAAAACCCTGAAGAACAAAGATTACCTTCCCCCATACCAGAAGCTGAAAAGATCAAATCCTTAACCCCCAAACCAAGAACTAAAACCATTGCTCACAAAAGAAAATATCTGAGCAGATCAGCAGAAACCTCACCAACAGAACCCAAATCAAAAACCAAGACCTCAAAAGCTCCAGTACCAAAATCAACAGAGGCACCCCCCACTATAACTGCAGAAGTACCCCAGCTAAAACCCTCAGAAGCTTCAAAGACAAAACCCACAGAGGAAACCCAAACTGAAAAGATGACTGAAGCACAAAAGCTTATTGCCAAAGATAAGGGAAAATCAGTCATGACAGAGGAACCCAAGCAGAAGAAGCCTAAGCATCAACCAACAGAAAAACTGATGAAGAGCGCTATCGACGTGTTTGTTACTCCTAAGCCCGAAGAAGAGGACTGGGCTTATGGACTCACCCCTCTGTCAACAATCCCCAAGATAGATCCCAAGGCAAAGGTCACAGATGACAGGGTCAGAGAGATAAAGAAACAAATGGATGCAATGCGCAGACACATGCCTCTACCTGGTGCACCCCCTCCACAGATAGAAGAGGTTGTATACAGATACCTCTACAATAGAACCAGCAGAGAGTCTCTACCACCAACCATCCAAGATCCAAACCTCCGCTCTGAGCTCCAAAACATCTTCTCCAGAGCAACACCCAAACCATTCCATCAAGTCTTTTCAAGCTCCAAAATCGACAAAGTGATTTATTGCAAGTATTCTCAGACCAGAACTACTCCGAAGATCATGTACAACATCTACAAAGTCAGAAGGGTGGACAGAACAGAGACCCAATTCTCAGATGCTAATCTGAGGAACATAAGCCCCTACGACTTACCCGATCTTCTGAGCTGGACGAGAAAGAACTTTCATATAGGAGATCCCGTGCAGAGGGCATACAGGGTAATCAGAAAGGCCATGCGCGAAAAACTCTTGTTATACAGCCTAGTAGACTTTCAAGTGGGAAAAGATCTAGGAGTAAGAAACCTAAGTCTTCGACCACCAGAAGATGATTGCCCACCCTCTGCCATACTGAACTCAATCATCACCTCTCCAAAGTTTGGATATGTCTTCCAAGATCCTGCGGGTAAATCAAGACTCTTTCTGGAGATGGACTGCCAGAAGTATGCAACAACTACGCTTAAAAAGTTCAGATCTAACCTTGTGGAGCACAGAGGATCAGAGCTAATGGATCAAGCCCATGCATATAGGTTGATAGAGGTCATCAATTCTGTCATCAACTTCAGAACCCTCTGCATCAACATTTATCATGAACTTAAAGAGGTTGGGATAGACAACAGGTCATACAACGACTTCCCGAACGCACGAATCGAATAGTCCCATCCTTCCTTTGCTGCTTTATTTTTCTTTCAATGTAATCAACTGTAAGTGCCTCTGGCATAACCTTTAAATGAAAGAAAATAATTTACAGAGGTAAAATACCTCTTGTCATGTCTTTAGCTTAGAAAAACTCGCACTCTTCTGTGAATCATGCAGATGCACGTGTTGAGGGGGAGCGAACAGATGATTACTCTAGCAAAAACACGACGACAGAGGAACTGGAAATACCAACTCCAGCAACCACAGAGGAACCAATACCAGATGAGAATGTGGATTCAGTTTCTATCACATCAGAGGAATCAATTCCAATGTTAATACCGATTCCCCCTCAAGCTGAAGAACCAAGTGCAAGCACATAAGTACCATCAATAACAGAGGCCGCACCAGAACAACCATGTGCGACCTCAGAAGTTCAACTTGATGACGCCAATGACCATCTCCCAAGGACAACAAAATGGACTAAAAGTCATCCTCAAACCTTGATAATTGGAGATCCCTCTGAGAAAGTGAAGACGAGATCAGCCACTGCTAATTTTTGTTTCTTTACAAATTTTATCAGTGTCATAGAGCCGAAACGTATTTCTGAAGCCCTAGATGATCCAGACTGGGTAGATGCTATGCAAGAAGAGCTTCTGCAGTTTGAGAGAAACAAAGTATGTACCCTTGTTCCTCTGCCAAAAGGGAAACATGCTATAGGGACCAAATGGGTCTTCAGAAATAAAAAGGATGAGGACGGGGTGGTCATTAAGAGCAAAGCGAGGTTGGTGGCCAAGGGATATCGCCAAGAAGAGGGCATTGATTACGATGAAACTTTTGCCCCTGTCGCACGACTCGAAGCCATAAGAATCTTCTTAGCCTTCGCAGCCCACAGAGGTTTTAAAGTCTTTCAGATGGATGTAAAATCTGCCTTTCTTAACGGTGTAATTCAAGAAGAAGTATATGTCCAGCAACCACCAGGGTTCGAAAGCGCCAAATACCCAAATCACGTCTACTTTCTCGACAAAGCTCTGTATGGACTGAAACAGGCTCCAAGAGCATGGTATGAACGCCTTTCAACCTTTCTCCTCGAAAATAATTTCGAAAGAGGTACAACAGATACGACTTTGTTTTATAAACGAAAGGGTGTTGAGATTTTTCTTGTGCAGATTTATGTGGTTGATATTATCTTTGGGTCTACAAATGCAAAACATTGCAAAGATTTTGAACAACTCATGCAGAGTGAGTTTGAAATGAGTATGATGGGAGAATTAACGTTCTTCCTAGGACTCCAAGTCAAACAATCCTCAGAAAGAATTTTTATAAATCAGGCCAAATATGTCTCTGACATACTTTCAAAATTCAATCTTTCTGAGTCCTCTGTCATGAAGACCCCCATGTCTACTGGACAAAAGCTACATGCTGATCCAGGTGGTAAGTCTGTAGAGTGCAAGCTCTATAGAGGCATGATCGGGTCTCTTTTATACTTAACAGCAAGTAGACCTGACATAATGTTTGCCACATGCCTCTGTGCAAGATATCAAGCAAATCCAAAAGAATCTCACATGCTTGCTGTGAAGAAAATCTTCAGATACCTTAAGGGGACAAAAAATCTCGGCCTCTGGTATCCGAAGAACTCTGGCTTTAATCTAACGGCTTACTCAGATTCAGACTATGGAGGATGTAGACTTGACTAAAAGAACACCTCTGGGAGTTGTCAATTCCTAGGAGGTAAACTAGTCAGTTGGACTTCTAAGAAGCAAAACTGTGTATCAACATCTACGGCAGAAGCTGAATACGTTGCTGCTGCTAGCTGTTGCTCTCAAGTTCTGTGGATGAGAACTCAGCTCAGAGACTATGGTCACAACATCTATAAAATCCCCATCCTCTGTGATTCTAAGAGTGCCATAGCGATTTCAGCAAACCCTGTACAACATTCAAAAATAAAGCACATCGATATCCGTTACCACTTTTAAACATCATGTCGAACAAGGAACGATAGAGATGTACTTCGTAAGCACAAAATACCAGCTGGCTGACCTATTCACCAAGGCACTCGATGAGAAAAGATTTCTTTTCTTGGTGAATAAGTTGGGTATGATTAACATGAGTTGAGCCTCTGTAAGTAAGATCTAATCCATTTGTACATATGTATATATATTTGAACTCTTCTGTATGTACATTCCTTATCACCAAAAGTTCTAAACCCTACAGAGCTTTTGTGGCATTGATCAGAACCTCTGCCGATGTCCACAGAACCTCTGGTGAGTTTGGCCTATGTTCCGTGCAATACTTATCTCATTTGATCCAAGCATAGGTCAAGGGGGAGCAGAAGGAGACCTTGACTTAATCCACATAAGTTGTTAAGTCAAGAGGGAGCCAAAGAGGAGACTTGATCAACCAAATCGACAGAAGGCAAGTAGTTTTGTCGACCAAAGGGAAACCAAAAGGAGAAGTCTCACACAAAATCTTTTTCCAAAACAGTTTTTCTGGACACCAACTTTCAAATATGTCCTAAAAACAGTGCTTTAGACAGTAAAAACCTTGGATGATCAAAATGTTTTATGAATCTCTAATTATTAGAAATTTGGACTCATAGAGCCTCTGCTGGCTTTGACAGAGCTTCCAAACCTCTGTGAGTACAAATTATGTGCTAAAGTTCCATCGATCCTCTCCAATGCTTTTTCAAATATTTTTGGTAAAGGTGCAAGCAAAGAGGAGACAAAAGGACAGGTTTCAGATCACAGAGCTCACTCCACTACAGAGCCTCTGTTGACTCTGACTTGTCTCTCAACGGGATTCTGTAAAAACAAGATATTTATTGTGCGTGACAGACTTCTGATAAAATCATCCCCCACGCGTCTAGCATTAATGGGCCGCGCACGACGTCTTGTCGTACTCTGCCACCTCTGACGTGGCACACCCCCATTGGTTGCATCAGTCAAGGTTCAGTAAAGAGCGTGGTAACAGCTGTGAATATCTCGAGTGCGGACCCCAAAGAACATTCAATGCACATTATTGTGGGAAATTCTATCCATTTTTTACCCCCATATATAATCCCGTTCACCTTCTCACCTTTTCACTTTACGTTTTCACTACTTTCTTCTCCGGCGAACCTTTGCAAAACCTGCAACTCCTTTATTTCTACTCATTTCTTCAAGATTACGGCAATGGCTTCCACCTCCGAACATCCAGCAAACTCCCTAGCTCACTCTGAGCACTCACAGAATCCAGAAATAGCCGAAACCCTAGAACAAGATAACTCCGGAGAGTCAGTGGCTTTTACTCCGACCACCCACCTGCAAAACATTTTGGAACATGATCATTTCGAACGAAACCTTCCCCTAAAACCCAATAACCATTACCTTGTTCCCTCCAGAACCGCATTTGGAGAAGAACACGCCATTCTACTGAACATTCTGGAAAACCATTACTTGTTTCCCCTCTTAGCCAAAAATGTGAAGAAGATCCCTGCCAGATACCTCTACCAATTTTGGCAAAGCTGCCATTTTGACCCAAAAGATAGACAAATCAAGGGATACATCTCAAAACCCGACCAATCTGAATACATAGAAACCAAGTTCAACAGAACCATGTTCTCACTGGAATTCGGCCTGCTAACAAGGGGTCTTTTGGGAATAAAGAAATACGCAGAGGAACCATCTGATGAAGACCTCTGTAGATTTGCAAAGATGTTGGGGGTACAACACTCACTTGAGAAAGAGGAACGACTTTAGAAGAGGCAGGTTCCCCCCTCTGTGGAATACCCTCTTCTCAATCCTGAATAGGTGCCTAACTGGCAAAACTGGAAGCCCAGACCAAACCTCCCACCAGATCATGGAGATTATGTTTGGGGTATACTATGACTTTCCCCTAGATTATGGAACCCTAATGATGAAGAAGATTGTCAATACCATCGACCACAGAATCTCCTCACAGAGGGCAAAGGGACCCGAAACTACAAACCTTCCCCCTCTTCAATATCAGCGGATTCTAGGCGTCCTACTAGAACCTCTGATTCAGGGAGAGAAATGGCCAATAGAGGGACCAACCGTCAAAACCTATCCTATGGCAAAGAACACCCCCACAGAGCACGTGGATGGATATGACTTCTGCAGGCCTCTATCAAATGTCCTTCTAGACTATGCGAGTGATCAAGAACTTAAGTTAGCTTACATACGCGATCACTGGACTCCTGAACCGAGTCCAGTGACACCCCCGCGTCTAGGAGCCCAATTAGGAGACCAGGTAGTTGAGAGATTAAGCGAAGAAGAGTAGGCAGTGGTGTAGGCCAAGCATGCACAAATACAAGACAACTTTCATCTACATAGAAGTAAATTAGAACCCTCCGTTTCTAAGAAGAAATCCTCTGCCTCATCATTAAAGAAGAAGAAGAAGAAGAAAGCTCACAAGAAACGAAAATCTGCAGAGGGAACATCCACCAGTCTTGCCCAACAAACCCAACAATCACCCCCTGCAGAAACAATGATTGGATCTTCTGCACCCCTCTCCTCAAAAGGAAAAGAAAAAGAAAAAGAAAAGAAAACATAAGTCTTCTGAGGAGGGTGCCCCCGAACAAAAGAAGAGCAAGAGCAAGAAAAACTCAAAGAAGCCCCACTCACCTCTGCAAACCATCGCTTAGGGAGTTGAAATAGAAGAAGACACAGCAGAAGAAACCCAAAATCAACCTCTTCAATCCCCAACTCCTATCCACTACGCAGAACAGGGTGACTTCAATGACTTCCTCCAACGCCCTGATGTTGCTGACACCCTCGATCCCTCTGGCTGGACCGCAGAAGCCCTCTCACATAACTCCACAGGGGAACCAGACTTCAGATTCACTGAAATTGATTCTGAAGTAGCCTCAGATGACCAAACCCCCAAGGATAATCAAGGGCGAACCCCAGAAGTATTACAGAACCCATTCCTCTCTTCTCAAACACTCCATGATACGCTCAGGAAGAGTCCAGAGAAAGAGGTATCAACAGAAGAGGATTCTGATTCAGAGGTCACTGACCTGATCAAAGCCAGATATCTACACCCAGATTTACGCCACTTGCCTGCTTTTGATCCCATGTACGCCAACCTTTTACAAGAGGCAAGAAACCTAAAAGCCACAGAAGATGCTAGGGTAGAGGTCACCACTGAGATAGATGCTTCGGGCGCTAGGAAGGACTTAGACAACTCAACAGAGGGTGAAACAGAAAAAGATGCCGCAGTAGAAGGAGGCACACATCCTGAACCCCCTCCCAGTGCAACCCACATGTCTATTACCGCCAGTCTAGTGGCAGAAGGTAATATCGAACAAGAGCAGCACGGCTCGACCCCAACCCCACCAAACCGGACAGAGGAAATTCTTTCTGCCTCTGTGCCAATTATATCCGGGGAATCCATTCCAGGGGAGTCCTCTCAAAAGGACTTACCCTTAGTAAGTGATCATTTGCCCCAGATCACAACAGCCATCCCTGCAGAGGAATTCGTTTCCTCTGCCACACGCACACACATAAGTCCAACAGGCCCTTCAGAGGGGCCTAGAGTGCACAAATACGAAGAGACTCTAGACAAGTCTTCGAGTCAAATTGAGGATATTCCTGAACCCGTCTCTGGAGCGTATCAGGACAATGTCCTTGACATAACGTCTATAGAAGTTGAGGCCTTAAAAACTTCTCTTAAAGGATCGGACAGAAATCCTTCCACCCTCAACAAACAAACAGGGGTGACAGAAGGTGTCCCAGGAACAGGGACTCACTCTGGGGAAGAATGTGTTCCCCTAGAGGTTACACCTGGCTCGCATGTCTCAAGGGATGAGTTCCAAACCCTTGTCACCTCTGTGACCAACACGTTAAGCGAGTTGAAAAGCTCTCTCGACTCCTTTACAGAAACAACCACGAGGGCCTTACCGATATGAACACCAAAATGGACAACCTGTCCACAGAGGTGCAAAATGCCTTGGCCCAGATGAAAACAACTGCGATAACCTCTGCTGCTACTGCTGCCTCTAACATCGAGAAAGCCACGACTTCTTCCTTCCAAAGCTCTGTCAAAGACCTGCTTGAAACATTGAAGAAAGAGCAACTCCCAATCTCTAAGGGCCCAACTCCTGAAGATCTAAAGAAGGCTCTAGAGCAAGTTCAAGAGCACACCATAGAAGCAACTCAGGCCATGAAACCATCTGACTACATGACCAGAGCACAACTGACAGAACTTGGGCAAGGGATACTCAACCAAGTAACAGAGTTCATCAAATCCTTTACAATCGCCAACACCAATTATGTTAAAGACTTTCAGAGGAGTGTAGGCAAACTCAGGTTCAAGTCCGAGGCAGAGGTTGCATACCTGCTCGACATCTGTGATGACCTCTGCGCCAAAATGATAGCTGTAGGGGCCACTCAACCAAAGAAGAAACCAACCACTTTCCGGGCAGAGGGAGAATCCACAGAAAGGCAAGATGAATTTGATGATGATACTGACGATTCATCAGATCATCCTGAGGGGGAGATACCAAGAGAGCAAGGTCAAACTGCCAACAGAGGTTTACCTGCACCACCACCGAAATCAGCAGAACCTATCTCCCAAGCCCCTCCAACTAAAACCCAAAGGAGAAATCAACAGACCACAGAGGCAACACCCACCTCTGTGGAATACACTTATGTATTCGGCGAAGATGTGCCAATCCGTGAAGAATTCCAAATCCTGACATCTTCCGAAGAAGATCAACAACTCCCCTCTCCAATACCAAAAACCCTGAAGAACAAAGATTACCTTCCCCCATACCAGAAGCTGAAAAGATCAAATCCTTAACCCCCAAACCAAGAACTAAAACCATTGCTCACAAAAGAAAATATCTGAGCAGATCAGCAGAAACCTCACCAACAGAACCCAAATCAAAAACCAAGACCTCAAAAGCTCCAGTACCAAAATCAACAGAGGCACCCCCCACTATAACTGCAAAAGTACCCCAGCTAAAACCCTCAGAAGCTTCAAAGACAAAACCCACAGAGGAAACCCAAACTGAAAAGATGACTGAAGCACAAAAGCTTATTGCCAAAGATAAGGGAAAATCAGTCATGACAGAGGAACCCAAGCAGAAGAAGCCTAAGCATCAACCAACAGAAAAACTGATGAAGAGCGCTATCGACGTGTTTGTTACTCCTAAGCCCGAAGAAGAGGACTGGGCTTATGGACTCACCCCTCTGTCAACAATCCCCAAGATAGATCCCAAGGCAAAGGTCACAGATGACAGGGTCAGAGAGATAAAGAAACAAATGGATGCAATGCGCAGACACATGCCTCTACCTGGTGCACCCCCTCCACAGATAGAAGAGGTTGTATACAGATACCTCTACAATAGAACCAGCAGAGAGTCTCTACCACCAACCATCCAAGATCCAAACCTCCGCTCTGAGCTCCAAAACATCTTCTCCAGAGCAACACCCAAACCATTCCATCAAGTCTTTTCAAGCTCCAAAATCGACAAAGTGATTTATTGCAAGTATTCTCAGACCAGAACTACTCCGAAGATCATGTACAACATCTACAAAGTCAGAAGGGTGGACAGAACAGAGACCCAATTCTCAGATGCTAATCTGAGGAACATAAGCCCCTACGACTTACCCGATCTTCTGAGCTGGACGAGAAAGAACTTTCATATAGGAGATCCCGTGCAGAGGGCATACAGGGTAATCAGAAAGGCCATGCGCGAAAAACTCTTGTTATACAGCCTAGTAGACTTTCAAGTGGGAAAAGATCTAGGAGTAAGAAACCTAAGTCTTCGACCACCAGAAGATGATTGCCCACCCTCTGCCATACTGAACTCAATCATCACCTCTCCAAAGTTTGGATATGTCTTCCAAGATCCTGCGGGTAAATCAAGACTCTTTCTGGAGATGGACTGCCAGAAGTATGCAACAACTACGCTTAAAAAGTTCAGATCTAACCTTGTGGAGCACAGAGGATCAGAGCTAATGGATCAAGCCCATGCATATAGGTTGATAGAGGTCATCAATTCTGTCATCAACTTCAGAACCCTCTGCATCAACATTTATCATGAACTTAAAGAGGTTGGGATAGACAACAGGTCATACAACGACTTCCCGAACGCACGAATCGAATAGTCCCATCCTTCCTTTGCTGCTTTATTTTTCTTTCAATGTAATCAACTGTAAGTGCCTCTGGCATAACCTTTAAATGAAAGAAAATAATTTACAGAGGTAAAATACCTCTTGTCGTGTCTTTAGCTTAGAAAAACTCGCACTATTCAAATTTTTATTTTTCAATACTTAGGGGGAGATTGTTAGCTCCAATTCTACATAATATAGAAGTATTGAAAAATAGGCTAAGTGTTGACGCTTAAAGAGGTTCTGCCAAGACACCGACAGAAGACCATGTAAAGAATCAACCAAGTCATTCACAGAAGATTAGGCCACAGAGCCTCTGCCAAACTTGACAGAGCCTCTGTGGTATGAAGACAAAAGACTTTGAAGAATATTAAAGTTCAAGACAAAGACACTCATGCCACTCACGTGCCTCTGCTGTACGAAGATCCTGAAGATCATTCGTACAAAGCGTGCCCTGACAATTCCACGTGTCAAGCTCTGATGGGTTTCAGCTTTTGCAGAATAGCGACGCACTATGTTAATGTTGTACCAGTAGCATTTTCACGATGTTGTCTTTGTACTCTTTGTCCTTTATGTCTAGAACTTGTCCCCTGGTGAATAGTATAAATAGAAGACTCATGTTGAGCTCTTCTATTAAGCTTTGTACAACACACACATCCTTAAGAGCAGAATTCTTGCATTATCTTCGGTGTTCTTGGTGTTCTATTTATATCAATATACAGTAGGTTATTGAGTTAAAACTCGTGTTATTTAAGTCTCACGTATTTGATATTGTGTGTTTTTTTACCTTATTATACTATTAGTTCGATATAAACGCTTCCGCACCATATTCTGTTTAAACTAATAGATTAAAATATCATTGTTGAGTAAAATCGGGATCAACAACCTATCTGATGTGTCATATGTGACCAATTCCTGTGTTGTTCCCTCAGGCTTTTCAACCGTCGGGTCTTCGTCATCGGAGATGTCCATATCAATTACCATCTCGATTAAAGGCAACTCGGCTTCGGGTTCGGTTGCAGTTGCCGCAGTTAAGAGTTCTTGTTGAACCACAGTAGTTTCAGTGAGGATCGGGGCGGTCTCGAATAATTTTTGTCTTTTATTCTCCCCCTCACGGTGATCAGGATCATCCTGATCATCGTGCCTTCGCTTTAGACCGCCGGCTTGACTCTTGCAGGTCTCTTCCATAGAGGCGACTCTCTCGGAAAAGGTTGTTAGAGCTTGCTGAACATCCTTGAGAGTCGTGTCAAGTTGATCCATGCGAGTGGTTATTGATGACGAAGGAGCATTGACCTGTGATTTCAGAACGGAGATCAGGTCTGCTTCGGTAGAGGCGTCGGTTTCAGATTGTTTGAGTAGTTGAGCTAGAAGCATGGTTTTCAGGGTGTCCACCGAATAATTTGGTTGAACTGGAGCCGGTAGAGGTATCGGTGCGGTTTCAGGTTCGAACAGATTCTTTTTACCTTTGATCAGACTTTTCAGGGTATTGAGCTCGTTTGTGAAGCGCTGTTCTATGGCCTCGCGGACAGCCTTTAGGGCGTCGTCCAAATATCCCTTTGACACAGATTCGGGGAAAATAACTCTGGGGTCACTTAGAACACCCGTTGAGGCATCTACCTTAGAAGCAGAGCCACCTACGTTGACGGTTGGCACAGGGGTAGCCGTGGTAGGATTTCCTTCCGATGCTCGTGTTCCGCTTAAAGGCGGAGACACTACGGAAGTTTCGATCGATCACGAAGAGCATCGATTTGGTGAGTCTCATCCTGTGTCCTAGCCGAAGATATAACATTAGCAAATAGCTCTAGACTCAATAGTTCACTCAAGGAAGTCGAAACCGGGGGCTGCTGGTTTCTTGTTTCAATACCAGTACTCTCTGATTGAGAGACCGGTAGAAGTTGTGCTTTATCCCCGTGTGAAGTTGAAACACCCGTCTTTTGAGAGACGAGTGGGTGGGTGGGGGGTCGTGCAATTGCGCCACTGTGTCCTCGGCGGCTTCTTCAATATCCTGTCCCAACGGATGAGACGGAATAGCAGATGTGGTTACCCGGGCGACACTCAGCTGGATTCGCTCAGAAGCCTCTTTATTTTTACGGCTTATTCGCTCTTGATTCTTTTTCGATCTGACTTCACTCAGTCTCACCTCTTCTGGATTTTGAACTAAATCTCCCTCCGCTCTCCTTATATCTCCCATGTCAGGCTGGGTGAGGGGGGTTGATGGTGAGGCAGATGGAGTTCCTTCGATAAAATCTGGGTTTGGTCCGATACGGGTTGGGATTAGTGATAAGCGGATAGCACGGGCCGTATTGGATTCCGTGGAGTCAGATTCCACGTCTTCGACTTGTCGGGAAGGTGAAGGAGGGTCGGATAAGTAAGGCTCGGGGTCATGGTGAAGCATCGGTCTCGATGACGTTCCGGCTTCGCCTGTCGGTCGGGTGATGGGAATTGGGGGTTTTTGGCTTGTTCCGGCTTGGGAAGTACTGGTACGCGTATCCACTACACCACCCGCTCCGGTTCCCCTCGTATGAATTCTCAACACACCCCGCTCGGGAGCCCCTGCTGCCCGGGCCCTTCCTCCTCTTGTCCTAGGACCCTCACGTCGCTCGGTTCTAAGTCCATGGGGAGGTCCCTCCAGCGCTGGCTGGACCATGGGATTCCCTAACTCTCGCCTATATTTTACTACACTCGGTGCAGTGGGGTCTGCGAGTGCTAGTAAATGTTCAGGTATGGGCGTGGATGTGGCATCAGATGGGTTACGAATCACCAAGTATTATTGAGTGTGATGAGGACATACCAGATGGTTGATTCGTCGTGGAATCTGAGGGTTCGCATCCATATGTTGTCGAACGGCTAGAGCAAAGAACCGGGGAAATGGAAGGAACTTATTTTTTGTACCGCCGGTCTGTCTGATGGCTAGCACCATTTTGTAATACCCCGGGTAAGGTCGTTATTTAAACCCTCTTATCGTTAAATTGAATAAGTTTATAATAATATATTTAGGGTAAAAATTTGGTTAATTTGTAAGTTTAGGGTGTTTAGGCTATTATTGATTAGTGTGAGGGCTAAAAGGATAAATGTGGATAGATATTATCCTTAGAATGTCCAGGAAATCTTATTTATTCAGCAAAAATATCAAAGGGTGTGTGTGTGTTTTGGAAGAAAAGAAGAAAGAAAGAAAAGCTATCTTAAGAGATCATTTGGTGTACTTGGAAGAGATTACAGGTACGTTTCCTTTACAATTTATGTTTGTAAATGTTAATAGGAAGTTTCTGTCGGATTAAAATCATCAAAATCGATCTGGTATAAATCACAGTCGGATTCTGGGTAGAAATAGGGCAAACAGTCAGAGGTGTCCGGACACTATGAATGTGTCCGGGTGGTTTTGTTGGGAGTGTCCGGGTAACTTGTTGGTGGTGTCCGGATAGTGTTCTGCAGATTTCCGGACGAGTTATTTATCCGGGTAAGTCTTCTTTTCATTAAGTTCCGGTTAAAAATGGGTTACCGGATAGTATCCGGATTTCTTTAGTGTCCGGATGTTAACCGGATTAGTTGTGCTGTCCGGAAAAGCTGTGCTGTCCGGAAAAGTAGTGTTGTCCGGATAAACTTTGGTTTCCGAATACCTTGGCTGATTGATCAAATTGATGAGTTTAGATGCTTTTAAGTGTCCAGTAGCCTGAGTATTGTTAATTCATGGATAGGGAATGATCTAGGATCGAATGTACTGTGGACTCGACTTAAGTTCGGGTTTGGGGGTAACATTTAGGGACTAGAGTGTTTTAGAGTTCTTAATCTTGGTAAGACTTGTGTGATCAAAGTAGTAAGACAATACTTGTATATGATTGTTTCAGATTCTGTGAAATTGAAGTGAAGCTGAATTGTTTGAGAAAAGCTTGGTGGACATTTTGATAAGTCAAACAGGTGAGTTTTTACTTTAAAAACGTTTTTAAATGGAATACGTATATGTGTGGATTGGGAATGAAATAGTTGATGACTATGTGTTTATATGTGAATTATAATATAGTGAGGTATTATATTTACATAAGTATTATAATATGTTATAATACGTTGGCCGGGTTTAAGACCGGTGTGTTTGGCTATAGAATCTGTATAGCGTTGTTTGGCTGTAGATGTTGTACAGCGTTGTATATTATTAGTTGGCTTGCTACCACTAATATGGCCAGGAGGAAATGAGAAGGAAAGGTACACGGTGTGTGAGTTTAAATTGGATATATGTAACTGTGTGGCGTGATTTATATGATTGAAGTTTGTATAAATGGTTTTTAAACTAACAGGGGTTTCTCACTTAGACCAACAGGTCTAACCCTCATTTTGTTTTAAAAATATGTATTCCAGGTGGCGGATCAAGTAAGGGCAAGTAAGTAGAGTATGAGATGGATGGCTAGTAAGGAAGACTATAAGATGAAGCTTTTGACTTATTTAGTAGTTGTAATGGAATGTTAAGTGTTATGGATGCAAATAGCACAAGGATTGTATTTCAAATGTTTTCTTTCTATTTGTAAAAGACTACCGGACCGTACATGTAAAGTGAAGTTTGTTTGTTATATCTAATTGTGTTATATTGTGTGATATGTCGTGTATATGGGATAAGGGATGTTACACATTTCACGCCAGATTACTGCTGCGTAGTCGATGTGCCGATTGTAGCACACCGCATGAAATAAGCGTAGACAATCCATGGTGCACTGGTCTATCCCCTTCCATCGTGAGGATAGACATCGGTTTAGAATGGAAAAAAGTGTGTACCAGACCGGGGCGATGTATTTCTGTTGAAAGCAGATGGGCGGTCAAGGTCGTGGCGGTATCCGAGCGCACGAACTTCAGCACATAGTATGACATCGTCGATGGTGGGTGCGTATGCTACATGGCCTCCGGCAGTCGGTTCCGGCAGGGATAGTAGTCGGCGGAAGGATTCCAGAGTGAGAGAGAACGGATGGTGATCGATGTTGGCAGTGATGGTCTGAATATTGTTGATAGTGACCACCCTCGCCGTATGCCATACTTGATGCACATATATGAGTGGTACGTCAGTCATCGCGGTCAGTGCTCGGCGAAGCAGGTGGCCGAGCAGTATATCAACTACTACGCGATGATCGGGTCGAAATGCGGCCGCGTCAAGGTGGTGGTTGTTCGGATTAATCTCAATTTCCTGATCCACGGGAACCAGGGCATTGTCGGCCTCGTCGTCTATGATATCCTCAGGAGGAGGTATGTTTTGCTGTTGCTGCTCTTGTTGTTCCGCCATGCATAATACCTGTAGAGCACATCGTCAGATAATGGACGGGATAAAATCATCTTTAATGTGTACCTTATCATTTGAATGGCTCAATCATCGGTTGATTGAGGACTGGCTGTAAGAGCATGGCATTGGGATTGCCAATGTGTGAGAATGCAAAGGAATTGGACGCGAGCAGTGTCCGGATAAACAGGGTATCCGGACAAGCAAAACTGACTAGACAGTCAGGGTTTAACGGGTAAGCATAGTGGTTACCGGATCAAGAGGGTTACCGGATGATACATAAGTTACCGAATGAGATAAGCTTACCGGATACATGAAGTTTCCCGGACACCGAACTTACCGGATAGTCGAACTTACCGGATATGAGGTATCCGGACGACTTGGGTTACCGGGGATCGATGTGTCCGGATCAAATGAAAAGAAGAGCTTACCGGGTGTCTTGGAAGATACCGGATAACTTGCTAGTTACCGGGTAACAAGAATGTTAACAGGTAACAAGGGTTTCTGGGTATGTTACAGCAGTGACCAAATCTACTCAAAAACATAATCAAAATTGAATGTACTCGGCTACGAATATTCTAATCATAGAGATAAGCTACAAACCAAGATTTAATCACCAAAATCTGTCAGAATACGAATCGAAGCAAGATTGGGGTTTCGAAAAACCCGTGTTGGTAACTGAAGTGAGCAAATCGATGGTGATTCGGTGATGTGTGTGGTTAACAGTGATCGAACAACATTCAAAAGGAGTAGAGGAGAAGTACCTGTGAGATTCGAGACTGAAAAACTGAGATGTGTGTGATGATGGTGAGTGATCGAGTGGGAGTTCGCGAGAGAGTATTTTGGGAAGGTTTAGAAGGTTTCCGGGTAAGTGTAAAAAGGGTAAGGTTCCCGGATAAGAGTCTATTTATAAGAGGGACACTTACCGGGTGAGAGATCCGGTAGCTTACCCGGTCCGGTAATTGTACCTAGGCCTGTGCATCGGTCGGGTCGGGTTCGGCCCAAAAACCTCCAACCCGATTGGGTTTCGGGTGGATGATACAGGCCCCGAAACCCGTCCAAAGTATTGTTCGGGTTTCGGGTCTGTTCGGGTTTCGGGTGGATCGGTTCGGGTAGCTCGGGTCTGATATTTTAAATCTTCGGCCGTTTGAACAGAATTTAGACCCACTGGCTACTGACATCTTTAATAAATAAAGCTAGCTGTACGATTTACAGCCTGTATCCCAACTTCCAATATTTCTTTTCTCTCTCCAATGTCCTTTTCTCTCTCTAACTTCCAATATTCCTTTTCTCTCTCAAATATCCCAACTTCCAATATTTCTTTTCTCTCTCCAACGTCCTTTTCTCTCTCTAATGAGTCTAAACAAAACTTATCTCTAAGTGTTTAACATCCATTTCTCTCTCCAACATACTTATGAGTTATGTCTAATCGAGCTAAGTAAAACCCAGAAGCTGTGGAGAAGAAATAAGTAAAACCCAGCTAGTTAGAAGATGAAGAAGAAATAAGGAAAACCTCGATGTCTCGTCTCTCACTCTCTCTCTGTCGTTCACTACCAGAAGCTGTAGAGAAGACGATGCCTTTGTCAAAAGCTGTAGAGAAGACGATGCCTTTGTCAGAAGCTGTGGAGAAGACGATGCCTTCGTCAGTGAGAAGATATTTATATTTACAATTTACTAAATTAATTTTTTTTTAAAACTTCGGGTTTCAGACGGGTTTGGGTTAGGAAAAACCCAACCCAAACCGAACCATTTTATCCGAGGTTGCAAGTCGGGTTCGGAGTACTTTGGGTTTCAGGTTGTCGGGTGAGCCAAAATCGGTCTAGTCGGGTTTCGGGTCGGTCGGGTTTTGCTCACCCCTAAGTGTACCCGGTAAATATGGTTACCCGGTAACTTACCGGGTAAGTGCACAAAAACCCAAAATTTGCAAGGGTTTTGTAAATAGGTCTGCTAACTGATGCTCAATGTTTACAAAGTAGAGTTCGACTGTACCTCTTTCAACGTGATCTTTAATGAAATGATACCGAACGTCTATGTGTTTTGTCTTTGTATGCTGCACCGTATTGCTGGATATGGCAATTGCGCTCTTCGAGTTGCAGTAGACGGGCACCTTTACGTATGTAAATCCGTATTCCTTGAGTTGTGTCCGCATCCAAATCACTTGAGAACGACATCTCACGGCGGCCACGTATTCCACCTCGGCAGTCGACGTAGAGACGCACTGCTGCTTCTTGGATGCCCAACTCACCAAGATATCGCCTAAGAACTGCACATGCCCCGATGTGCTCTTCCGGTCCATCATGCTGCCCGCGTGGTCTGCATCAAAATAAGTGGATAGATCAAAACCTGTCTCTTTCGGGTACCACAAGACAAGATCAGCAGTACCACGTAAATAAAGAAAAATTCGTTTAACGGCTATTAAATGAGACTCTTTTGGTTTTGATTGAAATCGGGCGCATAGAAAAGTTGAAAACATGATATCCGGTCTACTTGCGGTTAGATACATCAAAGAACCGATCATTCCCCGTTACAATTTAGTGTCCACATCCTTTCCGTTAGGATCGACATGTAACTTTGTACCGGGTGCCACGGGAGTTTTCATGGGTGAGGACTGTTCCATCTGGTATTTCTTAAGAATGTCCCGGATATACTTAGCCTGGTTTATGAATATCCCGGTCGACGGTTGTTTAACTTGAAGACCAAGGAAGACATTCATCTTTCAAAGCATACTCATTTTGAAAAATTGTCCCATTAACTTGGCAAAGTTCTTAGCATATTGGGGATTAGTAGAACCGAAAATGATGTCATCGACATACACTTGTACTAAAACAATATGACCCTTTTCGTTTTTGATAAATAGAGTGGAATCGATCTTACCTCGTGTGAATTCTGATTTTATCAAAAACTTCGTCAAAGTATCATACCAGGACCGTGGAGCTTGCTTCAATCCGTATAGTGCCTTGTCTAGTATATAGACATGATCAGGCTTCTTCTCGTCCACGAACCCGTCTGGTTGCAATACGTACACTTCTTCCTTGAGATCGCCATTAAGGAATGCGGTCTTCACATCCATTTGGAAGACCGTGAAATTCTTGTGCGCAACGTATGCAAGGAACATACGTATAGCTTCTATCCTCGCCATCGGAGTGTATGTCTCGTCGTAGTCAATCCCCTCTTGCTGACGGACTACGATGCCGTCCTCGTCCTTCTTGTTCTTGAAGATCCACTTGGTTCCGATCACCGTCTTGTGGGTTGGACGTGGGACAAGTCGCCATACCTTGAGAGCCTCGAATTGGTTGAGCTCCTCTTGCATGGCTATGACCCAGTCCGGATCTTCGAGTGCTTCACGTACGGTTGTCGGCTCGATCTTACTCAAGAAGCCGGAGAAGAGGCATAAATTGGCTGATACGCCTCGCGTTTGAACGGGAGTGGATGGATCACCGATGATTTGATGTAGGGGATGAGCTTTCATCCATTTGGTGGTGTGTAGAAGCGGCTGTTGAGTTGAATGGGAGGCATCCAGATCCACATAGTTACCAGATGGAAGGTCTTGTACCGCTTCAAGTGTAGCCGGTTGGTTTCTTGGAGGAGACGGGGGAGGATTCGTCGAAGGTTGAGCAACTTCTGGTTCTGAGGAATGCAGAGGCTGATCATCGATTGTAGCAGATGACGAATCATTAGGAGCGATCTTCGGGTTTATTACTGGTTCCTCCGAGGGTAGTAGTATCAGATGAAGTTGATGATGACAGTTGAGATGTCTCCACAGTGATGGAAGGCGTGCTTGTCGAAGGCGGCGGACCGGATAGATTCGCCGAATCCTCGATGCGAGCAGCTTCAAGTCATGGTTGTGCTGAGACATGAGGGGTAGAAACGTTAAACATGTCATCATAATAATATTTGAACATTAAATCTAAATCTGAAAGATCAGCATTCGATGAAGATGCATGATTCGGATTTATTGTTGCTTGTACAGATCCCGAACGTGGAAGTTCGGAAGCTAGCACGCAGTTAAACCGGGTTCTGAACTGATGTGTTCAGAAGCCAAATCTGTGGCTTCGTCGAATGTCACGTTTACACTTTCGGTAATGGTTTTAGTCTGTTTGTTGTAAACACGATACGCCTTAGCCTACATGGAGTATCCTATAAATACTCCCTCATCCGCCTTTGGGCTGAATTTGCTGAGATCGTCTTTGTCGTTCAGGATTTAGCACGTGCATCTGAATGCATGGAAGTACTTGATGTTCGGAATGCGTTTGTTGATGATCTCGTACGGCATCTTGTTGAACCGCTTGTTGATAATGGAGCGGTTTTGCGTGTAACAAGATATAGACACCGCTTCGGCCCACAGAAATAGCGGCAATTTGGATTGAGAAAGCATCGTGCGAGCCGTTTCGACCAGGGTATGGTTACGTCTTTCCACCACTCCGTTTTGTTGAGGAGTGCGAGCGGCCGAGAAGGTTTGCAAAATACCGACAGAAGTCAGATAGTCATTGACCGTTAGATTCTTGAATTCTGTCCTGTTGTCGGTCCTGATAGTCTGAACTTGACTTTGAAGATTCAACTAAGTGGTCTTCAAATGGTTGATGATCAACTCCGGAGTTTCATCTTTCGTGCGAAGGAACTTGACCCATGTGTAGCGTGAGAAGTCATCCACCATCACCAGGACGTATTTGCACTTGTTGATGCTTTGAACACGCATCGGTCCACACAAATCCATATGGATAAGTTCGAGGGACCGGGACGTGCTCGGAGCGGCATTCGGCTTATGCGTTGCTCGCTTCATCTTTCCCATCTCACATGCCCCGCATAGTCGATCCTTCACAAATTGAAGATCGGGCATGCCTTTCACGTGTCCGCCCAGCACCAGTTTGTTGATACTCTTGAAGTTTAGGTGCGAAAGACGTCGATGCCAGATCCATGCTTGTTTGGAATTAGCCTTTAACATCAGGCAGACAGGGTTATCGGGCTTCAGGGCTGCGAGGTCGATGGTGTAGAGGTTGGTCTTGCGCATTCCAACCAGTAGCTCCGTTTCGTCGTCGGTGAGAATACTACACCTTTTGGCTTTGAAGCAGAACTCGAGATCTTTGTAGCAGAATTAGCTGATACTGAACAGATTGTGTCCCAACCCCGCGACGTGTGATACCTTCTTGATAGTGATCTTGTCTTGGACAATGTCGTCGTAGCCCACAATCGGCGCCTTGTCGTCGTTCCCAAATCTCACGTCTCCACCATATTCTTATTTATAGTTCGTGAGAAGCTCCCTCCTTCCAGTCATGTGCTTGGACCATCCAGAGTCTAAGTACCACACATGACCGTCCTGCAAAAATAAGTTTAGCGGACTTTAGGTACCCATATTTGCATGGGTCCTGGAGGGTTAGGTTTGACACCCTTCGGAGGAACTTGCTTTGACACAGGTTGCCTCTTAGGTGTAGGTTTCACACCTTTTGGAGGAACTGGTTTTGTAGCAGGTTGCCTCTTGGGTGCTGGTTTAACCTTAGTAGGAGAAACCCATTTTGGAATGGGTTTTCTCGCCTGCTGTGGTTTAACCTCTCATTGGGAACCCCGTGGAGTATGATGTTTCTTTTTGTTATTACGGGGTTTGCGTTTGGGTGAAGAATTATACATGTGATATGACCCAAACCAATCATTATTATTAATATCATCAAAGTCATTCCAACCACAACTAGAACAACACAAACAATTATGCGATAATTGAATCAATTGCTGAATGGAATAAAGTTTAATTGGAAAATTAACATCGCGTTTAACAAAATCATTCCTATGATTCCAAGCACAATCATTTTTGTTCATTCTAGGATAAAAAACAGTATTGAAAGACTTTGATGCAGCATCCTCGACAGGTTCCTTAGCTAGCCACTTTGGTTTTTCTTGTTTAGCGCGACCGTTTTTATCTGAAACAACATTGACAGCACGGTCAGTGACTTTTGAAGAAGCAGTATTTTTGGCAGGCAATCGCTCGGTCTTTTGCCTCGGCTGTGATTGTTTTTGAGAAACAGGTTTCGTTTTAGAAATCTTAATCACAGCTGGGGTCTTTGTTTTAGAACAATCACCCTTTAGAAAATTAATCGGTCGATTGACCACTGGTGACAAAAAAATCAGTATGACTCGGTAGAGGTTTTTCGAAGGGGAACGACTCAAACTCTTCATCGGAATTGCCTCCGGAGTTCATGTATTCAGAAAAATCGACATCCATAATTACAGGACTTGGATCGGTCGAGGAAGGCGAGGAACACTTAGTGTCAGTGTGCTTTGGGGAATTTGGTGCGGAAGCTAAGAAAAAATCAGAGTTCAAATTCCTTAAAACACTCTCGTCTTGAGAATCTTTACCGTCTTGTGTAGAAGAAATTTTGCCTATGAAAGCTTTACACGAAGACGTATCAGATGAGCTTGAGGAAAGTTCGGGTGAAATCTGCTTTTCAGTTTGGAGTTGGTCAATCTGTTCTTGGAGTTGACCATTTTTCGTGTGCTCCTTCATCGCATCGGTTGCCAAGGCAGCCAGTTTTGATGTGAGCTTAGTGATTTCACTCCGAAGGATTTCCTGCCCTTCATCAGACACAACTTCGGTTTTGACCGATTTCAGATTCTCAAGTTCCTTGATTAGCACTTGCTTTTCCTTTTGAAAATTCGACCTTTCTTTCTCGAGTGACTCCTCCAACTCGACTATCTTTGCTTCCAAGATGAGAGGGAGACCATAGAGCTTGAACTCATCCGTCTCAGTCTTGGTTTCGGTTACTTGGACCTCATCCTTTTTGGAGGAATCCTTGGGCGTTGCAACCTTATAGCAATTAAAGTAGTCATTCGAGATGTACTTCTTTTTGTTCTTCTGATAAGAGTAATTTAAAGGTTCATAACAAAATGGAAGTTGCATTTTGTATGTATGTGTGCGCTTGTATTCCTCAGTTTCCTCTTCCTTTTCATGTTCAAGAGGACCAGTCCATTTTATCGCATATTTCGGGTATTTTTTATCTAATCCTAGACATCCAAAATCATACAGTGTATGTCTATTGAATATACCCCTTTTCAAGTAGTGTGGGTTATCGTATCCGATTCCCCATTCTTTGTTAAAATACGTGAACTCTTTGGGTTTATTCATATGGATGGTCTGATCAGTTTGACCTCTTTTGTGAAGTTTTGTTTCAAGATCGGTGATTTTGTTAACAAACTCCTTGTGCTGAATTTGAAGAGCAGAACATTGATAAACAATTTCTGCTTTCTCATTCATACACGGATCAAGTTGTGTTTGAAGTTCAGATATCTGGGCCCTTAAGTCCTTAGGTGCTATTGAAAGATTTTTGCATTTTTATTTTAAATTAGCATTTTCAGACTTATATTTCTCAGTTATTCTCTTTTGAACATCTAGCTTTTCTGATAGAGATCTAATCTCAAGCAGTTGTTCATCAGAGGTGGCCTTGAAGGAATCTACCAGTTCAGCAAGAGATTGCATTTGATTAAGGAAATCTTGAGGAGTAGATTCACATACCTGACTTGACTTTGCCTTTTCTTCATCGGCAGTAGAATGATATCCCATGAAAGCATCAGCACCATCCAGCTCGCTTTCATCATCAGAACGACCCAACCAGTAGTCGTCTTCGACAAACAGAGTTGCTGCAGCTTCCTTCTGCTCTGCCAATGCGAGCTTCACCTTGTAATAGTGAGCATTCTTTACCACCGGCTTCCGACAATCTTTTGCAAAGTGACCAAGCTTCCCGCAGTTGTAACAGGTCACAGGTTCATCTTTCTTCTTGCGGTCATCTTTCTCTGACTTCTCCTTCTTTTAAGACTGATCGGGCTCATCGGCTTTCTTCTTTCCTTCATACTTGTCCTAATAATCATGGCGCTTATTGGAGGAGGTGGAGTGTTAATGCCAAAAATCGCACCAAAGGGACAACTTAAGGTCGATGTGGACTTAAACAACTAAAGAAAGGATCTTTCGGCGAGACGTGCGACGAGAATAAAAATAAAGAGACAAGGGATTTGATGACGCAAGAAAAACCTCAATCGAGGAAAAAACTTGCGGACGACAAGGGATGTCGTCGCTGCACTATGGTCGCCAATCAGGGGCGATGTCCTTCGATACTGGTGTCGATCGTACAGTGATTACAATACAAATGAAGAAAATGCTTCGAAATGTAAAGTACAAGTGTTTTCGGTGTTTAAACAGTGTGCGTCGTGTGTAAAGATGAATTGTCTTGCGTGATTGTCATGCGTCGAGAGCGATCTTCGAGAGTGAATTCTTTGATGTGAGTGTTCTTCTGAGCTTGAGTGCTTGTATTTGCTCTCCTCTGATTGATTTGTGTCTGATTGTCCCTCAACTGATTGTTGAAACTTGATATTTATAGTCTTCGGGAGCTTTAATTGGATCATTAAGGACTTTAATGATGTTTGTAACGGTCGCCGTCTTCAATGCGGGATTAGATGCTCATAATTGATTTTGTCGGTTATAGTCGTTGATCTTTAATGTCTTTGACTCCTTTCGGGAGGGACGACATATGTTTTCTGGGTCTTTGTCGGGACCTTATCTTAATACAAGATATGGTTCATAACGAGTGTCTTACCTTTTCTGTTCGTGGTCAAGACCTGCATTAATAAACAAAAGAAAAGGATGTTTGACTGTTAACGGTTAGTATAATCGTACGATCGTCTTAAGTCTCGGATGTCGGTCTTATGGAACATACGACTACCGCCAAAATATAAGACCATTTGGTCGTAGGACCAGGATGTCAGGACGATGCTGTCGTAGGACCAGAGCGATATAACACCGATGACAGGAGACTGTCGACGTAAGACCGACGAGCCATAACTGACGACATAAGACTAGTGATGTAGGACTAGTGATGCGCGAAGTGCGATACGTGATGTGCGATCATGAGATGTAATATGACTATTGATCCAATATGTCAATTATCGTGGTTATTTAACGTATGTCGGGGATATGATAATAATGGGTATTATCATTGTCGGTCGGGGGTAACCAATGTCCATAGGTCATGTCGAGGGGATTTCCCAAGTCGGTCGAGGGTGTGATTTTTTACCCAAACAGTTAGCCCCCCGAGATCTGAATTTCAAAGCCAGTGGAATTTCAGATCTCGCACTAAAGTAAAATGCGTTGCTACGGAGATGTGTTATTTTTGCTAAGATCATCGGAGGAAAATTGACTTGGTCAGCCAAAGAAGGCGACGCAAGTTGTGCTTGCCCTTCGAGGCCGGGAAAGGAGAAAGAATGCTCCGACAGCTGGGTCGGGAATCTTGAAGAAGACAAGGACGGTAGTCCTGAAGGAACCGTCTTCGCGGGCTGACGTTTCATCGAGAGTTGTCACGCCTAAAGAGGCGAGGGCGTCATCCAGCCGTTCTGGTGTGATGGACGCGACACCAGCAAGTTCGGCGCTTCCGGCGACAGTGACGAAGCTAGTGTCCAAGGTGTTGTCCCCAGCGTCTGCCGACAAGGGGGACGGGTCATCGGCCGATGGTGTCCTAGACGGGACGACGTTGTTGGTGTCCTAGATGGGACGACGTTGTTGGTGTCCTAGACGGGACGACGTTGTTTCCTCATCTGAGGAAATATTTGTTCCCGTCTTTCAGGGAACGTTTTTCCTATCGAGGAGACAGGGGCCCATGTCGCCGGGTTGGCGTTCTCGGTCGACGTGGTCCTGTGATCTGGCGTTCACAGCCGATACGGTCGTTAGAGACATATGTTCTGGCGCTTACAGTCGATATGGTCGTGAGAGATCTTCGATCTGGCGTTTCGAGCCGATATGGTCGTTAAAGACCTACGTTACGTTGTGTAAGTTTTGCTTTAGCGATAATCGGTAAAAAGTTTACCTTTTTTTTGAACCTGGATATTATTTCGACTCATACATGTCATGGACATATGTTATGTCGACTGTAGAAATTCTTTAAGTACAAAGAGTCGTGCGACTTGGGCATCCATTGTAATACGACGATTAGAACATAAGTCATAAGACTTTCGTATAAGCAAACATAAGCGCATGCGATCAAAGCATTCATTCAGAACATGAATTTATTCTTAGTTAAAGAACTTAGACCGTGGGGTCGCTTAGACCTTATGATCGTGTGATTTGATCATATGATGAACTTGAACCATGTGTTCCTGCGAAAGGATAATCAAGTCATAGACCTGATCGTTTATGTCGTACGATCCTGTGAAAGTGTACTAAAGTCGTACGATAGTGTTGGGAACTGAAGATTTGCTAAGTATGGATAATACTGCCAGAACAACATTACTACTTCCAGAACAAAGTTACTACTGCCAGTAAAGGTTAGTACTGCCAGAACAAAATTACTACTGCAAGACAAAGTTAATACTGCTGGAAGAAGGTTAGTACTGCTGATGCATTAATGCTGCTGGAACAAGGTTAGTACTGCTTGTCAAGATTAATACTGCTGAAGCAAGGTTAGTACTGCTGAGTCAAGTTAATGCTGCTGGAATGAATTAATGCTGCTGGAGAATATTAGTACTGCTCATGCTGAATAAAGTTAATACTGCTGATGTGATGCGAAGATTTTGGAGATAAAGATGGAATGGATGAAGATATGCTTAAAGAAGATTCAGAAGATCAATTTATTTTTGATAGTTATCTTGTAACTATTTAGTATAAATAGATGTTGATAGATAGCTATTTAAAAAAAAATACGAAATACGCGATATACGAGAGTTTTTGAGAATACATTCTGTTTTAGAGAGAATTAACCTCAAGGTTTAGAACCCTATTTCTAGAGAAGTAGAAGTCGTCTTGATTGAGCCTGTTCATCAAGATTGAGGTTTGGTTGTAAGCTTGTGAGTTGAATCAGTGAATACAAACAGCTGTGTGTTTTCTGATATATTGTTCTTTGATTGTGTGAATTAAAGTTCTATTCCGCAGATTCTTTAATTCTGAGTTCTAAGTATTTTTAGTCTTGTTAAGATTCGATCCTGACAAGTGGTATCAGAGCTTGTGTTTCTTAGAACTCAACAATGGACAATTCTATTGAATCAAACAGTACTCTTGTTTCTAAGGTTCCCATGCTCAGACCCAATGAGTTTGACATGTGGAAAATTAGAATCAAGTAGTATATTCTGCTTACTGATTATTCCATCTGGGATATCATAGAGAATGGTCCATGTGCTGAAGGAAGAATTGGACCAGATGGCAAAAGACCTCCTCCAAAGACTGATGCAGAGAGAAAAGTCAGACAAATAGAGATGAAGGCCTTAAGCACTCTGCTTTTGGCTATCCCCAATGAATATCAGCATCAATTTCATCACTGCACTGATGCTCAGACTCTGTGGAATGCATTGGAAAAGAGATTCACTGGCACTAAAAGCACCAAGAGGAATCAGAAGGCAATTCTCAAGCAGCAGTATGAAAACTTTACTTCTACTAAGAATGAGTCTATGACTCAAACTTTTGATAGATTTAATAAGCTGATTGGAGAATTGGCTACAGTGGGAGTCAAGATGGAGGCTGATGATGTTAACAGAAAGTTCTTAAGATCATTAGGTGAAGAGTGGACAATGTATATTGTGTCCTTCAGACAGAATGACCAATTGGAAGATAAAGAGCTTGATGATCTTTACAATGATCTTAGAGTCTTTGAAGCAGAGGTTGAAGCCAAAAAGAAGCCCTCTGGATATGTACATAATGTTGCACTCCTTTCAGCATCACCTGATTCTACTGCTAATCCTGAATCAGTTAGTGCTGCTGGAGGAGTCAATCAGGAAAAGACCAATGATTCAGTACTAGAAGCCTTTTTTTCTAGTCATGTTAATTCCTCATTGATTAATGATGACTTAGAACAGATTAATGTTGATGATCTTGAAGAGATGGATATCAAGTGGCAGATGGCTATGCTGTCTATGAGGGTGAAGAAATTCATAAAGAGGACAGGGAGAAACAACTTTTCCCAAAGAAGAGAAGATGGTGCTGGATTTGACAAGTCCAAAGTTGAATGCTACAAGTGTCACAAGATGGGACACTTTGCCAGGGAATGCAGAGGTGGAACATCTCACAACAACCATCAACAAACTCAGGCTGGAAGTTCCAATCAAAACAGAAACTCTATTCAAGCTCTTGTCTCTCAACAAGGAATGGGATTTGATTGGAGTGATCAAGCTGAAGAGGCCATCCAAAATCAAGCACTTATGGCTGAAGTTTCAGATATTCCCACTGAGGTAAAATCTAATCTCTGTACTCAAGCTTGTATAGACACTGTTAAAAGGTATAGAGATCACAACCAGGGAATGTGTGATGACCTTAAGAGATTAGAAAAGGACAGAAAAGACTATGTAGTAATTGTTGAGAAGTTTGAAGAACAGATTAGGGCTTTTCAAGCCAATGAACTTCAACACCCCTATGATACAAACTACTGGAAATGGGAAAAGGATGGTCTAGAGTTCCAGCTTAGAGAATCCAGGGAAGAGTGTGAGAAACTAAAAGGAGAGCTTGAGAAAGTTAAACTTGATGTAGAAAAGTTTAATTGTGCCTCTAAAGTCATGGACAACATAATCAACTCTCAAATCCATAGTAAGTTGAAACCAGGCATAGGGTACAATGCCACACCTCCACCCTACAACAACAACTACATCCCTCCTAAGTCAGACCTATTAGAAACCAAGGATAGGAAGGACTTACCTGAAGGAGCCACTGAAGTAGATCCATTAGATAAAGTAGTTGTTGAGGATAAGACTGAAAAAGAAGGATCTGATGAGAAATGTGTAAGTCCATGTGTTAAGAACAATGAGATGAAAAGGACTGGAAAGGGAAAGGGAGTTCATTATACACAGACCACTGTTGTGAACTCTAATACTTGTGAACATTGTTCTTGCAAGAAACATCAAGAGAATAAGCCCCAAAAACATGATAAAAAGAGGGGAAATCAAAGAAATTGGAATAACCAGTGGGCACAAAAGCAAGGAGTTGATCTGCAAAGGATTAACAGACCAAAACCTTGTTTTATTTGTGGCAAATTGAATCATTTTGCCAAACACTGTTATTTCAATCCTATTAACCAAAAGAAAAGTTTTCAAAGAAGTTTTCAAAAATCTTCTGGTTATAGGAAGCCTGCAAGGAATAATGTGGCTAAGAAACAAGCTGAAACCAAAAGCCACATGAGAAAACAGACTGAAAAGGAATGTGTCAATATATGGGTCCCCAAAAGCACTAATGTTAGTACTGCTACCTCAGATAGTACTGCTGACAAGGATAGTGCTGCTAGAAGCAATACTAAAGACAATACTGCTGCTAGCAGTGTTAGTGCTGCTAACACTGTTAGTACTTCTTTTAAAGACAATACTGCTGCTAGCAGTGTTAGTGCTGCTAACACTGTTAGTACTGCTTTTAAAGAGAATACTACTGCTAGCAGTGTTAGTGCTGCTAACACTGTTAGTACTTCTTTTCAAGAGAATGCTGCTGCTAGCAGTGTTAGTGCTGCTAACACTGTTAGTACTTCTTCCAAGGTTAATACTGCTTCTAGTTTTTGTGCTGCTAGACCAATCATATTGACAAAGTACTCCAGTTCTGCAGTACCTAAGTTTGAAAATCTCATCAAAACCCAGTGCAAGTACTTTGATGAGCAAGGGAGACCCAAGACCACTTCGGCTTGGGTTCCCAATAAAAACTAACTGATTTATCTGATGTGCAGGGAAACCAACAGCTCAAGGGGAAGAGCATCTGGCATGTTGATAGTGGTTGTTCCAGGCACATGACAGGTAACATGGCCTGCCTCAAGAATTTCAAAAGAATTGATGGAGGACATGTTGCTTTTGGAAATAATCCTGCAGGAGACTGTAATGAAAAGAAATTGATTCAAGTTGCTAAAGTTCATACCAATGACCAGTTTGCAGATCTATTCACAAAAGCATTTGATGTGGGTAGATTCACTTTCTTGGTAGCAAGTGTGGGCTTGATCAACCTTGAATAAATTCATGATTTTTAATTTTTTATACATGTATTTCTTTGTATATTTGGTATTACTAACTAGTTTTCTCAGAACCTCAGTATGACTCAGATTGACAAGTGCTGCAAAGTGTAAGTATAGTTACTACTGCCAGTGCAGAATTACTACTGCTAGTACATATTTTCTACTGCTAATGTGTAGTTAATACTGCTTTGTAGTTAATACTGCTTAGTAGTTAATACTGCTTAGTAGTTAATACTGCTTCGTAGTTAATACTGCATGTGTAGTTAATACTGCTTTGTAGTTAATACTGCTTCGTAGTTAATACTGCTGTGTAGTTAATACTGCTCAGTCGTTAATACTGCTAAGTCGTTAATACTGCTTCTAAAGAAAATCAGGGCTAGTACTGCTATAAATACTCTTTCAGCCCGCCAAAGTTCATAACGTCTCTTTGCATTCAATTTCTCTCTCTTGTTCTAACCTTTTCTCCCTAGAATCTCTGTGTTCTCTATCCAAATCCTCAGGAAGAATGACGACAATGGAGTTTGTCGATGAGCACAATGAGATTGCGATGCTTCAGAAGCCAAAGCAGGCCGCAGGATTTCATGATATGGTGGATTTTCTCAAGTCCACACACATCTCTCATGCCCTAACAGTGTGCCCAACCATATATATTGAGCATCAAAAGCAATTTTGGGAGAATGCCACTGTTATATTCGAAGATGGACAGAAAATCATTCGAACAAGGGTTTGTGACAAACCCTTGAAGGTCACAGAGGAGGTTATTCGCATCACTCTTCACTTAGATGATGCCTCAGGTATAACCTATCTCTCTAATGATGAACTTTTCTCGACCTTACCAAGAATGGGGTATGAAGGTCCCATTGGAATTTTTAAATTCTACAAGTCAAAGTTTTTCACCCAATGGCGATTTTTTGTTCATACTCTTATGCACTGTATTTCAAAGAAAACAACTGGATGGAGTGAGTTTAGCAGTACCATTGCTTATGCCTTGGTCTGCTTAGCCACTGCCAGAAAGTTCAAATTTTCAGCAATGATTTTTAATGATCTTGTGGCAAACCTAGAATCCAAAAAGCGCTTTTACATGTATCCCAGGTTTGTCCAAGAAGTAATTAACCATGAATTGATGGATTTACCTCAGTCCGCTGAGGTATATGTGCCAAAACCCCCTAAAGGGAAGGTTTTCTCAAATATGAGAAGAATTCCTAGGGACTCGGAAGGAGTTGACACACCATTGTTCTCTACAATGATGGTTGTATCCCACACCACTGAAGGTATGGCATCAGGGTCAAGGCCCCCATTAGACACACCCACTGATGGCCAATATCCACCTTCCATCACCAAAGAAATCCCACAGTCCATTCTTTTAAGACCCACTCCAAAAATCACCAAGATGTTTGAAAGAAGAAAGGTACACAAGGTTCCTTCCCTTGATGTATCTCCTAATAGCCCAAAGCCTACAAGCCCTCTATTGGAGCATTCTCCAATAGAGAATATCAAAAGGGTAACCACAGGGGTGTCTCCCAACCCCAAGAAGGTGCTCTCTAAGGAGAAGGATGAGCATGTGGGCTGCAAGGCTGCCACTACTTCTGCTAGCAAAGAGAAGGATAGTGGTAACATCACTAAGACCTTCCCCACGGCAATTCAGAATGTGAAAACATTCAGAGGACCCAGGCGCCAAGAAACCGTTGTACTTTTGCTAGGCAAGAGACACCTACTAAAACCTCCTATGATCCTGCAAGGGAGGTAAACACTTCTAAACCAGGTGAGGATAGATATACTTATGAGGAATTGATGGAAACCATTGCCAACATCAACATTGATGTCATGGATCAGCAGAAGGAGATTGATGAGCTTAAGAAGGTGGTTCTTTATCAACACACCAAGATAGAGAAGAATAAGAAGATGATCACCAAACTGCTGCAAAGAAGGAAGAAAGCTCAGTATGTTCTGAAAAGGAGAAGCTCAACCACTGATGCTTCCAAAAAGGGGGAGTTAGAAACTGAACTAAACATGGAGGATGCAAAGGTTGAGGGGGAGAATGAGCATAAGGTTGAGGGGGAGAATGAGCATAAGGTTGAGGGGGAGGCTGCAGTATCTGAGATTGAAGCAGCAGTAACTGAAATTATGAAGAGTCTTGTTGATGCAGCAGTATCTGAAAGTGAGAAGGAAACAGTATATGTATCTACAGTAACCAAATCTGAGATTGAAGCAGAGGTATTTGAGATTGTGAAGAATAGTGTTGAAGCAGCAGTATCAAAGATTATAAAAGAAGCAGTAACAGCTAGAGCAGCAGAAATGGTTAATGCTGCTAGTCAAAAAGCAGCAGAAACCATTCAAGCAGCAGAAATGGTTAATGTTGCTGAAAAACATAAGGCAGCAGAAACCATCCCTGAAGCAGCAGAAACAAAGGAAACAGCAGAAACGATCCCTGAAGCAGCAGAAACAAAGGAAACAGCAGAAACGATCCCTGAAACAGCAGAAACAAAGGAAACAACTGAAACCATTCCTGAAGCTGTTAAATCACTCAAAAGAACCAAGATGGTGTCAAACAAAAGACCTAGAACAAAGTCTATAGCTTCAAAGAAGAAAGTTGTAAAGAAGCCTAGGGTGGAACCCATTGTAGAAGAAGCTAAGGAGGAAGTTGTGAAAGAGAAAGCTGATCAAAAAGTTGCTGAAGAAGAAGTGGCAACTCCATCAGGTCAACCAAGCAATGTACAATCACCAACAAATGCTCAATGTGATATGTATATTACTGTGGTTGATACTAGTACAATCAAAGTTAAACCATTAGCTTCTATGGCTCCTGAGATCATCTTCTGGGATACTTTGAAAGATCAGAGAAAGGAGTACATTAGAGTAAAAAGAGCAGATGGGAAGTTTGAGGTCAGTTCTACATGGGGAAGACTTATCAGGATGTGCTCTAGATCTGACATTGAGGAGATGTTCAAGGTAGGAATGAAGCTTTATGGAAATATGCTGACTGAGAATGGAATGTCCATCACCAAAATGGTGCTTGAATACTTGTGCCTAATGTTCAATACAGAAGCAGTTAAGTATTTGACAGAAAGGCAATTTCAAACTGTTACCAACTGGATGCTTATTGAAAACTGTGGTGTGTATGTCATAACACTTGACTATGCATATCATGAGTATTATTTGGTGGATAAAGTATACAAGCACATCATGACAAGGTTGAAAGGAATGCTAAAAACTAAGTTGGTGGGTAACAAAGATTCTAAGATGGCAAGATACCTGGTAAGAAGGATCATCAATCAAAGTTTGGGATTGAATCCTGACTTGTGTGTTCAAGATTAAGTTTTGGAAGCATCATCATCTGAAGAACTTGACTTCTCTTTCTAAAAGTCAAGTTAGGGGGAGATTGTTGGGAACTGAAGATTTGCTAAGTATGGATAATACTGCCAGAACAACATTACTACTTCCAGAACAAAGTTACTACTGCCAGTAAAGGTTAGTACTGCCAGAACAAAATTACTACTGCAAGACAAAGTTAATACTGCTGGAAGAAGGTTAGTACTGCTGATGCATTAATGCTGCTGGAACAAGGTTAGTACTGCTTGTCAAGATTAATACTGCTGAAGCAAGGTTAGTACTGCTGAGTCAAGTTAATGCTGCTGGAATGAATTAATGCTGCTGGAGAATATTAGTACTGCTCATGCTGAATAAAGTTAATACTGCTGATGTGATGCGAAGATTTTGGAGATAAAGATGGAATGGATGAAGATATGCTTAAAGAAGATTCAGAAGATCAATTTATTTTTGATAGTTATCTTGTAACTATTTAGTATAAATAGATGTTGATAGATAGCTATTTAAAAAAAATACGAAATACGCGATATACGAGAGTTTTTGAGAATACATTCTGTTTTAGAGAGAATTAACCTCAAGGTTTAGAACCCTATTTCTAGAGAAGTAGAAGTCGTCTTGATTGAGCCTGTTCATCAAGATTGAGGTTTGGTTGTAAGCTTGTGAGTTGAATCAGTGAATACAAACAGCTGTGTGTTTTCTGATATATTGTTCTTTGATTGTGTGAATTAAAGTTCTATTCCGCAGATTCTTTAATTCTGAGTTCTAAGTATTTTTAGTCTTGTTAAGATTCGATCCTGACAGATAGACTTAGTAATATATATCGTGCGATCTTGCGAGACTAAAGTCGTATAGTAGACTCGGCAACTAATATCGTGCGACCCTGCGATAAAACAATGTCAGAGGTTGGTCGTTGGCTAACCAACGACCCTCCGATGCTTAAGTCAGTAATCGTCGTGATGAGAAAAAATCGTATGAAAGAAGGAAAAGTATTTAGAAGAAATACCTTTTCAGAAGCGTCGCACTCCAGCTGCGTTGGATATCTCGTCCGTCGAGGGTTTGGAGCCGATAGGCACCTTTATCTACGACTTCTGAGGTACGATAAGGGCCTTCCCACTTGGTGAAAAAGTTTACCTAGATTAAGCTCTTGAGTGCTTTGCAACACTCGTCGGAGGACAGAGTCATCTTCTAGAAAGACTTTTAGCTTTGACGTCTGTTGAAATGTCGTTCGACCGCTTGCCCCTGGGTGTTGAGGTTGACATCTTGATGTCGCGGTCTTCAGAGAACTATCGAGCCCTGTTGATTACGAACTGGGATCCATTGTCGTAGACAATTTCGGATGTCGCTCGACCAATTATCTTCTTGGTCTTCCATCTGGATGACATCGCCATTTTCGATGGATGGCGTCGCCAGATGGGTCATTGGAATGCTGTCGAGTATTGGTTCGACCAAAGCATACGCAAGGTTTGCCAAAGTGTCGGTTTGAGTATTCTGGTCCCTTGGAATCATGACTGGCGATTGCGAGATTCAATGTACAAGTTGTCTTTATTGACAACATATGTAATGACTAGCGATCATGAGATTTCGACATGCGAGTCGCTTTTATTGGCGACCGAGAATTTTAACCTGTTTTGTCATGGCTGGCGATCATAAGATAAAAAATGGGAGACGTCTTTTATCGACGACTGTATATCGTAGGATCTGCGTTTTAAGCCGTAGAGACTTTCGTTTCTTACGATGTAAATCGTAAGACCTGTATTTATATAATCTTGCGAGCCTGCAATGTAAAATCGGGGGTGGTCGTTGGTTTGACCAATGATCATTTGATGCTTAAATCAACATTTATATGTTAGATTAAAATAATTGAACGAGGAAAATATACTTAGAGTATATATATACAGAGTTGTTATACCATATTCCATCCACGCGGGATGTCACAGTTACCGTAACTTGGAGTCGAGAAGCGCCTTTTTTCCAAGGACTTTTGAAATCGAAATATGGTGTTTCCCATTTTGTAACGGGCGTTCAGAGCCCCCGAGTCCTTCGGATGATGCGAAACATGCGATACATCTACCGAGCATTTTTTTATCTGTCATTTTCCTGCAACAGAGAACAGAGGAAACTTCCAAGAAACCGTTAGTAAGGTGCACGTTCGTCGAGGATTTTCTCTAGATGAGGTCCCACGGATGGCGCCAAACTGTTAATGCCAAAAATCGCACCAAAGGGACAACTTAAGGTCGATGTGGACTTAAACAACTAAAGAAAGGATCTTTCGACGAGACGTGCGACGAGAATAAAAATAAAGAGACAAGGGATTTGATGACGCAGGAAAAATTTCAATCGAGGAAAAAACCTGCGGACGACAAGGGATGTCGTCGCTTCACTATGGTCGCCAATCAGGGGCGATGTCCTTCGATACTGGTGTCGATCGTACAGTGATTACAATACAAATGAAGAAAATGCTTCGAAATGTAAAGTACAAGTGTTTTCGGTGTTTAAACAGTGTGCGTCGTGTGTAAAGATGAATTGTCTTGCGTGATTGTCGTGCGTCGAGAGCGATCTTCGAGAGTGAATTCTTTGCTGTGAGTGTTCTTCTGAGCTTGAGTGCTTGTGTTTGCTCTCCTCTGATTGATTTGTGTCTGATTGTCCCTCAATTGATTGTTGAAGCTTGATATTTATAGTCTTCGGGAGCTTTAATTGGATCATTAAGGACTTTAATGATGTTTGTAACGGTCGTCGTCTTCAATGCGGGATTAGATGCTCATAATTGATTTCGTCGGTTATAGCCGTTGATCTTTAATGTCTTTGACTCCTTTCGGGAGGGACGACGGATGTTTTCTGAGTCTTTGTCGGGACCTTATCTTAATACAAGATATGGTTCATAACGAGTGTCTTACCTTTTCTGTTCGTGGTCAAGACCTTCATTAATAAACAAAAGAAAAGGATGTTTGACTGTTAACGGTTAGTATAATCGTACGCCCGTCTTAAGTCTCGGATGTCGGTCTTATGGAACATACGACTACCGCCAAAATATAAGACCATTTGGTCGTAGGACCAGGATGTCAGGACGATGTTGTCGTAGGACCATAGCGATATAACACCGATGACAGGAGACTGTCGACGTAAGACCGACGAGCCGTAACTGGCGACATAAGACTAGTGATGTAGGACTAGTGATGTGCGAAGTGCGATACGTGACGTGCGATCATGAGATGTAATATGACTATTGATCCAATATGTCAATTATCGTGGTTATTTAACGTATGTCGGGGATATGATAATAATGGATATTATCATTGTCGGTCGGGGGTAACCAATGTCCATAGGTCATGTCGAGGGGATTTCCCAAGTCGGTCGAGGGTGTGATTTTTTACCCAAACATGGAGTAGCGTTGATTATTGGACGACGACTTCTTGTAAAACTTCTGTTGTTGAAAAGATTTAGAGAGCAGGGCCATCGCTTTCTTAATTTCAGATAGTTCATTATCAGAGTCACTGTCTTCCTTTTCTTCAGGTTCTGACTCAGATGAGCTTTGCTTTTGAGCACGTTTGGAGTGACGGCTAGAAGATTTCCCTCGTTTGGATGACATGAGAGCTAAAGGATCAGCAGCTGGCTTGGATGCGGCCTTCTTCTCGTTGAGTATTTCCATCACCTCATCTTCATCTTAAAGAAGCATATCATAGAGCTCGTCGATGCCAACTTTCTCCATCAGGTGGTTGTGCTTTATGTGTAAAGCGAATACTTTCCACTAAGGCAGAAGGTTGTTGAGGAACTTCGGTGCGTTCTTCGTGTTAGAACGAGTGATTTGATTCTTGTGAAGCTAGTTGAGAAGAAGACAGAAGCGTTCATAGGTCTGAGAAAGGGATTCGTCGGTGCGCTGTTTAAACCCATCGAACTTGGTTATGGAGCTGTTGATCTTCAGTTGATTCCCGACTTCGCTCCCGCGCATCATCTTCGCTACTGGATCCCACATGCCCTTCGCTGTCTTTTTGTAGCTGTCGATGGCAGTATAGATCGTGTTTGGTAGAGCTTGAACAAGGTACCTTTTAGCATGTTTTTCTCCCTCAATCATGCCTCTTTCGTCATCAGTCAGCTCAAAAAACGTCTTTTTCTCGGTACGAGCTGGAGCGTCTGTAGTTGCCGGTATATCTTCATTGGATCAGGAATTGGCCCATTTTCTAAAGCTCACCAAATATGCTCGAAGTTATCCTTCGACTCGATGAAGATTATGAATCTATCCCGCCACTGGCTGTACTCACCTTGGTAAAGGCAAGGTGGTTTGGAATCGGTGCCGATGGCAAGAGCGTCGCGTGAAGACATCTTTAGTTGCACTGGAGTGATCGTCAGACAATTTGTGTGATTCAAAGTGATAACCTAACGCAAGGCACTAAGAGTGAGGTCCTAACGCAGGTTCTAAGAGTGGATTAGACTAGGAACAGGTAAGAAATGACCAAACAGAGCTTACCGGATAGGAATCCGGATGAAAGCTATCTGATCTGGAGGTGTCCGGATCAGATTATTAAAAGTAGGTAAGTTTGCAGAATGTTACCGGATAGGCTTAAGTTACCGGATAACAGAGGTTACCGGATGAGACAAACTTACCGGATGAAATAGAATTAAGAAAAAAAAATGAACTTACCTGGTGTAGAAACTTACCGGAAGAGATGCTTACCTGATGATTGATGTTACCGGAAGATAGGGTTACCGGACGTGGATAGATACCGGATGAAACAAATAAAACAAGGGTTACCGATATCAATATGAAACAAATGTAAGGCTTACCGGATGAGTAACTTACCTGATGAGAATGTAAGTTACCGAATGAGCTTACCGGTATCTAGGACTTACCGGGAGTTGTGTCTGGTAAGTACTGAGATTATCCGGTAACTATTGAATACCCAGTAACAATAGAAGGGATTTGAGAACTTACTCGGTAACAACTGATGGACCCAGTAACCACGACTGTGGTATCCGGTAACTGCGGCTGTGGTTTCTAATTCGATTGCAAATCGATTAGGGTTGTTCAAAATCATTCCTGAAAGATTAGGAACTCGACCAAACACAAAAATAACAATACACAAATCGATTTTGAAGCAAAAACAACAAGTTTTGATGGTAAAAATCCGATTTTTCACAAGAACACAACCAAAACTTATGAACTTAATTTTGCTTAAAAAATCACTAAGATGATCGAATTAGAGTGCGAAAAAGTGCAGATTCGTTTATAAAGATGATACGAACAGAATGTGATAAACGAAAACAATCAATTTTGAGTAAATCAAAAATTGAATTTCAAGCACCAAGAACAAGTCGACTGTGTTCAAGAAACTTACCAGAAATCAAAAATCACTTTGAATCGTTTCGCCCGTCTGCTCTGATACCAATTGTGAGTTCCAGAATCGTGCAACGAACAATAAAGAAATCAATAGATATGAACAAGTCGTTATGATTTCAATTGGTCATCCAATTTGCTTTCAATATGCGGAGTGTTTACAATATGATTAGGAAAGCTAAAATGACAACTAGCCAAAAACTAAGGCTAAACAAAACAATTTATATGTTAGGCCCGTGGTAACAAGCCCACGGCCCGTTCACTAACAAGGCTCAAAATAAACAATTACAAACTAGCCCTTGAACTTCTATTCAACCAATATTTTACCCTAACATTACCTAATATCCCGATGGTCGTCTTTGCTACTCAATGCAAAATTATAGCGAGATCATTTGAAAAGGTGTATCAGAATTATGTAATTCAATCCCTCGAAATGAAACGCGTCATTTTGGCTCAAATCTTCTCGGGTGGTCTCCACTAATATCCCCTAATAATGCAATTTCCCAATCATTTTTAGGACTATATCTTCGTTCTTAGATTCTCAAAACAATGTAAAGTTGTTTATACTTAAGTGCTTCATGAATTTCGGTGCCAATGGTCCTCTAGATTTTTTTTGCTATGCTTGACAAACATGTGCATTTAAAGTGTAATACTACAATATACCCTATTAATATACCTGATTAATATGCCCGGGCTACAACCCCAAACCTTACTGACACATTGTCCCCTATGTACAAGCTTGGTTTTGGGCTATAGAAACTGTGAAGCAAGTTAATGACAGAAAATAGATGCAACAATCCTGATATAGCTAGAAGTGTTACCCGTATCCGATAGTGGCAGTGAGAATAGTAAAGGTATGGTTAACCATTACAGTCATCCGAACATCCAAAAGTAAAAGAATAAAACTCATGTCAGGAAAATCATCACGATCATAAGAATGGTATCACTGGGGTTTCTTAGAAGATGAGGTGGGTGCTTGGCGGCGCTTTATCCCAATCCATAACCTTGATCTGCTAGTTGCTCCTTGATGTGCTCCACGTTAGCTCATACGACTCCAATTCCCGCTATTTCCTAATCAACTTTTTCATCCAACAGGTTATCCATGGAGGGGTGCCATGGTCGTATTGGGTGATGAGTGGCTAAGCCAGTGAGGTGGTAGTAGGGTTTGTGCATCCCATTTCCTGTAATTCAATAGACATATCAATTTTCAACTGGATGGAATTAGGCACCCCAAACCTAGGCCGTGGCCTAGGTTTACTCTGGGCAAAGACTGAAAATCGATCAAGGAGTGACGACCCCAAACCTATGTCAAAACATAGGTTTGACTACTCACTATGCTTAGTATTTAAGAACGCGCAAGAGTGTGAGTTGCCAACTAAGGGTGGAAGTACACACAACATGATCATACTTACGAGTCAATAGGCACATAACACCCTAAACCTAGACTGTGGTCTAGGTGAAAGAATCGAGCATAAGATTCCTCATGGAACCCACAACCCCAAACCTAGGTTCAAAATCCCCAATCCAACTTGCATTCATGGTATGTAGAATGAAAAATAAAGAGAATTTATGGTTAGAAGCATACCTTGATCTGGGATGGGAAAAAATCATTGGTTGGTTGTGAAGTGAGGTAGAGTGAGCGAACTAGCACGAAACCTGCTTTGGGGCTCTTGGTCGACGAAGGAAAGGGGACAGAGGTGGATGTGAGTTTCAAGTGAGATGGAAATTTTCAACTCACCTCAAACTCGCTCTCGGGGCTGTTTTGGCCGACTCAAATGGGACATTTGGTCTCCCCAACTCATTCACGCCTAACCATTTTCGCGCGAGAGCCTCTCAAAACTACGAGGGAGCTAACAAGAACACACCATCAAACGCAATTAAAATAAAACCGGAACCCACCGATACTTTAACATTTGGTTCACCCATCGAGCTCCATACCTTTAACACTTAGTAATTAATCCCTGAGCTTACCTTTTTCATGCGGGAACATCTCTGAACTACGAGAGACCTAACAAAACACAATCAAAATCTACGAGAAAAGAAAAAGAAATAAAAGTAAAAATAAGAAAGAAAAACATACCGGTTGGGTTGCCTCCCACCTAGCGCCTTAGTTAAAGTCGTGGCACGACTGTGTGGCTCTTAACTAGGATCGGTATCGCTTGCAGAATTGAACCGCCCACACATACGGTTGTTCCTGATTTTCCCCACATCCGTTTTCCCATTCTTACCTGTTTCTGATCCAATCTGCCCCGTTTTTGGTTCACCTCTATCTTCTATTCTTTTGAGCACATGGAAGGTTACCTTTCATTCCTAACTCTGAAAGTAATCACACCTTCTTTCATATCCATCAATGCCTTGTTTGTGGCTAAGAATGGTCTTCCCAAAATCAATGGCACCTCAACATCTTCTTCCACATCTAGAACTACGAAATCAATTGGGAAATAAAAATTTCCAACCTTTATCAAAACGTCTTCCACGATTCCATACGGATACTTCACCGATCTATATGCAAGTTGAAGTGTAATGTTTGTTGGTTTCACTTCCCCCAAGCCAAGTTTCCTAAAAATGGATAAAGGCATTAAATTAATACTTGCACCAAGATCACATAATGACTTAATGAATTTAGAGTTTCCTATATGAACATGGATAGTAAAACTCCCTGGATCCTTAAGCTTCAGGGGAAGCTTGTGTTGGATTATAGCACTGCACTCCTTAGTAAGTGCAATTGTGGCATGATCTTCAATCTTCCTCTTCTTGGACAAGATGTCTTTCATGAACTTGAGATAAGTTGGCATTTGTGCTAGTGCCTCTGCAAATGGAATATTGATGTGTAACTTCTTGAAAATGTCAAGAAATTTCTTGAATTGTTCCTCATCCTTATTTGCCTTCGACCAATTTGGAAAAGGTAGTGGTGGCACATATGGTTTGACTATCGGCTTTGATGGAGTGCTCTCTTTCTCCTTCCCCTTATCTCTATTCTTTGTCCTTTCCATCTCAATTTCATCATCTTCCTTAGCCTCTTCTACTTTTATGGGGTCCACTTCAGTACCCTTAGATTTAGTGTCATCAGTCAAGGGTTCTCGGGTAGGGTCTATAATCAGCTCCTTTCCACTTCTCAGATGATTAGCTTTACACTCCTCTCTTGGTGTTCGTTCAGTCTGACTAAGGAATTGACCTTGAGTCCGGGATTGTAGTGCTTCAGCTATTTGTCCCACTTGTCTTTCAAGGAGTTTAATTGAAGCAGTGTTTTGATCACTTGCCGCCTTTATCATTCTCACTGTATTCACTAGTCCCTCAACCGTGCTATCCATCTTTGTCATGAACTTCATCATCACATCTTCCAGTCCTGGTTTGTTCTCCTCGGATTGTCCTTCATCAAACTTCCTTTGATTGTAACCTGGTGGACGATAAACACTGTTAGATTGAGAAGAGTTTGAAAATTTAGAATGATTACCGTATTGCTGCTATTGTTGTCCCATTGTCTCCTTAGGTTGACCTTGTTGTTGAGTCCATGAGAAGTTAGGGTGTCTCTTCCAGCCTTCGTTATAAGTGTTCGAGAAAGGGTCATTCCCTGGATGGTTGTTCCGGTTTTGTAAAAATTGAACCTGTTCAGGTTCTTGAGAAACGGGGAACAAGTCTGGAATGCCTCCCTCATTGAGGTGTGGATGTTGGATGGAAACTCCCTTCAAGTGGTTTGTAATAGCAGCTAGTTGAGCTATTGTCACCTCCAACTCTTCTGATTCTTGAACATTAGCTACCCATCTGATAGAAAATCGTGGAGTGGCATAGTTATGTTCGGCTAAGTTTTCGATCAATTCCACCATCTCTTTGTAGGTTTTGTTCATTAAAGCTCCACCCGCTGCAGCCGTGATATCATTCTTAAATTGTGGTTAAAGGCCACCAAAGAAGGTCTGGATGATGACCCAGCCATGTAACCTATTATGAGGACATTTTTTCAGCATGTCCTTATATCACTCCCATGCCTCGTACATCGTCTCTTGATCCCACTGAGCAAAATGGGTAATATCAGCCATGAGTTGGGTTGTCCTACCTGGTGGAAAAAACTTCTGAAGAAATGCAGCTTTCAGATCTGCCCATGTTCTGATCTGATCTGTTGGCAGACTTTCTTCCCAGATTTCTGCTCTGCCCTTGAGTGAAAAGTTGAACAACTGCAACTTGATTGCATCCTTATTTACTCCGTTGATTTTAAAGGTATTGTAGATCCTTTCAAAAGTACGGAGATATCCATGAGGGTCTTCGGTCGGTGCTCCTCCAAACTGGTGTTGTTGTACCATAACAATGGTGCTTGGTTTTATCTCGAAATAATTCGCTCCAGTCGCGGGAGGTTGTACGCCTATGCGTGCGGCTGCCACGTTTGGATTGGCAAACGACCGCATAGAACGTCTCTCCAGAGGAGGGGGAGCCTCGTCGCCCATTATCAGCTGCTTTCTAACCTTAGATGCTCTTCGTAACAGGCGGGCAATTCTTTCAATCTCTGGATCGATCGATTCTACGCCTTTCGCTCGAGCTCCTCTTGGCATAAACCAATCAGTACCTGAGGGTGAATGTATCAAAATTAGTAACCCTATGATCCCAGAAATCAACAACAATTCAAGTATATTGAAAGAGATCGAGATATTGAAGTCATCCTCACATTAGATTTAATCTTTGTAGTACATGGAAGATGACACACTCTCTCTCACACAAGTAAGGTCTCTACATTGTGCCACTCTTACAAATGAGCTCTAATGTACATTATATAGTCAATCCCAAGGCCCACTAAGTACAAAACCCAAGCCCATTACAAACACAAGCCCTTTACAAAACTTTCACATATTTAGGACATTTTTGGTCTTAACAAACCCAAAAACTGAATAGTAACGAAAGTAAAAAAAATAAAGGAAAAAATGTTCAATGTAATAGTGCTTATAGCTGGTAGTGCTATCAGTGCAAACTAGTTCCCCGGCAACGGCGCCCAAAAACTTGATAGGCGGGTTTACACCCCCCTAATCTAACTGCAAGTGTACGGGTCGAATCAAGTAATAAGTACTTGGAAGTACGAGTATCGAACCAAGGGAACTAGGAACTGTGTATCATAATTACTATATCCACTATTAACTGAACGACTCAAAAGATGAATTGTTGGAATTAAATTAATTGACTACTAGCAATAAATCAAGAACGAGACTGTAAACAACTTAGGAAACTTTGGATGGAGAAATAGTTGAGGGTTGGAAATCCTAAGGTTTTCACATGTGATTCATATATGAACTAATTAACTGATTCACATATGAACTATAAACTGAGTAACTATAGGTCATATGTGAATCATTTGAACTAATTTACAGATTCACATATGAATCTTTGTTATACACATATGAATCTTTGTTATTCACATATGAACAAATTAATTGATTCTCATATGAACTAATTAACTGATTCACATATGAACGTATAGTTCATATGTGAATCACACAAGTTCACATATGAACCAGTCCCGCGTATTTTACCAAACTATCCATCTATCTTCTGCAGACCACACGAGGAATTATCTGGGGCTTCACAGTCAAAGCGCAAATGTTGACAAGATGAACCACTAGGATCATTTCTCTATTTCCCACACAATTAGCATTTCTCATTGAACCTCTCTCTCTCTCTCTCTCTCTATATATATATATATATATAGGAGTTGTTGGCTCATAGTGTTAAGAATTTCATTTGAATAAATGTTTTGATATATAATGGTTTTAAGGGTGTTAGGACCATAAATGTCCTACATATTAGAAAGATATATAAATAATTATTTAGAGATTAATTAGTTTAATTAATCGTTTTGTAAAAGCCTTTAATCTTAAATGGACTTAGATTAGGTTGATGGGCCGTGGCCTTGTTGGCTAAAGGCCTAGGTATTTAAGGCTTTCCTTAACCTAGAATTAGGTTAATCGTTCCGTTACTTTCATTGTAATATTCTCTGAACGATCCTTGAATGAATACGAGATGGATGACAAATTGAAATCATCAATTGTTCGTGTTCATATCGATTATTATATTGTTACCTGATCAATCTAGGACTAACAATTGGTATCAGAGCAGAATCGGTGATTTGAAGATACGAAAGAAATCGAACGAAAGCGAGAAAAAAAAAATTTCGTAGCAATTTTTCTGGAAAAACGCAGCGAACCGTTTTGCCTATTCCCGGAGATTGAACCGTCGGATCGTCTCAATTTTAGGACAGTAGCTTCACGACACACTGTTTTACATTCTGACTGGTTGGATTAATCGTTTAAGGTCCAGAAATCACCCAGTTTATTTTCGAAATAGTGCAGTAAGTTTGTGGTTAAATCGTTCTTCAATCGGGTTTGCAAACTCTTTCGTTGATTTATTAATTCGTTTGTTTAATCTCGATTGTTTACTCGCGTTTATCTGCTGTTTATCTGCGTTAACATCGATTCTCAAAGATTTTAATCTTTCAATTTAAAAATCAATTCTTGAGTTTTTTGGTGTTCTAAAATATTTGTGGTGATTGTTGAAAAATAGGATATGCTTTGCATAGAAATCGATTTGGATGTGTTTGTTTTTGTGTTTTTGGTCAAAATCTAACCCTACAGGAGTGGAATCAAGCAACCCTATCGATCACTGATCCGATCTGTTCAAGCAGCCGCAGTTACCGCGTAAGTCAATATCTTTTTTCGTCACTTTCCGGGTAACACAAAGTTACCCGGTAACACAAAGTTACCTGGTAAATCAATGTTACCGGATATAAATTTCTTTTAAGTGACCGGATAAGTTTTTAGTCACTTCCCGGAAAAGATAGTTACCCGGTAACCCACATCTTCCCGGGTAAACTAGTTTGCTTAGTTTTTTTTTAGCCGCACTTCTTGACCGATTTTCTTTTCCACGTTGACCATCGTTTTTTTTGTGTGTTTACTGTTTCACATCCATACAACAAATACAAATAATATAAACAATCTTTGTTTTGGTTTGTTTGACTTAATTTTGCATGGTTTATTTTTTGATCGGGAAACAACCATCGCCCGGTAAGCTTTGCTTTGTGCGGATTATTCATCTACCGGTAAGTTCACTTGATTTTAATTTTAATCGGGAACCATTAATTTGTCTGGAAAGTACATCTCACCCGGTAAGTCTCAATTCGCTTTATCCGGTAAGTTCAATTGCTTTTAGCTTATCCGGTAAACCATATTTACCCGAAAACCCAATTCGTCCGGTAAGTCGCAATTCTCATCGCATCCGGTAAACCAACCTTCGTCCGGTAAGTTGTGTTTTTAGTAAGTTTGGTTGGTTAGTTCTCGTCGGTACCCGAGTTACCGCACGTCTCGTGATTGATAATTTTTTAAACGAAAGTTGAGATTTTTTATTAACGATCGATTTGCAATTTTTTGTGACGTTTGAGATTATTTGCGACGATTTGCTATTATTAGCAACTATTATCATTTTATGTGATTTTAGTTGTCGTTCTTAATCTAACTTGGTTTGTTTTTCTTGCAGGTTTCACCATCGAAGTTTGATTTCGTCCGTTCCGTCAATAATCAAATCTTATTTTTGGAAACAAATTTAATTTTAAATTTGTTTTCCAAATTTAATTTTTGATTTTTCTTCCGCATTTTTTGATTCTTCAAAATAACACCGACTTACGATCCATTTTTCAGGTAACAATGCCGCCGTACTGCTATAATCGAGATTGTATCGAAAGTGAAAGACTTTATGAAAAGAATATCAAGTAACAAGAGGAATTCTGCAGAAAGTTAAACGAAAAACATAAACTGCAAATTTCCGAATATTCTGAGAAGCTTGCCAAGTCTGAAGAAAAGGCAACGATCTTAGAATCTGAGAATATTGAGCTGATAAGAAAGATTGTTGAATTGTCATCACAAGACGACATGAAAGCACCTGAAGAGAAAGAACAAGAAAGACGATATGAAAAGCACATCAAGCAAGCAGATGAATTGATCAACAAGTACATCAAAGAACTGAAGGAACTAAAATCTCAAATCTGGCTGAAGAAGAAGAGAAAGGTAAACTCCTGAACTGTGAAAACCTTGAGCTTAAAAGTAAACTAAATACTCTTGAAAAGGTTTTTGAAAAGGAGAAAGAAAGCTCTGCAAAAAAGAAAGACAATTGCTTACACAAAAGCAATCTTGGCTTTCAACCAAATCTCTTGAAGAGAAGAAGAGACTTGAGCTTATGTGCTTAAAACTTTCAAAACAGATCTCCGACTTTGAAAAGGTTTTGATTTCAGAAAGAGAGAAGTTTGAAATAGATCGCAAATCTTTTTCTCAAAAGAATGGAGAACTTTCCTTGAAAATAACTGATTTGGAAAACGAATTAGACGCTCTAATCAAAGAGTCTGGGAAAGGGAAAGTTGAAGGTTTTAGGGCTAAATGCTTAAAAGATGATTTTGAAAAAGAGAGGAAGATCTTTCGGACTGAGATTTCTAAACTTACACAGAGATTATCTGGATTAGCAACCGAGATATTGAAGGAACAAATGGTTAAATCTAATTTACAAAAGAAATTTGATTTAATTCTCAAAGAACGAAATGATTTATCCGTTAAAGTCAAGAAACTTGAAGAAAGCAAGTTCAAGGGTGTTCAACCTACGTATGCTTCAAGTTCATTTTCTACAAATCGTTCTTCAAAGAATTTTGTCAAATCAAATGATTTCTCAAAAGATCAGTTTCGACCTTCCAATCTTTTCTATAATTCTCGTGTTGATAATAAAGATAATCCGTCTTTCAAGAGAGTAAAAATGGAGTGGAGAGTTAAAGGAACCACTCCTGCTCCAAAGTCATCCATCTCTGTTAAAAGTGACAAGAACAACAAAGCTTTTCACGCTAAACCTTTTGTGAAAACTGATCGTGTTTATTCTGTTAATAAGCTGATCAGCTTATCTACACAAAAGCTGTGTTGTTCTTATTGTGGAACAAGTGAGTTTGTGCATAAAGATCGTGCTAAGTATTGGTATGGTACTTATAGTATCCCCGGTCCTCACTGTCATAAGGCATCTAACCAACAAAGATCCATCAAAAGATGGATACCAAAATCTGTCTAATCTGTTTTGCAGGAATGTCATGCGCGGTTTTAATTCCCATTATCCATTTCACATGACTGCATTCAAAGGTTATGCCACATTTGAGGGGGAGTACTATGAAAGGTAAGTGAACTTCGAACTGAATTCAAAAACCGTGGTCAGTCATTCTGAATAACTAACTTGTGTTTGTTATTCTCCAATTTTAACTTCCATGATTGCCACGTGTTATGTTTCATTGACTCAGTTATTTCCATGTCTCACATATTCGTTGATTTTTCGATGGAAATACACTTGTTTGAATTTCTAGTTGTTTTCTGAGTTCGCTATTTATTGCAAATGATTCCATTCTTATCTGATATAATAATTGTGACTTGTTCTTCACAATTAAACATTCTGATCATTGTTTCATTTTTGCAAATATTGTGCTTACTGAGTCATTCTGTTTTGCGCTTGATTTTGTCTCTTTGAAATTCTGTTATTTCAAATAATGACTTATGATCAACTCAGACCAGGACTCGTTTTTAAATGTTATGACTTCTAAACATTTCAGTTTAGAACTCGTACTTCACTGTTTTCGAAACTGTTCCACTCGATGCATGAAAGGAGTGTTAGGATTTTTATCGTTTCTATGGTCTATCCAGAACCGGAAGGACCTACCCAAGAAACACATCCTTTATAGACAACAGTGAGAGGTCTAGATGATAGATGAGTTTGGAGAGAAAAGAATATGGTGAGGCTGTGACAGGACTTAAAAGAATTATCGGTCCTTACAAAACCGAGTCAGTTATCCGGGTAACCACACAATCTATTCATTCTCGTTCTTTGGAGATGAATATTGAAACAGACATGGACCCAATGTCGATAACTCGTGTCACCCCACCCATCCACTCAAGTATCTCCCAACAGATGCTTGTTTCATATATTCACGGAGATTTAGCACATAATATATCTATTCCTCACTCGGAGGTCTTAGATATTGAAAAAGGAAGACACCAGCTCCGGTCTCCGAACTTCACATTCTATTCACTGTGTCAATTGATTTTTAACTTGCGTCCCAAGTTAAATCAATACTTTGAGCCAAACAGATATAAATGATTTCTTTCACACATGCACGAGTCTTTGTGATTCCATTTGCATATCTTCGTGATATTGTCGGAACAGTTTGAGAAGTAATTTTTTAATATTTTACTTCAGTGATAACTGGAAGTCCTATCAGAGATACCCCATTGCCAACTCTGAACATAGGCCACACAATTTTTTAAATTGTTGTGATAACAGTTACTAATGTGTTTCTGTGTTAGTTGATTACCCTGGTTACTTAAAGCTTTATCTGGAATTTTTGCTACTCGTCACTATTGTCTTTGAACGTGCATGATGCTCCGATTGCTCCTACTCATCATGAGGGGGAGAAAGGGTACAGATTCAAAGACACCGAATATCAAGTTGAGGGGGAGTAAAGGAGTTAGCAAAAGCCGAGGGGGAGTAAAAGAGTCCCCATGATAAAGCCGAGGGGGAGTAACTGTTGACCGTTCCGAGATCCAAAGAGTTTCAAAGTGCTTACAAGTGATCAACTCTTCTCATTCCTTCATCAAGTGGTGTTCGCTTCACATTATTTCCTCCATCAAGCATATTGGGTCTACAAGTTCTTAAAGCTGAAGCTGAAAGAAAATTCAACTCGCGGTTCAAAGACAGATTCGTTGAAGATTTGAAGACCAAGAGCTTTATTCAAGGGGGAGCGTCAAAAGACATGAAGACAAGCAACATCAATGCGTTTCAAAGATTCAAAAGGAAGAGAAGATCAAGACTTGAAGATTTCAAGACCGATTTTTATTTATATATCTTTAGGGGGAGATTGTTAGGGCCATAAATGTCCTACATATTAGAAAGATATATAAATAATTATTTAGAGATTAATTAGTTTAATTAATCGTTTTGTAAAAGCCTTTAATCTTAAATGGGCTTAGATTAGGTTGATGGGTCGTGGCCTTGTTGGCTAAAGGCCTAGGTATTTAAGGTTTTCCTTAACCTAGAATTAGGTTAATCGTTCCGTTACTTTCATTGTAATATTCTCTGAACGATCCTTGAATGAATACGAGAGGGATGACAAATTGAAATCATCAATTGTTCGTGTTCATATCGATTATTATATTGTTACCTGATCAATCTAGGACTAACAACGGGTTTCTTCTTTATCAGCTTTTGGTATAACTAAAGGTGTTCCTATATATTTATTATTTATTAAAACTAAATCTTTTGGGGGATGTGTTGTAGTTATGATTTCATCACTCTTCATTATTTTATAATCTTGAGTTATCTTTGGGGTATCAAAAAAATTAATAAACGGATTTGGAATATTTTGTTCTTTACAATACATTTCATACCAATTAAAAAATGTTATATGAACATTGTATTTCATTATATATATTTTCTTTACAAGAGTTGATGTCTAAATTCTTCTTTTGGGTCATTAACAGATGAATAATAGAAATTTCTTCTTTCTTCATTATGGTCATAGTAAAATTCTTCTTTAAGGTACTTCATATTGATATTTGAATCACTCATTTTTGACTCATTCATATTTGGTTTTTGTATTGATTAATTTCAGTTTGAATTTCAGAAGGAGTAGGTTCGTAAACATAACTTTGAGAATCATCAGATCCTTCTTGATAAAGAGTTTGAGGAATTGATTTATTGAAATCTACATTTTTGAATTTTAATGATTGAGATTTTTGAATAGATGGGGTTTTTACACTACTTATTGATTCTGTTGATAACCTTGAAGAAACAGATCGGAGATTGTTGAAATTGTTGAAATTAATATCAACTGATCCGTCTTCATGTTCAATAATATCGGATATGTGATTTGAATTATCTATAGGTTTTGGGATACTAATATCTTGAGGATTCCAATTACAAGATTGAGTAATTTCATTCCATTTAAGACGTTTGGGCGTTTGAATCTTAGTGTGTTGAGGATTGGCATCAAATATTATTGTTTCATCTGTGGGGCTTGATAACCTAGTTTTTTGTTCAATGGTTGAAGTCATGGTTTTGTAACAAACTCTGTAGATTATGGCTACAGCTTTAGTGTCTTCTTTGAATTCTAAGTTTTTTGTTTTGATAGTAAGAACTAAAGTGTCTAAAATATTTGGATCAAATAATCCTACTGAAAGCTATGACACCTACGCGCTAGCCATATTTTGGATAATTTGAAAGGGTTTTTTCTGTATAGGGGCGGGCTTTCCATTCTTGGATAGAAAGGATATTAAAAATATGGATCTTCCTAAAGGCTATGATGGAAGGGTTAGAAGGATTAGAATTATGCTGAACTTTGATGGAACTAGTGTCTACTAAGATCGCTTGATAATATTCTCTTGTTTTTAAATTGCTTCCCATAAACATGGAATCTTTGGGAAAGAGAAAATCTACTAGGGTATGAAATCCCTTGTGGTAGATTTGTACTTCATATCTCTCTCTCTCTCTCTCTCTCTCTCTATATATATATATATAGGCATGAGATCATGTGAGAAGTGTCATTTTTAATGAGAATTATGACAAATATTTTTAAACCATTGATCAGATCACTTTGGTGCATCTGCATCTCATTTTAATGTTCATCCATTTCGCATCCAACGGTTGATAATCACTTCTCACGCTTCTCATCGGAATCCAACTCTCTCTCTCCCTCTCCCTCTCTCTCTCTCTCTCTCTCTATATATATATATATATATATATATTACGATTTTCGTCTGGGTGGTTTGATGCTTATAACGATTTTTGTCCTTGGTCTTTAAAAACTGTTTTTTTTCATCCCTGTGGTTTTCATTTTGCTTCCCTTCGATCTTACGATCACCTAGTGCAATCTCACCATGTCTCACGACGCTCTTGCCATGGGCACCGACTCCAAGCCTCCAATCCTATATCAAGGTGAATACTCACAATGGCGTGACCGTTTTCTGATCTTCATCGAATCTAAAGACAATTATGAGTACATCTGGCAAGCTCTCACCGATGGTCCCCAGCCGACGCCAATGGCAACTGTTCCGGCTCAAGCAAATGGTACTCAAGCTCAACCGACACCCAAAATGTACGAACAAATGACTGAAACAGAAAAGGGCCTATTTGATGGAGAGAAGCATGCCAAGCGGTATCTAGTCCAAAGTCTGTCGAACGCAATATACACGGCAATCGAATGCTACAAAGACACCTAAGCTGAATTTTATGTCTTCTACTTCAAGTCTTTTGTCTCTAGACTTTACCCATCTTTTGTTGGTCCAACTTTTCCTCTTAGTATATAAAGAGGTGTTGGGTGTCATTTAATTGATATATTCATCTACCACATTTAGTGCAAGCTTAGTTGTAGTTGTTAGCTCTATAACTTACTGTAGTAGTTCTTTAATTTTATGTATTTCAATTTGTAGTGTAATCGTTAGTTTCAAGTAATTAGTGGTAGTGTTGTACTCTCGTTCCCCACTGCGGTTTTAATCAAAGTCACTTTCAGTTTACTCATGTGCAACTTCTCATCTTTTGTTTTCTTTACTTCGGTAATTATGGGCTAAGCATCCCTTGGGATGTAGGAAGGAGAGTACGTGGGTTTTATGAAAAATGTTTGAGTAATCTTTATACTTGGAATATTTATTGTTTTGGTCATTCAATCTCGATTATTGCTCAATAATGCAAATAAGCCGATCACTTGTAAGGATCTAAAGTCTAGTTCTCAACTCAGAAATGAGTAGAACGCAGTGACACGAGCTTGGATGATGCTGGGGGATTCAAAAGAATTCTTATGACACTTACGAAAGTGAGGTCGGCATAGTGAGCTAATCTTAACCTACTGGAGTAGTAGGCAAGCTAGTTTGTGTATTTAAAAACACTTAGAGTATTTGTCTCTACACATTCCATCGAGGCCTGAAAAGGCCCATTTTGAAATTACCATTGACAAAACAATAAGTACTAAAAGTATGGGATTTTTACTTAAATGTGTGAGTATTTTGTAACCGGGCTTTTCTAGTGAGAATGCCCACTTCAAGTACGAGGATCACTTTTGGGATCAAGTATTTAATATAAAATCTAGGGAAAATCTAACCTACATTCCTTATTTTAAATCTTAAGTAAAATCGTTAATTTAGCATTTCACCAAACAAACCAAAATATTGCTTCTTCTGTGATTGAAACCTGTAAAAGGAGCTCATGAAAACCGTAATGTCTTGATTGCCCAGTCTCTGTGGATACGATTCTGGTATTTTACCAACTATTACTTGTTGTGACGATCATAGTGGCCAGTGTACACTTGCGCTTCCCACTGTGGATAGTTTGCAACCCACTGCGATTAAATCACATATTTCGCTCGTACCAAGTTTTTGGCGCCATTGCCGGGGACTGGCGTGATTTTAAATCTCAAGACATTAGTTTTTGTTCAAGCCCGAGTAACTCGTTTTTCTAAGTTGTTTGTGTTGCATGCCAAGGCAACAACACGGACATTTGGTACCAATCGATCTTGAAATAGAGAAAACTTTTAGAAGGAAACGTAAAAACAAAAACACAAATCGACAACCCACTGTGAACCCCACTGTAAACATGGCAGGAGCAGAAAGACCCATTAACCCACCATTAGTGGAAAGCACAGTGACGATTGCCGATAGCAAAGATCGAAAAATATGGGACTATGCTACTTCCGAAGTTAGCGACATAAGCTCCGGGATTTTAAGGCCCAACATTATTGCACAGCATTTTGAACTCAACCCTGTAACGTTTCAAATGATCCAAGCCATGGGTCAGTTTGGAGGATTACAATCTGAGGATCCGCACTCGTACTTAAAATCTTTTTTGGAAATGACTGATTCCTTTCAATTGCAAGGTGTGAGTGATGAAGCTTTAAGGATAAAACTTCTTCCTAAGCTTTCTCGCAATAGACTTACAACGCATACAAAGGATGAGTAGTCGTACCTTATATAGGCGCTCTAAACCTCGAAGACTCTAAATCGAATTAAGATTTCTACAGGTTTGGAATGTGTTCGCTGAAAAATGGCAAGAAATCAGGAAGGAAAACTCACTCTAAAACTCTCAGAAATTGTAAAATGGAAAAGATTCACCGAAGGCCTCTATTTATGCAATAAATTAAATTGCGAGAAAGTAAATGCAAAAATTAAATTGTGAGAAAGCAAAGTGCGGAAATTAAATTGCGAGAAAGTAAAGTACGGAAAATAAATTGCAATTAATATAAAAGCATTAAATAAAAGACTTAAAAGAAAAGGACAAGAAAGGATTCGAGAACTTGCGCGACTAGTAACATTTCACAAACTAAAGAATTGCACGTTTTATTTGAGAAACCCATTTTCGGCCTTTTAGTTAATTGTCACGAGCCACGAATGGATTTGCGATCCAACGTAAAGCTTCAATAAACTTTCTCCAAAAGTAAAAACCGAAAGATGAATTTTATAAGTAAAACGTAAAAGAGAGAAATTAATTTAAATAAAACAGAGATGAAAGAAAGCTAGTAACAATGAAACAAAAACTTGAATTATAAAATGATGGTAACAAAAGACTAAGAACTTAACCGCTTACAAGAGCTTCGAAGGTAGCCGAATGCTTCAAACCATGAACTAAAAACTTAAGAAGATGAGAGGTTTTCAACAATTCTCTAGTGAAAGAGATTTGTGAAATGAGGGATGATTTTAAGCTAACCCCAACCCCTCTATTTATACTAAAAATAGGAGGGGTAAAAAGACCAAAATGCCCTCAAGGGCATGTACTAATTACAACTAATTAAAATTAATACAATTAACTAAAAATTAAAAAGCTAACCATTGCTTTCTTTTTTTTCACTAAGATTTGGCCCATGGCTTGGTCCAAAAATTGGAGTCCTTGCAAATGGCCCAAAATGACGTCCAAGAGCAAGCTCATGTTAAGCCCAATTCCATCTTTTAAGGCTTCTCCGGAGTCTCCACAAATCTGAAAATAAAAGATAACAATAAACATAAGAATACTGACTAAATTAAACTTAAATTCAGCAAATCGTTAATAAATAAATAAGACCTTAGACTAATAAAAATTGTGTAAAATAAGATAAATAAAGACGCAATTCACTAAATTGGGTAAATAAAAGATTTACAAAAGACACAAAAGGTGGTGTTTTAGGGTTAATAAATCAACACCTATCACACCCCAAATTTAGATTGTTGCTTGTCCCTAAGCAACGACAAAAGAAGAAAAATAAAGTTGAAAATGTCTAAAAAAATATGGACATGTTTTAAAACTTTTGCGTGCACCATCCTTGAAACTTTTGCGTCGGCACATGACTTATACAAGTATGGCTCGTCCCAATAATACCTCTTGGCCTCGAATAGAAATCTCTTCTTTTGGTGGGAGTTCATCTGATAAGGCACTACTCCTCCCACCAAGTAATTGACCATGTCCGCGAACCAGGGTTCAGAATGACTAACCTTGAAAAGTTGTTCGTCCGGAAACGAATCGTTAATGACGGTCTTATCCTTGCTTTGATCCTCACCTCCCTCAAGTCTCGAGAGGTGATCCGCTACCATATTCTTGGAACCCTTCTTATCCAAGATTTCCAAGTCAAACTCTTGGAGCAACAATACCCACCGGATGAGTCTCGGTTTGGCATCTTTCTTGGCCATCAGATATTTCAGCGCAGAGTGGTCAGTGTACACAATTACCTTGGCCCCCACTAGATAAGATCGGAACTTCTCGCACGCGTAGATAACTGTTAATAGTTCTTTCTCGGTGGTCGCGTAGTTGAGCTGAGCATCATCCAAGGTCTTGCTCGCATAGTAAATCACATGCATCCGCTTATCTTTCTTTTGACCCAATACCGCTCCAACAGCGGTGTCACTCGCATCGCACATCAAAATAAAGGGCAAACTCCAGTCGAGAGCCGTGAGAATCGGTGCGGATATCAACTCCTTCTTTAACCTGTCAAAAGCAGATATGCAATCATCAGTGAAATCAAATTTAGCATCTTTAAGAAATAAAGAACATAAAGGCTTAGTAATTTTAGAAAAATCCTGTATAAACCACCGGTAAAACCCGGCATGCCCCAAGAAGCTGCGGACTCCCTTGACGGAGTTCAGGTAAGGAAGATTCTCAATCACCGCCACCTTTGCCTTATCCACTTCAATCCCCGCTTTTGACACTTTGTGACCAAGCACTATCCCCTCGGTCACCATGAAGTGACACTTCTCCCAGTTTAGCACCAAACTCGTCTCTTCACATCTTTGTAGGACAGCTCTCAAGTGTTCCAAACATGTATCGAATGTAGGCCCGAACACGGAAAAGTCATCCATAAAAATCTCAATCATTCGCTCCACCATGTCTGAGAAGATAGCCATCATACACCTCTGAAAGGTAGCTGGAGCGTTGCATAAACCGAAAGGCATCCTCCGGTAAGCAAAGGTACCATAAGGACATGTGAATGTTGTCTTATCTTGGTCTTCGGGGGCTATTGGTATCTGATTATACCCCGAATACCCGTCCAAGAAGCAATAATACTCATGCCCAGATAACCGCTCCAACATCTGATCAATGAATTGTAACCTGGAGGACGATAAACATTGTTAGCATTAGAAGAATTAGAAAAGTTGGAGTTATTACCGTATTGTTGTTGCTGTTGTTGGGCCATAGTTTCCCTCGGTTGCCCTTGCAGTTGACTCCATGAAAAATTTGGGTGCTTCTTCCAGCCTTCATTATATGTATTCGAGAACGGGTCGTTCCTTGGCCGGTTGTTCCGATTTTGCAGAAATTGAACTTGTTCCGGCTCGTTCATGGATGGACCCATATCCGGCATACCCTCGTCCATCATAAATGCTGACTGAAGAGAAGATCCCTTCATCTGATTCGTGAGTGCGGCCAACTGCGCTTTTATAGTCTTTAGCTCCTCAATCTCTCGCACGCTCGCAACACTTCTAACTGCTGATCTCGGAGTAGAAAAACTATGCTCAGCCAGATTATCGATCAGCTCACATACTTCCTCATAAGACTTATCCATTAGAGCTCCACCCGCTGCAGCTGTAATATCATTTTTAAACTGCGGGTGAAGTCCACTAAAGAAAATCTGAATAATAACCCAACCGTGCAGCCCATGATGAGGGCACTTCTTAAGCATGTCTTTATAACGCTCCCAAGCTTCATACAGCGTCTCTTGATCCCATTGAGCGAAATGGGTGATTTCAGCTATAAGTTGGGCGGTTATGCTAGGTGGAAAGAATTTCTGAAGAAAAGCAGCCTTCAGTTGCGCCCAAGTGGTGATTGAGTCCGGTTGGATACTTTCTGTCCAAGTCTCGGCTCGGCCTTTGAGAGAAAAGCTGAACAGCCTCAGCTTGATTGCATTCTCGTCTACTCCATTGATTTTGAACGTGTTGCAAATCCGTTCAAATGCACGCAGATGTGCATGGGGATCTTCAGTTGGCGCTCCCCCAAACTGGTTCTGCTGTACCATCACAATGGTACTTGGCTTGATCTCGAAATAATTTTCCGCAGTGGTGGGCGCTTGGAGGCCTATGCGTGCGGCTGCCACATTCGGGTCGGCAAACGACTGCATAGGACGTCTTGCCGGAGGTGGTGGAGGAGGTGGGTTATCGCGAGGTCTCTCGTTATTGATAGGTCTCTCGTCACCCATCTCGATTTTGATATGTTTTTTAGCTTTTGCTTCTTTGCGTAAACGACGGGCGGTTCTTTCGATCTCAGGATCGACTGGTTCGATTTTCTCCCCACGGGGTTTCCTTGGCATTAACCAATTAGTACCTGAAATGAAAAGTAAACAAAATCAGTAATCCAGAAACTGAAAGTGATAAATAAAATAACAATAATAAAAAATGTTCAATATAATAGCGCTAATAGCTGGTAGTGCTATTAGTTGCAACTAGTTCCCCGGCAACGGCGCCAAAAACTTGATAGGCGGGTTTACACCCCCCCTAAATCTAACCGCAAGTGTACGGTGTCGAAATCAAGTAATAGTACAGAAGTACGAGTATCGAACACAGGGAACTAGGAACTAAATATCACAATGACTATAAACTCTATTAACTAAACTGTCGAAATTGGATGAAGGTTTAAAAATCGTTTAAAAACTAAGTATAACTAGAATAAAACTGGAATCGCTTAACGGAAGGTTTTGGAAGAACTTTGATAGAGAAAAGGTTAAGGGTTGGATTTCCTATGGTTATACTACTGATGAACGAATACCCGAACAATAGCTATTACCGATTATCTTTATGAACCCTAGTTTAAAAGTCACTGTTATTCTTTCTCAAGCAAAACAGATTTTATTTCGAAACTTATAGGTTTTATCTCTCGATCTAAACCTAGGGTTTAAAAACACATTAGGTCAAACTATTCCGAGCAGAAAGTGATTCGGCTATCTCTACCCGAATCTCCTTTCCGGCACTTGATTACTTGATCTAGTTCTTAATTAATTTTCTCAAACTTAATAAAAAACCATGACAGTCAATTGAAGGTGATCAGACTACAATTGATGATGAAAACTGAATTCAAGTGCTTCATAAATCAAATCAGGTAAAAACAATCGTTTGGTTACACGTCATCCATCATAAAATCCATAGTTCTTCCAACCCCCAACATCTAAAGATTAGTTCATGTTGGGGTGGATAAAAACACAAGAAACAAGGTATAAAGTGGTGTGTCAAATCATAATGAACGTAAACGTGACGAATGTATGATGAAATCCCTTCTCACTCGGCTCTAATCCACTTCGTGTGGTGAACTCTCCTCGATCAATGCTCTATCGTGGCTCCAAAAGACGTGAAAGTGCTCTGAAAATCGTCCTTCCGCTGCCTACCTTCGCACGTGTCGTGATGATGACCTAGTTACGGAAAACGCCAAACATAACACAAATTCCAGTGACATACGCGGTTTGTCCCGCGGCTTCAAGCCATGTGGAAAACCGAGCGGGTTTCTAAAGTGGTTCGGGTCAGGTTCTCGTCTAGGTTCGGGCACGGGTCTTGGGCTTGGATCTCAGGCTCTCGTTGGGCTTCGATATGGACTCTCTTTTGGCTCTTTTTCGCTCATTTTCTCGATGACTGCCTTCTTTTGGATAACCTGCGCATTTCACTAGATAAACCATAAAGTCCCGCCTTTTTGCTTCAACACAAGCTAATCTCATTGGTTTATGGACTGAAAATAACGCCAAAAAGTGGCGTTATCAACATCTCACATAAATCTTTAAACAAACTTTCATGCAGTTAAAAGCATATAAATAAAGCATGGCATTTCTCATCATGTACTTTCTTTAGAAAACACGTTGTAAAGGCACATATTTTAGTTAGAAAAACTCACCTGGTACGCTTACTTTCTTTTCTTACTCTGATCCTGACTTCCAAACGATTTACCTGAGAAATGAATGAAATACCATTTCTCAGATCCTACTAGCTTACCGGATACATGCTACTTACCGGGTAAGACTACTTACCGGTTTATACAACTTACCGGATCACACAGCTTACCGGGACACAACTTACCGGGACACAACTTACTTGGTCTCAACTTACCGGACACGACTTACCGGATCACACAACTTACCGGATCACACCACTTACCGGATTCTCTTCCGGTAACCTTCAACACATGGAGCTTACCGGGTACGGCGCTGGACGAGATTTCAGAGACAAAACCCCACTCAAATCCCCTTAATCAGTACGATAAAGCGATAAATGACGTCATAAACATTCTATATCCATTTCTTACAGTTCCTTGCTACTCAAACACGATTAGTGTGCTTAATCTCTCTCTCAAGGCATCATTTGCAACTTTCTCACCAAGAACTCTCAAATAACTCAACAATCCAACTAAACAATCACAATAAGGTTTTGGTTTAGGAATTTACCTGATAGACTTACTTGCAGATTCGCACTCCACTCCATTTCTCCTTTCAATTTGATGTTTGATAATCTTCTCCTTCAATGCACTTGGATGCCAAAACTCCTTTCTCTGCCTTCAATTCTCTCTAGCCACCACAAGACTGAAAATGCTAACTCTCCTAGGGTTTTGTGCCCCAAAAGTTTCTTTTATACCTACTTGTTGAATTTACAAAATGGTCCATGCTCTATACAACTTTCTAAATTTCCCCCCAACCTTTAATTTTTTCCAACAAGATCACGGTTACTACAATTCACGGCTGAGGAGGAAGAAGACTGGGAGATGGCATGCAAGAATTACCACTTCGATAATGACGAAAAAAACCCACCAATGTATCATTGTACCCAGCCAACGGGTCTTCTACAAAGTCAACGAATTACTCCTTTAGTGCAAAAATCCATCGATGAGGCGAACGCCGGTATCGAAAAGGTAAAAGGTATGTAGAACCATAACAGGGGGATTCAGTAGGGGAAAATGGAGTATCTAGTGGAGAAGAAACGAGAACTGCTCATGACTAGGGCTCACGTTCGGGAGGTGCAACGACAGATTAAGGAAGTAGAAGAGGAACTAAAAGAAATCGAAGAGGACTACACAGGAATGGAGGACGTGATCAAGGAAAAGGTTAACTTCATCACCGGAATCCAGGACGCGTTCCAGTAATAGATTTCTTTGTTTACCTGCAATGTGATTAGCAATAACTGATCTTTTAATTAATTTCCTTATTAAATAACTTAAAATTGGGAAAACATTTTCTTTAACTAATTTCAATATTAAAAACATTAAAATGGAAAGGAAACAATACATTAAAAACCTCAACTACATAAAATGATAACCTAAAAACTACAGGGACCAAAATGTAATTTTTTTGCCCCAAACTTGAGGGGCCAAAAATGTAATTTCGGTTTACCGCGGGACAGGGACCAAAATTGTACCAAGGCCAAAGTTGGGGGGCCCGCGGCTACCGCGGCCAAACTTGAGGGGCCAAAAGTGTACCGCGGGCATTCTTGAGGGGCCTCCGCGGGACTTTTGGCCAAACAGTGGTGACACGTGGGCGTGGGCCCGCGATTGCGAGGCCCGTCGTGGAAATTTTGGGTATTTTGGTAAACTCAACGAGATTGTGGGTATTTTGGTAAGTCAGAGTCAAACTTTGGGTATTTTAATTAATTTCCTTTTTTTTACTTTAGATTAAATATTTATATGTAATAAATATTATTTTTTAGAACGGCATGCGGCATCGAACCTACGATCGACTACCACGAACACACGCCCACCGTCCTGGCGGTATCGGGCATCCAAAGGCAGCCCACTAATCCGTCCACCGCGACCGCAGCCCAGCTTACGCTTGGGCCTATTCCCAACCTTATTAGGAAGGGGCGATAGCGAAGACTGGACCACCTAAGGTCGGCCCAACCAAGGTTGAGCCGATGCTCCTCATGCGCCAAAGCGTCCCCCTAGACTCGAATCCGGGTAGACTGGGATACCATCCACAGCCCCCCCCCCCCCCCCCTGGGTGTTACCGAGCTTTGGGAAACCACTCCGGCAAGACATGATTTGTTGTAATAAATATTATATATATATAGATATATTCTATTAAAATATACCGGGTACCCGTCGGTTCCGGTTCTGGGTACCCAGCGAGGCCGGGTACCCGGTCCCAGCAGATACCCGGTCCCGGCGGGTACCAAACAGGTAGCGGTTCAAAAAAAATGAGAACCGGAACCAGTCTTAATCAGTTTCGTATTTTAGGAACTGGAACTAGAACCAGTCACATCGGTTCCGGTTTCAGAACCGATAGTTCCAGAGCGGTTTCAGTTCCAAAGGCGGGTATCCAGTTCCGTTGCTCACCCCTAATATTACTACTTTTAATAAATCTATGACCGTGGTTTAAATTATTTTTTAGGATTTTTTTTAATTATAATGATTTCTTGTAGTCTGAATCTTACTATGAAATTGATCTTTTTGTCCTAACAATCTAGCATGATTGTAAAAGATATTAAATTTAGGTTATTTTTGTCTTGGGAATTTAATTAAAATACCCAAAGTTTGACTTTGACTTACCAAAATATCCATTTTCTCGCTGATGTTACCAAAATACTCATTTTTCGGCGGTGGGTCTCGCGATCGCGGGCCCGTGCCCACGTGGCACCCATGTTTGGGCAAAATGTCCCGCAGAGCCCCCCAACTATGGCCGCGGTGACAAGATTAGTCCCTGTCCGCGGTGGTGTCCCGCGATGGTTAAAAAAATTTACAATTTTGGTCCTTTTTTGCATGTGTACTGTTTTGGTGTGTCTTTGGATGAAAATGAGACCTTAAATTCTCGTAATTGATTATGAAATACAATTTCAGTAAAAAAAATACAAACTGTGCAAAAGAAATTACGAAATTGTCAATCGGCACCCCCCTGCGCGCGGGTAGGAGTTAGAGTAAAACCATTCAATGAGCTTGTCAACTCCTCACACTTCTTTGGTTATAAACCAAAGAAAGTTTACTCTCTCTTCCTATGTGGGACACCTTCTCACACTCAACTTGGTTTTTGCTAATCTCGTCCAATTACTCAACTTTGAGTATCGATATCTCATTCACACATACTCCGTTTTGGACGCATTATATATCGTTTCGAAGCTCTCATATAGGATAACATAAACCCACTAAGAGTTAATTATATATACCATATATATATATATATATATATATAGGGGTGGTATCGGATACAAACCAGTTAGTTTGTACAAACTCGTACAAACCATACCTAGCTTCATGATTTTGTAAATTTGGCTTCATGAATATATATATATATATATATATATATATATATATATATATATATTGGCTTCATGAATATATAATTTGGCTTCATGAATATATCATTTGGTATTTTTAACTAATTTTTTACAAAAATAAGGGTATTTTAGGGTATTTTTGTAAAAAAAAATAGTTAAAAATGCCAAATGATATATTCATGAAGCCAAATTATATATTCATGAAGCCAAAATATATATATATATATATATATATTTTGGCTTCATGAATATATAATTTGGCTTCATGAATATATCATTTGGCATTTTTAACTAATTTTTTTACAAAAATACTCTAAAATACCCTTATTTTTGTAAAAAGATTAGTTAAAAATGCCAAATGATATATTCATGAAGCCAAATTATATATTCATGAAGCCAAAATATATATATATATATATATATATATATATATATATATTCATGAAGCCAAATTTACAAAATCATGAAGCTAGGTATGGTTTGTACGAGTTTGTACAAACTAACTGGTTTGTACCCGATACCACCCCTATATATATATATATATATATATATATATATATATATATATATATATATATATATATATATATATATATATATAGGGTTGGTTTCTTTTGCAAACCAAGCAATTCATAGAAACTATACAAACCAATCTTAGCCGTTCATCAAGTCTAATAAATATCTGATTTTATTATGTTTCCTAATATAAAGCCATGATCATAATTAATGAACTTAATCATTTTTCATATGTAATTATTATCATTATTAATTAATGATAATAATTACCATAAATATATATGTTGTTGCCTAATATAGTGGTTTGCAAAGTTTCTACAAATTGTTTGGTTTGCAAAAGAAACTCACCCTATATATATATATATAAATATATGTGGTATATATAATTAACTCTTAGTGAGTTTATGTTCTCCTATATGAGAGCTTCGAAACGATATATAATGCGTCCAAAACGGAGTATGTGTGAATGAGATATCGATACTCAAAGTTGAGTAATTGGATGAAATTAGCAAAAACCAAGTTGGGTGAGGGAAGGTGTCCCACATAGGAAGAGAGAGTGAACTTTCTTTGGTTTATAACTAAAGAAGTGTGAGGAGTTGACAATCTCCTTGAATGGTTTTACTCTAACTCCTACCCGCGCATAAGGGGGTGCTGATTGACGATTTCGTAAGCTAAAATCGTCGAACTTGTGCGCGACCTGCGGACACGAATGCAGCTCCAAAATCTCGTGCTCACGCAGCTCGGTTTTGCTAAAATTTCTTTTGCACAACTTGTATTTTTTTTAAACTGAAACTGTATTTCATAATCAATTACGAGAATATACACATGCAAAAAAGGACCAAAATTGTTAATTTTTTTAGCCATCGCGGGACACCCCCGCGGACAGGGACTAATCATGTCACTGCGGCCATAGTTGGGGGCTCCGCGAGACATTTTGCCCAAACATGGGTGCCACGTGGGCACGGGCCCGCAATCGCGGGACCCATCGCGGAAAAAATGGGTATTTTGATAACATCAGCGAGAAAATGGGTATTTTGGTAAGTCAAAGTCAAACTTTGGGTATTTTAGTTAAATTTCTCAATTTTAATTAAATTCCCTTTTGTCTTCTAACCTTATTTTTTATTTTTATATAACAACTTCAAAAATCTAATGTATTGTAATCTAAAAAGATTTTTATTTGGGATGATTTATTCATCTATAATTGGAATGGATATATTTAAAAAAAACTTGACTATTTGTATAAGCAACCCCTAAAATTTTGTTTAAATAAGTTATTTTCTATATCATTAAATTACTACTAAATATCATATATAGTTGATCAAATCAACAATGAGTTATATTACATTATTAATAGAATGTTTGGCAAAATGAGTAATTATTTATATGCATATAAACTAGCTTATAAATTAACTTATAAGCTAGCTTATAAATTAACTTATAAGCTAGCTTATTGATAAGCTACTTAAAGTAGCTTATGAAGAATTTTTAACATTTTCTTCAATTATAACCTTTATTAATATTATTCATTAATAAATATCAACTAATATTAATTATTGATAAATATAACATATAGTTATTAAAATTAGTTTAAAATTATTGATCAATTAATTTTAATCACTAACTATTAAACTGTTATCAATTATACTAAATATTTTTAAAAAATTATTCAAAATATTTAAATATTAAAAAGAAAATTACGTAAAGATTAAACTTATACTTATTTTATTTCCTAATAATTAAAATATGTTACATAATTTAATAAACTATTCAAATGAATTGTAAAAATATTAATTAATTAGGATATATGAAGTTGATTAATTTTATTGTTATTCATATTATATGTAATTGTTATTTAAAGTTATATATTAACATAGGGTTTTTCTGAAATTTGTTTCAACAAAATCAAATTTTATAATACACATATAATAACTCATTTCAAATTCTTTCAACTAACATATTATACTGTTTATTTTCTTTATCATCTTGCTTGTAGTAAGTAAGAAATTATATTATTATAAATTTGCTTTAATTATTTTATTAGAAATTTATTTGAATTATATTATGAAATATTTATAGTTGACTCCTTTTTTAAAATGGTTTTTATTGATCATTTTACATGTTTATAAATTAGCTTTTGTCAAACATAATTTATCCATCAGCTAAGTTATCAACTGTGAACTATTAACTAACATCAGCTCGCTTATCAACTAATTTACCATAAACACGGTCTAAGATGCTAACAATGAGACTCGTACATAAATAATGAGATAAGTTTTTTGATTTATGTTAGGGTTATGTCACATGTCACATGTCACCTCCATTCGTTAACAGATTTCTTTCCGGAGGAGATTAAATGGATCTCCACTCAGCTGCATTCCCTATAATCCGGTCCAATACAAACTAGATATAAGACGAAATGAACAAGGCCCACTAAGGATTACTATTACATAGTACAAAGTAGAGAGGGCCAAATATCAGTTATGGGTCCAACCGGGCCGGGTCCAAATCGGTCCGGTCAGTACCGACCCAAATATAAAGGACCGGTCTCACCTATCCCGGACTGGTCCCAGACCAGTCTCACTTAATTTTTTATTATTTTTTTAAAATTGACTTTTAGTTAGAAAAATTATTCTTTAAGAATTTAGTCAATCAAATAAGCTAAAAATGTCTAATTATATAAATGTATAATTGAGTCAACCAAATACGATTGTATTATATTGGGTCACCAGATACACTAACGCTGTGTTCTCGAGTTTTTTTTTGAAGGAAAGGAACGGAAAGGGGAAGAAAGTAGGAGGAAAATAAAAAATGTTGTGTTCTCGAGTTTTATTAAAAAGAGAAAGGAAGGGAAGGGAAAGAAAAATATTGCTGATTTTCCTCCCAAAAATTTCCGCCCAAATGTTGGAGGAAACGGAAGTAAAGGAAAGAAATAAAATAAAAATTATTTAAAATATTTATAAAATTACACATATACCCATTAATTACATTTCATTATGAAATAAATGAGGGTATATTGGTAAAAGTAACATTTTTCCTTTCCTTTCTCTCCTATTAAAGAACATGAAAAATTTATTTTCTCTCTCTCCTTCCTTTCTTTTCCTTCAATCTTGCGCTGTGTTTAGGGGTGTAAATGATGCGAGTCGAGCTCGAGTATCATTATACTCGACTCGAACTCGAAAGCAAATACTCGAGCTCGAACTCGACTCGAAAACTCGCGAGTAGTGAAAATCCAAACTCGAACTCGACTAGAAAGTCAATTCTCGAGCTCGAACTCGAACTCGAACTCGTTTCAAGCTCGAACTAAGCGAACTCGAACTCGAATCAAGCTTAAATCAGTAAAATGATAACAAACGTAAACAAAAATCTTAAAAGAACTAAAGATTAACCACTCACTAGCGTACACTATATAGAAAAAGCCATTTGGTTCGATCCCTTAGGCACAAGTCTTTAGGTTCAAGCCACTAAGCAAGTTAAATGGTATAAAATGGGAGGATAAGGACCTATATATACTTAGACCTCAATGGGTTTGGAGGTGAATCCCACCAATGTGGGATGGAATTTCTCACCATAGTCATTACTAATTTTACTTTCTCTACTTCTCCATCTTTTGGAATATAAATAATTATAATAATTGTTTTTTATTTTATTTAGATAATTATAATATACTAAAATAATAATCTATTTACATTATATGTTATAAATTATAATATAAAGTTAATTATATATAAAATATATTCGAGTATCTCACGAGCTTATCGAGTCGAGTATCAGATGGCTCGATTTGACTCGTTAGTATATCGAGTCGAGCTCGAGCTCGAGTCGAGTGTTGACCGAGTTTTGACCGAGTCGATCTCGAGTAGCTTACGAGTTGTCTCGTCTCATTTACACCCCTAGTTGTGTTCTCGAGTTTTGGGAATAAAGAAAAAGAAGAAGGGGAAGAAAAAGAAGAGAAGAGAAAGGGAAGGGAAGGGAAGGGAAGGGAAGGGAAAGAAAGAAATATTTATTTTTGTGTTCTTGAGATTGAAGGAAAATAAAGAAAATGGAAGGAAAATAAATAAATTTTCATGTTCTTGAGTATGAGAGAAATAAAAGAAAAGTTATCACTTTTACCAATATACACTTACTTATTTCATTATGAGATGTAATTAATTGGTATATGTGTAATTTTATAAATAATTTCAATAATTTTAAAATTTTTTTCTTTCTTTCCTTCCGTTTCCTCCCATTTTTGGACGGAAAGTTTTGGAAGGAAAATCAGCAATATTTTTCTTCTCTTTCCTTTCCTTTCCTTTCTCTCCTTAAAAAAACTCGAGAACACAACATTTTTTATTTTCCTGCTACTTTCTTCCCTTTTCCCTTCCTTTCCTTCGTAAAAAAAACTCGAGAACACATCGTTAAGAACACAAATACACATATTTATTTCGTCCCGTTTTCTTTCTTTTCTTTCTCTTCCCTTTCTCTTCTTTTCTTTTCTTCTAAAACTCGAAAACACAGCGTAAAAAATACGTTTTGCTATAATTGGGTCAATCAAATACACTGATAAATATGTTTTTATTTAAAAAAAATATACTTCAAAAAACATTTAAAAATAAATTTTAAATAACAAATCGGGCCGGACCAGGCCTTACTTTTGAAAATCGTAACAGCCGGCCCAAACCAGTCCCAAATAGTCCCGGGCCAGATCGGGCCCATCTCTATAATACAAATTACAAAGTTCAAACAAGGCGAGATTACTCAATTGATTTCAACCAACCCAATGCCCATACTTACCTTTGCATGTAAAATTACCGAATATCTGTCATAATCCATGAATATTTATGTAACACGTATTTTTAAAAATAAAATTCTAACTCCACGTTAAAAACTTGGGAGGTGATGTGGAATCAGTGGCGGATCCCGGATTATTTCCTCATGGGGGCACCTTTAAGGTAGTTTAAATGCCCGTAAAGTTGTCCGATGTATTTTTAGCCTAAATCCAACGTTTCGAGGGCTTTTTAAAGTTTTTTTTTGGTTGATTTTAAGAGATTTTTAAGTTTTTTTTGTCGATTTCAAGGGACTTTTTTGGTTTTTTAGTCGATTTCGAAAGTTAATTTTTGTTTTTTGGTTGATTTCTAGATATTTTTTTTGGTTTATGGGGTCCCGGCCAATAAGTTACTGGGGGGACATTAAGGTATACAACTGGAAATTTCGTTTTTTTACCCTAAAAATTCAATTTTTTTTCCTTTTCATGGGGGCCCTTCCCCCCACAACCCCCCACATGCATCCGCCCCTGGGTGGAATACATTAACGGGTAAAAGACAAAACAAAAACAAGGAAACTGAACCTGGACAGAAACTGCAGCAGCCATTAAGCTGTGCTGTATGGCGTGGCTAATTCGGTTTGCTGCTTGCAAACGTGTTAAGCTGTTCCTTCTTTCTACTGTAATTTTTCTGGGCTGTTCCCTTTGGTTTGTACTTTGTAGGGCTGTTTCGTTTTGATTTTGTTTGCTGTGTGCTGTTTGTTTTTGGTATTGTGGTTCCTGTATTGTAATTTTGGTTTGTTTGGTGATAGATGGTATTTCTTGCTGTTCAAAAAAAAAAAAAAACAAAAACAAGGAAAAAAAACAGCAAATACCCGTCACATAACAAATTTAAACTAGTTAGGTCAAAGAAGCATATTTCACACCAGCATGCAAATTGTGGTGATAAACCATATGAACCAAAACTCTATTTTTCAGAAATTTCAATAATACTGATGATATCAAATTTTTATAGCCGTTAGAAGAAAGGTTTAAAGCAAAGAAAAGAGTAGCCGATCACTATCGATGTCCTTATGGTAGGTAATCTTCATGTTGTCCCACGTGACAACGACGCAACTTAATACTATTATTTGTTCTTTGTCTTCTTCTAAATTTACCAACAGACTGTTTGGTAGTTGCTGAATGGTTTAGTGCAGAATGACTAAGTGGTCAGAATGATTAAGAGGCTTTTATGATATAGTGCAAAATGAAATATGGTTGTTTTGTAATTGTTTAGAATGAAATCAGGGTGCTGAATGGTTAAGTGAGGACCAGGATGCTAAATCATTCAGAAGATTTTAGAACCATTAAGAGGCAGACTTTTTTTTGCCAAACATAATTTACCTCTTAGCGATTCAGAGGTTACCTCTTAATGAAACCATTAAGAGGTAAACAAACAGCCCCTTAACTTCAACCCGATATTTAGTGAATCAACCAAAATAAATAAACCAAACTGCTACTTCAATTGAGCATTGACATCATCAAATTGCATGGCAAACATCCTATATATCCTATGTATATTAAAGTCTAAATATATATAGAGCCGATACAAGAATAAAGCAATGTGGTACTTCAAACATCCAACGATCCTATATTTTTTGTTTGATAATTACATTCAACATATTTATCTTACTAGCTAGTAAGATATATTGTATTATCAACAATATATATTGCTAACTGTAGAAGGTTGTGTAGCATATGAATGGGCTACCTGGTACATAACAAAGGGAAATAGTCATTCTACAACCTAAAATTGATCTCCTAGTCATTTCCTTCCCGGTTTTGCATCAATGTCGCTATTTCCGTAATATATAGGTCCGTAATTGTGGACCTAAACACAAAAAAATTGACCCATATCCTGCAATTGGTCCACAATAAAGTATTTTTTTTAGGAAAATCAATTAGATTCGTATTTTTTGTGTTTTTGAGCTACGTCCACAATTACAGACCTATATATTGCAAATGTAGTGACAATTTGAAAGAAATGAAAGAGAAATGGCTAGGAGACCAATTTAGTTATGTACTTTGTGTATTTGAGTTAATTTCTCCATAATGAATGTCCAAATTCCTGTTAACTACATTATTTAGTTTTGGGTACGAGGCAAATTAAGACCAAACTTCTAGCGTTCGTTTGTTTTTGGCAAAGTTGTTTAAAAAAACTATTTGAAAAGGTACACCTTCTAGGGGGCCATCAATAATCTTGAATAATTTGATTAGGGACCATTGAACAAATAACTGGATTTCCTATATGCCCTCAAGGGCGTAGGAAATCAGTTGCTTCACATGCACTAGTTAAATGGTCAGTTTGGTTATGTGTTGTATGTGGTTGGATAGAGGCTCACTATTTTGTAAAAAAAATTCGTGTAAACTTTGAATTTTATAGGTTTTCTTGATGAAATTGTTTATTTTGATGAAATTGCTTCATATCATTCATTTCTTGATGAAATTGTTTCATATATTTGTGTTTTTTTATGTAGTTTCATATATATTTTTTCATTTCTATGAAACTGTTTCATATATTTTCTTAGTTTGATGAAACTTTGTCGTTTTTACATAAAAAACCCAAATATATGAAACAATTTTATCAAGAAATGAATGATATGAAACACTTTCATCAAAATAAAATTTTCATAAAATAATTTCATCAAAAATACCTATGAAATCCAAAGTTTACACACATTCAGATGTTTACAATTTATTATCCCAGGTGCATCTCTATTCTCTAATCCCTGTCTAAAGCATTTGGTGTTGTTCCTATTAACAGATGCCAAAAAGGTTCGGCCCCATGATGCTTCAAAGCCTATACGACTATACGAGCCCATATGCTAGCAGACAAGCAAATATGACATATAGTGGTGGATGGTAATCATTCACATATGAATTTCAGAAAACGACAAGCATGGCACCTGACAAGATCTTGTTTCTGAAAATATAATGCAAAAAAAAAAAAAACTGTTGATTCTGTACCGAAAGTTTTCACCACAAATAACCAGAGCATATGATCTTCAATGTCTCAAACAAACATGTGGAATCCAAACTAATCAACATATTAAAACATCCAAAAACCATGGTAAATTTAAACCTTAAAATTTATCAAAGTTAGCCATAATTTCATCTCAACTTTTATACATAACTGGAGAATTAGATATGAAGGTTCGTATGGACAATTTGAACTTATCAAAACAACATGCTAATCTAATCACAATCCTAAACATTAAGATTAGATTATACTAGTTGTTTAGACCATTCATCAAAACATCCTCGTATATACTAACTTCTCCACTTATCACCAAAAGTTGAATACCAGAATTCACTCGTCCCTCTTCCCGTTACTTCCCCGAGCTCGTCTGGTAAGAAAATTTAATTTGAAATGATTAGGCTTACGTCTAGTAAGGACATTCATTTTCAAATTAAAAACTTATAAGCTTTGAAAACCAAATGTAAGCAAAGCGTATAAACAAACCTGGTTTGCCACCATTCTTATCGTACACATACTCATCTTGCAATGACGGGAACATACCCGATTCCATGAATATGACTAACACTCAGTAAGTCATATCATCACGTTCGAGAGCCTACTACGAATCATCAAAGATTCGATCATTGCTCATGTCCAAGAAATTACAATTCACTTTATGCCTATTTCTTGGAGTGGAAGTAGAGATTACAATTTACTTTATGCCTATCTCTTACCTTCCCATAGAAATCAAGAATTACGATTAACTCACGTCTATTCCAAATTTTCTCGTCACACTATGAAATGGGAATTACAATTTACGTTATGCCTATTCCTCATTTCACGTCAACGAGAATTACAATTTACTTTATGTCTATTCCTCATTTCAGGTCAACGGGAATTACAATTTACTTTATGTCTATTCCACGTTTCACATACGAAATTCGAGGTGTTACAAGGCCCGTGCATGAGGGCGTTCCATGTGGTTCCACCGCACGGGGCCTCAAATCGTCGGGGCCTCAGAATTTTTCTTGAATTTTTTATAATAGTAATATTAGCATATAAGAAAGAAAATTCATGATTAAATGCAAGTTCCTTATAGTGCAGTTGGATAGCGTGATGCGTTGCTTAGAGGTTGTCTAGGGATCCAGTCTAGGCAAATGCATTTCCTTTAACATTTTTCACGGTTATTTGTTAACTATTTTCTTTTTTGATTTGAACTATTTTTTTAATTGAAATATTTCTTATGTTTATAAAAAAAATCCTTTATTTTTTATTTTTAAGATAACTTAATTATTATATTAAAACAAAAATAATTATATTAAAAATTCGTAAATATTTTAGATAATTATATAAAATTGTTTAACTACTTTTTTGTTTCTTATTTATCTATTTACTTTTCATAATTTTCTTATTTAAATTATCTTTTAAAATAGTAAAATTAATTAAAATACTCAAAGTTTGACTTTGACTTACAAAAATACCCAAAATCTCGTTGGTTTTGCAAAAATACCCATTTTTCGCGATGGAACCCGCGATTGCAGACCCAGCCGAATTGGCGCGGACGGGAGGCCGCGATGGGCAACTTTGTCCCGCGATACTCACAAATTTCATACATTTTGATTTCAAATTTACATTTACATTTCCAATCCTTATATTTATTTAGTTAATTTACTTTATACCTTCTAGTTTTCTATTTTTCATTTTTCATTTTTATTATATTAACACATATAATCGTATATTAACTAAAATACGTTAAAAAAATACGCTTTAATTTTAACAAGTTACACCTTTGTAATCTCTTCGATACTTTCGAAATGAGCCCAATATTGAATTGGAATGTCGATTTTCACGGATTTTAAGGGAGCGTTTGGTTCACGGATTCTGATGGAATCTGATAGAATTGGAATGTCGATTTTCATTGACAGAATTTCATTCCTTCGTTTGGTTCATTCTTTTCGACGGAAAGGAATGTCCAATTCCACAATTTTCCATAAATAAGTGAATTTGAAATTCCTTAGCAATTTTGAAGGATTTTGATGGAATTGGAATTGATAGAATGTTGTATTTTCATAATTTTAAATATACCCTTTAACTTAAATATAACATAATTTAATTTAATACTTTAGGTTTTTATTTTATATTTTATATTTTGATTTTATATTTATATATCATATTTAATTTTTATATTTTTAATTTTAATTTTAATTTAATTTAATATAATTTAATACATTTTTTTTATTTTCTCGAAACATATTTTATTTTTTTAAAATATAATTTTGTTTGTTTGACAATATATTTTATCTGGGTTGTGTATATTATATTTTTGTGCACATTAAAGTATTTAAAAATTATTTTATTAAAGTATTTTTAGTGAAAAAATATATTTAATGATTATTTTATTAAAGAAGTTTTTGTTTAAAAAATTAAAACTTATCAAAAAGGGTATTTTGGTCATTTGTAATAAATTCATTTCAATTCCAAAGCTACATTCTGTGAACCAAACAGACAAATTCTAATTCTTTTAACAGATTTCATTCCAATTATGTCAACCAAACAGGTGGTCAAACCTGACAACATTTCATTCCAATTCCTTCAAAGTCAAATTCCTTTGACAGATTCCATTTCATCCCAAAGCATTCTGCGAGCCAAACGTCACCTAAGAATGTTAAATGTAACTTTCAAATATATGATTATATGTGTTAATATAATAAAAGCTATTGCATCCCCCTATGCGATTGGATTGGCACAAAAGATATTATTTTTTTGTTCAATCTCCATTGGAAATCAATATAATGTGCAGTTATGCACATATAATTGATCTGTTGCACGGATGTCCAAGTATCTGTGGTTAAGCTAAGCCGTTGGGAGTGTTCCTTAAAAAACTTTTTAAGACTATTCCGCTCTTCATAATAAATGGTGAATATGTCTCTATTAATTGTCCATCTATAAGGTATTTTGAACACCGGACACGCTTCTTGAACCCATTGTCTCCACCCCCTACCCTCTACAAACTTGAAAGGTAGATCATCTATTATGATCATCTTAGCGGTTGCTTTTCTAACCCTCTCTTGATTAAAGACCCAATTATTCAACACGCTTTCGTTTTCAGAATTTGAGGCAAATGCTAACATGGACTGTCTAGTCTCTTTTGCCTGAGGGTTTTTAAGGCATGAAAGGGCATGGTTTTTTAGGGAGGAAGTCCCGTGCTTTTTAGGGTCGGCGGCGTATAATTTTGCACAATACTTGCACTTTGCTTTTATGGTATTACCTTGGTCATCTAAAACTTCTTCAAAGTGCTCCCAATAAATTGACCTTTTTTCTGCCGCTTTACGTTTTTTTGTTTCCGGTGGTGGCGGTGTACTACTATTGACTTCGAATTGAGACATTCCAAATCTATTAAATACCAAATACCAGATCAATTATTACAATATACTTCCATGAGTTCCAATGTTCCATCATCTTAATTCTTAAAAACCAATTACCAAGTTAACAAATACCAAACAAATGAACAATTGTATTTGTAATTTTGTATATATTATTTGAATACACAAACATAAACAAACTACAAACTAACAAAAAACATTTTCAATATTCGAATAAACAAACTAACAATTAAGTGATTAACAAAGACATACAGTGACATAATATTAATCACATAAACAAAGTAGCAAACTAACAAACTAACTAACATAAAAGATTTACTAACAAAGACACAAAGTAACAAAGTAACAGAAGCAAAGATCAAAGAAATTCCATAAACAAACTAACAAAGTAACTAACAGTCTAACATAAAACATTTTCCTTGAACAAACTAACAAAGTAACTGTTAGATAGTATAACTTATGGGTTAGGCCTAGGCCCTTTGTATTGTTTTGTTTAGTTTAGGCCCTTTGTGTATATATATAGTTTAGGTTAGGTTATCAGTATTCTTATTTCTCCTTCTTGCATCATTGAATGAACATAGCATTTCTCTTGAAACCCTAAACCAATTCTTGTATTTCTCTCTTTGATCTCTCAAAGTTATCATGGTATCAGAGCTTGGTTAATCTTGTTTCTTCTCTCAAGTACTGTTAATTTTTGGCGTTCGTCTTCTGGTTCGAAAATCGCTCGGCGTTCGTCTTCTGGTTCGAAAATCGCTTTCTGCTGTTCGAGAAACACTCTATTCTGTTCGAGAAACGCCTTTTGTATACGGTATCTCTGTACTCTTTCTTTTTCTTTCGATCTTTGCTTGTTATTTCTCGTTTGCAATGGCTGGAAAGGGCGATTCTCTCGAAGCCATTAGCGTTCGTTTAGATGGGAAAAATTACTCCTATTGGAGTTATGTCTTGAAAAAATTTCTGAAGGGAAAGAAAATGTGGGGTTATGTTTCTGGCACCATTGTGAAACCAAAAGAAGCAAAAGATCTGGAACCTTGGGAAGTGGATAATTCGAAAATTATCACTTGGATAAACAATTCTGTTGAACCTTCAATTGGTGTTCAATTGGCCAAATATGAAACAGGCAAGGAAGTTTGGGACCATCTTGAGAGACTGTATACACAGTCTGATTTTGCAAAACAATATCAGTTAGAAGCTGATATCCGATCACTCGAACAGAGATATGAGTATTCAAGATTTCTACTCAACAATGACAGATTTATGGGATCAGTTAGCTCTTACTGAACCCGCTGCATTGCGTGCATTTGAACCCTACATTGCCCGTAGGGAAGAACAAAGATTGGTGCAGTTTCTTATGGCTCTAAGAAGCGACTTTGAAGGACTTCGTAATAACAACTTGCATCGTACTCCACTTCCCTCAGTTGATTCAGTAGTAAGTGAATTGTTGGCTGATGAAACTCGTCTGAAGACACAAACAGGAAAGGGTATTCTTCCAATTCCAAGTCCTTCTTGTTGGTGCAAGTGTACCACATCTCTATATATTTATATATATTTATTTTGATGATTACAAACACACCGTATTATTGTTTATCTAACAATCTAATCCAAGTGTACAGTTCTTGAAGAACACGAAGTTTTTATCTGAAGGGTTCAAGACGGAAGTGTTTACGTCGTCATCATTGTTTATAACTAATAATGATAAACACCCTAAAATAATATACCACTTGGATATTTCTAAAAACCCTAATTGATTTTAATTAAAAGGGTTTATTGAGAAGATTCAGCAAGATTGGTTGCGTCCTGGAAAGTGTCCTTTTCTGACGCCGGTATACCGCGGCGATAGAGCCGGTATACCGCGGGTACATACAGCCGGTATACCGCGGGTGTTCAGCCGGTATACCGCGGCAGGTTCCGTGTGCATCTCTGGTTGGTTGAAAGTTGCTTTTTCTGACGGCGGTATACCGCGAGTCCTAGCCGGTATACCGCGGGTACGTTTTTCCAGAAGTCAACTTTGCATGTAGCCGTTGGTATGTCAGTGTACTTTGTCTGCACGGTATACCGCGTGCATTTGGCGGTATACCGCGGATGCACAATGCCGTTGGAGCTTCCTGATATATATACATGCATGCTGGTGAAGAAAGATAGAACACACAACACAACAGATCAACACTTACTCATCTGATCTCTCTCACTTACTTAACATATATATTTTATAAAACATTTTTTATAAAATATCCAAGTGTGAGATATTATACAAGAGTGATTACCCATTGTGAGTTATACTCCTCTTGTAAGTATTTGAATAACGGGTGTGTGATCCTGTTTATCTCATAGCAGAGGCTTGAGAAACTATTACAAATACCTTTGTACTTGGTTTGTATTTCTACCGTAAAGAATACATTTATTGGATCGTGTCGAGAAGTGTCTCGGCTGCTGGTTTATCACAGTTGGTGGTAAATCAGTAAATCTCCGTGTCAAGTATCTCTATCCTTTATCTCTTTATTTATTCCGCTGTGCTTTATTATATTTGTTCATATAAACTGCTTTGCATTTATATTTATTTATATAATCTCTGTGTATTTGTTTATATTTACACTCTTCGTTATTATTTGTATACTCTGATTTATTTTTACTGTTTCAGTACTGTATTTATTTATAAAAGAATTTTTTGAAAGTAAAAGATTTTAAATACAACCTTACCCCCCCCCCTAGGTTGTCCAACACTTCTGTTTTGGTTGTTCCTCATAGGTCTCCTGCTTCATATCAGAATAAGATCCGTTCGAGAGTTGGCTTTGATGAATGCAGTTTTTGTAAGAAAAAGGGCCATTGGAAGTCTCAATGTCCAGAGCTTATGGGTCGAAATTCTTCTATGCAGTCCGGTCATCCGCGACAACCACATCGCTTCTCTCCTCAAGTTAACACTGCTGTCGCCGTTCCTCCATCTCGGTCAACTGCTAATCCTACTCTTGCATCCATAACTGAACAACTCTAGAAGCTTCTTGATGTTAAGTCTCATGCCATGTCCGTCTCTTCTCCCATAGGTCAGTCGATTGATAACGAATCAGGTATGAACCCAACTACATGGATTTTAGATTCCGGTGCTTCTTTTCACATGTCTCCGAATGCTAAATTGTTTGCTTCTTTAAATCCTATGCCATCTATGCCTGTCATGACTGCTGATGGTACTCCTTTGCCATTAGCAGGCATTGGCTCTATTATGGTTTCAAAATTCTCTCTTCCTAATGTTTACCATATTCCCAAACTCTCATTGAATCTTGTATCTGTTGATCAGATTGACAGCAGTAAGAACGGCTTCACCCCAGAATTGGTTAGGAACCGAAGAAGACAACAAGAGAGAGCGAGCAGTTTCAAGGATATGTCTATGTTTTCTTTCAGCAACACCATTCTGCTCGGGAGTGTCTGTACAGGATGTCTGGTAACTAGTTCCATCTAAAGCAAGTAATTCACAGAATTTATTGGAAGTATATTCTCCTCCCAAATCACACCGAAAACATTTAATCACAGAATTATGTTGGGTTTTAACATATGCACGAAAACGACAATAAATAGCAAAGAATTCTGAACGATGCTTCATGAGAAAAATCCAACAAAAACGAGTACAATTATCAATGAAAGAAACATAATATCGAGACCCTCCGTTTGTAGGAAAAGGAGATGGTCCCCACACATCAGAATGAATCAAATCAAAAGGTGCAACAGACAGAGATTTGCTTAATTTAAAAGGCAAAGCTGAAAATTTTGCAAGTTTACAACCACTGCAATTAGAAATATCATGAGTTTGCAAATTTCCCAAATTTCCAGAAGAAGCCAAGTATTTTAAACGAGAAGCAGAAACATGTCCAAGGCGTGAATGCCACAAATAAAAATTAGATGACTTAGACGACAAACGAAAAGAAGATAGATCTGCAGTATGAGCAACTGCTGCTACTGGTAACCGCAACTCATCCAACACATATAAGCCCCCACGCCTACGGCCGGTCCGAATCAGCTTCTGAGTACGTGGATCCTGCACACAACAAGAGTCAAGATCAAAGAATACTTTATAACCAGAATCAAATAATCTCACAACTCGGTTTTTCATGAACGTACCAAGCATATAGAGGTTGATTGCCACTTCACTCGCCAACATCTCAAACGTGGAAATCTTTCCTTACCGTTTGTAAGCTCTACGTTACAACTTGCAGACTTCTTTACGAAGTCTCACACGATTTCTCGCTTTCGCTTCCTTGTTAGCAAACTCTCGATGCTTCTTGCTCCAGCATCATGAGTTTGAGGGGGGTTGTTAGATAGTATAACTTATGGGTTGGGCCTAGGCCCTTTGTATTGTTTTGTTTAGTTTAGGCCCTTTGTGTATATATATAGTTTAGGTTAGGTTAGGTTATCAGTATTCTTATTTCTCCTTCTTGCATCATTGAATGAACATAGCATTTCTCTTGAAACCCTAAACCAATTCTTGTATTTCTCTATTTGATCTCTCAAAGTTATCAGTAACAACTAACAAAGTAAACTTACAACAACTAACATCCAAAATTCCAAATCTAACAAAACATAAAAGATTTTCCATAAAACAAACAAAAGTGAGTAAGTGACACTGAACAAAATTACAAAAGTGAGTAAGTGACAATCTGTGACATTGATTTCTTGAACAAATCAGAAGCAAAGATCAAAGAAAACTAGAAAAGTCGAAAGTGGTAGAAGTTTGAAACCTCACAAATCGATTTGGAAAAGAACAGTGGCCGGCGTCCGACGAGCAGCGATGGAACCTGTTGTGCGTGGGTGGCGATTGGCGAAGCGTCAGTGCGTGGGTGGTGGACTGGTGGCGAGTCGCCAGCGATGGAAGCCTCAGCCCTCATAACAGTGGCCGGCGGGGAATCGATTTGGGATTTTGGCGATTTGGGGTTTTGGTTTTCGGTGGGAAATCGTCAAATCGATTTAGGTTTAGAAAACTGAAAGTCTGAAATGTAAAAGTAAAACCTTATTTATATTTTAATTTTATAAAATAAAATTTATTCTTTAAAAATAATCGGATATTCGGACGGGTCGGGTGGGTAAAACCCAAACCCAACCCGATGCTACTTTACCCGCACAAAAGCTCGGTTCGGGGGGTTCGGGTATCGGGTATTTCGGGTGCGGGAATTTGGCTGCAATTTTTGGGTCGGGGCATCGGGTTTTTCGGGTTTTGCTCAGCCCTAGATATTACAAAGATAACCAGGACAAATAAACTTGACCCTAGTAAATAGAAAAATGGATAAAGTGATAACAAGACAAAAGAAATTATGCAAACCTGAAAGGTACATAAAATATCAAGGCAGTGAGACCTTAACGATTTCTCCAGATGGTCTTGGGTTCGAACCCAAGACACCCCCATAGCCACAACCGCTGAGTGAGTCAGGTATGCCCCTCACATTATGGATAGGCAGCCGATTGTGGGCCGGTTGGGATTGCCGGTATCAACCTTTTTGTACAAAAATTATGCCACAATTGTTACTTGGCTCCCACCGTTATCCTCTAAGTTCATCCCTTCATTAATGTTATCAGTTATCTAAGAGGGAAATAAGCCTAAAAGAATGAGTAAGATAGATAAAGTCTAGTGACATCTTTTGGCAAGGAGGGAGAATATAAAGCAAGGATAAAAAGTAGATACTTTTATCTGGATTCATAACTCCTTGTTAGGTTGTGCTAGAACATAAAGCAGCTATTTGAGATTAATTTTAGTAGCCATTAGATGTAATAATGTAAATCTTGAGTATAATGTCAAACAGAAAACATTGTCAGGATAAAGTGATGTTGATGACCCGGTAAGACTATCAGCATCCAACCCCATCTAACCCACATTTTTTCACTGCCACATTAGCGCCACATCATTTTTCCCTTCCAACCCATTCTAACCCACAAACCCCCACATCCATCCCACACCACCATCCCATCTTTTATTTATTTTTATTTTTATTTTTGTTACCATTAATTTAAATAATTAATATTTTATAAGTAATTTATAATAATATATAATATTATAATTTATAAATCAAACTAATATTTTAACCTTACATAATAAATTCTAAAAAAATTAAAAATACATAAATTTCAATTAAAAATACTACTCGTTGCCTTGGTTGTTGTGTCTTGGAAGCCGTGAAAAAATAAGTGGGGAAGATGGGAAAGATTGAGAGTAAATTTGTTTTTGTGAAAAAATAAATAGGTTAATATTAGTATTTATAGGATATAAATAATTAAAAAAAAAATTTAACTCCAACGTATATATTTCAACGGCTCAAAATGTAAAAAATAAAAAAATAAAAAAATAAAAAATTGAAGACCCAACCCCAGCCGGCTCCATCCCACGCCAACCCGGTGGGGAGCGATGGTGTTCCATCCAACCCAAGCCAACCCCAGCCAACCCATGGGTACCGATGCGGATAGTCTAAGAAGTAAAAGAAAAAGCCGGTAAGCATCCTTTTCAGTTAAAAAAATGCACTAGAAGAACCTGTAGCAATCATTACGCTGTTTGTGAAATCTAAATCTTTTTAACAGCACCACGATTTCGAGAGAATTCCGAAAATTAAGTTGCAATTATATGGAACAAACTGGACTTAGCAAATGACAGAACTATTAACTAAGGATGTATTGTAGCCAAGCAAGTGCAAAAACATGAATTTTTTTTAAAGGCAGTCAAGTACCAAAAGCCTGAACACATGAGAAGCAAAATCAGTGAATAAATACATCTATAAACACAATTCATGACTCAATATTCGAACATTTAGCAAAGTTACGAGTATTGCATTTTCAGACAACATTACACACCCTTGAATAAATCATTACCCTAATCACAATTGTAGCTAGTGGGTTGGGTTTCGGGTGACAAGTTGAGGTTAACGTGAGAAGTGTGAGAAGTGGTTATCAACCGTTGGATGAGAAATGGACACACATTAGGATGAGATGCACCGAGATAAGATGCACGGAGAAGCACCGGATCAATTATCTTCTAAGCCGCAATTCATGGGAGGGCATTTGATTAAAAAGTGATCAACGGTTCAGATCCGGTTCTCATGCTTCTCACGTTAACCTCAACTTCTCACACGATCCTTCGCCTGTAGCTAATGGCATGGCAAGCATATCATACAAGCATCAGCTTGTAGGTCCAAAAGCTACTGTAGATATTTATACAAATATCTAACCATCGCCTTGTTATTTCCTCTATGTTGATGCCCACCTGCCGTACATTAAACCATCAAAGCATCTATAAAAAGTCGAAAAGAAATCGTTCATTCACATATCTTCCTTCATTCCCAATATCACAGAATTGATTGCGAGCTAAGCTCTCTGCCCAAAACCATGAAGGTGAGGTTCTATTTCTATAAAATTATATTAGTACCTCTGCTATTACTCATCCTTACCTATCCTATTGCAGTTACCAGGAGAAATGTATGGCAAGTTTAGGCAGACTAACAGTGAGTGCCTAAAAGAATTCTCTCCAGGTAAGTCATGCATCTTCTCCACCTTTTTTTAACATATTTGTTATGTGTTCTTTGGACTCAATGGAATCATTTATGTGTCTTACAGAGTGGCCATCATCCAACAGCTTACTATACTACCCTAAATCACACTATTATGTCAACTCTTCTAGAGGCAACCAACCTCAAAAGTCATTTGCATGCCTAGAGGCAGCAAGTGCTGATGGTGAGCATGTGGAAGACAACCCATCTGTTTCTCTGTCTGAAATCTTTCATGGATACCACATGTTCAGGACTCCTGAAAAAGATCTATTCAGCACCGATCTAGCAACACCAAAATTTGCTACATCTATTGAGAATATGATGCAAAATGAAACTAGAACAACAGAAGATGAATTGAAACTTGTGAAGGAGAAGTTACAGAAGTTGTTGAGTGCTGAAAGAAAGGAAAATTATCATAACCACGCGTCTTGCGGAAAGAGTTTCACCTATAGTAGCAAGCCTCCGGCTACAGACAATGAGAACGAAGCAATCACTAATCCACTTAAGCATTATGTCTTTGGTTCAGAAGTTGGACTACCAAAAACAACTGAAGTAAAGGACCATAGAACATCGCTGTGGGAGCTGTTTCAGAAAACTACAAAGGCAGGGGAAACAACTGAACCTAAAAGTAACATAGGAGAGCAGAAGAAAAAGAAAACTGATAAATCTTCCGTAAGTTTGATGAAAAAGATAATGAAAAGAAGAATACTTCACCCTCCCTCTCAGTGTTCTACAGCAGCTTCTGTAGGAACCGTTGATTCTGCTTCGGCCAATGATAAACTGCACAAGGTACAGTCTATTCATATAATTTTAAGCATCACATGTCCCATTCACCCTATGTGAATAAGTAGCAATTCCTTGGTTGATTGGCTAATGAGGTCTGAGGCTCTGAACCTAATAAACTAATGTAACCCATGCAGATCCTGCGCATGCTCCACAGGGTATATCCTGAAGCCTCAGCTATTTCACAAAAATCTCAAAACGTGTGGAAATATGTGACAAAAAGCAACTTCACCAATGAGGAGAGGTATACAAACAGAAATCAAATGCTATCCGAAGATACCATTATATTTCCTGATAGAGCTATTTCTGAAATGAGTGCAAACCACACAAAGAGCAACATGTCCCATTCCGCATATGGTAGGGATGATATCAACTGGAATAGAGAATGCTGGATCAAATCAGATGCAGAATGTAAGTATACAGAGATTTACCATCTATCATTTGACAACTTTACTACTACATATCAAGAAATTTCAAATTGTGTCCCCCTTTTTACCATTTAAATAAAAAAAACGTTAATGAGTTGTTAAATTTGCTTACCTGGCCTTTTTTGTCTTCTTGTTTTACTATGTTTAATTCTTATTTGGCTATCATATAGCATATTCTATTTTTTAAGTGTAACTACAGATACTTAAAAGGAGGCTCACTAATTACCAGTATTTATATCTGACTCGTTACAGTTATTTCCTTGTAGACCTGATATTGGAACTGTAGAAGCCAAAAATGTGGTTTGGATGGATGCTGCCCTTGGGTGGAAAGTACATTGAGCAAATGTGTCAGCCTGACAGGAAGAATTCATCTGCTGGTAATTAGTGAGTGTGTTGAAGTAAAGTAAACAGATGACAACCACCTACCATGAATGTTCAAAATCACCATTTCTTTTTTGCTTTTCTGGAATTATAGTGTGACTTAGAAGAAAGAGCATGTGAATTAAACCTACATGTTTTCCTATAAAAGATAGAATGGAGATGGTAACTTCTGGTGGTTTAATAGATATGGCAGTTGGAGTATTGTGTCGTAATGAGCTTGTGAAGAAGTAGAGGCAGTTGAAATATTGTGCCGTAATGAGGTTTTGAAGTAGAGGACCAAAATGGCCTCTTCTAGTATGTTTGTATGGCTTGAAAAAGTCTTCTGGTAGTCATTTAGTATAATATATTAGCAATGATCGATTTAGAGATCACGTAATACCCAAGGCAGAACCAGTATGGTGCGTGCGGTGGCTCGTGCCGCTTCGTTCAACCGTCGTGGTGTAAAAAAATTCAGGATCGTGAAAGGTGCCACCGTATTATTTTGTTGGATGCCACCATATATTCTTTAGAACTATAATAATAAAATAAGTTTTCTCTTGATGAGTTGGTATGCACAATCTTTACACTCCTTCCAAGCATAGGTTAAATCCCATTTGTAACATTTTCTTAGCTTTTAATTTCATGTTTATTATGTTTATCGAAAAAAATTAGGATGAAAGACTTGAATGCAGAATTTACATACAGAAAACAGAAAAATAACAACAAGCCAATGATATTTTATTATAAATATCCATAGCTTCGTTTTTTATAGTCAAATTGTATTTGTGCCACCACTTGAAAAAAATTCTAGGTCCCATTTGTATCATTTTCTTAGGTTTTAGCTTTTAATTTCAAGATATTATGTTTCTCAAAAAAATTAGGATAAAAGACTTAGAACACAGAACCTACGTACAGAAAACAGGAAACTAACCAACAGACCAAAATGATAATTTTACAATAAATATCCATAGCTTCGTTTTTTATAGTCAAATTGCATTTGTGCCACCACTTGAAATTTTTTATTGGTCCAGACTCTGCAAAATACCTTACTTTCCAGCCCAGAATAATAATTTTAGAAGCCACTGAAGGCAGCAGACTAGCAAATATACATCTAACAATTTGTGCATGCTAGGCTAAGTATCATGGCTTCCTACACGTTATCAACAAGTCTCATAGCATGTTCCACACATCAAACACTGCACCAGTAAGACTATAAAATATTTGACAACCTACCGTTTTCCTTCCACATTCATAGAATCATAGGGATTTAGGGAATAAAAAACTTGGTAGTCCCTGTGGGAAAAGCCAGATAGGTAAAGCCCAACATTTAAACCTCTCTTTGAGTTCATCTTTGAAGTCAAATAGCTTGCGGTTTGAGCCATTTATCCTAATTAACTAGATCAGAGCGACACTAGTACACATTAATTGGTCGGCCTAACAAGAGCTATAATTGTTGGCCTTGCAAACTCACAATTAGATTCTCGATCGATGATTTGCAGATGGCACCAAGTGAAAGACTAAAAATCATATAACAGATGATGTAACAATGTAACTTCACTTCATGTATACACGTAAAACACATTATACATATTTGTAAGCGTGTAGGCAGTTACAGTAGACAAACGTGAGCATTGGATTAGCATAATACAATTGATCTACACATCGATACATACTTATAGAAGAAATCCAAACACATCTTGATCCATGTATCGCTACGATTATGTAGAGAGATATAGAGTTCGACTCACCTTTGCTTCATAACTACAATTCATCGGACAGTGAACAATGCCATTGATCGATTAACAAATTGCGAATTGTTCAAGGTACGGATTGATTATGAATAGTTCAAGAACCCCTAATTTTGTTCCCAGTGGCAGTCTGCTGAAATCTCTGCAGTTGAAATTCGGCGCTTCGATTTTAGCTGAGAAGATTTGTAGTTTGTACGACAATGGAATTTGGGGAAAATGAAACTCCAACAAATTTTGCCGCGCGATAAATACTTTGGGAAAAATGGAACTAGAAAAACAATGGATCAGAATGATCATCTCCAACACATTTCCTAAAAATTTAGTCAAAATCTAAAAAAAAAAATACTTTCATCTCCAACAAACTCCTCACTTTAGAAAAAAATAAAATAAAAATAAAAAATAAAATAAAATAAAATTGATTATAGTATTAAAATATTTCATTCATCTATTAAAATATTATTTCTGTAACACCCCCAAATCCACCGTTGGATAATGTCACATCTTTCCTCCCTAATATTATCTTATTACGTCGAATAAGACTATAAGGTATAACCAAATCACAACCACAGCGGAAGTCTTAACATAAAATAAATACAAGTCTCCAACGTTAGTCCGTTCCATACTGGACTACGTTACATAATACTCCAAATACATAACAAATAGGTTTAACAAATAGCAAAGCATCAAAGTACACAACGATGATAACTCTATCTATGCTTTGCCCTTCCCTTTGCACACACCCAAACCACTGGCTCCTGAGATGCATATTAATAGTTAGCTAAAAAGCTAAGTGAGTTCATGGTTTACGTGCACAAATAAACACATTCATTGTCATGCATTAACATATCATTAAGTACAATTTACACATTACTGTAAATATAAAGCACATAAAGTACTCTTACGCCCCCTTTTGGACAGTTTCATTCTTTCTCTGGCATTCCCTGGGTTGCGCGGCTCACACTCGTCCGTCACCCATTACGGGGTCGTGCCATAACTCTTCTCCGGGTAGGTTCAGTCTGTCACTGGCATTCTCTAGGCTACACGGCCTACACCCGCCCGGCACCCATTACGGGGTCGTGCCACTTTCAGCGTGACATGTCAAGCCCGACCTTATACCCAGACGTCGACACCATATTGCGTCACATAACATGAACCTCGACACCATATTGTGTTACATAACATAACATCGACACCATATTGTGTCACATAACATGAGCCTCGACATCATATTGTGTCACATAACATAACATCGACACCATAATGTGTCACATAACATGATCACATATCATAACATGCTAGTTTATTTAAAAATCGATAAACAATTAGCATGCAACTTTCATAACCTTTCCATGCATGTAAACATACATCCGTAAACATGCAATAACACATATCATCATGCTCCACATACGTAACATCAAATAATTATCATGCCAAAATAATTTGTATTTACATATGTATACATCCCAGAAAAGTCTGATGAAGACTCACCTGAAAGCGCGTGTGTCCAAGCAATAAACTCCGCTTAGTGACCTACACGACATGCACCAAAGATATTCTATCAACGGCTTAAATTGCCAAAAAGTCAACTACGGTCAACCCTCGAGCACTCGGCTCATCGACGCCTTAAAACGTCCATTTACCCATTCCATAACCCTTAGTCTCCATCTCGTATTTTAAAACGTCTCAATTAAATATTTATCTCCAAAACGACGTTTTAAAAACATATTATCAATTCGTTAAATTAATTAAACGATTTAACATTCATTCTCTCCTTTGATATGATTAATTAATAAACATTAATTAATATCCTAATAATTCAATAACTATATCTCTTCGTAATTAAATAACTCGTTCAACAATTAATTATAGGATTTTCTAGGAATTATGATAAATGTCATTTTATATATATATTTACGTCAAACTTCCCTACAATTAGTCTCAATTAGATGTCTAAAGTACCCTTATTAAATAAGTTTTAGTTTTTATTATTTATAAATATATTTAACTCAAAATGAAAAATAAGTTGTGTGTGTGCGTTTATAATTAAAGAAAAGAAAAAGGAAAGGGTTCTAATATATATATATATATATCATTAATTAGTTTAAAGAAAAGAAAAGAAATCCATTTTTTAATATTAGGTGTTGTTGTTTTGTTGCAGTAAATCGTGAGATGATTTAAAAAGAAAAAAAAGGGGCAAATTCATTTTATGGTAAAGCCCATCACGCAGTCCAGATTTGTAAAGAAGACAAAAGAAAAGAGAAAGATGGCCCATCAGCAGTAGCCCAAGTCGTGAGTAGCAGGTTGGGAAGAAGTCGAGAACACACAACAGCGGCAACAAATGGATCGAGCAAACAGAGACATGCGCGGTCTCTTGCGCGGCCTCATCCCGCGTTCCAAACCGCGCGCCTCAGAAAATCAGATCGTGCTTCTCTTTTGACGGTTTCCAATCGATGGGGGATTAAAAGATGGCTAAAAAAACCATCGTTTGGGGGGAACCAATTCAGAAACGAATTTGGGGAAGAAGAGAGCAAAAACGCAAAAACGCAGCAGCAAACTAGAAGCATTCTTCATCAATTTCTCATCTCTTTGGTAATTTCTTTTTAGTTGTAACCCTAATTTTCATATTCCAACAGTAGTTTGATTAGATTTTGATGGTTGCACTTTGAGATTCCATTGTAAACATTTGGGACAAACCTATTTGCTTGATTTCCATTTTTAATGTCAATTTCATTTGGGTTTTCAATTAACTTGATCAATTAGTTGAATCTCTTATGAAAAACTGTTAGTCAAAATATTAGATACGTAATCGTCTTTTGGTTTTGATGGAGTAACAATGGAACTCTTTGAATTCTAAGGTTTTCAATTTGAGTTCTTGAAATCTTGCAATCAAGGCTATAATAAGCCGAGCTTATTGCTTTGAGTTGGTATTTTTCTAGTTCGATAAAGCTAATCACATCTAAAGAAATTAAGAGCTTATTTAATTTCTTATTTGTGATTAAGATCCGGTTGAAGAGCTTATTTTAACCGGTGTAAATTAAGGAAAAATAGAGGTCGTTAGAGCTTGTTAACGACTATAATCAACTTGGGTTCATTCTTTATGTTTACGGTTTTGGAATCAATGATAGGTGCCAACATCAAAAATCGAAGTCAAACTAATGTTGGGTTTTATTTCATTGTTTATAATTAATTTTAGTCGTATGTCTAGTTTTCTTAATCAAATCCAAACCCCCCATTTTTACGTAACGTGTAGAAGTAAAATAATTGTCACAACCAATCCCTGTGGATTCGACCTGACTTACCACTATTACAATTTATATTGTATTTTGGCACAGTTAGAACTAATACTTATTATTTGACGGTCTCGACGCCCGTCAAATTTTTGGCGCCGTTGCCGGGGATTGGTTTCGGTGATCGTTATTTAGCTTTTGCACTTTGTTTATTTTGTTTTATTTATTTTGTTTGTCTTATATATTTTTAGTGTTTATTTAAATTAATCGTGTACCTAACGCCATTACTTTCTAAGTGTTTTTGTATCTTTTATGGCGGGTTATCCATACCATTATGGGTCACGATATACCACCAACGCTCGAGACTTAAACGAGGTAAACATCTCTTCCCTTGAGACTCAAATTTCAGATCTAACATCTCTTGTGATACAGTTGGTTTGTAAAGAGCCACAACAGGTGAGAGGAAGTGGGGAGTACACTAACAACACTTATTTGAGCAACCGGTACCCCGCTTCACAATATCACACCGAGGAAGCCTACTTATATGGAGGATTTTCAAGCCAGTATCAAGGTCCGTACGAGCCATACTCTAGCACCTACACTCAAAGATGGCAATCCCATCCATACTTAAACGAGTATGGCTATGACCGGTACGACTCTTCTTATCCTAGCTATGAATCAACACCGTCGACGACACAAAGCTATTCCAAGGACTCAGGTATGTCTCTTGAAGATATTGTTAAGTCACTAGCTCTTAGTACATTAACATTTCAACAGAAAACAAGAGCAAGCCTTCAGAACTTGGAAAACCAAATTAGCCGAGCCGAGTCTTCAATACGTCGGTTGGAAGCTCAAGTTGAAGAAAAGTTGGGATCGATGAACGAGAAGAGGCTGGAAATCTCCTTAGAGGAAGAGGATGAAGAAAAAAGCACAAACCTGTCTATTTCACGAGATGTCGATAAAAAGGGAGAAGATTTGATTATGTTGGAATCAATGGTGGTAGCTCCTCCTTTTCCTGCACCGTTGTTTGATCTCATAAAGGAGGAGAAATTTTTTGATATCGGGAGAACCTTCACCACACTAGAAACACCTAAGGTAGATGATGAGAAGGGGAGCCCGGATGAAGACACCTTTGCAAAGCTGAAACGTCTTATTACATTAGAAGGCAAAGGACCCATGCTTGAGATCCGGACAGATTTCAAGGCACCCCAACATCGCGTGAAGACGCAAGTATGGGGTATTGACTTGATAGATACCGGATAACGTGGGAAGCGTCTAGCCAAAGACGTTAAAGAAAGGCGCTGATTGGGAGGCAACACAATTTTATTGCTTTATTTTCGTTCTATTTTAGTTTCATTCCGTTTTAGTTTTATTTGGAATTGATGAGTTTTGTTTCCAGGTTTGGTCATTCTTGAAGTCGGATTCTACCACCCCCCCCCCCCCCCAATGTACACGGAGGCTCCCGCCACAAGCTTGGATCATATATTGGGCAATAGTCTACTTATTCAGGGGAGATTTCTCGTTCCCTTTGCTTTTTATTTCTTATAGACTATGTCATTGAATGCATATATTGAGGACAATATATGATTTAAGTGTGGGGATGGAAATAAGCGTGAGGATATTGCATGAGAATGGGCTAATTTTTTTGAATTTTTGACTTGTTTTTGGGCGATTATTAAGTAAATTGCATGAGTTGATAATTTTCTATTCTTAATGTCATGAAAACCATAGCATGAATGATTGTGTGGTTTGCTTGTGTAGCCATGATTAGCACATTTGAGATAACCATTGTGAGTCTTGCTAATTTTATGGACAAAATGCACCCGTGAGATTTTGAGCCATGATTGAACATTGTATTCAATCTTATTTCATTTTTGTGTGCATTGCATCTTCCATGTTTATGTCATTCTAGAACTTGCATTTTGACTCTTCGAGATTGCATTTAGGTGATGCTAGTGTGAAAATGAAAAAGGCCATCTTTGTTGCTATTTTAACCCATTTAGCCTAAAGTCAACCCTTATACATGTATTCCGTCTTGATCACCCATTTGAGCCTATTTACCAATTTTTCTTGTTATTGCACCATACTTTAACCCCTAGCCAAACACTTCACTCACCGGGCTTTGGAATGAAACTATATGCTTTTGGTTAGACTCCTTGTCATAAGAATTATGGACCCTCTACATGATCCAAAATGCCTATACAATGATGGGTAGAGGTTCGAAAAAAATATATATATACAAAAAAAGGTATGAAAGGAAAAAAGAAAGAAAAAGAAAAAAAAATGAATAAATGGAGAATCTTGAGAAAAAAAATACAATTGTCTCCATAAAGTGCCAAGTAGAATAAGACCTCGAAAAATGTAAGATTTATAATTGCTTGGGTGTGCAAGATGTAGAGTCTATACACTTTAATTCTTGGTTTCTTTTTCAAAGTCCAATTTTAGTCACTTTACCAAATTTTTCCTACCTTAACCCTTAGCCAAGTTACAACCCATAACTAAAGTCCTTTTGATTCACACTTAGTTTTTACCGTTAGCAATGGAGAATTGAGACTTGATGCAAGCTTATGGTAGTGCATTTTCATGTGAATTGATGCCTTGAGTGAAAACACTTACACCTTTGTGCGAATGAGCGATTAGAATAGGTTTATATCTTTTGTGAGGTGTTTGTGAAATTAGCACGTATTCATCTTCGGTTTATCTTGTGTGTTGATTTTCGTTATATCGGTTAAGCTATGCCTTCATGCAATGCTATGTCTGTTTTTGTAATTCTCTAAAAATCAACTCGTGGGTTTACTTCATGCTAAAATCTTAGTGTTTGCCCGAGGACGGTCAAAGTTCTAAGTGTGGGGATGTTTGATAAGTGTCATTTTATATATATTTTTACGTCAAACTTCCCTACAATTAGTCTCAATTAGATGTCTAAAGTACCCTTATTAAATAAGTTTTAGTTTTTATTATTTATAAATATATTTAACTCAAAATGAAAAATAAGTTGTGTGTGTGCGTTTATAATTAAAGAAAAGAAAAAGGAAAGGGTTCTAATATATATATATATATATATATATATATATATATATATATATATATATATATATATATCATTAATTAGTTTAAAGAAAAGAAAAGAAATCCATTTTTTAATATTAGGTGTTGTTGTTTTGTTGCAGTAAATCGTGAGATGATTTAAAAAGAAAAAAAAAGGGGCAAATTCATTTTATGGTAAAGCCCATCACGCAGTCCAGATTTGTAAAGAAGACAAAAGAAAAGAGAAAGATGGCCCATCAGCAGTAGCCCAAGTCGTGAGTAGCAGGTTGGGAAGAAGTCGAGAACACACAACAGCGGCAACAAATGGATCGAGCAAACAGAGACATGCGCGGTCTCTTGCGTGGCCTCATCCCGCGTTCCAAACCGCGCGCCTCAGAAAATCAGATCGTGCTTCTCTTTTGACGGTTTCCAATCGATGGGGGATTAAAAGCTGGCTAAAAAAAACCATCGTTTGGGGGAACCAATTCAGAAACGAATTTAGGGAAGAAGAGAGCAAAAACGCAAAAACGCAGCAGCAAACTAGGAGCATTCTTCATCAATTTCTCATCTCTTTGGTAATTTCTTTTTAGTTGTAACCCTAATTTTCATATTCCAACAGTAGTTTGATTAGATTTTGATGGTTGCACTTTGAGATTCCATTGTAAACATTTGGGACAAACCTATTTGCTTGATTTCCATTTTTAATGTCAATTTCATTTGGGTTTTCAATTAACTTGATCAATTAGTTGAATCTCTTATGAAAAACTGTTAGTCAAAATATTAGATACGTAATCGTCTTTTGGTTTTGATGGAGTAACAATGGAACTCTTTGAATTCTAAGGTTTTCAATTTGAGTTCTTGAAATCTTGCAATCAAGGCTATAATAAGCCGAGCTTATTGCTTTGAGTTGGTATTTTTCTAGTTCGATAAAGCTAATCACATCTAAAGAAATTAAGAGCTTATTTAATTTCTTATTTGTGATTAAGATCCGGTTGAAGAGCTTATTTTAACCGGTGTAAATTAAGGAAAAATAGAGGTCGTTAGAGCTTGTTAACGACTATAATCAACTTGGGTTCATTCTTTATGTTTACGGTTTTGGAATCAATGATAGGTGCCAACATCAAAAATCGAAGTCAAACTAATGTTGGGTTTTATTTCATTGTTTATAATTAATTTTAGTCGTATGTCTAGTTTTCTTAATCAAATCCAAACCCCCCATTTTTACGTAACGTGTAGAAGTAAAATAATTGTCACAACCAATCCCTGTGGATTCGACCTGACTTACCACTATTACAATTTATATTGTATTTTGGCACAGTTAGAACTAATACTTATTATTTGACGGTCTCGACGCCCGTCAAATTAATAATTAATTAATTCAAATTTCTAATAAATTAATATATTAAATAAAATAGATTAAATTTAATATATTAATTAAATTAAAAATTAGCTAACTAATTATAATCCTAATCCTAAATAATTAATTGTTAGATCATTTAGCTCCCATAACAACTAATTCAATCCATAATAAATATTGGGCCCAACTTCAATTATTTGTTAAGCCCAAAACACTAATTAGTTGGCCCAAAACTTATAAATCATTTGGCCCAATACCAAAAAGCTCAAAACTTGACTGGAGCCCATGGGTCAGCGGCATCCGGTCCCTGACCCGCCGCTCCAGACCGCCCCGACCGCCCCGCCCGGACGTCAAGACTCAAGACCAGTCCGACCCGCCCAAACCGGCTTGACCGGCGCTGCGGCGCGGTTCTCGCTCGTTTGGACTCGTTGTTCCGCCTTTTTGCGCGATTCTTTTTGCGTTAATTCTCCATTACTTAAACCCTCGTCTAACGACGCAAAAATCGTCGAAAACGGTGCACCGAAACTTCCCGAATCAAACGGACCCGATTTCCACCGAAACTTCCCGAATCAAGTTCCCGGCTTAAACTACGGGTTTCGGGTCATTTCCACCGGCCAAAACTTTCAGAAACGTGCAGCAAGTATAACATAAGACATCTGAAAATTTACTTGCAAAAATAAACGGAGAACTTACTTACCCCAAATTCGTCGCGACAACACCGAATCGTTACACGTTCGGTCACCGTTTTCTCTCAAACCGCTCGACCGTTTCGCTCCGTACCAAAACGAATCTTGATCGAAATCTTGAGACGAAAAAAATGATACTAAACCTTCAGTGTATCGACTTCAAATGAATCCCATCGCATATATGGGACTTTCACGCCGGTTTTGACGTAACTAATTCCCTCACGTCGCATGCAAATTCAAATCTTTGGGGACTTGACACTTTTGGTCCTTGAGCTTACACTTTCCACCATTATTCTTTTTTATTTTTTACACTTTTTACCTTTCACTTGCGTTTGAATTATTTTCTCCCCTCAATCTTTATTCCTTAATTATTTCGATATATATATATTTTTCGAGTGTTACAACTTCTCTATATAAATATTGTTTTTCAAAAAAATCTATTAATCATTTTTATATAGTAATTATTTTGGAGGTTATTTTCATATTTGAAAAAAAAAATCTTCTTCTCTTTCTTACTTTCTTCATTTTAAAGATAATTTTGAAAAAGTTATTATCGACATATTCTTCATTTTCTCTAAAATAGGAAAGATGTTGGAGATGCTCTAATAAGTACTTATTACTTTGGCCTTTGGGGACAAAATGTGTAGTTTACTCTAAATTTTAATTAAACTCAATTTTATCTTGAGAAGATATTTGATATCCAAATAGGTTTAATACTATTTGGTATTATTTTTAATTATTTTAGATGTAGAAAATAATTTATTTATTTATTTAACAACGAAGGCGACGAAGATGGAAAATAATGGTCAAAAGGAGAAAACGTTGGCTTTGTCTTGTTCCTCGTGTCTTATGAATTCCCTTTTAAACTTATTCAATGAATTAATGGAATGGGTGGGTCGATAAAGTCATCAAAGGCTTGAAAATCTCATGAATAGACTTTTAACAACTAATCGATCAGAGCGTTTGAATATATATGCGAGTTTATTCAATTAATCGATCAAATATATCAGTTTATCAAATAATAAGTGGTCAGTTTAAAAATTCATGTTTAAATTGTTGAAAAGTTATATTTAAAAATGTAGATGCGAAATAATGTCACATTCATATAAATTTGCATATTCAAATGAAGTTTTTTAATTATTTACAGATAAAGATTTTACTTGTATCCTTTTATGATATATTTGGTCTTTTGATTTTAATCTTTTACTGTATAAATAAAAATATAAATTTAAAATCTATGAGTTAAACGAATATTGTAACACCTAGATCAATAATCTAAGTTTACACGTTCTTCTTGGTATATTCACACTTGTTAGAAGTGTCATGATTCCATTATCACAAATTGTTTTTTTACATCTTCACATTATCACATATGAAACTTAAAATCATGAACAAATCAGTTAAATTACCATGTAAACTTTTTTCTCTATATATTTGTTAAGGGAAATTAATTAAAATGCCCCAAGTTCGTTTTTCACTTACAAAAATACCCGATATCTCTCTCACTTTACAAAACTATCCAATTTTTCCGCGATTTATCCCTCGACCACAGACCCAGTTAAAAAAAGAGATAGGTCCACGATGTGGCACAAATTTATCCGCGATCCACACATTTTTTCACTTAGTTTATTATATATGAAACCCATTTCCACTAATTTAGTCCACACATTTAGTCCACGATTGCTTAATTTATTATATATGAAACCCATTTCCACTTAATTTATTTATATATGAAACCCATTTCCCACATTTAGTCCGTGATCCACTTCCATTTCCCACATTTAGTCCGCGATAACTTTCATTTTTTGTTCGGGTCCGCGATCGAGGATCAAATCGCGGAAACTCAGGGTATTTTTGTAAACCGGAAAAGAGATGTTGGATTTTTGTAAGTGAAAAACGAACTTGAGGCATTTTAATTAATTTCCCATTTATTAATGTATGGGCTAGCTAGCGCTCATTTAGACTAAATCACTATATAAAACTTAAATCATGAATACCGTGTCACAGTTTTTTTTTTCCAATTTCTCAACTATTGATGTACAAATTAGCTTATGTTCATTTCAACTAATTTTATGAGACTTTAAAATTAACAGTTAGACAACTCCTCGTAGTCTACAAAATGATCCAAACTAACGACCTAGCCATAGGTAGTAAAACCAAAGGTTTGGTGAGCATAAATATTTTAATGATTTATACTTGTGAGTGAAGTGTGAGTGAACTTTCTTGACATATAACCACAAAGGTTAAGTTGTGGCGTACTGGTTAATATCATTGGGGATGTGGTGGAATATCTCATCTGTTCAGGGTTCTAATCCAGGCGTACATAACAATTGTAGCCACTGAGGTTTAATTAGGGCCGATGTATTACAGTCATAATTTATCAAGGGATTAGTCTAGGCATAGCCTAGGAAACCCTTCAAAAAAAACTTTCTTGGCATATATGGATGTGATAAATTTATTCTTAGACAAAGAATGGTATGAGAATAAGAGTTAACGTGAGAAGGTAAAAAATGATCTAGACTTTTGATCACTTTTAATCTCAAACGCATCCATGAATCATGCATGATATGGAAATTGATCTGATATATCTTATTTTGGTGCATCTCATCCTAGTGCATCCAAGTTTGAATATCTCTTATTACTATTCTCACCGAAATACAACATCTTATTCTTATAACACATTTACATCATAAATTTATTATACTGTGAATAATTTTCAACCACTTACATATATCATACTGAAAAAACTTATTTTATTTGTTTTGACATACACTAGTTTACATATATTTAACGGTTCAGATTTGTATATGAAACAATTTACCGTTGGATACGTAATGTATATTTTTGGTATGTTTGATGAATTATGAAAGATATATCAATAAACGAATGACACCAAATATTACCTTCTAGACCCATGGTTGGATCTCCGAGACCATTACATTTAAAAAGTAAAAAATGCATTAAAATAGAACCAAGTCTACCCTGATTCCTGTTTTGGAGAACTAACTTATAAAATTATCATTTAAGGGTCTGAATCAAAGATTGTGTTTATTTTAGGGTCTTATTGACCGATTGAGTAGGTAATCGGTCAGCTTTATATGACATGGCAAATTAAAACTGATATACTTGAGATCGAGGCAACCTCATGACTTCGTATCACAAGTCAATGTGTTTGAATTCTTATGTCACTTTTGGATATTGGAAACCTAGCTTTGAGAACAAACATCATGCTTCTATGTTTCAATGGAATCATGGCAAAGTAGTAGACATGCATACAAGTGAAAGATCTGAATGATATACCTTTTTCTCTTAAAATATATTTTTTTTGGGTGCCATGTCATAATTATTAGAGTGATATCATCAATTTAGATTTATTTTTTTCAAATTAATTATGACATGGAATGTTAGTTGGCAAAATACTTGGGGAAGTCATCATTAACATGTCAATGAGACCCTTAAAAAACACAAACTTTGATTCAGACTCTCAAATGATAATTTTATAAGTTTGTTCCCTAAAATAGGAATCAGAGTAAAATTAGTTTCATTTTGTTGCAATTTTCCCATTTAAAAACAACATCTAGAATCATTTTTTATTCCTCTTGATACCTATATTATCTCCATGAACATCTCTCATTAATGTTGTTTCTAGACGTATTAGTTGCATAAATGAGTGTAACTTGATACCGGGTAGAAACAACCCTAACGGATTTTTAATTAACCTAAACATATCATTATAGTTTGAAACTTTGAATCGACAATAAACAAATTAGTATAGTTCAATGGTCTTTCAATAGATTAGAAAAAAGTGGTGGTTGAATTGAATAAATCAAAAAAGTGTTGGAGCACAAATTAATAGATGTTAGCCATTTTATTTTTATTTTTTTTGAACACGGAGATATATCAAAGAAAACTAGCAATAAGCTAGAAAGAACAATTACATGTAAGAGATAGAAAGAAGAGGGTTTTGTAACTAACTCACCCAATTAATATTACACTTTCTACTCCTATTTTGGTTAGGTATCCAGTTTAAAAGTACTTAAGAGCACTCTAAAAATTAAGCGGGTGCACTGTCAAACGATCTACATTTTTTCCCTTACGGCAAACAAGTGAGCGGGTGCACGGGACCCCCCGAAGGAAGGGTAGGTCCGCCCCTGATACTATCCCACAACGTCACTTTCTTAGGCTTAAGGAGCCCATGTTCTTATCCATCATTAAAGGCTACCTATATTTGTGGTCTTAAACCAACTAGTTACGGTGTTGAGGTAGCCCCTCAACCTCCATTTTAGCATATTGGAGGCCATGCATGCATTAATTATTATATTAAATAAATCCTTTACTATGCCAAAGATTGCAATTTCTTGTAAGTGGGAAAGCCGGAAGTTTATGTGGGTTAAAACCATATTTGATAAAGTAGATGATAATTATTTGATAATTAATAAAATACGGAGTAATTGATGAATAAATTATATTTAATAAAAAAATAGTTTGTAATCATGTAAAATGATTAGAAATAGAGTTTTAAAAAAAATAGCTAATTATAAATATTTTATAAAATATTTTAAATAAAAGTTTAATAATATAATTAAAACAAATATCTAACAAAATAAGATGTTAATTAATACAAATAATATATTAATAAAAATTAAATACTATAATATGTCAATTGAAAAAAATTAAAGTGATTATATATATACTATAAATTTTGAATTTGTTAAAACAAATTTTAGTAAATGTATACATTAATTAAATAAACATTACATATAATATGAATAACAATAAGATTGGTCAACCTTGCACATTTTAATTAATTTAAGATTTTTCCAAAAATAAAATTAATAATTAAATTAAACATTTTATTAAAGTTATTTAGAATATTTTAATTTTCTATGAAATAAAATAAGTATAATTTTAGTTTTTATGTAACTTACAAAAACATTTTTAGAGTTGTTATATTTATTTTTTAAATCTAAATATAAAGAATAATAATTAAATAAATAATTGATATATTTAACAACATTTATAAAGAATTAATAATTAATTTGAATATCTATTATAAATAAAAAATAACTAATAGTCTATAATTAATATTAATTAGTAACTTTTAGTTATTACAAATTAATATTTATTAATAGTTAACATTTATATATAGTTAATGATTAATATTATATATAATTAATTTAATTATGTTTATAATTAAAAAACTGTCAAAAAAATCCTCATAAATTACTCTAGCTTATCAATAAGCTTACTTATGCATGTAAACTATTATTTAAAAAATAAACTAGTTTATGTTTTGTTAATATCTAGCTTAGTGCCAAAGTTTTCTTTAAAAAATATAAAAATGGAGAATTAAACTTCTAAATCTTTAAGGGGGTGTTTGGTTGGGGTGAATGAGGGGTAATGAAAACTGGTGTTTGGTTTGATATAATTTTGAAGATTTTTATTCCCTTTTCTACCTTCTTTATTTTGGAAAATCGTTTGGAACAAGAAGTATAAAAGAACTTCAATTTTTTTTAAATATGTTAGAGATGCTTTTATATATAAGGGCACAGTGACGAATCCAAGATTTTTGCCTAGTGAAAGCACCTTTAAGGTAAATTAAAGATCCGCAAAGTCGTTCAATGTGTTTTTAGCCTAATTCAACGGTTTCAAGAGGTTTTATAAGTTTTTTTTGTTGGTTTCAATTCATGTGACTTTTTTGTTTTTGTTTTTAACAGCAAAAGCAACATATATATTACCAAATCATGAACCAAACAAAGTCTGCAGTACAATGACCAAAAACCAATCCGAACCAAAAGTAACAGCCACACCAAGCGAACCAAGGACCAAACATCAACCAAAACAAAAATACCCTACAACATGGGCCAAAACGAACCCGACCAGCAGACAAAAAGCTTCGACGTTTGCGAGTTACAAACCCAAACAGCCCCCTGCTGGACAGTACCCATCAACCCAACTTTTTGGGTTAAGATATGAACTTCAGTTTGCCAATCCTAATCTGTTTGGAACTAGTTCGATAGGCTTAAGTGGACAGACCTGTCGTTAAGTACTTGAGTCGCATTCCTGTGTCCCAACCACTTAGTCATCAGTAGTCACGACCTGTAGGGAGCCGAAAGCCACGATGTCCAGTCCACCGCTAGGTCCTTATCTCTACGGGACACCCATTCGAAGGATTTCCGTTGAAAATCAAAGATGAGCTCATGAAGGGAGCCATTACCTTTTTCAAAAATGATTTTGTTCCTATTATTCCATAATAGATAAAGGATGCACCATACCACCGCCGTCCATCTTCTCGACCCCTTATCGTCATCGTGCATTTGTCCTCCTACCTCAAATAGATCGTTTAGAGATCTTACCGAATCCAACTCACGGTTCCACCATCTTCCGATTGCTCTCCAGAAAATAGTATATTGACACACTACCTAGAACCGCTCTTACCAAAGTCCATCGTCCTCCGAACGAGATCATTTTTGCTTTCCAACTCGAGAGTTTCTTCTTCATTTTATCGATCACCGGTTTCCAATGCGAGGTTCTTGCCATTGTTGCTCCCACCGGAAGGCCGAGATAGGTAAATGGCAAGCTACCACTACCACTACCACTACCGCAATTCATGAGAGGACATTTGATTAAAAGTGATCAACAGTTCAGATTTACTTCTCACACTTCTCATGTTAACCGTCGTGTCACACGATCCTTGGCCTAAAGATGATAGCTAGAGTAAAATTGAGAAGTCATTTTTAATTATTAAGGAGGTCCTAAACATTATGTTATAATTTGAAGGGCACTGTAAAATGTTTTGACGAGCATCTTGATTCTTGTGTATGTAAAATTAACCCAATTACAGTTTTACTTACAATTCCTTAACTTACAATAAGTCGATTTTGTTCTTTATTTTGAATTTGTGATTAACAGTGGTGGAAAGTGGAAACATGGTTACTTAGGAAAGATTCTAATTCCTTACAGAATATAAATTAATATATAGTTTATTAACGAAGAAAACGTTAAAATTTTAAAATGAAGAGAGCATCAATTTGGATTATGAAAGGTGGCATGAATGTAACAAAGCATTTAGGATGAAGGAGAACACAATCTTTTTAGATATATCTAGTCTAAATTGAAGAGGCTGCTTCGTTGCCGGAATATTGATACACCAACCATTAAAGATCGCATCATTAAGCACTGACGGATGCCCGAGTAGGCAGGGTCAGGTATGGGGCCGGTCAAGGTTGTCGGTATCAACCTTTTGTCCAATTAAGCACCGACGGATATTGCGGACATCTTCAAGATATATTAAAGTCAACCAATGTGTTTTTAAGCCTAATTCCACCTTTTTTATGAGTTTTTAAAAAGAATTTGGTTATTTTGAGGAGTATTTTAAGTGTTTTTTTGTTGATTTTGAGATACTTTTCAGGTTTTTTGGTTAATTTCGAAATCACTTTTTATATTTTTTGTTGATTTTCAGGTATTTTTTTTGGTTGGTAGGGACACAGACATACAACGGGAGGACGAAGGGTAGAAAATTACAAAAAAAATTGTTTTTAACCTAAATAAAAAAGAAAATATATTTTTTTTCATGGCGACCTTTCCCCCACCATCTCACAAGGAGATTTTTAGCTATATAACCTTAAATGAGATTTTAATTAAATCCATAACCTTCTGATGAATAGGGACACAGACATACAACGGGAGGACGAAGGGTAGAAAATTACAAAAAAATTTGTTTTTAACCTAAAAAAAAAAGAAAATATATTTTTTTTCATGGCGGCCTTTCCCCCACCATCTCACATGGAGATTTTTAGCTATATAACCTTAAATGAGATTTTAATTAAATCCATAACCTTCTGATGAATATAAACACATTTTTTCTTATATAAGCAAGAGATCATGAATTTAATTAAAAACTCAAGTTCATTTACCTAAATGACCCATCTCACAAGTGCATCCACCCCTGCAATTAAGTACCCATCAGTTAATTAAACATTATTGCATAAGTTGTACACATATATAACTTTAAATATTGAGCATGATATAATATGATATGAAAAACATGTAAACCATGTTTTTGTTGTCAAACTTTTTTTTAATGTTTTACTAGCTTTTTTCGATTTTTATATAAAACATCTATGATTATTGTATTTTGACGTTATCTTTAAACATAAATATTATACATAAAACACCAAGGTGTTAAACTTGGTGAGGAACCTCCTGAACTTACGTTGTGTTCTCTAATCAGGGAAAATAAAATGAAATGAATGGAAAAGAAAGGGAAGTAAAATAATTTTTTTCATTTGTGCTCTCGAAAGTCAAGGAAAAGGAAGGAAGAGAAAGGAAAGAAAATATTTTTTCGTGTTCTTGAACAGGAGAGAATGGAAAGAAAAGACGTCAATTTTAATAATATACCCTTAAAAATATATGTTTAATAATGAAAAATCGGGTAGTTATGTAATTTTAGTAAAAAATTTTAAATGTTTTTAATTTCTTTTCTTTTCTTCCATATTTGGGAGGAAAGTTTTGGAAGAAAACATATCATTATTTCCCTTCCTTTTCTTTTTCTTTCTCTTCTAAAAAAGTTTCGAGAACACGAGTTTTTTTTTACTTTTCTCCCATTTCCATCCATTTCCTTCGTAAAATGAGTTTCGAGAACACAACGAGATAAGAATATGTTTTTATAGAAAATATTTTTAGAATATCAACATGTGATAATAGTTTTTTTTCTTTCAAATAAATAAAATCATATAATACAATACATTTATAAATTCACTGGGTGGAATCAATAAAATACTTTCAGGGATTTGCATCATTCATTGAACCTAATTATTCCAAACCCATTATTTCTTAGCTGATAACTACATGCTTCTTTAACCAAAAGTTAACCTTTAAAACCAGATCTTTCTTGGATCCCATTGCAAAAAATAAAATAACTTTAGGAAAATATTCTTTGATTTGAAAAGAAAAAATTTGGAGATCATGTGTTATTTAATTTCAAAATCAAATAATCATAATTTTTTCTTTGTTAAAAACATTGGCTGCACTATAAGAAAATTGGATTTATACGATCCCAAAAATGTGTAATTTTTCCAATAGAGTTATACAGAACATAAGTTATTAGGACTAAATTTTAAAATGTCATATCTAAAGGTGGTGTAATAAGTTTACAAAACATTTTAGGGCATCTTGACATGTTTTTTATGACATTTTTAAAATAAAACGTCATATTAGCTAGTTTATAGGACATTATTTGAAAATGTGTCTTATAAAAACAAGTGTCATATAAAATGATGTGTTTATACGTCTTATAAAAATGGCTAATACGAAGATTTTGTAAGATCTCACATTGGTTGGGGAGGAAAACAAATGTTGTTTTATAAGAGGGATTTGATACCTTCTCTGTCAGACGCGTTTTAAAACCGTGAATCCAGATGTGTGGAAAAAGCAGACAATATCTGATATGGTTGGTCTGTGATGTTACAAATGGTTTCAGAGCCGAAAACTTGACTGGTATGCTAGTGAAGAAGTTGGGCTCCCAAGAGGTGGATTGTAAGATCTCACATTGGTTGGGTGGGAAATAAAGGTTGTCTTATAAGAGATACTTGAATAACTTAATACTTCCTCTATCAGAGCGTCTTAAAACTTAACCGTGAGTCCTGGTGTGTAGACAAAACGAACAATATCTGATATGGTTGGTCTGTGATGTTACAAATTTGTTTTTAAAATGTCATAAAAAACTTTTTTAGACGCTCTAAAATGTCTTATAAACGTATCGTAACACATTTAGATATGCCACTTAACATTTAGTCCTAAAAACTTATGTCTTATAAAAGTGTCTATTGAAATACTAACACAATTTCAACATCCTATAAACCAATTTTCTTATGAATGTTGGTATATCTTTGTTAATTTATATGATTTGGACAAAACAAAAAAGGTCTCATTTCTTGATCTAAAAAGAAAATCAAATAAAAATATAACGAGAATAATATATTAAAAGGTTTAATGATTTGTGTTTGGAAATTGGAGGGTAACTCTTGCAATTGGTCAACATATCTTTTGGGAGAATAATCGTGTGCACGTGTCTTGACCAAAGAAACGTATTCCACAAATTAAAACCAGATTATTCAAACTTCCATATCCGACTCTTGAAACCCGAAGCTAGTTACGCGACCTCGGTGCGACCATGTGAGGCAACTCTTGGGCGCGTTTGGTACACTGGACATGACAGGACAGAACAAAACATAGATCATTGTCTCATGTTTGGCAGGACTTTTATGCGGAACGGAGTGGAACAAGCCTGTTCCACCCCCACCCCATGGAACAAGCTGGAACAGACTTATGTTTTACCAATATAATTTCAAAATAAAATCTAATACTCTTCTAAAACATCAAATACACGTTCTATTTTATATTTTATTCATTGTATTTTATTTAATGTTATATGTTCTGTTCTGTCCAGTTTCATCTACCAAACGCTGAACAACTGTTCTGTCATGTCTCATCTTGTCCTGTTCTATTCCGTCTGCGTACCGAACGCACCCTTGAAGATTAACGACAGTTGTTATTGACATCCATATATCCATCGGATTGGATTATGTTAGCTACACTAACATAATTTTAATTATACTTAATATATTGGATGATAAAATTAAATATCCAACTAACGATTAGATCATGTCGAATCCACATTTATTGAATGTTAACCATCATATCATATAATATAATTAATTAATTTATCAACTAATAAGTAAAAATGTATTGTGTTTGTATTCTTTTATAAGGAAAAAAATAAGTACGGTATAATTATTTGGTCTTAATTAAGTAGAGATACAAGAAAAAAATTTCTACTTGACGGCGCCCCTTTCCAAACCTAATCCTAACCTTGCTCAAAATTCAATAAACTATAATTTTGGTTCCTATAGTTTACATAAATTTGTGATCGGACCCCCTACATTTTAATAAGTGCAATAATGGTCATTGTAATTTTTATTTGGAAATGGTACTTTTGATACCGATTAACTTTGTTAAAAGTAAAATTACAATAATGGTCATTGTACTTTTCGTCTCTTTAAATACTTTTTTTCTATTTGTCTTTTAATAATACACTTCACCCTACCCCTACCCCTACCCCCACCCCTCCCCTTCTAATGTTTCCTCCCGTTGTAACCTCCTGTAATCCCGTAAAACCTTAATCATTTTTAAGAACGCACATAATAAGGAACAAGTTCTCCTAAAGAACACCAACATAACTCTAAGAATAGGATTATATCTCAACTTCTAACAAGGAAATTAATTCTTGTTAATTTTTGACAAGTAGTGTTGAGTTTTCTGAACATTTAACATGAGAAGAGTAGCAACCATATAACAGATACGTATATGTAGGAAATGAAACTTGGATTATGAATCAAAATGAGACTAAATTCATAACCTAGATGAAGAGGGCTTTTGTTGCTGCGATAGTTACAAGGACTTGTAGAAAAAAATGATGCATATGAGTTGTATCGTACAAATAGAAAAATTTGTTGTGTTTGAGTAGGTGTTTCATTGGCCAAGTCATCAAGAGACAAAGAATAAATTAACTTCAAATTAAGACTTATTGTGTTAGTGACAACATTATTCATTTTCATGTCGTCAAGGTTAATTAAACTTGGCGATGACGACTTTTCTTGGCCATAACTACACCCTTTATCTACCTCTCAACACGATCTCTCCGTCTTTCACCCATAGACTCCTCGTCATAAACACATATATCAACATGAACCAAATAATTTTCAACATTTTCAAAAGTTTCTCATTAATTCCAAATTCCTAAGGTTTTGTACATATGAAATTGGGGGTAGGGGTCACCGATTGAGAGGAGAGGGGGTGGGGGCATGGGGAATTAAAAAGTGACCCAGGGGGTAATGATTATAATATAGATTTTTAGATTTTAATTTAATACAAAATTAATAAATTGTATATATTTATCCGAAAAATCATGTGAGAAGTTGATGTTAACGTGAGAAGCGTGATAAGTGGATCTGAATTGTTGATCACTTTTAATCAAACGCCCCACCATGAATTGCGACTTAGAAAAGAATTTATCTGGTACATAGGTTGTGCATCTTATCTCGGTGCACTTATTTTAATACGCATCAACTTCTCATCCAAGGTTGATAACCATTTCTCACGTCAACATCAACTTCTCATCGAAACCCAACCTTATATATAATTTTGTGAAAAGGAAATTAAGAAAAATGTTATAAAAGACAACTTAACCGCACATTGACTAAAGCTATTAATGTTAGAGATCTTTTTTAAAACAAACTGCAAATTAATTACAGTGATCATTATTGTACTTATTGAAATTTTGAGATTCATTTGTATTTTTGGATAAACCATAAGGACCAGTATTGTAATTTATCACTCAAAATTTAATACAGCCTCCATCTTTAAAGCCGTATTTCTTCTCTCCATATCAAACCATACACGCATCTCTCTCTCTCTCTCTCTCCAATGGACAACCTCGATGCAATCTTTCACTATTCATCTTCTTCAACTTCACCGCCGGCCGCCGTTCCTTCACACTTATCACTAAACATGTCGAATCATAATTCTCATGCTGATCACAGTAATAAAAACCGTTACAGCAGCTACGATCAATCGGATGATGATCACGACCTCCGATTAATCGGAGAAAATCGAAATGGCGTCGTCTCAGATAACATCTTCATCGCCGATCAGGTTTCTCCTACTACTAATAGCTTCAGTACTGGTGACGGTACGGAATTGAATACGGCAAACAAGTTGAACGTCAAAAAAGGCGATAAGAAGATTAGAAAAGCTAAGTACGCATTTCAAACGAGGAGCCAGGTTGATATTCTTGACGATGGGTATAGATGGAGGAAGTATGGTCAAAAGGCTGTCAAGAACAACAAATTCCCTAGGTAAATACGTAATTTTCATTAATCAAATAAGAACCACAAATATTTTACAAACCTGTGAGAACCAATATAAAAAGATTTTTTACATGATTTTTTCTATCAAAACCTATAATTTAAGATATTGTTTTACGTATATTCGGGTACACCATGTGGAAAAAATATTTTGATTCATCTCGTGAGAAACAAGTCTATGTGAAACTATCATATTATAAAACAAATATATACGAAGAAAAAATATCTTAAATCATAGCATTTGATGAAAAAAATATCATGTAAAAAAATATTTTTATACCAATTTTCACGATTTTATAATATATTTGTGGTTCTCATTTGATTTAATATGTGTATATTGGGATGATAAACGTTTAATGTTCAATATATCATATGAAAGTAATCATCATTTCATGATTTCAACCCTAATGTACAGTGAAATAATAGTAAAAAAGAATATCTAAATCTGGAGAAAATAATAACCATCTTTTTGTCTATAGTCAATAGTCAATTTACACAAGATCTAGAACGATCTCGACAAAATTTGACATGGAAATTTAATTACTAAATCCGGTGGAGATGACATTATATTCATTTTATGAAAATGCGATAAGACTTAGCTTATCACGTAGCATAATATACGTACCTCTGGGGATCGATCTAGCTACAGTGTATCTGATTTACTATCCCATTTGATTCGTGTTTAATAAAATTAATGCGTTCTTGTTTGGATCTTTTACTATTATAGAGAAGTCGAGGATACATTCAAACTCTACTTTCGAATGAAGTTTACTGAATCAATCTAGTTCGATATGGTTAATGTATATATATACATTTGAAAAAAAGAAATTTCATCAATTCAAAAATCTTATATTTTTGTTTAACATAATTTCATACTTTCTTAATTTGCTTTGAAAAGTTTGTGTTTTTATGGATTGGAGTAATAAATTAAGGCGTCACATATATTTTTGATGTATATATATATATATATATAGGAGCTACTACCGTTGTACGCAACAAGGATGCAACGTAAAAAAGCAAGTTCAAAGGTTATCAAAAGACGAAGGAGTTGTGGTGACGACTTACGAAGGAATGCATACACATCCAATCGAGAAATCTACCGATAACTTTGAGCATATTTTGACTCAAATGCAAATCTACTCTTCTTGTTAGTTAGCGATAATATATATAAAACAACGAGAACATTAATAAATAGTCATAGAGGAATGCGAATGTATATGGATTTATAAATCACATATATAACAATCGTTTAGCTAGCCATAAATTAATATATGATGGTTTGTTAAGCTGAGTTGAGATCATGTGAGACCAAGTCATTTTCGTGAGACCAAAAAAATAACACTAAACATTCACAGTAAAAGATTGTGAAGGTATTGTGAAGAAAAACCTTCACAGTGTTTTTGCTGTGAAGGTTCGCTGTTTTGCTTACCTTCACAATGAATCGTTGTGAAGTTTTAGTGTTATTTTGTGGTCTCACGGTCTCACGAAAACAGGTTGGTCTCACGTGAACCCAACCCTTGCTAAGCTAGTTTAAAATTATATTCCATCTTAAATATTAATTAGTTGTATGGATTGTGTTTTTGTTTATCCTTACATCAAATAAACAAATATGTAATGAAAACTGTAATACAAATAAATAGGATTGGTTTAATTAGTTTTGTGGTTTTGTAGTAAAGTTTTGTTTAACATTGACGAAGTATTTTAATGTCTTGTAGCATGCATGCATGCCATACTACTATACTTGATTAAAATTGATATATGCATGCCATACTACTATACTTGATTAAAATTGATATATGCATGGTTGTATAACGCTATATCTACGGAGTGCTTGTATTACGAAATAGGTACAAGTGATTGATTGCTCACGTACGAAAATGTGAGAACATTATTTTATTATAATCAATCAAATACATGTGATAATACTAAATCAGAGACGGAGATGACCTTTAGTGCGACCTAGATTGTAGGCCAAGTCGTCTGCAGAGCGCTAGCTAGGTCCCATCACGTGTAGTATCAGATGTGATAAGAATGTTTTTGATGCATTCACTATATGTAATATTAAATCAAAAGACACAAACGACCTTTGGGGTGACCTTTGTAACACCCCATAATTCAATCTGGTGGTCTTTGTAGTTAAATAAGAAATTTTGGGGCTCTTTTGGGAAAAACTCAAAGTTCTGTGGCTGAGTTGTGAAAATGAAAAGTTTGATAAGATAAAACCCTCCTAAACCCTATTTTGTTCCTCATATTTCGGCTGGAGAGTTCTAGAGGGGGGAGAAGGAGTTCAGGAAATCCAATTGAAGGTTGGAGAAGGTGGATCAGCTAGGGACTGAAGAAGTTTCGATTAAGGTATACCTTCACCTTCCTTTCTTAGCTTTGTGTCTAAATGGAGCTTAGATGTTCAACCATCAATGCTTTCTCTTCTTCTTTAAGTGTTTTGAGACAAAACCCAGTGGAAGGGTGTGTTGAATGAATCCCTTGAGGGGTTTGTGAACTCTTGGTGATGTTCCACCCTTCCAATGGAGGTTCTTAAGTTTAATCCATTCTAAGAAGGGGATTTGTGTTTCAAAAGAGTATTTCATGATGGTTTGATTGAGGAATTGATTGATTAAGTAATGAGAATTGTTTCCTTAATGTATACATAGTTTTAGAGTTTGTTTTGGGAAGTTATCTGTCAATTGGAATCAGTTTTGGAGATTTGGATTAAGTTTTCGAGCTGACCCAGGTGAGCAGAACTGAGAGTGCTCGTCCAGAGGGTTACGCGGCTTACTACGCAGTTTGCAAACCGCGTAGCAAACCGCGTAAGTCTCTGTTGGGCGATTCTCGTTTTCTGCTTCGTTGGTCGTTCGGGCTTGGGTTCGAGGCCTGGTTTAAGAGATTGTCTTAAGACGTTATGGGGGATGTTTTAAAGTATAATTGGGGAGTCTAATACCTCCTTTGTTAACCCCAATTCAGGTGATCATTTGGTGTTTAAGTGAGCTCCGTGTAGTGTGTCGTTTAGCCGAGCATCAGGTGAGTTCCCTTATGCATAACTTTTATTTAAAATGATTTGCAAAGGTTTGTATGACTGAAATTGGTTTACTCAAGCTTTATGAACATATGTTTCTCTTGGCACGAAAAGTCTTGTTTTGCAAACAAAGGAGGGTTGCCCTCAAGTACGTGGATCCGCATGTTTTATTGAATTATCATTGGTGGAGTTGGGTTGCACCGTGGGGGGGGGGGGACTACTTGGTTTGCCGTACCCGGCTTTGTAGGGTGTTGCCGTACCCGGCCTTGTAGGGTGTTGCCGTACCCGGCCTTGTAGGGTGTTGCCGTACCCGGCCTTGTAGGGTGTTGCCGTACCCGGCCTTGTAGGGTGTTGCCGTACCCGGCTTTGTAGGGTGTTTGCCATGGTCTTCTCTCCGCTGTGCATACCATTGTTGAAAATGTGATTTGATACGTTACTGTTTTTGTAAAGAAATGTTTTGCTTTAAATGATTTGTGAACGTATTTTCGGGGGAATTCACTAGACCCTATGGTCTAACCCTCGCTTTTCAAAACCAAAACCATTTTCAGGTAAGGATCGCTTAGGTGCAACGTCAAAAGGGAAAGAGAAGGTTTGAGGCGGCGATGTGAGATTAGAGACCGTCTTGATCCAGATTTTATTAGTTGAACATCTCGGTTGTATTTGTTGTTGAACCGTAAGCTTTAAGAATGTTATTAAGTATTGTGATGTAATTGGGACCCTTATGGGCTTTTTGACTAATATTATTATGTTAGGTCTTTTTGGGTTGTTACAAATGGTATCAGAGCCATAGTTTAAGGGATTTAGGTGACCGGATGGGCCTAGACTTAAACTTTGGGGTAGGGACACAACCGAGATATAGGATGGCCATAGGAGGAGACCTAAGAGGAACGAGTGGGATGGGGTGTCGAGAATCATCATGTGAGGTAAATTGGGAATTATACCTGGCCAATATAATTTCGAATTTACAGGCACGTGAGGATGCTTAAATTACCTCATGGGGGTGGTATTGGTATTAAACTTTTGTTTTGTGTGTTTTGTATCAGTTTCGTCATGACTGGAAGATCGTCAAGGAGCAAGTCTGTGCCCAGTGTAAGAATGGCCACGTCTGAGGAGGTTCAAGTGGACGAACCTGTGGTCCCTCCAAGGGCGCCGGCTGCCCGGGGTAGAGGAAGAGGTCGTGGAAGGGGACGTGAGACCATTCCACGTAAGGCTACTACCAATGTGGAAGGTGCCCGTCCAAAGAAGAAAACTCCGACTGGTCGCCGAACTAAAAGTGTTGAGGCACCGTCCGAGCGGGAAAAGTCTCATCGAGAGGGCTCGACAGTGGGGAATCATGCCTTTGTGACCCAAGAGGCCTTCGCCACCGAAATGGTGAAGCTGCAGAAAAAGTTGGACCGATGGATGAATCATCATGATGTTTCGGCATCGGGGAGTAAGGAGAACAGTGGAAGTAAAGCGGCCACCGAACTGTCCAGCCCGCCTCTGACAGAAGTTGGAAGCCACAAGCAACCCACGACGCTAGTGGCGAATGAGTCGGCAGCTAGAGGATGTAGTCACAAAGCATTCTCATCTTGCAAACCTCCTACCTTCCAGGGGGAATGCGACCTGGTATTAGCCATAAGGTGGGTTCGAGAAATGGAGTTGGTGTTCGACATTTGTAAGTGTGCCGAAGAGGATAAGGTGATCTATGCCCTATCTATGTTGAAGTCGGAGGCCATCTTTTGGTGGGATGCCGAGACTGGAGGATTGGGATCGTCGGTGGCTAAGGCTATGAGATGGGAAGAATTCGTGAGAAAGTTCAAAGCTCAGTTTTTCCCTCTGGCGGCGATCAAGAAGTTGGAAGAAGAATTTTTGAACCTAGCACAAGGAGACATGACCGTGAGGGAGTACACTTCCAAGTTTATTGAGAAAGCCCGTTTTGCGGAATTGTATGTCCTAACCGAGGAGCGCCGAGTCGAGAGGTACCTATTTGGGTTGAAGGGTAGCATTCGGGAGTTGGTAATGGCAAGAAATCCTACTACCTTCCAAGCGGCTATAAATGCGGCCGAGTTGGTAGAGAGGGAAAAAGATCGTCAGCAAACTGAGAGGGCCGGGGAAAAGAGAAAATGGGATGGATCGGGAAATGATGCTCGAAAGGGTAAAGTTTCGAGGCCGGAGCCGCGTGGAAATCGGGGATATGGCGACAAACCGTGCGGGAAGTGCCACCGGATGCATAAAGGGGAATGTAGGGCGGACTCGGGGTTATGTTACCTGTGCGGAGCGCCGGGGCATGTGTCAAGGGATTGCCCGAAGAAGCGTGGTTGTTTTCAGTGTGGGTCACCGGACCACTGTCGATTTGATTGTCCTATGTTAAAGAAAGGAGGATCGGGTCAGTTTGGGAATCGTCAAGGGGTGCAGGGAGTTGAGAAGAAAGAGGAGCCGGCGCGCGCGAAGGGGCGCGCATTTCGTATGACTGCGGATGAGGCGGAGGAAACTCCGGATGTCGTGACAGGTACCTTTTTGGTGAACTCTTTATGTGCCAACGTGTTATTTGATTCGGGGGCGAATCGCTCCTTTGTATCTCCTGTTTTCGTGAAACGTTTGGGGGTGAGGCCTAAGCGTTTGGGTAGTGCTTTAGAAGTGGAGACCGCCGATGATAACGTGGTACTTGTTAGTAGTGTGGTGGAGGAGTGTTGTATAGACATAGAGGGGAGTTTGATGCCGATACGTTTATACCCTATGCCGATGGGAGAGTTTGATGTAGTGTTGGGGATGGATTGGTTAGCAAAGAATGATGCTACCATCGTCTGCAACAAGAAGTTGATTCGTGTACGATTGCCAGATAAGGGAATGGTAGTGATTTATGGGAACCGTCGAGATAGGAAGTCTAGTCTTATTTCCTTAATTAAGGCTACTAAATGTTTGAGGAAGGGATGTCCGAGTTACCTAGCCTATGTGGTGGATGCAAAGAAAGCAAAGCGCGGGGTAGGAGATGTACCGATAGTGGGTGAGTACCCGGAGGTATTTCCGGATGATTTGTGCGATCTACCACCGGATCGCCAGATCGAGTTCCGAATCGACTTGGTGCCAGGAGCCACACCAATAGCTCGTGCACCATATCGGTTGGCACCTTCCGAGATGAAGGAGATGATGACTCAACTCCAAGAGTTGCTAGACAAGGGGTTCGTGAGACCGAGTACCTCGCCGTGGGGTGCGCCGGTACTGTTTGTGAAGAAGAAGGACGGGACTATGAGGATGTGCATCGATTATCGCGAACTCAACAAAGTCACTGTCAAGAACAAGTATCCCCTTCCCAGGATTGACGACTTGTTCGATCAGTTACAAGGAGCTAGCTACTTTTCAAAGGTAGATCTGAGATCGGGATACCACCAACTCAAGGTGTGAGGAGAAGATATTCCAAAAACAACTTTTCGGACCCGATACGGTCATTATGAGTTTTTAGTAATGCCGTTCGGATTAACGAATGCTCCCGCCGCGTTCATGGATTTGATGAATAGGGTGTGCCAACCCTATTTAGATAAATTCGTGATTGTCTTCAAAGACGACATTCTCATCTACTCAAAGTCGGAGGAAGAGCATAGGGAGCATTTGAGAGCAGTGTTGGAATTGTTGAAGCGGGAGAGACTTTATGCCAAATTCTCGAAATGCGAATTTTGGCTTCGCGAGGTGCAGTTTTTGGGACATGTGGTGACCCAGAGTGGAATCAAGGTTGACCCGGCAAAAGTGGAAGCTATTAAGAACTGGGAACCGCCTAGAACGCCGTCCGAAGTCCGTAGTTTCCTTGGGTTAGCGGGGTATTATCGGAAGTTCATCAAAGACTTCTCGAAGATTGCTACTCCGTTGACTTCTTTGACCAAGAAGAACGTCAAGTTCAATTGGACCGAAGGGCAAGAAGAAGCTTTCCAGAAGTTAAAAGAAATGTTGAGTGAGGCTCCAATTCTAACCTTACCCGAGGGAACGGAAGACTTTGTAGTGTACATCGACGCCTCTAAATTGGGCTTGGGGTGTGTCTTGATGCAGCGTGGTAAAGTGATCGCTTATGTGTCCCGTCAATTGAAGGAGCATGAGAAGCGATACCACACACACGATTTAGAGTTGGCGGCCGTCGTTTTCGCCTTGAAGATTTGGAGGCATTATTTGTATGGGACGAAGTGTAAAATCTTCACCGACCACAAAAGCCTTCGTCACATCTTCGATCAGAAGGAGTTGAACATGAGACAACGCAGGTGGATGGAACTGTTATCAGACTACGACTGTGAGATTGAATACCATCCCGGGAAAGCCAATGTAGTGGCTGACGCCTTGAGCCGTAAGGAAAGGGGAGAGGCTTCGAAGATCATAGCCTTGAGGGCTGAGGTTACGTTTAACCTACTGGGTGAAATAAGGAAATGGCAAGTGGAAGCGTCCGCGGTTGAGAATCTCAAGAAAGAGCGGATGGTGGGGAACGTGGACTCCCTAGTAGAAGATAGCCGAGGACTGAAATGCCTCAATGGTAGAATATGGGTTCCGAAATTGGGGAATGTACGGAAGTTGATTCTAGAGGAGGCTCACAAATCAAAGTACTCCGTCCATCCGGGAACGAACAAGATGTTTGGTGATTTGCGACAAGACTATTGGTGGCCGGGTATGAAAAAGGATATAGCTTATTTTGTTGAAAGGTGTGATACTTGTCTGAGGGTGAAAGTGGAGCACCAGCGACCGTACGGAAGACTCCAACCCTTGGATATTCCGGTTTGGAAGTGGGATCAAATTGCGATGGACTTCGTGACGAAGCTTCCTAGAACTCCAAAGGGTTACGATGCCATTTGGGTGATCGTAGATCGACTCACCAAGTCGGCGCATTTCCTGCCAATAAAGGAATCCTACCCGATGGAGAAGTTGGCAAAGTTGTACATTGACGAGATAGTGACCCGCCATGGGGTGCCGTCGTCAATAGTCTCTAATCGTGATAGTCGATTTACGTCGACTTTTTGGAGAAGCTTTCAGCGAGAAATGGGGTCTCAAATCAAGATGAGCACCGCATACCATCCCCAGACTGATGGTCAGAGTGAACGAACCATCCAGACCCTGGAAGACATGTTGAGAGCTTGCGTGTTAGATTTTCAGGGTTCGTGGGAGAACCACCTACCGTTGATTGAATTTGCGTATAACAATAGTTACCACGCAAGCATTAAGGCTGCTCCTTATGAGATACTCTATGGTAGGAAGTGTCGGACACCTCTTTGTTGGAACGAGGTCGGGGAGAAACAATTGGCTGGACCCGAGATAGTTCAGTTGACTGCTGACAAGATCGACCAAGTGAGGGAAAGGCTGAAAGTTGCTCGTGACCGACAAAAGAGTTATGCTGACAAGAGGCGTAAGGATATTGAATTCCAAGTCGGGGATAAGGTGATGTTAAAAGTATCGCCTTGGAAGGGGGTAATCAGATTTGGGAAGAGGGGAAAGTTAAGCCCCCGCTACATAGGACCGTTCAAGATTATTGAGCGCATCGGATAAGTAGCTTATAAGTTGGAGTTACCTGTGGAACTGCAGAGAATTCATAATACCTTTCACATGTCGAATCTGAGGAAATGCTTAGCGGAAGCCGATATGGCTATACCTCTGCATGAAGTCCAGATTGATGAGAAACTGAACTTTGTGGAAGAGCCCGAAGCTATCACCGATCGCAAGGTTCGGAGAACAAGGAACAAAGAGATTAGCCTAGTGAAAGTGTTGTGGCGATTCCACAAAGGGAGTGAGGCAACGTGGAAAACCGAGACAGATATGAGAGCGAGGTACCCACACCTTTTCAGTGATGAGATTCCGGGGACGGAATCCTGTTAAGGGGGAGGTGATGTAACACCCCATAATTCAATCTGGTGGTCTTTGTAGTTAAATAAGAAATTTTGGGGCTCTTTTGGGAAAAACTCAAAGTTCTGTGGCTGAGTTGTGAAAAGGAAAAGTTTGATAAGATAAAACCCTCCTAAACCCTATTTTGTTCCTCATATTTCGGCTGGAGAGTTCTAGAGGGGGGAGAAGGAGTTCAGGAAATCCAATTGAAGGTTGGAGAAGGTGGATCAGCTAGGGACTGAAGAAGTTTCGATTAAGGTATACCTTCACCTTCCTTTCTTAGCTTTGTGTCTAAATGGAGCTTAGATGTTCAACCATCAATGCTTTCTCTTCTTCTTTAAGTGTTTTGAGACAAAACCCAGTGGAAGGGTGTGTTGAATGAATCCCTTGAGGGGTTTGTGAACTCTTGGTGATGTTCCACCCTTCCAATGGAGGTTCTTCAGTTTAATCCATTCTAAGAAGGGGATTTGTGTTTCAAAAGAGTATTTCATGATGGTTTGATTGAGGAATTGATTGATTAAGTAATGAGAATTGTTTCCTTAATGTATACATAGTTTTAGAGTTTGTTTTGGGAAGTTATCTGTCAATTGGAATCAGTTTTGGAGATTTGGATTAAGTTTTCGAGCTGACCCAGGTGAGCAGAACTGAGAGTGCTCGTCCAGAGGGTTACGCGGCTTACTACGCAGTTTGCAAACCGCGTAGCAAACCGCGTAAGTCTCTGTTGGGCGATTCTCGTTTTCTGCTTCGTTGGTCGTTCGGGCTTGGGTTCGAGGCCTGGTTTAAGAGATTGTCTTAAGACGTTATGGGGGATGTTTTAAAGTATAATTGGGGAGTCTAATACCTCCTTTGTTAACCCCAATTCAGGTGATCATTTGGTGTTTAAGTGAGCTCCGTGTAGTGTGTCGTTTAGCCGAGCATCAGGTGAGTTCCCTTATGCATAACTTTTATTTAAAATGATTTGCAAAGGTTTGTATGACTGAAATTGGTTTACTCAAGCTTTATGAACATATGTTTCTCTTGGCACGAAAAGTCTTGTTTTGCAAACAAAGGAGGGTTGCCCTCAAGTACGTGGATCCGCATGTTTTATTGAATTATCATTGGTGGAGTTGGGTTGCACCGTGGGGGGGGGGGACTACTTGGTTTGCCGTACCCGGCTTTGTAGGGTGTTGCCGTACCCGGCCTTGTAGGGTGTTGCCGTACCCGGCCTTGTAGGGTGTTGCCGTACCCGGCCTTGTAGGGTGTTGCCGTACCCGGCCTTGTAGGGTGTTGCCGTACCCGGCTTTGTAGGGTGTTTGCCATGGTCTTCTCTCCGCTGTGCATACCATTGTTGAAAATGTGATTTGATACGTTACTGTTTTTGTAAAGAAATGTTTTGCTTTAAATGATTTGTGAACGTATTTTCGGGGGAATTCACTAGACCCTATGGTCTAACCCTCGCTTTTCAAAACCAAAACCATTTTCAGGTAAGGATCGCTTAGGTGCAACGTCAAAAGGGAAAGAGAAGGTTTGAGGCGGCGATGTGAGATTAGTGACCGTCTTGATCCAGTTTTTATTAGTTGAACATCTCGGTTGTATTTGTTGTTGAACCGTAAGCTTTAAGAATGTTATTAAGTATTGTGATGTAATTGGGACCCTTATAGGCTTTTTGACTAATATTATTATGTTAGGTCTTTTTGGGTTGTTACAACCTTAGTCGCCAAGGGCGGAGGTAGGACTTTCGTTGAGGGTGGTCCTCTCGTTTCAATCCTTTTTATGCAAAATCAACAATCATTTTTAGAGCGTGTCGAATCTTTGCCCAAGTGTGGTCGATCTCGACTTTAATATAGTGTGAGGAGATGTAAAACCCTTTTAAATCTCTCAAAAACGGTTTTTAGTTGGAACACACACACACACACTATATATATATATATATATATATATATATATATATATATGGGGTCATTCAAGGAAGAACTAGTTATTTTGTGGTAACTGTAAGAACCAATGTGAGCCACATATTAAGCTATAAATTAGGAAATTATTAATTTTGGTAATTTTGTTTGAACTTTAAATAAAAGGGCATTTTAGGTATTTTTAAAATCTTCTCTCTCCTCTCTCCGACCTCTTCCCTTCGGTCTCCGGTCTCCGGCCTCCGGTGACACCAAGATGCCTTTGAAAATGCACTGTGATACCCTTTGAAACTGCACTGTGATACCCTTTGCATGTGATACCCTTTGAAAATGCACTGTGATACTTGTATGTTACAGCCACATGGTATATGTGATTCATACTATAAGACAACAACCACATGGTATCAATGTGATACCACATGTGATACCGCTTTGATTCATATGTGATACCACTGTGATACCACATGGAATGGAGGGAGCAAAACGATTACTAAAAGATAGCACAATCTGTACTCATGATGGTTGTTGGTTGCGTTGGTGATGCTCACGGTCGTGGAAACGAGATTAGAAGACCGGCTGAGAGTTAACTGGTGAGAAACAGCCGGTGACGGCTATGATGGTGGTTCTCGAAGGTGAAAAGAAGAGGAATAGAAAGAGGCGTTCGAAGCCTGGTACAGGGGCGACAGCGACGATTTTCCAGATGGAAAACGAAGAAGAACGGGAGAAGACGGTGTCAGGAATGTGGTGGCGGTTTGCTTGGCCGAGCAGAAGGTTTAGAGGGGGTGGCCGACGATTACGATTGTCGCCGGTGTGTGGTCATGTGGTTATTGTTGTGTACGGCGGTTGTTGAACGGAGAATCGAGAGGAGAAGAGGAAGGAGACGGCAGCAGGAAGCGGCGATGGTTGAAGACTGGGTGGTTACCGGATGGAGACGGCTTTCAACGCAGATCGTGGAGAAGATAGAGAAACGAGAGGAGAGTCAGAGATGGAGGGCGCCGGCGACCGGCGGTGGCTGGAGGTTACTGACGGCGGCGGTTCGCCGACGACAGATGGTGGCTGGTTGCGATGGGAAGTTGAAAGGGGTGGGATGAAAAGTGAAATTAGGGTTTCTAAAAAAACACTTTATATTAAAACACATCAGTTATAAGTATGAGTTGTCAAAATAAATCAAATTACCAATTTGCCCTTATTTTTATTTTTGGAAGTAACATTAATTATTTTAAATGTGTGGCTCACATTGGTTCTTACAGTTACCACAAACTATATATATATAGGGTCCCCTTCTTTTGCTAACCAACCCATTGGTACTAACCGTGCTAACTTTTTTTTACCAATGAGATTGTACCAATTTGTTTGGTTTAAGGTTCCTTTCCACGGTTTAAGCAAGGGTATAAATGGTATTTTCAATTAAAAAGTGGATTAGGATGATTCCTTTTTTTAGCATTATCTTGTTTCCTTAATTAATTTAATGATAATTATGGTATTAAAAAATAAATTCAGTTATATTTTTAAGTAATTTGTATTTCATTTTTTGGAAACCATATTTCATTAAAAATCGTGCAGTTGTGAATATGTGCATATATACAGATGTGAATATGTGCATATATGCACATCTGCATATGTGCAAAGCCATCTCAACAGGCCATAATGCACATATGCACAGTTTATGTGCACATATGCACATAATCAGATTGTTGAATAAATAAGTACGACAGTTTATGTGCACATATGCACATAAACAAATAGCGTGTATACCATAAGAATAATCAAACCAACATGCCAAAATAATCATATGCACAATTTATGTGCACATAAGCAAATTGTTGAATCCGATGAATGCTCCGGCGATGGAGCAATAGTCAGATCCGGTGACCTCGCTGGCGGCGGAGGTGGTGGGAGGAAGGCGGAGGCGGCGGAGGTGGTGGGAGGAAGGCAGAAGCGGCGGAGGTGGTGGGAGGAAGGCGGAGGCGGCGGAGGCGACGGAGGTGGGAGGAGGAAGGCAGAAGCGGCGGAGGTGGTGGGAGGAAAGCGGAGGCGCCGGAGGTGGTGGGAGGAAGGCGAAGGCGCTTGAGATGCTTGTAAACGATGGCGGAGGCGGCGGAGGTGGTGGGAGGAATGGTGGAAGATACCCACGATTTTTTTATTTAAGATATGTGATAACCATCCCTTAAAATTAGGTGATTCCATTTTAATCTTTGTTGGTTTGGACAAAAATGCCCATCTGCACTTATGCACAAATGTCAACCTTCTCTTTTTTAATTTTAAATAATATTATAACCCTTGATTTAATTATAACCGTTGATCTTAATAATCTATGGTTGTGATCGGTTAGCACGGTTAGTACCAATGGGTTGGTTAGCAAAAGAAGGGCCCTCTCTCTCTCTCTCTCTCTATATATATATATGTATATATATGGTTGGGTTCCGGTAAGAGCGTGAAAACAAAACTTTCATATACCTTCAACTAGCTTTATTTACCTAATTTTATCATCATGACCGAAACGTTAACAAGTTTATTCATGTGAAAATGATAATAAACGTACATAAATGTTACCTTATGAGGTAGCATTCTCGGTCATCAAAATGGATTATGGCAACTGTTTATAACTTGGTAAACGCTTACCGAATAAGAGACCATCCTTATTTACCCGGTAAGACTCTCAATCATTACCCATTCATAACACGATTTTCCATTATTTTAAAATATGAATGTAAGTGATGAACTTAAACATAAAAATTGTATTTAATAATTATTAAAAGAAAGTGTGTGCAATAAGCTAATTGGTACCAATAAAGTGTGTGAGTAATAAGCTCCAAATAAACCTCAATCTACATGTATATCAACCTTGCTACATGGGTGAGGGTGTGCCTAGGAATACCCTAGGCCAAGCTTGGCTCCGCCCATGTTGGTCGCGGGTCAACTCGTCCACACACCAGTAACATCATATTCTTTTATGTGTATTATCACATGTTATAAGGGTGTTTTTACATTTTCGTAACATGAAAGTGTTTTCGTTTGAACTTTCATATATATATATATATATATATATATATATATATATATATATATATATATATATATATATATTGTTGATAGTTCTTTTAGATGGGTGACGTTTAGAGGAAAGGAGAGTAGAAACATTTTGGTGATTGGTGTACTTTTTCTTCTTCCTGTCTTGGTCTCATATAACCGCCCTTGTTTGTTAGCCTCTGGCTATCTTTTTCAATGAATTGCCGTTTCCAAATATATATATATATATATATATATATATATATATATATATATATATTTATATTGTTGGAGTCCCATTTCGACTTGACGTCATGTTGTCTCTCTTCTCTCTACGTATTGAAAAATCTTTTCATATATCTTCTCTATCTATATATACTTTTGAATTTTGATGGCAATATTTTAAGTTCACATAAATTTCTCATAAAAACCTTTCTAACCAACACTTTTTCAATAAAAATCAGCATGACTTGTTTCTTTTTTTTCATAAAATTTAAGAGAATCCAAAAGTGGACCTGGATCAATACATGTTTGTAATAAATGGAATACATATTCAGATATCAAAGGGAAAGTGGGCAGCCTCTGGCGTGTAGCTCAGTTGGCAAAGAGATGGGTGATTTTGTTCAAATACATAACAGGTCATGCGTTCGATCTCATGCCCCTCCACTAGGCTCAGCCGTTGAGTGAGTCAAAAAATGCCCCTCACATTGGTATCCTTGGAGGCAGGTTCCGTGTGAGGCCGGTTAGGGTTGCCGGTAATCAACTTTTTTGCCAAAAAAGGGAGAGGGGCCATATTTAAAGCAAAGATAGGTTAGGCTGGGCTAACCAATATATATTTGGGCTAGCAGCTAAGATAGGTATAACAAGTTTCATGTTTCATATTTATGGCTGTTGTTATAATTATTTATATCTTTATTAAAATTAATTGATTATAAACTTTAAAGTTTACTTCGTCTATGAACATGGATGATAATTAATTTAAGTTATTCATAACTACTAGTTTAATAAAGGCAATCAAAATCAAAAAGTTAAGGACGACGCATATATTGACCTCTAGCTAGTGAATTTATTGTGTATTTTAATGGATGTAATTTACATTTTTTATTATTAATAAAACATATAATAAAAAATAATGCCATTATTATATAGTAAGCTGGCAAGAAGCTCCCCACATTTAGGCACCTAAATAATGTAAATTATGGTAGAAAACCAATATAAAAAAGGAAATTAATTCAAATGCGCAATTTCAAAGTTCACTCACTGAAATGCCTAAAATCTCCTCAATTTAACCAAAATACCCAAGATTTTTATGAAAAGTCCGTGATCACGGATTCCTTTATGAATTGAAGTTTTGGTATGTGAAATGGATGTGCCATCCCTGAAACCATTCGTGAAATTGAGAGTGGTGCCATCCTTTATGTTTTATTTGAATAAAAATTGCGTTTTATAATATCAAAATTGAACCAAGTCCGTGATCACGGATAAAAATTCAATTCGGAAAAGGAGTCCGTAATCACGCACCATTTCACGAATTTTTTGGGTATTTTGATTAAATTGGGGAGATTTTGGGTATATCAATAAGTCAAAGTCAAACTTGAAGCATTTTAATTAATTTTCCTATAAAAATGCATTGAAGTGCACTTTTTTTTTGATTTGGCTCCTAATTTAATTAAAATATAGATGTAGGGAGCCATGTTCAACCCTTGGGCCTGAAGCACGCAGCCCAAACCTCGACCAGCCCACCTGCATGCTCAGAACCGGACCTGCGCCCTCTTCTTCCTGACTAGACGCCTCGCGGCTCGCACAGCCTGGGCCCTGGGGTGCCATTTATCGACCATTTCGGTCCATTTTCGAGATCGTTTTTAATGGTGAAAAAATTTGACACTAAAATCAATTAAAAAAAGAACATTACGATGCGAGCACCAATTTTACAAATTCGCGTTTAGGGATTTGGTATCCAAATTGTTCTTCGAAGTTCGAACACAACTATAAATATTATTCACTGCATATCATCATCTTAGCAATTCGAACGCGAACTAACCTACTTAAATAATTCGAAGAACACGAGCTTCATGAAGTTAACATATATACAACAATTTACGTTTGAAGCTCTTCATCATAGATCATGGTGTGCGGTTGCGATCAATCATCTAGATTAATACTTCGACAACAGAATAAAGATCCTCAAAGTATGGGGGTGTTTGGGATTGCTTATTTAAAACAACTTATGCTTATTTTTAAAAATGTTTATCAACATATGTCGTGATAAAAAAGAGTTGGGGGTAAAAATGTAATTTGGACAAATAAGTTATAACCAGTTATTTGTTTAACTTACTAAAAACAACTTATTTGTGGCGTGGAAAAGTCATAAACACATTTTTTTTTCAATCCAAACACTAAAAATAGCTTATTTACGGTGAGAAAAAACAATAAGCAAATAAGTCAAAAAAGATAAGCAATCCAAAACACCTCCTAAAGGCGTTAAATCAGCCACTTCATGAAATATGACACAAGTATATATGTTCTACTCTTGAACTATTATGGAACCTCATCAAAACTCAATCTCAAATCAAGCATGAAAAAAATATGATTGCACATAGAAAAATAACTACACCATTAAATAACTATAAAATCTTCACCCAAAATATCTCTATGTCCTAATAAAATATATTATAAAACTTAAGTTTATAGGACCAAATCAAAAAGCGTCATTTCTTAAAATGTCACAACAGGTTTATATGACGGCTTTAGGTGTTTTAACAAATTTTTTTATCACGTTGTATTAACTATTTTATATTAAACTACTTGAAAAAATGTTTTATAGACAAAAGTGTCCTATAAAAATATGGGTTTATAGGATGTTCTTCAAACTGTGGTATAAATTAGCTAATACGAAAAATTCTTAAAACCATCCTAAAAATCTTGCTAAAACAGTAAAAAAAACGTTCTATAAATATATTGTAACACTTTTAAATAGAACGTTTTATAGTTTGATTCTAAAACTTGAATTCTTTAAAATATTCAATTAGAATAGTTTAAACATTTTAAGCGTCATACAAAACCGGTTTTAGAACAATTTAAATTCTTCATTCTGAAATATTTAATCATGATGATCGTTTTTTACTTAATTATAATCTTGGTGCACGAATTGTGAAGGTTTTTATTTGAGAATGTTCTGTTATAAACAATGTTCTAAAAAACTCGCCACACAGCCGCCATGGCACCAAGGCTTGTGTCTCACGCCATGTTAAGCCCATGGCACGCCATGACCTAATGCGCAGTTTTCGTAATCTGGTATTTGAATTTTCTTTACATTTTTAATGTCTTATTTGCAAGTTTTTTAATATATAACCTAATTTAATTTGCTTATTATTATTGGTATATTGAATAACACTACAAAACATATATTTTTATATATAATATTATATATGAATTACAAATTTGACGCCATAAGTCACGCCTTGAAAACGCCGTGGCTTCGCCGTGGCTCCTAAGGCTTGAGGCTTGGTCTCGTCGCCACGCCACGTCTCACGCCATTTAATACCTTGGTTATAAATAAAAAGAGTGTGTTTTTTCATTAGGATGAACATATTTAGTAAAAATTGGTTTTTGACACAAAACTCTCCTTATAAGATTAGTGAATAAATCGAAGTTATTACCAAACAGTTACATATTTTTTCCCAATAAATTGTGAGAAATTGCCACAAACAATCATTTCTCTGTAAATATGCTTCAAATTTTAGCTAAAAAATGAAAACAATTTAAAGAAATGTGTATTTGTAGCAATTTCCCATAAATTGTGAGTATTAAATTCGACGGTTAACAAATATACATTTTTAGTGAAATATGATTGTGTAGATGTGGGTGTGGAGTTGTTTAAGAGCATCCACGGCTAGGCATGGCAATAGGGCGGGTATGGGGCGGGGTTCTCCATCCCCGGCCTCGGCCTCGGTTTGTGATACCCTCCTCCGGCCTCGGGCGGGTACGTGGATACCAACCCCGTCCCCGGTCAACTTTCGGTCAAGACCCGGTCAACATCCGTCCCCGGTTCCCCGACCCGGTTGGTGTTTTTTTGGTTTTTTTAACAAATATTTTGCTGCTGTATTTTTAAAATTGGGAAAAAATAAATATTTTTAACAACCATCTGAGATGATTACAAATTGAAAAGGAATAAATATTTTTAAAATTTATTATATATTTTAAATATATAAAATAAATAAAATTTTAATTATATATATATATACCGGGTCCGGGGTGGGTCGGGGGATGGTCACCCCGGCCCGGTTTTTTGAAAGTGGGTTTCCCCGGCCCCGGCCCCGGTACTCGGTTTGGCGGGGAATCCCCGGCCCCGATCGGGTAGGGTGGACCGGGTTTCCCCATCGGGTCGGGTCAAATTGCCATGCCTATCCACAGCGTTTTGTTCTTCAAAACTATGGACCGCTTCTTATTTATTTTTAACCATTGTGAAGGATCAGTATATTGCCACATAGAAGGACTTGGTTCATCTGCAAGGACCGCTTCTTCTCCAAATAATGGTGGGACCAAAAATTATAATAATAATAATAATTTAGAATTTAGGTTTTTAATTTTATTTATACTTTATCCAAACAAACTTATAATTCCAAGTTTTAATTAACTTAATTCAATAAAAGATTAAAAGTTATGTGAAAATTAAAAATTATCTGAAAAATGAAAAATATTTGTAACAGCTATTAAAATTTTACTTTTATTTTAATTTATTATAAATTTCAATTATTTTAACACATAATTATCATAATTAATTTTTAATATTATATTTTATCATTATAATTTTATATTATTATAGTGTTTATTAAATTAAGAGGAATTAATTATGGACCGGTCCATGATTGAGTGTGAAAGATTTATAAAATGTATAAAAAAGAGAAAACTGATGTAACAGTAAAAAAAACTGACGTGGCACAACCATAAACCTTTAAGGCCATCCGTAACGCAACCCTCAAGCCCTCAAGCGCCACATCAGCGTCACATCAGCTTTTCTCCTAACCCTCTCCTCAAACCCTCAAGCCCTAAAGTGGCGTAACGCAATCCTCAAGCCCTCTTGCCATCTGATTTTTTTTAATTTTTTTATTTATACATTTAATTATTTAACAAAATAAAAATATTTATATATTTTTTAATAAATAAAAATAAGATAAATAATAAAAATAAAAATTCATATCATTCATTAAAAATAAAAATTACAAAATACAAAACACTAAAAAAATAAAAATTACAAAATACAAAATTACCCAAAATTATGTAATTTTCTAATTCTCTCTTTCTTCGCCAAAGTAGCCCTCAAAATATCTCCCGTAAGGTGATCATACGAGGTTATGAAAAACTCGAAGTCTTTATCAAATCGTTTTTCTCGTTCGATTTCTCGTTCGAGTTCCAACTTATCTAGTTCGAGTTTTTTCATTTTGTACTCCATTGTATCATCAATCTTCTCGTTGAACTTCGTCAACAACTGAGTAACACTTTCGTTCGTATTCGACCCGCTCGTATTACTCGTTGATTTTTTTTGCCTTGTTTCTCCCGATGGGTCGTTGAAGTTGCTCGACCTCGTTGACGTCTTCATCGTCATCATCGGAAGGTTTGGTACGTTTTGAACCCCGCGATGAAGTTGTCGTCATCGTTGGAACGGCTCCCCATTTTGGACATTTTTTGAGGACTTCCCAAGCTTGTTCGTGAGTGAAAGCAAACCCAAGTTGTGTTCGGTACCGTTCGTGTGCCGTTCGTGAAATGTCGGCCTCACTCATTCCGCTTGATCTATTAGTGACCAAGTTGTTGTAGATGCCGCCAAAAGAATTTATTCTTTTATTGAGGTCGTTGAACTTGGTGTTGAGTTGATGAGTTGTTCTATAATTTCCGCGACCCATAAAACTAAAGAACACTTGCCCGATTCGGGTCCAAAAACTTTCTACATTTATGTAAATTCAAGTATAAGAATATTAACAAGAATAATAATAATATTAATAATATTAATAATATTAATAATAATAATAATAACAATAATAATAATAATAATAACAATAAAAATATTACCACCGGTTTGTGCGTTACCGACAACGGGGTCCTCCGAAACGTCAACCCACGCCGACACTAACGCGAGTTCCTCGTCTTTACTCCACATCTGTTTGGCGGCTCTACTTTCATATTGTTTGTTTTTTCCTTTTCTCGTTGGTGTCGGGTTTGATGGTTCCGGGATAGATTGTTGTGTGTAGATGAATTGTGGTGTGTGTGGGCTAGAATGTTGGGTTTCCGGAACAATGTCGTCGTCGAGATCGATTGCGGGTGAAGGAAGATTGTAGTTGGCCGGAGTAAAACATTGTTGAATCAAACCGGGACGTGTAAATTGGTAAGGAAATTGTTGGGGAAATTGTTGGAAAAATTGTTGCGAAAATTGTGGCGGAAATTGTTGCGGAAATTGTTGCGGAAATTGTTGCGGAAATTGTGGCGGAAATTGTTGCGAAAATTGCGGATGATAATCTTGTTGTGAAAACGCTTGGAAACCAAGCTCCGGGTCTTCTTGCGGTTGCGGTGTATCCGGTCGGTTACGACGGGATGTAGGTGTTTTGTTTGGATTCATGATGAAATTTGAGAGAGTTTGAGAGAATTTGAGAGAGTTTGAGAGAGTTTGAGAGAATTTGAGAGATTTTGGTGTGAAAAATATAGAGAATGGAAGAGAATGAGAGAATGAGAGTTGTTTTGTGTGAAAAATAAAATGGGTTTTAGGATTATATATATAGTGTGATTAAATTGAAAAAAAAATTAAAAATAGCCGTTGTCAACGTCTTTATTTTCAAATTATTAAAAAAAAACAACTGGGTTGAACGGGTTTTGGAACCCGGGGCTGGAACCCGAGCCCGAGCCCGCTCCCCCCGTAGCATAACCCGCTGGAGCCCGCCCTAGCCGAGCCCGACCCCGAGCCCGCACACGTTACCGATGGCCTAAGAGGTGATGATTGTGGGTGCTCTAATGTTTTGATTTTAATGCTTACCTGTACATGTATCCCTGACCCAACTTTACTACTACATGTACTTTCACACTATACTACACTACACTCCACAATCAATTAATGTCCTCTTAAATTTTTTTATTTCTTATTTCTTAAAATATCATCATATCATGTGCTACTCCCTAAATATCTACTAATATTATTCTATGCATTCACATGTTTAATATACAATCAAAATCATGTGCATTATCATTTTAAATGATTTATTTGAGTATATAACCATCAATTAATATTAAAACTATTGATAAAAGAAAAAATGTGTATCTGAAATTACATGGGCGAACCTACTCATAAAGGAAGTGGTGCATGGGATCCGCTCGATCAGCATGTTGTAATGAAATTTTATTGTCGGTTGTATTTGTGTATCCATATAATTTTTAAGTGTGCTCTCATATATTTTTCAAACATAAATTAAAACAAAAGTGTGAGGTTGGTTGATTGGTTGAGGTGGTACTTTTGTTTATATAGGTCTTGGGTTCCAACCTTGTTGACAACAAATAAGTCGTTTATATTTTAATTTTTAGTTACTAAAAAAGGTAAACAAATATATATCAAATAATTGAATTCATGACCTCAACTAGAAGATACAAAATCTTACTAATCAATTAGAACTAGTTTTTATTTACAATTTTCCCATTCTTGCTTTTGTTTTTCTTAAATATATTTCATCTACATGGAGCAGAGTGAAATGGGCTTTCCTTTATCTCATTTGGTCGCATAGAAACAAAGTGGTGTTCAAAGGGGAAAAAGGAAAAATTGCCGACCTTGTCTTTGAGTTTCAAAGAAAAGTGTTCAAGTGGGTTAAGAGAAGAGACAACAATCAAGCGATGGATGGACGAGTGGCTGACGGATCCATCAACTTTGTAGCGGGTTCGTGTTGCTCGGGGGTGCGATAAATCGGGGTGGTCGTATTCCAGCATGTTCGTTGGGGAGGGTGGGGACGACCGTTTGCATCTCGCAATCTTTCCTCTCTTTCTCGCTCCGACGTTTCAGGTTTGGTGGTGTTCTCTTCTGGTGGTTCCGTTCTGTTATGCTATTTTTCTTGTGATTCTCGTTTCGTTTGTTGTGGTGTTGTTTTGTATCTGGACACTCTTTTGGTGGTGGTTTTGGTGGTATATAATTTTGTTTCTTGTAAAAAAAATTAATCTTAAATTTGTTTTTGTCTCGTTCTAATGGCAACACATTTTTATCCAAAATAACTTGACGATAAAATAAAATTAATCAAATTTAACAATTAATTTAGTACTAAGAAAACTAAAATATTCTCTCGAAATCAACAAAAAACATAAAAAATCTCCTGAGTTCTAAAAAAAAAAACTTAAAAATATCTCTTGAAATCAACAAAAAATTCTCTTAAAATCAACAAAAGAAAGTAAAAAAAATCATTTGAAAATCAACCAAAAAACTTTAAAAAATCTTAGATTTCCGCTAAAAATATATTGAATGAACTTGTAAGTATTTGATCCAATTTAAAAGTACATACTCAAAAAAAATACTCGATCCATCACTATAAAGTTATATAAAGGTTTTTATTTTATTATTAAAGAACAACATATTGTGGGTTTGTGTTTTTCAGTATAAGCTTGTGGATTAGCCAAGTATTAGAATGTGAACCATTTTAGAGCATTTCCAATAATTGTGTTAGTACTTTTCCAACATAAAGTATTACAATTTAAATTCTTCTAAACAAACTATAGATAATTCTAAAAGCTTCTAACATTAATTATATTAGAGTAAATTACACGATTGGTCCCTGTGGTTTACACAAAATTGCACTATTGGACCTTAAAATGAAATAATTATGTGTTTGGTCCCTGTGGTTTACATTCTCTCACCCCTTTGGTCCCTCTGCTCTAACTTTGTTAACTTGAATCTGTTAGGTAGGTTAATTAAAGGGGCATTTTAGTCATTTAACTCATATTCCTTACTTTTTCTAAAATAAAAATATATATGAATTATTATTATTATTATTATTATTATTATTATTATTATTTTAGTTTTTTATGTTTTATATAAACGTATAACCCTAAATCCCCTAATTGATGAAAATTTTGGAGAAAACCTAAGATGCCCATGGGTAAACCACCCACAGCCGCCACCCACCACCATCTACCCCCTTTCCCCTTCCCGTCGACCATCGACTTCTGCCGCTGATACTCCGACAATCGTCAACAATCCCATCTCTACCAGCCGCCAACCTTAGCTCTGCCTGAAAACAACCACCGCCATGAAGGAGAGAATTTGAAAACAACAACCGCCAACACAGCAAACGCCGACGACCAGTCACACAACACGTCGGCGACCTTCTTTCATCTCCACCATTCCTCCACTCTCTCTCGCTACTTCACACAGCCAACAAGACCATACCACCCGCAGGTTCTCTCACTCTCTCAGTCTCAGATCTGAGTTCACAACCGCAGCCACCACACGCCGGCACATCACTTCCACCACCGGCGAACTGTCGCAGAACCAAGAACCACCATTGAGCAACACCCATCTGCTCTCTCCTCTCTAGTGTGACCTGCAGAACCACCCTTCGTGGTCGTTCTCTGCACTAACCACAACACCAACCTCACTTTTTCACGATCTCTTAACCTGCAGATCGAACTCCACAGCGTTCTCTACCGATCATTCGCTAGACACCATTCATTCACTGCCGAGACGCGGTGGTGGGATGCGATTGGAGAACATGTTTTCATTGGTGCGATCATTTAAAGCCCTAAATCAAGATTTCGATCACACGTGTGGCTATTTAAGACAAATGGTACATATCGATTTGAAAATGCGGTGTGGCCTAGGGAGGAGTGCTACCGTGTTGGTGGAGGTGATCGGTACAAGAGTCCGCCGGTGTTCAATGACCAGAGAAACCGACCTTGACCAGAAAAGTTGGGATTTCTGCTGCCATTCTCAGCCCTTACAATCACATAGAAAGTCATCTCATCAACTATGGCTTCTGGTTCCACACTCGATGTCATCTCCTCGACTTCTCCACCCCGCAGTCGTTGGGTCTCAATGGAGTTTCTTTTGGATCTGGTTCACCAATTGTGGCGTCTGATCAACCTGACGACACCAGAACAAACTAAACAAAAGGAGGTCCTTTTGCATCTTCATCTTAATCAGAAGACCACTCTCTTCCTAAATCCAACCAGAATTTCTTCTTCTGTAAGAAGAACACGAAGATTTACTGATTTTATTTTATTTTATTTTGTACACTTCTTATGATTAGCTTTTCTTTTTCTTTTAACTTAGATTTGGTGTTTTTGATTTATAGAGTTTTATATCATAAACATTTTAATGGATTTATATAAATTTCTCACTTGTGTTCATGATGGTTGATGTTGTTAACTGGTTCTTGATGTAATCCGGAATTAATTCAGTGTTGTTTGGGTACAGAAAATGAAGGTTGCAAAGTGGGATTGAAGTTGTCGGAATTAACCGTCAACCGGAAGTGAAGGGGGAACGGTAAGGGGCTAAGTGAAAGGATATGTGAAATAGTTTAAGTTAATTTGTGGTTTATTTTCTATTTTTAGTGTAAAATGATAAATATGAGTAAAATGACTAAAATGCCCCTTTAATTAACCTACTTAACAGATTTAAGTTAACAGAGTTAGAGCAGAGGGACCAAAGGGGTGAGAGAATGTAAACCACAGGGACCAAACACGTAATTATTTCATTTTAGGGACCAATAGTGCAATTTTGTGTAAACCACAAGGACCAATCGTGTAATTTACTCATTATATTATTAAAATATTTAACTCATTTAATATAAAACTAGAGTAAATTACATATTTGGTCCCTGATGTTTGGTTGCTTTTTGGATTTGGTCCCTATTTCGAAAAAATTACATGGATCGTCCCTGAGGTTTGACAAAGCGTATGGATATGGTCCCTCCCTCTAAACGCCGTCTATATATCACCGTTAATGTCATAAGGGTCAATATTCAGAGGGGTAAAATTGTCTTTTCACATTTTATCAAACATGTAAATGATTTATTAATCAAATCTCTCTGTATTAATTCAACACAACGGTCTCATTCACTTGTTCACTCCTCTGTCGCTCGCTCCCACAATGAAGAGATGCAGTTGTGGATCATATGCAGTTTTGAGAACTTCTTGGACCTCATCAAACCCAGGAAGACGTTTCTATTGTTGCTCAAGAAAGGTATTTCATTTTGTTCAGCTTTGTGAAACATGTATTGGATTTTCCCTGATTTCTCCATCTTCAATTTCCATGGTAAATAGGCAAGAAGCTGTGGTTTCATTGATTGGTATGACCCAGCTTTGTGTGATCGATCAAAGATGATTATTCCAGGGTTGTTAAAGTCGAAGAACAAGGTGGAACAACAAAATCTCAGAATGAAGCAGGTTTTGTGTCTGACATGGTTGGCGATTGGAGTGTTTTTTGTTTTTAGGTTGACCTAAATTGTTGTAATAGGACAAGTATTGGTTACTGTAAGTTTTTGTTGTTTTTGTTGTTGTTTAATGTAATCTCAGATTGGTTATTGTAAGATGAAGTGGTTTAATGGTATATATTTGATTTGTGTACAACCATGTTCAGATTGAGGAATGTATACTAATGCAAATTGCTTAATGTAATAAGTACAACCATGTTCATAGGCAACAATTGGCATAACCAAGAGCAATTTGCTTAATGTAATAAGCACAACCATGTTCATAGGCAACAGGTTCCATAAGCAACAATTGGCATAACTAAAGCAAATTGCTTAATGTAATAAGTACAACCATGTTCAGATTGAGGAATGTATACTAATGCAACTTGCTTAAGGTAATAAGTACAACCATGTTCATAGGCAACAATTGGCATAACCAAGAGGTTGCATAACCAAGTGGCTGCATAATCATCAGGTATGATTTTCACAGATTTGCATAACCAACAACTAGCAATTTCCATAACCAACAATTTACAGGTACCATAACTAACCATTTCCATAACCAACAATTTACAGGTACCATAAATTGATCCCATTAGTTGTACATCCAAAAAACAGGGGATCCCATAAACTATAGTTACTTTGTCTACTATCCAAAAACAACCACCATCATTAAACAACTATTGTTTGCATCACTAATAACCAAAAGCTACTGCTAAGCATTAAATTACATAAGAACCACATCATGGGCTTGTCCCTTGCAACTCCTAGAGTTATGACCTTGTTGCCTGCACTTCATACATCTTATTGTCTTTCCAACCTTCTTCAGCTTCCTTCCTGAATCAATCAGCTCTCCAACAGCCTTCTTCCTCTTCTTCTTTGGCCTACCAATTTGAGTGTGATGGGTGGGTGGAATCAAAGTGGTTGAGCAAGTAGACTTCACCCACAACATCCTTCCATTAATTGGTTCCAACTTAAAACTATACATATGTTTCCATGTATCCAACCAATAACTTTCATGCACCCACTTCTCAAGAACTTCAGCTTGTTCTCCATTGCTCTGCATATTCCATATACATGCAACAACATGTTTGCATGGAATTCCAGTGAGCTCCCATTTCCTGCATGAACACCATTTTTCCCTTACATCTACAATGCATTGGTCCATCCATGGACCACTAACCTGGTATCTGCATTCACCATTCCATATGACTTGGTAATCCACAGCATCATTCTTGATCTGATCAAGTACTTTTGTCACATTTGGAGTGAGGGGACCTTGTGCTTTGTCAATTAGGGTCTGCACATTTGCTATTCTCTTCATGATGTATTGCCTTATATACTCCAAGCAGGTGATAATGGGTTTGTCCCTTCCTTCCACTAATTGTTTGTTGAATACCTCACAGATGTTGTTCAACAACACATCTGTATGACTTATTCCTGTTATTAACATGTGTTCACCAATTGTAAGTAACATGTGTTAATTTATAATCTTCATGTATGTAACATGTGTTAAATAAGCCCAAGTACCTGTAAAATGAGACCTGGCCCAATGATGAGGGGGTATCAGCTTCAACCAATTGAATGTTTGTTCATTCACCAACTTCAGATGCTCCATCTGACGATCAAACTCCTGGACAGTGGTTGCTGAGGCACACTTCCACAACAAATCCTTGAACAGTTTACCTTTCCATGTCTTTTTCATATTTTCATGGATGTGCCTTAGGCAAAACCTGTGTTCTGCACAAGGGAATACTTGTGCAATTGCAGGTACTATTCCCTACAAGTCACACAAACATATATATATTTAACAATAACTATCATAATAACTAACAGATGTATAGAATAGAAAAGTACCTTTTGTCTGTCAGTAATGAATGTGAAATTGGAATTTGTTGCCAGATCTAGATCATCCCCTAAGCAACTTAAAAACCACCTCCATGAATCTGTGTTTTCTGCCTCAACAATGGCGTATGCAAGGGGGTATGTGCCATTATTGGAATCAATTCCAACAGCTATGAGAATCTGTCCAGGAAAAGGACCTTTCATGAAGGCTCCATCCAACCCTAAAAAATCTCTCATGCCAGCCTTGAAACCCCTTTTCAACACCCCAAGACACACGTACACCCTCTTGAATCTTCTTGTTTGAATTGATGGGTTAGGGTCCACCTCAACCTCTAACTTCACAGTTGTGTCAGCGTTTGTTCTCTGAACTTCAGCAAGGTAGTCCCTCAAACTCTTGTACTGCTCACCATAGTCTCCACGAAGTTTATCCAAAGCCAGTGCCTTTGCTCTATGTGATTTCATCCTTGAACAATTTTGCTCAAACTTTCTCTGCATATCCATTTGAACAGCCTTGACAGGGATATCTGGATTGTGAATAAGGGTCTGAACTAGATTTTGGGATAGGAAAGAAGCAGTACACGCCTTCACAGATCTTGTTTGGAGACAATTATGGGTCTCCACGTATGTTTTGACCACCCAATTAACATCATTTTTCCCTTTGGAAACATGTAAGACCCAAGGACATGAGGGCCCACTTTTTGCTTCTTTTTTCCCTAAGCTTGGACCACGTTGACTTTCTTTTCTAAAATCTGGTAGGGTGCCTTTACAAACAGCCCTTAGCCTCATTGAATCATTCTTAACCACCTGAATCTGCCTTCTAGTTAATATTGCATTCATATCAATCATTTTTTAATGCCATCTTTGGTACCAAATACCTTACCAACATAAAAACTGGGAACCCCTTCTGTTTGTTCACCCACAGCCCTTTCCATCCTAATTTGTTTCAACTTTCTTTTCCTTTCCATCTCCAAATCTGACTCATCTGTGTTGCTTTCAAAATTATCATGATCCAATGCATCAACAACAATGTTGTTTTCATCTCCATCCACTTTTAACTCCCTCCTACCAATCCACTTTGCATCAACATCTGTGTGTATGTGAAAGTCCATGATATCTAAGTCTACTTTGTCAACTTCATCCACAATGTAATCAGTATCATCACTGTTATCACTCTTGCAGTCATCAGTCTGTACATTATTACTATCCTGATCACTTGCATATGCTCTATCAGTTCTATTGGGGTCAAATTGATAATCTCTGAAACCAAAATCTCTCAAATCATTAAATTCCAACACATTAAATTCCTGTGAAAACAGTCCTTGGCTTTCAAGTTTATCAAACAAATCATTGAAGTGCTCATATTCCAAAACATCATTAGTAGGACCAATGTGTTGGAAATCCATTACATTGACAGTCTCTTGGACTTGATCACCTATATCAGGGGCATTCTCTTGGACTTGATCAACTTTATCAGGGGCATTCTCTTGGACTTGATCACCTATATCAGGGGCATTCTCTTGGACTTGATCACCTAAGTTAGTGGCAGTCTCTTGGACTTGATCACCTATCTCATTGGCATTTTGTTGGACTTGATCAATAGTGTCATGCCATTCAATGAAAAGTTTCTTCCTGCAAGAGATAGCAACTCGTTCTTGCACCTTTTTCTGTAGTCTACTAAACTCAGGTTCGTTATTTTCTTCAATCTCTTGTATAACAACATTAGTACCACTAGGACTAGCCAAATAAGTACCCACCCTACTTTTCTATTGTTCAGTGTATACTTCAAACACTCTGCATTCAGGAACATATTTCAACATGTTGATCACGTCCTGATCATTTCCCAAGGCTCTTAGACCAAAGTCCAAGTCCCAACCAGGGAGTCTAAAGTGATAATAAGTAGGGATTGGTTGTCTATACCCTATTTCTGTCATCATGGCGTCCAACTCATGTACAGAGAACTCATCCATGTTTACTAAATCAACATAACTTAACTTACTTTGAACATAACTCCTATCAGGTTTCTTAGTGAAAAACCCTCCATGATGAATCTTGAACATAACCAACTGAGGGTAGCAATCTGTGAAAAAAACGATTTTTTCATTAACAAATCCAACTAACAACTGCATGACACTAAAATGGAGGGATGATAAACTGTTAGCTGCAATACATACCATATACGTCAACGTACTCGTTGGTTGATGGGTTGATTCGAATCTGCCACAAAGGACCATCCATTTTGCACGAAGACGAACAATCTTGCTTTGATTTTCACATACACTAAGGTTTGATGAAGAAATGGGTTTTACAGACATAAGAAAAGAAGGGTCAGCACCATAATTACATTCGGTAATACGTAAACGAGAGGAGAATAGTGAATTGACGATTTTACCCCTGTTAATTTGGACGCGGGAAGACATTAACGGTGATATATAGACGGCGTTTAGAGGGAGGGACCATATCCATACGCTTTGTCAAACCTCAGGGACGATCCATGTAATTTTTTCGAAATAGGAACCAAATCCAAAAAGCAACTAAACATCAGGGACCAAATATGTAATTTACTCATAAAACTATTTTGGTTTTCTAAACATTTAATTTCAATATCTTATTATCCTGAAATAATAAAAAAATTATTTCTCTCTCTTATTGACAAGAAAAAAAAAATCTTATCCTTCAAAGTTGGTGATTTTCACATTCTCGATTTTCTTTCTCTATTTTAGCATAGTTGTTGAAATAAAAAAAAACATCTCCTATTAAAGGGTGTTTGGGATTGCTTATTTAAAACAACTTATGCTGTTATGTAAAAATATTTATCAACTTATGTGGTGTTAAACCGAAGTTTTATAAAAAAAAAAGTGTTTTGATTAGCTTATGGTGGTACTAAAACATAATAACTTAATTAGTTTTTTTTTTACGGGTGTTTGAGATGGCTTATACATGTAAATAACAAAAAAATGATAAGTTGTTTCAAATAAGTTAATAAGTTAGAATGCAATAACTTATCAAAAACTCCTTATCACCAGTGTCAAACCGATACAAATATTTTTCTTTTTTTCTCATCCAAACACTAAAAACCGTTTATTACCGGTAGAGATGGTCATTCCGACTCGGCCCGACCTGGAACCGGGACCGGAAATAGCACGGCCTGACTCGACCCAATTGAAGCCCGGTCCCCAGCCCGCTAATTACAACTGGTTGAGGATTTGGGATGTTTCGTCGGCCCGACCCAATTCGATTTTTTAAAACCGTTATGTATCCTTTAGTATAGCTCTTCATGAACCCCCTCCCCCTCCCCCTTTGTGATGTGACCATTTTTTCCACTTCTAATCCGCCATAAACACTATAATCAAGTTATTTGGTGTATGAGGTAAGATACCAAGTTACAAAACGCAAAAATCGAAAACAAAAACGTTCACAATTCCATCTATCTCGTATTTGTTTTTCGCAAGTTCTCAATCTCCCAATTCTTCCATATTTCGCTCAAAATGGTCAGTGACGCATCAAGCGAACAAATTAGAGAAGTTATTGCCAAGCACGAACGAAATTCCGACTTTTGGAATGCATATAGTAGAGGTGCTAAATAATTTCTTTCTTCCTTTACTTGTTGTTTGTCGATATAAAAGAATGTCCCATTCAATAGAAATTTATTTAATTTAAAATAATATATTTCTCGCCATTATGAGTTTAGGGCTGGTTCTCACTAGCGGGAAGAGAAAGGCACAATGCAAATTGTGTGGAGCTCTCCTTACGGCGGAAGGAAACTTGACCTTAAAGCGGCACACCACAAAAACGTGCTCGGGGTTGAAGTCGGGAAGTGATTCAAGTCAAACCATACTTGACAATCAAGGTCAAATATGGTCGTACGATGCCATGTTGACCCGGAAATGAAAGCTAAATGTGTCATTCAAATGGGGTTGTCGTTTGGACATTTCAACAATACTTACATGACGAAGATGATCCAAAAAATGCTACAATCTCGCTGCAAACCGGTAAGTCTTCAAACTCGTAGACATGACGCACTACAAATGTAGAAAATGTATAAAAACGAAACGCGAGACATGTTTTCTCAATTACCTAACAACGTTTCTTTAACTTGTGATGTATGGAGTGCACCACACGGATTGCCAACTTCTTATATATGTATAACGGCACATTGGATGGATGCGTGACAATTAGTCAAACATCTAATCACGTTTGAACCGTTTGGTGCGCCACATTCGGGTGAACACCACTTTTCAATATTAAAAAAGTTTTCCTTTTTTATAATTTATATAATAAAATCGTTAGCATTTCATTTGATAACGCTAGTAATAATACTACATGTATGAAAAAACTAAAGTAGGTTATAACCCTTATGTTTTTTTTAAGTATATAATATTTATATACGACAAATGAAACAAATAAACTCACACACTCTCCTCACCTTTGGTGAGGTTTGAACCCACGACCTCCTACAAGGCCAAGGGCTCTAATACTGCTAGGTTAAAAGCCCTTTGGTTATCAATTATTTTATACACGTTGTGTTGCACACTATATCAATTTAACCGTTCAAGGTTTAGATACTTGTAAACGCGTACTAGATAAATTTAGAATTATGTTACGGAGAATTTTTTTTCAAAAGGTAAAGCAATACATGCGGCTTATAGAAGATATTGCAAGCAATGTAATTTTAGAGCTTTGGGACCGGACTTTGATATGGCCATTCGATGGAATTTGACGTATTATATGATCGAAAATTTGCTTGTACACAAAAATTATATATATGTATTTTATAACATTCATTATGAAAATAATATTATTACAGATTTTGAATGGGCCGTGATTAATGGATTATACGATATTTTTGCCGATTTTAAAAACGCAACAACTTGGTTATCCGATATTTATTATTCAACAAACCTCTAGTTTTAAATCAATTATTTATTTTGGCATGTAAAATTGCCGCGTACAAGCACAAACGCGATTGGGGAAACAAGATAGCTTCAATGAAAAAAATTTGTTAAAATATTTTAAAGAAATCCCCCCTTTTTTGTGTCACGGCGTTAAACTCGTGACTAACTGGCCGTTTACCAAATGCTTACCCGGGTAAACGCTTACCAGTCAAATTTAACACTATCACTTATTTACAGGGTAAGATTTTAGCCCGCCAAATCGGTTTCATATGCACCAATTCACCCGGTAAGCGCTAACCGTGGTAAAAGTCGTCGTCATCACTTACCGGGTAAGACCCTCGGTCCTTTCATTCGCTCTTATCGGGTAAGATTTTTGGTCATTGCCATATCAATCCGGTAGATAATGTGACTTGGTAAGCACTTACCCGGGTAAGTGTTAGGTAAACAACCCCTAAATGTTACCGGTGTTGAGGATTTAATTGCAAAAATAAGTCAAGCTTTTGGTTTAGATACGCCGGAAAATTCTACCTTTTCAACAAAAAAGTGTTCCCTTAATCGTATGCTTACCGCATTATTTTATATTTATAGAGTCCAACATGGGGCGAGGGGGGGGGAGCCAATAACAAACCCCGCGACAACAACTATTTACAGGTGCTACTCCTAGTTCTAGTAGTGATCATCGCCAAACTCGGAAAGATTTAATGACCAATTTTATGAATGAGGTGCAAAATAAATCAACTAAAAAAAGCAGATTTGATACTGATCTCGATGAGTTACATGTTTACGTGCATACTACATTGCCTTGTACTGAATTTGAAGAGTTAAATTTATTAAAATTTTGGCATGAAAAGGAACCTCAATTTCCGGTTTTGGCATCTATGGCCCATGAACAATCCAAGATAGTACCGTAACTTTGGAGTCCGCCTTTTCTTTTAGTGGCAGACTACTTTCCATATGTCATACAAGATTAACCCTGAAGTCCTTAGAATATTGCATTTTTTAAAGGACTACTTGGATACTTTTGAGAGAATTCAACACAAAACATCCCTAGAGGCGGAGGTCAAGGTGGTGTAAGAAAATCTCGAAGAAAACGAAATAGAGGAAGGACTAAGTTCGCCGTCAACTACCGATACTAACGGTACTTGTAATAACCAGGTTGAAATGTAAAGAAATCATAAGTAATGGGAAGGAAATTAAAAGCTGGAATCTAGAGGGACCGGAGTGTGAAAAGAGAGAAAGTATAAAACCCTCCCTTTGGGCTCAAAACCCTAAGTGTTTTACAATTGAGAACGGTTGTGGTGTGTGGGAGCAGAAGAGGGAAAATCAGTCTAGCACTTTGTTTCTGGAAAGAAGGCAAGAGGAGGATTTCATCAGAGTAATTCAAGCATCAATTTGGAAAGGTAATCCCCTAATCTTATGTTTATACTGCATTGTCAAGTGAGTCTTATGTTTTGATGGGTTTTTAGAGTAATCGAGGACCAAATCGATGTTTAGGTTGGATAAAGGTATGATTCTGTTGGCTAGTAGTGTAATAGCGTTTCTTGCGATCATTCCTTCATGTTTCGATCCCTTCACGTCGAATTGGGATTGAGGTTTGGGCACTCTGTGCGCCGCTGAAGTGAACGACGGGACCGGATCCGGAATCGACCGGAACCGGAATCGGATCCGGAATGGACCGAAACCGGAATTAGAACCGGATCCGGAACCCGCAAGGATCCGGTATAGAACCGAATCCGGAATAGATCCGGTGTATAAGGGAGTCCGGAGTTGAGATGATCCGGGATCCGTAAGCGGATCCGGGGTGAGATCGGGTCCGTATTGGATCCGGAATCCGCAATGGATCCGGAATCTCTGCTAATTCCGGAAATGAGTGAGTGGAGTTCGGATTTTATGGGGTTCGTTTAGGGCCGAGTTTAAATAGGAGTTTGTTCAGATGGGATAAGGGTTAACTGAGACTTACTATTCTTATCCTTTTTACATCTTAGGTGTTCCCCTAAAATCTGAAGCTTTCGTGAGAAGTAAATTGCTGAGACGACAGGTGAGTTTTTCTAACTAAAATACGTGTTTTAAAACGTGTTTTTCAGAAGTAAGTAAAAGAACAGAAATGCCATGATTTATTACATGATTATGCTTGTGTGAAAGTTAAATTCGAGATGTATGCATACATTGTGGTTAGACGTAAATTGGCTAAGTCGGGGGGGGGGGGGGGTGTGGCCTGCCAGTGCTCATACCGGGAGGTGTGACCCGTTTATGCCATGGGAGGAGTGAGTGAGAGTGACACAGTAAGGCAGTGTGAGACTGACACGTTGTCACTTCCGAGTGACTTCAGTGTGCCATTTACGAGTGTGAGGTTACTTGAAAGTTTTTATTTAAAGTTGTTTATGAAAGTATGAACTGTTTTAAATATGTATTATTGAACTGTTGTTACTTGAGGGAGCTCGCTAGACCTCATGGTCTAACCCTCGCATTTTCCAAACTAAACCATTTTCAGGTAAGCGTATAGTAGAAGGCCCTAGTAAGTGCAAGAAGAAGGCTTGAGCGTGAAGCTTTGGTCTAGAAGGAGGTTATTTTATTTAGTAAGTCAAGCTTAGTATTATAGAAATCTCAGCTGTGTAATAGGTTGTTCCGCAAACCTTGTGATGTAATCTTTTATTTATGACAGTATTTTGGAGATGTTCGGCGAGTTGCTTAATTTATGTTGTTTAGGTGTCTTTTTTGAGTTGGGTTGTTACAGTTGGTATCAGAGCCATAGTTTAAGGGATATAGGTGACTAGATGGGCCTAAACTTAAACTGTGGAGTAGAAGGGAAACACAGCTGAGATATAAGATGTTTTTAGGAAAGATCACTTTAAGTGCGCTAGTGATAGAGTAGCGAGGACTATCATGTAAGGTAAATTTGTAATTACATCTGGCCAATGTAATCGCGAATTTACAAGTACATGAACGTGCTCAATTGCTCTCGTTGGGAAGATCGATGAGTGTGGTAGTATGTAGTGGGTTTTGACCTTGCAATGATAGCAATGGGTTGAGGTATCTTGAGAGATCATTTATGATATTATGTATATATATCTTGTAGAAGAAGTGTTGTTTGGAATGTTATGAGCCGTCTAGCATTTTGTTTCTGGAAAGAAGGCAAGAGGAGGATTTCATCAGAGTAATTCAAGCATCATTTTGGAAAGGTAATCCCCTAATCTTATGTTTATACTGCATTGTCAAGTGAGTCTTATGTTTTGATGGGTTTTTAGAGTAATCGAGGACCAAATCTGTTGATCCAAACCCTCAGTGATTTGATAATGACCCTTTAGAAACACTTAGTGAAAAATGTAAGTAAACAATATGTATTAAAGTTTCACTATCGCTGATAAGTACTATGACTCTACAGTACCGCTGATAGGAACTCTCGCTCTTTAAGTTAGATATTCAGCGAACACTGTTCACCATAAAGCTCTGAGCCTGTTCAGTACTTTTGGTAATCGCTGATAGTTTAATTGTTTACTTATGATCCCTGAAGACAAGTTTCACGTCAACAAAGGTTCTACGCTGAAGTCGAAGATCAAGCCCAAGAACCAGCGACAAGTCTACTAATGAACTGATGCGGATATCAGCGAAGCAAGACCTATCCACTCTACGTGAAGTTTCAAGTAGAAGACTTCAGCAAACGCTGGGCTTTATCATTCGCTGATAAAGTACTGTTCAACGAACGCTGATCATGAGGTCTACTCTACAAGTTACTTTTGTCTTTCCCCCTTGCACGTCTCCGTACGATCTGTCAGAACGGACATCCCTTCTGTCCAGAATCGTACAACCAACTCTGATTCTACACTGTACACCATGCGGCTACTAAGGTTGTCTACAAAGGTCAAAACATGCAACCACTCAGCTGCTTGATATGCATTATTTATTAATGCATATTATATCTTTTTCTTCTCCTTTTTAGTTAGGATTTGCTATTTTATCCCAACATTTGAGTCCTTTTAATGACTTATTTTCACCCTTTGTTTAATGGAGCTAAGATTATGATTTACCTGTCGTTTACTGCGTTAAGAAGGCTTATTATGTTTATTTATATAGTGCAGCCCTGCCCAATGCTACAGCATTGAAGACTGGATGATTGGAATGAAGAGAACACTTCTAGAAGACTTTTTGGTGCTGATTTTTGGGTATGACTCAGCCAACTTCTAGAAGACTTAAATCAAATGCTTGGTGAATTTTTTGTTCAGCTCTCGAAAGATAAACATGGGAGGCATGGGCACTATAGTATTGTGTACTTATTGAATAGTAGCAAGTTTGGTACATTAATAGTGTAGTTGTTGTCCTTTGGCATGGCTTGGTTTCCAACTCCATTTTGTATAAATAGGAGGTGTTTGTGTTGTTTTAGGAGAGGAGAAATCAGTTCACAAACTGATTTTGAATCACTTTATTGCTTTCCTTTAAATATTTATGCAAGTTAACTTATGATCTTCATCTTGTTCTTCATCTTCTTTTTAATATTCATAGCTTTTATGATTTGCTGCAGCTTTGTTCATAGCATTGCTGCACTAATTCATAATCTTTAAATTCTTGCACTTTATATTTAAGTCATTTACATTTACGTCTTTATTTAATGTCGTTTATTTATGCAATTTATATTTCTCGTAATTTACATTTCAGTATGAGTAGCTAAATTTCCATAGCTTGGGTGTGAGATTAAAGGGTGAGGTTTTAAACACAATGAAAAGTGGACATCGTTTCTCAATAATGATGTTCACCATTTCATGTTAAGTTTTATAAAAGTTCAAGTTACTTCTAGACGGATGATCACTTTGAAAGTGTTAAAGTGTCATGGTCTCAGAGATGAGTCATTGATATGCACGTCAATCCGAATGACAAAGAAAGTAAGCTTGAGAGAGCGACTGGCAAAGAGATTTGTCACCTCTGTTCTTTCTGGTTGATTTTGCCCGATAAGTTGATCATCTGTATGGATGGTAATAGTGTAGAGTGCGAGTCATAGATGGCCCACTTAGAACACGTCAACTTAACTGATATGGGAATCGGCTCGAGAGAGTGATTTTTAACAAAGAGATTTGTTTATCCATATACTTGGAAGGACTCTTTTTGCTATTGATAGTTCTGACACATAACACCAGAGATGGGTTTAGTGGCTGCTAGATCAGTAGTAAATGGCAGAAAACCCGAGAGGGCAACCTGAAAAGTAGATGGTGAATGTAAGTGTTGAAAGACACAATGCTGTAGCATTGCCACAGCATTGGTCCGCTGGAAGTTTTGTTTAAATCTCACCCCAAGATCTTACACCCTTGCTATCCTTTATTAATTGTTATATCATCTGTGATAATTCCGACCACCAACAGAAAATCATTAATCTTCGACTTGATCCTTGGAAACCATTTCTTTTACTAGACTTTTATTGCGCTTTTACTCCAATCTCTGTGGGAACGATATCTGGTATTTTACCATTTTATTACTTGAAAGACGACATTAGATCTCGATGTATACTTGCGTTGAGGTTTAATTATCACACGTCTATCGGTGTATTCAAAGCACTGTCAAGTTTTTGGCGCCGCTGCCGGGGATTGGCACGCTAAAAGTTTTTAAAAGTATTTTAAAAGATTTGATTTTTCTACCACCTTTGTTGCTTGTCATACGTCTTCATGTGTGTACAAGTAACACACTTTGAGTTTATCTTTCTGTGAATATGGATTCAATGGGATATTCGTTTCGGCCATATGAAATTGTTTTCTGTGACTTCTGTGGCGGAAATCATTTCACATATTATTGCCCTTCGAACCCTGATTCCAATTATTTCATGGGAGATAGTAATTGGGATACCTCACACTTCAATGGTTATACTCAATCATGGGAGGATCATCCTAATTTTTTTCTAAATAATCAAAATCATGGCACTTTCACATCACCAACACCACCCTACCAAGATTGGAGTAACACTTGCACAAATAATTTTGACCAATTTTGGGAGGAACAAGTTGATATTTTTGAGAGTTTTCAAGGGGATGACTTTAATAACTCATTTTTACCCCCTACAACCTCTTTAGAACAAGTTGAAAACTTCGAATCTCTTGAAACTATGGTGAAAGAGTACACACAAAGAATGGAAATATCTTTTGCCAACATGTCGGCTTATATTGAAGAGATCAACAGACAAAACCAAATTCCTATACCAAGTGAGATTGAAAATTTTGAGTGTAATGGTAAGGATGAGGATGAGGTCAATACTTTGGAAAATAGTCAAGAGATGGAGAGTTACGAGGAGGAACCTGAGCATTTAAGCAATCCCTCTTCACTTCAAAATAGTGAAGAGGTGCAACACAATGCCAAGATTGTCATTAACCCCTACTTTGAATCTGTGCAGAAAAAACACATTGTTGCGGATGCTGCAGCATTCATGCAGCAAAGATGCGTAGAAAATTTTCAAGTTATTTTTAAAAAGGGACGTGATGATCAATCCAAGGACTTGGGAAACTTCATAAAATCAAGTTCTATTGTTGGTGAGGTGGTGTGGAAAAATCTTTGGGGGATGACCTGTTCCCCCATTTGTTCCATTAAAATCTTGTGCCATGATCAAAGAGAGAAACACGTGATGAGAAACGTGTATAAACATAAGTGGAAAGAGAAACACCAATTTAATTTGGTGAGAACCGTTTGGGCTGAGGAGCATACTGATGTGCTCCAGCAAATTCCACCATGCCACAATAAGTTGTCAACAAGAGATCCGGTTGTTGAAAAAGAAGAACATCTTGCTAAAAGAAGAAAATGCGGATTCTTGTGTCGAAACATTCATTCCAACCACTTGGTTCACAACCTACTCCTATGGAGTAGGGCAGGTTCAAATCATTTACCTTAGTCTCCATGTTTTATTTTATTTTGTGTCTGGGATAATTTTACAATTTTTAGGTTTCTTTTCTTTTGCAAGATTACACATATAAGCATACCCTGTTTTTTGTTCATAACCCTAATAATTTTTTGAATCATGAATTTACCTAAGTTTTGTGTTCTTGTTAGAACTAGCAAATATCTTCTTGGGACACAACTTGACTCACACACCCTATACACATTTAGGGAATGATCTAGGCCTTCTTTTTAATTTCCAATAGCCACTTGTAGCCTTTATACACTCATACACTTCATGGGATACAATGGGGACATTGTATATTCTAAATTTGAGGGTGGGAAGGTTACACCCTAAAAGGAGGGTTACACCTTAAAGAAAGAAAATCAATACAAAAGAGCAAAGCTCTAATATGAAATTCTTGTGATCAAAGAAGTACCAAAAATGTCCCATAGGGGCAAGGTACACAAAGTCAACAAAAGGAGCACAAAGTGCCAAAAATTGAAATTTTTTGTGGAAATTTTGTTGAGAGAAAAGGCTTGGTGAGAAAATAAATGCCAAAGAGTGACCCTAAAAAGCCCTATTGATTCTAAATGTAGGATGTGTTGAGTCTAACAAAAAGAAGATTAGTGTTAGCTTATGATACACACACACACTTAGGCTTTAAATGAATGATAAAAGATGTATGAAAGGTTATGAATTCCATGGGGTATGTTCTACATTGTGTGGGCACCTAATGCCATATTCTTGCAAGAAATTTCAAAATTGAGTCATTTTCTTTTTAGGTCTTTTAGTTGTTTGGGGACAAACAACACTTTAAATTTGAGGGTGTGATATGCATTATTTATTAATGCATATTATATCTTTTTCTTCTCCTTTTTAGTTAGGATTTGCTATTTTATCCCAACATTTGAGTCCTTTTAATGACTTATTTTCACCCTTTGTTTAATGGAGCTAAGATTATGATTTACCTGTCGTTTACTGCGTTAAGAAGGCTTATTATGTTTATTTATATAGTGCAGCCCTGCCCAATGCTACAGCATTGAAGACTGGATGATTGGAATGAAGAGAACACTTCTAGAAGACTTTTTGGTGCTGATTTTTGGGTATGACTCAGCCAACTTCTAGAAGACTTAAATCAAATGCTTGGTGAATTTTTTGTTCAGCTCTCGAAAGATAAACATGGGAGGCATGGGCACTATAGTATTGTGTACTTATTGAATAGTAGCAAGTTTGGTACATTAATAGTGTAGTTGTTGTCCTTTGGCATGGCTTGGTTTCCAACTCCATTTTGTATAAATAGGAGGTGTTTGTGTTGTTTTAGGAGAGGAGAAATCAGTTCACAAACTGATTTTGAATCACTTTATTGCTTTCCTTTAAATATTTATGCAAGTTAACTTATGATCTTCATCTTGTTCTTCATCTTCTTTTTAATATTCATAGCTTTTATGATTTGCTGCAGCTTTGTTCATAGCATTGCTGCACTAATTCATAATCTTTAAATTCTTGCACTTTATATTTAAGTCATTTACATTTACGTCTTTATTTAATGTCGTTTATTTATGCAATTTATATTTCTCGTAATTTACATTTCAGTATGAGTAGCTAAATTTCCATAGCTTGGGTGTGAGATTAAAGGGTGAGGTTTTAAACACAATGAAAAGTGGACATCGTTTCTCAATAATGATGTTCACCATTTCATGTTAAGTTTTATAAAAGTTCAAGTTACTTCTAGACGGATGATCACTTTGAAAGTGTTAAAGTGTCATGGTCTCAGAGATGAGTCATTGATATGCACGTCAATCCGAATGACAAAGAAAGTAAGCTTGAGAGAGCGACTGGCAAAGAGATTTGTCACCTCTGTTCTTTCTGGTTGATTTTGCCCGATAAGTTGATCATCTGTATGGATGGTAATAGTGTAGAGTGCGAGTCAGAGATGGCCCACTTAGAACACGTCAACTTAACTGATATGGGAATCGGCTCGAGAGAGTGATTTTTAACAAAGAGATTTGTTTATCCATATACTTGGAAGGACTTTTTTGCTATTGATAGTTCTGACACATAACACCAGAGATGGGTTTAGTGGCTGCTAGATCAGTAGTAAATGGCAGAAAACCCGAGAGGGCAACCTGAAAAGTAGATGGTGAATGTAAGTGTTGAAAGACACAATGCTGTAGCATTGCCACAGCATTGGTCCGCTGGAAGTTTTGTTTAAATCTCACCCCAAGATCTTACACCCTTGCTATCCTTTATTAATTGTTATATCATCTGTGATAATTCCGACCACCAACAGAAAATCATTAATCTTCGACTTGATCCTTGGAAACCATTTCTTTTACTAGACTTTTATTGCGCTTTTACTCCAATCTCTGTGGGAACGATATCTGGTATTTTACCATTTTATTACTTGAAAGACGACATTAGATCTCGATGTATACTTGCGTTGAGGTTTAATTATCACACGTCTATCGGTGTATTCAAAGCACTGTCACTGCTGCCACGTGTAAAGTAATACTGCCATGCATTAAATGCATGCAGTATATAAGAAGAACCCTACTTCAGAAATGAAGTGCTCGGCCATCTTCTTCTTTCTCTCTTAGTGTTAGAATATTATTCGTAGTATTCTTATCTCCTTTCTGTCTTTATTCTAGTGCAAGAAACTTAGTGTTCTTAACTTGTTTAGATTAGGCTTAGTCCTTAATCTTGTTCCGCAACAAGTTGTAAATTGTTTGATTATATCAATAAACAATTTAGAAAGTAAAAATTCGTGTGTTTGTATTCAACCCCCCCCCCCCCCCCTTCTACAAACTTGTATAACCCTTCGGGACCAACAAGTGGTATCAGAGCGGATTTGTTTAATCTCATAAACAATATCTTGTCTATACTAATCTTTTCTCTTCCTTGCTATTTCTTAAAATGGCTACCAACAAAAACACTAACTATATTGATAATGGTTCTCTTGCTAAACCCCCTAGATTTTCCAGAGATAACTTTAATCTATGGAAAAACAAGATGATACTCTTCTTAGAAGGTGTAGACCCAACTATACCTTATTACATCGAAAATGGTCCATACATTCATGTTAGAATTGATCCTGAAGTTCCAGCCACTGAGAATAGAGATACTATTCCAGAAAGATTGGTTCCAAAGGAAATTCATATGTGGAGTGATGAAGATAAGAAGAAAGTGGCTCTCGACACTAAAGCCAGATCCATTCTTTCCATGGCTCTTCCTGACGAAGTCTACCATTCCGTCATGAACCTGAAAACTTCCAAAGCCATGTGGGACACAATCTGTGTTCAATATGAAGGTACGTCTGAAGTCCAGGACTCCCGAAAGATCAACCTGGTAAGACAATACGGAAGCTTCATTTGTGGTAAGAATGAATCTCTCTCTGAAGTACATCAACGTTTTAACTGCTTAATTATAGATATGAAAACCGTTGGTAAGGAATATTCTAATTTTGAACTTCTGACAAAGTTCTTAGAATGTTTACCTGAAAGCTGGGACAGTTATTCAATGTGTCTCAAGCTGTCAAAGGATCTTAAATCTATGACTCTTTCTACCTTATATGGCACGATGCTTAATCATGAGCAATCGAGTCATCTTAAGAAGAATCTTGTAAAAGATTCCAAAAGCACCCCTGTTGCTTTAATCTCAGAGTCTCCTTCCACTCAGCGATCAACTATCACTATCACTGAGTTGGAGACTAACTCTGAATGCTCATCAGATCCTGACTCTTCAGATCTTGATGAATCTATGGTTCTCCTTTCTAATAAGTTCAGGAAATTCGCCAAAAAGAAAAATTTCAGAAAGAACAAACCTCTTGCTATCACTGATAAGCCTCGATCATCAACTCCTGTTGATAAGGCTACTGCTACTTGCTATAACTGTGAAAAGATAGTACATTTTGATAGCGAGTGCAGGTCAAAGAAAGTTTTTAGAAACTCAGCTTTCTCCAAGAAATCCTCTAACCCCAGGTCTAGAGATGACAAGTACCAAAAGCTGAAAGAAAGGTACGCAAAGCTAAAAGGCTTTAAGAAGAAAGGCAAAAGCCTGATGGCTGACTATGATTGGGCTGCTTCTGATGAAGAAGAATCATCTGACTCTGAAGATGATGATGAAGCCAGTCTCTGTCTCATGGCCAAACTTGAAGACGAGGAAGATAATTCTGACATTCCCTCTACTTCAACCTCTGCTACCAAGGTATCACCTTCTTTCTTTACCAATATTACAAATATTGATGAAGCTGATAGTCTTCGAAAGATCGATCTCCTGACTATGAGTTTATATGATGCTATGAATGGCAAAACTGTTGTTGAAAATCAAAATATTGATCTCGCTGAACAACTTAAAAACTGTCACCTTCAAATAGAAAAACTTTCTAAAATTGAAGAAGACTTGAAAGATCAAGTTCATATAAATCAGCTAGTCAAAATCGAGCGCGAAGAAGCTATCGTTGCATTAAAAGCTGAAAAGGCTACTGTTGATGGATGGTATAAATCCTCAACAACGGTCACTGAGATAATTAAGTCTCAGATTCCCCTGAGTGACAAACGTGGTATTGGTTATAAAGTTGACACTAAAGAACCAACCACTGACCATTTCATGCTTAAGTTTGGAATGTTTGTCTCCTCTATCCCTGACACTTCATCTTCTCAGTGTTCCTCTTCAAAACCTCCTATCCCTGAGGAAATCTCTTCCTTAGTTTCTAAAGGTAAAGAGAAAACTGTTTATCCAAAACTCAGAAGGGTACCTTTGTACCTAAGCCAAATGCTTCTAAAGCTTCAGTGACTTATCCCTCTACGTTTAAGAATAAGATCCCTGGATTTATTCAGCGATCTACGCCTAGACTCAGAGTGGATATTATTGGTAAGAAATCTGAAGAACTGATAGTTCCTCCTATTTCCAATGCCAAAGGTTTACTTGGTGCTGGCCCTGCTCATTTAAAATTTACGGCTCAGCATGCAAATGGTCCTAAAACTAATTTTAGTTATCGGAAATGTTATCACTGTGGACTTACAAATCATATTTCTAGTAAGTGCCCCACAGCCACCAAGGCTGAAAAGTTAGCTAAGGTGAAGATTATTGCCCCCAAGGCAAAGAAGACCACTGAGGTTAAGAAATTAACCAAAGTGAAGACTGACAAAGTTGAATCTTCAAATGCTGCGAAGACTGCTGAACCTTCCACCTCTTCTACACCCACTGAAAAGTGTGTACACATGATGAAATGGGTGCCTAAGTCAAACTAATCTTCCTTTGTTTGCAGGTTAAGAAGGTTATCTGGTATCTCGATAGCGGATGCTCTAGACACATGACTGGTAAGAAGAACCAGCTCTCTGAATATAAGGAAGAGAAGGGCCCCTCTGTGACTTTCGGTGGAAATGGAAAAGGCTATACCCGAGGGTTTGGTGTACTCTCTAATGGTACAACAACCTTTGGAAGAGTTGCATATGTTGAAGGACTGAAGCATAATCTTCTAAGCATTAGTCAGCTATGTGACAAGGATAACAAAGTGATTTTCACTAAGGAATCCTGCTTTGTCACTGACAAAAAAGAGAAGAAAGCTCTCAGCGATTATCGTATGGAAAATGTTTACATTATAAACATGGACTCTACAACCACTGAGAACTCTTGTTTCTTCTCAAAAGCCTCATCTGATGTCAACTGGCTATGGCATAAGAGGCTCTCCCATCTCAACTTCAAGACACTGGATACTCTTTCTTCTAAAGAGTTAGTCACTGGTCTACCTCAACACTCATACGCCAAGGAGTCCTTATGTTCAGCGTGTGAAAAAGGCAAGCAGACCAAAGCAAGCTTCAAGTCAAAGCAAGTTTCCTCAGTATCTTCTCCTCTACAACTTCTCCATATGGATTTGTTTAGCCCTGTTAACAAACAATCCATCGTTGGAAAGAAATATACACTGGTCATAGTTGCTGAATTCTCTCGCTATACCTGGGTAATGTTTCTCCGTTCTAAGAGTGACACCCCTGAAGAACTCATCACATTTGTCAGGAAAATGGAAGTCCTGAACAACATGACCGTTCGCTCAATAAGGAGTGATCATGGGATTGAATTCAAAAACAGTTCTCTTGATTCCTTCTTTGAAAGTAAGGGTATTTCTCACAACTTCTCTTCAGTGAAAACACCGCAACAAAATGGAGTCGCTGAAAAAAGAAATAGAACTATCATTGAAGTTGCACGTTCAATGCTCAGCGATTCTCACTTGCCTACTCAGTTTTGGGCAGAAGCTGTCAACACTGCTTGTTTTACGCAAAACAGGTCGCTGATAGTCAAAAGATTCAAAAAGACAGCCTATGAACTTTTTCATGGGAGAAAGCCTTCAATTAGCTTTCTTCACATCTTTGGATGTTAGTGTTTCATACTGAATAACAGAGATGCCCTTGGAAAGTTTGATCCTAAGGTTGATGATGGAATCTTTCTTGGATATTCTTCAATCGAAGAAGACAGACTGTTGAAGAAACTATTCACGTCACCTTTGACGAATCTCGTTCAACGAATTATAAACCTTCTGCTGATACTGAAGAACTGAATCAATGGATGTTTTCTCATCTTGGCGATTCAGAAGAAATTCCCACTCATACTCATCCCGTTGAAGATGATGGTCCTACTATCATCCCAAACATGCAGACTAGTGAAGCTGAAACATCATGGGTCTCAGCTATTCCTTTAAACACTATGCTTGCCTCTGAACCTAATGTCTCAGACATACCATCTACTTCTCAGCAATCAGTGAATGAAATGACATATGCACATATTCCTCTCTTGGCTGATATACCAGAAGTTGCTGAAGCCTCATCTTCAGCCCCTCCAGTTCAAGTTGAGTCAGCAAATCATGCTCCGGCTCAGCGATGGACTATCAATCACCCTATTGAACAAATTCTTGGAGATCCAAACGCTGGTGTTCAGACTCGACGAAGTGCAGGTAATATTTGTTTATTTGTTAACTTTATTTCTCTGGTTGAACCAAAGAAAACAGATGATGCCCTCTAAGATCCAAACTGGGTCAGTGTTATGCAAGAAGAGCTGACTGAATTTGAAAGAAACAAAGTTTGGAAGCTTGTTCCTCGTCCATCCGAAAAGTCAGTGATAGGCACTAAATGGGTCTATCGAAACAAATTGGATGAACATGGAACTGTAACCCGCAGCAAGGCTCGACTTGTTGCTCAGGGATACAGACAAGAGGAAGGTATAGATTATGACGAAACATTCGCCCCAGTGGCAAGACTAGAAGCTATTCGTCTATTCTTAGCTTACGATGTACACAAAGACTTCAAAGTTTATAAAATAGATGTTAAGTCAGCGTTCCTAAATGGAAAGCTGAATGAAGAAGTCTACGTGGAACAACCTCCAGGATTCTTAGATCCTAAGCATCCAGGTTATGTTTATAAACTGGATAAGGCACTCTATGGCTTAAAGCAAGCTCCTCGTGCATGGTATGACACTCTCTCTACTTATCTCCATATTGAAAAATTTGAGCGTGGTAAAATTGACAAGACTCTATTTTTCAGGAAAGTAAAAGGTCATATCATTCTTGTTCAGATATATGTTGATGACATTATATTCGGTTTGAAACACCCTAAAAACAGGGTCAATTTAAACCTTAAAAATTACTACAAGTTATGATCAAAACTTCAAACTTATATAACCTGAGGATCAAATGTAAGGTTTCTATGTACAAACGACATTACTTAAATAACTTATTAACCTAATCATATCATAACAATAAGATTAATCAAGTTATCTAAACAACCGTCCCAAAAGCATCAAAGAATAACTAGATCCTCCGTTATCTCTACGTCTGAAACTTTCCAAAAGTTCTCTTCTCTCATTCCCGCTTACTTCCCGGAGTTTGTACCTGGTAAGAAGATTTCACTTGAAACATTAGTCTTTTGCCTAGTGAGAATACTCAAATCAAAATAAAATTTAATAATTAAAATATGAACAGATAACTCAAAACTGTTCTCACCCATCTTATCGTACAACAACTCCTTTCCAAAATCGGGGAATCTACCCCACTCCCATACTTACGACTAACTCATCTAATCATAACAACAAATTTAAGAGTTTACTATGAATCATCCCAGATTCACAGTTAATACTCTTTACACAAGAAATTGCAAGTCAAAACCTGCCTATTTCTTAATCAGGAAGTAGAGATTACAAATTACTTTATGCCTATCTCTAAGCTTCCTCTCATCACTGGGAAATCTCCGATCTTCCCTATAACAATGGAAATCTCCGATCTTCCAAAATCGAAATGGGAATTACAAATCAAAATCTGCCTATTCCACATTCCACCTCAGAATCAATGGTCCCAATGGGATTATGATATCGCGATACTCAACCGGGACCCTCGATGATTCAAGGTACACCCAATTACTAAAAATTACACCCCTTTGGTCTATGGCGAGTAATCGGTTCCCATTATACCGTACCCAAGTGCCCTCAATGACCGAATGCCTATTTTTAGTAAAAGCACATAATATATAAATATAATAATCGATACTAGTATATGCATCCGACATACAATATATCATTTCTCTGAGCATATTTTATATATACAACAAATTTAGAATATATTATTAGCTCCTCATCACAATCTCTTAACTATCTCCTCTCTGCAATTTAGCACGGGGATCAACATCTCAAATGTTATCTACATTTTCGGACTCAAAGATAGGTCTTTATAATCTATCATAATATAGCCTCAAAATCGTATTTAGAGTTCATAGTCATATAACAGATTGCATATAACAAATAATCATATTCATTATAAGGAATATTAATAACCCTGGTTCATCAACTTCTTAATTATCCCCTCATAGCAATTTAGCACGGGGATCATTATAGCATAACTTTTAATCGCCCTCTTGGACTTATCTCTGACTTAATCAAGTCTTTATAAACATATTCAAGCATACATATAAAACATTTATTTCAATATTAATTACTGAATTTTAAAGAGAGTTGAATAAACTCACCTGATGCGTTGTCACTTCTTTTAATCCTTTTTAACTCGTAAAGGACTCTTTTCTTCACTACCACAGTTTACTGTAATATTCAATTTACATATATACTGATATTAATTTATAAAACAGAACCCTTTACAGCTAAGAATCCCTAATCTCTTAAAATTACATCTCAAGTCGCAATGCACTAAGCCAAGTCGCAACCAACTATTGCGACTCCAACTCCAAATCGCAACTCACCATTGCGATTCCAACCCAAGTCGCAGCCTTCCGTTGCGATCTCAACTCCAAGTCGCAATCCACGGTTGCGACTCCAATGCCAAGTCACAGTCCACTGTTGCGACTCCAACTCCATGTCGCAACTGTCTACTGCGACTTCACTACTGAGTCGCAACTGCCTATTGTGACAATCATGAATGTCGCAACTCAAGGTTGCGATTTCGATGATGTTCATCCAAGTCTCAGTCCACTAAGTTCATTCTTAAATCCAAATTTTGCAGTTTTAATCTATGTTTGTTTATGCAAACTTGCCGATTTGTTAAATAACTTTATCTTAACATACCCAAAAACTCAGATTCTCATAATCATCAAAATTTACCAAAACCCATCTAAAAACTTCATAGAAAACTTTTAACTAATAAGATGAAGAATTCAATGAGATAATTACCTTTTGATTCTTCAAACCAACACCAGATTATAGAATTCCAAGCAAATCCTTTCTTCTTTCTCTTTTCTCGATTTCTCTATCTCTCTCTCTCTCGGCTTTTCTTTCTCTTCAAACCGAAACACACACAACTTCACACACTCACACTTAGTCTATAATGACTTAGTTGATTGACACCTCTTCCTTAATTACATGAGTCATAAGGCATATTACCAAATGAACCCCCAACTTTAAGAGAATGACACTACAAACCCTCAAACTTTAAAGAAATAACATAACACACCTCATGCATAAATAAAACTCATAATAATAACCCTTAATTTTAATATTCTCAAAAGAAATCTTTAAACTTTCAACATTTGTATTTTAACCCTAATTGAATTATAATACTCTATATAATTCAAGGTTACTCCAAATACAAATACATTCTAAATCTTATTAAAATAATAATAACAAAATTTAGGATGTTACAATACTCCCCAACTTTAAAATGATTTCGCCCTCGAAATCAAAGTCAGGTAAACAAATGAGGATACCTATCCCTCATACTCTCTTCCGACTCTAAAGTTACATTAGTACCTTTATGGTGTTCCCACTGAACTTTCAACATAGCTACTTCTCTACCACTACGTAGCTTCCTAACTGATCTTTCCAAGATTGCCTCTGGTTCTTCCACACCGCGACTCTTTTCATCTATTCTCGCATCAGTGAGTGAAATCACATCTTTCCTCTTCGGCCAAATATTTCCGAAGATATCATACTTGGAAGGTATTATGAACCCCTTCCAACTCTGGTAGAAGATCCAACTTGTAAACCAATCTTCTTAGAGTAATTGTTATCATAAAATCCATGTTTGACTACTTCTTAGTCTAGCATATCTTTATCATTTCTTTCTTGTTTACACGGAATATCCACCACACAGCTACAGTTCTAAAGGACAGTTTTTTTTCTTCTAAAAACGTCAGTTACGATCTCTAGCCAAATCCTCGTAACACCGCGAACTGCATTCGATGTATTTCTATTACATCTACATAATACTCCAATACTATAGCTTAACGGTTACAGTATTCTCTTCACCTAAAACCAATGGGATTGAGAAGAACAAGAATCTTCCTTTTACCTCATCATCATCACAACTCACTCTCCAGGTCTCAAAATAACATTAACATGTACTACCTGAAATTTCCACGTATACCATAGATTAAGCATACTCGTTACTATTAAATACTTCAATAACTACGGCAGTCCATTATTACATCCTTGACTTACACGTTTCTTCGGTATAGAATGCTATCACCTCCTCACATCACTATCTCATCGCACCACCACAATACAACCAAGCACCAAAGTATTGAACATCAAAAGTGATAACTCTATTGAACCTGCAATATGATTTCATTCTTAAGTCCAATCTTTCTATCATAGGAAGCAACTCACACAATCAAAATCACTTTGGGTAAACACCCAATACCATTCCGACATTCTATTTCGATATTAGCTATATCATTACTCCATCTTACAAACTACATGCCCCAACAACTTTAATGACAAAGTGGTACTTTTCATCCGAAATCCCCGAAAAGACTTCCATCAGATGCTTCCTAGTTCTAACTTCATAATACATACTAGTTGACACATTTATCTTGGTAGTTGATACCAATACTCACTCGTACATTCTCCACACATAACCTATTACCACAGACCAGGTTTCTCACAATCATTCATACACATATTACTCGAGTTTATTTCACTAAATATCTCCTCCCCAACTTTAGTTGAACTACCACTCTCGATTTGCTAAATAACTTGAACTTATTCGTTCATACTAGCTCCTTGTGATTCCAAACCAATACCAAAACACGGTACAATCCTTCACAGCTCAACATTTTCCATACCTCCCTTCATTTGCGCCTAATACTTTCTCCTTTGTAAACCATCCACATCGCAAGTAAAACACTTCTATAACACAACAGTCTTTCATAATCTTAATATTCTTACAAAGTAGTCCTTCATCTTTTTATTCTTCTGATTTAAGACTTAACAATAAATAAATCCCAAAAGAATACCCAAAACGTTCACATCATGCAACTTCTATTTTAATACAATCCCTGTAATCCCAACCCAAGCCTACAACGAGCTTATTAAATCGGGTCAATGCTCTTAAGACTCCACTGAGTTCAAAACCGAGCCATCTACTCCAAGGATCAATGATCATTATGCAACATATGTTCTGAGGCATGATAAATCTATGACTCCTTCATTGCTACTTTCCCAACAAAGTCAATTTATATAGGTATATGTAACTCTTATATACTTCACAAAGAATATACTCCGCCAATGTTCGTTAGTTCCAAAGGTATTAAAAACGCGAGAATTATCAGACAGTCTTTACACTTAAGACCGACACTTATTTAAATAGAATGCAATTAAGCATATAACTCAACCAAGACTCCATCTCGAGTCATTAAAACTGAAAAATATTCAAAAGACTCATTTGAATATCAATCAAGCCTTTAAGGCCAAAATAAACGTTTGATTAAACATGTGTCACGCACACGATTACATAAACCAAAATACATTGCTACCCAATTATTTACCCTTTTTAATCCCTTAATTGGCCATCGGCCCCAAAACAAAGTTTTACCACTCTTAAAAACTTTACATGGTCGGATTTACCAAAATCCCCCAACTCACATGTTCACATTTTTAAAACGCAATAGCTCATAAATATTGTACATCCACAAAATATTAAAAGCGTGATTTTGACTACATATCTTTCGCTTGTGCAACAATAATTCGAAACTTCTTTCATTACTGATTTATTCGTCAATCACTCAAAATCCTTAACCATGTCGTACACAATAATATTTGTTTTGCGCATACCCTTTGCATAACAGCATACCGATACCACTCACAGTCTTCATTCCTGTCCGCACAGCATACGCGGGACGCACCCAGCCCGCACCCAATGACGGACGAAAAGGTCTCGTACACCTTACATAACTATCGACTTCAAAGTCAATACTTGACATGTCGACATTTTCTTAACCTTAAAGTCCTTAACGGAACCTAATTCTTCCTCCGGACACAACCGTCCCTCGACAACTGTATTCCTAATCAGCGAACAAGGGTACAGACTCTCATGCAACCGACACTAAGTCCACTTTCGACTCTCACACTATTCATTTCTCATTTTAACCCAATTACCAAAACTACAGGTTTATCCAACACTTCTCCATTCTTGGAGTTCTTTCTTAGCTTAAAGCGTAATACTCTACGACCTAGCGAGTTCATAGCCTTCATGCATAACAACTTGATACATAAATCAATTCACACATTTTCTCATTTTAAATAACAACATTTAGAATAACTTGGGCACACATGACCCCAACATTCACATGACTCCAATGTACTGCACAACGATCTCGAGAATTGTTTGCATACTAAATTTCCGTAAACTCAATATTTCTCAACCAAAATAAAGTTGTTACGACGGTAATATATTAAATAAAAATTCTTTTCATACAACATTTACCGACACGAATTAAGCTAGTCGGTTCTCACACTTATTTATATGAAGTTATTAGATCAATACTCCTGTTGGTTATTAAACGTTTTGCTGGTCAACGTTTTCTTGCTACAAATCAACTTTTCATGTAAAGTAAGAAATATTTTGTAACAACTCCAAAATTTCGTTGTGCGACGCAAATGGGATTGCCTTTTCTTTAAATACACACTTGCACATACTAATTCAAACTTGACTAAAACTGTTATTTATGCATTTGGTTTGAAATCATGAAAATTCATATAACACACACTAAAACACCCTGCATAAAACTTTACTCCCAAATGAAGGCTAATTACTCAACGAGGTCAATCGTCTTACTTACGTAACTTATCATTGACATTCTACCTTCGACCGGTGGTCGCCCTCTCGGCCTTATGACGTTTGCTATACATGCATTCCACGATTCACGTATCAACCATGTCATACTATTTTCGTCTTGATCAAACATCTCATATTCTATCTCCACACACATCAACCACCTATTAAAGGTTACCTTGGCGGACGTTCATGAGTCCCGCCAATTCCAGGTTGTCCTTCCAACCCCCAATCATTTCCCGATCTATCCTCCAAAGGATTTGGTGGCATATTCACCAACGTTCTACTATAACCTAAAGGGATAACCATAAGAAATGGTTATGCACATACCCCTATACAAAACGTACCTAACTGATCGTTAGTCACTGTAACAATTTTGAAATAAGCATGCTCGCGTAACAATATATTCATAATAACAGTAGCTAATTGAAATTGTGAATATATCATACATGAGAATCCTTGTTACCATTATCACAGTACTAATTTCACGTATTTCCGTTGACTCTAAGACTATCCCGTCTTAGTATTTCTACCCGAATCTCACAAGTCATAACTTAATTCATCTCAGCTTAAGTCTAAGTATCTCAAATTCATACTTAGTTCGCTTAAACTAATGCTCTGATACCATATTGAAACACCCTAAAAACAGGGTCAATTTAAACCTTAAAAATTACTACAAGTTATGATCAAAACTTCAAACTTATATAACCTGAGGATCAAATGTAAGGTTTCTATGTACAAACGACATTACTTAAATAACTTATTAACCTAATCATATCATAACAATCAGATTAATCAAGTTATCTAAACAACCGTCTGTTGGGAACTAAAGATATGCTAAGTATGGTTAGTACTGCTAAGTCTTCATTACTACTGCCAGTTCTTTGTTACTACTGCTGGGCAAGGTTACTGCTGCTAGATGAAGTTAATGCTGCTAGATGAAGTTAATGCTGCTAGATGAAGTTAGTGCTGCTAGACCAAATTACTACTGCTAGACATGGTTAGTACTGCTGAGTGAGTTACTACTGCTTGAAGACTGTGAAGATTAATACTACTGAAGGTTGTTAATGCTGCTGAGCCAAATCATCATTAATACTGCTGAGTTGATAAGTTTGGTATGCGATGCTTTTGGAGACAAATAAGGAATTGATCAAGATATGTTTAACGAAGATTCAGAAGATCAATTTACTTTTGATAGTTATCTTGTAATTACTTTTGTATAAATAGTATTGATAGATAGCTATTAGAATATACGAAAAAGGAAGATAGATAATATACAGAATTCGATATTCAAGAGTGAATTAACCTCAAGATCATAGATCCTATTTCTAGAGAAGTAGAAATCGTCTTGTTGAGCCTGTTCAACAAGATTGAGGTTTTGGTGTAAAACTTGTGAGTTATAACTGTTTGATATATATACAGTTTATTGAATTTCTATTGATTGTTCTTTAATTGATTTAGAGTTCTATTCCGCAAGATTCTCTAAATTCTGTTTCTAAGAAGTTTAATTCTTGTTAAGAATCGATCCTGACAAGTGGTATCAGAGCATTGGTATCTTAGAAATTATGGACAACTCAATGGATTCTCACAGTACTCTTGTTTCAAAGGTTCCCATGCTCAAACCCAATGAATTTGACATGTGGAAACTAAGAATCAAGCAGTACATTCTTCTTACTGATTATGCAATATGGGACATTATAGAAAATGGCCCATGTAATGAAGGAAAGATTGGAGCAGATGGAAAGAGACCTCCTCCCAAGACAGATGCTGAAAAGAAAGTAAGACAAACAGAGATGAAGGCCTTAAGCACTCTGCTTTTGGCTATTCCTAATGAGTACCAACATCAATTCCAACACTGCACAGATGCACAGATGTTGTGGAATGCTCTGGAGAAAAGATTTACTGGAACAAAGAGCACAAAGAGAAATCAAAAGGCTATTCTCAGGCAACAATATGAAAACTTTATGTCTGCAAAGAATGAGTCTATGACTCAAACTTTTGACAGATTTAACAAGTTAATTGGAGAATTAGCAACTGTGGGTGTACACATGGATGCTGATGATGTCAACAGAAAGTTCCTTAGATCATTGGGAGAAGAATGGACCATGTACACTGTCTCATACAGACAGAATGACCAATTGGAGGACAAAGAGCTAGATGACCTCTACAATGATCTGAGAGTATTTGAGGCTGAAGTTGAAGCCAAGAAAAGGCCATCAGGATTTGTTTATAATGCTGCTTTATTATCTTCATCCTCTGATACTGCTGCTAATCCTGATTCTGTTAATATTGCAGGTTCTGTTAATTCTGCTAGTGGAACCAATCAAGAGAAGACCACAGATTCTGTACTAGAAGCATTCTTTTCTAGTCATGTCCACTCTTCTCTAATCAATGATGATTTAGAGCAGATCAATGCTGATGATCTGGAAGAGATGGACATCAAGTGGCAGATGGCTATGCTATCAATGAGGGTGAAGAAATTCATCAAAAGGACTGGGAGAAACAACTTTTCCCAAAGAAGAGAAGATGGTGCAGGCTTTGACAAGTCAAAGGTTGAATGCTATAAGTGTCACAAGATGGGACACTTTGCCAGAGAATGCAGAAGTGGAGGATCACAGACTCCAATTGGAAACCAAAACAGAAGCTCCTCTCAAGCCCTTGTTTCTCAACAAGGAATGGGATTTGATTGGAGTGATCAAGCTGAAGAAGCCTGTCAGAATCAAGCTCTTATGGCAGAAGTGTCTGATATCCCCACTGAGGTACAATCTAAACTCTGTTCTCAAGCTTGCATTGATGCTGTTAAAAGATATAGGGATCACAATCAGGGTATGTGTGATGACCTTAAGAGGCTAGAGAAAGATGTAAAAGATTATGTTAGGATTGTAGAAAGGTTTGAGGAACAGATTAGAGCTTTTCAAGCTAATGAACTTCAACACCACTATGATACTAACTATTGGAAGTGGGAGAAGAATGAGTATGAGATTAAGCTGAAAGTGTCTGGGGAGGAGAATGAAAAGTTAAAAGAAGAGCTTAAAAAGGTTAAACTTGATGTTGAAAAGTTTACCTGTGCTTCTAAAACCATGGACACCATCATTAAAGCACAAATCCATGACAAGATGAAAGTAGGGATAGGATACAATACCACACCTCCACCCTACAATAACAACTACATACCTCCTAAGTCTGATTTGTTAGAGACCAAGGATAGAAAGGAACCTGAATTAAAGATTGATATAGATCCTTGTGAAAAAGAAATAGTTGTTGAGGATGAGACTGACAAAGTAGACTCTGATGAGGAATGTGAGAGTCCATGTGTCAAGAACACAGAGATCAAAAGGACTGAAGAGAAAAAGGAAGTTCATTACACACAACCCAAAGTTGTGAACTCAAATACTTGTAAACAGTGTTCCTGCAGGAAATTCAAAGAGAACAAGCCCCAACAACATGATAATCAGAGGGGAAATCAAAGGAACTGGAATAACCAGTGGGCTATGAGACAAGGAGTTGACCTGAAAAGAATCAACAGGCCAAAACCTTGTTTCATCTGTGGTAAGCTAAATCACTTAGCCAAACACTGTTATTTCAATCCTGTTAACCAAAGGTTTAATGCTCAAAGATCCTTTCAAAAACCTGGTGGTTACAGAAAGAATGGTGGATATAAAAAGTCTGCAAAGAAAAATGTGGCAAAGAAACAAGATAAACCCAAAAGCCACATAAAGAAAATGACTGAAAAGGAATGTGATACTATGTGGGTTCCAAAAAGCACTAAAAACAATACTGCTGCTAGCAGTGTTAGTACTGCTAACACTGCTAGTACTGCTTCAAAAGTTAGTGCTGCTAGCAGTATTAATACTGCTAGTAATCATTCCAAAGTTAGTGCTGCTAGCAGTGTTAATACTGCTAGTATTCAGTCCAATGTTAGTGCTGCTAATACTTTTAGTGCTTCTTCTTCAGATAGTACTGCTGCTAGCAGTATTAACTCTGTTAATACTGCTTCTAGCAGTGTTAACTCGGTTAATACTGCTACCTCTGTTAGTACTTCTGAGGTTAATACTGCTAGCACTGTTAGTACTGCTAGCACTGTTAGTACTGCTGCAAGTGCTGCTACACCAATAATTTTTACAAAGTATTCCAGCACAGCAGTACAAAAAGTTAAAAATCTCATCAAAACCAAGTGTAAGTATTTTGATGAGCAAGGGAGACCCAAGACCACTTCGGCTTGGGTTCCAAATAAAACTAACTGATTTATCTTGATGTGCAGGGCAACCAACAGCTCAAGGGGAAGAGCATTTGGCATGTTGATAGTGGTTGCTCCAGGCACATGACAGGTAACATGTCCTGCCTCAAAAATTTCAAAAAGGTTGATGGAGGACATGTTGCATTTGGGGATAATCCTGCTGGTGGAAAGATAAGTGGTAAGGGTGATGTTTCAAAGGGTAAGATGACCTTTGAAGATGTATACTATGTTGAACAATTGAGATACAACCTGTTAAGTGTATCACAGGTTTGTGACAAGAAGCATAGTATATTGTTTACAGACTCTGAATGCATTATCCTTGCTCCTGGATACAAAGTGGTTGAAGAAAACATGATACTTCTGAGAACTCCTAGGAAGGATAATGTTTATTGTTTAGATTTGGAAAGTGTTTCATCTGATTCATCTCTAAATTGTTTAGTTTCAAAAGCTTCTTTAGATGAATCATCACTTTGGCACAGAAGGATGTGTCACATGAACTTTAAAACAATAAATAAACTTGTTAAGAATAACCTTGTAAGGGGTTTGCCATCCAAAGTATATTCATGTGATGATCATTGTGTTGCTTGTCTCAAAGGCAAACAACACAAAACTTCTCATAAGTCCAAAGAGATAAACACTATATCAAATCCTCTTCAACTGTTACATATGGATCTGTTTGGTCCTACCAATGTGATGAGTATTGGCAAGAAATCATACTGCTTAGTTATTGTTGATGATTATTCTAGATTTACTTGGGTATATTTTCTGAGAACCAAAGATGAGACAAGTGGACTGATCAAATCTTTCATTCTCAAAATTGAAAACCAATCAAATCAAAGAGTGAAAGTCATTAGATCAGATAATGGAACTGAGTTTAAAAATTCTGATCTAAACACCTTTTGTGAAGAAAAAGGAATTGAGAGACAATACAGTGCTCCTAGGACTCCACAACAAAATGGTGTTGCTGAGAGAAGGAATAGGACACTGATTGAGGCTGCTAGATCTCTGTTAGCTGACTCAAAGTTACCAATTACTTTTTGGGCAGAAGCAGTTAATACTGCCTGCTATGTTCAAAACAGAGTTTTAGTTGTAAAGCCTAAAAACAAGACACCTTATGAGCTTTTCCATAAAAGGAAACCATATATTGGATTTTTCAAGCCATTTGGATGTCCTTGTACTATTCTCAATACCAAATCTCACTTAGGCAAGTTTGATAGCAAAGCAGATGATGGTTTTCTTGTTGGGTATTCATCTCAAAGTAAGGCCTACAGAGTTTTTAATACCTCTTCTAGAATAATTGAAGAAAGTGACAATGTCAAATGCAATGAGAACACACCAAATCCTATTGGTTCAGGTCCTAATTGGCTATTTCAAAAGACATCCCACAGTCCATTCTTGAACAGCCCACTCCCACAATCACCAAAAGATTTCAAAGAAGAAAGGTGCACAAGGCTCCTTCCCTTGTTGTACCTACTCAAAGCCCTACGCCTTTAAGCCCTACGCCTTTAAGCCCTCAATTGGAGCATTCTCCAATTGAGAATATCAACAGGGAAACCACAGGGGTGTCTCCCAACCTCAAGAAGGTGGTCTCTAAGGAGAAGGATGACCATATGGGTGCTAAGGCTGCCACTACTTCTGCTAGCACAGAGAAGGACAGTGGTAACATAAATAAGACCTTCCCCATGGCAACTCTAAATGAGAAATCATTAGGAGGACCCAGGTGCCAAGAAACCAAGGGGGCAGGTAGTGCTTCTGCTAGGCAGAAGGCTTCTGCTGAAACTTCCAAGGATCCTTTAAAGAAGGTAAACACTTCTAAACAAGGTGAGGATAGATATAACTATGAGGAATTGATGGAAACCATAGGGAATATCAACTTGGATGTAATGGCACAAAAGACAGAGATAGAGCAACTTAAGACTGTGGTCACCTACCAACAGTCTCAAATTGAGAAGCTCAAAAAGCTGGTCACCAGGTTGCTGAACAGAAAGAAAAAGGCAAGATTTGTGCTAAGAAGAAGAACTTCAACTGATGATGCTCCCAAAAAGGGGGAGTCAGAGTCAGAAGCAGAACTGAAACTGAAGGGTCAACATATTGAGGGGGAGACTGTTCACATAGAGACTGAGATGGAAATGGAGTATGCACAGGTTAAGGGGGAGACCAGTGAGACAGAAAAGGGGGAAGAGTGTGTTAAAGCAGCAGAAACTAAAGCAGCAGAAACCAAAGCAGCAGAAACCACAGCAGCAGAAACTGTTAATGCTGCTGAGTTTGAACAAGCAGCAGAAACAGTTAATGCTGCTGAAGGCCAAACAGTCAAAGCAGCAGAAACTGAGCAGGAAGCAGTAACTACATCTCAAGCTGAAATAGATGAAGAAATTTACTGGATTGTAAAGAACTGTATTGAAGCAGCATCACTACATGTACTAAGAGAAGCAGTAACAGCCATAGCAGCAGAAATGGTTATTGCTGCTGAAAAACTTAAAGCAGCTGAACCAACTCCTGAGGCTGTCAAAACTCTTAAAAGAACCAAGATGATGTCCAAGAAAAGACCAAGAACCCAGCCCATAACTTCAAAGAAGAAAATTGAAAAGAAGCCAAGGGTGGAGTCATCTGCAGAAGAGGCCCAGGAGGAAACAGTGAAATCTGATGGAAAAGTTGCTGAAGAAGAAGTGGCAACTCCATCAGGGCAATCAGGCAATGTGCAATCACAAACGGATGCCCAATGTGACTTGTACATTACTAGTGTTGACTCTAACCCAATTCCACTTCAGGCTGAACCAATATCATCTAAGGCCCCTGAAATCATCTTTTGGGACACTTTGAAAGATGGTAGAAAGGAGTTCATTAGGATAAAAAGAGCTGATGGAAAATTTGAAGTATTTTCTACTTGGGGAAAAATTGTCAGAACTTGCTCAAGATCAGACTTAGAAGAGATGTTCAAAGTTGGGATGAAGATATATGGAAACATGCTGACTGAGCCAGGGATGTCAATTTCTAAAATGGTACTTGAATTCTTGTGCCAAATGTTCAAACCTGAAGCAGTTCAGCATAGGTTAAACACACAGTTTCAAGTCATTACCAACTGGATGCTCTATGAAAACTGTGGAGTATATGTCATCTCCCTTGACTCTGCAACTCAAGAATACTATCTTGTAGATGAAATATACAATCACAGCATGAAGAGGCTGCAAGGAATGTTACACACTAAGCTGACCTGCAACAAGGATTCAGCAATGGGTAGATTCTTGGTAAAGAGGATTCTCAATCAGAGTCTAGGCCTAAGTCCTAATCTGTGTGTACATGATGACTAAGTTTTGGAAGCATCATCTGAAGAACTTGACTTCTTTTCTTAAAAGTCAAGTTAGGGGGAGATTGTTGGGAACTAAAGATATGCTAAGTATGGTTAGTACTGCTAAGTCTTCATTACTACTGCCAGTTCTTTGTTACTACTGCTGGGCAAGGTTACTGCTGCTAGATGAAGTTAATGCTGCTAGATGAAGTTAATGCTGCTAGATGAAGTTAGTGCTGCTAGACCAAATTACTACTGCTAGACATGGTTAGTACTGCTGAGTGAGTTACTACTGCTTGAAGACTGTGAAGATTAATACTGCTGAAGGTTGTTAATGCTGCTGAGCCAAATCATCATTAATACTGCTGAGTTGATAAGTTTGGTATGCGATGCTTTTGGAGACAAATAAGGAATTGATCAAGATATGTTTAACGAAGATTCAGAAGATCAATTTACTTTTGATAGTTATCTTGTAATTACTTTTGTATAAATAGTATTGATAGATAGCTATTAGAATATACGAAAAAGGAAGATAGATAATATACAGAATTCGATATTCAAGAGTGAATTAACCTCAAGATCATAGATCCTATTTCTAGAGAAGTAGAAATCGTCTTGTTGAGCCTGTTCAACAAGATTGAGGTTTTGGTGTAAAACTTGTGAGTTATAACTGTTTGATATATATACAGTTTATTGAATTTCTATTGATTGTTCTTTAATTGATTTAGAGTTCTATTCCGCAAGATTCTCTAAATTCTGTTTCTAAGAAGTTTAATTCTTGTTAAGAATCGATCCTGACACCGTCCCAAAAGCATCAAAGAATAACTAGATCCTCCGTTATCTCTACGTCTGAAACTTTCCAAAAGTTCTCTTCTCTCATTCCCGCTTACTTCCCGGAGTTTGTACCTGGTAAGAAGATTCAACTTGAAACATTAGGCTTTCGCCTAGTGAGAATACTCAAATCAAAATAAAATTTAATAATTAAAATATAAACAGATAACTCAAAACTGTTCTCACCCATCTTATCGTACAACAACTCCTTTCCAAAATCGGGGAATCTACCCCACTCCCATACTTATGACTAACTCATCTAATCATAACAACAAATTTAAGAGTTTACTATGAATCATCCCAAATTCACAGTTAATACTCTTTACACAAGAAATTGCAAGTCAAAACCAGCCTATTTCTTAATCAGGAAGTAGAGATTACAAATTACTTTATGCCTATCTCTAAGCTTCCTCTCATCACTGGGAAATCTCCGATCTTCCCTATAACAATGGAAATCTCCGATCTTCCAAAATCGAAATGGGAATTACAAATCAAAATCTGCCTATTCCACATTCCACCTCAGAATCAATGGTCCCAATGGGATTATGATATCGCGATACTCAACCGGGACCCTCGATGATTCAAGGTACACCCAATTACTAAAAATTACACCCCTTTGGTCTATGGCGAGTAATCGGTTACCATTATACCGTACCCAAGTGCCCTCAATGACCGGATGCCTATTTTTAGTAAAAGCACATAATATATAAATATAATAATCGATACTAGTATATGCGTCCGGCATACAATATATCATTTCTCTGAGCATATTCTATATATACAACAAATTTAGAATATATTGTTAGCTCCTCATCACAATCTCTTAACTATCTCCTCTCTGCAATTTAGCACGGGGATCAACATCTCAAATGTTATCTACATTTTCGGACTCAAAGATAGGTCTTTATAATCTATCATAATATAGCCTCAAAATCGTATTTAGAGTTCATAGTCATATAACATATTGCATATAACAAATAATCATATTCATTATAAGGAATATTAATAACCCTGGTTCATCAACTTCTTAATTATCCCCTCATAGCAATTTAGCACGGGGATCATTATAGCATAACTTTTAATCGCCCTCTTGGACTTATCTCTGACTTAATCAAGTCTTTATAAACATATTCAAGCATACATATAAAACATTTATTTCAATATTAATTACTGAATTTTAAAGAGAGTTGAATAAACTCACCTGATGCGTTGTCACTTCTTTTAATCCTTTTTAACTCGTAAAGGACTCCTTTCTTCACTACCACAGTTTACTGTAATATTCAATTTACATATATACTGATATTAATTTATAAAACAGAACCCTTTACAGCTAAGAATCCCTAATCTCTTAAAATTACATCTCAAGTCGCAATGCACTAAGCCAAGTCGCAACCAACTATTGCGACTCCAACTCCAAATTGCAACTCACCATTGCGATTCCAACCCAAGTCGCAGCCTTCCGTTGCGATCTCAACTCCAAGTCGCAATCCACGGTTGCGACTCCAATGCCAAGTCGCAGTCCACTGTTGCGACTCCAACTCCAAGTCGCAACTGTCTACTGCGACTTCACTACTGAGTCGCAACTGCCTATTGTGACAATCATGAATGTCGTAACTCAAGGTTGCGATTTCGATGATGTTCATCCAAGTCTCAGTCCACTAAGTTCATTCTTCAATCCAGATTTTGCAGTTTTAATCTATGTTTGTTTATGCAAACTTGCAGATTTGTTAAATAACTTTATCTTAACATACCCAAAAACTCAGATTCTCATAATCATCAAAATTTACCAAAACCCATCTAAAAACTTCATAGAAAACTTTTAACTAATAAGATGAAGAATTCAATGAGATAATTACCTTTTGATTCTTCAAACCAACACCAGATTATAGAATTCCAAGCAAATCCTTTCTTCTTTCTCTTTTCTCGATTTCTCTATCTCTCTCTCTCGGCTTTTTTTTCTCTTCAAACCGAAACACACACAACTTCACACACTCACACTTAGTCTATAATGACTTAGTTGATTGACACCTCTTCCTTAATTACATGAGTCATAAGGCATATTACCAAATGAACCCCCAACTTTAAGAGAATGACACTACAAACCCTCAAACTTTAAAGAAATAACATAACACACCTCATGCATAAATAAAACTCATAATAATAACCCTTAATTTTAATATTCTCAAAAGAAATCTTTAAACTTTCAACATTTGTATTTTAACCCTAATTGAATTATAATACTCTATATAATTCAAGGTTACTCCAAATAAAAATACATTCTAAATCTCATTAAAATAATAATAACAAAATTTAGGATGTTACACGGTTCTACTAACCTTGACCTTTGTACTCGCTTCTCTGAAAGGATGAAAGCAGAGTATAAAATGAGTATGATGAGTGAGCTAACATATTTCCTTGGTCTTCAGATAAAGCAAAATGAAAAAGGAACTTTCATTAATCAGGGAAAGTATGTTAAAGATATGCTGAAGAAATTTGATTTAACTCAAAGTTCAGCTATGAAAACCCCTATGGCACCGCCGCTGACACTAAACAAGGATTCTTCTGGAACCCCTGTTAATGTCACGATGTACCGTGGGATGATCGGCTCTCTCCTATATCTTACAACTATCCGACCTGATATTATGTATGCAACTTGTTTATGTGCACGATATCAAGCTGAACCTAAGGAATCTCATATGATCGCTGTAAAGCGAAACTTTCTTTACCTTAAGGGTACTCCCAACCTAGGTCTTTGGTATCCCAAAGACTCAGGGTTTGATCTAATCGCCTATTCAGATAGTGATTTTGCAGGTTGCAAATTGGATAGGAAAAGCACCACAGGAGGCTGTCAACTCCTGGGTGGAAAGCTGGTGAGTTGGACAAGTAAAAAGCAAAACTCAGTGTCCACCTCAACCGCTGAAGCTGAGTACGTAGCCGCTGGAAGCTGTTGTTCTCAGGTCTTGTGGATGAGAAATCAACTACTAGACTATGACCTTCAGCTCTCGAAAATTCCAATCTATTGCGACAGCACTAGTGCCATCGCTATAGCCAACAATCCAGTGCTACACTCAAAGACCAAACACATCGAAATCAGGTATCATTTTATCAGAGATCATGTGATGAATGGTGATATAGAACTTCACTTTATCCCAACTAACTTTCAGTTAGATGATCTGTTCACCAAACCTCTTGATGAGACACGATTTAACTTTCTCATCAGCGAGCATGGAATACTGAACTTTGAAGAATAAAATCTTCAGCGGTTCGCATTTGATCAGCGACAGGATAAAACCAACTTGTATAACCCATTCTATCATATTCTCTCTGAACAAAATTGATTCGCTGATATCAAGGTATGTTCACTCTTTACTCGCTGACGTTCGCATGTGAATGCAAGATTTCAAAACAAATTGCATCGCTGAATATCTCTTCCTTATCAGCGATACTTTGAAATTTCTAAAAATAACACTGATATTTCTATTCAGTGTTTCATGTTTTCAAAATGTCCATGAGTCTTCAAAAACCTCAGAGACATCCTAAAATATGAAAGGACGTTTGTGACGTAATCAAATGGATAAACCCTGGCACGTTCTTTTTCTGACACATGTTTGCACGTTTCATTTTCCATCCAATCAAATGCAAACACGTGTCCGTGTCATGATGAAAAACTTTTCCCGCTCAAGTTTTTCTCTCTCTATTCTCACTATATAAACCCATTCGAGTTTATATTTTTCCTTTACGCGAACAACTTCTTCTTCAAGAAAAGAATTACTGTTGCATTTTGAACTCAAGTTTCCATAAACTGTTCATCTTCTTCTTCGACAACAAGGTTAATATTCTTATTATTTACCTGTTTTAACTTGTTTCTGATCTTGTCTTTGTTTTCAAAAGATCAAACAAAAGAACTTTTTAAAATGAAATCATTCTCTTTTCATGATTTTATGAACACAACCTTCATGGTTGTTCTTCAAGTTTAAAACAATATCTTAAACTTGTTCTTAATATGTTTTTCCAGAATCCTTTTTCTTTAAAAGATGAAACTGGAAAACAAGACATTCACTGGTTTTTGTCTCTTTTCGTCAAAACTAGGAAAACCCTAATCTTCATTAAGACATATTTTGTCTGAATGAAATGGACAAAATTCAAAAAATATATGTTTGGAAAATCTTTCCACATTAAGACATTTTTGTTCATTTTCTTTGTGGTTACTTGTGTTACACAGAAATGACAACCTCTGAAGCTCCTTCTGCTAAAACCCCCACTACTGCTGAGAAACTGACTCTCACCATGGCTCCTCAGGTCAAGTTCAAACTTGATAAGGTTACATTCCAACACAACAACCACTATGCGCTTTTCGACTTTCCTCCGCGAAAGCAAGTCACAAATCTGGATGATGCTGTGAATTTTCTCAAACCCTGCTGCTTATCTAAAGCCCTAACTTTCGTATCCCCTGCTCATAAATTCCTCTTATCTCAGTTCTGGTATACTGCCAGACGAGCTCAGGTACCCTCTGTCAAAGACCCGACGAAACTCGTTGATACCATCCTCTGTGACACCAAATTTGGCACAACCAAAATCAACCCGCGTGCACTGAACCTTCCTGCCGCTACCAAAGAAAACCCCTTTGTTTCTCTCCCAAACCCCAAGAAACATGATGATAGGGAAACAATCATTGCATTTTTTGATGCAATAAAGTACGTTTGGGACTCAGGGGGAAATGAACAACCTGAGAAGAAGCTGACCGCAATCAAGAAGTCCAAGATGCCAAGCGAGATGAACTTCATATTCGCCCACTTGATAAGCTGCATGACAGCGAAAACCGGCTCCTCTGATCAAGCCACTCAACCTCAGCAAGCAATGGGCTATGCACTGCTGAAAGGTCTCCATGTTGACTGGGCCTCGATCATTTACGACGATCTTGTGTTCAGAGTGGACATGGATGATAGACCAACTTGCGTTCCATACCCCTGGTTCATCAGCGCCGTCTTTCTAAGAGGACTCGGGGATAAATACCCAAAAGAGGGTGATCTGAGACTCTCTCAGGTTGGCCCTAAGGTGCTCGACTACAGCCCCATGCCAAACGAGGTACGTCTCTCTACTCTCTTATCTCTTCTCAATCCTCCTTCTTCTATTTATGCAGCTACTTCAGCGGAAATCCCTACCGCTGATACCTAGGCAACACCCTCCACTCCTTCTCGTAAAAGGAAACACTCTACTACCCAACTTGAATCCGAAAGGATCAAGAAAACCAAGGAGCAACCCTCCAAGCCATCCACGGCTGAAGACTCCATGACTCATCTTGTACAAGAGTCGCTGGATAGTTTCGTGGTACGCTCTGCTACAGCTGACAAAGCCACCCCTTCCATCCCGACCTCAGCGTCTCTAAACACTGAGGTTATAAACATGGAACAGAACCCCTCTCCTTCAGACCTTCTAAGGACTGAAGAAGTATTCATCAGCGGATCCAACGCTGAACTCCGCACCCAACCAATCTTCTCATCCTTCACTCATCCCACTCTTTCTTTGGACACTCCACCAATATTCCCCCCATTCTCTTCAACAAATGTCATCCTTAGCGATACTACTGCTGAACATCTTCAGATGATGATAGGTCAATCTACAGGACCTGCGGAAACTTCCCAGCGTAAAGGTACACTGGAAGATGACATGGAAACGTTTACAGGTCATCGAAACTTCGAGGACTTCGTCAACCATCCCGCAGGTATACACATAACTCCAAACACTCCTCTATCACAACCCCAAACTTCCGAGCTTTCCTCTGTTCATAAGTTAATAACTTTTTCATGTCCTAATTTGGGAGATATCAACAACTCCCTGAAAGATCTGGTCACAAAGGTGGAATCTTACAACACCACTCTCTCCACCAACTCTTCAGTGGTTACAGACGCTGGAGAAAATCTAAAGACGCTGACAACAGAGGTTGCAAAGAAAGCCTCTAGCACTGATATGGAAAAGGTGGATGGTAGCATTGCTCAGTTTGCTACTACTCTCGCCACCAACTCCACAATCGTCAACGATCTCAACCTCACCAACACCACCCTCGCAACAAACTTCGCCACTCTGTCCAGTGAAGTCACATCACTGAAGACAGAGATGGTAACTCTCCAGGGTGAGGTCTCCTCAGTGAAATATCTCCTTCAGCAAGTCCTCGATCGCCTGAACGCTCCAACATGCACTCATTCGCACTTCACTCAGGCTGATCGAGAGGACCTTCAAAGCCTCAATCCTGCCATTTCTGGCCTATAAGACAGAATAGCAGTGATTGAAACCTGCGTGGGAATCACTGGCCTAGAAGACAGTGACTCTCATGCTGCTGCCGCTGACATTCCAATTACCTCCCCTCCTCATCATGAGGAAGAAGGGGAGAAGAACGATGAAGGTCTTCCCCATAATGCTGAGGGGGAGACAAATGAAACTGCTGCTGCTGCTACTTCCAATGGACAACCTCAGGGAGTTGAAAACCCTGAGGGAACCGAGAAACCTCCCTCTGTATCTGAGGGGGAGCAACTCGAAGAGCAACATAAGGAAGCTGTTGCTGATGTTACCGAACCTAATGCTGACGAGGTCGAATCTGATGAAGAAGAAGCTGAAGACGATGAAGCTGTCGACATCTCTGATGAAGAACCATCATCAACTCTTAAAAACGATGATGATGATGACTCTTTCTTCTTCGTCCAGCCTGTCGTAAAAGCCCCAGCTCAAAAAGGGGTCATGATAAAGGAACCTTCAGGGGAGACGACAAAGACAAAACCTGCAACGTCTGAAGCTGACAAAGGCAAAAACAAAGGCCTCGCTGCAGAAGGAAATTTGGCCATCCTTCAGATAAAGCCAGTTTGTCAGGTACAATATATCCTCTTCCCTTACACTGCATCCCTCCTCTATCTCAGTTCTCCTCTCCATAAAACCTCTATACACTTAACCATATTCTTTTCTCTATCTCTTTCTTCCCCAACTCTTCTTACATAAACGATCGATGTGTTTCAGCTAGTCCTCTCCCTGCTTGAGGATCCAGCTGAAGTCCCCACTGCTGCACCAACAATAATCCCAGCCACAAGAGCTGAAGAAATAATCCCGGTCTTGGATTTAATCACTTAGACCGATGAACTTGAAGAACATTTGCTCTCTCACAAAAACAGACCTTCCTTAGCAATTCAAAAGCTAAGTGAAGAGGATCAGAAAAGGAGAGAAGAAATGATCAAGAAGCTTGAGGATCAGCGAATCATCCTTCCTCGTGACAAAGTCCCTGTTCCCACGAAGTTCAGGTTATCAAAGAAAGAATTCATTGATCGCCTCAGAGCTGAAAGGATACTCGCCGAAAGAAAGGAAGCTGAAGAAAAAGATAAGGCTCTCGCCATTCAGCTTGCCCAACAATCGGTGAAAGACCCCGCACTGAAAAGAACTCCCATCGAAGTCCAACGTCAGTTGTGGGAAGACGCCCAGAAGATTATCGAAGAAAAGACCAAGGTATCTCAATCTACCTTGAAATGGTGCAAAGAGAAAGTACACTTTCGATATCGGGCTGCCAGAATTAACAAGGTACACATCACTGGAAGATCGACCATTAAAGTTCCAATTATTGAGGTTGAGATATTCAGAGAGAACGGTACCACAGAATCCTTCTATGCTGATGCTATCACGAAGTATGGTCTCTCTGAATGGTTGGAGATCAGAATAGCCATTCAGAAGTCACGTTATAAATACAAGGATCATGTCGAGAAACTTATAAATTGACAGATCGACTTGGTGTCTTCTGTTGTGGATATTCCTCCTCCCACTCCTCTTGCAACTCAACAAAGAAGGGCCTCTGCAATGAAAAAGTCAAAACCTTCAGATTCAGGTCCTCCTATCCGGAACGAAACAGGTATTGGTTTTTCACGTGCTGAAGTACTTGGTCCTGAACCTAACCTCTCAGCGCTTGACACCTCTCTGCCTCCTGGTGAAAAGTCATAAGCGAACCTTATGGTATCTTCTTTCACGACTATGATGAAGGACAACGCTTTCAACGCATCTCTGAGCTTCCCATCACTTCCATCGAACAGCTCAGGGATCTCATCTACTGGTGTGAATTCAGACGCGATCTTCAGGCACGATATCTCAAGCCCCTAATCTTCAACGAAGCACAAGAAAGAAGAAATCAAGGAGAAACTGTCCCTGACTGGATGATCCCTACAACAAATACCCTTGATGAACTTCTCGTTAAGGAAGAACCTTTTGAAGGCTGATAGGTTTTACTCGTAATTTTTCTATCCTTATTAGCTCTTATCTTTTGTACTTGTAAATTTATTTGTTGTACTTGTAATTTTTCCACTTCCCTCTATAACCTTTACGAAGTTCAAAGAAAAATTTCAGCGAATGTACTTTACTCCATCAGTACTCAAAATATCCCAGAAAACAGTAAAAGGGACAAATATTTTATGAGTTCTTTTTATCCTTATGTTTTCATATTTAGCAATTTTCCTTCATTGCTATGTCATAATCAAATAGGGGGAGATTGTTGATCCAAACCCTCAGTGATTTGATAATGACCCTTTAGAAACACTTAGTGAAAGTTGTAAGTAAACAACATGTATTAAAGTTTCACTATCGCTGATAGGTACTATGACTCTACAGTACCGCTGATAGGAACTCTCGCTCTTTAAGTTAGATATTCAGTGAACACTGTTCACCATAAAGCTCTGAGCCTGTTCAGTACTTTTGGTAATCGCTGATAGTTTAATTGTTTACTTATGATCCCTAAAGACAAGTTTCACGTCAACAAAGGTTCTACGCTGAAGTCGAAGATCAAGCCCAAGAACCAGCGACAAGTCTACTAATGAACTGATGCGGATATCAGCGAAGCAAGACCTGTCCACTCTACGTGAAGTTTCAAGTAGAAGACTTCAGCGAACGCTGAGCTTTATCATTCGCTGATAAAGTACTGTTCAACGAACGCTGATTATGAGGTCTACTCTACAAGTTACTTTTGTCTTTCCCCCTTGCACGTCTCCGTACGATCTGTCAGAACGGACATCCCTTCTGTCCAGAATCGTACAACCAACTCTGATTCTACATTGTACACCATGCGGCTACTAAGGTTGTCTACAAAGGTCAAAACATGCAACCACTCAGCTGCTGCCACGTGTAAAGTAATACTGCCATGCATTAAATGCATGCAGTATATAAGAAGAACCCTACTTCAGAAATGAAGTGCTCGGCCATCTTCTTCTTTCTCTCTTAGTGTTAGAATATTATTCGTAGTATTCGTATCTCCTTTCTGTCTTAATTCTAGTGCAAGAAACTTAGTGTTCTTAACTTGTTTAGATTAGGCTTAGTCCTTAATCTTGTTCCGCAACAAGTTGTAAATTGTTTGATTATATCAATAACAGTTTAGAAAGTAAAAATCTGTGTGTTTGTATTCAACCCCCCCCCCCCCTTCTACAAACTTGTATAACTCTTCGGAACCGGAATTGGAACCGGATCCGGAAGGGACCGGAACCGGAATTGGAAGTGGATCCGGAAGGACCGGAACTGGAGTGTCGGGAACCGGAACCCACAAGGATCCGGTATAGAACCGAATCCGGAATAGATCTGGTGTATAAGGGAGTCCGGAGTTGAGATGATCCGGGATCTGCAAGCTGATCCGGGATCCGCAAACGGATCCAGAGTGAGACCGGTGTCCGTATTGGATCCGGAATCCGCAATGGATCCGGAATCTGTGCTAATTCCGGAAATGAGTGAGTGGAGTCCGGAACTCCGAGTTCGGATTTTCTGGGGTTCGTTTAGGGCCGAGTTTAAATAGGAATCTGTTCAGATGGGATAAGGGTTAACTGAGACTTACTATTTTTATCCTTTTTACATCTTAGGTGTTCCCCTAAAATCTGAAGCTTTCGTGAGAAGTAAATTGCTGAGACGACAGGTGAGTTTTTCTAACTAAAATACGTGTTTTAAAACGTGTTTTTCCGAAGTAAGTAAAAGAACAGAAATGCCATGATTTATTACATGATTATGCTTGTGTGAAAGTTAAATTCGAGATGTATGCATACATTGTGGTTAGACGTAAATTGGCTAAGTCGGGGGGTGTGGCCCGCCAGTGCTCATACCGGGAGGTGTGACCCGTTTATGTCATGGGAGGAGTGACCCAGTAAGGCAGTGTGAGACTGACACGTTGTCAGTGTGCCATTTACGAGTGTGAGGTTACTTGAAAGTTTTTATTTAAAGTTGTTTATGAAAGTATGAACTGTTTTAAATATGTATTGTTGAATTGTTGTTACTTGCGGGAGCTCAATAGACCTCATGGTCTAACCCTCGCATTTTCCAAACTAAACCATTTTCAGGTAAGCATATAGTAGGAGGCCCTAATAAGTGCAAGAAGAAGGCTTGAGCATGAAGCTTTGGTCTAGAAGGAGGTTATTTTATTTAGTAAGTCAAGCTTAGTATTCTAGAAATCTCAGTTGTGTAATAGGTTGTTCCGCAAACCTTGTGATGTAATCTTTTATTTATGACAGTATTTTGGAGCCGTTGCGGCGAGTTGCTTAATTTATGTTGTTTAGGTGTCATTTTTGAGTTGGGTTGTTACAGTACTGTATCACACTACAACGAGGACAACAAACTCAATGTCGATGACCTCGATGAAGAAACGACTCTTGAACGATTTCAATCGACCGAAACTCTTCAACACTTTCAACCATGGGAGGAATAAGTGTATTTTCTTATAATACAATCAATGTATTTTTTTAATGTATTGTTCAATCGAAGTTATAATAAAACATATTCTTTAAGTATATTTTAGTGACCCATTACGTATTTTAACGTGTATTAGAATAACATTTGATAATTTAAAAAATATCCTTTGTGAAGGACCGGTTTGGGACTGGAACCGGTTATACACTTATACATAACCTTAACCGGGCCACTGCATATTGACACCGACCCGGCCCGGGACCGGAACTGGTTTCACTTGGACCAGTTACGAGTGTTACTATTTCGGCCCAGAACCCGAATTCAGAAATCTCTAATTATTAGTACCACATCAAAATAAGTTAATAAACAACGCAATCTCGATCTCTATTTTTGCATAGTAATTAGAGATGCTCTAAAAACCAATGTTTATCTATGTGTGAAATGAAATTTTTAATAAAAACCGATAACCCCACCCCCTAAAAAATGTACGGTGTACCAATTATCGATACCATTATTCAATACTTGTCAGAGATTCAGTACTTATCACAACCTATTCTCTATGGATATTGAATATGACAACGGTATTTAAAATAAAAACTAAAGCAATGTTAATGGCAGCTATACATATTTACGTATATGTTATATTGCTAACTAACTGTTATCATATAATTATTTTATTTTTCTAGCTTCTTGCTAGTTTTATAAAATTCTGTAGCTCAAAAAAAAATTGTTATCATATAAAAAACATTATTTGAGTTTTGAATGTTCATTTACGCAAAAGTATTTGTGGGTGGTTTATGTTTTGAAAAATAATTGAACATTTTTAAGATCCAAAGGTAAATAAATAAAACAAATTATAGTTTTTTGTTATTTCCCTACAAAATCACTTTTTTGTAATTTATTTCACAAGTATATGGTATATTCACTAAGTATATGCTATTTTTTTTTGGAGGGGAAGGGTGTTTTAATCTATGTCTAGACTAATCCCTTAGCAAATTATGATAGTAAGACATCAGCTTTGATTAAACCTCCGTGACCACAATTGTTGTGTACGTCTGTATTAGAACTTTGTCAGATGAGATATTTCCGATTTACTTACTTAATCCGACATACTGTCTTCACCTCCCCACGTTAGCGTGGAGCACTGCTCACCAACATTACTCGCCCCTCTCTTCCGACAATTCTCAAGCTGCAAATACTGTCTCAATACTATGCATAACCAAACGGTTGCACTAACATTCTAACTTAAGGCTTTCGACCAAATCACCTCGAATCGACACTAGAGTTCGACGCCACTATACATTCTTTAAATTCTAACTTTTACTTTCTCAGACAATTCGCTCACACATAAGCAACAACTCACATTCTTTAAGGATTTCACATCTATTCCCCACATTTTGACTAATACATCCACTCTCTTCTTTAAACTTCCAATGATCCCAAAATATGCTTACTTAGCGACTCTTACAACTAAAAACACTTGGTTTCTCCTTTGGGTAGCTACCCACCACCACTCCGTGATGCTATCTCGAACATAAACATATCACCACGTCAACTTACACCCTACGTGCTCCAACAACCTGGTTAACACTCGAACACCTCATCCGAAACTCCCAAAAAGGTTCTATCTGATGTTTCCTCTTTCCCTAACATCACATCACTACGACGCTAGCTGGCACATTTAACTTGGCAATTATTGCCACTACATAACTGTACATTCCTCACTCATAACATTACACTGCAGACCAAGACTCTCATGGCCATTCATACACAACTCAAACTTATCTTCAAGACCTCACGCATAAATAACTGAGTCTATCTCGCTACATTGTCTCTCCCCAGCTCTAGTTGAACCACAACACCTGAGTTTCTGATTAATTCTATCATACTCGTTTCTTGCTAGCTCTTTGCAATACCAAACCATTACATCGACATGGCACATTTCCTCACAAATCGACATAATCTATACCCTCACTTCGCTTGTGCCAAATACTTCATTCTTTGCGAACCATCCATCACGTAAGTAAAACGCTTATCTAAAACAACAACCTTTCACTATCTTAACACCCCTACAAAGTGGTCCTTCAACTTTCAACCTTCTAATTCAAGTCTTTGATCTCATACAGCTTACACAACTGCCGACTCTGACGTCAATAGTTGACCTGTTGATACTCTGTTGATACTTCCTTAACCTATTCTTCAACAAGGGTCTCCTACAGGACCTAATCTTTCCAACACCAACCTCTTAATCAACTTCACATCCCGTCGTCCTCATTTCAAACTGACTCGCGTAATGTCAATATTACAGGATCACCTTAAACTCTTATTCAACGTCGCGGATATTTCATCTCTACTTCACCACACTACTCATAACGAGTTGCTATACCAACACCTCGATGACTTCTAGTCCTTCCCTGAACACAACCGTCCCTCGGCAACTGTATTTCCAGTCACCACACAAGGGTACAGACCCTCATACGACCGACACTAAAAATCCACTTCCGACTCTTCCACTGCTCACCTTTCCTCTAGAACACAAATACCAAAGCTACAAACATTCTCCCCTGATTTGTCCAACACCTCTCCACTCTAGGAGTTCTTCCTTAGCTTAAAATGTAATACTCTACGACCTATTGAGTTCATAGCCTTCATGCCTGACAACGCGATAAATGAATCATTTCACACTTTTGATCCTTTTAAAGAAACAACACTTGAAAACAACTTGGGTACACCCGACCCCAACATTCTCATAACTCTAATGCCCCGCACAACGATCTTGAGGATCGTTTGCATGCAATCTTTCTGTAAAACTTAATCTTACTCAACCAAAAATGTGTTGTTACGACAGAAATAAATATTGGATGAAAATCTTCCCATACGACAAAATTTGAAAGAAATTTACCGACACGAAGTAGACCAGTCGGTCCTCACACTCATTTATATAACTTCGAAATGTCAATACTCATTTTGGTTATAAAAGTTGTGCATTCAAACGTTTTCTTGGCTTATCATGAAAAGAGTGGAATATTTTGCAAATCGTAAACTCAAGACTTCATTGTACGATGTAAATGGATTTGTATTTTTCTTTAAACATACGCTTGCACACGCCGACTCATATTCGATCAAATTTGATACTTACACATTTACTTTAATTATGAAAAATCTCATGTACACATATATGAACTCAATGCATGAAGCTCTACTTGCAATTGAAGGCTACTCACTCAAACAAGGTCAATCGCTTTACTCACGCAACTTATCATTGACACTCCACTTTCGACCAGTGGTCGCCCTCTAGGCCTTGCAACGACTTGCTATACATACATTCAACGATCCACTTACTCAACCATTCATACTAATTCATTTTGATCAACTATCTCACTTTCCACTTCTACCGGGTTTCATTTCACCATAGATATCTTATTTAATTCATCCTGCTAATGGAAAGCTCGACCAAGAACCCAGGGCTCCATTGATACCTTCAAAGTTTTGACACTGTCTTTCCTTACCAACCAAACTGATCTATCCCATGATTTCTAGAAATGGGACTCTCCCGAAACAGGAGTCTTACTCAAACCCAAGCATTCTTCCTCCCCGAATCCACGAAGAGCTACCTCTAGACGACTCGTAATACTCTATACAACATTTCTTCTCTTACGATGTATACGTACATCACATCACCATGACTTCTCATGAAACTTCCCCAACAAGGGTCTCAGTCTACCCCTCAGGGATCTTGCTGACATTCTAAAGTACTGGAACGCGACATAAACACTAGATTTTGACTACCACTTCGGAATAATAAGGCAGGTTAAGCACATACATGTACCTGTAAGTCCGCAATTACACTGGCCAGGTGGAATCTCAAACTTACCTTACATGACAGTCCTCAGTGCCCTATTAGTCCTATCTCTGTAATAGTGTCCTCCTAACACATTTCCTGTATCCACAATAGTGCCCTCCTAACGCATTTCCTGATTCTCAGTTGTGATTTCTACTCCCGAGTTTAAGTTTAGGCCCGTCCGGTCACCTAAATCCCTTAAACTATGGCTCTGATACCAACTATAACAACCCAACATTTTTAAACATGCATTTCATAAATATAGAATATCCCAGAAACGGGTCCCAAAATTTCTTACATCAAATTAAAATCTGGTTGGCGGAATCAACCTACACAACTGAGAAATACTAAATATTACTATAGTGTCACTACACTATCCGGCTTCCTCTTGCTAACTCCTTGCTCACTTGCTAGAGCGTTTCAATACCTGCTTTCCTGAAAAGGTTTTATTTTGAAAATGCGAGGGTTAGACCATAAGGCCTAGTGAGTCCCTCCTAACAGTTATCAAAGCATTCAAAAACAGTGTATCATTTTCAACATAAATCATTCATAAAACTGTTCATCCAAAATCATTCACGGATTAAGGTCCGCCCCTCGTAAATCGGCACCCTGAAGTCACCCGTAGATGACAACGAGTCAGTCTCGTGCTGCCTTACAGGGTCACACCTCCCTTGGCATAAACGGGACACACCCCCCGGCACGAGCTGGCGGAACACACCCCCCGACTTAGCCAATTTACATCAAAACCAATGTATGCATACATCCCACATATATTTTTCACGGAATAGGTCCGCCCCATAAATCATACACGGGATAGGCCCGCCCCATAACTCATACACGGGATAGGCCCGCCCCATAAATCATTTACAAATCTCATTTAAAACTGTAAACAACTTTCATGCAGTTAAAGCATAAAAATAAAACATGGCATTTCTCATCATGTACTCGCTTTAGAAAACATGTTAAAATAACACGTATTTTAGTTAGAAAACTCACCTGATATGCTTACTTTCTTCCTACCTTGCTCTGTACTTCCCAAACGATCTACCTGAGTCAAGGATAAACACATAAGCTAACTAACCGAACCGTCCGGACATCACTTACCGGACACTCTTACTTCCCGGACATTTCTACTTACCGGACACCACAATGTCCGGACAACTCTGCTTTCCGGATAACACCACTTTCCGGACAACAACACTTTTCCGGACGTCCAAGCTTACCGGACACTACAGGTTTTCGGACGATTTACCTATCCGGACGGCATACTTATCCGGACGACTAAACTTATCCGAACAACCACACTTTTCCGGACGACCCCACACCCGGATACCTTCATCCAATCGGGATAGAAGCTTTCCGGACGTTCTACCCGGATACCTTCTTAAACTGAAGGTGTCCGGACGATACGCTGGACGAGTTTAAGATTGAAAATCCTATTACATGCCTCTTAATCCTCAAGATAAGCCAATAAATTATCACTAAATGGTCTGAAATCGATTTCCCATCAGTTATCATTATCAAAACATAATTAAAGATGATTAAATCCCTCTATTTGGCCTCAAATGACATTAACCAAAGAAAACTCTCAACTACTTCAATAATCATCTGCCAAATCTTAAATGGAGCTATAGATTAAAGATTACCTGGTATGATTCTTGCAGAAACGAATTCCAAATCCTTCTCCTCCTTCTGATTTCGAGACTTGAAGACTCTTCTCCTCCAAATGCACAAAAACCCTCAAGAAAACCCTTTCCTCCTTTCTCACCAAAATCTCAGCCGACAAACACAAAGAATTCAGGAAAATGGGAAGGTTGTCTAGGGTTTTGTGCCCTTTTATACTCCCTCTCTTATTTATCAATTGGCCCCTCAACTTCTACTTTTATTTAAAACTCCACGCCAACCGCAAAACTCTTCGAAAAAGGGTCTGGGTCGTTACAGATAGTAAGACATCAACTTTGATTAAACCTCCGTGACCACAATTGTTGTGTACGTCTGTATTAGAACTTTGCCAGATGAGATATTCCACCACATCCCCCAGTGCCTTAACCAGTACGCCACAACCATTGTGATTAAGTATATGCTACTTGCCTTTTATATTTTGCAATTTGTTGTTCAAAAATATCGAATTTTATCAAATACATTTTTTTTGAAGTACAAATACAATATTTTATTAAAACATTTTTTTTGAAGTACAAAATATTTTGGAGTACAAATACAATATATTTATATTCAAAGTTGTTGGAAAGTAAATGGTAAAGAAATAAAGAAAACATTGTAAACAATAATGTGCTTTGTATTTATAGCTTTGACATAATGAAAGATTGTACTTTCAAGACAATTATTTGTCGCACTTATGTTTGACATTTGGCTATCATCGTTCAGTTTATTTTATTTATTTGTAAAATATTACAAAAATAATCATAAATGTGAGAATTATAAATAATTTAGAAAAAACAAAAATTTATGAGTTTTATACTAATAATTACAATTACCATGGTCAAAATATATTTTTGAACTAATAACAGAAGAAAAAAAACATAAATACAATAATATTTGATATGGTAATTACATTGTAAATTAATTAAAAAAAACATTAAAACAATAACATTTGATATGGTAGGTACATTGTAAATTAATTGAAAAAGCCAACGAATGATTAAAATTAAGGTAAAATGTATGAAATAACAACCTATTTTTATAAATAAAAGTTATTATAATATTGTATTTTAACTTTTTTTATTATAAAAATGTACTTTTAAATTATTTTTATTATAAGAGTGTACATTAAAAAATATACCCATTATAACAATAAGTAATTTGTTACCTTTTAAATAGGTTAACCCTCAAAAGTTCGACGTAAATACGCCAAATTGAAGTGAGCATTGATGATCAAAGGACGAAACGAAAAAAGAAACAAAAGAAGTATACTAGCAGATTTGTGAGGTTGTCAAGTTCTAATCATATCTCACACACCGAGTCCACGATTTAAGCACTTCAAGATATTATGGAAAGCCAACACACATATCTACAATTTTCGTGTTTTGCGTTTTTTTGCAAATTCAGGTTGCATCTGGGCTAAAACCAACGTTGAAATCAAAAGAATGACGTTGGACGAATATAATATGTAAAGTGGCTAGGTTATCACTTAATTTATCAGAGGACATTCAACGTTAAGAGACTTTGAAAAAAGATTAAAAAAAACTGTTTGAATTGTCTTATGTCTAACCGAATCAAACATAAGTGACAAATAATATATTTTTTTGAAAGAAAAAACAAACAAACACCACCTTTGTTCTCTTTCTTTACCATATCTATGTACATAGAGGGAGTTAGAGCATCTCCAACAACATTGCTAAACTAGGAAAAAGTGGGTTTTGGTTTGCATTTCATCTCCAACTTTGTTATATGGTTTGCTAAAATAGAGAATCTCCAAAAAAAAATATAGAGAAGTCTCTATATTTCCTAAAATAGGAGAGAGAAATATTATTTAATACTTTTCCCACCAAAATTACAATATTTTAATACTTTCCCACCAAATATTGAATATAAAAAATATTTTAATAATATAATGTAATGATTGATTGATTCTCTAAAATAGAAAAATTGTTAGAGTCGAAATGAAATGATTTTAGCAATTTTGACTTTTTATTATCTATTTTAGAAAAAATTTAGCAATGCTGTTGGAGATGCTCTTACGGATTTACTCCGTGAGGTTTGTCATCTGTTATGAAATGGGTTCTTCATTTTCATTTATTATAAAAGAACCATCAATTTTCTCCGTTAAATTCAAGGGCATTGTAGTCTTTTTTATTTTTCAACCATTTTAACATTTTTTATTGATTTTTCATTTTTCTTGAATGTTCGTCATCATTAGTAAGAAACATCAACAAAACCCTGAAACATAGATCAAAAACCCTAAATCAAAAACCATAAACCTAAATCTAAATCTAAATCATAACTCAAAATCAAAGTGAAAATTAAAAATCACAAATCAAACCTAAATCTTAAATCTAAAACTGAATCTCAATCAAAACCCGAAATCAAAAATCTAAACCTAAACAAACCTTATGTAAATCGTCTTCAATAAAATCAAAAACCATATATCATTTGTAAATCCATCGTTGTCGGAACCATAAATAAAATCAATCGCAGATTAAAAGACCGTTTACAAAAACCGTCTACAAATTCATTGATGTGTGTGACCCAGATGAGATGAATCAACGTGATTTCACGTCATTTGTAAACGGAAGGTGGGAGTTCCATATCGTCGATGGGTTTGGTCGATGAATTTGGTCTGGGATGTGATGCTAGAGACGAACTGGTTGCCTGTGACGTAGATGAATGGACATGGATTTGGTTTGGATACATTTTTGATATGCATGTGTGTGTGTATATATGTATATAACTGATAAAAACTAATTAAATAATCATAAAATAAAGAGTAGTTACAAATTTGGTCCTTGTACTCGGAAAAATGGTAGATAGCAAAAAATGCTTAAAGTACCAACTTACTCTCATAGTTAATGAATAATTTGGATAGTGGTTAGTGAGAGGGACCAAATCCAAGACAAATTACATGGATAAAGTATTCTTTCGTAATAAATGAAAAGAAAGGACCAATTTTATAATAAAGGATAAACATAAGGGACCGCATCCATAATTTACTCTGGTATATATTTGATATATTAATAGGACAAAAGTACATTAATTACATAATGACAGAATTCGAAGGGGTACTAATTAAACCATCCGCATCCATCCCATTCTAACCCATACTTTTTCACTGCCAAATCAGCGCCACATCATTTTTCCCTTCCAACCCATTCTAACCCACAAACCCCCACATCCATCCCACACCACCATCCCATCTTTTATTTATTTTTATTTTTATTTTTGTTACCATTAATTTAAATAATTAATATTTTATAAGTAAATTGTAATAATATATAATATTATAATTTATAAATCAAACTAATATTTTAAGCTTACATAATAATAAAAAAATACATAAATTTCAAATAAAAAATGATAACTACTCGTTGTGTCTTGGAAGCCGTGAAATGTGTTCGATTAAATCCGCCCGAAGGTTATGATGCGTTTCTCGGTTTCGGACTTCTAACACGTTAGCGTCATATTGTTGGTCGCTAATCTCTTCGTCGTCCTCCTCATCAACTTGATTAGCGTTTTCATCGAAACGACAAATCGCGTTACCTTCGTCTTCCAATATCATATTGTGTAATATGATGCAAGCGTACATTACTTTTTGTATTTTATTCGGGTGCCGCGATCTTACAGTTTTCCGCAAAAATAATCTGCAACAAGTCGGTCGTGTGCAGCTTCACGATCTCTAATTTGATCCGGTCCCCTCCGTCTCCGTCTTGGAGGCGAACTTGGTTCTTCATCTTGATCGAAAAGCCTTTCTACAACATTGGTTATTAATCCACGAAAAATATCGTAATCCATTTGACGATACGCGGGTAGATTAATTTCCCCGTCCGACGATGACGAAGACGACTCATAAAATTCCGACGAGTTCACTGATGAAGAAGACATTTTGTAGTAGAGAAAAGTTTGAGAGATTGAGAGAAAATTTAGTGGTGTGAAAAAATAAGTGGGGAAGATGGGAGAGATTGAGAGTAAATTTGTTTTTGTGAAAAAATAAGTGGGGAAGATGGGAGAGATTGAGAGTAAATTTGTAGAGAGATTGAAAGTAAAATGAAGTGTGTGAAAAAATAAGTAGGAAGTATATAGTATTTATAGGATAAAAAATTAAAAATTAAATTTTACAACGGATAGAATTCAAAAAAAAAAAAAATTTTTTGGTTTAATCTCAACCCAGCCCGGGTTCACCAACCCGGGAGGCCTCCAACCCAGAAGAACCCAAGCAGGGGCGATGGTGTTCCAGGCCATCCCAGGCCAACCCGGGCCAACCCAGCCCGCCGATGCGGTTGGTCTTACACCCAAAGATTGACTAAATACACCTAAAAAGTAAGGTGATAATTGCATTTAATTCCGAACCAATCATTATTTGATTTAAATATATAATATAAAAATATATATTATTTATTTGTTTTATATAATAATTATTTATTTATTTATTTGTTTTATATTATATATATATATATTATTTATTTATTTGTTTTATATAATATATATGTATTATTTATTTGTTTTATATAATATATATATTAGAAATATAGAAATATATATATTATTATTCTTTTTGTTTATATATAGGGATGTCAATTTTATACCGAGACAAACCAATCAATTTCCATACCAATCGTACCAATTTCGTAACGAAATGCATACCACATGTACCAAAAAGATAATTTTTGAAGTTAAAAGATCAGTTTCGTAATTTTTGACATACCTTAGGGACCAAAACTGTAATTTACTCTTTACTCTAATATCAATAAAAATGTGGTACAAATAGTAGGGAACGAGTATCCTTCTGTCATATCTAAGTTCACATAATGGTTATCATTAACGTACCCAATGAGAATACGTTCAAGATTGGGCTCATTTCGAACATATCAAAGAGACGATTATAATGGTGTAATTTGTTAAAATTAAAACGTATTTTTTAAGGTATTATAGTTAATAAACGATTATATGTGTTAAATGTAAAATTTAAATTATGAAAGTAAAAGGTATAAAGTAAAGTAAGTAAATAAGTATAGGGGTTGAAAGTGTAACATTTCAATTTTTCTGACAAAATTGTGATTTTGATTTGATATTTACACTTTCACCCCCTATACTTATTACTTACTTTACTTTATACCTTTTACAGTTAAATAATATATATCAAATAATATATATATTATTATATTATATATATATTTAAATCAAAAATGTTATATTATATATATATATATATATATATATATATATATATTTAAATCCAAAATGATTGGCACGGAATAAAAGGGTGTCAACTCACCTTTTTAGGTGCATTTAGCAAATCAATGGGTGTAATTAGCCTACCCCAATTCGAATTACAATTTTTGTGTGTGTGTTTAAGATTTAATAAAATATTTATTAATGTGAAAATAAAAAAGTCTGTTCATAACTTTTTAATGCAATTCTGTAAGGAAATGCCTCCTAAAGATTAGCAATAATTAAAATTCAGATAAAATCAAAAAGAAAAAAATATTAAATAGTTATAATTAGTAGATATATATTTAAAAATAAAGAAAATTAAGATTTTAGACAAATTTTGGTTTCAACAGTTTTTTTCGGGGGCTGCTAAATGGACCCTAAAATTACTTAATGCACCCTTAAAATAAGTTTTTAATTGCTAAAAATTCCGAACCAATCATTACTTTATTTAAATAATATATATATATATAATATATATTTATATTATTATTTATTTGTTTTATATATATATATATATTAGAAATATAAATATATATATATATATATTTGACATATATTTATATTATTATTTATTTGTTTTACATATATATATATATATATATATATATTAGAAATATAAATATATATATATTAGAAATATAAATATAAATATATATATATATATATATCGTAATATATATATTACTATCCGACAAAATTGTGATTTTTATTTGAATTTTACATTTTCACCCCCTATACTTATTTACTTACTTTGCTTTATACCCTTAACTTTCATAATTTAAATTTACATTTAACACATATAATCGTTTATTAACTAAAATACGTTAAAAAAATACGTTTTAATTTTAACAAGTTACACCATTATAATCGTCTATTCGATACGATCGAAATGAGCCTAATATTGAATTTTTTTGATTTATATATTTTAGGGAAATTAATTAAAAAGCCAAAAGTTTGACCATCTCTTACCGAAATACCATAATTTTTTTCCATTTTGCAAAAATGTCATAATCCCCCGCGATATACTCTTAATCATCCCGCGATCGCAAATTACTTTATGAATTTTAAATATAAAAAATATTTTTATTTAGTTTATATGATATATATTAAGATATATAAATCCAAAAAAATTTAAGATTGGGCTCATTTCAAACGTATCGAAGAGACGATTATAATGGTGTAACTTGTTAAAATTAAAACATATTTTTTAACATGTTTTAGTTAATAAACGATTATATGTATTAAATGTAAAATTTAAATTATGAAAGTAAAAGGTATAAAGTAAACTAAATAAATAAGCATAGGGGTTGAAAGTGTAAATATCAATTTATTATTAGATTTTTGTCGGACGTCTTTTATCTCCCGATTCATTTCTTTTCTCTCATAGTTCTTCTTCTTTTCTCTTCTGATTCATTTTCTTTTCTCTCATACTTCTTCTTCTTTTCTCTCATACTTCTTCCTCTTTTCTCTCTTGATTCATCTTCTTCTTTTATCTCCTTAAAAACCTCGACTGAAATTCTTCCAACATCTGTAAGTTACTTCTTGATTTATTACTTTTCTTTTCGTTTTACAGTTTACAAATGTGAGTTGGCCTCAAAACTTCAAGATTCTCATCTCCACTTTAATTTCCAGTTGATGCTAATTTTGTGTTAATTACTAGTTTATTCTTCTAAGATAGGTACATTTTATTTTTAAACATAATATCAGTATTATCGAAGTACATTTATGATAAACTATCGATCAAATTATTCATGTTACTATTCATGTCACTATTCATGTCACTATTCATGTCACTATTCATGTCACTATTCATGTCACTATTCATATCACTATTTATGTTTTATTATTCAGATCGACATTCGAATTTACTGGTATAAGATTTATAAAATGGCTAATTGGGGAGAAGATTTTTCAGCGTATCACAATTCAAACAATGAGGTATTTCGTCGAATATATATATATATATATATATATATATATATTTCTCTTTGTGTATGTGTGTGTATATATATGATATTATTTCTTAGGGTTTATGTTTTGTGTAGGATAACAATGTTCATCCAAACAATTCATCTGGAGCTTATAGAAACCCTCATCCAGGAGCATTTTATACCGATATGGTATTTTTAAGTTTCATTTGTTCTTGTGAAATTATATGATAAAACAAGCAGTTGTAACTAAAAGAAAAACAATCAATTTCAGGTGTTTAATTCTCGTCAAGAACTAATTAATTGGGTACGCAACATGGCATCTTCACTTGGTTTCGTTATTATTATTAAAAGAAGCAGGCGTGACTCAGATGGGGACCCAATGAATGTTGTATTTCAATGTGATTGTGGTGGTATGTACAGAGGTAACAAAACCTCCAGTAAACATACCGGCACAAAAAAAACAAATTGTCCATTTGGCTTGGTAGGAATGAATTTGGGTAATGACTGTTGGAATTTAATTGTGACATGTGAAGCACATAATCATGACTTTGCATTACATTTTGAGGGGCATGCATATGCAAGACGACTGTCTGAAACTCAAGCCCAATTGGTGGAAGATTTGTCAGCCAACAATGTGAAGCCTAGAGATATTTTATCAACAATAAAACAACAGTATCCAGATAATGTGTCTACATCAAAAACTATATACAATCAATGTCAGAAAGTTCGACTTAAGAAAAATGCAGGTAAACATTATGTTATGCTTTATTTATATGTAAAATGTCAATGTTTATTTTTTATTTTTCTAATTATTTTAGTTTACGGGTTGTAGTTAATTTGTAAGCTTAAAATGCAGGTAGAACCTCAATACAAGTTCTGCTGTCATTTTTACAAGAAGAAGGCTACGTATTTTATGATCGTGCAAATGAGTCAACTAATGAGTTGGAAGATTTATTCTTTGCTCATCCTAGATCATTGGAGATATGGCGTGCATTTCCACACGTGTTGGTGATGGATGCCACTTATAAAACGACCATGTTTGATATGCCTCTCCTTGAGATTGTTGGTGTAACATCAACTAATAAGACATTTTGCATAGCATTTGTCTTAATGCATAAGGAAAAGATATCTAATTATACTTGGGCATTAAATTGTCTACTGTCATTAATGGAGGGATATCTTTATCCACGTGTCATCGTCACAGATAGAGAGTTGGCACTGATGAAAGCATGCAATATTGTTTTTCCTGGTGCTAAAAGATTACTTTGTAGATGGCACATCTACCAAAGTCTCATGAGAAATTGTAGAGGGGCATTTTCGTCCAACCGTGCTTGGGGTTCTTTTTACAATGCATGGGTTACATTAATTGCTTCGGAATCAGATGAAACTTACGTATCTAATTTCGCACAATTAGAAGCAACATTGCTCAGCTATCCAGGTACACTCAAATACATTATAATTAAAAATGTTGATAGGTTTAACAATTACTATTCATAGGATTGAAGTAATTATTTTTAACTTTTTTTCAGCTGTTCTTGGTTATCTGAATGACACATGGTTGACATCATACAAGGAAATGTTTGTGTCTGCTTGGACTGACAAATTTCTCCACTTTGGAAATCAACCAAGTAACAGAGTGGAGAGTCAACATTCCAAGTTGAAAACTTACTTGGATTCTACACAATCAACTCTACCGACCTTTACGAGTAAGATACATAAACTCGTTCAGTCCCAAGATACAGAAATTAAAGCTAGTATTCAGGAAAGCAGAAGTGTCACAAAGCATCTTCATCGTATACCACACTTCCAACAGTTGTGTGGGAAAGTTTCACTTCATGCACTAGACATAATATTCAAAGAATATCAACATGCTCAATCTGTTGGCTTATTCTCTGGATATTGTAATTGTCTGCTACGTACAAGTTATGGGTTACCGTGTGCGCATGAACAAATGTCATATTTGAACAAACGCCAGTCTATCCCAATTGATTCGATTGATGTATTTTGGAGGAAGCTTGATTTATCACCGTGCCAATCCTTACAAGATGATGATATTGGCTGTGAAGATGAAATCAAAAACTTTACCAAGGAATTTAAAAAACAATCAAGATCTGGTAAGTTTAGTTTTCTGAGGAAGATAAAAGAGATAACGAATGCATCAAAAACATGGGTTCGAGAACCTGCTGTTAACAAGACTACTCGTGGACGTCCCTCGTTAAAGGATAAACTTTTCAGAAAACCTCATGTTGACCCGTCTTTTACAGTTCATGTTGAACCGTCTTTTACAGCTCATGGTGAACCGTCTTTTACACTTTCAACCCCTATACTTATTTATTTATTTTCCTTTATACCTTTTACTTTCATAATTTAAATTTTACATTTAACGTTGAACCGTCTTTTACAGCTCATGGTGAACCGTCTTTTACACCTCAAGGACCCCTTACACGTAGTTATTCGAACGCATCAACATTTGTTGACCCGTCTTTTACAGCTCATGGTGAACCGTCTTTTACACTTTCAACCCCTATACTTTTTATTTATTTTACTTTATACCTTTTACTTTCATAATTTAAATTTTACATTTAACGTTGAACCGTCTTTTACAGCTCATGGTGAACCGTCCTTTACGACTCAAGGACCCCTTAGACGTAGTTCTTCGAACGCATCAACATTTGTGGGAAAGAATTATAATGTACATCCATACGTTAATCAATTTCCAGAAATGTTTCACCGTTACATCACACATGTACATGATGTGATAGGGGATGGAAATTGTGGATTCCGAGCAATAGCTGTATGTCTGGGTCTTCATGAAGATGCATGGCCCACAATTCGGTTTCAATTGATGGAAGAGTTGGACGCATACAAGGCAGAATACCTCGACATGTTTGGAAGTGAACATTGGAATACAACTTATAACACTTTAAACTTCTTTCGAACAGATCAAGGTGCACCATTTGACCACTGGATGACAATACCTGAAATACCCATCTTGATTGCTTGCAAATATAATGTGATATTACACGTTATGTCGTCAGGTTGTCAAACGTACTTACCGCTTAGATCTACTCCGTCGGCGTGGTATCAACATGTTGTTTATACAATTGGGTATGTCAATGGTAACCATTATGTGAAACTAGTTTTAGCAGAAGGATACCCGTTTCCTACCATTTCATCAATTTTCTTCCGTTACAGTTATCCGTGTGCTGCTGCATGGGCTACCCCGTATAAAGATCGAATACAGAAGTACAATCGTCTTTTACGTGTTAATTGTACTACAGATAATGTTATTTTAGAATAAGTAAAAATGTAATAAACAATATGTTATGCTTTATTTATATGTAAAATCTCAATGTTTACTTTTTATTTTTCTAATTATTTTAGTTTATGTATGTTGATATGAGAAAGATGTAACATAAAAATGAAAGAAGAAGAGATAAAGTAAATTAAATAACTAATTATAATGGTATAAAATGTAATTTAAAAATAAAAAATTATTTTTAAAAGAGTATTTTAGATACATATAGATAAGAACGTAAAATGTACAAAAAAGAATAACTATATATATATATATTTCTAATATATATATATATATAACAAAATAATAATAATAATAATATATATATATATATTTAAACAAAAAGAATAACAATATATATATATATATAAACATATAAACATATAAAACAAATAAATAATATATATCAAATAATATATATATATATATATATATCTTATTATATTATATATATATTATTATTTAAATCAATATTATATATATATTATTATTTAAATAAAAAATGATTGGATCAAATGATTGGCACGGAAAAAAAAAACTTTAAGGGTTCATTTAGTAAAATTTAGGGTGTATTTAGCCTCACCCTTTTTTTAACCTTTATCTAAAATAAGGAAAATAAGAGGGAAAGTGTAATTTTCTCTAAATTTGAAGATATGTTAAAAATAATTATGAAGGAAGAGAAATGATTTCATTATTATATTCCATCAATTAAAAAGGGGTATTCTAAGTATACCACTGCCACATTTTGTATATCCCTCTCTCACACACTTTAATTTTTTAATTTTATATTTAAATGTTAAATTTTACAACCCTGTACTTAATTAATTTTTTTACTTTATACCTTTTAGTTTTTTATTTTTCATTTTACACTTTCATTATATTAACACATATAATCATATATTAACTAAAATACGTTCAAAAAATACTTTTTAATTTTAACACGTTACACCATTATATTCGTCTCGTCGATACCTTCGAAATGAGCCTAACATTGAATATTTTTTGATTTAATTATATATCATATATACTACATAAAACGTAGTATTTAACATATATATATATATATATATACTATATACAAGCATGAAACGACGCTTAATGTTGAAATTTAAGTCGTATGACTTTTGTACGTACATGTCTCACAACTACTAACCTTTCACGTCTCCAATTATACAAAGCACCGAGTTACATTTTATATCATTTAGAAATTAGTTATTTGATTTACTTTTAATTTCTTACTTTTTTATTTTTTATTTTACACTTTTATCATATTAACATAAATAATCGTATATGAACAAGAATGCATTAAAAAATACATTTCTTTTTTTACTTTACACCATTGTAATCGTGGCCTTTTGGATTTAATCCTATTATTAAATATCATGAACATTTACGAATTAATTTCTTTTATATCCCTTACATTATTCATTTTCAAGAATGACGAATCGATTTTTTTTAATTTGTACATTTTACGCTCTTATCTATATTTATCTATTATATACCTTTAAAATTGTTCCATTTACGGTTACACTTTATACCATTATAATTAGTTATTTAATTTACTTTATATCTCTTATCCTTTCATTTTACATCTTTATCATATCAACATACATAAACTAAAGTACATTTACTTTAATGGTCGGTTTCGGGTTAATGTCGGTCGGATTCAGGTTATTCATTTTTCGGGTATCGGACGGGTCGGGTGTCCAAAGATGAAATGAAACAAAATAAACAAAAAATTTAAAATATATGTTTATCGAACGAATATTGTTTCAATTTTTTGACCAATTAACCATATTGACCATCAAATCAATAACATATCGAAAAGACGATTATAATGATGTAGTTTGTTAAAATTAAAACGTATTTTTACATCTTTATTATATTAACACATATAATCGTATATTAACACATATAATCGTATATTAACTAAAATACGTTTAAAAAAATACGTTTTAATTTTAACAAGTTATACCATTATAATCGTCTCGTCGATACCTTCGAAATGAGCTCAATATTGAATATTTTTCATACCTTCACAATGAATTTCTGTGAAGGTTTAGTGTTATTTTGTGGTCTCACGAAAACATGTTGGTCTCACGTGAACCCAACCGAGCCAACCCGATGTATAATCGATACTATTTTTCACCAACCCGCATATATTGGGTTGATAACGGGTTAACCCCAAGCCAAATCGACCCAAAGGTGAGAAAAAACAACATATAAAAAAATGTACCATAAATTAAATAATTAACTATAAGAGTATGAATTGTAAATATAAAAAATATTTTTATGTAGTATATATGATATATAATAAAATAATTAAATAAAAAAAATTCAATATTGGGCTCATTTTGAACGTATCGAAGAAACGATTATAATGGTGTAATTTGTTAAAATTAAAACGTATTTTTTTAACGTATTCTAGCTAATATACGATTTTATGTGTTAATATGATGAAGGTGTAAAATGAAAATTAGAAAAGTAAAAGGTATAAAATAAATTTATTTAATTAGTATAGGGGAATAAAATGTAAATATTAAAATTATATTGTGTTTGTGAGAGGGATCGGTGGGGGAAAAAAGTTGCAGGGGTAAGTATTGTAACACCCATTAAAAACTTTAAAATAAAATGTTTAATTAAAATAAATAATATTTTATTAAATATATAGAATGTTTTAATGATTAATGATCTATTTTTAATATGAGGATTTTTTAAGATTTTAACTTCTAAATTTCTATTTTAAAGAAATTTTAAATTTTTTGTTGAAGATACTTTAATTAGACTTGGCAAACGTGTCGTGTCTGTTTCAAAGTTAAACGGGTTGCCAGTGCCTAACTTTAACCCGTCGAAAAATCCAAACACTAAACCGACTCGTCTAACCCGACACGACCCGCCTAACTCGTTTAACATTTATAAAACTAAAAATTCTCAAAAAAATTACATATCCAAAATTCAAATGAAAGAATTAGATTTTTTAAGGTCCAAACTTGTAAATTCAAACAAGTCCAAAACTTAAAAAATCCAAAACATTAAAAAAAACTTATAGTATATATATATATATAAACGGGTTATTCAGGTCATTTTCGAGTTGAATTTTTTGACCATAACCTTTTCCGTTTATTTTTCGTGTCGTGTCGTGACAACCTATTTACTTAAACGGATTAAAATGTATTAGTCAAACCTATTTATTTCGTGTTGAATTTATGTCGTGTTAACATGTCACTATCAATTTTTGTTATGTCTACTTTTTAAATACATAGAGGTCATAGAGAATCATCCAAAATAAGCTATTTTGTTTTTTTTAAACCAATTATTGCTCCCCACAGTTCCATCAACACGGTCGTACTTATCCGACATCAAAATATATATATATATATATATATATATATATATATATATATATATATAGAGAGAGAGAGAGAGAGAGAAGGTGGATTTCTTTTGCAAACCAAGCAATTCATAGAAACTATACAAACCAATTTTAGCCGTTTATCAAATCTAATAAATATCTGATTTTATTATGTTTCTTAATATAAAGTCATGATCATAATTAATGAACTTAATCATTTTCCATATATAATTATTATCATTATTAATGAATGATAATAATTACGATAAATATTTATGTTGTTGCCTAATATAGTGGTTTGCATAGTTTCTATGAATTGTTTGGTTTGCAAAAGAAACTCACCCTATATATATATATATATATAGAGAGAGAGAGAGAGGTTCAAACGAGGAGCGTAACAATTTAAGAAAACGCGAGGAGCACCGCCCATGTACTGAATCATATGTGATTCACGTACAAAATCACATGTGATTCACACCTGATCGGGGGGCTTCCGCTCATGTAGTGGATCACATGTGATTCATGCCTAAAATCACATGTGATCCGGGCGACTTCCAAGCGACTCGCGAACCAGGTCGCCCGCTACCCGATTTTTTCGGGAGTAGTGGATCACATGTGATCCAGTACATGGAAGGCACTCCTCGCGTTTCTCGTAAATAGGTACGCTCCTCATTTGAACCTTCCTCTATATATGTAATACGTAAAGTTTGTATATAACCTATTGAGTAACTACAATTTTAGTCCTTATGATTTACATAAAACTATAAAAACATCCCCTAAATTTTAATATTTACAATAATTATATGCCGTTCAAATATTGTTTAGAAGGTTTCATCATTCATGATTTAACTTCGTTAAATTGTGCTTGTGCTCTACGAGACCAAATCATACCTAAAATTGGCCAACATCTTTGGCATCATGAAATCCAAATTTTATTTAATCCTGTTTTCGAACCTAAATCAAAATCCAGACAAAAACAAATCTAAAATCCATCTCAATCTAAATCAAACTTAAAACCCTAATCAAATCATAAATCAACCACATACTTCATTCTTCACACTAAGTTCCTTTTTTCATAAGTTTGTTCTTCACTTCGGAACCATCATTTTTGGGGTGAAATCTACAAATCTTTTCTTCGATGGGGAAGCACATGCAAGGGAAGATGTAACGAGGTTGATGAACATAGAAGGGGTATAGAATGATTAATTATTATATTACAAACAAAATTAGAAAGAGTGGTAAAAGAGCTAAAATGACTCTCATTTAACCAACAATTTTTATTAGGGTTAACAATAGTGGCCAATTTTAAAGCAAATGAAAAGCACAACAACCATTATCATGTTTATTGAAGTTTAGAAAAAAAAATTGGAAGGCAAGAGTTTTTATTGCACACAAATATACACCATATACACAATTACAACAATTACATAGGGGCCGATAGCCTGTCACACAACCCCAATCACGAGTAGAATTACGCAAACTTAAAACGATGAAGAAGGAGATAGCACATCACACAGGAGCGTCCTGATGTGCCCATAGTGCATCGACTTACAAACATATCAGAAAAAAGCAAAACAATCAGCCCTTCGATCAGCACATACATACCACGGTTCAATATGCCGCCGATCACCAAACCTTCCGATCGTCTGATTACGCACCTCGTAACGCTAACTCCGGGTTTGCGACCCAAGTTGTCCAATCCAATTTCCTCCCTCTAAGTTTGCCTGATATCCACTCAAAGCATCGAAGCTCCAGCTCTAAGACCATGTCCTTTAATTTTCGTTTGTCGTCTTTGAAGACCATTTGATTTCGATGATTCCAAATCTGATACAGAACCACCCAGAATGTTGCTGTTCGGATTTCCTCTATCGACACACTGCCTCCCAATCTCTGTGCTTGCCCCACGATCTGCACCGCCGAATCCACATCTCTTATCGGCACGTTCCACCATTTATAAATCGCTTTCCAAACCGCATTCACTTCTTGACGTTTCACTAACGCGTGATCAATTGTTTCTACCTCCTCTCCACATCTTGGGCAAAAGGCCGAATGAAGGTCCACACCCATCCGGTCTAGGACCCGTCGGCTTGGTAGTCTACCTAAGCCCACACGCCAAATAAAAATACTCATTTTCTTTGGAATTACACGTGACCATTGTGTCTCTTCCACCACTTCCCCCCTCAATTGCTCTTTCTCCCTTAAAAGTACACGAGACTATTGAAGTTTAGAAACGTTTATAGTTTTGTGTAAAGCAGGGACCAAAATTATAGTTTACTATAACATATATTATTTTGATATATATTTTATGTAAAGTGTGTTTTAAATCTTTTCACTATGATACTTGAAATGTAACATCTTAAACATTTGAATAATCAATTTTCATGATGACATAACAGACATGACATACAACTTAATATATTTGTTGAAGTGTACCCAATGATGTAGATTTTTTAATACAAAATTGGTTTTCGAATATATTTTGTTTTATTATAACTTTTATTAGAGCATACACAACAATGAAATTTCATCTCAATTGCAAATGAGCCACATCAGCGTCAAATCAGCTTTGCAATTATCTTGAAATTATACCCCACAACAATGAAATTTCACCCAATTGTAAATGTGACCACTCATCATAAAATCTTTCCTAGTTACAGTCTTATTACTTTCCTCCTCCAGTTTCATGTTTTCGCTCACCATATTGCTCCACCTTAGATCATGAGTATCGCCTACCCACTGAACCCTGATGCCTTATAGGTGTGTACATTTATGTAATGTATGCATATATACACACACACATATTTATGTAAGTATATGCAAAATGGACCGCGAGTCGGTATGAATATAGTAAATGAAGACTGTGAAAAAGACAAATATAAGTACATTTTAGATATAATGGATGATCTGAATGCACATCTTTCTTGCACTTGTTTTATTGGGGTTAAAGCAAAAGGGACGAATTGAAAGAACCTTATGATTACATTAAATAATAAAACGACAATTAACATGATACTCGATAACTGATTTTTGGGACAATAATTAATCCATCTTAATTATTAAATAGCTCAACAACTCAACTTCCCCTTGTTTGTGTTCAACTATGCTAACTATAAGCTATTTTGTCATTTATTGTTGATTGGTACCCTCTTTAATTTGTTCATGTGTTGCTCTCCAACATCATTCATCTTTCCTGCCACTTCAAAGGTAACTGAATTACGATTCAAAATACATGTATCTAATTTTACACAATGACTTAAAAGCTCATAAATTACTTATACAGCTTTATAAGACATGTTATGCATATATATGGTGTAGTTATTTCTTTCTCATTTTTTCCTTTAAATTTTTATCGAAGTCGTATTTAACTTTTTACGACATAATATATATATATATATATATATATATATATATATATATATATATATATATATATATATCATTTTATTATCTTTAATTTGACATCTATTTTGATATATTTTTTTATTCGTTTTTCTATCGTTTTTTGATTATTTTTTCTAAGGTTCTCTCTTGATTGTTAACCTGTATATAATAATTCTATTATTTGCATGCATATAATATAATAGAATAAAATAATATATCTATATATCTATATCAAGGTTAATTTGTAATCTTACAGTCCAAACAACTCACAGCTTAACCGTTAAATTAATGATAAATAATTATGACCATTTTTATTTACCTACATATATAAGTTAATCTGTTGTTTTACATATCGTAATGTAAGAGAATTTCCTCTTTCTAGATTTATAACTATTAAATTTTTATCATTATAGTCGATTCTCAAACATTATATATACTTAGAAAAAAACTGATATATAATTTACTAAACTGTCGATTAATTTTTTTAATAAGCCATAAGACCATCCATACACATGCAAGACCATACTTCTTTCTAAAGTGTCACATCAGCTTTACAATAACACATTTCACACACATGCAATACCAAACTCCTTTCTAAACTAATAAATTATAATAATAATAATTAATGTTTAAACAAACAAACAGATTAATTAAATTAAAAAATGTTTTTGTTTAATATATCTATTTTGTGAAAGACCTTTCTAATTTAGAAAGATGAGAGTTGTCTTGCAAGGCTTTGCAAGCCATATAACATGTCATGTCATCTTGCAAGACGTGTATGGATGCTCAAAGGGTTGTGGCGTATACAACAATTATGACCACTAAAATTTAAGTAAGGCTGATATCTTACAATCATAATTTGACAAGAGATAGTTTAGACATAGGCTAGGTAATCTTTCAAAAGAAATGTTTTTATATTAAAGAAATAAAGAAAATAAAATGGGATGGAGTAGGAATTAGGTAGTAGGTGTAGAAGCGAGGGTGTTTTTATGTGTATGGAATTGAATAAAAAGTTGTGTGTCAGTTTGGTCTTTGACCATCTCCATAATGGACTCTCTGTCAGAGAATGAATGGTTCACAACCCTAGTCCTTTGTCTTTTTCTTCTTTCCATTTCTATTTTATTTTCATGTTCATTTTTATAATTTGTATGTTGGTATGGTAATTGGTACTTGGTAGGCATGATAATTGAATTTCTATACTTTAATTTTACAATTAAAATCCAATGCCAAAAAACCTCATTGTTCATTATTGGAGATATATGTCATCAGCTATATAATAATAACAAAAATAACCTTTTATATAGTCAAGATATGTAGGCATTGTTTGCCAAAAAAAAGCTAGCTTTTTTTGGTGAACATGTTTGGATAATCAAAAGCTAGCTTTTTGAAACGCTATTTGGAGTAGTGTTTTTGTAGCTTTTGTGAATATTTCAATTATGCCCTCATTAATATTAATTATTAACTATTTTTTTAATATGTCCTTTTTGGTCATTTAAATGATTATAAGCTACTTTTTGCCAAACGTGAATTTTTTATCAGCTAGCTTGTCAGTCAACAGCTAGCTTATAAGTCATAAGCTAGCTTATCAGCTAGTTTGCCAAACATAGCCTTATAAATAATCAATTGCCTCGAAAAAAAACATATATACTTTAATAAACTTAAAAAGTTTTATTCAAAAAAATTCACCAAACATGTTTAAACATTGTCATAAAATAGCCAAGCAAATAAATCTGTGCAACATAGGATGCATAAATAAAACAAATCTTCTCCTTTTTGGTTGATATATGGTTCACTATCCAACAAGAAATGCTTCAAAATTAAAATTCACACATTTGCTAGGTCAATGTATGAATTTATTTGTTATTTTGTGGTAATATATAATATTTGATGAATCTTTATGCTAAAAATCGCTAGCTTGTTGATTTTCTTGATATAAAATCATATAGTTATATAGTTTTATTATTCTTGACTTCTGTAAGTCAAAACAATTTACTAAAGATTTTATAAACTCAAATCTTTATAGTGATGGTGTTATATATATATATATAGAGAGAGAGAGAGAGAGAGAGAGAAATATATTCTTTTGTAAACCATCTTAATATTGCAAACCGTGTAAACCGTCGATTTCATTGATTAAATTAATGAAATTGTTTCATATTATTTATTTCTTGATGAAATTGTTTCATATATTTGTATTTTTTATGTAAAAGCGAAAAAGTTTCATCATACTGTGAAAATATATGAAACAATTTCATAAGAATGAAAAAAAATACATGAAACTACATAAAAAAACACAAATATATGAAATAATTTTATCAATAAATGAATTATATGAAACAATTTAATCAAAATAAACAATTTCATTAATTTAACCAATGAAATCGACGGTTTACATGGTTTGCAAAATTAGGATGGGTTACAAAATAATGGGTCTCTCTCTCACTATATATATATATATATATATATATATATATATATATATATATGGTCAAGTTCAAGGGAAAACCTAAAAAAAAACGAAAACTGAGGAATACCCTGGTAGCCCTTCATCTGGACGGTATGCACTTGTGCATATAAGTAATTTGTAACATGCACACGTGCATATGCACACGTGCATATGCACACGTGCATATGCACAATTGCATGATGCACATGTGCATAAAAAAACATCTTAGTTAATTTTATGCACAAGTTCATACCGTCTAGATGAAAAGCTACTAGGGTGTTCCTCAATTTTTGATTTTTTTGAGGTTTTCTCCTGAACCTCTCTCTCTATATATATATATATATAAATATATATATTTGCAACTCAGTAAAAGGATATATTCATGTGCAACCTTCATCAAAACCATATATTTAACTCATTCATTATGTAGATTGATTATTGGATTGCATCAATGATTACTATTTTCATACATATTATTCTAGTAAATGCATACACTAACATGAAATGTATATTGTTTCATGAAAGTATCACACTTCATCCAATACATCGCATGAACCATTATGTGCATCGACAACTGCTGCATAAATTCAACGAAATTAGGTAAATTCAGTTAAAGAATCAATGAGAATCCAATTGCAATGAGATAAATGAATGATTTAGATGATGATTGCACGTGGTTGTAGCCTTTTACTGATTTGCAAAATAAATGTGACCTATATATACGGCAAATCAAATGCAAACATTCTAAATGTTACAAACTTGCAAACCAATATCTATGGAAATGATGAAAGATTCATCTACTATGATTTGAATATTTATGAAAGATGATTAAAGTTCATTATATGATCAACGATTTATATAATTAAACAATCAATATATTTATGAAACCAGATTCATTAAACTAGATGGATGGTTGAGATTAGTTTGTATGATTTGTAACATTTCTATGGCTTATATTTGATTGAGACTATATATATACGGATTCTGGTGAAACAATCGATATATGTATGAAACCAGATATTCATTAAACTAGATGGATGGTTGAGATTGTGATTTGTAACATTTCTAGGGGTAAACATCGTACGGTACCATGTTTTATTTTCATATACCATGTACCAACCAATTAATTGGTACTCAAAAATTTATACCATGTACCAACCAGTTATACTTGGCACCAATCTTTTTCGGTTGATACATGTTTGTACGGTTTTGTACCAACATCGTAAAAATGAAAGTACGAATTATTTAAATTGATCTTTATCATCTAGAGCTAGTTATACTAAAAACGTTGTGGAGTAATAACTTGTTGATATGTGTTTACCATTTATCCTTACCCATACACGCATTTAAATAATCTTTATATAAACACAAACATTCACCGATAGTCTAACAAGCGGCAATTGATGAGCAAAAATGTACCATGGAGCAAAAATTGTTAAGGTTAGATGAACGAATTCAATCAAGTTCTATCTATCAATTCGTATTACAATTAAACAAAATGTAAAACTAAGATAATTTAAAATTTATAAATCAAAATATAGTGATTATAATTAATAAATAATTAAAAATAAGTCGGTACGGTACGGTATTACCGTGGTGTACGACTTCTAATACCATGTACCAACCAAGTTTATATAGTTGGTACGGTACTACCAACTAATTACATTGGTTGGTTTGTTTTGGTACAAAATTGACATCCCTAAACATTTCTATGGTTTATATTTGATTGAAACTTTATATATACGGATTCTTGTGAAAGGTCCCATTTTGCATCCATCGATCAACACGATCCGACGACAATATCGATGATCGCATGTAGGGGCGTTAACGATCGTCGAGCTTTTAACTCGAGTTTGAGCTTAGTATTTGTCGATCTCTAACATACACTAAAACTCGTTCCATAACGCCAATGTTTGACTCGACTCATACGGATACTCAATTAAAATTTTCGAGCCAAACCATTCGAGCATACATTTTTTGAGACAAACATGTTCATACGTTCATAAATCATATAATCAGACTAAAATATATATATAGGGACATGCCAATAAGCGAGTTAATCGATCTTGATTTCGAGCCGATAAATGAGTATCGAACTCGAACATTGAAAAAATATTTGAGCTCGAGCCATACTGTTAAAAAGTTGTTCAAGCTCGAATTGAACTCAACCCCTACTGTTAAAAAGTTGTTCGAGCTCAAGTTGAACTCAAGCTCTACTGTTAAAAAGTTGTTCGAGCTCGAGTTGAACTCGAGTCTGATAAAAAAAATCAAGTCAAGCTCGAATAATATGCAACTCGACTCGTTAACATCCTAGCTAATCACATATTTTTTTCATAAATGACCAGCATTTTGGTTTTTTGTTTTCCGCACATGACCATTTAATGTTAATTTAAGGTTTGTTATGGTTTAGCCAACTACTAATAAAAGGTTCTCACCTAAGATAAAAGTTTTCACTAAGATCCCAAGTACGTATATGTATTTATGTGTGTCTATGTATAGGATTGTGTTTTGGCGAGAAGTGTCAAATTTAGTGAGAAACGTAAAGTGTTATCAACCGTTGGATGAGAAATAAACGAAAATTAAGATGAGATGCACCTAGATAATATGTACCGAGATACACCGGATCAATTCCTTTTCAAGCCGCAATTAATAGGAGGGCATTTGATTAAAATTGATCAATGATTTAAAAGTACTTCTCACCAAAAATGACACTTCTCACGTAATCTCATGTCTATGTATATGTGTGTCTTGTGTGTAGGGGAGAGAGAAAGAGACTAAATCAAATACAAACCAATTTCCAACGTCGAGCTATAGTCTAATAAATATATGATTTTATAAATATATCGATTGTTTCATAATATAAAACGTTGGTCATAATTAACAAACTCTAATGATCTTTCTTAAATATTTAAATCATAATAAGAAAAGCTTTTATCATTTTCATAAATATTGATTTACATGTGCTTAACATTTTTTTTCTTTTGATTTACCATCTATATATATAGACATTAGAGCATCTCCAAAAGCTTTTCCATTTTGGAGAAAATAGAGAATATGAGGATTTTGAGTTGTTTTTTTTGTTCCAACAACTTTCCCAAAGGCTAAAACGATCTCCAAAATGGAGAAAGTAGGAGAGAGGAGAAGTTTTTTTTCTCCAAATATGGAGTTAACCAAAAAAATGATTACCTAGTGAGAGCACCAATAAAAATCTTTGAAAAATAATATTTAGAAAGAAAAATAATATTTTAATAGATAAATACAATATTTTAATATTATAATCATTGTTTTTTCTCCAAAACTGAGAATCTGTTAGAGACGAATATAATTTTTTTTAGGAATCTTAACTTTTGATTCTCTATTTTGGAGAAATTATGATGAAACTGTCGAGGATGATTAATATGTTATAACTTTGATAGGAATACAACAGATGAGCTAAGTTTTATCTTGGCATTCTGCCTACTCATATATATTTGTTGGGGTTTGGGAGCAAATCTATCATTCCAACACTTTCTCTTTCATCTTTTCTGCACCTCTCTTTGGCAAAGATTTCAGCTTCACCATTCTTATCAAGGTACCCTCTTCCTCTCTTTTTGGTCCTTCTTTTTCCAAACCCTAAACACAAAAACTATAATTAAAAAAAAACTTATAACCATAATTAAATTAAACTCACATGATGAGGGTAATATTTTGCAATATCCTTTTCAGTTATTAATTTACCCTTGTCAATCTATAACTTTTATTACAGACAGGCCTTGTTGATTGAATGAAAAACTTTTAGGGGTTATTTTGTAATTAACAAAAGCTTAGGGGGGTGAAGGTTGCACAAATGATGGAGTTTTCGTCGTCATCGTCGTCGTCAAAAAGGGCAAAAACTCCGGCGGGAGGCAGTAGTAATATGAGTATTAGTGTTTCGTGTTTGGTTGATGGGTGCAACGCTGACCTTGGTGAATGCCGTGAATACCACCGCCGGCACAAAGTGTGTGAACTCCATTCTAAGACACCTAAGGTCACAATTGGGGGGCGGGAACAACGCTTCTGTCAGCAATGCAGCAGGTTTCATTCGTTGTCGGAGTTTGATGAAGGAAAACGAAGCTGCCGGAAACGTCTGGATGGCCACAACCGGCGACGTAGGAAGCCTCAATCAGATACCTTATGCAGAACAACCGCAAACTTCCTTTCGACTCAACAAGGTTCTTATAATTTTCTTCTTTTCGCCATACCTTTGGTTTGAGCAATCAGTATGCTGGCTTGTTTGATAACAAATTAATTAGCTTAATGGAACTCATTATCAACGAAATAATCAAATAACGATTTAATGGTATAGAAAATGACTTATTCAATAAGTTTATACGAAGCTTTTACAGAAAACCAAGTTTTTTTTTTCTTTAAAAAACTATCCTTATATAATTAAAGAAACATGTTTCTCTATCTATAAAAAAACCCTACTAAAAACTCAACCACAATATATATAGAGATTGCCAATGAACGTATAGCTCAGTTGGTAATGGGTGGAGACATCTTTATACAAAAAGCAGAAGATCTCGGGTTCAAACTCAAGACACCGATAGCCACAACCGCTGAGTGAGTTAGGTATGCTCCCACATTATGGATAAGCAACCGATTGTGGGCCAGTTGTGGTTGCCGGTATCAACCTTTTTGTAAAAAAAACAATATATATAGAGATTAATCCATAATAATATCTCTCTGTATACAAAATTTAATAAAAAATCAATCAAATAGTATTCTATCGTCAGAATCGGTTTTCATGAAAACAAAAGAAGTACAATTTATACTGTTGAACTTTGGTAAAGCCGAATTGCAACTTCCAAGTTCCAAGTGTTTGAATGAAGCACAACCTTGGTAATTGGTAATTTGGTATAATATTCCTCTGGGCCTGAGATTGAGCCTGATGCAACAGAGTTTTTTTAAACCCATTACAAGACAGTTCATCTGAGCCCAATAAATTAATTTTGATTGACGTTTCAATGTTAGATATCGAATAAGGTATTAAGAGTATTTCCAATAGCTTCTCTATTTTGGAGAAAATGGAGAATATAAGGATTTTGATATATAATTTTGCTTTAACAGTTTTTCTAAAACTATCTCCAAAATGAAGAAAGTAGGAGAAAGAAGTAGTTTTTCTCTAAATATAGAGATAACCCAAAAAATTATACTAGATGAGAGCACCAATAATATTTTTCGAAATAAAATATTTGGAGAGAGAAATAATATTTTAATAGACGAATAGAATATTTTAATATTATAATTAATGTTTGTTTATCCAAAATGAAAAATCTATTGGAGATGAATGTAATTTTTTTTTGAAGATTTTGTCTTTTGGTTCTTCATTTTGGAGAAGCTGTTAAAGATGCTCTAAAATCTCCAAAACTTTTGGGGTCTAGTTAAACATATTTTAGTGTTATACATGTTTTTAACATTTAGCTAACTTCTACATGTTTTAGTTTTAATTATTTACGATTTCAGTTTCTGAATAATGTTTAAGAATGATTTTATTTAAGTTAATTCCGTATGTTATTTTGTCATTTTAAGATATTTTTGTTATTTTAATTTGGAAGACTTTTAATATAATAGGTGATATAAACTTATACTTTGTTCTATATAATATCATTCCAGTTGATCTATAGCCTTGATACATATATAACAAGGTTTACAAAAATATTGAAACAGACAAACAAACACGACCAAATTCAACCGTGTTGGTGATTTTAGTGTCATCAAACATTTTGTGTAATTGTGATTTACTTGAGATCGATTAAGACGATATGACAAACATACGTAAATTAGGAGGTGCGGAGTGCACACTTACAAATGTTTCCGTTATCATCTTAGATTGCCTTAAAGCGGTGTCGAAGTTCGAAAAGACTAGAAATTTCTTTAAAAGATGTCGCTGAAAATCACTTTCAGCTTGTGAGGGCTGTTGCTAAAAGCTGAAAGTTGTCGCTAAAAGCTGAGAGCTGAGAGCTGTCGCTGAAAGCTGTCAGCTATCACTGACTGAAAGTTGTCAGCCATCGCTGATAGTTGCCCATCGGTGAAAGCTTAAAGCTGTCAGCCATCGCTGAAGCTGTCAGATGTCGCTGAGAAGTGCTGTCAGCTATTGATCAACTTAGCGCTGAAAAAAAAATTGTTGTCCAGAACTTGAAATTCGGTTGTAACTATCTTTTGACCTTATCCATTAACGGATATAACCGTTTTACAACCGTTTAACCGCCTATTACCGTCGATCTCTTATTTAAACATGTAAATTGAGAATCTGGGTATAAAATATAAATATATCTCTTTTCACAGCCTTTGAACAGAGAGAAAAATCTTAAGAATTATCCGAATACAATGTTCGTGAACCCAAGGCTTATAGGGTCGAATTGTTGTATTCGGAAAGTGCTTTTCCGACACGATTCTTAAGATTATCCGGTCTCGATACCATCGTACAATTACACAATCTCTAACAAACCGGTCCACCAGCCACCATGTCGTACTTATTATTGGTCTAACACAAAACTAATTCGGTTTTCTTTGCTTCTTATTGTAGGCATTGCTAGGATTTTATCATTCAATAACCCGCAGATACACTTGAGTTCCGTGGTGGGTTCGGCTAGAGCCACAGGTTTTAAACCAGAGAACCCAATCGGACCATTCAACAACCAACCACCCTTAAACTACCACACTAGACACCACTTGAACCTGGAGTCATCTCCAAGTCCGGCTGCAGGCGGCGACACCCACTTCAACATTTTCCACCACCGATCACCACCGCTGGCGGTTTCTTCAAATCGTGTAGGAAACACTCGTGCTCTCTCTCTTCTGTCATCACCGCCACCGCCACATCATACTCCGGCAACCATGCCGCCGCCCATACCTAGTGGTATAGGTCAGTATGGTTTTGCACAAGAGATGCATAACCAAGCCATACTTTCTGGATCAAGTGGTACGACTCTTCAATTCCAAGGAATGTTTCATGATGATGATCAAGGTGATTCATCTTCAAGTGGGATTAAACAACAAACGCTGTCGTTTAGGTGGGGTTAGTAGCTTGTGCTTTATTTTGTATTCCAAGAAAATGTGTGTGAGTAAGCTTTTTTCGTCTAATATGGAGTCCATAGACATCTTGGCTCTATAAAATAATGGTTGTATCATGAATGGATGTGATTAATGTAACGTTTTTAATTCACTACTTGTCGAACATTTAATTCATGATCAACTATTCGATCTCATCTATCATGTATATTAATATAAAATTTCAGAATCCGCGTTTAAATCTGTAAGGCGAAAAAAATGTTTTGAAATCGTTAAATCTTTTAAGGTAGATTAAAGGTCTGAAAAGTCGCAGTTTGATCTTGTTGAAATATCAACGTTCTTTGATCCTTATGTTGGTTTTCCTATCACATATCTTGGTTGGGAAAAACTTATTTGTGTCGATTTGAAAAATAAAATACATTTTTTCTCCAAATGAAATTGACCTTTCGAGCAATATGCAAGACTAAGTTTTATGTGTAAGCCCAATGTGTTTTCAACGGAATGCCACCTTTCCAAAGGATTTGGTCTACTTCAATTGACTTTTTTCGGTTATTGGTTGATTTCGAGAAACTTTTTTTGTTTTCTTTTTATCGATGTCCCTAGTATTTTTTTAATATTCGGAATAACTTGGCGTGTACACCTTTCATAATACTACAAAAGTTATATTTTTAAAATTCGATTAAACAGATGCATAGGACCCTCTATTTCCTTTATAGGTTTGCCCCTAACTATAACGGTTATCTTAAAAGACAAAGGAGGGAAAAGATTCCAAGCTTTATAGAATACTATTTCCTTTAACAAAAATAACATGGAACAATATCAGTCATATATAGGGTTGGGTTCCGGTGAGAAGTGGTTATCAATCGTTAGATAATAAATATACGAACATTAGAATGAGATGCACCGAAATAAGATGCATCAGATCATTTCCCTTTTAAGCCGCAATTCATGGGATGGTATTTGATTAAAAGTGATCGATTTAAAAGTACTTCTCACACTTCTCACCAAAAATAGCACTTCTCACATATATTATGTTAATCCATTAAAGGTTGTTAACTTTACAAACTATCATTGATTAATATGAATTCATTTTTCATTCAAATGCCCTCTCATTAATTGCGTCTTAGGAAAGAATTGATTTGGTGCAACTTGTTGCATATTATCTCGGTGCATCTTATCCAAATATGCATCCACTTCTCATCCAACAATTGATAACCACTTTTCATAATTGTCACATTAACCTTAACTTTTCATCGAAACTCAACCCTCTATCTCATATCGTAACACGTCTACATATATGATACTGTGACACATCTTTTTATAAATTAGGGTTATCCCTGCCTGCCCTCTGCACATTTCTATACCCCCTCCCCAAACACTTGCTTATTTTTTTTTGTTTTTTTATTTAAAAGTTACATTTCACACCCTTATACTTATTTAGTTAATTTGTTTTATAACTTCTAGTTTTCTATTTATCATTTTACACTTTCATTATATTAACACATATAATCGTATATTAACTCAAATACGTTAAAAAAATACTTTTTAATTTTAATAAGTTACATCATTATAATCGTCTTGTCGATACATTCGAAATGAGCCCAATATTAAATATTTTTTTATTTAATTATATTATTATATATCATATATACTACATAAAACGTATTTTTTAACATATATATACTATATATAAACATGAAACGACAGTTAATGTTGAAATTTAAGTCGTATTACTTTTGATGCTATATGTACATGTCTCACAACTACTAACCTCTCACGTCCCCAATTATACAAAGCACCGAGTTACACTTTATACTCTTATAATTAGTTATTTAATTTACTTTTTAATTCCTTACTTTTTTATTTTTTATTTTACACTCTTATCATATTAACATAAATAATCGTATATGAACAATAATGCATTAAAAAAATACATTTTTTTTATAAATCACACCATTGTAATCGTCTCGTCAATACCTTCGAAATAAGTCCAATATTAAATATTTTTGAATTTAATCCTACTATTAAATATCATGAACATGTACGGATTAATTTCGTTTATATCCCTTACATTATTCATTTTCATTTTACATCCTTATAATATTAAAAATAATAATCATAGTTTAACTAAAAAATATTAATAAATGCATTCTTTTAAAAATTATATTATTACAATATTTTCGTCAATAATTTCAAATAACTTTATTATTGAATATTTTTTAACTTAATAATATTGTGAAATATCATAAATATGTATCAAGATTTTTCAAGAATGACGTACCGAGATTTTTTTTAAACTTGTACATTTTACGCTCTTATCTAGGTTTATCTATTATATAAATTTTAAAAATAATTCCATTTACGGTTACACTTTATACCATTATAATTAGTTATTTAATTTACTTTATATCCCTTCTCCTTTCATTTTTCATTTTACATTTTTTTCATATCAACATACATAAACTAAAATACATTTACTTTATGTTTCGGATTTCAGATTGCTTCGGGTTCGGAATGGTCGGTTTCGGGTTAATGTCGGTCAGATTCAGGTATTATTATAATACGAAAAGTATATATAAATTCAATCGATTTTAAGAATGAATTCAATCAAACGAGAGATTGATGAAATCGAAAATAAGTTTAAAGTTTTAAAAACATTTCGACCGACTATAATTTACGATTTTCTAAAGATAATTAGATAAATAAATATGTTTATATAACATTTAAATAATATATTTATATTATTTCGGGTTTCGGACGGGTCGGGTGGCCAAAGATGAAATGAAACAAAATAAACAAAAATTTTAAAATATATGTTTATCGAACGAATATTTTTTTAATTTTTTGACCAATTAACCATATTGACCTTTAATTTTATACATCTGATATGCGATTTAAAAGCGAATAAATATGAAATGAAACAAAATTATTTTTTCGAATTCTCGGTTTTAGATTCGAGATACTCCGTGCCGCATCACGCGCGGGTACGTATCTAGTTTAGTTAATATATGATTATTATGTTAATGTGATAAGAGTGTAAAACGAAAATCGAAAAAGTAAAATATGTACCATAAATTAAATATATAACTATAAGGGTATGAATTGTAAATATAAAAAATATTTTTATATAGTATATATGACATATAATTAAATAATTAAATCAAAAAATATTCAATATTGGGTTCATTTCAAACGTATCGAAGAGACGATTATAATGGTATAATTTGTTAAAATTAAAACGTATTTTAGCTAATATACGATTATATGTGCTAATATGATGAAGGTGTAAAATGAAAATTAAAAAAGTAAAACATATAAAATAAACTAATTAAATAATTAGAGTAGATTGAAAGGTATAATTTATGTGTGAGAGAGGTAGGTCGTACCGTATAGGGGTAGGGATAACACCCATAAATTATTGGTGATACGCATATTTACTTTTGTCTCGTGTTACATTTGAAAAAGATAAAATTATTTGGAGAAAAAGGGTTGGATTGCTCAAGTTTCTTGGTGATCCAACTCCACAGTAAAGTGAATTATTTGGTATCATGTAAATGACGAATATGCCATTCTTTCAATTATTATTGGGCATCGATCTTTTTCCTTCCATAGAAAGACCCCACTTCTTCTTTGGGCCCATTAATTCATTTTTAAGTTCTAAACTTCTAATTACGGAATAAACCTCGCATATCGTTATTCGTTAGAGCATGACCAACGGTTTATATCAAATTGATTTAAAACAATTTTGTTTTTGTTTTAAAGATTGTAATATTTGTTATATTATTAAAATATTCAATAATATGTTATTTTTTTCATTTAATTTTATCAATTAGTTGGAGGTTAATTTTTTAGAAATATAAAAATGGAGTTTTTGGGAAAAAGAAAACAATTCTCTCATATTTTATCCTTTTAAATAAGCCATTAAATAAGTGTCTGTTTGTTAGCAACTTAATAAGGTTAATGAGACTTCTAGCTTATTCAGTCAGTCATACATGACTGTTTGGTAGTGGCTTAATATTTTTTTTTGAAAGGCAGTTGCAAAATATTATTACCAAACCAGTAAGAGTACATAATACAAGCAGCAAAATAAGCACCTATCAGTTTGCCAGGAGCAAACCTGCAAGGCACTAACAGCAGCCACGATCAGCTCATAACCAAACCATTCAGCATCTAGTGGCTTAATGATATAGAAAGTGACTTATTTATTAAGCTTTTAGAAGAGAGCTTTATGTAGAAAGCAAAGTTTTGTCCAAACCACTCTCTCCCAATAAAAAACATGGTCCTTCCATCTATGAAAACACCTTTCCAATCTATACAGACAGAATAATCCACACAGACAACTTTATTAATACATGACTTAATGAAAAACCAACCAAACAACCCCTAAATAAAGTATACTCCAAAAAATATTTTTTTTCCCGTTTTGATCAAGTTGTTTCAAATGCTCTTAGCATTCAAATATCATATTATGTAATGAATTATTAAAATAAAAGTTAAAATTTTGTCTATTATAACATGGGTTTTCAAATTTTGCCTATTATTAATTTTACTATTTTTTGTTCATCGATTGCAATTGAATCTCTGTGATCCTTAAATTGTGAGATTCTTTGTTGTTTAAGAAAAAAATATTTATAAGATTAAAAAAAATACATCAAATGGTTATTGGTCTAGCTTATCGATAAAACTTAACCTTCCAAGAAATTAAATATTTAAAAAAAAGTACGTAAATATTAGTCGACTATAAGATAAAAAAATATGTAACTACTAAAATTAAAAACAAATTATTTTAGATCTAAGAGCATCCACACACGTCTTGCACAAGGTCTTGCAAGATAATATGGCATGCCATGTGGCTTGCAAGGTCTTGCAAGTCTAGCAAAATCTTTCACAAACAAATATATATAAAACAAATCCATTTTTGTTTAATTTAATTTTTTTATTTGTTTGTTTAAACATTAATTATTAATATGTTTATTAAATTTAATTCATTTATTAGTTTATTTGAACATTATTTTTGTTAAAATTTCTTACCCACAATTTATTTTAAATAAATAATATTTTTATGCACTTTTTTTATTTAAACTACTAAAATAAAAGTACATTATTATAAAAAATTACGAAATACAAATACTAATAGATAAAAGAAAACAAAAGTAAATTTTTAGTTATATTATATTTTATAATGAATTTATTAGTTATATTATAATTATCTATATTATTTATATTATAATTTATTACTTTAGAAAAAAGTTTGGTTTTACATAGGTGTGGAAGATGTTATTGCAAAACTGATGTGACACTTTAGAAAAGAGTTTGGTCTTGCAGAGGTGCGGATGATCTAAGGACGTAACTCTAAAAAATTGAGAATTTTTTTATTGAAATTAAACCATATTCAATACACAAATCAGAAAATAGTTTGATCATCATTGGATTTGATAGTCAAATTGAATATTAATAATGCTTTCTTTAAAGATGAGGTAACAAACAATAATTGCCTATTTTCCTTTAGAATAGAATATTTCGATTCGGTATGTTATAGGTTTTCAAGCACAAAAAATAAGGTATCACATTTCATTATGTCTTAAATCAAAAATCAGTTTAAGAGAATCTCCAACAACATTGCTAAAATAGAAAAAAAATAAGTTTTTGTTTGCTATTCTTCTTTAACAGCATTGCTATCTTGTTTGTTAAAATAGAGATTCATGGAAAAATCTCTAAATATAGAGAACTCTCTAAATAGGAAAGAGAAATAATTATTTTATTCAACCCACCAATAACATAAATCTTTTATCATTTTATATTAAGTTTTTCTTTTAAAGTGTATTGAGAATATAAATTAGAGAATACCATTATTATAATTTGTGTTAAAATCTCTAAAATAGCAAAACTGTTGAAGATAAATGTAACTTTTTTTAGGATTTTAACATTTGATCTCTATTTTAGAAAAATTATAGAAAAACTGTCGGAAATGCTCTAAGAATTTATAAATAACTCTACCAAATTGTAAACTTGATTCTTGTTATCGTAGGCTCTTATGCTCGTAGAGTCGTAGCCTTCGATTGTTGGATTCAAGCCTTAGGCCTCTTTATCAAAATTTTAACCTTTCGAAAAATTTATTTTTATCACAAAAAAAAAATTGTTTTTACGAAATATTATTTGATAAGGCCATCCTCAGCGTATAACTAAAAGCCCTCAAGTCCTCAACGCCACATCAGCTAAGCCCTCAAGCCCTAAAGACCCGCAACGCATAACTAAAAGCCCTCTTGCCACCTCATTTTTTTAATTCTTTTATTTATACATTCAATTATTTAACAAAATAAAAATATTTATATATTTTTTAATAAATAAAAATAAGATAAATAATAAAAATAAAAATTCATATCATTCATTAAAAAATTAAAAATTACAAAATAAATTTAAAAATTACAAAATAAATTTAAAAATCTACTCGTCGTCATTGTTGGGAACTTGGATACGCCAAATATGTTCGACCAAATCCGACCGAAGGTTATTATGAGTGGCCCGGTTTTGGACTTCTCAAACATTTGCCGCACGTTGTTCCTCACTGATTGGGTTTCGTTATCATCCGTGAAAAGACCGTTTTCATCGCCACCACAAATAGCATGGTATTCGTCTTCGAGTATCATATTGTGTAATATGACACAAACGTACATAATGTTTCCCAATCTTGTCGGTTCCCATCCGCGTGCCGGGTTATGAAGTATATGCCAACGTTGTTTAAGCACGCCAAAAGCTCGTTCAACATCTTTACGTGCCGATTCTTGCGCGGACTTGAATTTTTGTCGTTTAGGGTTCCGTGGGCACGTAAATGATTTTACGAAAGTAGCCCATTCCGGATATATCCCATCCGCTAGATAATATCCGTGCTCGTAGGTGGCTCCATTCACCTCAAAAGGGCAGTCGGGTGCTTTTCCATCATATACATCGTTCAAGATGGGCAACTGATTGAGAACATTGATGTCGTTGTTGGAACCGGCAACACCAAAGTATGCGTGCCAGATCCATAGATCTTGAGAGGCCACTGCTTCTAGCATGATTGTCGGGTACTCATGATCACCTCTCATGAATTGACCTCGCCATGCATTTGGACAATTTGCCCACGCCTAATGAGTACAGTCTATGCTGCCGAGCATGCCGGGAAATCCGTGTTTAGCTTCATGTGCGGCGTACAACTTCTGAATATCAATAAAAGTAGGGTTGCGTAAATATTTTTGACCATACAGTTCAATAATACCTGTGCAGAATTTGTACAGACAATCTCGTGACGTTGTCTCTCCCATACGGATGTACTCGTCAAGTGCGTCAGCAGTTACTCCATACGCCAATTGCCGAATAGCGGAAATACACTTTTGTATCGGAGAAAAACCTTGTTTGCGTCTGCCGTCCACCCGAAGTGTAAAATACGGATACTCTCTTGCTAAATCTTCAACTATTCGTTCGAATAGTTGCCTGCTCATCCTGAATCGCCGCCTAAACATATCCGGTGTATAAACCGGGTTGTTGCCAAAGTAGTCCCGCATAAGCCGCTCGTTTGCAGCTACTCGACCTCTTTCTATGTTCGCGGCCCTCTCTCTTGTTGACGACGAGGCGATGCTACCATAAATCCATTGTGCAGTATGTCGAAAAACTTCTCTTTGTAGATTCAACAACTCGTCGGTGTCTACGGATGATGATGATGCGGTCGGTGAACCGGGTTGTGGCGAATCCATATTGTTTAAAATATAGAGAATGGAAGAGAATGAGAGAGTTTGAGAGATTGTTGGTGTGAAAAAAAAAGAGGTTGAGGGTTAATATATATAGTGTGATTAAATTGAATTTTTTTTTTTATAAAAGTAGCCGTTGGGAGTTATTTATTTTCAAGATTTAAAAAAAAGCCAAATAGCCGTTGGAGTTTCGGGTTCCTCGGGTTTGAAAGCCCGATGCTGAAGCCCACGTCCCCCCCCCCCACCGCTGCCCGCCCGAGCCCGAGCCCGAGCCCGAGCCCGCTGGGCGCTGCGGATGGCCTAAGTTTTTTACAAAGTCATAATATAATTAATGGTGAAAAAATTAACTAAAAAAAGGTTATTGTAAGGGGTTGTTTGGTTGGTTTTCCATTAATAAAGTTGTTTGTGTGAATTAATGTATGTATAGTTTAATAATTTTTTTGTTTGAAAGGGTTTTTTCCATTGACTAAAGGAGTATGTTCTTAAATGGGAGGGACAAGTTTGGACAAAAAGTTGTTTTTCTACATAAAACTCCCCCCGGAAGCTTATCGAATAAGCCGTTTTATATATCGTAAATCGCTATTAAAGAATTATGTATAGCTGACAGAATAAACTGAGTCCAATTAAACCACTAACAAACAAATCATTAATGTTGGTTTTTACTTATGCTCTTAATTTGGTAAGTTTACAATAACGTGACAGGAAAAAAACCTATAAATAAAACACAAGGGTGGTGGCATGTTGGCAAGGGCTTGGGGGATGTGGTGGAATATCCCATCCACCCCGGGTTCGAGTCCAGGCGTCAGCATTCTGTGCGCCAGACTTAGTCTCAGACGACCGCTTTGTTTGTTTTCAAATTGCCAAGGATGTAGTCTAGGCAAAGCCTAGATGAACCTTATAAAAAAACCCTATAAATACCACTCCATTGAAAATGCTCTTGATTGCAATAAAAAGAATCTATATATAAAATCATATGTATATTGTATGATGGAAGAATATTGTCCGAAGAGCATCTTAATTATAAAAGCATAGACATAGACCAATGTGAGACCAAAGAACAAAGCTAAAAGTTCGATAGTCAATCACTCAATCTACCATATACTCCTATAAATCATTGCTTCATCTTCATACTACAACATCCACCACAAGATCCCAAAACATGGAGACGACTTCTAAGCAAAGAGCCGCAGGGTTCGTGAAAAATAAGCTTGTTAGTACCTTCTACAAAACCTCCAAACCACCATCACCTCCGTTGCCAACCACCGCCACATGTGGTGGTGGTGCCGCCATCATCACCAAGCCTCCACCTACCTCTTCTATGAAAAAGGTTCCGTCGTTAACAAAGCTCACAAACTTCTTTGGTGGGTCGTCGGATGGCTATGTTCATGGACCTGGTGGCGGTGGCGGTGATGCTAAGGTTGACATAAGGGCTGCCAATTACATCTCGTCTTTCAAAGAGCGACTTGTACGTGAAGAGCTGAACGCCACTAATGAAAGAGTTGAAATGTTTAGAAGGAATTAAGTCGATTCTAATACGACTAAAATAAATTGTGTTTGTAATGGATTTTGTGTGTTTGGTGTGTGTTTTTCTCTTCTTATTTTCCAAGTAAAAGAATTACTTGATGTGAAGTTCGATTAATCGAGCTTATCATGAAATGATATGATTATTATATCGTGTTGTTTGAAGGAAAAAAATGTTAGTAAAATTATGTAAACTTTGTATAGTTGTATTCTCAAACAAGGAAAAAAATTCCAATTTAATAATTTCAGTACTTTTAAATGTTACAATTGTAGCAACTTTGTGATACCTTTTCTTTAGATATATAATGAATTCAAAATAAATGTAATAAAAAGGGTATAAACAAACACATACATGGATTTTTTAGGGTATTTAATTAAAATACCCAAAGTTTGTGTTTGACTTACCAAAATACCCATTTTCTCTCTTATTTTACCAAAATACCCATTTTTTCCGCGATGGGAGTTTGCGATCGCGGACAGGGACCAATTTTGAAAATTTTTGCGTTTCATATTCAATCCCCATCGCGGACAGGGATTGAAAGTATAAATATGAAACGCAAAAAATTTCAAAATTGGTCACTGTCCGCGATCGCGGACCCCCATCGCGGGAAAATGAGTATTTTGATAAAATAAGAGAGAAAATGGGTATTTTGGTAAGTCAAATTCAAACTTTGGGTATTTTAATTAAATTCTCTTTTTTTACTATAACAAACAAAACCATGGATACTTTTTACAAAATCATTGTGGGTCGGCGGTTCATTATTTGCTTTTGGTATCTCATGGCATGTAGGGGTGTTAAAAAAACCAGGAAACTAAGAAACCGAGTCGAACTGCTTGAGCTGAAACCGAAAAAAACCGAAAACCGGAAAAACCGGAAAAATCGAAAACCGAAAATTGAAAAACCGGGTATTCACGGACCGGTAATGGTTTTAAGTTATAGGTAATCGCGGGTAACCGATCCGAACCGATATATATAATACAATTAATAATATTATATTTAATATTAACTGTTTAATTTTTGAGTAGTCATTAACCAAATAGTAGATATTTTTAAACAATAAAACTTATTTTAATTTATTGTTCTTGGATAATTTTTATATATTTGTTATGTAATTGGTTTAAAATTTCTATTTTGATATTATTTGTGATCCCAGAAACAAGTAATCAATTCAATAACATTAAAGTGTCCACCTCTATATTCAATGAATCAATCAAGCTTACACAATACAATGAAGAACAAATCAAGTGTGTGTGGCTGGTGTGTGTAGGTGACTCTTGTGTTACCTAATTAGGAAAAAAGCAAACAATATATACCTAGGGTAAAGAATCACCCTATTACAAAATAGGCCCCTCTACTTAGTACAACTAGAATTTAGGCACTAACATTCTCCCCCTTTGTACAAGTAGAGGCAAAGAAATTAGACATCTACTGGTGTCACAATACGTTTACGGAGACCAAAGATGAATTCGAATCGGCGCAGTTCCAGGCGGTAGTCTTTCCGGTAAGAAACAACTTTCAGCACATGGTTGATCAGGTCCTTTTCTTTGTCAGTGAGCTTTACCAATCCATTGGCATCCAGACGAAGCCTACTTTCCAGATGAACTGAGATGATATTCAAGGTACCCTCACAGAACTTGTTCATTTCGATGACTCGCAAAAACCTTTTCGTTGAGTCAGGTTCAACATAAACAACCCCAAGTTATGGCTTGCTTAGAACGGTGTAAGCGGGGAAACCTTCAATATCAGATAGTTTTCTGTTCGGTCTTTTCAGGTTCACACTCTCTTGAAAGGATTCCAAGCCCATCTGAAAGTCAGAAAGATAAGAGAACTTGAGAATGTTCTTCATAAAGTTCTTCACACTTCGGAAGGCAGCTTTGTATTGTATTCTGTTCTCAGGACTCTTCAGCTCCGGATGATCAACAAGAAGGTTGAAAAGACTCAGAAGATCGTTCAGCCTCAGACTCTTGAAATCAGCTTCAGAAAATACGCTTTCAGACCCATCTGATCTCAAGACGGTGAACTCTGGATAGAAGACATCAAACAACTTCTGAGATTCAACTTTCAGCACTTTCATAATCATGTTGTCTGATTGGACGGCTTCTGATCCTCTGTCTTTATGCTTCACAACGTACAGAAACTCGACTTTCTTCAGTGAAGGCCAGTCTTCAATTCCATACACCTTCTCCAAGTTGATCTTCTGAACATCCCGTACATATAGCTCTTTCTGTATGGTCTCTAGATAAGGAGTATGTATCGGTACTCTGTCTCTAGTGGCCACGTACCTTGGTTCAGCATCGACTAAACTCTGAAATACCCGGAGTTCTGCTTCAAGTACTTTATCTCTGATCTTCCCATCAGGTATAAACGGTGTTAGAGGAGCTAAAATACTTGAACTTGGACCTGCAGATTCGACATATGTTGGAGCATTTTCTAGCATGGCCGGAACATCTTCTTCGGACTCTATATCCATATCCTGAACCCCAGTTTCTGTCTCATAGTCTAGTTCATCTAAGGCTTCAATCATTTCCTCTTTGATCTTGAAATTTAGAAGTTCAGGTTCTTCATCAGAATCAATGTCTATGAATTCGGTTCTATTGTCAACAGCCGCAGGCTTTTCAACCCCAGCTATGACATCAGCTAGAACTAATGTGTCTTCCACGTTCTCCATCACAACATCCGTTCCACCTGTTCCCTTACCCTGATTCCCTTCTGGTTGGTCTGAGCCCTCAATATTTTCAGTGGCTGTTCCGCTAGATTCACTAACCCCTGTAGATCTCTTTTCCCCCTCATGTTGATCAGGCGAATCCTGATCATCATGTTTTCTTTTCCGTGAGGCTTCGGCTTGAATACCACATCTTTCTTCGATTACCGTTACCCGTGTAGCTAGAGATTGATATCCAACAAGTAGGGCGCTAGTCATTTCTGTGAAAGCTTCGGTCATCTTCTTGATTTGTTCCCCTGTGGATATTGCTTGAGATTGGGTTTGCTGTCGAAGTAAACTGACAAGTTCTACATCTTCAGTGGGATTGGGGTCGGATTTGGCAAGTAAACGGGCAAGCAGCTCAGATTTGAGCTGGTCTTCAGGAATTAGATGTACCGGAATAGATGATGGGTGTCGTGGGTCAGTTTGAGCTTCGGTAGATTCTGCAACGCCTTTTCCTTTCACAGCTCTGGTTACATCTTGAGACAACTTCTTCATTTCGGCCTTCATGTCGTCCACATGAGCTTTATATGAGTTACTCAAGGACTTGATAGCTAGCTGCAAAAGAGGTACTGTCACAAGGTTATTCGGTCCATATAAAGACCGTACACGTTCAGCTTCTTGGGAACTAACACCCAGACTGTAACACCCTAAAATCAGGGCTAATTTGAACCTCAAATTTCACAAGTTATGATACAAAAAACTTCAACTTACAAAATATATAGCAAGGTAATTAACCATCCAGAGTACATTTACAATATAGGATTCTTCAAATAACCTATTAATCTAATCACATCACTACAATCAGATTAACTAAGTTATCTAAGCAATCCAACAAAATCTCTTCTGGTTAATTGACACCTCTGCTATTCCAAAAACGCTCGTCCCACAACCCTTTACTTTCCCGAGCTGGTACCTGGTAAGGAAACATCATATGAAACGATTAGGCCAACGCCTAGTGAGAACATTCGTTTCCATAATAACATTTGCAAAATCAATGTAAGCAAGTTATAACAAACCTGGTTACCCTTTTTCTTACCAAACGTGTAACTCTATTCCGTTAACAGGACTTCCATTTAATCCCATGAATATGACTGACACTCATTCCATCATCATATCATGTTTCAGAGCTACCCTACTAATCTGTACTGATTCTAGAGTAATGTTTCTATTCCGGAAATCGCAATATACACATGCCTAGTTCCGTACACATCTATTCCAGAAACCGCAATATACACATGCCCATTTTCTGTACACATCTAAGAAATAACAATATACACATGCCTATTTCTTAGAGAAGGAAATAGTGATTACAATATACACATGCCAATCTCTTCTTTTCCTTAGGAATCAGGAATTACGTTTATTCCACGATTTCTCACACACATCAGAATAATGATTAATCTTCATCTATTCTACGTGTACATAACCATTAGTGCCTATGGATCCATTACACTTTACTAACGTATATGTATAACAATACATTACAGCTCATATCATATTCTCAAATGCTCCCCCTTCGACAACTTAGCACGGGGGTTCCGCTACCCGGTTAGCGGATGGGGTCAAGGGGCAACGCCCTTGCGGGGTCTGGGGGCAGCGCCCCAAGAATTTTTTTAGAAACTTAACTAGACAATTCATCTAGAATCTGCTTCCAAACATTAAGACCTAACATTTCCAATTTCACAAAAGTGTCCGGACAACAGGGGTTTTCCGGATACTTCTAACTTATCCGGATAAAAGGACTTTTCCGGATAACAACACTTTACCGGATACTATTCTAATCCGGACGACATCCGGATACTAAAACCATCCGGATACTATATTCATCCGGATTCTTACAACAAAATAAAACTTACCCGGATACTTGATCACGTCCGGACACATTCATCATCTCGGTTTTCCGGATACGACGATTTATCCGGAAAACTCGGTTCTGCAGCCTAAAATTCGATCCATTTTCATGTCTGTTCGATTCAGCTCTTTCCAAACCATCCCATACAGTTCATTACCACTTTCTACAGCTATTACAAGGTTTAATTTAACATGAAAACACCGATTTAAGCAAGGAACAAATGAACTCACCTTTTTGATGTAAAACCCACTTTCTGCACAAGTCTGATTCCTCAATTCTGTTGTTTATGATTCCAAATACCTATTCCATAATCAAAATCGTTTACACCCACACAACTACAACAGATTTTATCATAAACCAACACAATTATCTTACCAATTTGATGCCCAAACCATTGCTTTCCTTCTTTTTCTCCTTTTCTCTCTTTCTCTCTATTTCTTGACCGACCCAAAACACAAAATGAGGAATATCTGATTTTGTTTCAGCTAAGTTAACATACAAACTTTCCAAAATTACCCATTTACACCTCCAAGTTTCATTATTTCCACAATGACACTTAACTTTGATCACTAACATTTTAACCCCAATTTGAATTATAAACTTTCCATATAATTCAAGGTTAAAACTAAATTACAAATAAATCCCAATTCTCATTAACTTACTATTATTGAAAATTCAGGATGTTACACAGACCACTTAGGTTACTGGTTGAAGTAGCGGTTGAAGCAACCGTACTGCCTGTGTTCAAAGCTGGCATAGTGTTAGCAATGACAGGACTTCCACCCGATCCTCGTGGGTTACCAATAAATGGCATCCGCACTCTGGGTGTTCCGGTTGGGGCACGGAAGCCCGCAACTTGGTGTTGTGCCAACATTCGTGTCCTAGAGAAGGATGTAGTACCAAAAAGCTCTAGACTCTGTGTGCTTTGAAAGAACGGCGGTGGCCGGGGCGGGAGCCCACCTTTTTCAATACCAGCAGACACCGAGTGTGTCGCCGATAGAGTTTGTGCTAAATCCCCTGTGGAAAATAAAACATCAGCAAATTGAGATGCCGATGAGTGGCTGAGTGGGGCTGTGCATTGCATGGCTGGGTCCACCATGGCTGTTTCAATACGCAACGGCGACGAACGCACGTCGGTAGTAGATGTGGCTACCCGGCTAGTAACAGTTTGGGAAGGATCAGTAGTTAAAACCTTATCTGTCCCTGTCACAGCTTCACTCAATTCTTTTCCTCCCTCATTCTCACCACTAGCTAAAACTACATCTGCTTCTACTTCTTCGTTTACAACACCGGTTGTAGTCTCAGCAAGTTCCATATTCCAGGTAGAATCATCAGAAGAAACTACCATTCTTGGTCTTTTTCACATAAAGCGCGGAATCAAGTTCGTATTGGGATCAGGATCTGAATCATCGTCATCATCATCAAATGGAGGTATAGCGGTATTCTCCTCAGCTTCTTTGTTAAGAGCTTCATCATCGGGAGATGATGCAGCATTGGCATTAGCAGAGTTCCATGAAACGTCATCGGCGAAAACATTTACTTGAGGTACCTTCGGTGGTCGTTTAGATGATGCTTCACCAACAGTCCGTATTCTTCTCCCGACTCTCTTTCTTTTAGTTCTTCTCACCCCTCGTTGTTTAGGAACACCCCCTGTTCCTGAACCCCCTCGACTATTGGACCCTCACCTCCTAAAGGATTTGCATCGTGGGTAGGTCCCTCCGGCTCTGGCTGGACCGACAATGCATTTTCTATCCTATACTGCCTAACTACCCTGGACTGTTGGTCGGCATAAGCGAGTAAGTCTTCACGTAGAACGGCAATGTGAGCAAAATTCATCGCTTTGGGCATTCTAAGAACATGCATGTACTGGCTTGGCCCTCTGGGATGTTGCTCTCGTCGTGGGATCTGGTCGTTGTCTATCATTGCTTGATGGATCAAGATCTGGAAGAAACGCTGAAATGGGACGAAGTTACGTCTCATCTTGGGTTTTAACTGATCAGCAGCAAGTTCAACCATTTCATTCCAAATCAAGACAGCGTAGTCGATATTGTGGTTGAAGACAAACGCGTGAAACATGCGTAAAGTGGCTAAGTTGGTCTTGTCTAATCCAGTATACTTTGAAGTCATACATCTGTTGAAAATAGAGCATATGGAATAGTAGAGTGGCGGGAGGAAATTACGTCTGAAAGTGGAAGATCCAGTCAGTGGAGCATTTTCTGGTGGTTGATAACCTAGACTTCGAATGTCATCAAGTAGCTGAGATTCAGGAACCGGATCCTGAAAATTGTCACTGGGAAGGTCTAGAGATCGTCTGAGTCCCCGTAGTGTGAATCGGACATCGAAGTGGTCAAGCTTTGCTGTAAACTTTTGTACTTGATCAGTTGGTCGGTAGGCTAATGTATTCCAGAACTGTTTAAGGTATATCGCGGGCACGAGCTCAACTTTCGTCAACGCGGTCAGAACCGGATGACGGCGGATGATTTCAATGATGATTTGATGAGCAAAAGGAACTGCAAGGTCTAGATGATGGTTGTTATCTAGAAACTGCACCTTTGGACTTGTACTCGGATATATCTCTTCGTCTAAGTCATGCGCGTTAACTGACGGATGTGACGAACGATGCGAACGGATGATGGTATTTTCATCCGAAGCATATTCATCGTGATCAGCCATCTGGAATAGTACACAGTTAAGAATCGGACCAAAATCGAGTTTGCCTTGAAAAACTTTTCCAAAAATTTCTAAGTGTTGGCTAAGTCGCAATCAACTAAAAGGAACAAGTCACAGACCACTGCGACATCGCAATGGGAATAAGAATGGACAAGACGAAGTCGCAATGCAAGATTGCGATTCGGTCCCCAAGTCGCAATGAACGACTGCGACTTGGTTGAATATGTGACCACTGCGACTTGGATGAATGTTTGAATGACAGTTGGTTGCGATTTGGATGAACACTGAACTAAACCCTAAGTGTTCAACCCAGATTCATAATTTTTGCACAAAAACATGTTAAAATACGTACCACTAGGCTCGTAATACCTACGTGAGTAAACCCCTATCGATATCTAACACTCTAACGCACAAACACAGTCGATTTTAAGCAGATTTAAAGAAGTTTCGAACCTAAAACCCTAACCTCGAATGTAGCATGCGATTTAATGGATGAAAACACATGAGATTTAGGAATACTTACCACGTTGATGATCTGAATCGAATGCAGTAATCAGAAAACACGAAATCGTCGTGAAAAGTCGAAGTCGCAGATCAGGTAATATAGGGTTTTGGAGAGGTTTTAGTTGAGATATCGCAGAAAAGTCAAAACCCTTGGTATTTAAACGAATTTGAAACCAGTGACACGTGGCACAACACGATTGGTCCAAGGTTTGACCAGCCACGTGTCATCAAGTCGCAATGAACGAATCACGACCTGATAAATTTTGAAGTCGCAATAGACCATAGCGACTTAGCACTGTTCACATGATTTTGTTGAAATCGCAATAGACCATTGCGATTCGGCACTGTTCATTACTGTTCACATGACCAAGTCGCAGTGTACGGTTGCGATTTGGCAATATTCAAACCTCCAAGTCGCAATAGACCATTGCGATTTGGCACTGTTCAAACTTCCAAGTCTCAATGCACCATTGCGATTTGATACTATTTAAGCTCATTGAGAAGTCGCAATAGAAGGCTGCGACATCTCACTGTTCACATGTGAAATTGCAAGCGATATTGATGTAATTTGGACATTTTTCAGATAACAAAAGAAAGATTTTATAACATTGGAAGATGTCCAACTTCCAATTGATTAAGCACTTAAGGTTTTAAAACACGGTTTTCACTCCCCCTTAAATGATGCAAAGATTTTGCAAAGAGATTTTCAGCATTTAAAAGCAAGTGGTTTAAATACGAGTTAGAGTACTTACCTTAACTCCTCAGAAATTGTTAAACACAACAGATCAACACTCACATGATGTGTATGCACACTCCCCCTAGATTTGTGCATAGGATGAAATCTGTTTACTCCCCCTGAAATCATGAATAAACCTTTCGTGCAGATACAGATAGCATAACATATCATAAATAAGACAAATTAAACGAACTAAGAAAAGAAGAACAAATTGAAGAAATATATAAAATACAACGAGGATATGACAATTTAAAGAACATATATTAAGAATAGAATATGATGAAAATTTTAGTGTATTAATCTAGAAGCAAAGTCTAGATTAAGATACAAATATTTCCATCTATTATATGTTTAATATATGGAAGTTAAACTTTCATATTAAGCATGCCGAGCTTGGATACAAGAAAATTGAAACGTTTTTCATCCAAGGTTTTGGTAAAGAGATCGGCAAGCTGAAACTCAGTTGTAACAAAATATAATTCAACAGTTCCTTTCTCAACATGATCTTTTATGAAATGATATCTGATGTCGATATGCTTGGTTTTGGTGTGTTGGACAGGATTAGCAGATATGGCGATTGCACTTTTACTGTCACAGTAAATGGGGATTTTCTCATATTTATATCCATAGTCTACGAGTTGGGTCTTCATCCAAAGAACTTGTGAACAGCAACTCGCAGCGGCAACGTATTCTGCTTCCGCTGTAGAAGTGGAAACACAATTTTGCTTCTTTGATGACCAACTCACGAGCTTGTCACCCAAAAACTGAATATGACCAGAAGTACTCTTTCTGTCCAACATGCTTCCTCCGTGATCATCATCTGAGTATGCGGTGAGTTCGAAACCGGTTCCCTTGGGATACCACAGTCCGAGATACGGAGTGCCTTTCAAGTATCGAAAAATTCTTTTGACGGCGCCAAGGTGTGACATTTTAGGATTAGCTTGAAATCTAGCACAGAGACAAGTCGAAAACATTATATCTGGACGACTAGCGGTCAGGTACATTAGAGACCCAATCATTCCTCTATAGAGTTTTACATCAGCATCAATACCATGTGGATCAGGACCAATTTTGGACGCATGAGCCATAGGTGTACCAATCGAAGTACAGTTCTCCATCTTGAATTTCTTCAAAATGTCAAACACATATTTTGACTGATTGATGAAGATTCCAGTTGAAAATTGTTTCACTTGTAATCCGAGAAAGAAATTAATCTCTCCCATCATACTCATTTGAAATTGAGTCATCATAATGCCCGAAAACCAAGTACAAAGTCCAGGATTAGTCGAACCAAAAATAATATCATCAACGTAAATCTAAACTAAGAGAATATCACCTTCCTTGCGTAGAGTAAATAGAGTTGTGTCGATTTTACCTTTCTCAAAGCCAGCTTTTAGTAGAGAGGTTGATAGTACTTCATACCAGGCACGGGGGGCTTGCTTCAGACCGTAAAGCGCTTTGTCAAGAATGTAGACGTGATCTGGATGTTCTTTGTCCACAAAGCCTTCAGGTTGAGACACGTACACCTCCTCCTTAAGAACACCATTCAAGAAAGCAGTCTTCACGTCCATTTGATAGACAGTGAAGTTCTTGAAAGCGGCATACGAAAGAAACATCCGAATTGCCTCAAGACGAGCAACCGGCACGTACGTCTCATCATAATCTATCCCCTCCTGTTGCCTATACCCTTTAGCTACCAATCTAGCTTTGTTTCGCACAATTACTCCGTCTTCATCTTTCTTGTTCTTTAGGACCCACTTCGTACCAATAATTGTTTTACCCTTGGGTCGCGGAACTAATCTCCACACTTTCAAAGCTTCGAACTGATTCAGTTCTTCTTACATCGCAATCAACCAGTCAGGATCTTCTAAAGCCTGTTGAACTGTTGAAGGTTCAACCTGACTTAAGAATAGCGCGTATAAGATTTCATTTGCGGTTGCGGAAGCGGATCTTGTCTTTACTGGTTCAGATACATCACCAATCACCTGATCAATTGGGTGACTGCGTGTCCACTTGGTAGAGTGTGAATGGAGAGATACAGCACCATCATTGGGGTCTACAAGGGTAGGATCCGCATCAAAGTTCAACTCGATCGTTAGTGTCGGTTCCGGATTTGAGACGGGTTGCCTGTCAGAATTGACAATCGGCACAGCCTCGGGAACTGATTCGGTAGAATTGTCATTTGAAGTTGTTCCAGATGAAGAAGCACCACTTGTAGATATTTGTTGCCGTGCTTGTGGAGAATCTGTTGATGTGTTCCTTGAAGAAATTACAGGAGTAGTTGAACCAGTATTTGGTGTAGTCAGTACCGGTGAAGGACCTGACATAGAAGTTTGTACTGGCGGGGTTACAACTTGAATCCTGTCATTTACAGATGAAGACGATTTGTCACTGTTAAAATAGTCATCATAAAAATATTCAAACAATAAATCAAGTTCATTAGGAGTAGAGTTAGAAGTGGAAGCTTGATCCTTGTTTGACGATCTAGTCATCATTGGACGAAATTGTCCAGATGCTAGAATACCAGATAACTCGGGTTCTGTACTATTTTGCACAGAAGCCATTGCTTCAGTCTCGTCGAATTTGACATTAATGCTTTCCATCACGTTCCTGGAAGATTTGAGGTAGATCCTGTAAGCTTTTGATGTGAGAGAGTATCTGATGAAGTAGCCCTCAAGACCTTTAGGACTGAATTTGTTCAGGTTGTCCTTATCATTCAGCACAATACACCTGCATCCAAAAACACGGAAGTAGTGTATCACAGGTTTTCTATTATTCATTAACTCATATGGAGTTTTACCAAACCGTCGATGAACGATTGAGCGGTTTTGTGTATAGCATGCCGTTGCAACAGCTTCAGCCCATAGGAATTGTGGTAGACCAGCGTAGGACATCATCGTTCTTGCGGCTTCAACAAGTGTGCGATTTCGCCTTTCAACAACTCCGTTCTGTTGAGGAGTTATGGCCGCTAAATACTGATGAGTTATACCTAATGACTTGAAGAAGTCATCAAGAGTCTTGTTCTTGAACTCTGTTCCATTATCTGATCTAACCGTCTGAACTAATTGTTGACGATTCACTTGAAGCTGTTTGATTAACGAGATGATCAAGTCAGGAGTTTCATCTTTTGAGCGTAGGAACTTGACCCAAGTGTATCTCGAATAATCATCGACAATCACTATCACGTAACGTTTGGCATTGATACTTTGAGTCTTCATCGGACCACAGAGATCCATATGAAGGATTTCCAAAGCTTGTCTTGTGCTGGGCTCGGGGTTCGGTGGATGAGGAGCACGCTTCATCTTCCCTTTCTCACAAGCAATACAGAAATTATCTTTCTCAAATGTCAGAACTGGTAGACCTATGACTGAATCACCTAACATCAACTTTTGAATGTAACGGAAATTGAGATGAGATAGTCGTCTATGCCATAACCAACTTTTCTCTAACGACCCTTTTGACATCAAACATATGTCGTTCTTCGGTTTAAGAGTGGATAGGTCAATGGTATACAAGTTTGACTTCCTAGAACCAACAAGAAGTTCGTCACCTCCATCGGTAAGAACAACACAATGGGTCTTCTTGAAACGAACCTCTAGGTCTTTGTCACAGAATTGACCTATACTAAATAAGTTGTAACCTAAGCCCTTGACATAATTGACTTTTGTAATCCTTACATTGTCCTTTACAATGTCCCCATAACCCAAAATTGAAGCATATTGATCATTTCCAAACTTCACTTTTCCACAATCCTGTTCTACAAAATTAACTAGCATCTCTTTTCTTCCAGTCATGTGTTTTGTGCACCCTGAATCTAAATACCATACATGACTGGGCTGCAAAATGGAAATTAAACAGTTTTAGGTACCCACTGCCAATCGGGTCCTTTTGGGTTAGTAGGCTTGGGTTTCACATTTTGCTTTCTATAATCGGATTTAAAATAAACATTTGAGTAAAACCAACGATTATAGTCAGATTTGCAGATAAAATCATCCACACCACAAGAAGCACAACAAATTTGATCTCTTGCCAAATTAATCAGTTGTCGCATTGAATAAACCTTGTAAGGAACTACAAGTTTTTGTCTATTGCCAACATCATAATTAATAACATTTGAAACAAAATTGTCTTTCTTGGAATTTAAAACATTTGAATTGACGTGGGATGATTTGATCTGGGCCACATCCTGTGTGGACGCCTTTATTCTCCACTCTAGTCGCGTGTTGTTTCTCAAATTACGATCTGAAAAACCAGACAAATATGAGTTGTAAGCTTTTGAATATTGAGTCTTAAAAGAATTAACACGCTTCTTTCTTTTTGTTTTTCTTTTCTTTTTCTGTAATGATGGTTTTGATTTAGATTTGGAATGATCATCATTAACAGAAACTTTCTCAGCTGATTTTGAAGATTCTCCTTCCAAGATAATCTTTTCAGGTTCCTCTTCATTTATTAGAAAATCAGAATGATCTGGAAGTTTGGCACTGAAATCAAATTGAACAGGCACTTCACATACACCTTTACCTTTGTCCTTACCAACATTCTCGCTTTCAAAATCAATATCAATATCAGTATCAGTATCATATGATGGACTATCATTATCATCAGACTTGGGAAAAAGAAAGTCATTGTATTCTTTTCGAAAGATTTTATCTTCTTCTGTTGGAAAATATATAGGACGATCATTATCAAACTGATCTTCCAAATCCCAAGATTCGAAATCCTCTCGGTCATTGGTTGTCCAGTCTCTCAAAAGAGCATTTCCTATAAAAGCTTTGCATGAGGAAACATCTGAATCTGAAGATTGTTTTTCTCTTAAAACTTTTTCTTCAGATATTTCCTCAAGTTTGATTTTCATCCCTTTTAAGCTTTCTGAAAATACAGTGAGCAAAACTTCCTTTTCAATCTCAAAAACAAGTTTCTCGTCATTTCTAACTTCTTGAATCGTACTTTGAAACTTGTTTTCGAGGTCCATGAGTTTTTGTTCAAGAACCATTGGTGGAAAGTATCTTTTACCTTCAAAAATTGGTTTGTCAGTTTCAACCTTTTGAGTATTTCCTTTTTCCTCTGGTTCTTTAACAACACGACTCTCAAAATAATTGTTTGGTAAGGTTTTCTTAGAATTCAATGCCTTTGCATTGTCTGGACCATACCAAAAAGGAAGTTGCATTTTAACTGTGGTTTTCCTCTTTATTTCTTCTTCCGCCTTATAGTCTTCATCATCCATCTTGATTTGAAAGTTTGAATATACGGCAAGTTCAATCCATTCAAATTTATACAAAGTGGGAGATTTTGATAAAGCATTACTTAGGTATTGTGGATTGTCATACCCGATTCCCCACTTTGAGTTGAAATATCTAAACTTGTTTGGTTTATGCATGTGAATTGTTTGTTCAGTTTGACCTGCTTTGTACAATTTATTTTCCAGATCTTTAACTTGTTCAGACAATTCATCATTTCTATTTCTGTAAGCATGTAAAAGACTCTCAAACTCGCTATTCTTGACTTGCGAACTCAATAATTTATCCGATAGTTCAGTCATTCTATCTTGAAAATAAGCATGACCAATCTCGAATTCAGCCTTTTTCTTTTTAAAATCCTTTAATTGATTGTCTTGTTCAATTAGTCTTGCCTTTTGAGTGGAAATTATTTCATTTGCTCTATCTTGATCCTTTGTAAGGTTTTCTAATCTTTTAGTTAAACAAGCCTGTTGAGAAAAGAATTGATTATAAAGATCGGAATATACCTCATTGGAAGTAGACTCTGAATCTTCACCATCAGTGTTCTTGGTCATGAAGCACAGCTTTGTCTGATCATCTTTCTCACCTTCAGCTTCATTATCAGAAAAATCAAGCCAGTATTCTTCTTCAGCCATCAGCACTATCCCTGGTTCTTTCTTCTCGGCAAGCAGCAGCTTGTTCTTATAGTATGTAGAATCCCTGACTTTCGGCTTCCAACACTCTTTTGAGAAGTGACCAGGCTTCCCGCAATTGTAGCATGTCGGAACTTCCTCTTTCTTTTCGAACACCCTTTTCTCTTCCGGCTTCTTATACTCAGGCTTCTTGTACTCCTCTCTCTTGTACTCAACCTTCTTATCATCAAACCTTCTACTCGACTCAACATTCGCCTTGTGTTCAAAATTCTTAGAACCAGACGCATACCTTTGATTGTTGGACCCGGGAGATTTTCCAAACTTTCTCTGAAAAGAGTTAGTAAGAAGTGCCATTGCTCGCTTCATACTTTCAACATCATCTGTCTCACCATCTTCACCCTGTTCATCATCAGAATGCTTTGAATAATTTCTGTTTGGTTTGACAGACACCAAAGCAAGCGGATCTAGTTCTTCTTCCTTCTCATCCTCTCTTTTCTCTTCCCTCTTGTCCTTCTTCTTTTTCTTTGCCCTCTTGGCTTCAGCATCTTCTTCATCATGTTTCAAAGTCTCGTACATCTCTTGAAGAGACAAAACATTCAGCCTTGAATTTTGTTTCATACGATGAGCATACTTCTTCCACTCGAGTTGAAGTACATTCAAAAACTTCACATTATGCTCAATTATCGATTTGTTGATGCTGTATTTGTTCAGCTCGTTCAAGATAGTAGTAAAACGATCGTATGTGGAATCAAGAGCTTCACCATCCTTCTGTTTAAAACTCTCATATAGATTAATAGCATTTGAAATTCTCATCTGTTTTCAATCTCAGAACCTTGATAAAGTTTTGTCAGCTCATCAAACATGGCTTTCCCGGAGTGATTCTGGCTATCTACCTTTCGGTAAATATCATTAATCAATGCTTGAATTACAAGGGACTTTTCCATCTTATCCCCATTATATTTCTTCTTCTCTTCAGGGTCATAGTGAATTGGTAAAACTTCAACAAGATCTGGAACTGGTTCACCATCGATAAGAATTCCTCTTCTATATACCTTTCCCATTGGCCCATTAATCAGTGAATGTGAAATGTATTCCCCGTTCTCTTGTCTTTCCACATGATCCATAAAACGGTCTTTCCAAATTTTGAATTCTTTAGGAAACAGAACCGGTGGTTTATCCTTAGATCCAATCAATAGCATATCTCTTGCAGTCATATTGAATTACTTGTCGTTGATCGTTTGTATTCTTTAGATTTGATTAGAAAAAAAAATATTTTTCAAACTGAAGTCTCAACACACTTAAGTCGCAATAGGTTTGAAGTCGCAATGCAATGAATTCACAATGCTTGAAGTCGCAACAGTTGGAATCGCAACCAATGAAGTCGCAATAATTGGAATCGCAACACTTGGAGTCGCAATGAAATGGAATCGCAACAGAGTAAAAAGTTCACTCGAGTCGCAATAGAGGATTGCGATTTGGTACTGTTCACGGGGTAATGGACTGCGATTCGGGATCGAAGTCGCAATAGGTCACTGCGATTTGGGAGTCAAGTCGCAATAGGTCACTGCGACTTGGAACTGTTCACTCAACGTTCACTGCGATTTCGATGAATATCAGACGATTGCGATTTCGATGAATATCAGACGATTGCGATTTCGATGAATATCATGATTGCGATTTCGATGAAGATTCAAATGATCGGGAGTTGATTCTTCAATAATGATCCAAATGATCTGAAAATTGGTAGGTAAGGTCGAAATACGATTCTGGACAGATTTACTACTTCAAATTTTGTCCAAAAACCACTAGAACAGTGATTTTCGATCCAAAACAGTAGGTTTTTGCTCAAAAGTCCGAAAATCCGAGTTTGCACGATTTGAGATCGATTCTGGTGTGATTATGGAATCAAAACACGCAGAAATGAATATCAAACACTTCTAGATCGATCCTAATCCATTTGAAGAACTCAAATGATCAAAATCAATAAGAAATGGATGAAAACTTGAAGAACACTCAAAATGCAAAAACTCTCAATAAAATCTAATCTGATCTAGATGAATACATTGCTCTGATACCAATTGTGATCCCAGAAACAAGTAATCAATTCAATAACATTAAAGTGTCCACCTCTATATTCAATGAATAAATCAAGCTCACACAATACAATGAAGAACAAATCAAGTGTGTGTGGCTGGTGTGTGTAGGTGACTCTTGTGTTACCTAATTAGGAAAAAAGCAAACAATATATATACCTAGGGTAAAGAATCACCCTATTACAAAATAGGCCCCTCTACTTAGTACAACTAGAATTTAGGCACTAACATTATTTTTATACTGCAAATAATATTTTTCGATAAATTCGGGTAACCGTGAACCGAACACCGGGTAACCGACTAACTGCGGTTCGGTTCGGTTTGGTTTGGTTTGGTTTGGTTCGGCCCGCGGTTCGGTTCCAGTTCGGGTAACTAGGTATCCGCCTCATGCGGTTCGGTTCACCTTTTTCCTACTAACCGAGCCGAACCGAACCGTGAACACCCCTAATGTCATGTGCTTGAGCTTTTTATCTCAATTTTTTTTCATATAGATAATAAACTTAAAAATAAAATTAAAAACTAAGAAAATGATACTAACAGGATTCAAACATACTATTCGAAAAGAAATAAACTATGCAAACGTACCGTCAAAAGAAAACTTATGTTATTATTGTAGTTTCAATAAATATAGGACTCTAACCAACAAAATAGTAAGGTGGTGTGACCTTAAATGTTTTTACACTAAGTGGTAATGGGAACATTTGTACTATATGTGCAAATCAAAATCGGGCGGATGTAATATTGTGGGATTAACTCAACTAACAATAAGGTTTGGACTTTTCAGTTTTGAGGATTTTACTCTTATGTCAACGGTTCGGGTCATACAATACTACGTGACATTTTTATGCTTGTTATCTAAGACCTCTAAAATTAACCCGAGATATACACAAATTGGTTCAAACATTCACGAATAAAAAAAATCACATAAAATGTATTGAGATATTTAGAGCATCTCCAACAACTTCCTCATCTTGAAGAAAATGAAGAATATGAGGATTTTAAGCTATAATTTTGCTCCAACAGCTTTTCCAAAACCATCTTCAAATGGACAAAGTAGGAGAGAGAATAAGTTTTTCTCCAAATATAAAGATAACCTCAAAAATGATTATAATAGATGAATAGAATATTTTAATATTATAATCAATTATTCTTTCTATAAAATAAAGAGTTTATAAGAGATGAATATATATTATTTTTAGAGATTTTGATTTAAAAAAATTCTAGGAATTCTGTTGTACACTCTCTCACCAATTTTGATAGGGGTTTTCTAAGTATACCCCTGCCACCTTTCACCTTTGTATATCCCCTCCCTCACATACTTCATTTTTTTATTTTTTTATTTAATAGTTACATTTTACTCCCCTATACTTACTTAATTAATTTACTTTATACCTTTTAGTTTTTTATTTTTCATTTTACACTTTTATTATATTAACACATATAATCGTATATTAACTAAAATACGTTAAAAAAAGACTTTTTAATTTAAACAAATTACGTCATTATAATCGTCTCGTCGATACCTTCGAAATGAGTCTAACATTGAATATTTTTTGATTTAATTATATTATTATACGTCATACGTTTACGTTATTTTTTTATATTGTTATTCGTCGATACCTTCTTATTTTGTACACATATACATACCACTCACATTATGTCCTCACAGCATCTACAACAGTTTTGCAAAAATTAAATTAAATGTCACAAATTCATTTTTCACTTACACAAATACCTCATCCCTCTCCTGATTTGCAAAATGCCCGAAGATCCCGCGATCTAACCCGTGATCGCGGAGCCATGCATTTGGTTCTCAATTATAATTAGTTATTTAATTTACTTTATATCCCTTCTCCTTTAATTTTCGGGTCGGAATGATCAGTTTCGGGTTAATGTCGGTCGGATTCGGGTTAATGTCGGTCATATATACTACATAAAACGTAGTTTTTAACATAATATATATATATATACTATATACAAGCATGAAACGACGCTTAATGTTGAAATTTAAGTCGTATGACTTTTGTACGTACATGTCTCACAACTACTAACCTTTCACATCCTCAATTATACAAAGCACTGAGTTACATTTTATATCCTTTAGAAATTAGTTATTTAATTTACTTTTAATTTTCTTACTTTTTAATTTTTAATTTTTTATTTTACACTCTTATCATATTAACATAAATAATCGTATATGAACAAGAATGCATTAAAAAATACATTTCTTTTTTTACAAATTACACCATTGTAACCTTATTATTAAATATCATGAACATTTACGAATTAATTTCTTTTATATCCCTTATATTATTCATTTTCAAAAATGACGTATTGAGATTTTTTTTTAATTTGTACATTTTACGCTCTTATCTATATTTATCTATTATATACCTTTAAAATTATTCCATTTACGTTTACACTTTATACCATTATAATTAGTTATTTAATTTACTTTATATCTCTTCTTCTTTCATTTTACATCTTTATCATATCAACATACATAAACTAAAGTACATAATTTCGCTAAATCATAACCGATCTTGACCGAATGAATGGTCAAGATCACTTCTCTATTTCGCTAAATATATAAGTGTGTATTTAGAGCATCTCCCAAATACACTTTTACGCCCAACTCGTTATTAGCACGACATAAGTTGATAAACACTTTTAAAAATAAGCATAAGTTGTTTTAATAAGCAATCCCAAATACCCTTTAAGATTTCGTCCTAAAACGTTAGGGGATTATGATTAACAAGATCTCTTGATATTGATTAGCAGGTATTTGGGATAATTTTCTATAATCATTGGCGTTACAAAAATAAATGAGACAAAAAAACTCTCCTAAAAGCTATAACAGTAAAGTTTTGTTTAAATTTTTAACTTAATGAGTTAGAACGGTAAGAGATGTACCCTAAATTAAATAATGGTGTAATTTGTTAAAATTAAAACGTATTTTAGCTATAATAAAATAATTAAATCAAAAAATATTCAATCTTGGGCTCATTTCGAACGTATCGAAGAGACGATTATAATGGTGTAATTTGTTAAAATTAAAACGTATTTTTTTAACGTATTTTAGCTAATATACGATTTTATGTGTTAATATAATAACGGTATAAAATGAAAATTAGAAAAGTAAAACAATTTAAACAATATGTACTACAACTTAAAGCATATTTACTTAATTTTTTTTAGAAAGAGAAACATAATTCTTTTGTTTTTGGAAACCATGAACTTTTTTTTGGAAATCAGGGACCCTCTACAAATACTTAATTAAATATTTCAGTTAATACGTTCATAAATACATCCATAACAATTAATGATTTCAATTTCGAAATAATTAAGGAAATAATCAAAATTGATTAATACCATTTAAAATAAGCCTACAAAATAACTTTGTCTATTTGGATGGGGAAATCAATTTCGAAATAATTAATAAATTCCAAAATTTGTTTAATTTTTGCAGTAATTTCGAAATAATTAAATTGATCATACCTTCTTATAATAATTTTTTTTCTAAGGGGGTGTTTGGGATTGCTTGACTTATTTTATCCTAAAAATAAAATAAACAATTTGTCTATTTAGATGGGGAAATCAATTTCGAAATAATTAATAAATTTCGAAATTTGTTTAATTTTTGCAGTAATTTCGAAATAATTAATTTTGCCCCCAAAAAAAGAAACTAAATGGTATTAGTTATATTCATAGTTACTTGGATGGGGAAATCAATTTCGAAATAATTAAGGAAATAATCAAAATTGATTAATACCATTTAAAGTAAGCCTAAAAAATAACTTTGTCTATTTGGATGGGGAAATCAATTTCGAAATAATTAATAAATTTCGAAATTTGTTTAATTTTTGCTGTAATTTCGAAATAATTAATTTTGCCGCAAAAATAAAGGAAACTAAATGGTATTAGTTATATTCATAATTAAGGAAATAATCAAAATGATTAATTTTGCCTAAAATAAGCCCCAAAAATAAGACCCTTCTTCCTCCTATATATTATGGCTAAAAACAATGTTTTGGTTTGTGAGAATTCTGGAAATCCGGTAAGCACCTCCATCAAGACTCCAAAGAATTCTTGAAATGTGTATTGAGTGTTCATCATGATATCACACAGGCACGAGTGATTCTGTTTGTTGCTGCCAATATACCACCACTCAAGGTTTACTCCGCTCTTTGTACTTAGATGTATATATTTCCCTGCTCCTATTATGTTAATTGTTAATGTTGCTACTTATTTTTCATAATCTTATGTTCCTGATTTGTTATTTGCCCCCATTATGTTTTTGTCTAGATATGTCATTTTGTTGCATGCAACTTATATGGTCTCTCTGACTGAGATATAGTTAGTACAATGGCGAGCAATAAGTCTTGTCTACTTGTATATTACTACTTGGTTTAACCATCTCCTGTTTGTTTTTTTTTTCATATTTTGATGTTTTGCTATTTCATCAAAATTAATGGTAATTTGTTTCATCAAACATTAGTGTATATACACCATTTGCAAAAAAAAATCTTTTATAGTTGTGTTGGCCTTGTTTTAAATTTATTGTGTATATATGTTTATTACTGCAATTCATATGTATGGTTCAAAGACATTTATTACTGCAGTTCATATGTATGGTTCAAAGGCATTCATTTCTTCTCAGCAACATACAAATAGCAATGGGACCCAAAAAATGGAAATGTTAAATCGTTGGTAGAGTTATGGTCATTTGTTTTCTATAGTTATTGAGTTAATAGGATCATATTTATGAAACTAATACTATAGGAGCTATATTGTTTCAACTTGTGTGATATAGGAGTTCATGGTTGTTAAGTGTTTGTGGATGAAGAAACGCTAAGTCTGTATGCTTTTGTGTGTTTAGTCTCAAAATACTTTTATAAAAGAAAAAACATAATGAATTTTGTACGTATTTCATCTTTTTCAAACGTTGCAAGGATAAAAAAAAGAAAACAAAATAAGATGATTTATTTGTATTTTGAACCTTTTGAACGTTGGTGCAGGAGTGGTTTGGTCATAAAGCAAAGAACAAAAATCAAGGATATGAGATTTAATGTACTGGTACTGAGAAGATGGATAGATGGAGATTGCACCACCAGATGGAGGTTCTTATGTTTGTAGCTGGATATTTGTTTGGCGTAGGCCTTTTCAATGTTTATTCTATATTTGATTTTCTGTTTATTTAACATGGTTCTGTTTTTGTTCATGCTTGCTATAATCATGTGAAGTTTTGTTGACCAAGTTTTGCACTTGCTTATATTAATGGAAATGAATGAAAAATTATTTGGTTTTGCTTTTGCTAAGGTATCTTGGTTATGTATGTATGCATCTATAAATTGGCTTTGAGTATTTTTTTTCTGGTTCTTTTTTGTTGCTATTTGTGCAAATAAAACTTTCTGGCCAACAACTATAATTAAGTTAAATTACATTTGCATCATAGTTTAGTCTTAAGTTGTGTTTCGGTTAGCAAAATCTCCAAAGTGTTAAAGATTTTCATCATTATTCTATGCTATAACGATTTCATCAAGCATTACTTAAATTTGTAAAAATGATTCAAAAAGGCTAAATTTTTGAAAAGGGAAAAAATTGTTTAACAATTAGTTAAATGTATTTTAGGTTTTTTTAGCGTTTGACTTAACTTTTCTTTAACAATGTGTAAATCCCAAAAACATGTTTCGGGGCTGTTTACCCAACTCCTATCCTGTTTTTGTTCATGTTTTCAATTGGAAAACATTAATTTCATTTTGCATTAATTTTGAAACGTAATTTCCTTAAAAAACATTTATGATTTCAATTTAAAAACATTAATTTCATTTTGCATTAAATTTGAAACCTAATTCCTTAAAAAACATTTCAGATTTCAATTAGAAAACATTAATTTCGTTTTGCATTAATTTTCAAACGTAATTTTCTTAAAAAACATTTCTGATTTCAATTAAAAAACATTATTTTCCCTTTGCATTAATTTTGAAACGTAATTTCCTTAAAAAAAACATTACTGATTTCAATTAAAAAACATTAATTTCCATTTGCATTAATTTTGAAACGTAATTTCCTTAAAAAACATTCCTGATTTCAATTAAAAAAACATTATTTTCCATTTGCATTAATTTTGAAACGTAATTTCCTTAAAAAAACATTCCTGATTTCAATTAAAAAACTTTAATTTTCATTTGCATTAATTTTGAAACGTAATTTCCTTAAAAAAACATTTCTAATTTCAATTAGAAAACATTAATTTCGTTTTGCATTAATTTTTGAAACGTAATTTTCAGTCTAAACACTAAAAATAACTTAAGTTGAAAAAAATAACCAATCCAAAACACCCCCTAAGCTTGGTTTTCAAGATGTTTATCCGGTAAGCTCTTGTCATTAATACTCAATAGAATTTTCATTTAAGTTATTTGGTAAAGTTTTAGTCCACAACACTGTATGCAACGTTTTATCCGATAAGTGCAATGAACCAAGAATTTCAAAGATATATTACAAAAAATTAGATGTTTAAAAATTGAATGCCCCGCAGCATTGCGCGGATACACGGCTAGTATATCCTAAATATAAATAAATAATATTTCAAATACTCACACATTCATGCTGTTGGTAGTGGTTAGACTGAACCATTTGACAGCAGAAGCTAATTTCCAATAGAAAAGTGAATCATGTTTTTCTACAACAACTTTTTTGTAACATCATTGAAATTGCTTTGCAACCCAGTTTCCGTCTGAGGTGAGGCTGTTTTTAACACTGATCCACAACTTATGTCAAATAGTTGGAGACTAATTTTTGTGTGCATTAAACTTGCAAGGAATAGCAAAGCAACAATGATTTTTTTCTTTTCTTTATTACATGTTTTTTACTGCAGAATTATTTTTCTGTGGTTATTTGGTGGTCGCTTTTCCTCCATCCATCTCTGGCTCTCTCAATCTTGAAAGTTTTCATTTTTCTGGGTAACGATGGGTTTTCAGGCCAGCTTATGCCCATCGACTAATCTTATTAATATGTTTGTGTTTTTGACTTTTTGGTAAGTGGTCTGTAATGCCATTAGGCTGCTCATTTGATGTATTTGTAGTTGAAAGGCAAGCAGTAAACTTGAGGAAATTAAGCTTTAGATTTCGAAAAGTGTTGTCGTACGTGCTTTTAACGATAGAAGCATTTTAATGTGTTTATATTGTAGCTTTATATAATAATCTTTATTTAAATTGTTGTGTTCTGTATATTGGTGGTACTTGAAGATATTGACATCTTTCATCAAGATATGTCACCATTATGCATCTTATGTTTGGCCAAATATGTCCCTTCCACTGTGAACCTTGCATTCATGCCAATATGTCCCTTCCCCTGTGAACCTTGCATTCATGCATTTGAGTGTAGCGGTGGCAGCCAACTAAAATGATAAACTAAACCAACATTTGCATCCATAAACCCCCTAAACCCCAAACTTCTAATGTAAAAACAATCACATATATAGTTATTTAATAGTTTTCAACTACCATATATGTATGTATACATGACTGTAGTTTTAACGGCATTGCTATTTTGTTTGTTAAAATAGAGATTCATGGAAAAATCTCTAAATATAGAGAACTCTCTATAATTCTCTAAATAGGAAAAAGAAATAATTATTTTATTCAACCCACCAATAACATAAATCTTTTATCATTTTATATTAAGTTTTTCTTTTAAAGTGTATTGAGAATATAAATTAGAGAATATCATTATTATAATTTGTGTTAAAATCTCTAAAATAGCAAAACTGTTGAAGATGAATGTAACTTTTTTTTAGGATTTTAACATTTGATCTCTATTTTAGAAAAATTATAGAAAAACTGTCGGAAATGCTCTAACAAATTGTAAACTTGATTCTTGTTATCGTAGGCTCTTATGCTCGTAGAGTCGTAGCCTTCGATTGTTGGATTCAAGCCTTAGGCCTCTTTATCAAAATTTTAACCTTTAGAAAAATTTATTTTTATCACAAAAAAAAACAATTTTTTTACGAAATATTATTTGATAAGTTTTTTACAAAGTCATAATATAATTAATGGTGAAAAAAATTAACTAAAAAAAGGTTTTTGTAAGGGATTGTTTGGTTGGTTTTCCATTAATAAAGTTGTTTGTGTGAATTACCGTATGTATAGTTTAATAATTTTTTTGTTTGAAAGGGTTTTTTCCATTGACTAAAGGAGTATGTTCTTAAATGGGAGGGACAAGTTTGGACAAAAAGTTGTTTTTCTACATAAAACTTCCCCCGGAAGCTTATCGAATAAGCCGTTTTATATATCGTAAATCGCTATTAAAGAATTATGTATAGCTGACAGAATAAACTGAGTCCAATTAAACCACTAACAAACAAATCATTAATGTTGGTTTTTACTTATGCTCTTAATTTGGTAAGTTTACAATAACGTGACAGGAAAAAAACCTATAAATAAACCACAAGGGTGGTGGCATGTTGGCAAGGGCTTGGGGGATGTGGTGGAATATCCCATCCACCCCGGGTTCGAGTCCAGGCGTCAGCATTCTGTGGCCAGACTTAGTCTCAGACGACCGTTTTGTTTGTTTCCAAATTGTCAAGGATGTAGTCTAGGCAAAGCCTAGATGAACCTTATAAAAAAAACCCTATAAATACCACTCCATTGAAAATGCTCTTGATTGCAATAAAAAGAATCTATATATAAAATCATATGTATATTGTATGATGGAAGAATATTGTCCGAAGAGCATCTTAATTATAAAAGCATAGACATAGACCAATGTGAGACCAAAGAACAAAGCTAAAAGTTCGATAGTCAATCACTCAATCTACCATATACTCCTATAAATCATTGCTTCATCTTCATACTACAACATCCACCACAAGATCCCAAAACATGGAGACGACTTCTAAGCAAAGAGCCGCAGGGTTCGTGAAAAATAAGCTTGTTAGTACCTTCTACAAAACCTCCAAACCACCATCACCTCCGTTGCCAACCACCGCCACATGTGGTGGTGGTGCCGCCATCATCACCAAGCCTCCACCTACCTCTATGAAAAAGGTTCCGTCGTTAACAAAGCTCACAAACTTCTTTGGTGGGTCGTCGGATGGCTATTGTAACAACCCATTCCAAGACAAGACATACAATATAAAATCGCCAAAACTTGGCCCAAGGTTCACACCATCAAAATTCAAAACTTTGGATTCGCGGAACAACCCTAATTACAACTGAGAGTTTCTAATAGCAAAAAATGTAAAGGAAGTCCACTAATGCCAAGCCATGCCCGCTCTCACGCCTTCTCTTCACCACTAGAGGCACTGCTCTTAACATGCTTACCTGAAAAGGGTTTCAGTTTTGAAAATGCGAGGGTTAGACCACAAGGTCTAGTGAGATCCCTCAGTTACAATCACACCACATTTATCATTTAAAACTTTGCGAAACATAAATCAATTTAAGGTTTGGCAAATAACATATGGGAAACACCCCCCATAGGCATCATACTACGACATATGGGACACACCCCCCATGATCGTCATGCCATCACATATGGGACACACCCCCCATAATCGTCATAACATCACATATGGGACACACCCCCCATAAGTATCACACCATATCGTATGGGACACACCCCCCATATAGCTCACATCATGCATAAGTAATATATATGCACATACATTAAGTAAACACACCTGTACAAGTAAATGAACAAGTACCATCAAGCTTTGGTTAGAAAAACTCACCTGTTACGCTTACATTCCTTTCTTGTTCTGGTGTGCACTTCCAAACGATCTACCTGGCGAAAGGATAAACTCATAAGCTGATCATCTCAACTCCCCGGACGACACTCTATTCCGGACAGCACACTTATCCGGACAACACCCCTATCCGGACAACACACCTATCCGGACAACACCCCTATCCGGACAACACACCTATCCGGACAACACCTCTATCCGGACAACACCTATCCGGACAACACCTCTATCCGGACAACACCTATCCGGACAACACACCTATCCGGACAACACCTCTATCCGGACAACACCTATCCGAACAACACACCTATCCGGACAACACCTCTATCCGGACAACACCTCTATCCGGACACCCACACGCAACAGATACTTACCCGGAAACCTTCAACTGATCGGGGTGTCCGGACGTCCAGGAAGGTATCCGGACGTCGATCTGTCCCTTACTTGGTCCGATAAATCCCAGAAACGGCCGAAATCTCACAGATGGAGATTAACAACTACAATAGGGTCAATATGCTCAACTACTACTGAAATATTAGCCGCAAAAGATAAGATTTGACACCTAATCTCTTCCATTTAGTTCCAAACCCAACTTTTAACAAAAACCCCAAATAACTCATCAACAACAAGAATCAGGGATTAGAGAAGAGGAGAAGTGATTACCTGCTTGAATCCAAAAGAAGCACACCTTCTATTTCTCCCAACAAATCCGCAATTGATCCTTCTTTCTTGATTTCACTCTCTTTCTTCTTCTTTCTCCTTTCATTCTCTCTTTTCCCTCCGTTCTCTCTAATTCACTCCAGCAGCCGCCAACCACACACAAAATCAGTAGGAGAATGTTTCTCCTAGGGTTTTGTGCCCCTTTTATACCTATACCTCATTTACTAAATTCTCCCCTCAACTTTCATTTTAACAAATTCTACCACAAGACTTGGTACTCTTTCTTTTTGGACACGGTTACTACAACACTCCCCCCTCAAAAGAATTCCGTCCCCAGAATTCCATTCTCAAAGAGGTGAGGGTACCTGGACTTCATGACCGCTTCCACTTCCCAAGTAGCCTCCCGTCCTTTATGATACTTCCACTGGACCTTCGCTAAACGAACTTCTTTGTTCCTCATCTTTCGTATCTTACTATCGACGTTTTCCATTGGCTCCTCTTCATACCTCAATTCTCATCGACACTAATGTCTTCCAACTGTACTACTATGGCTTCTTCGGCCAGACACTTCCTCAAGTTCGACATAGGAAAGATCGAATGAACCTTCGGAGCCCGTCAGACAACTCCAACTTGTACGCCACTTCTCCTACATGCTCAATGATAGCGAACGGCCCAACATAACTGGGTCTTGTTTCTCTTTTCTCTCCAACACACAACGTCTTTTCATGACTATCCATAAGTATTGCACTGTCTCCCACACGGCATTCGATCAAACTCTTCCTTCTGCTTACACCCTGTGGCGGTCTCGAGCCACGCTTACTTCTTACGAAATGCATGACCTATTGGTGGTCAACCACACGACCTCCGGTCTCACCCAAAATCATTCACACATCTAGTCTCAAGATCTTAAAACGCGTCAACCTAAGGGTTTCACACAAAATTTTACCTCTTTAAAAGAACGCCTTCTACCGAAGTTAACGCCACACATCCCGAAACCCTTAAAAATAACGACGCTTAACTCGCCAACCGATCACCGGATCAACCTTGACTATCACCTTAATTCCGCAGTTAAGATTTTTCCTCCCCAGACTATACACAACTCTACCATCACTCTTCTAACACAAAATACATCTAAGGCAGATAACACCTTCTTGCATTAAATGTGCCGACCACAACCCGTTGATAACAATCAATTCCCACACTTTTACTACAACGGCACCCCCATACTACTATCAAGTCCAATTCCGTGGTCCTTCATCCGAGCACTACATTCTATTACTTTCTTCCACTTCCTTCTCAAAACACATTTCCAAAGAATAACTCACTAGAAGATACACACTCTTGATCAATCACATAAGCTAGTTTTCCTCCACGCTTAAACTACTCACGTACACACAAATCCCCTTTCTCATACTCTCACTAGAGTTCATGCACTCAATGGTGACTTTCTGAAACATTGCTTCCCTCTTTCCGAGCCACTTGTCACACTTTTTACTTTACACTTACTCTCTTATTCCATACTACCGCCCCAATTACCTCAGGCTAACATGGAACATTTCTCCTTCAACGTTGACCACTCCATACACACAATTTCAACGGTTACTATGTCTAATCCCACAGTTTCACCACATCTCATACGAGAAATTCGACCAAGTCAAACCGGACCTCCACGCTACGTTCGAAGCGACCACACACTTCTCGTTCCTCAAACGATATTAACCCACTCCTTTGCATTCCCTTACACACAAGGATTAGTTCAACATTCTCAGAGATTTCATATCTACTACAAGATATCATGGACTAATCAATCCAACATTTTCACAATTATTACAACGATACAAGGCAAACACACTCATCAATCAACTCAAGAGTACACAATTTTCTTCTTATCTAGTCGCTCATCGTCACCCCATTCTTTTATTTTCGGTAACAATACCACACGCCACTTAGACATCCATGCAACTCCACGCATAATCTGGTCATCTCTGAACGTCTTATGAGCAAACCCGAGCAAAGACCTCCACCTATGCTCATCCCCCATCAACACTAGCCCACCACTTAACCTCACAACAATTCATCCCCACCATGCTTCGCATGCTCACTAGATATAAGTTACCACCAACTTATCCACATAACCCCCACACACCAGAGGTTCGATCGTCACGATCATTTACACACACACCAGGCCACGCTTTCTTCACAACAAACACAACATTTATATAAAAGAGTATACGAAACAATATGCAATAGCTAGCTTTGCAATTCATCACCCTTACACAAATAACGGGAATTTCTGCCTGATCACTACACACTTGTGGCCTGATCTAGGGCACACACACCCGCCCTCGGGAATAGACCAAGTTCGTTCGAATAATCCATATGGGACACACCCCCCATATACATCACACCAAGTCATATGCAATTTATATGAAACTACACATTTAAATAAGCATACTTTTAAAAATGACAATCACCTTTTAACTCCTGTTACTGGCACACGCTATAGTTACACACACCGCGACATCGCCAAAGAGCACACTCGCTATATATGAAACAAATATATATATAATTAATATGGGACACACCCCCCCATTTTCTCGACAACGCCAGAGCACAATGCATACTCAATATGGGACACACCCCCATTCTTCGACACTGCTAGAGCACAATGCATAATTAATGCATGCATTCTACCACACACTTGTTCATAGCTTCATACTTAAGCAGTTGGAAACACGCGAATAGATAACAACCACACCACACTTAATCATCGCTTTGAAATAAATGCAGCTGAGAAGCACACAGTTATATAAGAACTCTGTCACATTTGTATAAAATTTAGGTTCAGAAAGACTCACAACCTTGTCTTTCTCCCATCTAGGTGAATCACAAATTATGACCGTCTACTACACTCGATCGAGTCCTTATTCCCGACCGACTCTTCGGGTCCACTTGAGGCACGCTCAAATAAATCAAACTATAAGACACATCCTTGCAAACCAACATAGTCTACGTGTCCCACATGAGTTGGGCAAACTACCTCGTTCGCAATTGACATAACAGTCACAAAGGAAGAATCACTTATCCAACTAACACATCTCCACCTTCAGGATACTCACCAAAAGGCGGTCCACCCTCTAGGCAGATACACATGTATCCCAACCGACCTCTTATCTCCGCGCACACACACGACAAGCAAAAATCACTCCAAGGCTAGTCTTTCAACTCTCAAATCTCCCGAAAACGACTCAACACTCGTCGTTAACTTCCACACCAAATTCTGGCACTTAGCCTAAATACAACTTCTCCTCAACTCCGGTTCTACGCCGATACCGACTCATCCACATACCACAACGTTACCTTTCAAAGTATTTTGCCTACTTCGAAATCACCCGGGGCACACCCCTCGCCGTCAGTCTTATGCCTACTTACCGAAAAGAGCAAGGACTACCGTCACACAATCATTCCCACAGTCAAAGACCGAGACTACAGGTAGGCACTGTCCTCCCTATACTGTAACACTAAGATCACAATTCAACCATCGACGACTCGACCACATTTTCCCACTACCGGAACTTCGCACATTCTTAGGCACGATACCCCTTACTACCTAGCGAGTTCATAGCCTTCATGCATGACAACACAATGATTTAAATTGTTTTACCCACTCAAAATATCCCACAAAACAAGGTTTTGATATGCATGCCACGACACTCCCATAAGTTACCACCACACACACCGATCTCAAAGATCGCTCACACGCAACCTTGTTCATCATTTGAAGTGCATTCACTGAAACTCTCATTGTGCAAAATTTTTTAAAAAAAAAATACAGCAATATCACCCATACTGGGATAGTCGACCGACTCTCACACTTGCTGATATGTCAACCACATGTTCATATCGTTTTCATCCATAAAACCATGCGATTTAATATTGATACGATTTTTTTTTTACAACAAGGTTTAACTCACTCGCAAAAGAAGTGAAGTAACTCACTATTTCTCTGAGTTCGAAATTTATTACACCATGTAAACAAATTTATCTTTTCCTTCCAGCACACACTTGCACACGCCAACTCATTTTCAAAATCAGAAGTTTACAAGGCACACACACACACTCACACATTTTGTCATGGGGACCTACATAACCGGTTTGAAAACGTAATGCACGACTCGCTTTACATTGAAGGCTATTCGCTCAAGCAGGGTTAACCTTTTTGCAGTTACAACAAATCAACGCCGACACCCTACTTCCCACTACACCATCAGGTTCCTTACATTTGAAACAACCTTCGGTATCGATACTTCCCCACACACTTGGATGCTCCAACCTCACAGTCACCACCTGACTATTAATTTGTAAAATAAACGGCTTCACCTCGGTCACAAATTGGTTAACCGACACCAATGTTACCAATCCCTACATCTATCACTTTTCAACCACTCTTGTCACTCCTCCACTAACTCGAGAGTAAGAAAGCACTTCTCCACTATCCGATCCTTGAACTGAAACTCTCAAGATTTCAATTTACCGGCACTGGGAATCTCCCAGAATAAAGACTCATTAAAGAATAGGAGTTCACCTCCAAACACTTATTTCCCTTAAGAACCCTAAGGTTCTACTTCCCACGGACACTCATACCAAACATTCAAACGAGGCTTCTTCTAGATAGTATCATCAATCACGCCAAGAATAATCTGCACAACACACTAAGCCGTTGCCAAAATGACAAGATTAAACTTTACACACAAAACAGATTAACAACCGTCCCAAAATAACAAGGCAAGAATGATCACCGTCATGCACCTGTAAATTCACAGTTACACTGGCCAGGTGTAATCCAGAACTTACCTTACATGATAGTTCTCACCACCCTATTATTCACACTCCCCAGTGAGGTCTTCCTAGGCCTTCCTACATTCTCAGTTGTACTCCTACAGTTTAAGTTTAGGCCCATCCGGTCACCTAAATCCCTTAAACTATGGCTCTGATACCATTTGTAACAACCCATTCCAAAACAAGACATATAATATAAAATCGCCAAAACTTGGCCCAAGGTTCACACCATCAAAATTCAAAACTTTGGGTTCGCGGAACAACCCTAATTACAACTGAGAGTTTCTAATAGCAAAAATGTAAAGGAAGTCCACTAATGCCAAGCCATGCCTGCTCTCACGCCTTCTCTTCACCACTAGAGGCACTGCTCTTAACCTGCTTACCTGAAAAGGGTTTTAGTTTTGAAAATGCGAGGGTTAGACCACAAGGTCTAGTGAGATCCCTCAGTTACAATCACACCACATTTATCATTTAAAACTTTGCGAAACATAAATCAATGTAAGGTTTGGCAAATAACATATGGGACACACTCCCCATAGGCATCATACTACGACATATGGGACACACCCCCCATGATCGTCATGCTATCACATATGGGACACACCCCCCATAATCGTCATAACATCACATATGGGACACCCCCCCCATAAGTATCACACCATATCATATGGGACACCCCCCCATATAGCTCACATCATGCATAAGTAATATATATGCACATACATTAAGTAAACACACCTGTACAAGTAAATGAACAAGTACCATCAAGCTTTGGTTAGAAAAACTCACCTGTTACGCTTACATTCCTTTCTTGTTCTGGTGTGCACTTCCAAACGATCTACCTGGCGAAAGGATAAACTCATAAGCTGATCATCTCAACTTCCCGGACGACACTCTATTCCGGACAACACACTTATCCGGACAACACCCCTATCCGGACAACACACCTATCCGGAGAACACCTCTATCCGGACAACACCTATCCGGACAACACCTATCCGGACAACACCTCTATCCGGACAACACCTATCCGGACAACACACCTATCCGGACAACACCTCTATCCGGACAACACCTATCCGGACAACACACCTATCCGGACAACACCTCTATCCGGACACCCACACGCAACAGATACTTACCCGGAAACCATCAACTGATCGGGGTGTCCAGACGTCCAGGAAGGTATCCGGACGTCGATCTGTCCCTTACTTGGTCCGATAAATCCCAGAAACGGCCGAAATCTCACAGATGGAGATTAACAACTACAATAGGGTCAATATGCTCAACTACTACTGAAATATTAGCTGCAAAAGATAAGATTTGACACCTAATCTCTTCCATTTAGTTCCAAACCCAACTTTTAACAAAAACCCCAAATAACTCATCAACAACAAGAATCAGGGATTAGAGAAGAGGAGAAGTGATTACCTGCTTGAATCCAAAAGAAGCACACCTTCTATTTCTCCCAACAAATCCGCAATTGATCCTTCTTTCTTGATTTCACTTTCTTTCTTCTTCTTTCTCCTTTCATTCTCTCTTTTCCCTCTGTTCTCTCTAATTCACTCCAGCAGCCGCCAACCACACACAAAATCAGTAGGAGAATGTTTCTCCTAGGGTTTTGTGCCCCTTTTATACCTATACCTCATTTACAAAATTCTCCCCTCAACTTTCATTTTAACAAATTCTACCACAAGACTTGGTACTCTTTCTTTTTGGACACGGTTACTACAGCTATGTTCATGGACCTGGTGGCGGTGGCGGTGATGCTAAGGTTGACATAAGGGCTGCCAATTACATCTCGTCTTTCAAAGAGCGACTTGTACGTGAAGAGCTGAACGCCACTAATGAAAGAGTTGAAATGTTTAGAAGGAATTAAGTCGATTCTAATACGACTAAAATAAATTGTGTTTGTAATGGGTTTTGTGTGTTTGGTGTGTGTTTTTCTCTTCTTATTTTCCAAGTAAAAGAATTACTTGATGTGAAGTTCGATTAATCGAGCTTATCATGAAATGATATGGTGTGTTGTTTGAAGGAAAAAAATGTTAGTAAAATTATGTAAACTTTGTATAGTTGTATTCTCAAACAAGGAAAAAAAAATTCCAATTTAATAATTTCAATACTTTTAAATGTTACAATTGTAGCAACTTTGTGATACCTTTTCTTTAGATATATAATGAATTCAAAATAAATGTAATAAAAAGGGTATAAACAAAGTTTGTGTTTGACTTACCAAAATACTCATTTTCTCTCTTATTTTACTAAAATATCCATTTTTTTCCGCGATGGGGTTCGCGATCGCGGACAAGGACCAATTTTGAAAATTTTTGCGTTTCATATTTACACTTTCAATCCCCATCGCGGACAGGGATTGAAAGTGTAAATATGAAACGTAAAAAATTTCAAAATTGGTCCCTGTCCGCGATCGCGGACCCCCATCGCGGGAAAAATGAGTATTTTGGTAAAATAAGAGAGAAAATGGGTATTTTGGTAAGTCAAATTCAAACTTTGGGTATTTTAATTAAATTCTCTTTTTGTTTTACTACAACAAACAAAACCATGGATACTTTTTACAAAATCATTGTGGGTCGGCGGTTCATTATTTGCTTTTGGTATCTCATGTCATGTAGGGGTGTTCAAAAAAACCAGGAAACTGAGAAACCGAGTCGAACCGCTTGAGCTGAAACCGAAAAAAACCGAAAACCGGAAAAACCGAAAACCGAGAAAACCGAAAATTGAAAAACCGGGTATTCACAGACCGGTAATGGTTTTAAGTTATAGGTAATCGCGGGTAACCGATCCGAACCGATATATATAATACAATTAATAATATTATATTTAATATTAACTGTTTAATTTTTGAGTAGTCATTAACCAAATAGTAGATATTTTTAAACAATAAAACTTATTTTAATTTATTGTTCTTGGATAATTTTTATATATTTGTTATGTAATTGGTTTAAAATTTCTATTTTGATATTATTTTTATACTGCAAATAATATTTTTCGATAAATTCGGGTAACCGTGAACCGAACACCGGGTAACCGACTAACTGCGGTTCGGTTCGGTTTGGTTTGGTTCGGCCCGCGGTTCGGTTCCAGTTCGGGTAACTAGGTATCCGCCTCATGCGGTTCGGGTCACCTTTTTCCTACTAACCGAGCCGAACCGAACCGTGAACACCCCTAATGTCATGTGCTTGAGCTTTTTATCTCAATTTTTTTCATATAGATAATAAACTTAAAAATAAAATTAAAAACTAAGAAAATGATACTAACAGGAGTCAAACATACAGTTCGAAAAGAAATAAACTATGCAAACGGATGTCAAAAAAAACTTATGTTATTATTGTAGTTTCAATAAATATAAGACTCTAACCAACAAAATAGTAAGGTGGTGTGACCTTAAATGTTTTTACACTAAGTGGTAATGGGAGCATTTGTACTATATGTGCAAATCAAAATCGGGCAGGATGTAATATTGTGGGATTAACTCAACTAACAATAAGGTTTGGACTTTTCAGTTTTTGAGGATTTTACTCTTATGTCAACGGTTCGGGTCATACAATACTACGTGACATTTTTATGCTTGTTATCTAAGACCTCTAAAATTAACCCGAGATATACACAAATTGGTTCAAACATTCACGAATAAAAAAAATCACATAAAATGTATTGAGATATTTAGAGCATCTCCAACAGCTTCCTCATCTTGAAGAAAATGAAGAATATGAGGATTTTATGCTATAATTTTGCTCCAACAGCTTTGTCAAAACCATCTTCAAATGGACAAAGTAGGAAAGAAAATAAGTTTTTCTCCGAATATGAAGATAACCTCAAAAATGATTATAATAGATGAATAGAATATTTTAATATTATAATCAATTATTCTTTCTATAAAATAAAGAGTTTATAAGAGATGAATATATATATATTATTTTTAGAGATTTTGATTTAAAAAAATTCTAGGAATTCTGTTGTACATTCTCTCACCAATTTTGATAGGGGTTTTCTAAGTATATCCCCATGCCACCTTTTGTATACCCCTCCCTCACACACTTCATTTTTTTTATTTTTTTATTTAATAGTTACATTTTAGTCTCTATACTTACTTAATTAATTTACTTTATATTTTTTAGTTTTTTATTTTTTATTTTACACTTTTATTATATTAACACATATAATCGTATATTAACTAAAATACGTTAAAAAAAGACTTTTTAATTTAAACAAATTACGTCATTATAATCGTTTCGTCGATACCTTCGAAATGAGCCTAACATTGAATATTTTTTGATTTAATTATATTATTATGAGTCATACGTTTACGTTATTTTTTTATATTGTTATTCGTCGATACCTTCTTATTTTGTACACATATACATACCACTCACATTATGTCCTCACAGCATCTACAACAGTTTTGCAAAAATTAAATTAAATGCCACAAATTCATTTTTCACTTACACAAATACCTCATCCCTCTCCTGATTTGCAAAAATGCCCCAAGATCCCGCGATCTAACCCGTGATCGCGGAGCCGTGCATTTGGTTCTCAATTATAATTAGTTATTTAATTTACTTTATATCCCTTCTCCTTTAATTTTCGGGTCGGAATGATAAGTTTCGGGTTAATGTCGGTCGGATTCGGGTTAATGACGGTCATATATACTACATAAAACGTAGTTTTTAACATATATATATACTATATACAAGCATGAAACGACGCTTAATGTTAAAATTTAAGTCGTATGACTTTTGTACGTACATGTCTCACAACTATTAACCTTTCACGTCCTCAATTATACAAAGCACCGAGTTACATTTTATATCCTTTAGAAATTAGTTATTTAATTTACTTTTAATTTTCTTACTTTTTAATTTTTTATTTTACGCTCTTATCATATTAACATAAATAATCGTATATGAACAAGAATGCATTAAAAATACATTTCTTTTTTTACAAATTACACCATTGTAATCTTATTATTAAATATCATGAACATTTACGAATTAATTTCTTTTATATCCCTTATATTATTCATTTTCAAGAATGACGTATCGAGATTTTTTTTAATTTGTACATTTTACGCTCTTATCTATGTTTATCTATTATATACCTTTAAAATTATTCCATTTACGGTTACACTTTATACCATTATAATTAGTTATTTAATTTACTTTATATCTCTTCTCCTTTCATTTTACATCTTTATCATATCAACATACATAAACTAAAGTACATAATTTCGCTAAATCATAACCGATCTTGACCGAATGAATGGTCAAGATCACTTCTCTATTTCGCTAAATATATAAGTGTGTATTTAGAGCATCTCTCAAATACATTTTTACGCTTAACTCGTTATTAGCATGACATAAGTTGATAAACACTTTTAAAAATAAGCATAAGTTGTTTTAATAAGCAATCCCAAATACCCTTTAAGATTTCGTCCTAAAACGTTAGCGGATTATGATTAACAAGATCTCTTGATATTTATTAGCGGGTATTTGGGATAATTTCCTATAATCATTGGTGTTACAAAAATAAATGAGACAAAAAAAACTCTCCTAAAAGCTATAACAGTAAAGTTTTGTTTAAATTTTTAACTTAATGAGTTAGAACGGTAAGAGATGTATCCCAAATTAAATAATGGTGTAATTTGTTAAAATTAAAACGTATTTTAGCTATAATAAAATAATTAAATCAAAAAATATTCAATCTTGGGCTCATTTCGAACGTATCGAAGAGACGATTATAATGGTGTAATTTGTTAAAATTAAAACGTATTTTTAACGTATTTTAGCTAATATACGATTTTATGTGTTAATATAATAAATGTATAAAATAAAAATTAGAAAAGTAAAAGGTATAAAGTAAATGTATTTAATTAGTATAGGGGGTAAAATATAAATATTAAAATTATATTGTGTTTGACTGAGGGATCATGGGGGTAGAAATTGTGTAGGGGGTATACTTAGTAACACCCTCTTGATATCATTTGGAAGGTACAAGTGTATACGCTCAACGAGCACGGCGTGTTATAATAGAAAGGGAAATTAATTAAAATGCCACAAGTTTGACCAAGTGTTATCGAAATGCCACAAATTTCTGCTATCTTACCGAAATGCCACAAAAGCCCGCGATCGCGGGCCCTAGCCCGCGTTGGTCCCTCAAGAATGCCCGCAGTACAAGTTTGGCCCCTCAAGAATGGCCGCGTTTACAACTTTGGTCCCTGCCCGCGGTGGGTCCCGCGATAGGCCAAAAAAAATTTACATTTTTCGTCCCTGTTTTTGTGTCTTTGTTCAGTAAAAAAAAATACAAACTGTCAAAAGAAATTTTAGCAAAACCAAGTTGCGTGAGCACGAGATTTTGGAGCTGCATTCGTGTCCGCACACAAGTTCGACGATTTTAGCTTCCGAAATCGTCAATCAGCACCCCCTGCACGCGGGTAGGTGTTGGAGTAAAACAATGCAAGGAGCTTGTCAACTCCTCACACTTCTTTTCTTATAAACCAAAGAAAGTTCACTCCTTCTTCCTATGTGGGACACCTTCCCACACCAAACTTGATTTTTGCTAATTTCATGGTTTTTACTCAACTTTGAGCATCGATATCTCATTCACCATACTCCGTTTTGGACGCATTATATATCGTTTCGAAGTCCTCATATAGGAGAACATAAACCCACTAAGAGTTAATTATATATACCACATATATATATATATATATTTAAATGTGTCCAAAGTTCGGTAAGATGACAGAAATTTGGGGCATTTCGGTAACACTTGGTCAAACTTGTGGCATTTTAATTAATTTCCCTAATAGAAATATAGAATTAAAGGACCAATGGTTGATAGAATTAAAGCAGGAGCTGTGCTGGATAACTATTATCATCATCCTCGTCACTTTTTCTTTTACTGCAAAAAATCACAGATTCATGCTTCCTTCCTTCCTTCACTCACAACACGAAAGCAATGCTATCGGGAGTTGAAAAGTTACAGATCTAGAATACTCTCTCTTGAAGAGGAAGAATCGGGCGGAGAAACCTAGAAATAAAGCGGATCGAAGATAGAATAGCAGGGTTTTTTTATTCTGTTTTTCGAATCGGAGATTGTTTAACAACGCACGGCAATTTTCCGACCTCTGCGAATTCGCCGTCATCCGGCGGCAAGCTATTCGAACGGCGGTACCAACAGGTGCCTATCATAATTTCATATGTTGTTGAATTAAATTTTGATTTTCTCTTCAAAAGATTTGTTCCTATCTGTTGATATCTTTCTCTGTATACTAGTCATCGTACCCGCGCGATGCGGCGGGATTCAAATGTTTTATAAAGATGTATTTGAAATATTTGATGGTTCACACATTGTATTAAAAGTTTTTGGCAATGCCATGAAATGAGTACCCTCATGTTTATTGTGATTTGCATAAAATTAAAAATTAACTCTCTTGATGAAATACCCTCATATTTATTGTCGTTTGCATAAAAATTAACACCGGAATCATTTTGTTGTTACATTTCCTTTCTTCTCAATGATAATTTTATAGATCTATGTGGGATTATATCGCAAATTGGATAGTATCTATTATCTAGATATGTACCCACGCACGATGTTGCGCAAAAGATATTCAGCTTAAAGTCGAGAACTCGAAATGGCAATCACTTTCTTGTTCTATCTTCTTCCTTGTCGATGTTAATTTTATGGATCTAGATGGTTTTATAACGCAAATTGGACAGTATATAAATTAAAGGTTAATATAATCGATTGGTCAAACATTTTGAAATAGAATTGATGGATAATGAGGATTCCAAACTCAAAACATTGGTTGTTTTTAGCTTTTAACAAACGACTTATGCATTAATAGTTTATAGTTTTTGCAACTTGTAATTAAAAAGAAAAATTAGAAATTTATACTTATACATACAAGTAAAAACTTTTGTAAATTATGGTAAGAATGTCTAAAAACTACGTCTTTTGTGATAAAAATTTCAAGCAACACAATTCCAAAAGAAAAAAATAGGAAAAAAAAATAGAATACTACTGAATTTCTTTAAGGACTTACATATTTTAAATACAATTCTATCTTTGACCTTCCCCGCTCCAACTTCTTGTAAGATCTACATTTTCATTTTCCTGCCTAAATCCTTTTTCCAATATGCAGTAACTTAACAAGATAGGAATTCATAACCAATCAATGGTAGACCCTCAAATCAAGTAAAATGGTTACAAATGTTTATACTTTACAAGTGTAGTGCTTTTGGATTTCAATAGCTAAAAGGTTTTGAAAGCTTATGGTTAAATGTCTTTCAATCAAATGATATAATAACAGTAGACCTCCATCAACACATACGTAGGTTTTGCTTATGTGGCCTAGTTGAGTACCCGCGCAATGCGGCGGGATATACAAATTTCTGAAACCATAAACTAAAAATTAGAACAAACCCATTAATGAAAAATATGCATCTAAAAGTTAATGTTCATTAATATATGCAATTTTCTAATTGCAAAGGCGATACAACAAAATGCATTATAACTTTGCTCAAACAAAGAAAATAAAAACTTTGGACATACCCATTATAAACATGCTTTGAACATATCCATCATGTTCAAAAACTTACCAAGTCAATGTTATTTCAATACAAAAAGTTTCCTTCTTTACGTTACATCTTATTGTTTTGTCCGAGAAGGCAATATTGACATTGTAAATCAAGAAATTAGCATATGATATTTATGAGAGTTATTTTATGAAGATACTCGTCCACAAGAGCATGTAAATTATAAGACACCAACACAAAACTCAGAAAGGCAACCACAAGAACTAAGGGTAGCTCTTTTTCCCAAAATAAATAAATAAAGGGTAGCTGCAGTTCATAGAGCAAAGAAACTAAACACTTGTTGGTGATGGGAATATTAGTTAAAGCTAACAATCAATGAGAGGATGACCAAAAATGAGTGTACTGCAAAATTCTTTCCAAACAATATCTGTGTCTTACTATAGGTTTTATCCTAGCACCAACAAAAGAAGCATGAAAAGTGTGGCCACCTACTCACACCTCAGTGACAAGTTTAAGGCCATGTAGATCACGTCCAGTTCTCACATCATGGAAATTGTGAGAAGTTGTCACGCTCACCAAGTTGTATAAAGAGTTCCATTACATCTGCTACCTGTAGGCAAAATCTGTACAACAGAAAAATTCATATTTTATTGGATATTTGTAGTTAACGATTATGGGTATGTTAACTTGTTTGACGTTACCAAGATTCTTGTAAAAAAATTACATCAAAAAGAACAAAACCCTTAAAAATTCTGATACAATCATAAAAAAAAAAACAATAAAATCTTCCATACCTTTAGTTCACCTAATAAGCTCTTCCCATGGCACTTTGAAGGAGTAGAAATACTTCAGCCAATTGAATTGTAATTAAACAAAAAGGACCAAGAACAAAGTCATGGCAATATGAAAAGCTATGTAGTGTCAAGCAACAACCGGTTTCACTTGCCAGCCACAACCGGTTTCACTTGCCGACCACAACGGCCTCCTCTGTGCATAGTTTACAATACATGATAAACGAACATTAGAATTTGGAAGTCAAATGCTACATATAAGCCATAGAACAAACATCGAGTTGTAACAAGCAGGGGATGTTAAGCTACAGTCGTTGAGATTAATATTAATAAATAAGGGGTCGTTTACCAAACGCTTACCCGGTAAGCACTTACCGGCAGAATTCAACACCATCACTTGCTTACCGGGTAAGATTTTAATCCACCAAAACGATATCGTATGTAAAAAAATTCCGGTAAGCGCTAACCGTGGTAAGAGTCTTTGCCATCACTTATCGGGTAACACTCTCGGTCCTTGCCTTATCTCCTACCGGGTAAGATTTTTAGTCCTTCTCATGTTCACCCGGTAAGGTAATGTGACTTGATAAGCGCTTACCCGAGCAAGCGTTTGGTAAACGACCCCTAAGAAAGACTAAATATTAATATAAATATATAGATATATATATATATATATATATATATATATATATATACCGGCTACGGGCGGGTCAGGGGTGTGGTACCCGGAATAATAACTTACAGATTTCTTGGAACAAAAGAAATTTTGGTGATGAACATGTAGTCATCTCAATTCAGCTCAAATGTTGTAGTATTGTGGATATTCTCAAGTTGCCTAAACGTAACAGCCTTGCCATCAAGATAATATTGATCAAGCATAGACTGTCAAATGTCCATGAGTAGTCCCTGGGCAAAATAGCGTGACTCATTTTTTTCTAGTATCTATCGCTTATACTGCTTCATCTATGGCATTTAGGGATGAAAGGAATAATCAACTCTTCAACACAAAAAGCTCTGCCACTCAAGTTCTGGTTAAGCAAATAAGAGTGGACATGATTTGACTGAAACCTACCGGTGCGTTTTGTTTTTCAAGATAAGATTGGCAATACTTTGATCAACATTACATAATAATTTCATAATTACGTAATAAGTTCAATGTCTATAGTAATATGAATTGGATATAGAACCAAACCCCCCTAAACTATTTGGTGTCTTTATTCTTGAACAAAATACCAATAAATTTAATAAATTAGAAGGCAAAGATTTGAATTAGTTATATGGTTAAAAGATAAACAAAATTTAATAAACCATACAAAAGACACTTTTCATGAAAAGCTTTTAGGGTGCGTTTGGTACAGAGAATGGAATTGCAGAGAAATGATTCCAGAGAAATGATTGCAGAGAAAGAGAATTGGTCAGGAGAATAGGAATTGACTATCCTGTTTGGTAGCACAGAGAATTCAGCAGATAAATGCAACAGAGAATCATTTCTCTTGTTTGGTTGCACAGAGATTTCAATAGAGAATTGTACCAACCTTGTCATTTACACCCATATTTTTATATTTACAAATCAATTATTTAAACCCCAAAAAAAAAAGATGCATAAATTAGTAATTAAAATGCATTAATCATACCAAAAAGACTACCAAATATAGTTTTTAATAAAACCAAAAAGAGTACAAACATTGTTTTTAATCAAACCAACTAGAAACATAGTTTTTAAACAAACCAAAAGGACTACAAACATAGTTTTAATCAAACCAAAAACAACAGTTCAACCGTAGTCATACAAAAAAAATAACCATAAACTTTTAATCCAAATCTAACCATTGGTAGACGATTCTACCATGTCAATCTTCTCTTCTTCTGTCAACCCAAGAAATAATCGTCCTAGAAGCACATCCTTACCAATCAACTGAGTTGCTTTAAAACGTTGGATACCAGTAATACCCGGCAAAACTTTCAACTCGTCACTAACCTTCTCAAAGATTTCACGAGCCTCCAAACTTTTTTCACGAGCCTCCAAACTTTCTTTATTCAAGCTTTCCCCCACGATCTCTCCAAATCTAACCAATACCTCCTTCATCTCTTTGCATGACTCCCGATAAATGTCATCTCCATCTATACTTTTGCGTTTGGTACGTTTGCTTGTTACACTACTTGTTGGTCCTTCAGATCGACTAGCACCTTGAACATCATCTTCTTCTCCAAGATCAATCGGGGAACTTTTTTGAGTCTCTGGAACGACATCATCTTCTTCTCCAAGATCAATCGCTTTACTACCCGTTGCTCTATCCTTACCATAGATGATACACAGCTTGTCATAGAAAGGAAATGGCTTGCCTCGAAAATTTGCGGCACCTTTGTGAGACTACAAGGCAATTAGAAACAAATTTAGTACAAACTTTTGTAAAAAAAAATACCAATTTAGAATAAATTTAGCATGTACCTTGACGTATTCATCCCAAACACTGTCCTCAGCTACCACACATTTTTTTTCTTCATCCCAACCGAACCCACTTGTATGCACCATATCATAAACAATGCTAAAGTGTGTCTTCCATGTCTTCATCCGAGACTTTATATGTGGTTCTGCTTTGAGGCCGGAGTTAGGAAGACTTACATCTAGCAATTGTTGAACGCCATTTAAATAGCCCGGTTTGAAACCATTGTCAGCACCGGCATACTTTCCAGATGCATGTAACTCCATTAATGCATCAATTAGCTTTGCGTCTTGATCTTCTTTCCAAGTATGTTTGGTCCGTACAGTACCTTTCACTTCATTTGACTCTGCCATGTCTACAAATAATACATACAAATAGTAGATACAAAATAAAGAGTACAAATAAAGAGTACAAATATAAATGAAAAATTAAAATTAACTCGATCATAATTCATGGTTCTACAAATAAAGAGTACAAATACAGAGTACAAATAACATTAACGATCATAATTAATTAATTGTAGATACGCCTAGCATTCCAATTGTTAAACATTTCGTTAGCAAGAGCGTCTCTACGATCGGTCCATTCTTGTGAGGGCTCAACCGTAGAAATAACATTATCATGATCGTAGCCTGGTTGTGTGTGATTTGTTGGGACTTCGTTATCAATAGGGTCTTCACTCATTGTTTGTCGTATGAAATTGTGTAACAAACAACAAGCAATGATGATACGTGGCATGGACTCTATGGGATGATATGAGTTATCACGCAAAATAGCCCATCTAGCTTTAATTAATCCGAAACATCTTTCTATAACATTCCTTGCCGACGAATGTCTCATATTAAATAACTCCTTGGCATTGGTAGGCGGCCGAGACCAATCATTAAGATGGTAACGTTGACCTCGATAAGGAGTTAGAAATCCTTCACCATTCGTATAACCGGCATCACAAAGGTAGTATGTTCCTACATTAACCATAAACTCTACGTTAATTAACATATGTAATTATATGTTTACTATTTGAAGACTATATATCACATACCCTGAGTTACTTTAAGACCGTTAGGTCTACTAATTGCATCTCGTAGAACTCTACTATCAGCTGCAGAACCCTCCCATCCCGCTAATACATATGTAAATAAAAGGTCTCTCGTACATACTCCGAGTACATTCGTACAAATCTCCCCCTTTCGTGTCCGATAAGGTTTTCGATCAACAGCGGGGACTTTAACTTTAACATATGTTCCATCTAATGCTCCTAGGCAACCCTTCATAAAAAGAAAACATCATTAAAGTGTTCTATTAACAAAGAATATATTTAATAAAAACTTATGTGTTTGACTAACCTTAAACCATTTCCATCTCTCGTCGGTTTCATTATCTGGCACTGGTACGGGTGACTTGTAGAATTCTTTGTGTAATCGACATACAACATTTAAGACTAACTTGAAATACGGACTTATAGTTTCCCCAGATCGATGAAATCTATTGACTAGTATCCTATTCTTAGCATTATGAGCAAGGGTATGTAAAAACATAGCAACTTGCTCATCTACTAGCATGTTTTTACTAGCCTTTAACCCCCCTCTACTTTCTAGCATATCACAAAGTGTTGAAAACGCATGTATATTCATTCTTATGTTGACAACACTAGTAACATCACTTTCATAAACCATCCTCATCATGTTTTCACGCCTATTATGGTAACTCATTAAATATCTTGTACGTAATGTTCTAGATTCAATCGAACGACGTCTACGATAACTACACATCATCCACCAACGAATCATAACATACATGGCATAAAATGCACCTATGGCAACTATTCTTTGTCTCAACGGTGATCTTGCCATCTACACATACAATTATATAGTTAATACTAGATATATATATATATATATAAAGGAAACATAACTATTTCATATAATACACCACCCTAAATGCTAAATGGTTGCCAAACACATAAATCATTAAAAAGTTGTTAAAGAGAAGAGATATATATAGTCATTTAACCACATATATATATATATATCATATGAAGCATGTATGATGAATTAAAGAGACCATATTGAACCCAATAATATCCAATTTCTACATTCATTCCAGTAAGATGTTTAGAATTTTGATGAAAATTCCAGGCCAGGCTTTTGAAACAATTTTCTGTTCCTTGTTATTATAATCATCTAATGTTATGAAAATTGTGTGTGTTGTTCACTAGTATATTTACAAATCAATTATTTAAACATGTCAGCAGTAGTAATATACCAGCAGTATTAACTTTGTTCAGCAGTATTAACCATGTACCAGCAGTAGTAACTTGTCTAGCAGTACTAATCATGTTCTTGCAGCATTAATGACTCAGCAGTACTAACCTTGAACTAGCAGTAGTATCTTTGTTCTGGCAGCACTAACATTGAACTAGCAGTACTAACTTGATCTGGCAGTACTAACATGTTCTGGCAGCACTAACTATGAACTAGCAGCACTAACATTGAACTAGCAGCACTAACATTGAACTAGCAGCACTAACATTGAACTAGCAGTACTAACTTGTTCTGGCAGCACTAACATTGAACTAGCAGCACTAACATTGAACTAGCAGCACTAACATTGAACTAGCAGTACTAACTTGTTCTGGCAGCACTAACATTGAACTAGCAGCACTAACATTGAACTAGCAGCACTAACATTGAACTAGCAGTACTAACTTGATCACGCCTATTATGGTAACTCATTAAATATCTTGTACGTAATGTTCTAGATTCTACATATGAAGCATGTATGATGAATTAAAGAGACCATATTGAACCCAATAATATCCAATTTCTACATTCATTCCAGTAAGATGTTTAGAATTTTGATGAAAATTCCAGGCCAGGCTTTTGAAACAATTTTCTGTTCCTTGTTATTATAATCATCTAATGTTATGAAAATTGTGTGTGTTGTTCACTAGTATCAACGCAAACAAAGTGTTTAATCATGCAAACCTCCATAACCTAATCCTAATTTATCCAAACAGAAAACGGAATCCAAATTTTACCTGATAGTTACTTGTGAAAAATGGAATCCAAACAGCAGATCGTCGACTGGATTGAAAAGATGTTCCAAATCGAAGTTTATAAGTCACATAATTAGACAGAAAAAGAAGGTTGTAATTAGAAGATGATTAACCTGATGGGCGAAACACAAAGACAGAACCCTAGACAGGGCGAACGAGAGAGAGAGAGAGAAGACGAGACAGAGAGAGAGGAGACAGGGAAAGACGAGACAGAGTGAGAGAGGAGACGGGGATACCTAGACAGGGCGAACGGCGGTGGTGGGCGGCGGTGGTGGGCGGAACCCTAGACAGGGCGAACGAGAGAGAGAGAAGCGAACGCGAGAACAATTCTCCGTGTTTTCCTATTCTCTCCATTTCTCTTCCTAAATCAGAGAAATCAAATACAAAGGGAGTCAATTCTCGGGAAATACCAACTCTCCGTGTTTTTATTTCCCTTACCTACCAAACAAGAGAATTCAAATCCATTTCCATTTCTCTCCTCTCATTTCTCTCTACCAAACAGCCCCTTATAAGAAAAGGGCAAGAAAAAAAGTGTGAACATTCAGTGATTAGGCTATAATTAAACTGAACCTTCTTCAAGTATCGGTGAACATCAAGAACTTCTTTCAAGTTTAACATCGGCTCACCCATCGCAATTTGTAACTCTATTGGTGAAGACTTACTCTATTGCCAAGACCTACCAATACGACAGTAACCGGAATACAATATGACGGAACTGCATCAATCGTTTCAATATGTTTCTTCAACAAAATCAGCTACATCAGAACATAAAAAAACTAAATCAGCTACAGTCGATTTGGGGCTTTTGGTTAGCAAAAGATGAAAACATGAAATGGTAAAGAAATACAAACGCAAAAACTTACCGATAAAGAAGATGAAAGTGTGAGGCCCTTGCTAAATGCCTACACATTGTACCATATTCATATCAGAATTGCAGAGATTCATATGATATGCTCAAAGTTTAAATACAAAAAACCAGAAGAAACTGAAGTTGCGAATTCATAGTATTGCAACAATCCATATACAAATTCTATATTCCACAATATTGCAATTGAGCTTATGATCATAACAGATATACAAAAAATTATCGACTAAACATATGAAAATCATACAAATTCATCCAAACTCAATTCAATTGCAAGGGTTTTGAACTTCAATAACGAAAATTCAATGCATGCAACACAACCAATCATGACTGCCACAATGTATGTCGAAGAAGAAAGGGGAGACTGTTTTTAATATGTCATCATCCAAAAAGCAAATCCCTAAGAAATTGAGAACCATCCATTGAATGGGAGAGATTGTATTTAATTTGACGAGGTCTTCTTCAATCGCCATGATCATATATGTAATTTTAGACATGACAACAACTATTAATGAATGTGATGTACACATCCTTGTCATTATGCATGTACAAAAAATACTCATTATGCATAACACCCTCTGACTACTACTTTGTAGTTCCATTTTGTAAGATCTCTGGTTGTTTAGAAGAATAGACACCAAAATCTAGACCCTAGAAATCGCAAGCAGTTCAATCGCAAAATAGTTCAATCAAACCACGGTAATCAAAAATTCAAAACAAGTTCAATCAAGAAACACCAAATGGACAAAATAACCCTAGAAATCGCAAGACTAACCTTGTAGTCATCTGGATATCGAAGGGCGACGACATCAGGGTTCACGAATCGATTAGCGTATGAAGCTTCAGAAGTGTATACTTGATTAAGAGGAGCGTATATGAATGGTATACCTGCAAACAAAAATCAAAACACATACCTGAATGAGGCCTAAACATGAAAATCGACTGAGAAGAGCAAACCGAAATCAAGATCGATTAAGAAAAGAAAACTGAACTCAAAATCGATTGAGAGGTGAAAAAAAAAATCAAAGAGAGTAGAATCAAACCCTAAAATCGATTTGTGTCTTCGTCGAAAGTATGGATGGTATACCTGAAAAATCGATTTGTATCTCCTTCGAGAGCAGCGAGAAGAGATGTGATAACCAGAGAAGAAAAGCAATCGAATGACTGAAGAGAAGAAGTCGCAAAAAAACTGCTACTGAATAACCGCATGACTGAAAAAACTACCTGTTGAAAAACAGTTTTCACTATTCTTTTTATAAAGGAGAATAGATATGTGTACGGTTTTGTACAACTGTTCGGTATCTCTGCAATACAAGGATATTTCTAGGGCATTATTAATTAGTAATTTTATGGGGAAATTGACGAAAATAGCCATGGGAGAAACAAAAATTGGAAAAATAGCCATTCCCTCTCCCGTTTTGCAAAAATAGCCATGGGTCCGCACTCGACCCGACCCGACCCGAATGCGGTGCGCACTATAGGGCTAAACGACAAATAAATCGAACTTGATACGGGTTTTGGTTCGGAACCGCACTTGCGCACCGCACGTGCGGAGTGCGCACCGCAAGTGCGCAGTGCGGACCGCAAGTGCGGAGTGCGGTGCGCAAGTGCGGCCCGCCCAAACCCTAATTTGACTAATTGCTATTTATACTGATTTTTTCAATACAATTTTTGCCAAATTGTTTCAATTGCTATATAACTAATATTTTCAAACCCTTCTCCAATTATTCTGATTCTTGTCTCTGTTTTCTAGCCTTTCTAAAAATGTGTTCATTACCTGATAAAGTTAAGCTACGTATTTGGCCTGGGGGTTATTGGCAACAGAATGGGACGGAGTGGGAGTATGTTTCCGCACTCCCTATAATGCGAGTCATGGTGGCCCCCAACATTACACATTCTAAGCTGGTTAGGTGTGTTCAACACAAATGTGGAATCAACCCGAATATTGGTACGCTAAAAATAGCGTAACAATTTTCTGGCCAAACTTATGAGTTACTTAACACTGAAGATGTACAAGGTTTTATGGAATCTGCTGCGGCTGTAAGAAATCCACCAACACTTTTTGTATATGTCGATCCTGAAGGCTTCCATACAAACAATGTTGGGGGTGGTTCCAGCAGCGGTTGGGAGACTAGTGTGTCTGTTGCTGAGGAGAGTCAATCTTCCTTTTATGTTGGTGGTGGTTCGAACGCCGTACGAGAACCAGATGTCTCTGCCGTTGAGCAGACTCAATCTTACGTGCCTCAATTTCAGAATGAAGATGAGCAGCGTGTGTATGGGTATAATAATGACTTTCTTACTCAAAATAATTACTGTTATAGTGAGTATAACCCCAAAATTGTTCCGGAGACCCAAGAACCTGTAGAAGAACCACAAGAAGAAGAAGAAGAAGACGACGAGTCCCATGTTTACCATTTGGATATTCCTGGTATTATTGGCGAGGAAGAAGACGATGAAGAAGACGATGAAGAAGATGAAGACGGTGAAAGCAGTCCTATTAAATCATATGCTGGAATAAATGATTTTTTTGGCCAACCTCCTCCCCTTCTAGATCGGGATGACAACTTGATAACACCACCCCAAGCGCCCGTAGGTTATAATCGTAGTAACAGAGTGAATGAAGGCGATATATTCGTCACGAAAGACGACCTGACAGTCGCCCTTGGGAAAAAGTTTGTTGAAGAGGGTTACCAATATTATGTGGAAAGATCTTCAAATACCCGATTTGAAGCGAAGTGTAGGGATCGTAGCTGTGATTGGCGTTTGTATGCTGCAAATGTGAAAGATAGCATTATGTTCCAGGTACGCAGGCTGAATGACGTACACGTTTGTTCAAGGACCCAGATGCATCCTAACCACCGTAACGCCAATAGAAGAGTACTAGGTCATATAATCTTGCCTAAAGTACATGATGTAAGCCGTAAACTCCGTGGATCCGACATTGTGAAGGACATCAAGGAGCAATACAACGTAGATATCTCGTATTGGCAAGCGTGGCGTGCGAAAGCTTTTGCTCTAGCCTTGGTGCGGGGCGACCCCCATGATTCTTACAGACGACTCCCCGGGTTTTTCTATAATTTGGAGCTTCAAAACCCTGATACCTTTTCCCGAATACAGACAGATATTACAGGACGTTTTAACCTTTGTTTTTACGCCCTTGGCTGCGCGGTATATATTATTTCCTGTTATATAGTCTACACTTTCATTATATTATATAGTATTCTAACGTTTTCAGCATAACATTTCTTAGATCCGATCGTTTACGAGGTATTTGCGCCCGATCATTATAATAGACGGCGCTCATTTGAAGGGGCCTTACTTGGGCACAATATTCTTAGCCGTTGCTATGGACGGCAATAATCAAATATTCATGCTTGCTTTCGGAGTTGGTAGGTCTGAGAGTGGAGAGGGATGGACTTATTTTTTGTCCAACCTGAGGAAATGTATCGGCGAACCGGAAGGGTTGGTGTTCATTTCCGACAGGGCCGGTTCAATACGCCAAGCTATCAATACGGTGTACCCAGGTGTCCATCATGCGCTCTGTAGCCGCCATCTTATGATGAACATGAAAACCAGAGATAACAGGATCGACCATTATAAGACCTTGTATTGGAAGGCCTGTAAAGCGTACACGGAACGTGACTTTGATCTTAGAATGGCTGCTCTACGAGCTGCTGTACCTGTGGGAGTCCAAGTTTTGGAACGAGATACTACACCAGAAACATGCTTATTATACAGAATATATTCGCAATACAGATAAGGCTTAACCTTAACGTGTTGTATCTTTCTCCAGATTTGCTGTTATTACATATAATTAGGTTTCAGTCAATCGAGTCGTAATCAGCTGTTCTTGGTGGCATGAGGAGTTTGGAATACAAATATGATTTCATGCACTTTTCTAAAAGGCTTGCCGCGACAGCCGCCATGGCGCGCCGTGACTTAAGGTGATGCTTGTGGCACGCCATAGCTTAATGTGTGATCTTTTATAACGTGATATTTGATTTTCTTTTACGTTTTTAATGTCTTATTTGCTAGTTTTTAATATATAACATAATTTAACTTGTTTATTGTCATTGACTCATCGATTAATAGTACAGAACATATGTTTTTATATATAAATTTATATAAGATATAGAGATTTGCCGTCATAAACCACGCCTTGATAAACGCCATGACCTCGCCATTGCTCCTAAGGCTAAGGCTTGAGGCTTGGCCTCGCCGCTACGCCACGCCTCGCCTCATTTAGAATGTGATGAAAATTATGTAGCTGACATGCTGATTTGATTTTTCCCCAGCAGTTTTTTTGACTTTTCTAGTTTTCAAGCCATGCTACTAGTCTAGCTTTGTTTTTGTTTGTTTCCATTCTTGTCAAGGCAGATGTTGGGATATTAATCACGTTTATTATTAATTACATGGTTGTTTACTCCTTTTTTTTTACTAAAATATGTGTATAATGTTGAAAAGAGAACTCAATTTGTACCAAATTAACTTAACCAACATGTATACCAAAAATATCAATTAAAACCGGAATCTACTTAAGTCGGTTTGTACTTTTTTGTACAAAAAAGGTTGATACCGGCAACCCCAACCGGCCCACAATCGGCTGCCTATCAATAATGTGGGGGACATACCTGACTAGGGTGTATTGGGTTTGAACCCGAGAACTTATGTTTTTTGTACAAAGATGCCCTCATCTATTACCAACTGAGCTACACGCCATTGGCTTAAGTCGGTTGGTACTACTACCATACCAAATATGTGATTTTCGTTGATACGTGGTATGATGAATCTTATAATATCATGGTAGTAATGTATCATACTGACTTTAAGCAATTAATTAATTACCTATCTATTTAATATATTAATCTATAATCAACTATTGAATATTGTTTGGTTTTTGGAAATCCAATGAAACACGACCTTAATTGAGTGTTTGTATTAGCTTTTGAAATATTAACTATTGAATTCCGTAAGTTCAACTTTTGTTGTTTGACTATTGAATATCGTAAATAACTCAACTTTTTTGCAATATTGGTACAAAACTAATATCAACATCATGTACCAATCGAAAAAACATGATACCGAGTATAGTTGGTTATTACTTAGGTCTTAGTATATGATTTTTTGTATCAGTTATAATTTATTGGTACACGATAATTGGGAAAAACATGGTATAATATCATGTTCACCTCTAGTCGAGTATCATTTGTAACCATTTCATTTATTTTAGCTTTCAACATAAATCCATAAGACCCTATCTCAAAGAATATATATGTAATCAATGTATTTAGCTTTACATTTGCAAAAACCATTACAGTGCAAAATTTGGGGTAAAACTTCCAGTTTCCCAAATATAATGTTTTTTTATTTTTTTCTTAGCTACAATAGATATTATTTAAAGCTAAAGCAAGGCACCCTACTTAATTTTTTTGATTATTTGAATAGAATTGCTTACCTATAGTTTAACACATTTGACAAGTTTGTTATGTCATCTAAAACCCATGAACAAAGTCCACATATTTTTCAAACATCTCCAAAGAATCACTGTGACAAACCCTTGCATGAGATTGATTTTCATAAGATCTTATCGTTTTAAAGAACGGTTGAAGTGAGGCGGGCCAAAACCGATTTTGAGGTTGTGCTTTTCTAATTGCCATCGAGCCATATGTTTCACATGGATGAGGCACACTGAGGGGAGGGGAGTACTAAGGCGTATGAGAGGCAATTGACGCTTTTTATCAGTTCGTTAATAAATGAAACTTTAAATACACCTCTCTTTCCCTCTTTCCTCTCCCCCCTCATGCACACTTACCTTAACACCTCTCCCTTCCTCGCACACTTTCTCTAAGACGGTGTTTTGGCCGGAATTCACTTAGCAACGAGTTTCGCTTTAAGTCCCAATGGTTAGATAATTAAATAGACGCAAAGTTATGATAAACGCTTACCAAGTAAGCGTTGAATAAACAATCTCTAAAATGTTATCTTAAAGGTCTAGACTCAAAAGAACGCTTATCAAATTGGATGTAATTTATTATTTATTTAATTTTAGATAGAAAAATAGAAACCTTGTAGTCAACAAATCATAAGTAAATAACATGTTACGGTTGGTGAAACGAAGACCCCTAAATGGGTAAAAATCACGAGTGATATTAGACCAATCCTAGTAGTAATGACTAATGAATTGACGTAGAGAGTGACATACAATGGTGTCATTGGTTCAAGTAATCATGTACAATTTAGAAATGATTTATCTAAAAGAAGTAATTAGGTTTGGTTTGTGCATGCACGTATAAAGGCAACCATAAACTTAGGTGGCGTTTTGTTCACATAATGGAATTTCTCAAAGGAATTGAAATTTGAAGGATTTGGAATGGAACTGTCAAAAGAATTAGAATATGTTTGCTAGGTTTGCTAAATATCATTAGAATATGTGGGATTTGAATTCTTTATCAAAACTCAAAGAATGAACTAAACGAATGAATGGAATTTGGCCTATGGAATTGACCATCAATTCCTTCAAATTTCATTGGATTCCAACAAATCAAACTCTACCTTAGGGGGTAGGGGTGAGCATAACTGGGTACCCAGCTAAATTTCATGGAACCGGAACCGGCGGTTCCTAGAATGAAGGAACCGGAACCGAAACCGCTTACATCGGTTCTCTATGTTTTGGAACCGGTCCTGGAACCGTCGGTTCCGGTCCCGGTTACCCAATGTCAATTTTTTTTAACAATTCATACAATAAAAATTGTAATTTTAAATCTATTGCAAACTATAAAGTACCAACATAAAGTAATAAACACTACTACAGAATATCTAATACTACCCGGTTGCTAAGACTAATGGTACCCGGTAATACGACCGGGAACTATGTAAGGGGGTACGATTATACGATGTAATAGTACCCGGTTGTAATAACCGGGTGCGATATATACAATGCTACCCGGTTCTTTCATTGTGCGGGTACTATTGCCACGCAAATCACTGAAAAGGGGCATCAAATAGAACCCGGTTCTTTATAAGAAACCGGGTAGGATTTGCCTTTTTTTTCAAAATCAGCATATTTTATATGCTACCTAAAAGTCTGAACATAAATAAAAATGGATTTAATATCAACACAGATGAAAATCAGCAGATCCGTTAATGACTACCAAAAGAAGCACAAAAGTTCAAATCTTGTATGAGAATAAAAGTGCAACTTAATTACAAACGTGACCTCACAAAACTTGTTTATCAATAACACTAAGTTTCCGTAATTGCAAGTTGAAGTGGTGCCAAAAATGGTCAAACGGTAGGCCGGTATCTACGTCAATTGTTTGAACCATACGAGCTTCCATAGCAATGACATACAAGCATCAAAATGCCTGTAAATGTAATTATTTCACACAATTATTAAACACAAATAAATTAATAGCGATGGCAAACCCAACCAAGCATTGCCACAAAAACAAAACATCCGATCCAAATATAAAAAGTAATGGCAACTTGGAAAACTAGACAACATAAAATTTGCAAAAAACAATATGTCAAGTCAAAGGTTGTATTGTCCCACGTAGAATATAATGTGTATTCCGTAAACAAATAAATTAATTGGTAGCACATTGTTGTGCAAAAAACAACTTGAATGGTCCCAAACAGAGAAAAAAACAAAACAATAAAGTCGGTGGCCAAGGTGTAAGAAGAAACTAACCGATATCAAGCCTTCAAAATTTTCAGATAAGTACTGGAAAAGTGTTTAGCCCACGTCACAGCTATATTGTCCAACATTTTTTCTGTCAGGGAAGTCATGTCGTGCCATGGTATCTAGATGCAAATTAAAACAAAATTGTTATTTGTTCACAAGGTTGTGTACAATAGATGCAATTAATACATAGTTAATAAATACGTACTTTGTTTGGGAATTGTGATTGTTGATCCATCACAAAAGTGAACATGAAGTGCATTATATAGTATCCACACTCCCAGCTTGATACTTGTTGATTACACTAAATTGGCAAAAGAAGATATTTAAAGACAAAACCAACTAGGTAAGTAAGTTTTGTGGATGCATAGTAAGATGAATTACCTTTGAGATTTCCCATCTAAATGGCATCGATTTATTGGTATCGCATGGCCCTCCATCTTCATAATATTTTCTAACAACGCTACAAGAAACATAAGAAATAGTAGTGTTAAAATTCAGAGAAATATAGATCAATTCTATACAAATTTAAGAATTGCTTACCCTTCCACGTGCTCTTTAACCTTGTAGAAATCCACCGTCTTTTCTTTAGACATTATCGGATCCAATATATAGGCAATGTGACGGCGAGGAAAGATCAAAAGCAAGCTCCAATGGCCGCCGGTAATGTTTAAAACCGGTATAAATAAAGAATGGATAAACCGTAAGCATTAAAATAAAAATGATGTTTTCATATTATAACACCCTAAAAACAGGGCCAATTTAAACTTTAAAAATTGCCACAAGTTATGATCGTAAAACTTCAAACTTCTATAACCTGAAGATCAAATGTAAAGGTTTTATATACAATACAACTATTTCAAATAACCTATTAATCTAATCATACATCATAATCAGATTAATTAAGTTATCTAATCCTTTGTCCCAAAAGCCTCAAAAGTATAGCTAGATCCTCCGTTATCTCTAAGTTTGAGTCTTCCTAAAAGTTCTCTTCTCTCATTCCCGCTTACTTCCCGGAGCTTGTACCTGGTAAGAAAATTCAACTTGAAACATTAGGCTTTCGCCTAGTGAGAATATTCAAATCAAATTAAAGTTAAACAATTAAAATCTCAACAGATAAAACAAACCTGTTCTCGCCCATCTTACCGTACAACAACTCATTTCAATACTGGAATCTACCCCACTCCCATACTATTCGTCTAGCCATAATATCACTATCAAGAGTTTACTATAAATCATCCCAGATTCAAAGTCATTACTCTTATCTAAGAAATTACAAGTCAAAACCTGTCTATTTCTTAATCCGGAAGTAGAGATTACAAATTACTTTATGCATATCTCTAATCTTCCTTTCACAACGGGAAATCTCCGATCTTCCCTAAAAATGGAAATCTCTGATCTTCCATTCGAAATGGGAATTACAAATCAAAATCTGCCTATTCCACAATTCACGTTCTCACCATCTCAGAATCACTAACCCCAATGGGATTAATATATCGCGATACACAACCAGGGCCCTCACGATGATTCAAGATACGCTCATTTACTAGAAATTACATCCCTTGGTCAAATGTCAAGTATTTCGGTTCCCATTAGACCGTACCCGGGTGCCCTACTATGACCGGATGCCTATTTCTAGCAATCGCCACACAATACATAAGTATTATTACCCTTACTATTATATGTGCATAACATACAATATATTCATCTCCAAAACATATTCTATTTATATAAACATTTATAAAGAATATTAATAGTCTTGACACCTCAACTTCTTAACTATCTCCTCATTGCATTTTAGTACGGGGATCAACATATCATAACTTTTAGTCATCTAATTGGACCCCCAATTCCAACTGAATAAAACCTGCTGTTTATCTCCTTCTTTTCTTTCTTTCTCGATCTCACTCTCTCTCTCTTTTCCTCTGGACACCGTACACACACATCTACAATATAGACAAAAGTGAGGTTCTATCTCTCTCCCTCTTTTTGCCGTACCAAGACACCACCACACACAAACTATTCCTTTTTTTTTCTTTCTAAATGCCACCTTTCCAACTTTTCAAAACAAAGTAAGGAGGTGATGACACCTCATTTGACATTTACTAAACTAGTCCTTCAGGTATCATTTAATGACACTTTATACTTCCAACTTATAAATTAAAATTAAAGTTTACCCTTAACTTATAACTCCATAAAATAATAACGTAACTTAATCGGGGATAAACTCTAAAATTAATCTATCACATAACAAATCACATCTTATCAAATAATTATACTCAAATTATTTTAATAGACTCAAACATTACATTTCATAAAAATCGAGATGTTACATTATCAATTAATTAATAAAACCCGTCATCAGTATTTATGAAAATTCGAGATGTTACACATATGGTACCTCTGTAGGTATGGTGCAAGAAAAAACCATAGCTCTTTATTATGAGACATCACACTAGCAATTTTACTTATGACACCATCCTTGTTTCATATGCATTCGTCAACATGAATCCATGTAGGACATATGAATCCACATCGATTCTTCTCATTTTTTTCATAATCCCATGTAAAAACCTAAAAACACAACAAGATGATAAATTAGAATATTGTAAACATAAGATCAAATATGTACTAATCATTGACTCACATCTGGAACCAAGCAATAATGGTATGATCGATCCAAGATTTGTTAACTAATGAATGTACGTCTTCACGAAATATCATAAACTCGAATGCTTGAGATCCAAAAACCCCGGGTTCGGCCTGAATAGAAATCCCTTGATTCGGATTCGGAAGGGACTCCCAACGCCTATATAGCGATTGTAATTCTTTCGGCCTCTTGATCAAAGTTTGTGCCAGAATCACACTCTTCAACGACAATGTTTACTTTTTGGGAGTCGTCTTTTTTCTCTTTCCATCCAACGACTTTGAGCCGCTTTCACACTCTTCTTTTCGGATCAGCATAGCTCTTCTGTCTATCTTGAGCCGCTTTCATATGCTGCCGAATTTCCTTTACCTTGTCCGCGGTTTGTTGCACAAGTTCCGGACCAGCAAACTGTTTCTCTCCGGCTTCTAACCAGCACACCGGAGTTCTGCATTTCCTACCATATAATGCCTCGAAAGGTGCTCTTCCAATACTGAAATGATAATTGTTATTATAAGCAAATTCTACTAAAGGCAAATGAGAATCCCAGTTAACTCCAAAATCTAACACACACGATCTAAGCATATCTTCCAAAGTCTGTATGGTTTTTTCACTTTGGCCGTCAGTCTGTGGGTGATAAACAGTACTTAGATTAACCCTTGTACCCAATTCTTCTTGAAGTGACTGCCAAAACCTGGAAGTAAATCGACTGTCACGATCAGACACAATAGACACCGGTATACCGTGTCGTGACACTACTTCATCAATATATAGCTTCGTCAATTTATCTATTGGTGATGCTTCTTTCATAGCTAAGAAATGAGCACTCTTCGTCAGTCGATCGACGATTACCCAAATGGTATCGTTACCTCTTTGCGTCTTTGGTAACTTTGTCACAAAATCCATGGTAATCTTATCCCATTTCCACTCCGGAATTTACAAAGATTGAAAACTTCCGTATGGTCTTTGGTGTTCTGCTTTTACTAACGAACAGGTTCCGCATTTCTCTACTATTCGTGCCACATCCACTTTCATAGCCGGCCACCAATAGTGCAGTTTCAAATCTCTATACATCTTGGTACTCCCCGGATGTATAGAATACTTCGATCTATGCGCATCCTCCAAAATCAACTCTCGATTTCCACCTATCTTTGGTACCCAAACACGGCCTTGGAACAACTTAATCCCTCGGCTATCTTCAGTCAGCTGAAGATGTTGCTTGCTCATCACTTCTTCTTTCAAGTTGCTTTCTAACAAAGCCTCCACTTGGGCAGTTTTTATTCTTTCAAACAAACTTGACATTACATCAATTCTGGCGTTTGTCGTTTTCACACACCCATTATACTCTTTTCTGCTCAAGGCATCGGCTACAACATTTGCTTTACCTGGGTGGTAATGCAACTCACAATCGTAGTCTTTCAACAATTCAAGCCATCGCCTTTGCCTCATATTCAGCTCTTTCTGATAAAAAACATGCTGCAAACTTTTATGATCAGTAAATAGTGTACACTTCGTTCCATAGAGATAATGACGCCACAGCTTTAAAGCAAACACCACAGCTGCTAATTCCAAATCGTGGGTAGGATAATTCTTTTCATGTTCTTTCAACTGTCTTGACGCATAGGCAATCACCTTACCTCGTTGCATCAACACGCATCCCACACCCATTTTCGATGCGTCACTATAGACTACCAAATCTTCAGTTCCTTCTGGCAGTGCAAGAATAGGAGTTTCACACAACTTCTGCCGTAAGGTTTTGAAAGCTGTCTCCTGCTTTTCGGTCCAAACAAACTTCACATTCTTACGAGTCAACATCGTCAGAGTAGAAGCAATCTTTGAGAAGTCTTTAATAAATCTCTGGTAATAACCTGCCAGACCCAAGAAACTTCTTATTTCAGACGCGCTTTTCGGAGTCTCCCAATTCATCATTGCTTCTATCTTTGCTGGATCTACTTTCACACCTTCCGATGAAATCACATGCCCGAGAAATTGTACTTCTTTCAACCAAAATTCACATTTAGAGAATTTTGCATACAATTTCTCCTTGCGTAACACTTCTAACACTTCACGAAGATGGCATTCATGATCCTCCCCATTCTTCGAGTAAACAAGTATGTCATCAATGAAAACGATAACAAACTTGTCTAGAAACGGTCGACACACTCTATTCATCAGATCCATGAATATAGCTGGAGCATTAGTCAACCCAAATGGCATCACGAGAAATTCATAATGCCCGTACCTTGTTCTAAACGCCGTCTTTGGAACGTCTTCCTCTCTTACCCGCACTTGGTGATACCCTGACCTTAGATCAATTTTGGAAAAGCATCCCGCACCGTGGAGTTGATCAAACAGATCATCAATCATTGGAAGCGGATACTTATTCTTAATCGTCACCTTATTCAGCTCCCGATAATCTATGCACATTCTCATAGTGCCATCTTTCTTCTTAACAAACAATATCGGGGCTCCCCAAGGTGAAGAACTCGGTCTAACAAAACCCTTGTCTAACAGCTCTTGCAATTGAGACATCATTTCTGTCATCTCAGCTGGCGCTAGACGGTAAGGTGCACGAGCTATCGGTGCTGCTCCAGGAATAAGATCGATGCGAAACTCTACTTGTCTTTCCGCTGGTAGACCTGGAAGATCATCCGGGAATACATCCGGAAATTCACGCACCACTTTGATATCTTGCACTTGTTTCTTTTCTAACTTCGTATCTATAACATAAGCTAGATAGGACCAACATCCCTTCGATAAACATTTACGCGCCTTTGCCACTGAAATCAACGGAATATCTCCTTTTTGCTTTTCTCCAAATATGAATACGTCATCTATATCGGTCATCGGAATTCGAAACAGCTTCTTTGCACACATAATTTCTGCCTGGTTATTGCTCAACCAGTCCATCCCCACAATAACATCAAATCCCCCAATTTCCATTAACAATAAGTCAATCGGAAATTCTGTTCCCTCTAACAAAATTTTACAATCGACCAAACTTTCACTAACCAAAGATCGAACCCCATTAGCTATCTCAACTACTAAGGTATCTCCTAACGTAGTGACATGCATAGCTAGCTTACGGTAGAACAACTTGGATACAAAAGAATAGATTGCGCCACTATCAAATAACACATGTGCAGGAATGGAGTTTATAAGGAATGTACCCGAGACAACATCTTTCGATCCTTTCGATTCTTCAGCAGTCATTTGGAAAGCACGCCCAGTTGGTTTAGGGATTACCAACTTCCTTCCCTGATCTCCCTCCTTCTTTAGCTTCGGACAATCTTTCCGAAAATGGCCCGGTTGCTTACATTCAAAACACACTGATCCCGGCATTGGGCAATTCACCGCTATATGCCCCGCCTTCCCACACTTGTAACATTCATTTCCACCCACTCGACACAAACCAAAATGTTTGCTTCTACATTTAGAACACCAACTTGGTTCCCTACGAGAGTCATAACGGATATTCTTGCCAAACAATCTGGTTTTCTAAGAAGATTCTGAACGACCTTCCCACTTTCTCTTTTCTCCCACATGCGCTTTCTCTTCTTTGTCTTTAGCGTACATCTCTTCTATCACTTTCGCTTCCTCGATCGTCTCCCTTAAAGTAGTAGCTTTTGAACTTCGGACCCTTGTCATCATATCCGCCGGTAAACCCTTCAGATAAGCTTTAATTTTGTCTTTCTCAACTGGAGCCACATGCCCCACTAGGTTCAGCTTCTCCATAAAGGATTCGGTATACTTTCTCACTGTCATGTTGCCTTTCTTGAGATTCCTGAACTCTTCCTCGATTCTATCCATTTCTGTTTCGTTACAATATTCTTCCAAAATCTTTGCTTTGAACTGTTCCCAAGTCACAGTATTCAGAATTGCCTCCGTCACAGATGATGACAGTACGTTCCACCAGGATAACGCGTTACCGCGTAACATTTGTGACCCAAATCTAACTTTAGACTTTTCATCATAGCACTCACAAGCCCGAAAGGCTTGTTCTATTTCTCTTATCCAGTTCATACAAGCCACTGGATTATCATCTCCTTTGAATTCCGACGGTTTACAGCCCAGGAAAGTTTTGTAGGAGCAGTTTCTTTCAACCCTTCTTTCCGTCTCCGGCCCTGGGTTACCAGTTGGATTAAACACACTGGTGTCAATTCCTATTCGCCTCGGTTCTGCACTTCGATCATTAAAAAATTTCATGAACATTTCTGCTTGTCTTCCCATAGTAGTGTTCACCAGTTCAGCTTGCCTTTCCATTGATGCATTCATCAATCGGGTTACATTATCCATTATGCGGCCTTCCATACTTGAATCCGATGGTGTTTGATCGACAGTACTGGCACCCCCTCGATGTACCTGATTTCGCATTCCTCCTAAAGAAAGAAAATCTGGTGGCGTCTCCTGAATTCCGCTTACTCCAGTTTGCCTTTCTCCCGTATCGTCTAACCAATTCCTATTCATAGAAGAATTTGGAGACCTCGGAGGTGTATTCACCATTGATCTAAATGAGCACAACAGAATACTCATCAGTAATGGTTTATACAACTAGACATACAATACGTACTTTACCGCTAATCAGTCACTTTAACAATTTAGAAACAGTAGCTAATTGAAATTGCGAACATATCATACATGAGAATTCTCATTACCATTGTTACAGTACTAACTTCGCGTATTTCTGTCGACTCTAAGACTACCCAGTCTTAGTACTTCTACCCATAACTCACGGATCATAACTTAATTCATCACAGCTTAAGTCTAGGTATCTCAAATTCATACCTAGTTCGCTTAAACTACTGCTCTGATACCATATTATAACACCCTAAAAACAGGGCCAATTTAAACTTTAAAAATTGCCACAAGTTATGATCGTAAAACTTCAAACTTCTATAACCTGAGGATCAAATGTAAAGGTTTTATATACAGTACAACTATTTCAAATAACCTATTAATCTAATCATACATCATAATCAGATTAATTAAGTTATCTAATCCTTTGTCCCAAAAGCCTCAAAAGTATAGCTAGATCCTCCGTTATCTCTAAGTTTGAGTCTTCCCAAAAGTTCTCTTCTCTCATTCCCGCTTACTTCCCGGAGCTTGTACCTGGTAAGAAAATTCAACTTGAAACATTAGGCTTTCACCTAGTGAGAATATTCAAATCAAATTAAAGTTAAACAATTAAAATCTCAACAGATAAAACAAACCTGTTCTCGCCCATCTTACCGTACAACAACTCCTTTCAATACTGGGAATCTACCCCACTCCCATACTATTCGTCTAGCCATAATATCACTATCAAGAGTTTACTATAAATCATCCCAGATTCAAAGTCATTACTCTTATCTAAGAAATTACAAGTCAAAACCTGTCTATTTCTTAATCCGGAAGTAGAGATTACAAATTACTTTATGCCTATCTCTAATCTTCCTTTCACAACGGGAAATCTCCGATCTTCCCTAAAAATGGAAATCTCTGATCTTCCATTCGAAATGGGAATTACAAATCAAAATCTGCCTATTCCACATTTCACGTTCTCACCATCTCAGAATCACTGACCCCAATGGGATTAATATATCGCGATACACAACAGGGGCCCTCACGATGATTCAAGATACGCTCATTTACTAGAAATTACATACCTTGGTCAAATGGCAAGTATTTCGGTTCCCATTAGACCGTACCCAGGTGCCCTACTATGACCGGATGCCTATTTCTAGCAATCGCCACACAATACATAAGTATTATTACCCTTACTATTATATGTGCATAACATACAATATATTCATCTCCAAAACATATTCTATTTATATAAACATTTATAAAGAATATTAATAGTCTTGACACCTCAACTTCTTAACTATCTCCTCATTGCATTTTAGTACGGGAATCAACATATCATAACTTTTAGTCATCTAATTGGACCCATTACTAATTAAGACGAATCCTTAATAACATGTTCAGACATACATATTATATATATATATATCTATTTCAATATTAATTGCTGAATTTTAAAGAGAGTTGAATAAACTCACCTGGTATGAAGTCACACTTCTTTTATTTCTTTAAAGACGTAGGAACTTCTGTCTTCACCACCACAGTTTACTGTAATAACCAATATACACATATACTGACATTAAATTACGGAACAGGACTCTCTAAAACTAAGAATCTTTATCATCTAAAAATCTTCGTCTTAAGTCGCAACCAACTAATATTAAAATCTCTTGTCGCAATGCACAGTGCAAGTCGCAATCAACTACTGCGACATGGTCACCATGTCGCAACCTTCTTTTACGATTTCAACCCCAAGTCGCAACCTTCTATTGCGACTTCAACACCAAGCCGCAACCTTCTATTGCGACTTCAACACCAAGTCGCAACCTTCTATTGCGACTTCAACACCAAGTCGCAACCTTCTATTGCGACTTCACATCCTTGTCGTTCTTAAGGCTGCGACATTCATGAATGTCGCAATGCACTGTTGCGACATGCTTGAATGTCTCAACCCACTGAAAATATCTAAAACCCAGATTTTATACTTTTAAGCTATGTTTGATTCTGTAAACATGCAGATATGTTTAACACTACTTAAAGAACATATCTATCCACCCAGATTTATCATAACATCCATAAATCATCAAAACTTATTTTAATACTCATAAAAACTTATGAACACCAAAATTCATTCTTTTAAACTATGCATATTTCTTACAAGTTGCAGATATTAAAGACTAATAATCATAACAATAATAATCAACTTAGATTATCATATTCTTCAAAATCATCTAAAAATCCTCAAAACCCATTTATAAACCCAACTTCCAAACTCATAAAAACTATAAACATAAAATGAAGGATTAGTAGAAGATATTTACCTTTTTTTAATTCCTCAGTCTACTCCCAATTCCAACTGAATAAAACCTGTTGTATATCTCCTTCTTTTCTTTCTTTCTCGATCTCACTCTCTCTCTCTCTTTTCCTCTGGACACCGTACACACACATCTACAATATAGACAAAAGTGAGGTTCTATCTCTCTCCCTCCTTTTGCCGTACCAAGACACCACCACATACAAACTATTCCTTTTTTTTTCATTCTAAATGCCACCTTTCCAACTTTTCAAAACAAAGTAAGGAGGTGATGACACCTTATTTGACATTTACTAAACTAGTCCTTCAGGTATCATTTAATGACACTTTATACTTCCAACTTATAAATTAAAATTAAAATTAAAGTTTACCCCTTAACTTATAACTCCATAAAATAATAACGTAACTTAATCGGGGATAAACTCTAAAATTAATCTATCACATAACAAATCACATCTTATCAAATAATTATACTCAAATTATTTTAATAGACTCAAACATTACATTTCATAAAAATCGAGATGTTACATTATCAATTAATTAATAAAACTCGTCATCAATATTTATGAAAATTCGAGATGTTACACATATGGTACCTCTGTAGGTATGGTGCAAGAAAAAACCATAGCTCTTTATTATGAGACATCACACTAGCAGTTTTACTTATGACACCATCCTTGTTTCATATGCATTCGTCAACATGAATCCATGTAGGACATATGAATCCACATCGACTCTTCTCATTTTTTTTTCATAATCCCATGTAAAAACCTAAAAACATAACAAGATGATAAATTAGAATATTGTAAACATAAGATCAAATATGTACTAATCATTGACTCACATCTGGAACCAAGCAATAATGGTATGATCGATCCAAGATTTGTTAACTAATGAATGTACGTCTTCATGAAATATCATAAACTCGAATGCTTGAGATCCAAAAACCCCGGGTTCGGCCTGAATAGAAATCCCTTGATTCGGATTCGGAAGGGACTCCAACGCCTATATAGCGATTGTAATTCTTCCGGCCTCTTGATCAAAGTTTGTGCCGGAATCACACTCTTCAACGACAATGTTTGCTTTTTGGGAGTCGTCTTTTTCTCTTTCCATCCAACGACTTTGAACTCTTGGCCGGCACCGAATGATGAATAGGCACATTTTTGGCCAACATAGGTTGTTGTGTGGAATTTCCTTCATCGTGTACCACATGTTGACTTTTGAAGGCCTATTAACAGGTTGGTAAGAAAATACATAACTAACTAAATCTTACTGCAATACTAGAGAAAGAGAAGACTAATGCATATATAACTGAGTGAGAACAATAGCGTCACACGGCCATTGGATAAAGGAGTTTCGTACTTCACCTAGTTCCCTCATTTCTTCATTCGGCACAGAAAGAGGATACTTTGCAAAATAACTTTTCACTTGGTCAACATGTACCTTCACGTAATTCTCCTTGACAAGGACTGAATGACATAATCCATTCCCTGGGACCCTCCCTTTTGCACATGGAACTTGTAGTTACCGTCTATTGCCAACAATTTGCAAGGAGCGGGTAACTGCAAATAAGTATATATGTAAGTAGTATGTATCTATACATGTAAGTATGTAAGCATATATGTATATGTATATGTATGTGTGTATGAGCTCAATTACCTGTACGCCATCAAATTCGTCGAGACAAGGCACTGAGCCACAACTACTCTTTCTCATCCCTGGACTTGGGCTTCCATCATGCGTGTCGTTATTCTTGGACGTTAGTTGCATGATCTTTTCAAGCTTAGCATCGAGCAACCTAGTTTTCTCATCCATCTCGGCACGATAGATCCTTCGATTCTCCTCAAACTCAACATTCAATAACTTTTTTTGTTCTTCACACTCGGCAGCAAAGTTCTTTCTCTTCTCCTCACACTCGATCTCAAAGTTCATCCTCTTCTCCTCCCAATCGATATCCAGGGTTTTTTTTTTTTTTTCTGAAATCCTCGGAATGGTCTTTTTCAAGCCTACTATATGGCTGACTCCCCTGGTGCGACATTGGTGCTCAGGTCCTAACACTGCTATAAGAACATCCTCCCCGGGCCCAGGGATCCAAGTTCCTTCTGAAGCCTGTCTATCTTTCTCAACCTGTTAATGCAAATAAAATGTATGTAATGATAATTATTAATAGACAATTTTCAATGAAACGTATAAATAAACTAAAGTATGGAACTTCCTCTTACAATCTTATCTGCTAATTCCTGAAGATATGTGGGGATCCTTAATGTCCGATCAGCTGCTCTAACTCTCCTTGCCAACAAATAATTCCTTGCCCGCTCATCCTGAATCTGAAATAGTTCTGTCGAGTAGTCTGCGTTCGTCATCTCTTTGGTCCAATTATCATGATTTGAACGATACCCACCTGCGCCTAATCGGGCCGGATTTGTGTTTAAAGCTGCATTTTTCCTCCCTTCTTCACTTTTCTCCTTAACATAAGAATAATAATGCAATTAAAACATGCCAGATAAAAGTTTAATGAAAATATGTATGTTGCAACAAACCAGGAATTCGTCTGTTGATTTCATGACACAGAATTCTTCCCATGTTTCTTTATCGAGATACGGGTAATCAGGACAAGGATTACGACCTTCCTTACGGTACTTGGTATTAAGGCTCTTCTTAAATACGTATGATATTTGGCATTAACATACATGAATAAAATATTAATACATGTTAACACATCTTGCATATCATACCTTGATAGCCAACCACAATAGATCCGTTATTTTTTTATCAACCTTGTCCCAAGATGGTTCAATGATAGAAACCATTGATCTTATGGTCACCCCTACCCAGCTACTAAATCTGCGTTCATATCTTCCAATAACCTCCTCGTGTTCATTGAACTCGAGACGCAAATCCGCGTTTCTTTTATGTTTCTTCAACAGGGTGACGCTTCTCTTACGCCTTTGTCGTGTCTGTTGTGTCGGCTGAGAACCATGGCTCCCCTCTGTGTTTCTTGGCAGTGAACCATGGCTTCCGTCTGTGTTGCTTGGTTGTGAATCCAGGGACTCCATGGGTATTGATGGGCCATTGTCGTCTGACATATCTGCAGAGAGGTATTTTTCTAGTTTAAAAATAAACTACATTTTAATTTTCCCGTTTGATGTTCTAAGATCATTGATTAATTAAAAGATAACCTTCATCCATCACCACCATATGCTTCTTTCTTTTTTTTTCTGCAACTTTTTACCATGGATATGGATTCATATAATCCAGTGTGATACAGTGAGATTCTGCCACAAGAACCTGCATTTATAAAACATTAACTTTGACTTTAAAGTTGAAGTATCATTAATCAAATGGAAATCTTTGACTGTAATCGCATAATTAACAAACAAATGTAGATAACAAATACCGATTACAAACAAAGACACACATGCATGACCTAATTAATTAATTAATTAATTAATATGACAAATAAGGATGAAAAATCAAGCTCAAAAAATTATAATCAACAGGCTATGGATATGATTGAAGCATCTATTGTACAGCAAACAACAATAATGCCATTGTTTAATGAAGTTCCCATTGTTTCCTCTATATAACTTACAATAATACCATATCAAGTATATATGAATTATAAAATCGTCATAATTTTAGCTTGAAACATGTCTAATCCCTCTATTTCCTATCTGGCACTAAACTCCATGGTTTCTTCCTTAATTTTCAATTCCATATTTTGTTCTTAACATCTAAAAACGCATAAAATCAATCAATAAGTAAAACTTAACGCTTAGCAACTTAGAACTGAATTACCAAGCTGTTTACTTTAAAAGACATTCATTGACGCAGCTGGATAATCGTAGTCAAAACACCGAGTATCGTGTTTTATAGGTATAATCCCTCCCAGATAAGCTAAAATAATAAATCTAAGATGCTAAGGGCTACCTATTGCATCATGATTGATAAGTACATAAAAACTTGCCACGAGGCCAAGATCATAACACAAACAGCTAGTTTCTCCATCCATTTAAACAGAAATATTGCTAGATTCGAGGTTAATCACAACAATCTTTAAATAAAATTTCGATTCATGTCTATGTACCTATTCCCTCGATTTCGACATAACTGCAGATAGATGAGACTTAATCCGGTGAGGAAGAAGATGAAGAGTACCTTATGATCCGGAGATGAACTTACACAACCTAAAATTGTAGAGAGAAGTAAGGTGTTCGCCGAGCAGAGAGGCCAATCGACGGGATTTAGCGGGAGAGGAGAAGGCAAAGTGAAGCCAATCGACGGTTCCTCATGAGCAGAGAGAAGAATGCGTTTCTGAAATTTGGGGATAGCTTTGGCGCCGATAGGTTTTAGCGGGATTTGGGCCAAAAACATTAAAAATATATAAAATAAAATAAAAATCTAAACATCATTTTATTTTAAATTGTTTTTAAATAGAGTATTTAGTCTTGATATCAACAAAATGACTTCCATAACAATTCACGTATTTACGTCAACACTTCAAATAAATCACTTGAATGAAAACGAAAAACACCTAACAAAGGTATAAAACTAATACCACATCATTAAATACTAAATATGAATTATTTTTATTAAAAAATAGCGGGACCGGGTACCCAGCGGGTAACGGTTCCAAAAATTTGAGAACCAGAACTGGAACCAGTCTTAATCGGTTCCGTATTTCAGGAACCGGAACCGGAACCAATCACATCGGTTCCGATTTTGAAACCGGCAGTTCCAGAGCGGTTCTGGTTCCAAAGGCGGGTACCCAGCTCCGATGCTCACCCCTATTAGGGGGCGTTTGATTCACAGAATGGAATTTAACTTCGAAGGATTTGGAATGGAATGTGACCACGCGTTTGGTTGGCAGGAATTGGAATTGAATCTCGTAAAAGAATTGGGATTTGCATGTGTCTAGGGGTGGCAATTGTGAAGACGATAGTAATGGCGTGGTGGTGTTGGGGATTGGGAAGGTTGTTGACGTTTGTGATGGCGATAGTACTGGTGTGGTGGTAGTGGGTGGATGGGGTGGGATATGGGTGGTTGGGGTAGGGGTGCGAGATTAACACTCGAACATGCTGCAACTGAGGGATCACCAGACAACTCTCACTCTAAAGAGATCGGGGGCATACCACAATTCTTCTTGGAGGAGAGTTGGTTTGCCCGAGCGACTAATCTTGCCATTGTTGGATATAGTGTCCAGAGTCATTAACTATTGGTAATATTTCTAATAATAGCAGGGTCCTTTTGGGTTGCCCTTAAGACCCAAAATAAACAATCAGAAGAATTAAAGGGAGTTAAAGCAATTAGTTCAATTGATGATAAGCTGCAATATAATTAATTAGATTAATTATATAAAGTGCAGGGGTTAAAATAGTTTTAACAAGCTTATCGGTTCAAGGGGGCTAAGTGTAAAATAGAGGGTTATAAATAAACTGCTAGGGGTTAAACCCTAATGAGTTTTTTTTTTCCATCTCTCTTGGAGCCGTCGATCTCCCTTCTCCCTCTCCCAAAATCGTAAACCCTAATTTAGGGTTTAGTGATTAAGCATCTTCCTGTTGTTGGTATTTTGGTGTTCTTAAGTGTGAGCCACTAGAGGGATTCATACTATTGGTCCTTAACATCCAAGAAGCGAGATCAAAGGTTTGATTCATCATTGTGGTTTTCGACAATCGCAATAAACAAGTAAGTGTTCTTGATTCAATCTTTTGTAGTTAATTATCTAGAACGCATGTATTCATATAGGTTGATAGTTTGTATAACCATTGATGATAAAATTAAAATATGCTTCCGTTGCCTATATCATGTGGTTGTATGTTCACTCAAAACCTTACAGTGGTATCAGAGCCATTGTTCTTAGATATTATCTCAAAAGTGTTTCAATTTGATTTGCAAAACTGTTTATGTTGGATTAGGGTTTTGAGGCTACAAAATCGATTTCAATTTTTTGTGGCCATTGGATTGCTTAATCCCTAAGTTAGGGTTTCATGGTCATAACCTCAAAACATAATTTTTGGAAACTAATTTTTACTTGCATAAAAAGTTTGTATTATTAGCGATTAAGTTTTATCGAAATCCCTAAAGGGTATATGGTAGTCGTTTTTTATGCAATGTTATACCCTAATTGGTTTTGGCTAGTTTCCTAACTTGCCTAAAACACAACAATAAACAATTTTGGCAAATATTGAATAGATAATCTTACATATTATCTTATCTTATATAAATATATTTAGGTTGAATAAGATTGTAAGATAAACATTAACATTACTTATATAGTGAATATAAATTGTATGTCAAATATTTACATTAATTATTAGCATGTGTCCTCACATGTTTAATTGGAATTAATTATGGAAACAATTATATTAATTATTGAATGTGCTCTCACATGGTTAATTGGAATTAATTAGATAATCATAATTTTAAATTGTTTAAAATTCCATTCAATCTTATCTTATATAAATATATTTAAGTTGAATAATATTGTAAGATAAACATTAACATTATTTATATATAGTGAATATAAATTGTATGTCAAATATTTACATTAATTATTAACATGTGTCCTCACATGTTTAATTGGAATTAATTATGGAAACGATTATATTAATTATTAAATGTGCCCTCACATGGTTAATCAGAATTAATTAGATAATCATAATTTTAAATTGTTTAAAATTTCATTCGATTGATTTATATGAAAACGATTATATTAATTATTAAATGTGCCCTCACATGGTTAATTAGAATTAATTAGATAATCATAATTTTAAATTGTTTAAAATTTCATTCAATTTATTTATATATGTATTAGACCTTAATTATATATATAAAATTAAATTATACATTGATAGTCAAACCGAGACTAGGCGTACTCACTATAAGCACTCTAAGGGGGTTTAAGGAGGTTACCTATAATATTGTTGCCGAATGAGTCAATGGTTTTTAAAACGCCCTGCGTTACCATGCTCACCGCCTCTTGTGTGGACTAGTGGAATTACCGAAAAGGTTTGATAGGTCAATGTGACAAGTTAAAAGTATTAACTATGAAGTATAAAAACAAAATACCGTTTAGATATACTAAGAAATGTGAAAGTCTTATGCTACCCATGAAAAGAATACACATATTCTTATAGTTTGTTAACGGAGCGTGTGCGGTTTGCCAACACGTTAATGTGAAACTATAGTCGAAAATGACGTGGCGCTCGTGATTCTCAAGCGTACTTGAGCCGAGGGGTCCATGTGTTCTTGCATGGTCGATTCACCATCTAGTTTGTGATCCTCGGCATCCCAGTCACAAATAGAAGATAAGCATAGTCGAGATTAACATGCCATTGACATAAGTCGGTGAATCTCAAAAGAACTAGGAGTTTCATAGTGAATGAAATTAACAAATAGCATTTGTTTACCTAAATAACTTTATGATGTGATTACGGCATCCCTTTTCACATCATAGAGTAAAATATAGATCCTAGCCTTGTTAAATAATTTTGGATAATTGTTTTTAAAGGTTAAATTTCAAACTAACTAAAATAAAACTATATCTACAGATGGCTGAAATTATTCCTCATCCTCCTCCTCCTACTCACTCAACATCCAACCTTATGTTACTCTCTATCCTAAGTAAAGATAAGCTGACTGGGCCAAATTACTTGGATTGGATTCGTGCCTTGAGAATTGCCTTGAGGTACGAAGACAAAGAGTATTTGCTCGACGAGGATCTTCCTATACTTAATGATGATGCAAGCCCCAAAACAGTAACTGAATACAATAAGCAATTCGCGGAATCCACAAAAGTCGCGTGTCTCATGTTGGCGTCCATGTCCCCGGAACTTCAAAAGAGTTTCGAGAACATGGGGGCGTTTGAACTAAATGAGCAGCTTCGTGAAATGTTTCAGGAGCAAACGAGGCAAAAAAGGTTCCAAGTCGTAAAATCGCTTATGGAATGTAAGCAACAGGACGATGCCCCTGTATGTGCGCATGTGCAAAAGATGAAAGCATACATTGACAGGTTAGGCAATCTAGGTGTCGATTTCCCAAGAGAGCTTGCCATTGACATGGTGCTAAACTCTCTTAGTGGGGCATATAAACAGTTCATAGTGAACTTCAATATGAACAATATGGACAAGACCTTGATGGAACTTCATGGCATGTTGAGATTTGCTGAAGCAAGTATGGGTAAGACCCAAATTGCTCACTCAACTGCTCCCGTCCTGGCCATTAGGGAAGGTGGCTGTAAGAAGAAGAAAGTTTCTCATCCCAAAGGGAAGGGAAAGGCTAAAGTTGTTCCTCGCAACAAAGGCCTTAAGAGAAAAACTGATTCTTCTGACATACCACCCATAAGTGACCCTAAAGAGGCCATATGCTTTTACTGTCAAGAAAGGGGCCATTGGAAGAGAAGCTGCCCAAAATATCTGGAGGAGTTGAAAATGAACAAGGTCAAAGGGTGTGGCACCTCAGGTTTTTTTACAATTGAACTCCATAGTACTTCGATTTCTAACTCTTGGGTCCTTGATACGGGATGTGGTACTCACATTTGCTCTAATTTCCAGGGACTAAAGGGAAGTAGAACGTTGAAGCATGGGGAGCTGAATCTGATCATGGGAAACATGATGACTGCCGCTGTTACCAAGATTGGAGATTTTGAGCTCATGCTTAGTAGTGGTTTGTCAATAAAGTTATTAGATTGTTGCTACTCGCCAGAAATGGCTCGAAACATTATTTCTTTTCATGCATTGTACAAGGATGGTTTTGAATTTCAATTTGATAATAATAATGGTTGCATTTTGGTTTATAAATATGGTTGATTTTATTTTAAAGTCTCTCCTTGTAATGGTGTGTATGAAAGTGTGATTTGTGTTGGTAGAAATAATAATAACTTAACTCTAAATGTTGGTTCCTCCAATAGTGAATTGGATAAATCGTTGTTATGGCATCATCGTCTTGGCCACATAAACAAGAAACGCATCGCCAAGCTCCAATCGGATGGGATCTTGGAACCATTTGGCTTAAAGTCGGATGGAGAATGCAAGTCTTGCTTACTTGGCAAGATGACAAAAGCACATTTCAAAGGAAAAATGGAAAGGGGTAAGGATCCGTTGGACTTAATCCACACAGATGTATGTGGACCGTTCAGATCTGCCACGAGAAACGGTGAGAGATACTTTGTTACCTTTACTGACGATTTCAGTAGATATGGATTTATCTATTTGATGAAAAACAAGTCGGACACCTTTGAAGTGTTCAAAGGATTCAAAAACGAAGTAGAAAACCAACCGGGCAAGAAGATCAAGATGCTTCGGTCCGACAGGGGTGGAGAATACTTGAGTCATGAATTCTACGACTATCTAAGGGATTGTGGAATAGTTCCGCAATTATCTCCTCCCAGAACACCACAACTCAATGGTGTTGCTGAGAGAAGAAATCGAACGCTACTTGATATGGTTTGGTCCATGATGAGTCGTGCTACACTTCCAATATCGTTCTGGGGCTATGCCTTAGAAACTGCAGCTCATATCTTAAACCTCGTTCCAACTAAGAAGGTTGCAAAAACACCTCTGAAGTGTGGACTGGGACTCGTCCCTCGTTAGCACATATAAAGGTCTGGGGTTGTGAAGTCTTCGTTCGGCGCGAAACTAACGACAAGCTAGAACCTAGAGCAGAGAAGTGTCGGTTCATTGGTTATCCCTACAAATCCTTTGGATATATATTTTACAAACCTTCTGAGAACAAAGTGTTTGTAGATAGAAGGGGAGTCTTCCAAGAAAGGGAGCTCATTTCCAAAGAGGATAGTGGGAGCAGTATTGATCTTGAAGAAATTCAAGAAACAACCAATGATGAACCTGTAGTTGACACTAGCCCTCAACATGAGGTTGAACCACCTGTTGAGGAAACAGACATACCTCCACCACCTCTTCGCAGAACTAGTAGAGATAGTAGAGCTAATCAATCTCCTGATTTTTATTATGGTTTTCATATTACAAAGGAAGGAGATACACTAGTCAATGATAAAACATTTGATAGTGCGGATGAGCCATCCAACTATAAGGAAGCGATGGCAGGCCCTGAGGCTGCCAAGTGGAAAGAGGTCATGGAGAGCGAGATTCAATCTATGTACGATAACCAAGTTTGGAAATTGGTTGATCATGCACCAGGTCGCAAGACAGTTGGGTGTAAGTGGATCTTCAAAAAGAAGACCGACATGGATGGGAATGTGCACACATTCAAGGCTAGACTGGTTGCGAAAGGTTACACTTAAACTCAAGGGATTGATTATGATGAAACCTTCTCACCAGTAGCAAAGATTAAGTCTATCAGGATATTACTTGCCATAGCTGCATTTCATGACTATGAAATATGGCAAATGGATGTAAAAACCGCTTTCCTCAATGGGAAACTTGATGAGGATGTGTATATGGCACAACCTGAAGGTTTTATACATACCGAGTATACAGATAAGGTGTGTAAGCTTGAAAGATCCATTTATGGACTTAAACAAGCGTCTCGTAGCTGGAATCTTTGTTTTCATGAAAAGGTCAAGGAGTTTGGATTTTCTCGAAGCGAAGATGAGTCATGCGTATATGTTAAGGCTAGTGGGAGTAATGTTGTATTTCTAGTCTTGTATGTTGATGACATACTACTCATAGGAAACGATATTCCGATGTTGCAAGATGTAAAGGTCTGGCTCGAAAAATGTTTCGCTATGAAAGATTTGGGAAATGCAGCATACATACATGGAATAAGAATTTATCGAGATAGAACCAAGCGTTTAATTGGACTTAGTCAAAGTACATACTTGGATAAGATATTGAAGAAATTCAATATGAGTGAATCCAAGAAAGGGTATTTGCCCATGCAACATGGCATAAGATTGAGTAAAGATCAATGTCCCAGCACTAGTAAAGAACTGGACAGAATGAGTCGAATTCCATATGCATCTACTATAGGATCGATCACGTATGCCATGACATGTACTAGACCTTATGTCTCATTTGCTTTAAGCGTGGTGAGTAGAGTGCCGACTGAAGAGAATCCGGCGGATCCTTTCACGAAAGCGTTAACTCGACCCAAACATGAGTATGATACTGAAGCCATAGGTGTTAGAATTATCAATATACCTTGAATGTTTTAGTCGTTAGTTTGATGTATTGAAAACGTAATAAATTGTATTTGATTTGGAGATTATTATATAGAGATTATAATATATGCTGGATTGCGTCCATTTACATTTAATTTATTATCGTGTTTTCGTTTTGCATGTTTAGAACCAACTTCCTAAGTATTAATTTACTTAAACCTCCACAGTCAGTCATACTCCTGGAAGTAAGTAGTGATTCAAGACTGTCATGGAGTGTTAGAAGCATAGATAATGCAACTAACACTCATGAGTACCTAATAGTGATTTGGGTATTGGAACAACCCGCACTCAAAAGTTTACTTCATGGATTAAGTCAGAGTAATTTTGAGATGATAATATTTTATGTTCTTCAAACGGAGATACATAGAGTTTTGCTCTATGATTCTGTTATGCTTTGGTGTGCTCCAACGCTGACCGTAACTGGCAGCTATACAGGGTATGTCCATGTATAATATGATGAGTAGAAATGAACTGTGTAGTCAAAGTTTATTTGTTCCTTCTGCCTAAACAGGAGAAGCGATATCCATGGGCCCCTCGATGATTTGGTGTTGACATTAAGTGTTTGGCCAAACCCTGACTAGAATTGATGTGTTCAATTGAGTAGTCTGATGAATTCAACACATATCGGAAATCGGGAAACATAATCTTGATCCATGAGATAGACATTTATCCATGTCTCAGGTTCATATGATATGTTGTAGAACAAAGGAACATTAAATCACTTATCTTAGGACCGAATCTTTATCAGAGTTCGGCAGCTGCATTGGATGGCTTGCTCTCTGCTGATTATTGAAAGTGTTAAAACCAAATAGAGTTAATAACTTGTCCAAGTGGGAGACTGTTGGATATAGTGTCCAGAGTCATTAACTATTGGTAATATTTCTAATAATAGCAGGGTCCTTTTGGGTTGCCCTTAAGACCCAAAATAAACAATCAGAAGAATTAAAGGGAGTTAAAGCAATTAGTTCAATTGATGATAAGCTGCAATATAATTAATTAGATTAATTATATAAAGTGCAGGGACTGATTGGTTAAAATAGTTTTAACAAGCTTATCGGTTCAAGGGGGCTAAGTGTAAAATAGAGGGTTATAAATAAACTGCTAGGGGTTAAACCCTAATGAGTTTTTTTTTCATCTCTCTTGGAGCCGTCGATCTCCCTTCTCCCTCTCCCAAAATTGTAAACCCTAATTTAGGGTTTAGTGATTAACCATCTTCCTGTTGTTGGTATTTTGGTGTTCTTAAGTGTGAGCCACTAGAGGGATTCATACTATTGGTCCTTGACATCCAAAAAGCGAGATCAAAGGTTTGATTCATCATTGTGGTTTTCGACAATCGCAATAAACAAGTAAGTGTTCTTGATTCAATCTTTTGTAGTTAAGTATCTAGAACACATGTATTCATATAGGTTGATAGTTTGTATAACCATTGATGATAAAATTAAAATATGCTTCCGTTGCCTATATCATGTGGTTGTATGTTTACTCAAAACCTTACAGCCATTGCGTATTCTTATGTATGAGTCATGCGGGTGCTAGATACAGAGGCGCATAATAGATCAATATGAACATTATGAGTTGTAATAAAACCAGTTGGTGATACCTTCTTCTCAGATAAGGGTGGGTTGGATGGCGGTTGTGGAACGACAGTAGTGACGGTAGTAAATGTTGGTTTGCGATTGTGGCAACACGATGGTGGTGATGTCAGTGAAGGTTGGTTTGGGCGGGGTGAAGGGGTGGGTGGTACAGGTGGTTGTGGTGAAATGATAATAATAAGCATTGGTGGTGACAACGAAGGCGTTGGTGGTGGTAGCAGGGGTGGCTGGGGGTTGAGGGTGGGGTGGTTGTGTTGGTAAATTGGATGCAAAGATTATTTTTGTCCTTTTATTACAAAGTTATTAAATTTGTTACATTTTCCAATAAACTGAATTCAATTCTTTCGGTTATGCTAATAAATTGAATTTAATTCTTTCAATTATGCCAACAAATTATCAAATCCCTCAACTGCGAAATTCCGTGGAATCCAATCAATTCAATCAACGAACCAAACATCAAGGAACTTAGTCATAAAACTTTGTCATTCCATTTCATCAAATTCCTTTATATTCCGCAAACTATATGCCCCTCACGGTTTGTGGATGGAATCCCCCAAGAAGGGTTATAATGGCCATTATCACATATAATTATCCTGAGTGTATTCTAATCATTACAAGTTGCTTTTAGATTAGACGCATTGAACATATATGTCACCGTGACCAACTTTTATTCGGAGCCGTTGCAGCCAAAGTGATGCTTTCATCAGGTCGGAATCCTTTACGTATAAGTATTTCCTTCTTTTCTTCTTGTTTACATTTTTAAGCTGTAATGAATGTGTCTCGCCTTCCGCTGATCTGACAAAGTATTCATAGATAATATAAGGACATGGAGTCATAAGGTGAGGTTAAAATGGTGCGTGTTAACGATGCCCCAAAGGATATGGCTTTATATGTACTCGTAAGGATGGACACTGTTGGTGATTTTAGTGAAATCATCGGTTAATTTTATGTAATTGGATTCACAAAGATAATAATGGGGTTGGTAGCTAAGCTATAACATGAGTTAGGAGGTGTGGAGTGCACACTCGTGAAAGCTAATTAGAACCCGAGATTGTTGGACGGTTAAGATTGGCGAGTTACAAAGAGGTTTTATGAACTGGGTGTCGGGGCCAGTACTGGCGCCAGTGTACTGGCGCCAGTTGACTGGCACGGAGACTAGTTCCAGGTTCTGTTAAGTTTGCTGGCACGGATGGCGGCACCAGTTGACTGGCGCGGAGACTGGTGCCAGGTTCTGTTAAGTTTGCTGGCACATATGGTGGCACCAGTTGACTGGCGCGGAGACTAGCGCCAACTTCTGGAGTCGTTCATGGGGCCGGTTGTGGCACCAGTTGACTGGCGCGGAGACTGGTGCCAGCTTCTGGAATGTTTCCTTCAATTTTGTAACCGCCAACATTAAATCCACAATCAATCTCATTTAATGAGAAATTATTATCAGTATTAATATAGGGTCGGTTACGATTCTCAAGGTGTTTAAATAGGATCGATTTCTGCCTAAATCGATACCGAGAATTGAGATTATCCTCGAGTGAATTTCGTGATACCCGGGCAGAATAGGGTCGAAATATCACTTAAGGAAAGCGCGCTCTCACGCGATCTCATTTTCTTTATCCAAGTTCTAATCACTCTGTTTCTCCCTCGATTTTCTGAAACTCCCCAACAATCTTAAGTGATATTCCGTTCATCGTGAGAGAGATGGCGAGTGATCAATCCGTGAGAGATATGACGACCAAGTTCACCAAACTTGAGAAGTTCGAAGGCGTTGATTTTTTAAGATGGCAGAAGAAGATGCACTTCTTGTCGACAACGTTGAAGGTCGTGTACGTGCTAAGCATTCTGATACCGGAGGTGATGGAAGACGAGACATTGGAGAAGACCCGGCGTCGCGGCAAATGGGAGAACGACGACTACATCTGTCGTGGCCACATCTTAAATGGTATGTGTGACTCCCTTGAGTCCAAATACACGGCGGAGGATGCTTCTAGTAAGAAGTTCCTCGTTAGTAATTTTAACAATTACAAGATGGTGGACTCAAGGCCTGTGATGGAGCAATACAATGAGCTCCTACGCTTTCTCGGCCAATATGCTCAACATAATATGAAGATGGACGAATCCATCTCCGTATCGAGATTATCATGTGAACTAAATTGAACTTTATTTCTTTTGTATCTTATTACACAAGAGTGGAAACATCAGTGGAAACGTAACTCAATATCATTATAATAAAATAGATTTGTTATTGATTAGAATAGTACTTCTTCATGTTATCCCTCTTTGCTCCTTCCCTGAGATACATACATGAAATACGTAAGCTTTAAGTTGTAGTGAGCAATTATTGTTTCATGAATAAACAATTTTCATAAAATTTATCAATTTGTGAATGATAATTCACTAAAACTCTTATCTTGCATAAAAAAAACTCTTTTGGGATCTCACTTGTGACATGTAAGTATGTCATACTAGTCTTGAGGTTTGCTAACCCCGGGGTCCATAAAGGCTGCCCCGTAAGGTCCGTTTTCAAGAAGTCCCTTCATGTAATATTTATGGTCATACATAACATGCATAAAACTTTCATGACTTGTACAGTTAAAATGCATATATCTTGCCTATATAAATGTATCCCCGTTTCATATATAAAGTAAACATGCCAAAACATCTTATCAAATTCTTCATAATGCATAAATACATTTATATAACATATATGTATCTCACTAAATCTCATAACATACTCACCTTGTTTTGCGCTTAGCTATTCAATTGATTTCTCATTTCGGTCTTGGTATTGTTTTGAGAGTCTTTTCTTTCTTTAGTATGGGAATAATGGTTTCATTTCAACTACTATTTATAGGTGGTTACAATGCATTAACTACTTGTTCTTTTTGTTCTCATGGTTGTACTCTTATGAGAGTTTAACACCTCGTGCTTAAGGTAAAAGAATCTTGACACATCATGTTTCTAGTCCTCACAAGTCATAACTAGCTTGCTTTGTCATGCTTACTAGCTTGCTTTGTCATCAATAACTTTGCCACCATGTGCCTCTATCTTTGACAATGTTTTGTAAGGCTTATGTGTCCGGCTTTGTCATATATTTATGTTTGATTTCCCATGCTTTGCCATGTAATCTACTTGTGTTCTAAAATATGATGATTTAAAGATGCTAAAGTTGTTGGTGCCTTTTTAGCGCACTTAATTGACCATACCACTTGTATTTAAGGTTTAAAACATTGAAATCTAACAAATGTAGAAACTAGGGTGTTTCAAAAGTACAAAGAGCAAAGACTAAGAAAATGATAATACATCATCTAAGAAAATTGTTGTACCAATATCAGCAGTTGTACTTTTAGTATTGACATGTGAGTGGGCATCAGACATCATCTAAGAAAGTTGTTGTACTCTGATATAAGATTGTATTCGAGTAGGTTCTATACTAAAGACTAAAGTAAAACTCTAAAAGGGTAAAAAAGAAATTAGAAGTAGAAAAAGATCAAATTACGTGCAGGATGATGATGTTGCTTGGTGGATCGACTCAGGTGCTACGAGTCATGTGTGCAAGGATCGTCGTTGGTTCACCTCTTTGGAACCGGTTGAAGACAGATCAATGCTACACATGGGGAACGAGTCGAGTGCTCCCATTCTTGGACGTGGCTTAGTTAGGCTAGAGTTTAGTTCTGGCAAAATAATTGAACTTTTAGACGTTTTGTTTGTACCACAAATTCGAAAGAATTTTGTATCCGGTAGTGTCTTGAATAAGTTAGGATATAGGCAAGTTTATGAGTCCGACAAGTTTATCTTGTCAAAAGGTGGATCTTTTGTAGGATTCGGTTATATGTTGAATGATATGTTTATGTTAAATTTAAATAAAAAGAATTTTGTTTCAAATTCTGTTTATGTTGCAAATGACAATTGTGTTGATTATAATTTATGGCATGCAACGCTTGGTCATGTGAATTTTAAACGAATGGTTGAAATGTCAAAAGACGGTCTTATTCCGGCCTTTGATATTAAAACCGAGAAATGTAAAACTTGCATGTTAACAAAGATCACTAGGCAACCTTTTCCTAACGTGAAAAGGGACTCGTCGGTGCTTGAGTTAATTCATAGTGACCTTTGTGATTTGCATTCAACTCCGTCTTTGGGTAATAAAAAGTATGTTGTCACTTTTATTGACGACGCTTCACGGTTTTGCTATGTATTTTTGTTACACTCAAAAGATGAAGCGTTGGACAAATTTAAAATTTATAAAACGGAGGTTGAATTGCAAATGAATTGCTTTATAAAATGTTTACGCACCAATCGTGGTGGGGAGTATTACGACCCCATGTTTTTCCAATCCGTAGGAATCATTCATGAGACTACGGTGCCTTATACACCACAACAAAATGGTGTGGCGGAACGGAAAAATAGAGTTCTCAAAGAAATTGTGAACTCTATGTTATCCTACTCGGGATTGAGTGATGGATTTTGGGGTGAATCCATGCTAACGGCTTGTTACTTGTTGAATCGAGTTCCCAATAAAAGGAACAAGATTACCCCGTATGAACTTTGGTTCAAGAAAAAGCCTAACTTGAGTTATATTCGAGTTTGGGGTTGTCGGGCGGTTGTTCGACTACCCGAACCCAAAAGGAAGACTTTGGGTGAGAAAGGTATTGATTGCATCTTTGTTGGATATGCCGAGCATTCCAAAGCATATAGGTTCTATGTTATTGAACCTAAGGATTCTATAGAGATTCACACCGTTATAGAATCGAGAGATGCATTATTTGATGAGACTAGATTCTCTTCAATACCTAGGCCGAAGGACATAGTTCCAAGTACTAGTGGAACTAGTGAGGTTGAAGAACAAGCAATTGCCGAATCTCTGATGCTTCGAAGGAGCAAAAGAGGAAGGATTGAAAAATCCTTTGGTCCCGATTTCCATTATACTTGGTAGAGGGATCAATAGATGAGATTGGATCTTAATTCCTTTACTGTTATAGTATTGAGGAGGATCCAAAATCATTTGATGAGGCTATGAAGTCTCAAGATGTTGCTTTCTGGAAAGAAGCAATAAATGATGAGATGGACTCCATCATGGGGAATAATACTTGGGTATTATCGGACTTGCCACCGGGTTGTAAACCTTTGGGATGCAAGTGGATCTTCAAAAGGAAGATGAAAGCGGATGGATCAATCGACAAGTTCAAAGCTCGATTAGTAATCTAAGGCTTTAGGCAACGGGAAGGCATCGATTATTTTGATACCTATGCCCAACTCGGATGAAGCGGTGTCACAACTCGAGGACTCAAAGGCTATTGGATGCTTGATGTATGCCATGACAAGCACTAGGCCGGATATCGCTTTTGCCATAGGAAAGTTGAGTAGGTTTACTAGTAATCCTAGTATTCATCATTGGCAAGCGATAAGACGAGTATTCAAATACTTGAAGAAAACCATTGATTATGGTTTGTCATATGTCGGGTTTCCTTCGATATTGGAGGGATATTCGGATGCAAGTTGGATTACCAACTTAGAAGATCACTCTTCTACGAGTGGTTGGGTGTATTTGCTTGGGGGAGGTGCCATCTCATGGGCTTCCAAGAAGCAAACTTGCATCACGAGTTCGACTATGGAGTCGGAATTTGTGGCATTAGCCGCTGCCGGTAAAGAGGCGGAGTGGCTAAGGAATTTGGTCCATGAAATTCGGTTATGGCCGAAACCAATATCACCCATTTCTATCCGTTGTGATAGTGCGGCTACTTTGGTTAAAGCTTATAGTCAAGTATATAATGGCATGTCTAGACACTTAGGTGTTAGACATAGCATGATTCGTGAGCTAATCACGAATGGGGTGATTTCGGTTGAATTTGTTCGGTCACAACAAAATTTAGTGGACCACTTGACGAAGGGGTTAGCTAGGGACTTGGTTCACAAGTCGGTGATAGGGATGGGATTAAAGTCCATCTAAATCTCTAACAGTGAGATACCCAATTCCCTTCTAATACAACGTTAGAAGTTGAATTCAATGGGAAAGCTCACTCTAAGGGTGCGTTTGGTTTACGGGAATGGATTGGAATGGATTGGATTTGGATTTCAAAGCCATTTCAATCCCACGTTTCCATAGAATTTGGAATTGGAGGGTTTTGAAATCCTTGGATTTTTTGTTGAAATCCCATGTCTGATGGATTTTGAAATCCTTTGGTGAAGGCTGGGATTTGAAATCCAATCTGGATTGGATTTCATGAATAGAATTTAGGTATTTTTTTACTTCTCATGTTTGATGATGATGATGAGGGAGAGCATGTGAGGCATGTTTATGAAGTACTTATATGGTTTATTGAAATCCAATCCATTCCAATCCATTCCCATAAACCAAACGCACCCTAAGTGATTGGAGCACAAGATGATCATCCCACGGTATGTGCTCGGTACTACAAGTGAAGGAGGTAATTGTTCTTTTGTAAAAATGCATGTGCATGTGCATGATGAAAGGAACTACCTATATGAGTGTGAAGTGTGGCCGCTTCAAGAAGCTTGGACTTGGCTTTGATGCACTCACGAATTGTAATAACCAGGTATTTTATTTAATTTAAATATGAAAATTTTATAAGTTTATATGGGTATTTTAAGGAGTAAGAAGTTAAGGGGTAAGTTTTAAATTTTTAATAGAAGTTAGGGGTATATTTTGTTAAGTGGAACAAGTTTAAGGTTTATTTGGTATTTGGGTGACACCTCCTGTTAGCCAAAACCGACTTTAATTCTATTATGATGAGGTGTCTCCTTCTTAACACTATTAACAAAAGTGTTAGTGTGTGTATGTGTGGTGTATTCGGCTGAGAGAAGAAATCGAGAGGAATCAAAAAGGAAAGAAGGAAATTAAGAAGGAAGATCAATACCTAATCTACTGGAGAAGTTCTTAAATAGCTGTATAATCAGAAGGTAAGAATCCTATATCACCTCATCTTTATGTATACTAGTTCTTAAAAGTTTTACTATAAGTTGTGGATGTGGGTTTTGGTAATTTTAGGAAGTTATGGCAATTTTGGGTTTGGAATAGTGTTCTAATGGTAGTATAAAACATATCTGCAAAGTAGCATAAACATGCATAGTATAAAACTGCAAAAAAGCTGGGTTTTAGGATGAAACAGTAGACTGAGACATTCATCGAAGTCGCAATAGACGACTGCGACATTCAACGAAGTCGCAACAGTTGGTTGCGACTTGGCATTGAAGTCGCAATGGTCGTTTGCGACTTAGCTTGAAATCGCAGTAGTTGATTGCGATTCGAGTTTGGGATCGCAGTAGTTGATTGCGACTCCAGGGTGGAATCGCAATAGTGGGTTGCGACTCCAGGGTGGAATCGCAATAGTGGGTTGCGACTCCAGGGTGGAATCGCAATAGTGGGTTGCGACTTCAGGGTGGAATCGCAATAGGAGATTGCGACTTGGTACTGTTCATTGCGATTTGAGTCGAGGATTTCAGAACTTAGAGACTTCTAGTCTTAAAAGGAAATATTTGTATTCATGTGGTACAGATTCCGTGAACCGGGACTGAAGGAATCGGAGAGCTCAATAAAAGCGTGGAAGGGTTTTTGGAACTAAGATAATCAAGTGAGTTTTCTTTAAAAGGTTTACAAATGGAATACATATATGTGATGAAATGTAATATGGTGCATATAGTGTTTATATGAATATTACATTGTATGAGTACTAATTGGCCGGGCTTAGGACCGGTGAAAGTTGGCTGTACAGAGGGACAGTGGTGTTGGCTGTATTTAGTACATCGGTGTAAATTAATTAATTGGCTTGCTACCAATTAATATGGCCTAGGAAAAGAAAAGAGAAAGAGATGGAAAGATACATGCTGCATGAGTCATATTTGGTATTCTTATGGGAATTATGTGCAAATGTTTTCTTTTACTAACGGGGATTTTTCTCACTAGACCTCAAGGTCTAACCCTCATTTTTGTTTTAAAATATGTATTCCAGGTCACGGAGCAAACAAAAGACTATGATAGAGTTTCTCATGTTTAGCTTTTGTGGATGTTGAATGTCTATGAAGATTTCAGTTACTTTTAGTAGTTGTTATGTATTTTACTTTATTCGAAAAAGTTTGTACTGAAAGACCTTAATGGTAGAATTTAAGGGACCGTATTTGGATTATGATATGTTATTTTGTGGTGAAATATATGTAATTTGTATGTTGGGATTAAGGGATGTTACACGAATGGATAAGGACACATGGCCTGTATAGTGTCAAGTTTAAACTTTAGAGAATTATTTAAATTCATGTGTATGTTATCTTCTGGTACTCAAATGGGTTGAAGGGTTCAATCCATATGACACCCGGATTCTCGAGTATTTGAAATGTGTAATGTACTAAGATGGAAATTCAATCTTCTAGATATTTTTATTTATGCATGAGTTTGTTTTCCTATATTGGATATTTCTTTTTGTGAATCAATGATTACACTAAAATTGGGGAAGAATGTTGGTGATTTTAGTGAAATCATCGGTTCATTTTATGTAATTGGATTCACAAAGATAATAATGGGGTTGATAGCTAAGCTATAACATGAGTTAGGAGGTGTGGAGTGCACACTCGTGTAAGCTAACTAGAACCTGGGATTGTTGGACGGTTAAGATTGGCGAGTTACAAAGAGGTTTTATGAACTGGGTGTCGGGGCCAGTACTGGCACGAAGACTGGTGCCAGGTTCTATTAAGTTTGCTGGCACGGATGGTGGCACCAGTTGACTGGCGCGGAGACTAGCGCCAGCTTCTGGAGTCGTTCATGGGGCCAGTTGACTGGTGCCAGCTTCTGGAATGTTTCCTTCAATTTTGTAACCGCCAACATTAAATCCACAATCAATCTCATTTAATGTGAAATTATTATCAGTATTAATATAGGGTCGGTTACGATTCTCAAGGTGTTTGTTAATGCTACATTTATGTTGTAATCAAGGCTTATTATGTAATGCTTTTGTAATAAGTGTAGTTTGACTTTGTCTAGTCAAGGGGTATATAAACCCTTGTGTTAAGCTTTTGTATTGTACAGTTCACATATTGAGAGTAATAGATGACGTACTTCTCTCTCTAGATTTCTCTCTCTATTCTTGTTTGATCTTGGAATAACAATTGGTATCAGAGCAGGAACAAGATTTAGAGAAGGAATCCTACTGATCAATCATACGAATTTGGTGATTTCTCAAGAGAATTTGATCGATTTTCTTGATTTTTTCAAGAAAATCTCGTTTTCTTAGATTTCTATCAAATTCTGGTGATTTTTGATCGAATTTGTTCAGGAATTCGTTCTTTGGATTCGGTTTTGTAACATTTTCAGAAGAAGTATCAAAATAGACCGGGATCGAACAATCTGAGATATACTTCGGGTTCAATTAAATTTAATCAAGAGAGTGGTAGTGCAAAACCTTATGTCCCAAAATTCGATACTACCAATCAATCTGAGAAAAGGAAGGAAGATGAGAAAAAGGTAGTTACTTGCTTTAAATGTGGCAAAACGGGGCATATGGCTAGAGAATGCAAAATCAAAGTGGCTCGTGACTCATCTTATTACAAGAAGAAGTTGGAACTGGCCGAGAAGAAGGAGAATGGAACAATCTTGCTTGTTGAAGAAGAATACTTTTTGGATTACTCTGATGATGAAACCCAGAATGAGGAAACGACCGATTTATGCTTTATTGGAGATGATGCAAGTGATGATGAGGTGGATGATCAAGAGAGCTCAAGCGATGAATCTGAGCCAAGTCGTTTGTGGTATCTTGATTCTGGATGCACCAAACATATGACTGGCAATAAGTCTTTATTATCTAACTTTAAAGAAAAGTCTTGTGGACGTGTCAAGTTTGGTAATTGTGCAACATCACCCATTCTTGGATATGGAGATCTCGTTCAAGGAAATATCATAGTAAAAAGAGTGAGCTATGTTGAAGGTCTAAGCCATAATTTATTCAGCATTGGACAGTTTTGCGACAAAGAATTAGAAGTCAGCTTCAAGTCCAAAAGAGTTGCTGTGAAGAATGACAACGGAAAAGAGTTATTAGTTGGAAAAAAGAAATCCAATTTATACACCATCGATTTCTCAACTATTAACACCCCCTCGGATATCTGTCTTTTGTCAAAAGCAACAACACAACAAAGCTGGCTATGGCATAGAAGACTGGCTCATCTCAACTTTCGATACATGGATTAGTTAGCCAAAAGTGAATTGGTTCGAGGTCTTCCATCACTGAGATTTCAAAAAGATCATCTCTGTCAAGATTGTGAAAAGGGCAAAATGAAGAAAGTTCCTCACAAGCCGAAACCTGATTTTTGCATGAAGGATATTCTTGATATTTTACATGTCGATTTGTGTGGGCCAATGAAGACTAAAAGTATTGGGAAGAAAAGGTATGTGTTGGTGGTGGTTGATGATTTCTCACGATATACTTGGGTGAAGTTTCTGAAGTCAAAAGATGAAACTCCAGCAATCCTTATCAATCTCATCAAGACCATTCAGACTAATAAGCAAAAGGCAGTGAAAGTCGTCAGATCCGACAATGGTACTGAATTCAAGAATAGTGTTCTACAAGCGTTCTATGAAGAAAATGGTATTACTCAACAGTTTTCTGTCGCAAGAACCCCTGAAAAGAACGGTATTGTGGAGAGACGAAACAGAACCTTGGTTGAAGCTGCTCGCACTATGCTTGCTTATTCCGGTCTTCCTTTATCTCATTGGGCTGAGGCATTGTCTACAGCATGTCACACACAAAACATGTCTATCCTTCATTGACGATTCAACAAAACTCCTTATGAGCTTATGAATGGCATCAAACCAAATGTCAAATATTTTCGAGCTTTTGGGTGCAAATGTTTTGTGTTGAATGATCGGGAAAATCTGAACAAGTTCAGTCTGAAAGCTGATGAAGGAATTTTTCTTGGTTATGCTCTTACTTCAGCCACATACAGAGTGTATCTAACTTCAGCTAGAAAGGTGGTGGAAAGCGTAAATGTCAAATTTGATGAATCTGAAGAGATGGTTTCCGGCCAAACAGGACCAGAACCCGATTTAACAGGAATTTTAGCTTCTGGACAAATCGGTTCAGAACCTGTTCCACAACCAACAACTCAGGATCCGAATTTGATTTCTAATACACTTTCTGATCTTGATTTGTTATTTGAGTGTTTTTATAATGATCTGCCTTCTACTAATACTGATGTTATTTCTAATGTGTCAAATCAGGAAACTGAGAATGCATCTACTTCTAATTCCGCTACAACTAACTCTGTCAATGATGTAGTTCCAGTCGTTCCTGAACACGAGGCAACTGAAGATCAAACAGTGGTTTCTGAAGAACCACAAGTGATATCTGAAATCGAGGAGCCGATGATAATCGATGAAATGAATTCATCTCAGATTCAAGAAGAAACTGAAGTTGTTCAACCTAATGAGGAAGTAAACCAAAATCCGATTGTTAATCAACCGTCAGTTCCAGAATCTGAATCTGAGAGTGTCGTTGAGTTATCCCCTCCAACTCCAGAAGTGATACCTGTTTCTTCAAGTGAAGCAGAAATACCTGAACCTCCTTCTAAAGTTTTGGAAAGTGTTCAAGAGACAGTTGATCCCCTCCCTCACATAGCAAAATAGACACAGGCACATCCAATTCATCAAATCATTGGTGATCCATCTTCATGTGTTTCTACAAGATCCAAGTCCGCGACTCCAAATGAATGCTTATTCGCTTGTTTTTAAGCAATGTTGAACCATCGAAGGTATCTAAAGCATTGAATGATCCGGATTGGATTATTGCCATGCAGGAAGAGTTAAATCAGTTTGAAGCATTGAAGGTGTGGAGACTTGTTCCAAGGCCTAAAGGAAAAAGCATAATCGGCACTAAGTGGATTTTCAAGAACAAAAAGGATAAAGATGGTATTGTTGTGAGAAATAAAGCTCGTTTGGTAGCGAAGGGTTATCGACAACAAGAAGGTATAGATTACGATGAGACATACACGCCGGTTGCAAGATTAGAAGCTATCAGAATGTTTCTTGCTTTTGCAGCTTATCGAGACTTTACCGTATATCAGATGGATGTCAAGACAGCTTTTCTGTACGGAGGACTTAAAGAAGAAGTTTATGTATCCCAACCAGAGGGGTTTATTAATCAAGATAACCCTGATTTTGTGTATTGTCTTGATAAGGCCTTGTATGGTCTGAAACAAGCACCGCGGGCGTGGTACGACGAATTGTCAACCTTTTTGCTAGAATCTGGATTTATCAAGGGAGCTATTGACACAACTTTATTCATTTTTCGTGAAAATCATGATATCTGCTTAGTACAAATTTTTGTAGATGACATTATTTTTGGTGCTACTAACAAATCTTTGAGTACATGGTTTTCTGATCTCATGACTTCCAGGTTTAAAATGAGCATGATGGGGGAAATTAAATTCTTTCTTGGACTTCAAGTTAAGCAATTACCTGATGGAATCTTTATCAACCAGTCAAAGTATGTCTTTGATATTTTGAAGAAATTCAAAATGGATAAGAGCACTACAATTCGCACTCCGATGGCTCATGGTGCAAAGCTTGGTCTAGATCCAGATAGCAAAGAAGTTGATGTTCGAGAATACCGAGGGATGATTGGATCGTTAATGTACTTAACAGCTAGTAGGTCAGACATCATGTTCTCTACATGTTTGTGTGCCAGATTTCAAGCAAAACCCAAAGAATCTCATCGGATGGCAGTCAAGCGAATTTTCAGATATCTGAAAGGAACTCCATATTTAGGTTTGTGGTATCCAAAGAGTTCAGATTATAAACTAACTGCTTATTCTGATGCAGATTATGGTGGAAGTCAACTGGACCGGAAAAGTACATCGGGTCATGTACAATTACTAGGAGATAGGCTGATTAGTTGGGCGTCAAAGAAACAGAACTGTGTATCAATTTCAACGGCTGAAGCTGAATACGTGGCCGCCGCCAGTTGCTGTTCTCAGGTTCTTTGGATGAAGACACAGTTACAAGATTATGGGTTGCTGTACAAGACAATTCCGATATATTGTGACAGTAAATCAGCAATTGCTATTTCGGTCAATCCGGTTCAGCACACAAAGACTAAACACATCGACATGCGATATCATTTCATAAAACATCATGTGGAGAATGGTACAATCGAATTATATTTCGTACCTTCTGACTATCAACTTGCCGATATTTTCACCAAGGCATTGGATGAAAAGCGCTTTAATTTTCTTTTATCAAAACTCGGCATGTTGAACTTGAAAGTTTGAACCTTCACAATTTTAATTCAATGAAGTGCAAATATTTCTATTTTCATTCAATGAATAAAATGTGTGTCAAGGGTGATTTTACAAGTAGTTTTGTGATATCTGAGTTTTATTTGCTTCAACTTTCGCTTCTGAAATAAATCGAAAGGTCAGCAAAACATGAATGAAATTTTTGATATATGCGCAAAACTGTGTAAATCTAGACTTATATAGAATACGATACTCACAAAGCCTATTTGTCAGAATGAAGAATGGAAATGAAAATATGAGGGAAGCACAAAGTTTTATAACCAAGTGATTGAGATGTAATAAAAAAAATCATTAGGTTTGAAAGTTTGTGCCTGTGGCCTATCTGGGTTTGGGAGATTAAGTCCCAAGGGGTACTCGATACCTAGCCCCTAAGATCAACTGGTCTGGGATTGGCTGACCCAAATCCTGCTATAGAACCAGATAGAAAGCCATGTCCTACTGGTACAGATGGGATTAGGATATATCGATGTAGCCTTTCTAGTTTGGGAAAGTAAGTTCCAAGGGGTGCTCGACACCTAGCCCCTAAGGCCAACTGTTTTGGGATTGGCTGACCCAAATCCTGCTATAGAACCAGATAGAAAGTTACGTTTACGGTGTATCTTAGTCTTAATAAACCTTTTGACAAAAAGATGCCAATGTGTACAAAATAAAAGATGCCAATGTGCACAAAATAAAAGATGCCAATGTGCACAAAATAAAAGATGCCAATGAGCACACATCTCTTAAATCTTGGGGAAATTACAATGTCGCGATAAACTTATAAATTTGTGGAAATTCTGATTTCAGTCATATAGTGTGAGTAAGAGCAAAGTATTCTTATAGGTTTCAGAAGTACATTTGATTGTTGCAAATCATATTTCGCATGCTAGCACACCAAATAGATTTAATAAGAGGTTGAAACTGAACAAATTGTAACTTGATATGCAAGCATGACTTGTTTCTGAATCTAAAAGCATGCATTTGATGTCATTTGCTTGAAAAACATGTCTACTTTCACTAAGTTGAATTTTATTTGTTCGGTGTTCAAACATTCTATAGTTAGTAGTTATGTTATATAATTTAATGTATTTCAGTTTCCATAACTGATGTTTTACGTGAAATGTTTCATACTGTGATGTGTGGAGTTATACTGTGTGTGATTTTGAGGGGGAGCGATTTCAAAAGTTAAGCTAATTCTGAGGGGGAGAAAGTTCATGAGATATTATTTTGAAGGGAAGAAATATCATAGATTCTCTATTTGAGGGGGAGCACACTCTGCTGAATGGTACGTATCCGAAAATACAAAGATTGAACAGGTATGGGTTTCTGAGATTTTCTTCAGGTAAGTTCTCCAAATGCGATTTTATTCTGAGGTTATCTAATGCATTTGTGTAGGGGGAGTGAAATGAATCTAAAATGAGAAAACATTTTTTTTATTTTGCAAAAATGAATCTAAGTCTGATTTGCGCTACCCTTAGTGGCGCAAATCAAGATTTGCGCGACCTTAGGTGGCGCAAATCACTTTAATTCAGTGTTTTTGCAATTTAATTAAAAGTTGTTTTCTCTAAGGGTTTATAAGGGTTTTGACTTTATTTGACTCTTATTTCATCTTTCAATTGCGTTTTTCACTCTGACCTTTTCGCGACCCATTTTCTCTGTCCTTAATTCAACAATTGCAATTCAGTGTATTCATCGATTCCAGGTATGATTTCGAACCCCTCTTCCTTATTAGTTTGTCATTTCTTAATCGATTTCATACTTAATTTCATATACTTCAATCGATTTGCGAAGATCAGTCGCACTTTATCTGCGAACTGTTTTATCAGTTCTTTGATTTTAGATTTTTTTCTAGAAATTAGGGTTTCATTTGAGTTTGTGTATGATCGATTTATGCTTATAATGTGATTACATGATGAATCGTTGCATATGAATCTATCTGGCAGGTCTGATTTTTGATTTGGAACGTTTGAATTTTTTTTGCGATTTTGATTTTCTGATGAATGCTTCGAAATTTTCAACCAACTCCGCCTCCGCCTTCTACTCCTACTCCGACACCAGTTTCTGATCCTCGCGTATCTACATTGGTGAATGAGTTCCAATATTTCAGAACTGAGGTTAAAGATGGTTTTACTGAAATTCAGAAGGGCTTAAAGTTGATGACATATGCCCTTTCTATGCTTTCTGAAAGAGTGGCTTCACATGAAGAAACTTGCCAATCTGCTGCTGGTTCGTCTCTTAAGCGTAGACATGACCAAGATGATCCGGGTCATCAAGCTCATGAGGGGGAGAATTCTAAGAGACGAAGAGTTGAAGAAAGTGTGAATGAAGAGACAACTGAAAATGTTATTGAAGAAAGGGTGAATGAGGAAAGGGCGAATGAGGAAAGAGATGAAGAAGCTGATCTGGAAAATCTAGTTGATGAGTTATTAAATGAAGTTGATTTGATGGCTATGGCTTCAGATATTAACTATGTTGAGCCAGTGAACATAAATAATCTGCAACTAGTTGTTTATGTTGATCCAGATTCTGCACCTGTTTCAACTGGATGTCCGGAGACTTCAAACGTGCATGAGTCTGAAGACTTTGATGATATGCGTAATTTATTCTCTAACTATGTTGAGATTGATTCTGATGATGATGTTCAAAGGAAATTTGATAAGTTTTGGAAGATTAAAGAAGAAGATCAAGATGATATCATAGTTATATCTGATACAGAAGTTGATGTTGAAGTTGATGAGAAAGTTAATGATGTTGTCAACATGCTTTATGGAGATTTATCAGACAATGAAGATTTTGGTCACCAATCTCCTTTAGCACATTCTCCAGTTCAAGTTCCAGAAGTTCCAGTTCAACCAAGTTCCCCGGTTGTTCCTGTTGTTCCAGCTCCGACCACCACTACTTCAGAAAGAACATTTATTCAGGGTGAGTCGTCTAGAGCTAACTCAGAAATTCCTGATCAACCTCTAAATGTTCCACCTAGCATTCTTCAACCAGGTCCCGCATTGAATAGACAGTAACGAATGCAAAGACTTGAAGAAATATACCAAGTAACAAGAATGAGGTCTGCTTTTCTTGAAGACACTGAACGGAATTTTTATGTCAAGAAAAGAAGAAGAGTGAATATTCATGCAATTCTGGGTATTGAAAAGGAGCCTGATTGGTATCAGTACGAATATCTGATGTTCATCAAGTGTATTCGTCAAGGAAGACTTCTGGTGTTCTCGAAGCATGGAATCGTAAGGGTACTTAAGGTGGAGATAGCTAACTTTGTCAGAATTTGGTATCCAATATTTTATGTTGAACGTCAAGATTGTCAGAGATATCGGTTTTCTGAAGCAGACTTTAATGATCTATCTATTGATGACTTTGAGGTTATCTATCATCAGTTTCAAGACATGCCTATTCGTACTGATGATATCCTCAGGGCTCTGGAAGCAGTCAAGCGATTCTTACGTCGTCAAGTCAGATTCTATAGATGCTTTGACTTCCAGCTTGCTGTTGAAAGCTTCCAGCCAGTAGTCAATGTGAGAAGACCTGATAGAGATTTTCCGAATATTGACAGCTATCCTCTATTTTCTATTGTAGAAGACCCTTATGGGATTGTGTATAGAGATCAATCAGGTGTAAGACGTTTCCTCAGATTTAAAAAAATTGGTAAGTATTCTGATGGAACTTTGAAGATCATCCGATTACAGTTAGATCACAGACTGAAGGAAGTTATAAAGAAGTTCATGGAAACAAGAAGAAATTCTTACCAGGTTGATAATGCTGAGATCAGACTTTTGAGGAGAACAATAGAAACAATCGACACAAGACTGAACTTCCGGAGAACTCTAAGACGCTTGGAAATTTTGATTGCAAAGAATCGCCAACACAGAAGATTCGAGCGCCCTTGATTACAAAGGGGGAGATTGTTAATGCTACATTTATGTTGTAATCAAGGCTTATTATGTAATGCTTTTGTAATAAGTGTAGTTTGACTTTGTCTAGTCAAGGGGTATATAAACCCTTGTGTTAAGCTTTTGTATTGTACAGTTCACATATTAAGAGTAATAGATGACGTACTTCTCTCTCTAGATTTCTCTCACTATTCTTGTTTGATCTTGGAATAACAGTGTTTAAATAGGATCGATTTCTGCCTAAATCGATACCGAGAACTGAGATTATCCTCGAGTGAATTTCGTGATACTCGGGAAGAATAGGGTCGAAATATCACTTAAGGAAAGCGAGCTCTCACGCGATCTCATTTTCTTTATCCAAGTTCTAATCACTCTGTTTCTCCCTCGATTTTCTGAAAGTCCCCAACAGACACATGGCTCATAACAGTATCAAGTATATAAATACTTTAAGGGATATGTAAACTTACGTGTATGTTATTGATTTCGTATGTTATTTCATATTTGTTTTGTATATCAATGATTGCACTTAAATGGGGAATGAATGTTGGTGATTTTAGTAAATCATCTAGCCATTATATGTAGTTGGAGAAGAGAATGAAAAAGTTGGTAGTGTAGCTATAATACGAGTTATGTAGGCATGGTGATTTGCCTTGATTCGTTGGGGAATCCGATTCACCCGCCCCATTCGGGGTTGGGATTCCTCGTAAAAACAGGTACCCGGTCCGGAAAATGTATCCCTCAACCCCTTTTCCCGTATATATATGTATTTAATAACTAAATGAATAGAACTAGTTACTTTATTTGTTACCACTTATGCGTACTTAGCAAAAAAATTGAACGAGATGATGGTTGCTTGTCCGCTTCAGCGCTTCCTTACTTTTTTCCTTTTTGGATGAAAACCATAAATTCTAGTGAGTCAAAAAGATTTTGTGGATAACTCTTTGTACATCCCTTTAAAGAGATACGACGTGTCTTGTAGGTAATGGTTGTGCATGGAGATGCTTTTAACTTTTAAGTTCCATACCTTATTCTTTGATAGAATTTGATCAATCTTGAACCCATGTTTGATAGGCTTGTTTACGTGGATGGGCCAATGATAGGACCAACAAAAAAGGGAGGGGTTTTGATTCCTTGTTGATGTGCTACATATTGTATTTCTACAACTCTGAGTGGTAACTCATGCAAGTATACATGTGTGAACACGTAAATTTACATGTGTGAACACTATTGTCTTATCAAGTAATAAAATGGTAAGATCCAAATATCATATTTCTCATAAATAGGTATCTTAAGTTGCAAGTTCTTCAGGAGAAAGACTAACTTCAGATGGAAAATTCGAAGAAATTGTTTTGGTTTGATTTTAACCGATACTGATGATTAACGTAATAGAAATAGAAGCAAGGGAGTAAGATTCAAATGAGATAGAAACACGCAATTGTTGTAGCAATGCTTCAAAAATAATAGTTTCCACCCCTTGCTTTGAGGATACTCTCCGAGATTTTACAGAACACAATAAACCTGCTATTTAAGTCTCCATAACTCTGTGAAAGACATAAGCTTTAGGTAAAACATATTTTGTTTCCTTGGGTAGCATTTCGTACGCATACATGATTGGACATCACTATACAAGACACGACAAGAGGGCATAACTGGACTGGACAAGACAAGACAGAACTAGACAAGTTGTTTGTTTGATGCTTAGTACTACTAAGGTTGGGTAGGACACTACAAATTGTCTTATGATTGTATATTATAATAGTTATAAATGATATATATCAAGTCAATATTTAAATAATTTGATTTATGAACATTTTTACACAATTTTTATATACATAAATACATACATATATAATAGTACCAAAACTGAATGAATAGTCTGATATAATTGTTAGAAAGTGGGTAAGAAAATAGGGTATAGACATCTGGATTGCTTGAGAATCGTGTGAGTTCACTTTCCGAATTGATATTTCGACCATATGCATGAGTTTCACGAAATTCAATATGAGATAAGACTCAAGAACACTATCGATTTTAGGCACAAAATTTGAGCATAATTAATGAAGAGTATTTGAAGGTTGTTCAAAGTCGTAAGTCCTAAAACGTAAGTATATCATATATATACTAGCTCCATAGTAACTGAAATGATAATCATGGCAACTTAATAGCAGTTCCAGATAGTTACAGCCGTTTTTAGCTAAGAACATGGGTTGACAATAACTGTACTAGAGTTCTGGACGTGCAGGTCTAGAGTTATGGTTATACGAAACCGAGAAGAGACTCAACTCGTCTAGAGATAGCCAACGAAAGGTAAGACCAAGATCATCTAGAGCATAAACTTGGGTACTTCATGCGTGCAACTAGAGATACTCTAGTCTGACCAACAAGAGGGTCCAAGTTTTCCAGAACTAAATCTGAAAACACACCACTTAATCTTAAACTCGAAACTGATGGTGGTTGTAGAAGTGGTGGATGAGGTCATAGTAGTGGATGTGGTGATGGTGGTTGTCGATTGTTATTGTTGGTGGTGGTGGCAATGACGATGGACGGTGGTAACCATTAAAACAAATACCACATTAGGGTTATATCAAGTGAGGGTATATTATTAATTTTTTAGTTTATGTCTTATCCATGTTCCATCTTTTTCCACCTATTTTGGTGGAACAAAAATGCCTTTTTGTCCCACCCTATTCTAATCTTGTTCCTATCTTATGTCGTACCAAACGTGGGACGATGAGTTTTTATCCTTTCCCATGTCGCGCCGAACGTAGGATGGTGAGTTCTGTCATGTCATTTCCCGTTCTGTCATATGTACTAAACACACCTTTAAAGTAGCTCTATCAAATCTACTTCCCAAGTCATTCAAGTTGATGTGTTCTAAGTGGCTTATCTCTGAGTCCACCATTTAACACTTTGCCAAGTGATCAACTTGTCAAGAAATATCTTGTTTTTTTTATAAACTCAAATGAAATGGTGGAGCATCATTATTGAGAAATAATGCTCACCTTCTTTTGGTTTGTTCACTTAGGACTTAAGAAACTTGCATGATTAAATAAAAAGGAGGCAAGAGTAAAAGACATTAAAGACATGAATCAAAGGTGCAGTAAGTAACGGTGCAACAATGCCAAGACAAGAACTAAATGCAAGAATGAAAATAGCAAAACTAATACTTCGATTGACATAATTTGGAAAAGCTACAAACTAGATCTACTGAAATCTAAAACTAACTAAAAGCTTAAGAAACTTCATCCCCAAGGTATCGTTTTATAGCAAAGAAGAGGGGTAAGTTGTAACGCCCCATTTCCATAATGGGAGTCGTTTCTTTTTTTATACTACCAAGTTTTGCATGTGAACTAAATTGAACTTTATTTCTTTTGTATCTTATTACACAAGAGTTGAAACATCAGTGGAAACGTAACTCAATATCATTATAATAAAATAGATTTGTTATTGATTAGAATAGTACTTCTTCATGTTATCCCTCTTTACTCCTTCCCTGAGATACATACATGAAATACGTAAGCTTTAAGTTGTAGTGAGCAATTATTATTTCATGAATAAACAATTTTCATAAAATTTATCAATTTGTGAATGATAATTCACTAAAACTCTTATCTTGCATAAAAAAAAACTCTTTTGGGATCTCACTTGTGACATGTAAGTATGTCATACTAGTCTTGAGGTTTGCTAACCCCGGGGTCCATAAAGGCTGCCCCGTAAGGTCCGTTTTCAAGAAGTCCCTTCATGTAATATTTATGGTCATACATAACATGCATAAAACTTTCATGACTTGTATGGTTAAAATGCATATATCTTGCCTATATAAATGTATCCCCGTTTCATATATAAAGTAAACATGCCAAAACATCTTATCAAATTCTTCATAATGCATAAATACATTTATATAACATATCTGTATCTCACTAAATCTCATAACATACTCACCTTGTTTTGCGCTTAGCTATTCAATTGATTTCTCATTTCGGTCTTGGTATTGTTTTGAGAGTCTTTTCTTTCTTTAGTATGGGAATAATGGTTTCATTTCAACTACTATTTATAGGTGGTTACAATGCATTAACTACTTGTTCTTTTTGTTCTCATGGTTGTACTCTTATGAGAGTTTAACACCTCATGCTTAAGGTAAAAGAATCTTGACACATCATGTTTCTAGTCCTCACAAGTCATAACTAGCTTGCTTTGTCATGCTTACTAGCTTGCTTTGTCATCAATAACTTTGCCACCATGTGCCTCTATCTTTGACAATGTTTTGTAAGGCTTATGTGTCCGACTTTGTCATATATTTATGTTTGATTTCCCATGCTTTGCCATGTAATCTACTTGTGTTCTAAAATATGATGATTTAAAGATGCTAAAGTTGTTGGTGCCTTTTTAGCGCACTTAATTGACCATACCACTTGTATTTAAGGTTTAAAACATTGAAATCTAACAAATGTAGAAACTAGGGTGTTTCAAAAGTACAAAGAGCAAAGACTAAGAAAATGATAATACATCATCTAAGAAAATTGTTGTACCAATATCAGCAGTTGTACTTTTAGTATTGACATGTGAGTGGGCATCAGACATCATCTAAGAAAATTGTTGTACTCTGATATAAGATTGTATTCGAGTAGGTTCTATACTAAAGACTAAAGTAAAACTCTAAAAGGGTAAAAAAGAAATTAGAAGTAGAAAAATATCAAATTACGCCTTACACAAAATGGACACCGGACCATGGTGTGCGAAAAATGTGATGCGGCATCAGAGATGAGCCTTGCACCACGACGCGCCACAACGACCACCATGGCTCACCTTTTAGAACATTGTGTCATATTAACTCTTTGTGTGAAATTTCTTCTAACATATCCACGTCATGCCATAAACGTGAAACAATGTGTTGGTGTTTCACATTGTGTAACAATATACGCGTTAAATCATTTTAAGTGTTTCGTGTGAATTGCAGATGTTATAAAATCTCATGAAATACAATATTATTGACATCAAATTATAGTAAAAAATGCTCATTTTATATATTATTTTTAAGAGTAAACTACAACATGTAGTTTGCACAAAACTAACATCCCTAAACTTGAACAATTATATAATGGTCACTACAGCTCCATTGTGCTTTAAAAGTGATCAATTAAGTGAGGGGTATTTTAATTTTTTTATCCATATTTTTCTTTTTTTCCTTTGTCCTTTACACATTAATCCATCCCAGCCCTCCCTTCCCTTTGTCGATTTCTTGCGGCCCGTATTATGTTGGCGTCCTTCCACGCACCAAACACCGCATCCTCAAACACCACCACAATCACTATTCCCCGCTATCCTCAAACACCACCACTCTCACCACTATTGCTACATATATCACCACCCTCAACCATTTCTCATACTCCACAAACCTTACCACTACCAAGTCCCACCCCGCCCCACCCACAACCTACTACTCCACCCTTATAACCACCGTCTCTTCCCTAGTTTAAAACTGCAACCCGACCACTGTGACAACTATCACCCAATAAAGACTTTAAGAGAGAATATGAAATTGTATATTGTTGTGATGATTTTACAATACAAGATATATATATATATACACACATATACAAAGGGATACTCTAGAGATAAGGAAAATATCTATTCTAATGATAAGCATTATTCTAAAGATAACTCCATTTTTAAGTGTAGCTCTCTATTGGAGTCATCTATAACAACTTAGCACTCTCCTTATCGTCGAATTGGACACTACCCCTTATGTTGGATGGTATATATTATACAATCCAAGTTTGTATTTTAGCTTATCAAAGGAAGACAAATTCAGTTTCTTAGTGAGGATATCAGCCACCTGTTAAGTAGTGGAAATGTTGTTAAGTAGTGGAAATGTAGGAGATCTTCAGAATTCCCTTTTTGATTTTCTCCTTATTCCTTAATGAAATGTCTATTAACTTTCACATGTGTAGTCCTGTTCAGTTGTGTGTCATTGAAATAGCAGCTTTATTGTCACACAAGATATGCATCGACTATTTTACAGAGATTTTTAGCTCCGTTAACAATTTCCTTAGCCAAAGAGCTTCACATATACCTATAGCCGTAACCCTTAATTTGGCCTCAACACTACTTCTTGAAACCACTCCATGTTTCTTGTTTTACCAAGTAACAAGATCTCCAAACACATATGAACAATACCCTGAGGTAGATCGCCAATCACTTAGAGAGCTTGCCCAACTTGCATTAGTAAAGACCTCAATTCTTCGATCTTCCTGTTTTTTAAATATCAATCTGTGGCCTGGAGTACCTTTAAGGTATCGTAGTATTCGATAGACTGCATCAAAGTAGCACTGGGATGGGGAGTGCATGAATTGACTCACATAGTTGACTGCAAACGTGATGTCGGGCCTGGTATGTGCTAGGTAAATCAGTCGACCAACGAGGCGCTGAAATCTCCCCCTATCGACTGGAACCATAGAAGTAGCACTTGGTTTGAGGTTAGGGTCCATAGGAGTAGATGTTGGTCGAGAGCCCAACACCCCAATCTCTTTTAGCAACTCCAAGGTATACTTTCGTTGAGACAAGCTAATCGTAGATTTAGAGCGTGCAATCTCCATACCCAAGAAATACCGTAGTGTGCCAAGATCTTTCATTTCAAAAGATTTTGCTAGATGAGGTTTAACTTTGGTGATGAAGACGACATGATTCTCTGTAATGATGATATCATCCACATAAACAATTAGAATGGCAATCTTACCATGGTCATGAAGATAGAAGAGAGTATGAGCGGCATGCGCTTGGAGATATCCAAATTGTTTAACCATGGAAGTGAAGCGATCAAACCATGCCTTAGGTGACAGTTTCAATCCATAGATTGCTCGCTTAAGGCGACACACCTTATTGGGGCCTGTCAGGCCGTGAAAATCAGGGGGCAAGTCCATGTAGACTTCCTCGTTGAGCTTGCCATTAAGGAACGCAGTCTTCACGTCAAGCTGGTAGAGAGGCCAATCATAATTGGCAGCAATGGACAATAGAACCCGGATGGTATTAATTTTCGCCACGGGAGCAAAAGTTTCCCGATAGTCGATGCCATATGTTTGTGTAGGCTTTCACCACTAACCGCGCCTTGTACCGTTCAATAGACCCATCACTCTGGTATTTGACTGTGAATACCAAGTGACAACCCACGTGTCTTATCCTCGTGGTTTGTCAACTACGACCCAAGTGTGATTTTTCTCAAGGGATCGCGGCTCAGCGAACACAACAGCCCTCCACTTGTGGTCTTGTAAGGCCTCTTGAATGTTCTATGGTTCCTCAATTAAAAACATATTTGAAACAAGAGCTCGCATAGATGTAGTAAGGTTTGTGTAACCAAGAAAATCAAAAATATGATGTTGTGTACAAGAGTGTGTACCTTTTCGGGTTGCAATCAGTTGATCAAAATCAGATGAAGAGGGCAACTCTTGGTGTGCAACAGACTTCGGCTTGACTCCTTCGGCTGTATGTGATCTGATAGGAGTCGGGTATTGGTGAAGATTGAGGTAGGGTTGTTTCTGGTATAGTAGGTGATGGAGAGGGCAGAGTGGTACCTTGTGTGTCTGTAACTGTTTGGGTAGAAGGCTGGTTTTCTTTTGGAGGTTGGGTTTCAGTTGGAAGAGAAGGCCGGAACGAGTCAACTAGAGCTGGTGGCAAATCTGAACCCCAAAACTGTACCCAACATGGAGAGTCAACCGGAGTTGGTGGTTGTTCCGGATGGGAAGAGGATGAATAGTAAAACTGATTCTCGTGAAACGTGACATCATTAGAAACATAGTATTTCTTTTCCGAGGGACAATAACATCGATACCCCTTTTGGAAGGAAGAATACCCTACAAAGACACTTTTGATACTTCTAGGATCAAGTTTGAATCGGTGGGGATGGTCGTTGTGCACAAATGCGGAGCACCCAAAGACTCTTAAACCAAGATTGGTCGAGATAGGATAGGTTGGAAAATATTTCTAGAGAACCGAAAAAGGGGTCTCGTAGTTTAGTGTTCGAGATGGTAGCCGGTTGATGAGATGGCATGTTGTGAGAACTGCATCACCCCAAAAAGATTTAGGTGTATGACTTTGGAATAGCAAGGATCGGGCTAGCTCTAACAAGTGACGTTTTTTTCGCTCAAAACCCCATTTTCTTGTGGTGTGTTGACACACGAACTTTGGTGTATGATACTATGTTTGGTAGTAAAGGCAGACAATGGCATAATTGAAAGACTCCGTGCCATTGTCGGTGCGAATGATTTTTATTTTAGAATCGTATTGGTAAGAATCATAGCATAGAATTTTTCAAACACACCAACAACTTCAGTTTTGTCTTTTAACAGATAAATCTAGTACACACGAGAATGGTCATCGATAAAAGAAAGAAACCACCTTTTCTTTGAAAGAGATGGCATTTTAGATGGATCCCACACATCACTATGAAGTATGAATAAGAGAAAAAGGACTTGATGCACTATATTTATGAATGGGAAAAGGAATTATAGTATGTTTTGACTTTTGACAAACCTCGCAAGAAAAAACATCTGAATTAATAAACAATGATGGAAACAATTTTCTTAAATTGGAAAAACTAAGGATGACCAAGCTCCGTGAACGAGAAAGTAGGTTCATGTGGAAGAAAGTAGTACAATCTGACAGTCTGTTTTGCACAACCAATCGTCTTCCTCGCCACCTAATCCTGAAAAGGACACATGGTTTCTGAAAAATTATCCATGCATTTAGATTGACCAGTAATTCGGTGAACAAAACTAAGATTGTACGATATATTAGGTACAAATAGGAAATCATGAAGAACTAAGTAAGGTGAAAGCTTGACAGTACCGACTCCTTCAACAGGTGATGATGAACCGTTGGCTAGGGTAATCATCCGATTACTTGAGCATGGTGCTAAATATACAGAAAGAAATTTGTTACGAGTTATATGTTCTGACGCACCGGAATCCACAATCCATGACTCACCTGATATGTCTTTGGTTTGTTTTTGGTTTGTTTTTGGTTTGTTTTTGGTTTGTTTGGTGGCCATGAGTGTGGTTGAAGAGTTTAAGAGTTGTCCTATTTGTTCAAGATGGGCTTTAGAGAAAACTGCAACCATTGAGAAGGATGGTCCAGTCTTTGAGTGTGCGGAGGCACCTTTGTTTTAGTGGCTCTGATACCAATTTGTTGTAAAACCCAGAACTATTCATATAAAATCACAGAGAAATGCTTCCATAAATAATACAATACTGATGTCTTTTACATACCTATACACAAGAAAGTAAAGACCTATATACATAAAGTAAAAACAACAAGGGACACATCCAATCAACACAACTTTCTAAGACACCGTTTGGTTGTAAACCGCTGGATGATAACCGCTGGATAATAACCGCCAAAAGCTATTAGACAACGTATCTTACACCAATCAATTGCATACCTGATGTTTAGTTTATATATTCAACATGTTAAAATTATAAGCTAAGTATTGTGGTTATCAATAAGTAATCTTATTCATCTAGTTTGATAGGTTATATTAGCGACAGTTTTATTTGGGTGGTTATTTGCCAACAGTTGTGTTGGTTCACAAACCATCATGTTGGTCAAAGTTGGCGCCCCCTGCTTGTATATATATATGTCTGTTTGTAATCTGATTTAGTAGTGTTGCATAATATATTAAAACAAGTTTGTGTGATATTCTTTGTTCCCTCCATTATCTTCTTCTTCCTGTCTTTGTTTTCCAAAAAACTGGTATCAGAGCCCGTGTTCAACATCACAGAAAACTGGAAACAAAAACGCAGAAAAGATTAGAAATCTAATGGCTTCGAACAACAACGGTTTTCAAGCGCAACTTCCGAAATTAAACGGTGGAAACTATCACCAATGGAGTATCCAATTGAAGGTGTTCTTCAAATCTCAAGATCTATGGAACTTGGTTGAGGATGGGTTACAAGAACCCGAGAATCCTACCGCTTTAACGTCCCAACAAAACGCAAAATTAAAAGAAGATCGGAAGAAAGATCGGAAAGCGTTATTTTTCATTTATCAAGCAGTAGATGAAGCCATTTTCGAGAGGATCTCAACGTCTCTTACATCAAAGGATGTGTGGGATATGTTGTACAAGACCTACCGTGGAGAGGACAAAGTTAAAATGGTACGTTTGCAAACCTTACGTTGTGAATTCGATGGACTTCGGATGAAAGAATCCGAATCTGTTGAAGAATTTTATAATCGTGTGATTACCCTCACTAATCAAATGAGGATTAATGGGGAGGGGATTGAAGATAAAAGAATTGTAGAAAAGATTTTGAGAAGTTTGACTCGAAAATTCGAGTACGTTGTGGTTGCCATCGAAGAATCAAAGGATTTGGCAACATTTTCTTTGGAAAGTATGTTGGGGACACTTAAGTCCCATGAACTTCGGATGAGAAACTTTGATGATGCTCCTTCTGAACAAGCATTCCTTTCCTCTACAAAAGGAAAAGGAAAAGAACATGTAAGATCTTTATCTGAAACTCAATGTTATTATTGTCACAAATATGGGCATACTATGAAATATTGCAAGAAACGAAAAGAGGATGAGAATGAAGATGCCAATTTCATCTGTGGAAATGAAATTCAAGAAGGGGATACGATGTTCATGGCAATTGAGCAACTTGAAACTCTAGTGGATGATGCGTGGTACAAGGATGATGATGACCTTGTGAAAAGAAACAAGGTGATGAATGGACCCATGGATGATACAATCCCTGGGAAAATCAAGACTGATGATGAATGATGCTTGAAGCTTGAATACTTCAAGATGTGTGTTAGATATGTCTTAGCTTAAGGAGGAGTGTTAAAATTATAAGCTAAGTATTGTGGTTATCAATAAGTAATCTTATTCATCTAGTTTGATAGGTTATATTAGCGACAGTTTTATTTGGGTGGTTATTTGCCAACAGTTGTGTTGGTTCACAAACCATCATGTTGGTCAAAGTTGGCACCCCCTGCTTGTATATATATATGTCTGTTTGTAATCTGATTTAGTAGTGTTGCATAATATATTAAAACAAGTTTGTGTGATATTCTTTGTTCCCTCCATTATCTTCTTCTTCATGTCTTTGTTTTCCAACAAACTGCAACCATTGAGAAGGATGGTCCAGTCTTTGAGTGTGCGGAGGCACCTTTGTTTTTTGTCGTGCGTTGACTTCAGAACCAATCAACGGGTTTTCCATGGAGTTTCAGCAGGTGTTTTTGGTATGGTGCGGCCATTTTCAATGATCGCACCAGAGAGAAGGCTTTCAAGGTCCTCAGTTGTGCGCAACCATGACAGAATTTGCAGCCCCGCTTTGCCCTTCTGAAATAGTCTGACCCATCATTGTCTTCCTCTGATGTTCTTCCCGACGAACTTCAGCAAATATGACATCAATTATTGGTAGAGGTTTGATGTTGAGGATGCGTCCACGGACATCATCGAGTGAAGGATCAAGACCAGCTAGAAAGTCATACATCCTCACCTTGGTAAGCATCTTTTTGTATAGATCAACGTCGGTTGGATCTTTCCATTTTGGATGAGAAAAAAGATCAAGTTCCTGCCAAATCTTGGTTAGTGTATTGAAATAGGTTGTAACACATATTCTTGTTTCAGATTTCGTGCTTCTTAGTTCGAAGATCTGTGAAGATTCTTCGAGATCTGAGTAGGCTAAGGCTACCGCATCCCAGATGGATTTGGCAGTAGGGTAAAGCAGATAAATTTCTGCGATACTGTCTTGCATGGAATTGATGAGTCAGGCCATAACCATGGAGTTCTGGATATCCCATTCGGCAAAGTTGGGATCTTCCCATACAGTGGGTTTTTAATGGATTCATCAAGGTATCCATACTTGCCTTTACCACGAACAACAAGCTGAATAGAGAGAGCGAGACCATTGGAGGTCATTCGATCTAGAAAGCTTAAAGCTTGCGATTTGAAGATAGAGGTTGTTTTCAAGATTAACAGCAGTAGGGTTATATAGGTCGACTTTTCTAGGCTGGAAGGTTTTTCAGAATCGGACACCATGATTTTCTCGGCTAAAGTCTCTAGAGCTAAGATACCATAAAGATTATGAGAGAATATGAAACTGTATATTGTTGTAATGATTTTACAATACAAGATATATATATATATATATACAAATGGTTACTCTACAGATAAGGAAAAGATCTATTCTAATGATAAACATTATTCTAAAGGTAACTCTCTTTTTTAGTCTCTCTCTCTCTATTGGAGTCTATTTATAACAACTTAACACTTTCCTTATCTTCGAATCTGTCTACACCCTATCTAGTTTAAACTCACAGACCCAACTAAAAATTAAGAAAGAGGTGGTGAGGTTTTTCTTCCCATGTTTGTACATATGTTAGAAACTTAGAATAAATAAGAAGCATGAGCAATAGGGTATATCACATATGGTAGCTTACTAACAAAGGTAAGTGATTGCTTAGTTTGGTTGAGAAAGATTAGTCCATCTAATTTCAGATATAAACATGATGTCCAAACGAGTTAATGATGTCACACCTGCACTGCGGTCTAAGGAAGATAAGATGTATGAACTATGAAGACATGACCTCAACCTTGAATAGGAGAAGGATAGATCCCTAAATGTGTGCAGGTGAGGCGTCGGTCGGTCCTAGAAACGGCGGCAGCGGCGCGAGGAGTTAACGACCGAACGTGCTGCAACCCTTCCTTCTCTTCGGGTATTGGAATATGAATCAACTCCTCAGTTTGTCTTGTCCAGTCGTTTAGAGTCACTCTGATCCATAACAACATAGTTGTTCACTTGTTCTGATGGCTACCCAAAATTGTCTTTCAGTTTCAGCAAGACTTACTCGTCTCACAACATCCACATAGAGTTCCACTTTAGCCGTCATGTCTTTATGCGATCTATTATATTGTCTTGGATCTCACTCTCATTCTGAGTCCTATAGTGTAAATACTTACAGTTGTCCTTTTGTGATACCCTTTGCCCCCACCCCCTCGTTAATACAATCCCCTGCTGATATTACACCATAAGTATTTGGTCTTCGAACGGCTAATGTGCAACCATGTGCTTCCAATGTCGTTGGCCACTGCTCTAACATGTCTTCCAACTCCGCAACGAACACAATGTCATGTGCGAATAATAGGGATCTCATCCAAATTTACCGCAAATAGAAATGGGTTTAATGTCGTTATTTGGTGGTCTTATTTTCATTGGAAGATGGTACACCCTTTCTTCTCCAAGTTGCTCCAAATCACATCCCGTGGCAAGCTTTCATAGAACTTCTCTGATAGTTGATCGATGAATACCATGCATATAAATGACTAAATATGCTACGTTGTTTAGATTTTTTCAAAAATTGTGAACGTGCCCCCAGAAAGAAAATGTACTATGTGAAAAATTATTATGATTACACGGATTGAACATGACGCGTGCGGGGAAACATACACGCAAATTACTATTTTGACCATGTTCTTGTTTGAACCTCCCTGTATACACACACACATATACATACACGCGTGCGGGGAAACATGCCGCAAATTACTATTTTGACCATGTTCTCGTTTGAACCTCCCTGTATACACACACACATATACATACGTGCGTGTATGAATCATATTAGGGAACAATAGCAACTATATTACGACCCTACTAATTGGCTTTATAAGATATTAGTATATACTAGATTACATGCTGGATTTGTGTCTAATGCATGTGCAACTCTTTAACGTTACAATTCCCATGTGACCTTGTCCATAGATGCTACTTATAGTTTCCAAAATGGTTGCATGTAGATTGTTCAAAGTACCATGTATACTGTTTTTATGTTCCAATTAAGCAACTTTTAGACATAAACTTGCAGAGACGGTGAGAGAAATGACTCAAAGGAGGAATTACTTGCTTAAAAGTACTATAGGAAACATAAGTTCATGATCTGTTATATAAAGAGTGTGGTATTGTTTTATTTGTTAAATTAGCCCCACTTGTATTCTCTTTAAATGGCTCAATTTGCGCAAAATAACCGAAAAAGAGTTCCCTTGTCCTCGTAGAGTTGATATATACTCTTAACTAGTCAAGCTTCGATGACAAAGATTCTCATTTCTGATAAATTTACCATGTTTATAACAGATTAACTAGTGATGAGCTTTTGGCTAAGTACAACAACATCACTAGATTAGAGTGTATTGAACTTGAATATGATTTTCTTGTACTATTCACCAAACTACTTTATAATGTTCAGTTTCGAAGTCGCCATGTTTAGGTTTAGCTTTGTTGCTATGTTTACAAGTTATACCAAATCTCGTAGATTTAGAGTGTTTTCACAATATATACACAAATTATATATAATATTTCTAAAAAAGTGTTCACAATATGTTTGCTTTAGTGCACATTTAATTGTGTATGTATGTGCGTGCATGTTACGGAGAGAGGAAAAAGGAGAGAATTAGTTCTTTAAATTAAATTAGATTTTATCTTTTAACTAGTTTTTTGTGGTATAAATTGTATCATGAATTAGGAAGTTCTTCAAAAGACGTCCTCGTATACACACACACATATATATATATATACACGTGTGTGGGGTTGGGTTTTAGTGAGAATGAAAGTTATAGTGAGAAGCGTAAGAAGAGATCTTCACTCTTGGATGCACATTAGAATAGTATGCATCGAGATGCACCGGATCAATCCCCATATCAATCGCGATTCAAGGGTGGGGTTGAGATTAAAAATGATCAAGGTTCCAAATCTCTTCCTACCTTCTCACCTCAACTCTTCTTCTCACACGATCTTTCGTCTACGCACGCACGTGTGTGTGTCAGTGTGTGTATATATATGTAGGTTAGTAACCTTGCTTTTGCATGGCCTAGGGGTCTCCAAGCAAGGCAATCACTCAACAATTTCTTCTGTTTGGCGTAGCTAGTTGCTACCAACTGTCAGAAAGTTCAACAATATGAACTTTTCAACCTTCAAGTAGACCTTTGTACTCGAGGAAGGAGATGTATCATAAAGGTTACAATAACTTGTGTTGGGACCGAAGTAGGTGAGACAGAGTATTTTCCGGTAGAGTTGGGGGGCGTTTGGTTTGATGGAACGGTTTCGAGTGATTTGGATTTCGTGGAAGGATTTGGAATTAAAGGGATTTGGATTTGGAAGAATTTGGAATCTTTGAGATTCAAATTCTTATGTTTGAGGAATTTCAAAGAAATCCTAGGATTCCATATCTGGACAATCCTTCAAACCAAACACGGGGTTGGAATGGATTTTAAATCCAAATCCCCTCAAACTCATTTCATTCCTGCAAACCAACCAGACCCTTCGGGTTGCATCATGGATTGCACCAAGTATATCGTGCTTTGCTTTAATTTTGGATATTTTATGCAGGATCTAGGGGAATATTTCATTGTGTATGTTATTTTTCGATGACATTGTACTGATAGCAGAAAGATGAGGGGGACGAGGGAACAAGTTAACCATAAGTTAAAGTAGTGCAAGGCGGCCTTAGAAACACAAGGCTTGTTATTAGTCGTTTAAGACTGATTTCTTATCGTGCAATTTTAGCAAGGAGTGTAATGACAAGATGGTAGAAGTCTCCATTGTGAACAAAGAGTAATCCAAAGTACATTTCAAAAGGTTGGTGAGGTCGAGGATAATGTGACATGCCACATTAAGCCCATGTGGCCGAAGTTGAGGTTGTATAGGCCCGAGTGTAAGTGGCAGAAATGAGCATGATGAGATGGACCTGTGATAGTACCATATCAGATAGGATATCGAGTGAGGTCTATTGGGATAGTTACACATATCACGATAAATTTAGAGGGAAGATTGCAATGGTTTGGGCACGTTCGCATGAGGAAAATAACGACGCCAATGAGGAAGGGTGAGAGTGCCACGGTCGAAGGTGCGGGGGGCTAAGGCTTGACTTGGTGGTATATATAAGCATATACATATGGATGGATGCTTTTAGAAAAACATCAGACATATAAAAAGATCACCAAAATAGTTCATGATGAACACAAAAACAACCACCCAAGAAATATCAACTAAGCAAGAAAAACAAGGGAGGCATAAAACAGAAACAACTAGAGGAGAGGAGTCTGCATAAATAAGAAAATTAAGGCTTGTAGAACAAAGATGGTCAGTCAAAACAGAATATCAAAATCCTACATGGTAGGATCAGGGCCGTTCCATGTTAAATGTGAGATTTTGAACAATTTGGGGGACCATTTTTACGTTTTTAGGGTCTTTCATCAACCTGTGTAAAGCTATAGCCGAAATTCTTTAGGTTCAAATTATTAATGGTTTAGGTTTAGGTTCAGATTGGTAATTTAGGTTTAGCCCATTTTTGTGCTTAACATATATCTTTGTTATCTCATTTATGCAATGTAATCAAAAGATTTGGATGTAGCAGGGCCTCCAAAAAGATTGGAACGTTCCTGGGTAGGATTTAACAATTTTTTCACTGTCTATGACCATATATATGAAACTTGGAAGCATTTCAAGTGTTAATTTGTTTTTGGGCATTGTAGTACTTACTGGAAGCCTTGAAATTGAGGATTCAAAGTGATAAAAGATTAGCTGGACTCTATTGAAGAACACAAATGTATGCATGTGATTTTGTATATATTAATACATGGTGCTCCCAAGTCCCAAGGTCTCCCAAACCACACCCTCACATAATTCCAGTTAGGTGCAGATAAATCAAATTTTGGAACTTTATATCACACTAGAAGATGCCTGTGTCAGACCTGTTCTTTCTTAAAGGAGTGAGCTCAATTTTCCTTGGTTAGGTTCCTCCCATGTGCACAAACAGTCCTCCCATCAGTTAACATGCTTAATTTAACTATATGTTGTTCAACCACAATTTCATATCATAATAGGTAGACTATAATCCTGTTGGATATAGTATCCAGAGTCATTAACTATTGGTAATATTTCTAATAATAGCAGGGTCCTTTTGGGTTGCCCTTAAAATCCAAATAAACAATCAGAAGAATAAAAGGGAGTTAAAGCAATTAGTTTATTAATTTTCATTTGATGATAAATTAATTATAAGCTACAATATAATTAATTAGATTAATTATATAAAGTACAGGGACTAAATGATAATTGGTTAAAATAGTTTTAACAAGCTTATCGGTTCAAGGGTGCTAGTTGTAAAATAGAGATAACTTGGTCGAGAAGCAGAAGAGGGGTTATAAATAAACTGCTAAGGGTCAAACCCTAGTTGGTTTTTTCGATCTCTCTCGGGTGGCCGTCGACCTCCCCTCTCTCTCTCTCTCTCCCACCCAAATCGTAAACCCTAATAAGGGTTTAGGGTTTAAGCCTCTTCTTGATTGTTGGCATTTGGTGTTTTTAAGTGTGAGCCACTAGAGGGATTCATACTATTGGTCCTTGACATCCAAGAAGCGAGATCAAAGGTTTGATTCATCATTGTGGTTTTCGACAATCACAATAAACAAGTAAGTATTCTTGGTTCATTCTTTTGTAGTTAATTATCTAGAACATATGTATCCTTATAGGTTGTTAGTTTGTATTGCCATAGATGATATTTTAAATATGCTTCAGTTGCCTATATCATGTGGTTGTAAGTTTGCTCAAAACCTTTCAGTGGTATCAGAGCCATAGTTCTTAGATATTAGCTCAAAAGTAGTTTCAATTTGATTTGCAAAACTGTTTGTGTTGGTTTAGGGTTTTCGAAATTTAGGGTTTGAGGTTACAAAATCGATTTCAAAATTTTTTGCGGCCATTGGATTGCTTAATCCCTAAGTTAAGGTTTCATGGTCATAACCTCAAAACCTAATTTTTTTGGAAACTAAAATTTTTACTTGCATAAAAAGTTTTGTATTATTAGCGATTAAGTTTTATCAAAATCCCTAAAGGGTATAGGGTAGTCGGTTTTTTTATGCAATGTTATACCCTAATTGTTTTTTGGCTAGTTTCCTAACTTGCCTAAAAAACACAAAATATTGAGTTTTGGCAAATATTGAATAGATAATCTTACATATTCTCTTACCTTATATAGATACATTTAAAGGTTGAATAATATTGTAGGATAAATATTAACATTATTTATATAGTGAATATAAATTGTATGTCAAATATTTACATTAATTATTAGCATGTGTCTTTACATGTTTAATTGGAATTAATTATGGAAACGATTATATTAATTATTAAATGTGTCATCACATGGTTAATTAGAATTAATTAGATAATCATAATTTTAAATTGTTTAAAATTCCATTCAATTTATATATATATATATATATATATATATATATATTAGACCTTAATTATATATATAAAATTAAATTATACATTGATAGTCAAACCGAGACTAGGCGTACTCACCATAAGCACTCTAAGGGGGTTTAAGGATGTTACCTATAATATGGTTGCCGAATGAGTCAATGGTTTTTAAAACGCCATGCGTTACCATACTCACCGCCTCTTGTGTGGACTAGTGGAATTACCGAAAAGGTTTGATAGGTCAATGTGACAAGTTAAAAGTATTAACTATGAAGTATAAAACCAAAATCCCGTTTTAGATATACTAAGAAATGTGAAAGTCTTATGCTACCCATGAGAAGAACACACATATTCTTATAGTTTGTTAACGGAGCGTGTGCGGTTTGCCGGCACGTTAATGTGAAACTATAGTCGAAAATGATGTGGCGCTCGTGATTCTCAAGCGTACTTGAGCCGAGGGGTCCATGTGTTTTTGCATGGTCGATTCACCATCTAGTTTGTGATCCTCGGCATCCCAGTCACAAATAGAAGATAAGCATAATCGAGATTAACATGCCATTGACATAAGTCAGTGAATCTCAAAAGACCTAGGAGTTTCATAGCGAATGAAATTAACAAATAGCATTTGTTTATCTAAATAACCTTGAGATGTGATTACGGCATCCCTTTTCGCATCATAGAGTAAAATATGGATCCTAGCCTTGTTAAATATTTTTGGATAATTATTTTTTAAGGGTTAAATATCAAACTAACTAAAAAAAACTATATCTACAGATGGCTGAAAATATTCCTCCTCCTCCTCCTACTCACTCAACATCCAACCTTACGTTACTCTCTATCCTAAGTAAAGATAAGCTGACTGGGCCAAACTACTTGGATTGGATTCGTGCCTTGAGAATTTCCTTGAGGTACGAAGACAAAGAATATTTGCTCGACGAGGATCTTCCTATACTTAATGATGATGCAAGCCCTGAAGCAGTAACTGAATATAACAAGCAACTCGCAGAATCCACAAAAGTCGCGTGTCTCATGTTGGCGTCCATGTCCCCGGAACTTCAAAAGAGTTTCGAGAACATGGGGGTGTTTGAACTAAATGAGCAGCTTCGTGAAATGTTTCAGGACCAAGCGAGGCAAGAAAGGTTCCAAGTCGTAAAATCGCTTGTGGAATGTAAGCAACAGGACGGTGCCCCTGTATGTGTTCATGTGCAAAAGATGAAAGCGTACATTGACAGGTTAGGCAATCTAGGTGTCGATTTCCCAAGAGAGCTTGCCATTGATGTGGTGCTAAACTCTCTTAGTGGGGCATATAAACAGTTCATAGTGAACTTCAATATGAACAATATGGACAAGACCTTGATGGAGCTCCATGGCATGTTGAGATCTGCTGAAGCAAGTATGGGTAAGACCCAAAGTGCTCACTCAACTGCTCCCGTCCTGGCCATTAGGGAAGGTGGTTGTAAGAAGAACAAAGTTTCTCATCCCAAAGGGAAGGGAAAGGCTAAAGTTGTTCCTCGCAACAAAGGCCTTAAGAGAAAAACTGATTCTTCTGACATACCGCCCATAAGTGACCCTAAAGAGGCCATATGCTTTTACTGTCAAGAAAGGGGCCATTGGAAGAGAAGCTGCCCAAAATATCTGGAGGACTTGAAAATGAACAAGGTCAAAGGGTGTGGCACCTCAGGTATTTTTACAATTGAACTCCATAGTACTTCGATTTCTAACTCTTGGGTCCTTGATACGGGATGTGGTACTCACATTTGCTCTAATTTCCAGGGACTAAAGGGAAGTAGGACGATGAAGCATGGGGAGCTGAATCTGATCATGGGAAACAGGATGACTGCCGCTGTTACCAAGATTGGAGATTTTGAGCTCGTGCTTAGTAGTGGTTTTTCAATAAAGTTATTAGATTGTTGCTACTCGCCGGAAATGGCTCGAAACATTATTTCTTTTCATGCATTGTACAAGGATGGTTTTGAATTTCAATTTGATAATAATAATGGTTGCATTTTGGTTTATAAACATGGTTGTTTTTATTTTAAAGCCTCTCCTTGTAATGGCGTGTATGAAAGCGTGATTTGTGTTGGTAGAAATAATAATAACTTAACTCTAAATGTTGGTTCCTCCAATAGTGAATTGGATAAATCGTCGTTATGGCATCATCGTCTTGGCCACATAAACAAGAAACGCATCGCCAAGCTCCAATCGGACGGGATCTTGGAACCATTTGGCTTAAAGTCGGATGAAGAATGCGAATCTTGCTTACTAGGCAAGATGACAAAAGCACCTTTCAAAGGAAAAATGGAAAGGGGTAAGGATCTGTTGGACTTAATCCACACAGATGTATGTGGACCGTTCAGATCTGCCACGAGAAACGGTGAGAGATACTTTGTTACCTTTACTGACGATTTCAGTAGATATGGATTTATCTATTTGATGAAAAAAAATCGGACACCTTTGAAGTGTTCAAAGGATTCAAAAACGAAGTAGAAAACCAACTGGGCAAGAAGATCAAGATGCTCCGGTTCGACAGGGGTGGAGAATACTTGAGTCATGAATTCTACGACTATCTAAGGGATTGTGGAATAGTTTCGCAATTATCTCCTCCCAGAACACCACAACTCAATGGTGTTGCTGAGAGAAGATATCGAACGCTACTTGATATGGTTCGGTGCATGATGAGTCGTGCTACACTTCCAATATCGTTCTGGGGCTATGCCTTAGAAACTGCAGCTCATATCTTAAACCTCGTTCCAACTAAGAAGGTTGCAAAGACACCCTCTGAAATGTGGACTGGGACTCGTCCCTCGTTAGCACATATAAAGGTCTGAGGTTGTGAAGTCTTCGTTCGGCGCGAAACTAACGACAAGCTAGAACCTAGAGCAGAGAAGTGTCGGTTCATTGGTTATCCCTACAAATCCTTTGGATATATATTTTACAAACCTTCTGAGAACAAAGTGTTTGTAGCTAGAAAGGGAGCTCATTTCCAAAGAGGATAGTGGGAGCAGTATTGATCTTGAAGAAATTCAAGAAACAACCAATGATGAACCTATAGTTGACACTAGCCCTCAACATGAGGTTGAACCACATGTTGAGGAAACTAACATATCTCCACCACCTCGTCGCATAACTAGTAGAGTTAGTAGAGTTAATCGACCTCCTGAGTTTTATTATGGTTTTCATATTACAAAGGAAGGAGAAACACTAGTCAATGATAAAACATTTGATAGTGCGGATGAGCCATCCAACTACAAGGAAGCGATGGCAGGCCCTGAGGTTGCCAAGTGGAAAGAGGCCATGGAGAGCGAGATTCAATCTATGTACGATAACCAAGTTTGGAAATTGGTTGATCATACACCAGGTCGCAAGACAGTTGGGTGTAAGTGGATCTTCAAAAAGAAGACCGACATGGATGGGAATGTGCACACATTCAAGGCTAGACTGGTTGCGAAAGGTTACACTCAAACTCAAGGGATTGATTATGATGAAACTTTCTCACCAGTGGCAAAGATTAAGTCTATCAGGATATTGCTTGCCATAGCTGCATTTCATGACTATGAAGTATGACAAATGGATGTAAAAACCGCTTTCCTCAATGGGAAACTTGATGAGGATGTGTATATGGCACAACCTGAAGGTTTTGTACATACCGAGTATCCAGATAAGGTGTGTAAGCTTGAAAGATCCATTTATGGACTTAAACAAGTTTCTCGTAGCTGGAATCTTTGTTTTCATGAAAAGGTCAAGGAGTTTGGATTTTCTCGAAGCGAAGATGAGTCATGCGTATATGTTAAGGCTAGTGGGAGTAATGTTGTATTTCTAGTCTTGTATGTTGATGACATACTACTCATAGGAAACGATATTCCGATGTTGCAAGATGTAAAGGTCTGGCTCGGGAAATGTTTCGCTATGAAAGATTTGGGAAATGCAGCATACATACTTGGAATAAGAATTTATCGAGATAGAACCAAGCGTTTAATTGGACTTAGCCAAAGTACATACTTGGATAAGATATTGAAGAAATTCAATATGAGTGAATCCAAGAAAGGGTATTTGCCCATGCAACATGGCATAAGATTGAGTAAAGATCAATGTCCCAGCACTAGTAAAGAACTGGACAGAATGAGTTGAATTCCATATGCATCTGCTATAGGATCGATCATGTATGTCATGACATGTACTAGACCTGATGTCTCATTTGCTTTAAGCATGGTGAGTATATATCAAGGGAACCCAGGCGAAAGTCATTGGACAGCTGTAAAGAACATTCTTAAGTATCTTCGGAGGACTAAAGATGTGTTCTTAGTCTATGGTGGAAAAGATGAATTACGAGTAACAGGTTATACTGATGCGAGTTTCCAGACAGATCGGGATGATTCCCGCTCGCAGTCAGGATGGGTGTTCTTGTTGAATGGTGGGGCCGTGACTTGGAAAAGTTCCAAACAGGACACCGTGGCTGACTCCACGTGTGAATCAGAATATATCGCAGCTAGTGAAGCAGCGAAAGAGGCTGCATGGTTGAAGAATTTCATAGGTGATCTGGGCGTTGTACCAAGCATCAGTGAACCCATTGAAATCTTCTGTGATAACGAAGGTGCAGTCGCATTGACTAAAGAACCTAAAGACCATGGGAAGTCAAAGCACATAGAGAGGAAGTATCACTTTGTGCGACACAAGGTTGCGAAAAACCAGATCGTGGTGAGTAGAGTGCCGACTGAAGAGAATCCGGCGGATCCTTTCACGAAAGCATTAACTCGACCCAAACATGAGTATCATACTGAAGCCATAGGTGTTAGAATTATCAATATACCTTGAATGTTTTAGTTGTTAGTTTGATGTATTAAAAACGTAATAAATTGTATTTGATTTGGAGATTATTATATGGAGATTATAATATATGTTGGATTGCGTCCATTTACATTTAATTTATTATCGTGTTTCGTTTTGCATGTTTAGAACCAACTTCCTGAGTATTAATTTACTTAAACCTCCACAGTCAGTCATACTCCTGGAAGTAAGTAGTGATTCAAGACTGTCATGGAGTGTTAGAAGCATAGAGAATGCAACTAACACTCATGAGTACTTAATCGTGATTTGGGTATTGGAACAACCCGCACTCAAAAGTTTACTTCATGGATTAAGTCAGAGTAATTTTGAGATGATAATATTTTATGTTCTTCAAACGGAGATACATAGAGTTTTGCTCTAGGATTCTGTTATGCTTTGGTGTGCTCCAACGCTGACCGTAACTGACAGCTATACAGGGTATGTCCATGTATAATATGATGAGTAGAAATGAACTGTGTAGTCAAAGTTTATTTGTTCCTTCTGCCTAAACATGAGAAGCGATATCCATGGGCCCCTCGATGATTTGGTGTTGACATTAAGTGTTTGGCCAACCCCTGACTAGAATTGATGTGTCCAATTGAGTAGTCTGATGAATTCAACACATATCGGAAATCGGGAAACATAATCTTGATCCATGAGATAGACATTTATCCATGTCTCAGGTTCATATGATATCTTGTAGAACAAAGGAACATTAAATCACTTATTTTAGGACCGAATCTTTATCAGAGTTCGGCAGCTACATTAGATGGCTTGCTCTCTGCTGATTATTTGAAAGTGTTGAACCAAATAGAGTTAATAACTTGTCCAAGTGGGAGACTGTTGGATATAGTGTCCAGAGTCATTAACTATTGGTAATATTTCTAATAATAGCAGGGTCCTTTTGGGTTGCCCTTAAGACCCAAATAAACAATCAGAAGAATAAAAGGGAGTTAAAGCAATTAGTTTATTAATTTGTCATTTGATGATAAATTAATTATAAGCTACAATATAATTAATTAGATTAATTATATAAAGTACAGGGACTAAATGATAATTAGTTAAAATAGTTTTAACAAGTTTATCGGTTCAAGGGGGCTAGTTGTAAAATAGAGATAACTTGGTCGAGAAGCAGAAGAGGGGTTATAAATAAACTGCTAAGGGTCAAACCCTAGTTGGTTTTTTCGATCTCTCTCGGGTGGCCGTCGACCTCCCCTCTCTCTCTCTCTCTCCCTCCCAAATCGTAAACCCTAATAAGGGTTTAGGGTTTAAGCCTCTTCTTGATTGTTGGCGTTTGGTGTTCTTAAGTGTGAGCCACTAGAGGGATTCATACTATTGGTCCTTGACATCCAAGAAGCGAGATCAAAGGTTTGATTCATCATTGTGGTTTTCGACAATCACAATAAACAAGGAAGTATTCCTTGTTCATTCTTTTGTAGTTAATTATCTAGAACATATGTATCCTTATAGGTTGTTAGTTTGTATTGCCATAGATGATATTTTAAATATGCTTCCGTTGCCTATATCATGTGGTTGTAAGTTTGCTCAAAACCTTTCAAATCCATCTTCAAATACTATGTGATCATTTATCTTCAAAAATGTGTACATAATGTGAAGGGTAAGATAAGGATCAAAGAACCACAAGGGTTGTGGTGGACTGGTTAAGGCCTTGGGGATGTGGTGGAATATCCCATTTGCCCAGGGTTCGAATCCAGACGTACACAACAATTGTGGCCATTGAGGTTTAATCAGGGTTGATGTCTTACAGTCATAATTTGCCAAGGGATTAGTGTTACGTGCGAAATGTGTGTTTTAATCGCAGTGGGTTGCAAACTGTCCACAGCGGGAAGTGCAAGTGTACACTGTCCACTATGATCGTCACAGCAAGTAATAGTTGGTAAAATACCAGAATCGAATCCACAGGGACTGGACAATCAAGACAATACGGTTCTCATGAGTTCCTTTTACAAGTTTCAATTAGAGAGGAAAATAATACTTTGGTTTGGTTGGTGAAATAGCTACTTTAACGATTTTACTAAGATTTAAAAGGAGGAATGTAGGTTAGATTTTCCCTAGATTTTATACCAAATACTCGGTCCTAAAAATGATCCTTGTATTCGAGGTAGGCATTTTCGCTAGAAAAGCCCGGTTACAAAATACTCACACCGTTAGATAAAAATCTCATACTTGTCGTATTTATTGTTTTGTCAATGGTAATCTCAAAAATGGACCTTTTCAGGTCTCGATGGAATGTGTAGAGACAAATACTCTAAGTGTTTTTAATACACAAATTAGCTTACCTACTACTCCAGTGGGTTGAGATTAGCTCACTGTGCCGACCTCACTTTCGTAAGTGTCAAAAGAATTCTTTCGAATCCCCTAGCATCATTCAAGCTCGTGTCACTGCGTTCTACTTATTTCTAAGTTGAGAACTAGACTTTAGATCCTTGCAAGTGATCGGCTTGTTCGCATCCTTGGGTAAATATCGAGAATGAATGACCAAAACAACAAATATTCTAAGTACAAAGGTTACTCAAGCATTTTTAATAAAATCCAGGTACTTCTCTTTCCTACATCCCAAAGGATATTTAGCCTTGCATTTCCGAAGTAAAGAAAACAAAAGATGAAGGTTTGCACATAATAAAACTGAACGTGACTTGAATTAACTGCTCACAGTGGGGAGCGAGAAGTCGTCCCTACACTGTGTAGTTCGAATTACAATTAAACTAAGAAAGTAAATTACTGAAAATTAAAACTAGTTACTGCAGTAAATAAAAGACTAAAGCTAATGTGGTAGTTGAGAGAATTTAAGACTAAACAAGTATTCAAAGATGATAGCCAAGCATGTATTTAATGGTACCCAAGTGCTCCTTTATATACTAGGAGAAGGAGTTGGGTATTACACAAAAGAGGTGGGTCTTCCAATGGGTAAAGACTGCTGTGTTGTGGCAGAATTCAGCTCTATGGGTAATCCTTTTACCCAATGGTCCCTTTTCCAAGTCAATCTCCAAGTACAAGGAGGTGTACTTGATGCTATCTCCAATGAAAACTACTTTGTACTTCTCCAGCCATTTCTCTGCCATATGAACCTTCCTCCTCCAGAAAATTAGATCCCAACTAATAGTTTCTTTTTCTCTTCTTTTTGATCTGCTCGAAGAGTGGGGACCCGGAGTGGGCACAACAGTGGTCACTACAGGATAAAACGTGAAAAACACCCAAATTCTACCAAATAATTTATTAAAGACCATGGTTCACTCCTTTTGCTCGTTTTCGTGAAATATACCAAGAATGGGGGTTATAAGAAGTGAAATGGCTAAAATTGACAAAATAAAGTGGAAAATAAATGGAAATAATAACTCTAAAAATAGAGTTATCACAACCTCAAACTTAAACCATTACTTGTCCCCAAGTAATAAAAAGAAAGAAATAAAATGAACAAAATGCAAGAGAACTTTTAGGGACCTACTTACTTCTTGACTTGAATGGGCGTTGATCTCCTTCCTTCGATACTTCCTTCGGTTCCAAACTTGAAAATTTCCCTTTTGTGTTTGACGAAATCTTTCCCTTGTTTTTCATTAATCAATAGGGCTTTCTTGGGTTCGATGGGTTTGTGGCTTTGAATATTTTCCCAAGGATTTTTGGCAAGTACTTCCAAACATGGACCGAAAATCTCGCTTGGAGATTTTTATTTCAAGAAGTGGGTGTTTTGGATTTTTCGTGGGTATGTACGCACACATTCAGGCTTTATTTAGGTATGGCTATTTTTGCGAAAGTGGGTATTCCGATGGTCCAGAATAGGCACACCATCTTTTTCTGGGAGTTAACACTTTGATGGTCCAGAAAGGCACACCATCAAGTTTATTAGTGACACTCCGATTTTCTTCTGTTTTTGTATTTTTTTTTTTTTGGGAGGGGGGGTATGGCTTACCCACCTCAAACTTAGACTTCACAGTGTCTCCACTGTGGGAAGACTGGAAGTCACTCTGGAAGTTCCCACCTCAAACTTAAATCTCACAGTGTCCCCACTGTGACATTGAATTAACGAACAAAGGTGGTGGTTTGGGGTACAAAAAGGATCGTGTTTGGATGCGAAAAACGGCCTATTTTATTTCATGGCATCAAGTTGAGATTCGTACTTACAAACAGGACCTTTTTAAGTTGGAAGCCGAAAGTTGTACCTTGAAATGGAAACGAGATCAAACAAGCATTCAAACATCAAATACGTTAGTACCCAAAATTACCTACCCAGTGGTAGGATTTTCATGCATTAAAACGCCAAAAAGAAATATGTAGCAAACATTGTCAACGCCTAGCCATAGGCACAAAAAAGTAAAACAAACATAAATTAAAATTGTTTTAGGAGCAAACGAGATAAACCATTGTTTTAACAAACCATTCAGGAGGTTGGGGTGGCAGTTGGTGAACTTGCGGCGTCATCCTCTTCAAACTCGTCCTCACTGGCATTGGTTGGGCAAATATCCTCAGGAAAATCTGGGAGCTGAGCAGCTAGCATCGGGTTGGCCTCGTTCATCATCAGGCCCGTCACCTCATCACGTTCTCTTGTATACATCCAAAATTTCTGCGTGGCCCGGTTCTGATATCGCTGCTCACTTTCCAGCAACTCGATCCTGTATGTGAGCTTCTTCAAAGCTGCCAAGATTTCTCCCATTTGGTTGCTTTACGATCCGGCCTCGGTTGAATGGAGTGGTGTACGCGGCGTTCTCACAACATGCTCCTCAGCAATGGTCACAGTGGGGTGAACAGTCCCCACTGTGGGGATATCTTCTTCTGGTTCAGATGGAGGAGTGGCGACGTATCTTCCCATCTTGCGGATGGTTTGTGCGCTGATGTTGCTCGTGGAGTCAAACCACTGATCCTCCACCGCCGAGGGTACACCTGCGTCTATCATTAGTAACGTAATGAGGCAAGGAAGGGGCAAGACTACCTTCTTTCGGTTCCGAGCTTGATATATGGCCGCATGCATAACAATCCCGACGTTGATCTTTCTTCCAGTGAGGAGGCAGTACAATAAAGCACATTTATGCATAGACAATGTGGTATCGTGCGATGTTGGGGATAAAGAGGCCCGGAGAAATTGGAACCAAACAGCGGCCTCGGTAGTGAGGGAGCTAGCGTTTAGGCACCTTCTCTGGGCGTCTTTATTCCACGGCTTCCCTTCGGCTGCTATTTCGCGTAAAACGAGATCCTCGTCCGCCGGGGTCATTTTCTTTAAAAACTGGGCAAACTCACACAGAGTCGGGCTCCTTCTTCCTAATACCCGGTTAATCGCTCCTGGAGTATAGCTTACTTGTTTACCCCGAACTACCACAGTGGGATCCTTTGCTTGAGAGGCCTCGGCGTAAAATTCACGCACTAACGAGGCATTCGCGCGTCGATTGGCTTCGGCCAAAATCGACCAGTCTTGCGCTACAATCCTATTCTTAACAAATGGGTTGGCCTCAACAAACTCAGGGTCAAAACCCCTCTCTAACTTCAGTTTCTGTGTAGCAATGCACTCATAGTGGGCAGCCACCTCCGGAGTGGTGAACTGCCTGGGCACCCCACTGGGGGGCATGCGCAGTGCCCACTGTGGATTGATGTGGGTTTTGGGTTTGAACTTGGTCATCCCCAACATCAATCTCAACAGAAGATGAACTTAAAGAGGGCTGAAGATTTGTACCTTTCTTTGACGGTTGTTTTGCCGGCCTTTTTGTCGGTTTTTTCAGAGCTTTGGTCACCGCAGACCGGGTGACCACGCCTTTCTTTCTCGTGGCCCGCAGAATTGGGTTCTCCCCACTGTGGGCATCCTTCCTCATTGTCTCTCTTTCAACACTACCTCCAAGCTTGCGGTATTGTTCCTGATAGTCATCATCAACCTTCTTCTGGAACTCCACATCTTCAGCAAAAATCTCTGCCTCAGCCCTTTTCATTTCTTCCTCAAAAATCCTTTCCTTTTCAGCCTTCAACCTTTCTTCTTCCATTCGCTTTTCCTCTTCTTCCTTTCTGATTCTTTCTTCTTCCTCTCGACGCCTCCTCTCGACCTCTTCCTTTCTTTTTCTAATGGCTTCCATTTTCTGTTTGAACTCCTCTGCTAACCGCCTCTCTTCTTCTTCGGCTAGAAGTGCCTCGGTCTCGAAATGGGTGACACTGGTGTCTGAGACTCGCGAGGATGAAGTAGCCTTTGGGCTTTCGTGCTTTGAAGAACCCTCGTCGGCCGCACCGGAGATGATCGGGTTTTCGCCGGAGACCGGCGGCGATTCGTTCAGGTCACCGGTGACGGCTTTCGGCGGTTGTTCCTCGGCGGTCCTGCGGCGGACGGCCGCACGTGTGGTTGCATCGGGGTTGGTGTTCATCCTCTTGGTTCTTGCCATTTTTAGGGTTTTAGGAAGGTTTCAGATTTGGTGGGTTTTCTTGGAGAGAAAAAAGAGAAGAAAGAGTGTTTTTGAATATTTTGGAAGTGAAAGTGGTTTTTGAGAGGTTAAGGTGGTTTTTGGAATTTTGGAAAAAGGTTTAGGATGGAACCGTTGGTTTCTAGGAGAGAGAGAGAGAGAAGGACTATGATGGTTTTCCTTGGAACAAAGCAAAAGGGACAAATGGCAGCCAAGGGTGACATTTTGTGTAAGAAAAAGGTGATGTGTGTCAGCCTTGGGCCACCCAAAATTGTCCTTTCATCCGTCAGATGGGGAGTGGGGAGCGCAGGGACTTGAGCCTTTCCCACTGCGAAGCATTTTCTTCCAAAAACGACAATTTCTCCTACACACATAAAAACAAACTACCATGCAGAATTAAAAGGACCAAAAATAATAATAAAGACATCAAATAACTGAAATAAAATATTTACAAACGATTTGTGACTTTGCTTAACCATAGTGGGGTGGAGAGTGGGCTGGAATGTGGGCACTTTCATTCAGAAAGTGCTTCACCCTTTGCCCATTGACTTTGAACGTTTGACCAGATTGTGGGGACTTCAGCTCCACTGTTCCAAAGGGACTTACCTTGACAATGGTATATGGTCCCGTCCAACGAGATTTTAGCTTACCCGGAAAGAGTTTAAGACGAGAATTGAACAATAATACATGTTGTCCCTCCATGAACTCCCTATGGTTAATTCGACGATCATGCCACATCTTGGTCTTCTCCTTATACAACTTTGCGTTTTCATAAGAGTGGTAACGCAACTCTTCTAACTCATGCAACTGTAGAGTCCTTTTGATTCCCGCAGCACCCTCACTCATGTTAAGCTCTTTAAGGGCCCAAAATGCCTTGTGCTCCAATTCAATCGGTAGATGGCAAGCTTTGCCAAAAACTAATTTAAATGGAGACATTCCCAAAGGAGTTTTATAGGCCGTTCGGTAGGCCCAAAGAGCATCATCGAGTTTGGTTGACCAATCTTTTCGGTGCGGTTTAACAACTTTTTCTAAAATTCCTTTGATCTCACGGTTTGAAAGTTCGGCCAAACCGTTGGTTTGCGGGTGGTATGCGGTGGCCACTCTATGATGTATGTCATATTTAGCAAGAACCGAGGCCATGACTTTGTTTATAAAATGGGTGCCTTCGTCACTAATCAATGCCCGTGGTGTTCCAAATCGAGTGAAAATATTTTTATGCAAAAATTTCACCACGGTGTTGGCATCATTAGAGTGACATGCGACGGCTTCAACCCATTTCGAAACATAGTCTACCGCAACCAAGATATAAAAATTATTATTGGAATTTGGAAAGGGTCCCATGAAATCGATCCCCCAAACATCAAAAAGTTCTACCTCTAGAATGTTATTAAGAGGCATCTCATTTCTTTGCGAAATATTCCAGGGTGCATTGGCATTGCTCACAACTTTTTACACATTCGTAAGAGTCTTTAAACACAGTGGGCCAAAAGAACCCACTTTGCAAAAAATTTGCAGCAGTGCGGTTTCCACCAAAGTGGCCACCGTAGTGGGATGCGTGACAACCATGGAGTATTTGATGTTGCTCACTCCCGTGGACACAACGTCTCAGTATTTGGTCCGTCCCTATCTTATATAAGAAAGGATCGCCCCAAACATATTGACGTGTGTTATGTAAAAACTTCTTAAATGGTTGTCCACTCATCCCGTGGGTCTTAAGTCCACTTGCTAAAAAGTTCGCAATATCAGCATACCAAGGAATATTATTTTCATGATGTTGAGCGGATAACAATTGCTCATCGGGAAAATTTTCTCTTACCGGAGTGGGATCAACAGTGCCCACTATCTTCTCGAGCCTGGACAAATGGTCGGCTACTTGATTGCTTGTTCCTTTCCTGTCGACGATTTCAAGGTCAAATTCTTGTAGCAATAAAACCCATCTAATTAACCGAGGCTTAGAAGCAGCTTTGGTAATTAAATATTTTATTGTTACATGATCAGTGTGCACTATGACCTTCGTCCCTATTAAGTATGACCTGAAACGATCAAAAGCAAACACCACCGCAAGTAATTCTTTTTCAGTAACAGTGTAATTAATCTGAGCTTCAATCAGTGTTTTACTTGCATAATAAATGGGGTGAAAAACTTTGTTCTTTTTCTGTCCGAGAACAGCCCCCACAGCCCAATCGCTGGCATCACACATTACTTCGAATGGGAGTGACCAGTCAGAAGTGGTCACTATGGGTGCTGTGACTAAAGCTTCCTTGATTTTATCAAAAGCATCTCGGCATTCTTTTGTAAAAATGAAATCTTTTTCATGCTGCAACAGGATACATAGGGGTTTTGTTATTTTTGAAAAATCCTTGATGAACCTCCTATAAAAACCTGCATGACCCAAGAAGCTTCTAATACCTTTTACCGTTGTGGGTTCGGGAAGTTGTGCCACTACCTCAAGCTTGGCTTTGTCAACTTCCAACCCTCTTTTTGAGACAAGATGACCTAGGACAATACCTTCCTCTACCATAAAATGGCATTTTTCCCAATTCAAAATAAGGTCGTGGCTCTCACATCTCATTAGGCTTTTCTCTAGATTTCCTAGGCAATTGTCGAATGATGTCCCTATCACGGAAAAATCGTCCATAAAAACTTCTATGGTATCCTCAATCATGTCGATGAAAATGGCCATCATACAACGTTGGAAAGTGGCGGGTGCATTACACAATCCAAATGGCATTCTCCGGAATGCAAAAGTACCATAGGGACAAGTAAAGGTGGTCTTTTCTTGGTCCTCGGGGGCTATGTGGATTTGGTTGTATCCGAAGTATCCATCTAGAAAACAATAAAATTCCTTTCCCGCTAACCTATCAAGCATTTGGTCGATGAAAGGTAAGGGAAAGTGGTCTTTCTTAGTGGCCAAGTTGAGTTGTCTATAGTCCATGCATATTCTCCATCCCGTGACAGTCCTAGTGGGAATGAGCTCATTCTTTTCGTTCTTTACTACGGTCGTCCCTCCCTTTTTAGGGACACATTGAACGGGGCTCACCCAACTACTACTAGCAATGGGATAGATAATACCGGCATCTAACCACTTCAAGACTTCTTTCTTAACTACCTTCTTCATGATGGGGTTCAACCTTCTTTGAGGTTGGACTTTTCCAGTGTGGTCACTCTCCAATTTAATCTTATGTTGACATAAAGAGGGGCTAATTCCTCTAATGTCCGCTATGGTCCAACCAATTGCTCCCTTATGCTTCATCAACAAATCGATCAGAAGTTGTTCTTGTTTCTCACTAAGTTTGGAAGAGATAATAACGGGAAGTTTATTATCTTTAGCGAGATAAGCATATTTTAAATGGGAAGGCAATGGTTTAAGCTCTAACTCGGGGGGTTGTTCTATTGAAGGGGGTTGAACATCTCTATCCTTAAAGTCCAGAGGTTCAAAAGTTGCAACCATTCCGTTACACTCATCCTCAAAAGTGTCATCACTCTCAGATTCAGAGTGCTCACTATCACTCCCCACTGTGGGAACTGTATTCCCCACTGTGGGCAGTGTGTCAAGACTGTGGGTTCCATAAATCGAACTCAAGGCAAAGCAATCTTCGGTATCTATATATTTAAGAGACTTAAAAACATTGAATGTCACCTCTTGGTCATTAACTCTCATCGTGAGTTCTCCTTTATGCACATCGATCAAGGTACGTCCGGTTGCAAGAAACGGACGCCCTAAGATGATTGGGATTTCTTTATCGGCCTCATAATCTAGAACTAGAAAATCAGCGGGGAAGATAAACTTATCCACTTGGACCAGAACGTCTTCTATTTTCTCTTTGGGGTAGGCAATGGATCGGTCGGCTAGTTGTAATGTCACGGTTGTGGGTCTAGCCTCTCCAATACCTAACTTGTTAAAAATGGACAAAGGCATCAAGTTGACACTAGCTCCTAGATCGCAGAGTGCTTGACCTACTTCTTGTCCTCCTATTGTGCATGGAATGGTGAAACTACCCGGGTCTTTCAACTTAGGTGGAATCTTGCTAGTAAGGAGTGCACTACATTCCTCGGTCAAAACCACAGTTTCAAACTCACCCAATCTTTTCTTTTTGTTCAAAATATCCTTTAAAAATTTCAACATAGTTTGGCATTTGCTCGAGAGCCTCTACCAAAGGTATGTTAATGTGAAGTTGTTTAAAAATGTCTAAGAATTTTTTAAATTGAACATCGACATTTTTCGGCTTCATTCTTTCAGGAAAAGGAATATTTCGTGGGTCAATTTGAGCTTGTTGTGGTATTGGCTTTGGAATAGTAGACTTTGGGACAGGTCCAAGAGTGAGAAGGTCAGGGATGTCGGTCCCCACTGTGGGGATCACAGTGACTTGAGGAGTGCCCACTGTGGTGCTCACAGTGGGTATTTGAGGCGAATTATCAGACTCAAAAACGATATCTTTCAGATCCTTTCCACTCCTAAGTGTTATGGAATTGACATGTTCTGGTCCTTTTCCTATCACCCTAGCTTGCTCGGTGTCACTAGGTAACGTCCCTGGTGGTCTATTCTTAACTTCAACGGCTAGTTGTCCTACTTGAGTCTCTATGTTCCTAATGGCTGCCTGGGTTTGGTTCATAAAACCTTTGAGAATTGATTCAATCGATTGTTGTACCTCAGCTGGTTGGTTGGATCGTGGTTGGTATGGTTGTGAGGACTGCCCTTAGTGAAAGTTCTGTGGGTGCTGCCCACTGTGATGTGAGGATTGCCCACTGTGATGTGATTGAAATCCAGGGGGTTGTGTGGTCTTTGCTGGATATGACTCGGCCCTTGGGGTTGGAGTCCTTGATTACCAGACCAAGAGAAATTCGGATGATTTCTCCAACCTGGATTATAAGTCTGTGAATAAGGGTTGTTCCTCGGGTTGGTCCCTATGACATTAACAGATTCGGGATTTGCTGGACAAAAATCAAAAACATGCTCCTCTCCACAGAGGGAGCAGTTTTCGGCGAGATGGGTTGCGGAATTAACTTGGCCTCTATTTTGGTTCAAAACGATTTTGGTCAAGGCCACTAACTGCGCATTCATGGTTTTAAGTGCTTCGGAATCGATGGTGTTGGTCTTTGGTACTACCGCTCTAGGATTGGACCACTCGGTATTGTTGTTGGACACTTTTTATAAGATTTGATATCCTTCATTGTAGGTTTTACTCATGAATGTTCCACCGGCTGTTGCATCTAAGATGATTTTGGCTACATTGGCAAGACCATTGTAAAAGGTCTCCAATTGGATGCAATGTGGGATGCCATGATGTGGGCACTTTCGAAGTAAATCTTTAAATCGTTCCCATGCATCCGAAACAGCCTCATCTTCTTCTTGTCTAAACAGAATAAAATCATTTCGAAATCTTACATTCCTCGTGGGAGGAAAGTATTTTTGCAAAAATTTATCAGCAAGTTCATCCCAAGTGGTTATCGAATGAGGTGCGTGTGAGTTCAGCCAAGTCTTCGCCTTATCCCTTAATGAAAAAGGAAAAAGTCTTAACCTTAATGCTTCCTCACTCACACCTTGTAATTGAAAGGAATCGGTCATCTCTAAAAAAGATTTTAAGTGCGAGTGTGGATCCTCAGATGGTGATCCTCCAAACTGACCCATGGCTTGGATCATTTGAAACATCACTGGTTTGAGTTCAAAGTAATTTGCAACAATATTGGGTCTCAAAATCCCGGAGCTTAAATCACCAACTCCGGAAGTAGCATAGTCCCGTATTTTTCGATCCTTGTTATCGGCAATCGTGATTGTGGTCTCCACTACGGGTGGCGGTACTGCTGCCATGTTTACAGTGGGGATCACAGGGGGTTGTCGATTTTTGTTTTTACGCCTTCTTCTAAAAGTCTTTTCTATTTCAAGATCGATTGGAACCAAATGTTCGAGTTGTCGCCGTAGCATACAACACGAACAGCTTAGAAAAACGAGTTACTCGGGCTCGAACAAAAACTAATGTCTTGAGATTTAAAAATCACGCCAGTCCCCGGCAACGGCGCCAAAAACTTGTTACGTGCGAAATGTGTGTTTTAATCGCAGTGGGTTGCAAACTGTCCACAGCAGGAAGTGCAAGTGTACACTGTCCACTATGATCGTCACAGCAAGTAATAGTTGGTGAAATACCAGAATCGAATCCACAGGGACTGGACAATCAAGACAATACGGTTCTCATGAGTTCCTTTTACAAGTTTCAATTAGAGAGGAAAATAATACTTTGGTTTGGTTGGTGAAATAGCTACTTTAACGATTTTACTAAGATTTAAAAGGAAGAATGTAGGTTAAATTTTCCCTAGATTTTATACCAAATACTCGGTCCTAAAAATGATCCTTGTATTCGAGGTAGGCATTTTCGCTAGAAAAGCCCGGTTACAAAATACTCACACCGTTAGATAAAAATCCCATACTTGTCGTATTTATTGTTTTGTCAATGGTAATCTCAAAAATGGACCTTTTCAGGTCTCGATGGAATGTGTAGAGACAAATACTCTAAGTGTTTTTAATACACAAATTAGCTTACCTACTACTCCAGTGGGTTGAGATTAGCTCACTGTGCCGACCTCACTTTCGTAAGTGTCAAAAGAATTCTTTCGAATCCCCTAGCATCATTCAAGCTCGTGTCACTGCGTTCTACTTATTTCTAAGTTGAGAACTAGACTTTAGATCCTTGCAAGTGATCGGCTTGTTCGCATCCTTGGGTAAATATCGAGAATGAATGACCAAAACAACAAATATTCTAAGTACAAAGGTTACTCAAGCATTTTTAATAAAATCCAGGTACTTCTCTTTCCTACATCCCAAAGGATATTTAGCCTTGCATTTCCGAAGTAAAGAAAACAAAAGATGAAGGTTTGCATATAATAAAACTGAAAGTGACTTGAATTAACTGCTCACAGTGGGGAGCGAGAAGTCGTCCCTACACTGTGTAGTTCGAATTACAATTAAACTAAGAAAGTAAATTACTGAAAATTAAAACTAGTTACTGCAGTAAATAAAAGACTAAAGCTAATGTGGTAGTTGGGAGAATTTAAGACTAAACAAGTATTCAAAGATGATAGCCAAGCATGCATTTAATGGTACCCAAGTGCTCCTTTATATACTAGGAGAAGGAGTTGGGTATTACACAAAAGAGGTGGGTCTTCCAATGGGTAAAGACTGCTGTGTTGTGACAGAATTCAGCTCTATGGGTAATCATTTTACCCAATGGTCCATTTTCCAAGTCAATCTCCAAGTACAAGGAGGTGTACTTGATGCTATCTCCAATGAAAACTACTTTGTACTTCTCCAGCCATTTCTCTGCCATATGAACCTTCCTCCTCCAGAAAATTAGATCCCAACTAATAGTTTCTTTTTCTCTTCTTTTTGATCTGCTCGAAGAGTGGGGACCCGGAGTGGGCACAACAGTGGTCACTGCAGGATAAAACGTGAAAAACACCCAAATTCTACCAAATAATTTATTAAAGACCATGGTTCACTCCTTTTGCTCGTTTTCGTGAAATATACCAAGAATGGGGGTTATAAGAAGTGAAATGGCTAAAATTGACAAAATAAAGTGGAAAATAAATGGAAATAATAACTCTAAAAATAGAGTTATCAATTAGTTTAGGCATAGCCTAGGACACCCTTCCCCAAATAGTGTTGATCACTTTTAAATAGTGTTGATCTAATGGTTCATACTAATTCCCTAAATAACTCATGAAATAGTATTTTCAATTGATCTTCAATTAGGATGGATCCAAGGGTGAAGATCCCTTCTTACCCTTCTCACAATAAGTACTATTTTTTTTACTAGAAACCAACTATGTTCAAGTATCATGTGTGAAGTCGACTCTTAATTTGGTAGGAAGCGAGTGAGGTTAGAAACAACCGACTATTGAATATCATTAGTAGTGTACACTGTACAGTATGAATCCATTAAAATGTCAAGAAACTATCATGCGCACTGGCATTTCCGTTACAGCTAAAATATCATGGAGTAGCTAGACAAGTAGTTTATATTTGAAGAAGGATTTTCTTTGTATACCTGGTCCTTGTTTTTAAAGAACAACTCTACAATTTCATTAGAAGAGAATTTTTAATTGATGTTCAATAGGATTGATCAAGGGTGGAGATCCATTCTTACCCTTCTCGCGAGTCACGATGACTACTATTCTTACCGGAAACCGACTCAGTATGATTGGAGGTCAAGTCGACTTTTCAAGCATTAGCGGTGAGATAGAACATAACTGAACATTTGAACAACCTCACAGACATCTTTATCATAACTAATATATAACTTGCTAGGGTTGGGTTCCGGTTTTAAGTTGAGGTTAACGTGAGAAGCGTGAGAAGTGGTTATCAACCGTTGGATGAGAAATGGACGCACATTAGGATGAGATGCACCAGATCAATTCCTTTCTAAGCGTCAATTCATGGGAGGGAATTTGATTAAAAGTGATAAACGGTTCAGATCCAACTTCTCACATTAACCTTCTCCTAACTTGCTATTGTAATTAAAATTTTACTGGATGTCTTAATGGCCTCAGCTGTCCTCTCCAATGGTTTTCGTAGGAAAAACATCCCAAGGGGTGATATATACACTTCTTGTGGTGAATAAATTTGTTACTTATATGGGAAAATCGTATAATAAGGACAGAATGTTGTTTTTAAGTCTCTAAATTGACTATAATTCTGTTTGATGCAGACACAGTTGATGATGGAGCAAATATCAACCATCCAAGAAGAGGTATGATTCTACTTTGATTTTTCTGTCCATTACATAAGTTCATATACTTTGAATACCACAGCAAAATGCAACATTTTGATCTTCACAACTAAACTATATTTCTACATATTCGATACATAAATTTCGGCAAGTTGCATACACAAATGGTTCCACAGGGCAGCACTGTTGTCGCAAATTACGTAAAGGGACATTGTACCTTTGATGCCACATTTGTTTGGTAGCTTGCTGAATAGATGAACACATTTATATATTTTTCAGAATATTACACTAAATATTGCTTCAAAAAGAAAGACTATTACACTGAATATGAAGATAAATAGGGTACTTACTGTCTCAGCTTTTGCTCATAGGATTGCAGTTGAGAATCTTGTTGTCCACTTCTACGGGGTTAGTTGTAATAAACAGTGAGTTAAAACATTTTTACATAATAAGCAAAACTTACATAATTTGAAAAGATTTAACCAATAAACTCCAGCTAGTTGCTTTATTGTATGTGGAGGCTAATTCATCTGGTTAATTGCTAGGTCGTTAAGATTGAGACCATATTTCCCCCATCTTGAATAACAGCCTGAATAAACACAAATCTGAATCTAATCAGCATCATATATAAATAACTCCATATTTATGAGCAGAGAGAGAAGTTAAGTAAAGAAAAGATGAAAAACTGCAACAAAACCTTTCATCAAACATTTTGGAAAGATTAGAATCTGAAAGGATCTAGTTGCATAATACCCTTTTGGAAATCAGATCTATTTCATTTTGATTGTGCATTATAGTTTTGATATGAACACTATCTTGCGATTTCTGTGTGTCTAGATATGGTATGAATTGAAGCTAGAAAGAAATTAGGAAAAAGTGAGTAGGAGTAGGAGTAGGAGTAGAAGTAGAAGTAGAAGTAGAAGTAGGAGTAGATCTTTAACTTACAGAATGATTCAGAGGCAGGGTATTGATTGATGTATCTCAACGACCTTGCAACTAACCAGATCAATTCAGCCCCAACTATTCAGACACAATCCCTATCTTCATCTCTGCACTGTTTCCAATCAGATCCTTTTTGAACCAAATATAGTAACTATTGTATTATTGTTGTGCCATAATTTGGCTTCTGAAGAAGCTATTTTGCTATGATATGCTATGCTCTCTCTCTCTCTCTCTCTCTCTCTCTCTCTCTCTCTCTCTCTCTGTGTGTGTGGAAGGAGGGTTATTTTTGCCAGATGGGTCACTTGTTGTTTTATATAGGGTGATACTATTCCTACCCCACAACTTTTGCCCCCACGATCCTCTCACATACACAATATAATTTTAATATTTACATTTTACCCCCTATACTAATTAAATAAATTTACTTTATACTTTTTACTTTTATAATTTTCATTTTATACATTTATTATATTAACACATAAAATCGTATATTAGCTAAAATACGTTAAAAATACGTTTTAATTTTAACAAATTACACTATTATAATCGTTTCTTCGATACGTTCGAAATAAGCCCAAGATTGAATATTTTTTTATTTAATTATTTTATTATATATCATATATTACATAAATAACATTTAGATTTATAATGACGATTATGATAACTAACATTTAGATTTATTAATACTTACGTGGACAAGTGAAAGTTATAACAAAATATAATAATTTCAGGTGTTCAGTTCTCGAGAAGAAATTACTGCATGGGTGCACAATGTGGGACGTTCGGTTGGTTGTGTTGTTATTACCAAAAGATCAAAGTCTTATCCAAATGACGTTGTTTATAAAGTCGTGTTTATGTGTGAACATGGTGGGGTTTACAAAAGTAAGAAAGCTTGCAGTCGTGATACTGGAACAAGAAAGTTTAATTGCCCATTTGAGTTGATAGCGCTACGTTCGGCTAAGCATAATTGGTGGACGTTGAGGGTTGTATGTGATACACATAATCATGCCCTTGCACAATATATGGAGGGCCACGCATATGCAATGCGGTTAAACGAGGGTGAACTTCAACTAGTTGAAGATTTATCAGCCCAACATGTCAAGCCACGATACATTTTATCCACGTTAAAGGGTAGAAATGTGGAAAATGAATCTACGTCAAAAACAATATACAATGAAGTTCAAAAGATTAAGACAAAAAACGATGCAGGAAGACCAAAAGTGCAGGTTATTTTGGATTTTTTTAAGGAAAATACTTATGATTTTGAGACTCGTGTAAATGACGAAACAAACGAGTTGGAAGATTTATTCTTCATTCATCCAAAATCATTGGAGCTTTGGCGTGCATTCCCACAAGTGTTGGCAGATACGAGTGTCAAAGAATTTATGATGCGTTGAATTTTTTCGAGAAGGGCGTCTTTGCACCACCTATGTATTGGATCGCCTATGCCTGAAATGAGAATTCTAGTTGCTTCAAGGTTCAATGTCATACTACATGTTCTCAATATGGCGGTAGTGTGACATACTTACCATTCAGGACACAACCGCCGTCACCATCCCAACATGTGTCAATTGCAATAGTGCATGTTAATGGTAATCATTACATAAAAGTGGTATTAAACGAAGAATACACAATCCCCACACTCACACAGCATTGGACACGTTGTCGATTTCTAGATGCAAGTACATGGATCGATCCATACAGACGTAGATTAGATATGTATAAAGAATATATAGAGCGTACTCGTACTCGTGAATATATTGATTTAAATGAGTAATCAAAGTTGGAATTTATTGGAATAAAAAGTATTTTTTTAACGTATTTTAGTTAATATTGAGCTTATTTCGAAATAATATAATTAAATAAAAAAATAAGAAGGTATCGACGAATAACAATATAAAAAAATTACGTAAACGTATGACGCATAATAATATAATTAAATCAAAAAAATTCAATATTGGGCTCATTTCGAAGGTATCGACGAGACGATTATAATGACGTAATTTGTTTAAATTAAAAAAATCTTTTTTAACGTATTTTAGTTAATATACGATTATATGTGTTAATATAATAAAAGTGTAAAATGAAAAATAAAAAACTAAAAGGTATAAAGTAAATTAATTAAATAAGTATAAGGGGATAAAATGTAAGTTTTAAATAAAAAAAAATTAAAAAAATAAGTGTATGAGGGAGGGGGTATACGAATGTGTCGGGGATAAGGGATAGAATTATCCTTTATATATACTCCATTCACTATATGAAAGAGCTTCACCCTTAAGCAACCTCTATTTTAATTCTTTTTAATCTGCCCCTCATCATCCCAAGTTCCCAACACATGAAAATGACATTTTATTTTTATGCTCAATAATCTATACCTTTATTTGGGTAATTATATTGGCTTGTAGGTTTTCCAATTTTCAGTGATTTAGACAAATTAAATTTGGAATTCTTACCATTAATATTATTATTTTTATATAAAAAAACAAAAAAAAAACATATATTGTGAATCAAATTTGATATATGATGACTTTGTCTTGAATACTTGTCAAGTTCAGATGTATCTACAAAATTAAAGAAGTCATCATGTCTATTTTTCATATTTAATAGGTTAGATTTGCAAGGATAAATAAACACGTGCCATTTTTATCAAATACTTTATTTTTCTCTCACTTAAAATGTTTTTTATGCTTGAACCAATGGAGTTGTATTGTCCTCATTTTTTATGTTTAAAGGTACTTCTAACTAAATATCAATATTTATATTTTACATCAAATTTAGTAAACTAATAAATTACTTTAACCAAACATCAAATTTTATAATCATTTTAGTGTTAATGATATATTATTCATTTTACATCAATTTGGTAATATTTAGAAAAAAATGGGAGGGTTCAATTCAAAATAAGAAGGTTTGATATCAAGATTGAAGGAAATTTTATTGAATTATTTTAAAAAATCAATTAAATATATATATATATATATATATATATATGTGTGTGTGTGTGTGTGTGTGTGTGTGTGAGAGACTTTATATGAGTAATGTGTGTGTGTGGCGGGTTCAAACGAAGACATTAACTATTGTCGCTCATGTACAAAATCGTACATGATTTACGTACAAAATCATATATGATTCACGCGACTTGCCCCGCGACTTTTATGTCGCGACCAAAGTCGTCCGCGTCCAGTTTTTACTAATCACATATGCTTATTTAAATCTCCTAAGTTTTCTAATTTAATATTTATGTATTTTCATTTTACTTGACTATAAATAATATTTTAGTTATAATATTTGCTAATATCATAAATTAAATTAAGTTATATGTATAATATTTTTATTTTTACTTCAAATTCTTTTAAAGCTTAAGAAAAACAATTTAAAATATAATAATATATTTAGAATAAGACATACCATCGATATATATATTTTACAATACGAATAAATAAAAGGATAAACAATCGGGTAGTATTATTTACATTTAATCAATAAATGTAAATAAAGTATATTTAAATGTATTATATTTTTACTTCTTTTAAAAATTATTAACTATATACAAATAAAAGATTAATTATATAGAAATAATCTGTTGTAATTTATAAAGTGATTGTAACTAAAAAATTATTAGTCGAAATTGTGAAAGACTAACAAAAGATGGGTAGAATTATTAAAAAAGACTAGTAATGTACCCGCGCGATGCGGCGGGATACAACATCCGAATAAGTATAAGTAAAGTTTGCATGATACAATTATGTTTTTTCAAAGCAACACATAGTTTGGTTTATCTCATGTAGTGTGAAAATTGTGATTAGGATGTCAAAAACATATTCCGTTAGATTGAATGCATACGTTTGCATACCATTTCATGCATCAAAGAGTATCATCATGCTATTATATGATCCTAAAAATAATAAAAAATTAATATTTTATTCTACCACAACATTCTGTCATGATCATAACCGTATTTCGATTCTTAAACAAAATACCTCAAATCCACAATCTTGCTTCCCGCTTTGCTTTGTTTTTGTCAGTCTTGATTTTATTTTTATGATTTTAAATTGTAGATCACCTTGTACATAAATTCAAAATTAATATGCTTAATTATTGGCCAACGATTTGATAAGAAGAATCGTAGGACTATAGGACTCAACGTTAATAAATGAGAACTGAATCATAATGTTTATACTAAAACATACAATGCATTCAGATTCCCTTAAATAAATACAATGCATTCATATGTGTAACAACCGGGTTTTCTTTTGGAAAGAATGAAAGTTTAATGCCTTTTTCGCAAGAAATGAAAGATAAGTCAAGGGACTAATCTTGTCATTTCTGGAAGATACTTAAATGCACAAATCCCTAGGGTTCCTTCAGTTTCACAAATCAGTGTTTTGGTGTGGTGTGTGTGTTTGGCGGCTCAAGGAAGAAAGAAAGAAAAGAGCTAAAGGTTGGAGACTCTCAATTTGTGCAAGAAATCTGTTAAGGTATTCTTCTAGTATGTTTATTATGCTTGATTCAGGTCTATTGCTCCTTTATGTTCATGATCTGGGGAGGGAATCGTGAGGAATTGTTAGGTCTTTACCTAAATATCTCCTTATTGAGCATTTTTGGATTTCATTGCTAATATGTCGATTTGGTGGTTTAAAATGAAATTAATTGAGTGTTTATGACTAGTGGATGAACCCCTATGCTTATCTAATCGAACTAATGGCTAAAAAACGAGTTAATTATCACTTTTAGATTTTTAAGCTCGAACAACTGTGGTTTCCGGACACCGATGTTCAGTGGTGTCCGGATGGGTTGCAAGTGTCCGGGTAAGTGTCCCGTGAGAGTTTCCGGGTATTGCATGACATCCGGGTGGCTGAGGTTTCCGGATAAGTTTAGTGCCCGGGTGGTTTTGGCCGGATAGGTCTAGCGTCCGGATTGCCTTGTCCGGGAAGTAGAGTGTCCGGATTGGTGTCCGGAAAGTTGTTGCGTCCGGAAAGTAGATGGTATCCGGATAGTTCAGGGTAAGTTTTGCTGATTAAAGAATTACCTGATCTTTTAGGTGTCAAGTCTGGTTAATCCGAGAGTAGAGCAAGTGTGCTTTCAGTGACATCAAGGTGAGTTCCCTAAACCTTTTACGACTTAAAGTGTTAAACATTTTAACTGATTATGATTTCTCTTACGAGCATGAAATGTTTATAACCGTCACGCATGATTTTCCATGAAATACCTGTTTTACTTGAGAAAACGTATTTTACTTGAGGGGGAGCATCTCTCGAGGGGAAGCATACCGTCTTTCTTGACCCTTTTTGTTTCGACAAACGGGGGAGAGAAACCGCATATGCTCATGCTTAGCGGTTGTGTTTGTCATCATCAAAAAGGGGGAGATTGTTGGTGCAAGTGTACCACATCTCAATATATTTTATATATTTATTTTGATGATTACAAACACACCGTATTATTGTTTATCTAACAATCCTATCCAAGTGTACAGTTCTTGAAGAACACGAAGATTTTATCTGAAGAGTTCAAGACGGAAGATTTACGTTGTCATTAGTGTTTATAATTTATAATGATAAACACCCTAAAATAATATACCACTTGGATATTTCTAAAAACCCTTTAAATAATATTTTAAATAAGAAATTTTGGTTCTAGAAGTATCTGCCATGCGTACTGTTTCTGCAACCACTTTCTGACGCCGGTATACCGCGGGTGTTCAGCCGGTATACCGCGGCAAGCTCGGTGTGCATCTCTGATTGGTTGGAAGTCTTTTCTTCTGCGCGGTATACCGCGGTGTTCAGCCGGTATACCGCGGGTACTGTTTCCGTTGGTTTTTGCAGAGTTGACTTTCTGATCTTGATGTGCTTTTTCCTCTGCACGGTATACCGCGGGGGATAGCCGGTATACCGCGGATTGCATGTTACCGTTGGAAGAGCTGATATATATACATGCATGCTGGTGGAGAAAAGACCACACAAACAACAACAGCAAGCAACCAACTCCATCCATTTCTCAGCTCTCTCACTTATTTAATTTATATATTTTATAAAACCTTTTTTTTATAAAATATCCAAGTGTGAGATATTATACAAGAGTGATTACCCATTGTGAGTTATACTCCTCTTGTAAGTATTTGAATAACGGGTGTGTGATCCTGTTTATCTCATAGCAGAGGCTTGAGAAACTATTACAAATTCCTTTGTATTTGGTTTGTGTTCTACCGTAAAGAATACATTTATTGGATCGTGTCGAGAAGTGTCTCGGCTGCTGGTTTATCACAGTTGGTGGTAAATCAGTAAATCTCCGTGTCAAGTATCTCTAACCTTTATCTCTTTATTTATTCCGCTGTGCTTTTAATTATATCTGTTTATATAATTGTTGTATATTTATTATTTGTATACTCTGATTTATTTATACTGTTTCTGTACTGTATTTATTTGTAAAAGAATTTTTGAAAGTAAAAGATTTTAAATACAACCTTACCCCCCCTAGGTTGTCTAACAATACCCAAGAAATGTTCAATCTGAAACAAACATAGAAAAGCAAGAACTATTCATCACATAACCTGTAGTAACCGTGTCTAAAATGAACGAGTTTCAAGCCTGGCGGTAGAAATTGTTAAAATGAAAGTTGAGGGGAGTATTTTGTAAATGAGGTCTAGGGTATAAATGGGCACAAAACCCTAGGGGAAACATTCTAATATTGAATTGTTGTGTTGATTGACGGCTGAAGGAAGAAGAAATAGAGAGAAAGAAAGGTTTGGAGTTCTTGTGCATTTTGGAGGATAAAGGAGCTTTGAGCTTGGAAATCAGAAGAAAGGGTGTGTTGGGATTCGATTTCTGCAAGAAGTCATCCAGGTAATTCTCTTCTACTCATCCTTAATCTGTGGGGTGTGGCTAAGATGATTTATTTTGGAGTTTTTGTCAAAAAGTTGAGGTTGAAGCTTATTGGGGAAGTTTGGGCGTTATATTGTGTTTTTACTGTTGAGGTTTCAATAATTGTTGAGCTTGGTGATCTTATTATTGTTGCTAATCTCTATTTCGTGAGATTTCGACCATAGCAGTGTTTTCTCAGTCCATTTAGGACACAGGTCGACGTCCGGAAAGCTTCTGGACGTCCGGACACTTGGTTAGTTTGAAGGTTTCCGGGTAAGTATCCGATAGTTATATGTGTGTCCGGATGCTATGAGATTCCGGATAATTCCCGAAAAGAGTGTTGCCCGAAAAGCTTAGTGACCAGAAAGTGTATTGTCCGGAAAGGGGTGTGTGTCCGGGAAGTTTTGTGTGTCCGGATTGTGAGCTGTCCGGAAAGGGGTGTGTGTCCAGGAAGTTTTGTGTGTCCGGACTGTGAGCTGTCCGGAAAGGGGTGTGTGTCCGGGAAGTTTTGGTGTGTCCGGATAGTGGGGTGATCAGCTTACGTTTTGCTATTTATTCAGGAAAACCGGGTGGAAATGCCTATCTGTGTGATAAAGGAAAGTAAGCGTGTCAGGTGAGTCTTTCTAACTAAAGCTTGATGGTACTTGTTCGTTTACTTGTACATGTGTGTTCACTTAACGAATGTTGCATATAAATTACTTATGCATGGCGTGCTGTATATGGGGGGTGTGTCCCATACGTTATGGTGTGATGCCTATGGGGGTGTGTCCCATATGTTATGGCATGAGACTTATGGGGGGGTGGCCCATATGTTATAGTGTGATGCTTATGGGGGGGTGGCCCATATGTTATAGTGTGATGTTTATGGGGGGGGGGGGTGTCCCATATGTTGGTTGCCAAACTTTCTATTGATTTATGTTTCGCAAAACTCTTTAATTGCTATATGTGGTGTGGATGTAACTGAGGGACCTCACTAGACCTCGTGGTCTAACCCTCGCATTTTCAAAACTGAGACCCTTTTCAGGTAAGCAGGTTAAGGGCAATTCCTCTAGTGGTAAAGAGAAGGCGTGAGAGCGGGCGTGGCTTGGCATTAGTGGACTTCCTTTACATTCCTGTATTAGAAACTCTCAGTTGTAATTAGGGTTATTCCGCAAACCCAAATTTTGAATTTTGATGGTGTGAACCTTGGGCCATGTTTTGGCAATCTTTTTATTAATTAATGTCTTGTTTTGGCATGCTTTGGAGTGGGTTGTTACAGTTGGTATCAGAGCCATAGTTTAAGGGATTTAGGTGACCGAATGGGCCTAAACTTAAACTATAGGAGTACAACTGAGAATGTAGGAAGGCCTAGGAAGACCTCACCGGGGAGTGTTAATATTAGGGTGGTGAGAACTATCATGTAAGGTAAGTTCGAGATTACACCTGGCCAGTGTAATTGTGAATTTACAGGTGCATGACGGTGATCATTCTTGCCTTGTTATTTTGGGACGGTTGTTAATATGTTTTGTGTGTAAAGTATAATCTTGTCATTATGGCAACGGTTTAGTGTGTTGTGCAGATCATTCTTGGCGTGATTGATGATACTATCTAGAAGAAGCATCGTTTGAATGTTTGGTATGAGTGTCCGTGGGAAGTAGAACCTTTAGGGTTCTTAAGGGAAATAAGTGTTTGGAGGTGAACTCCTATTCTCTAATGAGTCTTTACTCTGGGAGATTCCGAACGCCGGTGAATTGAAATCTTGAGAGTTTCAACTCAAGGATCGGATAGTGGAGAGGTGCTTTCTTACTCTCTAGTTAGTGGAAGAGTGACAAGAGTGGTTGAAAAGTGATAGATGTATGGATTGGTAACATTGGTGTCGGTTAACCAATTTGGGACCTAGGTGAAGCCGTTTATTTTACAAATTAATAGTCAGGTGGTGACTGTGAGGTTGGAGCATCCAAGTGTGTGGGGAAGTATCGGTACCGAAGGTTGTTTCAAATGTAAGGAACCTGATGGTGTAGTGGGAAGTAGGGTGTCGGCGTTGATTTGTTGTAACTGCAAAAAGGTTAACCCTGCTCGAGCGAATAGCCTTCAATGTAAAGCGAGTCATGCATTACGTTTTCAAACCGGTTACATAAGTCCCCATGTCAAAATGTGTGAGTGTGTGTGTGTGCCTTGTAAACTTCTGATTTTGAAAATGAGTTGGCGTGTGCAAGTGTGTGCTGGAAGGAAAAGATAAATTTGTTTACATGGTGTAATAAATTTTGAACTTGGAGAAATAGTGAGTTACTTCACTTCTTTTGCGAGTGAGTTAAACCTTGTTGTAAAAATCGTAACAATATTAGATCGTATGGTTTTATGGATGAAAACGATATGAAAACGTGGTTGACATATCAAGAAGTGTGAGAGTCGGTCGACTATCCCAGTATGGGTGATATTGCTGTATTTTTAAAATTTTTGCACAAGGAGAGTTTCAGTGAATGCACTTTCAAATGATGAACAAGGTTGCATGTGAGCGATCTTTGAGATCGGTGTGTGTGGTGGTAACTTATGGGAGTGTCGTGGCATGCATATCAAAACCTTGTTTTGTGGGATATTTTGAGTGTGTAAAACAATTTAAATCATTGTGTTGTCATGCATGAAGGCTATGAACTCGCTAGGTAGTAAGAGATATTGTGCCTAAGAATGTGCGAAGTTCCGGGAGTGGAAAATGTGGTTGAGTCGTCGATGGTTGATTTGCGATCTTAGTGTTACAGTATAGGGAGGACAGTGCCTACCTGTAGCCTCGGTCTTTGTCTGTGGAAATGCTTGTGTGATGGTAGTCCTTGCTCTTTTCGGTAAGTAGGCATAAGACTGACGGCGTGTGTCCCGGGTGATTTCGAAGTAGGCAAAATACTTTGAAAGGTAACGTTGTGGTATGTGGATGAGTCGGTATCGGCGTAGAGCCGAAGTTGAGGAGAAGTTGAATTTAGGCTAATTGCCAGGATTTGGTGTGGAAGTCAACGACGAGTGTTGAGTCGTTGTCGGGAGATTTGAGAGTTGAAAGGCTAGCCCTGGTGTGATTTCATTTGTCGGTTGTGAGCGCGGAGATAAGAGGACGGTTGGGATACGTGTGTATCTGCCCAGAGGGTGGACCGCCTTTTTGGTGAGTATCCTGAAGGTGGAGATGTGTTAGTTGGATAAGTGATTCTTCCTTTGTGACTGTTATGTCAATTACGAACGAGGTAGTTAGCCCAACTCATGTGGGACACATAGACTATGTTGGTTTGCAAGGATGTATCTTATAGTTTGATTTATTTGAGCGTGCTTCAAGTGGACCCGAAGAGTCGGTCGGGAATAAGGACTCGATCGAGTGTAGTAGACGGTCTCGATCGAGTGTAGTAGACGGTCATAATTTGTGATTCACCTAGATGGGAGAAAGACAAGGTTGTGAGTCTTTCTGAACCTAAATTTTATACAAATGTGACAGAGTTATTATATAACTGTGTGCTTCTCAGCTGCATTTATTACAAAGCGACGATTAAGTGTGTGGTGTGGTTGTTATCTATTCGCGTGTTTCCAAATGCTTAAATATGAAGCTATGAACAAGTGTGTGGTAGAATGCATGCTTTAATTATGCATTGTGCTCTGGCGTTGTCGAGAAAATGGGGGGTGTGTCCCATATTAATTATATATATGAATTTGTTTCATATATAGCGAGTGTGCTCTTTGGCGCTGTCACGGTGTGTGTGACTATAGCATGTGCCAGTAGCAGGTGTCAAAAGGTGATTGTCTTTTTAAAGTGTGCTTATTTAAACGTGTAGTTGCATATAAATTGCATATGACATGGTGTGATGTATATGGGGGGTGTGTCCCATATGGATTATTCGAAAGAACTTGGTCTATTCCCGAGGGCGGGTGTGTGCCCTAGATTAGGCCACAAGTGTGTAGTGACCAGGCAGGAATTCCCGTTATTTATGTGAGGGGATGAATTGCAAAACTAGCTATTGCATATTGTTTCGTATACTCTTTTATATAAATGTTGTGTTTGTTGTGAAGAAAGTGTGGCCTTGTGTGTGTGCAAATGATCGTGACGATCGAACCTCTGGTGTGTGGGGGTTGTGTGGATAAGTTGGTGGTAACTTATATCTAGTGAGCATGCGAAGCATGGTGGGGATGAATTGTTGTGAGGTTAAGTGGTGGGCTAGTGTTGATGGGGGATGAGCATAGGTGGAGATCTTTGCTCGGGGTTTACTCATAAGTCGTTCAGATATGACCAAATTATGTGTGGAGTTGCATGGATGTCTAAGTGGCGTGTGGTATTGTTACCCGAAAATAAAAGAATGGGGTGACAATGGGTGACTAGATAAGAAGAAAATTGTGTACTCTTGAGTTGATTGATGAGTGCGTTTGCCTTGTATCGTTGTAATAATTGTGAAAATGTTGGATTGATTAGTTCATGATATCTTGTAGTAGATATGAAATCTCTGAGAATGTTGAACTGATCCTTATGTGTAAAGGAATGCAAAGGAGTGGGTTAATATCGTTTGAGGAATGAGAAGTGTGTGGTCGCTTCGAACGTAACGTGGAGGTCCGGTTTGACTTGGTCGAATTTCTCGTATGAGATGTGGTGAAACTGTGGGATTAGACATAGTAACCGTTGAAATTGTGTGTATGGAGTGGTCAACGTTGAAGGAGAAATGTTCCATGTTAGCCTGAGGTAATTGGGGGCGGTAGTATGGAATAAGAGAGTAAGTGTAAAGTAAAAAGTGTGACAAGTGGCTCGGAAATAGGGAAGCTATGTTTCAGAACGTCACCATTGAGTGCTTGAACTCTAGTGAGAGTATGAGAAAGGGGATTTGTGTGTACGTGAGTAGTTTAAGCGTGGAGGAAAACTAGCTTATGTGATTGATCAAGAGTGTGTATCTTCTAGTGAGTTATTCTTTGGAAATGTGTTTTATGTTTGAGAAGGAAGTGGAAGAAGGTAGTCGAATGTAGTGCTCGGATGAAGGACCATGGGATTGGACTTGATAGTAGTATGGGAGTGACGTTGTAGTAAAAGTGTGGGAATTGATTGTTATCAATGGGTTGTGGTCGGCACATTTAATTCAAGAAGGTATTATTTGCCTTAGACGTATTTTGTGCTAGAAGAGTGATTGTAGGGTTGTGTATAGTTTGGAGAGGAAAAATCTTAACTGCGGGATTAAGGTGATAGTCAAGGTTGATCCGGTGATCGGTTGGCGAATTGAGCGTCGTTACTTTATAAGGGTTTCGGGATGTGTGGCGTTAACTTCGGTAGAAGGCGTTCTTTTTAAGGAGGTAAAATTTTGTGTGAAACCCTTAGTGTGACGCGTTTTAAAACCATGAGACTAGATGTGTGAATGATTTTTGGGTGAGACCGGAGGTCGTGTGGTTGACCACCAATAGGTCATGCATTTCGTGAGAAGTTAATCGTGGCTCGAGACCGCCACATGGTGTAAGCAGAAGGAAGAGTTTGATCGAATGCCGTGTGGGAGACAGTGCAATACTTATGGTTAGTCATGAAAAGACGTTGTGCGTTGGAGAGAAAGGAGAAACAAGACCCAGTTATGATGGGTTGTTCGCTATCATTGAGCGTGTGGGAGAAGTGGCGTACAAGTTGGAGTTGTCTGACGGGCTCCGGGGAGTTCATTCGATATTTCCTATGTCGAACTTGAGGAAGTGTCTGGCCGAAGAAACCATGGCAGTACAGTTGGAAGACAATAGTGTTGATGAGAAATTGAGGTATGAAGAGGAGCCAACGGAAAACGTAGATAGTAAGATACGAAAGACGAGGAACAAAGAAGTTCGTTTAGTGAAGGTCCAGTGGAAGTATCATAAAGGACGAGAGGCTACTTAGGAAGTGGAAGCGGTCATGAAGTCCAGGTACCCTCACCTCTTTGAGAATGGAATTCCGGGGACGGAATTCTTTTGAAGGGGGAGTGTTGTAGTAACCATGTCTAAAATGAACGAGTTTCAAGCCTGGTGGTAGAAATTGTTAAAATGAAAGTTGAGGGGAGTATTTTGTAAATGAGGTCTAGGGTATAAATGGGCACAAAACCCTAGGGGAAACATTCTAATACTGAATTGTTGTGTTGATTGACGGCTGAAGGAAGAAGAAATAGAGAGAAAGAAAGGTTTGGAGTTCTTGTGCATTTTGGAGGATAAAGGAGCTTTGAGATTGGAAATCAGAAGAAAGGGTGTGTTGGGATTCGATTTCTGCAAGAAGTCATCCAGGTAATTCTCTTCTACTCATCCTTAATCTGTGGGGTGTGGTTAAGATGATTTATTTTGGAGTTTTTGTCAAAAAGTTGAGGTTGAAGCTTATTGGGGAAGTTTGGGCGTTATATTGTGTTTTTACTGTTGAGGTTTCAATAATTGTTGAGCTTGGTGATCTTATTATTGTTGCTAATCTCTATTTCGTGAGATTTCGACCATAGCAGTGTTTTCTCAGTCCATTTAGGACACAGGTCGACGTCCGGAAAGCTTCTGGACGTCCGGACACTTGGTTAGTTTGAAGGTTTCCGGGTAAGTATCCGATAGTTATATGTGTGTCCGGATGCTATGAGATTCCGGATAATTCCCGGAAAGAGTGTTGCCCGGAAAGCTTAGTGACCAGAAAGTGTATTGTCCGGAAAGGGGTGTGTGTCCGGGAAGTTTTGTGTGTCCGGATTGTGAGCTGTCCGGAAAGGGGTGTGTGTCCAGGAAGTTTTGTGTGTCCGGATTGTGAGCTGTCCGGAAAGGGGTGTGTGTCCTGGAAGTTTTGGTGTGTCCGGATAGTGGGGTGATCAGCTTACGTTTTGCTATTTATTCAGGAAAACCGGGTGGAAATGTCTATCTGTGTGAGAAAGGAAAGTAAGCGTGTCAGGTGAGTCTTTCTAACTAAAGCTTGATGGTACTTGTTCGTTTACTTGTACATGTGTGTTCACTTAACGAATGTTGCATATAAATTACTTATGCATGGCGTGCTGTATATGGGGGGGGTGTCTCATACGTTATGGTGTGATGCCTATGGGGGGTGTGTCCCATATGTTATGGCATGAGACTTATGGGGGGTGGCCCATATGTTATAGTGTGATGCTTATGGGGGTGTGGCCCATATGTTATAGTGTGATGTTTATGGGGGGGGGGGTGTCCCATATGTTGGTTGCCAAACTTTCTATTGATTTATGTTTCGCAAAACTCTTTAATTGCTATATGTGGTGTGGATGTAACTGAGGGACCTCACTAGACCTCGTGGTCTAACCCTCGCATTTTCAAAACTGAAACCCTTTTCAGGTAAGCAGGTTAAGGGCAGTTCCTCTAGTGGTAAAGAGAAGGCGTGAGAGCGGGCGTGGCTTGGCATTAGTGGACTTCCTTTACATTCCTGTATTAGAAACTCTCAGTTGTAATTAGGGTTATTCCGCAAACCCAAATTTTGAATTTTGATGGTGTGAACCTTGGGCCATGTTTTGGCGATCTTTTTATTAATTAATGTCTTGTTTTGGCATGCTTTGGAGTGGGTTGTTACATAACCGTCTCTTATATTGGGTCATTTAACTAAATATCCCTTATAAGATGCAGGCCCACACCACTTCACTCTGACCTAAGACTTGAACCATCAGACCAAGCTTTTCTAGGGGCAGGTGTAAATACACCAGAGACATGGTGTTAAACAACAGAGACAGAATCTAATACTTGATGAATAAAGAGATTATCAGATATCATAATTCATCAAATGAACCTACTATATGATGAACCAATGGATACCGAGAAATCAAAAAACAAACGAATATACTATATGGTGAACAAAGGGGATAAAGATGGTGTAAAGAGATGCACAAACCTTTCTATCACCATGCAAGGGTGTCAGGCTCCCTGGGAAGTCCTCCGCCGTAGCAAAACCACTTCTAGGATCACTTGTTTGCCTATAAGAATTCACAACATCGATAGAAAAAGAAAACTCAAGATCACGTAAATGATTAGATACATATACATATATATAAGAGAGAAATATAGGGTGGGTGGCAGTGGCACCAAGAGGTTCTTGGACTTGACATACTGAGACGAAATAAAAAAGTTTCAAACCATTAGGCACATATCTACGAGAAAGAGGTCAGTCATACCCTGGTTTGACATGGCCACTAAGAACAAGATAGGGTGTCTTCATATTAGATTGAGCTTCCCTCATTCTCTCAACAGACAATGATGGTGTGTTTGAATTCTTCATTTGCTTCACCTTCAGCTCCTCTTGATATTCCTTCATACGCTTTTCTTGTTTCATTTTGTCGGGCCCCTTCCCATGGAATTTATGTGAAATCAGCCTAAAGGCGGTAAAAACAAAGAATCTCAGTCATTGATACAAAGGATGCATGTTGAACAATAGTATCAAGATAATTTAATTAACATATAAAAAAAGCCTTAAGTGGTTGCAGTGAGTACTTACAATTCTTCCATATTCATCTGTCCTCTCAATGCGTATCAAAAGGACAGAATTCCTCAGTACTAAGTCCATGCATATTAGTGACACATCCACAAAATGATAGGCTAGAACATGTTGGAGCAATGTTTTAATACAAGTATCAGCTTCACAATAATTTGGTCTAAGATATTAACATTTGCTTTTGAAGGAGATTTAGACATATTTGGCATCTTATAAAGCTGATTTTGTTATTAGCTGAATAACAAGAAAAGGAAGAAACTTACCAAATAGTATATGAAGTTTAGAACAGGATGCTCTAATACATCTAAGTTGGCAGCTTCATTGAACGCATTAAAGCACATCTAGCACGAAGAAAACGGTTAAAGAACATTAGAGTAACGTGTCGGTGATTATCAACTTTGTGATTACAAACGGGTCATCACATAATAATTTCAAGAATGAGAAGGGCCTCACCATGATACATCTCGCAAGGAAACATGCAAAGCAGATTGTTGTCACATATCCAACCTACATGAAGAAATTATAAAATTTAATTATGAAGATACAAGGGGTTGAAATTAACAAACAGTAATAGACGTGCGCGCGCACACACACACACGCACCTCTTCCAGCTTCTTTCGACGACCTTTGGATTCCACAGGAAACCGCTGCAACATTAGAAATAGCCTGCACAAATATGTTAAATAAGAGATATGGTCCTAAAAAGCCACATAACGACAACTCCCTGTTTGTTAGCAGCTTAATGAGCTTAACGGGATTGTTCAATCAGCTATATATTACTGTTTGGTAGTGGCTTAATGATATAGAAAGTGGCTTATTCAATAAGCTTCTACGGAAGTTTTATGCAGAAAGCCAAGTTTTCTTTTCCAAACATGACTCTCCCAATTAAAAAACAAGCTTCTTCCAAACATGACCCTCACACCCATACCTTATCTTTAGTGACGTTAGAACCTTGATCTATAGAAGCGTTGGATTATTACATACCACTAATTCAAATACCCAATATTTTAAAAACCAACATTTTTCTAGAAAGTTAGAAACTGAGTGTGATAAAACAATACATATCTATTAAAATGGAAACAATGATCTTTTAAGAGTATCAACAATGCACAAAGACAATGCTTGAATTATAAATATGCTTATTATGATTGTAAGGTATAATAATTAACTATGCAACTGGAATTATCATTAAGTTTGTAAGGAATTTCAAATATCAGTTAAAATGGTGCAATAAGAACATGGATGATAGTATTGACACCACTCCTAACCCGGTAAAATGTACATGCATCCATTACATATTGTACAACTACACAATACATAAGACCAAATCAAAAAATCTTGAACTTAGGCGCTGTTTACGTAATGCTTACCGGATAAGTGCTTACCGGCATGAGTCTTCTCCCTCGCTTGCCTTATCGGATAACATTCACCATTAAAATAGATTGTGGTAAGTGTCTTTTACCGGGTAAGATCTTCTCCCTCACTTACCAGATAAGATTATTGGCCTTTGCCATGATCACCGGTAAGGTAAGCAACACCCATTAAGCGCTTACCAGGTAAGAGTTCGATAGACGACCTCTTAAGCATGATTGACCGCATAAGTTAATCATTAAATGATATCCATCATGTGAAGCCTTCTCTATGACTCAGTTGAAACATTCCAATTATGATCAAAATAAAGAAAAAGAACACAACAAAATTTAGTTACATCCTCTGAAAAATCAAGAAACATACCATAATTCCAAGAATTGAATAAGTATCTCTATCTCAAAGCTTTGCCTAAAATTGTAAGACATGATGTCAGTTTAATGTTTCTCTGCAATACCATAAGAATGTTCCAAAGCAGCAACACTAAGACACCCCCTGTTGCTGCCATCACCACAACCTGCATCCTTATTCTCATAGCAGCAGCCATCAACAAACACCATATTAGCATGGCCAAATCCCAACAAGATAACAAAAGACAAACAAAAGAAATAAAAACATAACAATTATGACTTCATCTTAGTTTTCAAAATATCTTCCTTCCAAGTGATCAATTTTGAACCAACATACAGTTTCAATTTTGAAAGATTATTTCTAGAAGATGTAGATTTAAAAACACATAGATAAATAGTAGTTTTAAAGTCTTCAAATTAGTTTATATATAATATTCTTTCAATGCTCAACTACATTACAAATAGTTTACAATCTATCACCTAGTACATGCATTAAGTGAAAATAAATCTAACCATACACAATAAACTTGCAAAAAACAACTATAATGAGAATCACAACTGATGTTTTGGATAAAGAACATTACACAATTCTTATTGCATTGTTAAACCACTGGATTATAAACAAAACATATATGTGAAAACAATAACTACTACCCTAAAACCTAAAAATAGGGAATTAAATATTCAAAGTTACCAAATCCTAAAAACCTGTATTTCGATCTAATGGACGCAAAACACCGACCGAAAGCTTCGTAAGGACCATTACCTGTTGAAAGTTCATATGTAAAATATAAGCACACCATAATCGATTGGAGGTTCTCATCCCTGTTTCAGCTCAAACACAAAGCATAGAATAAAAAACATGTTGATCTCAAACACCATCAATGTCATCACTATCACATATTGTTTCTTAATTATATATAGCAATTTGAAGTTACCAGTTGCGATCGTTGGGAATACCAATCCAAATCTATCAATCTGCTTGTTAGCGATATTCTGAACTGCACAAGAACATATTTGTGGCTTTAACAAAAAATATACCAATAACATAAAAACCAAAAAATACAGAAGGTACCTTGAATCAAAAACTTGTGGCTTTGTCACTCATGTTTTCACTTGCCATTTCTTCAGTGTCACAAAATCAAGAAAAATCGTAACACGAGAGGAAATCAATAAAACAAAATCGATGTTCTACCTGAGAGTAGATCCGATAAATGAGAAGTAAAAAAAGCCTTGCATATAGATGAACAAAACCAAGTGTAAACAAAATCAAGCTTAGTTGTACAAAAATCAAGCTTGGAAAAATAACAAAAATGGGTATTCTATGAAGTGGAAAGAATAACCTGGAATGTGAAAAAAAGCACATAGATGAATGAATGAACCACTCAAGATTTGAAACAAAAAAATCGTTAAAAAGTGAACGAAACGGTGGTCTACCTGATTTGAGATGCCATAACCAGAAACAGAAAACTTTGGCGAAAGGACCAAACAAAATCGATGGTTTACCTGAGAAGTGATCCGATAAATTAGAAGTGGAAACCCTTGCATATAAAATTATAAATGAACAAAATCAAGTGAACAAATAGAAAACTTGAGAGTATGAATAACCAAGTAAAAAAGTAAACAGAAATCGGTTGTCTACCTGATTTGAGATGCGATAATAAGAAATAAGAACCCTAAGAAAAATCAAACAGAAAACTTGAGAGATAAATCGATGCAGTAACACCCAGAAATAAAGGATTCGATAAATCGATGGTCTACCTGAAACCCTAAATCGATGGAAAGAAAGTGTTGCCAGTGAGCTTCGGTATAGAAGAGTACCAATGATTGAAGGTTGAGATGCGTACGCCTTTGGTAGAGATCCGCAGCGTTTGCTTCGGTTGATATAATCGATTAGAAGGTCGTCTGCTTCGATTCTTCGTGCGCCCACGATCCTCCCTTCAATCTAGAAATTTGAGAGACGGGAGGAAGAAGTCGTGGCCGGAGTGAAATCGGGAATCCCTAAACCGAAACATACCTGAATGGCGCCTGAAATATTCTGAAAAACCGGTGAAACATGGCGGTCGACTTTCACTCCGGATTTGTGCGAAATGGGGAAGAGAAGAGGGAAGACAAGAATCGGAGGGCGATTTCATCCCAATATTGAGTGAGAGTGACAGATTCATTCGTCTGTAAACTCCAAAACCCTAATTGCTAGTGTGATTGAGAGCGTTTTCCTTTCGTGGAGAGGAATTCGTGGATTGCTAGAGAATGGTATCCATATATTTGAAATGATGGAGTTAAACCCTTCCTTGTACTTTAGGGCTGACGAAGAACGTGGAGGAGGACGGTTGGAGGGGAAAGGAGGAGAAGATGACCTGAACGACGTGGTTTAGAAAAAAACTGAAACTTTAGAAAGTGAAAGTGTTGAAAAACGGTTTTCTTATTCTTTTATTAAAGGAGTATAGATATAGAAACTAGGAATAAAGAATATGTAGGGAATATTCTTTTATGTCATCATGAACCTGTCAATCAAACTAACCGAGTATCGAAACGCGATTTATTAGAAAATTAGAGCATCTCCAAGAAAAAGGGATAGGCTAATGGCACCCTAAGAGCATCTCCAACAGCTTCCCCAAAAAAAATTCAAAATGTGGAAGCAAAAGTCAAAATCCCCAAAAAAAATTACACCCATCTCCAACAGATTCTCTATATTTGAAAAAACACTTGTAATCATATTTGGAGTATTCTCCATATTTGGAGAAATTTTTGGGGAAAATCCTATTATTCCCATTTTCGGGAAACTTTTGGGGAAGCTGTTGGAGCTTATTTGTGTTCCAAAATCCCCATTTTCCCCATTTTCCCCATTTTCTCCAAAATGGGAAGCTATTGGAGATACTCTAAGACTACTTCAATCATCATTTATTTTTTGTATTTTTTCTTTTGTTGTTTTTGTCTTTTGTTGTCTTTGTCTATTGTCTTTTTGTTATTTAAATATATTTATATTTAGTTTTAATCAATATAAATTCTTAATTAATTCTTTTTGCTTATTATTTATTTTATGCTTTAACTAATATAGTTTATTAATAAATATATGTTTTTTTATACTTTTAATAATATTAAATTTATTTTACAACGTTCCACCATATTATTTTATAGAGTAAATTACGGATTTGGTCCCTGTGATACTTTGAAATTTTGGATTGGGTCCCTCTAACGAATTAATTACATATGATATCATCGTGGTTTCAATTTTGTTGCGTATCAAGTCCCTCCATCCAACCCTCTTTAACTATGAGTCGTTAAACCCCTCACATGCCTCCCACGTGAGGGGTATTTCTGTCCTTATTATTTTTTTTAATTCCTTTTAACTTGTCTGTAGTCCTAGAGAAGAGAAATCCTTCCATTATCCGTTTTAACTTATCTGGTTTTGGCCCTTCATCTGCTTCATCTTCATCTTCCATTATAAACATTGGAGAGAAAACGAGTATCTACCATCGCCAAAATCCTTGATTTCCAGGTATCACCAACAATGATAAAAACATAAATTTACCCAAAGTGGGAACCCCAACAAAAACAAAATTACTGTTTGATTAACCCAAAGTGATAAAAACATAAATTTACCCAGTGGGAAGATGTTAAAACATCAGTTTATTATTGCAATCTTGACATAAACATATTTCCCTTTCTAACTTGAGTTTTAATTTTGTAGGTTTTAAAGTTTAAGAAATGATGAGAAGGGGTTGTTTGAATATATGCTGACGATATGGATGGCACCTCACTGTTGCTTTAAGATAAAGGGTAGCGGAGCTGTTCTTGATATCTTGGGGGACTAAAGGTGCACATCTGTCAAGGATATATAAATGCCTATATGGACCATTTCATTCAATTCATCATATTCATTTCATTCTCTCTTTTTCTCTATTCTTTCTTCGTTTATTTTTCTTTCTCTAGTTTCATCTTGTAACTAGGGTTTATTTTTCTTCTTGAATTTCTTATAGAGAAAGTGTAATATTTCTGTTTGATTCTTAAATAAAATCAATTTATCTTTTCAACATGGTATCAGAGCTCTAATGGCTCGATCTTTGTTGTTCTAGTTACTTGGTTTTTCTTTTGTTTTGATTTCGGTCTTCTTTAAGAAACTTTTTTCGGTACCTAGATCCATTGTGCCTGTTTATTTCCTGACTGGAGTTTGTGGTTTTCAAAATCACAACCGTGAAAGTCATTGCAACCGTGGAGTTGTGAGATCTACGTTCCACGGCTGTGAGGGTCGATTGTCGTTGCATCAGATTTTGAGTTCGTCCCTATTATAGTCTGTTTTCTTTATCGATCGATGTGCTTGGCTCTGGTCTGAGGTCCGTAATATCTCAGATCTTGTCGAGACACTTCTGATCTGTTTGTTAAGTGTGTTCTCGACTCAGATTCGAGATCTTTCATATCTCGTTGTCTGAATCGGTTTTTTGCCCTTGTTCTTTGATCGGTACGGTTGTAGATCTAGGTCTGATATCGTCTATATTTCAGATCTGGTTTTGTCCTCGATCTTGTTCTTGTCAACGGCTGGAGTCAATTTCACGGCTGGTGTTTCGTGAATTTAGCAAGGATTGCCGGTTTTTCTTAGATCTGGTCTTGTCTTAGATCTGCAATCTTAGATATGTTCTTTTCTTAGACTTGCGTTTCTTAATACGAGGCACAAATCAGATCTGCGATTTTCAATACCGCGCTGATCTGCTGTGATGTAACCTCTTCATCGGCAAGAGGTGTGTTGAACACAACACTGATCGCACGTGGTTGCATCGTGGATCGTCGGTTTTTTACTTTAATTATTTCTTTCTTCTACAATTGTAGGCTTCGTTCGGTCTAGATCCACAACTTAGATCTGAGATTTTTTAATATCTCACGATCTGTTTGGTTCTTCAGATCATTCGATTGTGTGGTGCTAAGTTTCGTTCTGTTGTGGTGCGGTATTGTGTAATCAATGGGATTTTTTGTTTGAAACCATGGTGCTGATCGTTAGTGTCCAAACCTAGCAGATCGTCGAGTTTTTTTTTGCTCGTCTTCGACGAAGTGTGACTTAGATCTTTGATCAGTCATATCTCGAGTTTTTTTTTGTTCATCGTCGAGTTGGTTCGGCGCGTTGCTTACCGTGAGCCTCTATTTGTCAACGACGATCTGTCCTCGATGATCGATCTGTAGACTTTGGCAAGGATCGGTCTCGATTTCTGGCACTGGCCTAGATCGCCTTCTGATCTGGTATTTCTTCGTGTTAAAAAAAAATAGATATGTTAGGATGATTAAAAATTGTCCAGATCATTGGTTTCTCAGTTTCCTTTGGCTGGTTCAAATCTAAAGTCATCAATACTTTTTGGTCTGAATCCTTCCTCCATCTGATTTGTTGAAGATCGAGATCTGTTCAGATTGTTATTTTTTGTCCAGATCCTCGTGTTTTCAGGTTCTCTCAGGTCAGATCTTAGGTTCTCATTATCCTCTTATCTACAACATTTAACCGACCAAAGTTGTGATTCACGGCGGTTATGGTCGGTTGTTGCCTCGTTCTACATCACGTTGAGCCTCGGAGTCAGCTGAGCTTTCTTCACGGACCATTGGACGTGAGGTGGCAAGGATCGCTGGACAAAACCTCCTCTTTTTGGCTCTATCGTCGTAGATCCGTTTGGTTCCTGTTTGAACATTTTTTCCCTTTGTTTTCTTGACCAAAGATCACTTGTAGCAGATCTGTTCAGTTTGACTCGAGTATTCAATTGATGTACAAACACCCCTCGGTTTGTTTGTTGCATCGATACAAGTTGGCTTGGTCGTCTGCTCGGAGAGTTTTTTGACTCAGATCTTTGGTTCTCGTCTTCTCAAGGTTTGAGTTCGTTTTCTTACTCAATTTTGTCAATGATCTATCCTCTCTGGCACGTTTTCCAACTGGAGTCGTGGTTGACCATCGATGTGATAGTCGGTTGCCGTAATCTCATATATGCTCTTGACTTTTTACTTAGGTATTATTCTCTCTATTATTGTTCTAAACCCTAAATCGCCATAGTTTCTCTTTTTTGCGAAAGGTTATGTGATGCCATCGGTAACGAGCTGATGAACCGATAGAGGTTATGTTGACGATCTCGGTGGCTAGACCTCCTTTCGCGTTTTCTTTGCGTTTCAGATCTGGTATTGTACATAATTATGGTGGGGGAGGAGTTCGATGATGCTTTTAAGATTGATCTGATGTACCCTATGTGGTTCTATGGATGATCTTTGAGGCTAAACTCCCCTCGATTTATGCTTTATGATCTGTTACTTTTACTAGGGTTGGTTCTCAGTTGTTAAAATCTCATGGTAGATCTTATATTGTTGGAGGTATTTTTTTTCAATATTGTTAAAATTTCAGATCTACGTCTATCTTCTAAATCTGGTATAATTTTCGTAACCCGTTCTTTTAAGATCTTGGTTGATTCGATCTATTTTGGTAATCTTTCTTTGCGATAGTGTTAAAGTTCTTTCCAGATCCATTGACTCGTCAAAATCTGGTAAGCTTTGGTGGTTCATATCGTCAAAATCTTGTAGATCTATGTTGTTGTGTGTTCAATACCTCTGCTTGGTTTTCTGTGTTTCTTCTGGTTATTTTTCAGAAGTTGATTTGTTTCCTCGGATACGTTGTTCTTTTGGGTGTGTGTTTCTGTTGATTAGGACACAACCTGTTTTTCTGGTATCTGAATTTTCTGGAAGAGAGAGTATATGTTCTTGTCGAAAATTATTTCTCCCTCCGTTCTTGGTCTCTCTTTGAGAGATTTTCATTTGTTCAGGTTTTTTCCTGGTTAATTCTCCTTGGTGTGGTTTTTGTTACATGTTAGCTTCCGCTGTTCATCAAAGAAATTGATAGTCAAATGCTTTGTAAGTTTCTATCACCTTTTGTCCGTAGCCAAGTTACGGAGTCAGTGAACTTGGTTTTTAGTCAGGTTTTTTTACCTCCTTGTTTTTGACACTTGCCTGACTCTTCTATTTTAGTCAGTGAACTTGTTTGTTTCTGGTGTCGTTGAGAGCTCTAACTCTTCTAAGGGCTTCAAAATCGCTAAATTGGATTTTGGATGGTTTTGTTGTTTTTATTTTTCATCAAAAATAAAAACTCATTAAGTCAAAATATAATTTCTGTTTCTGTTCTTGACCAGCAGTTCTCTGAGTTACCAAACATGGCAGGTTTGTTAAAAACATCAAAGTCTAGGGTGGATCATTGACTCTTGTGAAACTTAACATATGACTTCCACTTCTTCTTACTTTTTAATGTTTTTGATACTAAAGCTAAAATCAATAAGATTGGAAGTATTAGATTATCAAACATCATCACTTTGTGGGATGTCTTGATTGTTCTAGAATTTAATGTGGAACTTATATCAGTTAATAAACATGCTAGAAGTATCAAAGGTTTTTGCTAGAAGTATCAAAGGTTTTGTTGGTTTTGACAAGATCAAGAGTTATCTTCAAGACTCGCTTCGTAAGTATGTAGTGAGCATTCGTAGCCATGGAGGCGCTCTTTCTCTTCTTTGTTGACAAAAGTGTTATTGGTGTATCTATTGTTGCTTCTAATGATTCTACATTCCGTTTTGTTTTAATCTTCTTTGGCTCAATAGGCTTGGTCAACCAACTAACCAAGTTCCTAGTGTTTTAAAGAAAATTCTGATTATAAGTTCTGAAGTAGTCATTGTGATGTTTGTCATACGACAGTCTCACAAAAGGTTTGTTCTTAATTTTCATCAAAATGAAGTTGTTGAGTATAAACGTCATCTATTGTGGAATGAATGTTTTTTAACTGCCACATATTTGGTTAATAGAACGGCTTCCACTGTTTCAAATGGAAAAGGTTCATGTGAGTGGATATATTTTTTTTTGTTCTGTTCTGTTTAGCATGTTTTGGGTGTTGGTGTTTTTCAGTAAAACAAAATGTCCTTCATAAGTTTGGAATTATGTCTGAGAAGTGCATCTTACTGTTTAGCCTGGTGTCGAAAAAAGGTGATTGTTTCTCGTGAACTTCTGTTTTTATGAGTGAGTTTTTCCTTTTAAGTTGAGTTTTAACGGCTCAAGCGATTCTTGTTCGACAGACGATAATCTTCTAAATTTCTTTGACGTTATTCTACTGTTTCTTTTAATCCTCTACCCAATGATGAATCATTAAGTCATCTGTCTCAAAAACAACAATTTATTAATAATGATGTGAATTATCAACAAACCTGTTCATCCAAAGTTGTCAGTAACATATCACTTGGTGGCTCAATCATCTCGAGGAGGGGCCAGTAGACAGTTTTTTTTTGTGGTACTGGCTTTTCTGCTACTGATTGTTCATCTATCAGTTTTGAAATTTTAACCCTCAGTGGGAGACAAGATACTATATGGGGTAAGTGTCTCTCTTCTGGACGTTCTGTTTCAAGGTATTGTTTAGTGGAGTCTGAATATCGAATTATGTCAGCGGCATCTTGTGAGTTAATTTGGTTTCTTAAAATCATTCGTTGGTTTGGAGCTTGATAATTTACTTCTTGTAATGTTGGAGCTTGATAATTTACTTCTTGTAATGTTGCGATGCAGCATGATTATTTCTGTTTCAAATTAAAATTAAATGTTTTGTTTAGATGTCAAGATTGAGGGCGGGTGTTAAAACATCAGTTTATTATTGCAATCTTGACATAAACATATTTCCCTTTCTAACTTGAGTTTTAATTTTGTAGGTTTTAAAGTTTAAGAAATGATGAGAAGGGGTTGTTTGAATATATGCTGACGATATGGATGGCACCTCACTGTTGCTTTAAGATAAAGGGTAGCGGAGCTCTTCTTGATATCTTGGGGGACTAAAGCTGCACATCTGTCAAGGATATATAAATGCCTATTTGGACCATTTCATTCAATTCATCATATTCATTTCATTCTCTCTTTTTCTCTATTCTTTCTTCGTTTATTTTTCTTTCTCTAGTTTCATCTTGTAACTAGGGTTTATTTTTCTTCTTGAATTTCTTATAGAGAAAGTGTAATATTTCTGTTTGATTCTTAAATAAAATCAATTTATCTTTTCAACAGAAGATTAACATAGCTGATGAGCATCTTGAGTTTGCTACCACCTCCAGAAGCAAGTCCAGCATGCATCTCAACAGCCATTGCATCGGCTATCTGTTTCAACTTTGGGTTAGGTGTAGCACACTTCTCTTCTAGCTCCTTAATAATTTCACCAACTTTAGACCACCGGCTGGAGCTCCGCCACCGCCACCGCCACTCCCACGGCCACCTTCCCCATTGAAAGATCTAGAATTCAGGGCACAGAAAACGACGATTTAATGTGGGGATTAATCGATTAAAGTAAAAAGGTGATCAAATCGGAAGGTGGCAACAACGATTGTTCATGGATTGATGTGACGGCTGAAGAAATTAAAAAAGAAAAATTAAAACCCTAAAAAATTGGGGGGTTTAATTAGAGAAAAGAACAATCGATTGGATCGATTGATGAAGAGAGGAGGTGGAAAAGGGAAAAAGGGTTTGAGTTGAGATGAAAATGGAGGTCATTCACTTGTCCACAGGGGGCTGTCAAAGAAGCCATTCAAGATTTCTTGATTCCTATTTTTGGTCGTTCACTTCTCCTTACTGTTTTGTTAAATCATAAATTAGGGTTTTAACTTGGGTCAATTTTAGTTTTGGTTTGGATTACAACCTGTAACTTTCAGACTCGAATTTGGTGATTCAAAATGGTCTTTGATTTTGGGTTTGTTGTATTTCATCTTTGTCTTCATATGCATTTTCTGGTCTAATGGGTTTTCTTCATATGATTTTGGGTTTGTAGGATTTACACATACCATTGACACCGGCTAGATAGATCCATTAAAACCAGGGGAATGCATAATAATGGAGGATTTCCGTCTCTGGACTTGAACAAATAAGAGCAGCCATTTATGGAGTAACAAATAATGGAAGGATTTCTTTTCTCTGGGACTACAGATAAGTTAAAATGAATTAAAAAAAATTTAAAGGACAGAAATACCCCTCATGTGGGAGGCATGTGAGGGGTTTAACGACTCACAGTTAAAGAGGATTGGATGGATGGACTTGATCCGCAACAAAATCGAAACCATGGTGATGTCATATGTAATTAATTCGTTAGAGGGACCCAATCCAAAATTTCAAAGTACCACGGGACCAAATCCGTAATTTACTCTATTTTATATATAAATTGAGATTTTTTTATGGTTTCCTTTCCTTTTGTTTTCTTTTATTTTTATTTGTATTATATTTTTATTAATATAAATGATTAATTAACTTTTTTTTAGTTTTTTTCTCTTTTATTTATTTATATTAGATTTTAATTAATAGGAATTATTTATAAAGATATTTTTTCTTGTATATTATATTTTAATATTTATGTTATAACATTCCGCCATTTATAATTATGTATTTTTTGGTTTTCTTCTATTTGATCTATCTTTTTATTTTTTTGCTTTTATTTAAAGAAAATAAATTTTTATTGATATAAAAATAAAACATAAAGTTAAGCTTATTTTTAGTATATAATATTTATATACAGCAAATGCAATAAATAAATTCACACACCCTCCTCACCTTTGGTGATGTTTGAACTCCGGACCTCCTAGAATGCCAAAGACTCACATACCGCTAGGCCAAATGCCCTTTGATAAATAAAATCAAGATTTAACGATAAATAAAACATAAAAAGTAAAAGTATATAATAAAACATAAAATAACTTATATTATATTTTCATTTATTCTAAAATAACATTATCTGTAATACAATTAATACGTAAAAGTTGTGTATTTTTATTTATTCGATCTAAATACGACATCGTCCATATATCAGCAAAGAGATAACTGAAAGGAAAAAAATGTGTTGTATTAGTATTCTTGACATGTATATCATGTCTTAGGGGGTGTTTGGGATTGCTTATTTAAAACAACTTATGTTTTTTTTAAATGTTTATCAACTTATGTGGTGACAAAAAGAAGTTTAATAAAAAGTGTTTGGATTAATTTATTGTGGTATCAAAATGTAATAAGCTAATAATTTGTTATTTAGAGGTGTTTGGGATTGCTTATACATATAAAATAACCAAAAAAAGTCATAAGTTGTTTCAAATAAGTTGATAAGTCAGTATGGACCAACTTATTAAAAACAATTTATCTGCGATGATCAAAAGTCATAAGCAATTTTTCTTTATTCCAATCCAAATATTAGAAATAACTTATCTGCGGTGACAAATGAAATAAGCAGACAAGTCATTGAAATAAGCAATCCCAAACACCCTCTTAGCCAGACTTGAGAGACGTTTAAAACTATATAGACGTTTTGGTGGGATGACTTTAGAAACATTATCCGAAGATGATTTTGTAGACATTTTGGTAGGATGAATCGTCTATTCTTCATATAAAGTAGATAATATATAATAGTATTAAATCGTTATATATATAATATGGACATATGTATTTAATAAAAAATATTTTTTTTATGTATAATCATATAAATAAAAATTGATATATAATATATGTATATATGCAAATATACGTGAGATAATATATATATATAGATATATTTAATAATAAAAAAGGGAAATTAATTAAAATACCCAAAGTTTGACTTTGACTTACCAAAATACACATTTCTCTCCCGAATTTGCCGAAATACCCATAAATTCCGTGATGGATCCCGCGATCGCGGGATAGGACACACGTGGCCCGCTAATTTGGCCAAAAGGTCCCGCTATACCCTCCAACTATGCCCGCGTCTACACTTTTGGTCCCTCCCCGCGACTGACCCTGCGACCATCCTGCGATCAGACAAAAAAATGCAATTTTGGTCCTTTTTGCACGAATCTTTGCATGCTTTTACTGTTTTTTTCCACAATTATTGTACTTAGAATACCAATTTGTGGTTGAAATTCATTGGCATGTTTGAGATTTCATCCATAAATATCAGTAATATGCAATCCATAATTCACACCCATTCCATCATTCTTTCTTGCTTTCTTTCTTCAGTAAACAAATGGCATCGTCATCTAACCCATCGTCTACACCTGAAAGAATGCCACCTAAACTCCAGATCGCGATAGCAGAAAGGGAACAGGAGATAGACCAACTGACAGAAGAGTGGAAACAGATGATGGCCAGGAAGGAAATCCACTTGATATAGATCGAAGTGGAAGAAAAGGAGATCAAAAGGATGAAAGGGGACATAAAAGATAGGGAGGCTCGTATTCGTCGAGAAAAAAAAGAAATCCACCACATTTTGAAAGACTTCGCAATTCTTCAAGCGAATGTAAGCGAGAAGCAAAGTTGGATTGACCAAACTAAAGCAATTTTTCAGTAGGTGGTGGTACGGGTGTTGCTTTAGTACTTTGTTGTTTATGTGTTGTTGTTTTGTACTTTTCCAATTCGACATTGTTGTTTCGTTCCTTTCCTGTTTGTATGTTGTTGTTTCCTTCCTGGATTTTCTATGTTGATGTTTCATGTTGAAGTTTGCTCATGAATAAAGGTCTTTAATTTGTCTGAAAAGTAGTGTTTAAGTAGTCTGAATTTGTCTGAAAAGTGGTTCATATTAAAAATACAACTCATAGATGTTATACAAGATTATTTCATAACAAACACATACTAATAAATACAGTACAAAATTATCCAAATTTGAGGCTACGACTAGACGATGGTTTGGTTTTTGACAATCCGGGTCGACTTCTTACATGCTCTGGCGAGACGAGAAAGCTCCACTTTCTCGATGTACACTTTAATCACAGTATGGCCGTCAACATACTGGCGTATGTTGGCTACATCTTCGTCGGTACTCAATTCTACCAATCCAGTCAAGAAGTCTGCATTCGGCCTCTTAAAATACAACCTATTATATTTTGGTTCTTCATAGTCCAGCTCTTTCATGATCTGTTCAAGCAGTTGCATAGAAAGATCCTCCACATCTAACATGTCAACATAAATTTCTAGACCACGGAAATAATGTCTTTTGGGTGGTTCCGTGAAGTACCCGCCATGGTGGACTTTCATGGTGAACAACTGTGGATATGCATCTGTTGATGAACATTAATTAATATAGTTAGTTCGTAGAACAACGGTAGTAACAAGCAAAACTCAATGACTAACCATATAACTCTTTGCCAGTGTCTGAAATCGATTCAAATAAACGCCTAAAGCACCAAACATGAAGGTTTGGGATGCCATGTAAGAATACGTTAACGAATAATATGTTCTCGTATATGTGTTTTACGACTAATCTAGCGTGGGTTATTTATAGGCAAATGTGGATGCTTTTACTGCACTTAGGTCCCTGTATTTGCTCTAACACAACTTAGGTCCCTGTCTTTGCTCTAACACAACTTAGGTCCCTGTCAACGCTATCATATGATATAGTTCTATATAACCATTACTATTCTCTCCATTTAGACTACTACCATTACTATTCTCTCCATTTAGACTACTACCATTATGATCATCATCCCATGTTCTGTTTCAAGTACCTTTCAAAAGAGAACTGGTCCCAATCAAGGGAAATCAATGTTCAGATCAACGTACATAAGTTATGTTTGATAAATTACAACGCACTAAACATACAATATTTATTGTCCCAATCAAGGGAAATCAACGTTCAGATCAACGGTATCATATGATATAGTTCCATGTGGTTCAAGCTCCGACGGGCCCGCGGTGTTACTTAGTTGACTGCTTGTGCGTCTACTCCTTGGCACGGTTGAAAGGGAGGGATTTGGACACTCTCCACGAGTATGTCCTACGCATTGGCACCGAGTACATTTTCGCTGTATCGAACCCTCACCACGTGATGGACGTCGGTTGTTCTTTCTCGGTCTCCCGGCTCTGTTCTTATCGTTTTAAGGTGGATAGCATGGCGGAAGGGGGTCGGGTGGATACACCCATGCTTCAGGGGGTCCAGCTGGATTTATTACCTCTGCGTATGTTTTCCGGTAAGTTTCGGACGTGAAGAAACTTACAACCAAGTCGCTGCAATCTCTACGACCCATATATCTTGTCGCAGCGATGGCATGGCCACACGGTAACCCATATTTTTGCCATTGGAAACACGAACAAACATGGTCGGTCATATGGACAGTCACATGAAGATGGTTATCCCGAACCTCGTACCTCCCATACCCGATTTCGCTTACCCTCCATGTCGACGCGTGACGCGCCGTGAAGAGAACTATCTCCTCCGCCGATGGTGCGAGTCTATTTTGCATCTCAGCTCCTTTTCGGCGTCGAAGTTGGTACCACTCTTGCTGAAAGCTCCGAAAGTAGTCCATAAGAGTAACAATCGGACATCTACGCGCAAAACGGGAGAGTGCATTCACCGACTCTGCACTATTGGAGGTCAGAATGTCATACCGTTGTGCAGGAAAATGGGTCGCGGACCACCTCTCCGGTCCAACATCGTCCATGACTTTGGCTGCTTTCTTGGCACTAACTCGTAGAAGTTTCATGTACCGGTCAAACTCCCGAGCCGTATATGCTCTGCATGCCTGCCAGTAGACATCCTTGTAGGTGGTAATACGTTTGTCCTGGGTTTTGGCGTTCATCTCCAAATGTCGACAACAATAGGCGTGAGGGGCGTTTGGGTACATGGCAGAGATTGCGGCGCTTATGGAAGGAGCCCTGTCGGACATAAACACCAACCCTTGCGGGTCTCCGGTAGCTTGTCTCAACATGGACAGAAACCAAGTCCACTCCTCCCCGCTTTCGGACTTGCCTACTCCGAAAGCTACTGGAACGATGGAGTTATCCCCGTCCATGGCAACCGCCAGGAACATCATACCCAAGTAAGGGCCCTTTAAATGGGTAGCGTCTATTACCAGGACACGCCGCAGATTTGCCAGAAATGTGCGGATCTGCAAAAACGTAGGTGGTTTCTCTTTGTGAATGTCATAGTTTATAATGTGTAAACATATGATGTGTTAAAATACATACCGCAGGTCCAAGGGCAACGAAGCACATCTCAAACCGTCCATGTGAATCGGTCCTTAACTGGGTGACAGTACCTGGATTCTGCAGCTGTAAATTATATAAATATGCTGAGAGTCGTTCATACGACTCCTCGAACGTGCCTCTCACCAATAGCAGTGCCCTGCATCGCGCACGCCAAGCTTGGTGGTAACCAATCGTGACGCCGAACTGCTGGTGTACATCGTCCATGATGTCCTTTGGACGCAATGACCTGCTAGCATCAAGAAATTTGCCTTTCAGTATCGCACCCAAAGTCCTTTTGGTGGCTTGTTTGTGGTTGGGATTCAGTTGCGTCCTCGTACAAGTGTGTATGTCGTCTAACTTTCTAATAAGTAACGCCCCTCCTTTCTCTCTCGCGGGCCTCGCGTACATCCTCCAATTACAGTTTTCTCTCGGACATTCAACTACATATCTTCCTTTGTCAGATCTCGGCGTGACACTTTCGAAACCCTATTCCATGAACTTAAGTCAGACCTGACTTGCCAAGTGATCATTCGAATCAAATATATGACCTACATGTAACCTTAAACTGCGATTATAAGGTGCAGGTTCGTAGGTTTGTGTATGGGTATTCTGGTTTGGAAGAATAGGGGGCATATCAAAATAGTCATTTAACTGACTAAATGATTTATTACTAGGGGTATATTCTTCGTGATCATCACTATCGGTATCTGATCTGTCTATATCAGCATTACCCGTTTTGAAAACATAGGTTTCGTCATCAGCAACTCCAGCACAACGTCCTTCTTGTGGTTGTTGTTGTTGCGTCTCCGGAACATAATCAGGAATACAGTCGTTAATACCATGTGCATGATCCAAATGAACTGTTGGGCCGTAGGAAGGCAGAAATTGAGAATCAGGCTGCTCTATTTGGAGGTCTTCGTCATCAGCGTCGTCATCACCTTCGTCGGTGTCGTCGTCGTCACCGTCGTCATCACCATCGTCGTCATCATCTTCGTTGCACACCGAGGATTCGGCATACACATAAAGTAATGGAGGTCTTTCTGATTCGGCTGCAAAGTGCATAAAACCAGAGATATCCCCATCGTTGCATAGCTCCACATATGACCCATCACCATTCTTGAACACTAACTTGCAAACAGCCGAAGGGTCGATTTCACATTTTTGCATGGCGTATGCAACAAACTTCTGATAAGCCAAGTTTACTGCCAATTTTACACCATGCGTAGATTTATAAAAAAAATTCCACTCATTGTTGTCTTGCACCCATTCACCGTCGTAACAGAAAAATAACTTAGCTTTTGCAACAGATGAACTCATTTTTTCAGTAGTATTTCAAAAACAAAATACTGAAGAAAGAAAGCAAGAAAGCAAGAATGAAGGATGGAATTGGTGTGAATTATGGATTGCATTCTACTGATATTTATGAATGAAATCTAATTGAGGAACGTGAATTGCAACCACAAATTGGTCTTCCCCAAGTACAATGATTCAATATTGATGAAACAAGCCAGTGAATTTCAACCACAAATTGGTCTTCCAAGTACAATAATTGTGGAAAAAACAGTAAAAGCATGCAAAGATTCGTGCAAAAACGACCAAAATTGTAAAATTTTGTCTTATCGCGGGATGGTCGCGGGGTCAGTCGCGGGGAGGGACCAAAAGTGTAGATGCGGGCATAGTTGGGGGTTATAGCGGGACCTTTTGGCCAAAATAGCGGGCCACATGTGCCCTATCCTGCGATCGTGGGATCCATCGCGGAATTTATGGGTATTTCGGCAAATTCGGGAGAGAAATGGGTATTTTGGTAAGTCAAAGTCAAACTTTGGATATTTTAATTAAATTCCCTAATTATTAATATAAATAGTATATAATAATATAAATAAAAACATAATATATGTATTTATATACATATATATATATATTATAAAACAATAACAATAAATAATAATAATAGATTATGAAATGATTTGATATTTCATGGTTTTAGTTGATTTCACAATTTCCAAGGCATTCAACACCCCTATTAAAGGGGAAATTGACGAAAATAGCCATGTTAGACCCAAAAATTGAAAAAATAGCCATTTCCTCTCCCGTTTTGCAAAAATAGTCATGGGTCCGCACTCGACCCGACCCGACCCGAGTGTGGACCGCACTCGAACCCAAAACGACGTCGTTTAAAGGCTTAAATGATTTTTTTTTAAATCTGGATGCGGCACCGCACTTGCGGAGTGCGCACCGCACTTGCGGAGGAAAAACAACGTGAATTGTGATTTTAAATTGCATTTTACACTTTTAACCCCTATACTTATTTACTTATTTTACTTTATACCTTTTAGTTTCATAATTTAATTTTACATTTAACACATATAATCGTTTATTAACTAAATTACGTTAAAAAATACATTTTAATTTTAACAAGTTATAGCATTATAATCGTCTTTTCGATATGTTCGAAATAAGCCAAATATTGAATTTTTTTGATTTATATATTTTAATATATCATATACACTACATAAAAAATAAGTTTTAAAAAATAATTTTTAACAAATAGTTTTAATAAAAAATATTTTAATATATATCATATATGATTATTATGTTAATCCGCGATAGGAGTGTAAAACAAAATTGAAAATACGTTAAAATTGAATTTTAAATATAAAAAATATTTTTTATGTAATATATATGATATATATTAAAATATATAAATCAAAAAAATTCAATATTAGGCTCATTTCGAACGTATCGAAGAGACGATTATAATGATGTAACTTGTTAAAATTAAAACGTATTTTTTTAACGTATTATAGTTAATAAACGATTATATGTGTTAAATGTAAAATTAAATTATGAAACTAAAAGGTATAAAGTAAAATTAGTAAATAAGTATAGGGGTTGAAAGTGTAACATTTCAATTTTTCGACAAAATTGTGATTTTGATTTGATATTTACACTTTCACCCCCTATACTTATTTACTTACTTTACTTTATACCTTTTAGTTTCATAATTTAAATTTTACATTTAACACATATAATCGTTTATTAACTATAATACGTTAAAAAATACGTTTTAATTTTAACAAGTTACACCATTATAACCGTCTCTTCGATACGTTCGAAATGAGCCTAATATTGAATTTTTTTGATTTATATATTTTAATATATATCATATACATTACATAAAAAATATTTTTATATTTAAAATTCATTTTTAACGTACTTTCAATTTTGTTTTACACTCCTATCACACATTAACATAATAATCATATATGATATATATTAAAATATTTTTTATTAAAATTATTTGTTAAAAAATATTTTTTAAAACTTATTTTTTATGTAGTGTAATGATATATTAAAATATATAAATCAAAAAAATTCAATATTTGGCTCATTTCGAACATATCGAAGAGACGATTATAATGATATAACTTGTTAAAATTAAAACTTTTTTTTTAACGTATTTTAGTTAATAAACGATTATATGTGTTAAATGTAAAATTAAATTATGAAACTAAAAGGTATAAAGTAAAATAAGTAAATAAGTATAGGGGTTAAAAATGTAAAATGCAAATTAAAATCACAATTGACATTGTTTTTCCTCCGCAAGTGCGGTGCCCACTCCTCAAGTGCGGTACGCACTCCGCAAGTGCGGTGCCGCATCCAGATTCAAAAAAAAATCATTTCAGCCTTTAAACGACGTCGTTTTGGGTTCGAGTGCGGTCCGCACTCGGGTCGAGTCGGGTCAAGTGCGGACCCATGACTATTTTTGCAATTTGGGAGAGGAAATGGCTATTTTCTTAAAAAAGTTTGTTGCTATGGCTATTTTCGTCAATTTCCCCCTATTAAAGGGTGCCAATAGCAATGTCATTTTCTAAAATAAAGTATCAAAAGTTAAAATCTCTATAAAAAATTGTTTTCAACTCCATCAGCTATTCTATTTTAGATTTTGTAGTATTAATTAAAATAATCAATACATTAATAAAATATTATTTCTCTCTCCTTAACTTTTTAATTCAAATGTCTCTTATTGGTGGAAAAAATAAAATATTATTTCTCTTTTCTCTTTTCTCTAATTTTAACATACAAGAAAAATTCTCCAAATTTAAATATTTTTACATTCTCTCTCATTTTTTCTTTATTTTAACATACAAGATAGTATAGCTGTTGTAGCAAAAAAAATGCTAAAATTCCTCTTTTTCTATTTTAGCATAGCTGTTGGAGATGCTCTTAGAACAATTTAGAAAGATTTGATGTAATCTTTTAAAGGAGTAAACTACAGTGTCGGTCTGCGAGGGATAGTGAAAATATTTGAAAGTGGAATATAAAGTTTAACAATTCAAGGGTGTTTGGTTCATTTTAAGGAATGGAAATGAAAATGAGAATGCAAGAGAATAGAAATAGGAATGTATCATTTTATTGATGTTGTTTGATTAAATCAATATATGTTTTTTTTTAATTTTTAATACAAATATGTGATGTCTAACGTGAAAATAAAAGTATTTTTCATTCAACATCGAGAAATGAAAAGACGCATGAGAAAAAATGAGTGAGTGGCAATAAAATTTCTATTCCCCCAATTTGGTCATGAATGAAAATTAATGGGTTTGGGGTAATGGGCTCATTATATTATATCAAACCAAACAACATTTTTCATTATCATTCAAATTCTTTACCCCTTAATACCCCCAACCAAATAGAAAAAAAAATCTATTTGAACATGCGTATGTGAACCAACGTTACAGATTATTCATATGGGTTCATATATGCATCTTCAAATACATTTTTTCAATGATCCATATATGAACATTTCCTTCTTACCTTCTCACGATATTTTTGTAGGACCTGATCATTAATTTCGTTTTGAATTTGGGCAAAGATTATGTTTAATTAGAGGTTAACATGGAGACACTCCAATTTTAGTAACTTAAGACAGTATTGGTATTTTGTAAATCTCTCTTCTCTCCCTTATATTCTCTAACCTCTCTTTTAGTTGCTCTCCCATTGAAAAATAGATTGTCCAATATAAGGTACATGGTGTGCACATTGTGATGCGTCTAGTTCACATGATCAGGGTCGTTCCTGATATTTTGGAGGCCCTGTGCAAAAAATTAAACATCCTCTTATAGTTTTTATTAAATTGGTTTTTACTACTTTCATAACTCTTCCAATAGGGGGTCTATGAGAAGGTAAGAGGTATGAAAGTGAGGAGGATATATGAATAACGATCATTTTTTTATAGAATTGATCAACCATTATCCGTAATTATAAAATATATATTAGCAAAAACGTATCGTCATTAAAAATCAATATATTAAATAACAAAAGTGTGCCAGAAAAACATACGGAAAAAATCAACAAATACTAAAAAATCTAAATTTTATTAAATATCGAAAGAAAAGTATAAGATAAATCTTAAGAAAAAACACTAAATAACTAAAGCTATTCAAAGCATCTCTATCAGCTATTTCATAATTTTTTCTAACATTGACAATCTAAATTAAAATCTCTAAGAAAATCACATGCAACTCCGAACAACTATTTTATTTTAATAAATTTCGACATTATTTATTAAAATATTTTATAAGTTTATTATCTTAAAACACCTTTAAAAATATTATACAAAATTTAAAAATAAAATATAAATTAAAAACTTTAGATTTAAATTTTAGAGGACAAATTGTATAGAAACATGTTATAAACAATCAATTAATTAATTTAATTATCATAGTAAAAAACAATTAAAAAAATATATACATATATACGTATTTAAATCGTCCCAAATAAAAAATGAAATTAGTAAACAGTTTATATATCTAATTCATTCCAAAAAGGATTTACTTTTTTTAAATAAATACATTTAGTTGGAAAGAACTAAAAATGCAAACAGAGGGTTCTACTTTTTTTAAATAAAAACAAAATTAGTTTGAAAGAACCTTTTTTTAAATAAAAACAAAATTAGTTGGAAAGAACTAAAAATGTAAATAGAGGGATTCCGAATCCTGGTACAACAGATACCACACATTGCAAGAGAAGCGCTTTGCCACTGTGCCAAAGCTAGTTTTTTGAAAAAAGGATTGTGTTATATAATTTAGAGTAAATTACGGATTTGGTCCCTGTGGTTTAAAAAACGAAACGAAAATGGTCTCTACAATTTTTTTATTCCAAATAAGGCCCTGTAGTTCGTGTTTTCGTAATGATTTGGTCCCTGGCGCTAACGAGCGTTAACTCCCAGCGTTAAGTGAATGGCATTTTTAGTCCTTTTGATATGTTTACCTTTTTCCAAGCTATTCTATTAAATTATAAAACCATAGGGACCCAACTTGTAATTTACTTTATTATTAGGGAAATTAATTAAAATGCCCCAAGTTGACTAACGTTTCATCGAAATGCCCTTTCTCTCTCCCAATTCACAAAAATACCCTAAAAATCTGTGGGCTTACCCGTGGACCACGGATTTTTTTACAAAATTTGACTTATCCGTGGGCAAGACGCTAAGTCCGTGGACCACGGATTATAATTCTGTGGGCAATACATTATATCTGTGGCCCACGGATTAGAGTTATAATGTGATTCCCTTTTTGGTGTTTTTTGGCATGCATTCCATGATAATTCAATTGTATGGTTGGGATGTACGTTTGTGAATTCAATTGTATGTTTGGAATCACATCTCTTTCATATATAAAATCAGTAAGTTGTAAGCCATTTGAATTACATCTCATTTCATCTCTTCACCATTTAAATCACATCTCTTTCTGTTTTCATCATTTGAATCCTTTTCTTTCTACTGAAAAATGAGTTCACATGTTGAAAAAACTAAGCTATATTTTTTTTCGATGGTGAATGGGTGCAACATAACGATGTGTGGGATTTTGCTTATAAATCTAAGCAAGGTGTGAAACTGAAAGTAAACATTACACATCAGAAGTTGCTTGCTTATGCCATTGAAAAATGTGGTATTGAACGTTCTGCTGTTGGTGAAACCAAGTTAGTGTACATGAATGATGGCTCAATCTTCGAGTTAACCGACGATGGACATGTTTCTGATTTTATGCAATTTGCACTCGAGTCAGACAGTCCCCCAGCTCTTTTTGTGTATGTCGTTCCATCGATGTGCAACGAAGGTGATGACGAAGGTGAGGATGAAGGTGATGACGAAGGTCAGGACGAAGGTGAGGATGAAGGTGATGACGAAACCCATGTCGGCGAGTGTTCTCAATTTGAGGCGTCATATGACGCAACATTTAATCCGGATCATACATATGGTCTTAATGACTATTATCCCGAATTTGTTCCGGAGACGCAAGGATTAGAAGAAGAAGAAGTAGAAGACGAAGGAAGACGGTTTGTTGGAGTTGCTGATGATGAAACCCACGTTTTCACAGTGGGTATATCTGATTTTGACAACTCAGATACCGATAATGATGAGGAATATGTCCCTAGTAATAAATCATTTGGTGAGTTAAATGATTATTTTGATATGCCTCCTCCCCTTCGAACCTCAGAGACCTCTATACCAACCTACCAACCTGCACCTTATAATCGTAGTTCAAGGATACGCGAAGGTCTGATGTTTGAAACAAAGGATGAAATGATTATACAGCTCGGCATTAATTGCATTGAAGAGGGTTTTGAGAGAAAAGTTAAGAAATCTGACAAAGAAATATATGTGGCTGTATGTGCAATAGAGAATTGTAATTGGCGTTTTACAGCGAGATCTGTGGGCGCTAAAGGAGGGATGTTTCACGTTACAAGCTTGCACGACGTACACACTTGTTCCAGGACGCAACTGAATCCCAACCACCGACAAGCTGACAAAAGGACTTTGGGCCATATGCTCAAAGGAAAATTTCTTGATGCTAGTAGGGCATTTCGGCCAAAGGACATCATGAACGATATAAACGACCAGTACGGGATCACTATCGGTTACCACCAAACTTGGCGTGCGCGATGTAGGGCCCTACTACTGTTGAGGGGCACTCCTGAGGAGTCGTATGAACGACTCCCTACATATTTATATAATCTGGAGTTGAATAATCCAGGTACACGCACCAGAATAAGGTCAGATGAAAGGGGACGTTTTGAGTTGTGTTTTGCTGCCCTTGGAGTTGCGGTACATATATTAATACGTCATATGTTTACATATTATAAACTATAGCATTTACTGATGGAAACCAACAACATTTTTGCAGATAAGAACCTTTTTGACAAATCTTCGTCGTGTCGTTGTGATAGACGCTGCCCATTTAAAGGGACGTTACTTGGGTATGATGTTCTTGGCTGTTGCCATGGACGGAAATCAAAACATTGTGCCCATTGGTTTCGGAGTAGGAAAGTCCGAGACCGGGGAGGAGTGGGGTTGGTTTTTGTCCATGTTGAGAGAATGTATCGGAGAGCCGGCAGGGTTAGTGTTTATGTCCGACAGGGCTCCGGCCATAAGCGCTGCAATTTCCGCCGTGTACCCAAATATCCCTCATGCCCTATGTTGCCGGCATTTGGAGATGAACGTGAAGAGCAAGGACAAACGTATTACGACGTACAACATGGCCTACTGGAAGACATGCAAGGCGTACACGGTTCGGGAGTTTGACCGTTACATGAATGCATTACGAATTAGTGTACCTATTGGTGTTAAAGTTATGGACGATTGTGGTAAGGAGAGGTGGTAAAGGGCCCATTTTCCTGGTGCACGATATAACATTATGACCTCCAACAGTGTAGAGTCGGTGAATGCACTCTCCCGTTTTGCTCGTAGATTACCGATTGTGCAGCTTATGGAGTACTTTCGCACCTTTCAACAAGAATGGTACCATTTTCGACGGCTAAAGGGAGGTTGATAAAGTCTAAAAATTGGAACCTATATATATATATATAAGTTTTGTGATGTTTATAAATCTTAACACAATTAACACATATAATTGTAGATCAAATGCGTAGCAGAGTCACACCAGAGGCGGAGAAGGTACTTTTCAGAAGGGCCAGAAAGTCTGCGACTTGGAGGGTTTTCGGCATTGGACATGACAAGTACCAGGTTCGGGATCACCGTTTGGACGCGACTGTCGATATGATCAACCATGAATGTACATGCCTGCAATGGCAAGGTTCTGGGTTGCCGTGCGGTCATGCCATCGCTGCTGCAAGACATATGGGTCGCATAGATTGCAGTGATTTGGCTATAAGTTACTTCACGTCCGAAACTTACCGAGCAACATATCGGGAGTTAATTCATCCAGCTGGACCCCCTGAATCATGGGTTGTGCCACACCACCCCCTTCCGCGATGCTATCCATCGTTAATAACAAAGAAACGTGCTGGGAGACCATCAAAGAATGATCGACGTCCATCTCGGGGGGAAGGTCCGATACAGAGAAATTGTGGTAGGTGTGGATTAGTAGGACATACTCGTGGAGATTGTTCAAATCCTGCACCTTCAAGCGTGCCCCGGAATAGAAGTTCAAGTAGCCAAAGATATTGGTCGCAGGGCCCATCGGAGCTAGAACCACATGGAACGCTTAGATCTGATACTCTTGACTTGAACATTGATTTCCATTGATTGTAACGACTTTTGTTATTATGTTCACGCGCTGAAGAATGTTTTCCATTTATTGTAACGACTTTTGTTATTATGTTCACGCGCTGAAGATTGATTTCCATTTAAAGTAAAGAAACAACAGTTGGGATAAATCTGATGATCTAATGCATGAAAACAAAAGAAACAACTGTTTTGGTGCATTATCTGCATGCACCCATTCGAAGTTGTCGCTCATGTCCTTTCGCCGTATGTCGTGGATGAGCTGAAATAACTTTCTCAACCGTTTTGTAAAGATTGACAAGGTTTGTTTCAATTTTAACTCGTATAGGTTGATTTTAAGGCTGTCGTATATAACCATGACCATTTCATTAAGCTCAAAAACCCCGAGCACCCAATGATAGGGTGGAATGCAGATGGGGATGTACACCTGAAATATTACAATAACAAGCAAATAGTTAGCAATAAACAAGTTAAATAAAATAGATGTAAATTCATTTCCATACCCGGTCGAGGTTCTTCCAATGCGGGTCAAGGGGATTTAACTTAGAATTGCACATCTTGTACACGGCTCTCGCATCTTGTTTGTCCTACACCATCAGTTCGAAGAAATTTGATGTCATCACCCCCACCTCGCTGATGTAGAGCGGCTTTCTTGGATCATTCTGACCCAAGCGTCGATGTGCTATACACAAAAATTAGATGGTTAGACCTATAAAAAAAACTTACATTTTGCATGTAGCCCGACGACCCTGGCATCATGTAGCCTGGCGGTGTAACGTACGACGACATATTGTAGCTCGTCGCTATTTGAGGTACGTAACAGTCCGCCCCCGACGTCCGAAACTGGATGACATTGTTCATTATAAGATTATTTCAAACATAATAAGGAAAAAAAATATAATGAGAAGTGGTGGTTATTTACATTCTGTGGAGTAAACGTCGACGTAGTGGCAAACGTCTCCGGTGTAGCCTGCGTGTGTCCAGCTGGGATGTAGGACGGTTGAGGTCTCGACATCTAATACAAGTATAGAACATAATATAAATACACAAAGTAAAACATTTATGGGGAAAAATTAAGTTAAACACTAACGTGAACGGCGTTAAACTGTGAACAAATATCCTCGACAGCTTTTAGTCGTTTCTCGTGTTTCTCGTGCTCCTCGCATACGTAGCGGCCATGCGCTGACAGCTCCTGGCGTACGTAGCGGTCCAGCGCTGACAGCTCGTCCCACTTCGCTTGATATGGGTCAGGATGTGACATACCATCATGGGAGTAGCAAGGGGGCGGGGGCGCCTCATATGGGTAGTTAACCCCAACAGGATGTTGAGGTTGCGCGTCATCTTCGTCATCCTCGTCGGGAGAGGACCGTCGTGACCTCTTCGTCGGCCTTTCCGCAGATCTCCGAATGAAGGCGATACTCTCGCTAAACCAGAGCTGAGCCAACTCAGCATCCGTAGGCTCAAGCTCACCAAGCAGCGGACGCGACGACTAAATAAATTGAAAACCATGATAGAATTAATATGCAGGACTAGAATTATAAAATAGTAAAATAACTTACATTTACTGAGTTGAACATGGCAAGGCAAGTATTCTTGTTTATTGCTTTTGTCCGGTCCCAACGGGTTCCTCTAATAAACCTATCGCTGCGCATAATGAAATTTTCTTGGGCAACAGGAAACATCTCTACGACCCATATCTGGAATTACACAACAAGTACGTATAAAAAGGCAACCTCAAACGAATTATAATTTATGTTATACTACTTATCTAACCTTAAAAGCGTATACAAAGCCGGACAAAGTCATCTTGGAATGCTTGTCTTTGCGTCGCACGATGGCAAGGTGCATATGTTTAAATGTATGGGTCCAGATGTAGCTACCCCACGGAAACCTTCTACATGTATCCAAGTCCTCGACTGCTCTAAGGACTGTATCGAAAACGATCGAATATAGCTCACGACCCATAAACATGACCTTTATCATCAGCACTATACACACACGGATAATATCGTCGTCTGAATAATCTGCAAGACCTCGCTTAACCCGCTGAACCACCATGTCAATCTTCAAGTCCTCCGGATTGGTTCCGGGCCAAACCCTACTAACGAACCCGTCAGTTGGTAGGGGAGGAAGGGAGGGTTCTGGTCCGAAACGGAGTCCTGTCAGAAGACAGAACTCAGCACTCCCAAAGTGCATGTAACATCCATACACATCAAAATACATCACCTTACGATCTGCGTTTCGCACAATCACCTCCTTTTGCAAAAACATGTGAACCAGCGTAGCGTCGGGTGGCCATCAGTCATGGTAACGTGGAGCCATGGACCGAAAGGTGTGAGCTGAAATCTTGAGATCAATTCCCGTCCAGTTAGATTGCCCATATGGGTTTTAATTTCTTTTGCAAATGACAGGCGACACTTGAGTGTCAAGTCCGTATAGTAAAAATCCTCCTACATGGTAATGCAAAGGTAAGGGACCAAATCGTATTTATGCAAACTTAAGGGACCTAATTTGTCATTATGCAAAGTTCAAGGACCTTAGTTTAAATTATGCAACCTTAAGGGACCAAAATCGTATTTATGCATACTTAAGGGACCTAATTTGTCATTATGCAAAGTTCAAGGACCTAAGTTGTAATTTGCAAACTTAAGGGACCAAAATCGTATTTATGCAAACTTAAGGGACCTAATTTGTCATTATGCAAAGTTCAAGGACCTTAGTTTAAATTATGCAACCTTAAGGGACCAAAATCGTATTTATGCAAACTTAAGGGACCTAATTTGTCATTATGCAAAGTTCAAGGACCTAAGTTGTAATTTGCAAACTTGAGGGACCAAAATCGTATTTATGCAAACTTAAGAGGCCTAATTCATAATTATGCAAACTTCACGGACCTAAGTTGTAATTTGGGCAAACTTAAGGGACCTAAATTATAAATAACATCATATATCTAACAAACATTTTAATAAAAATCATGATATATATCTAACACACATTTTTAGAACACATTTTATTAAAAAAAACAGGCTCTAATCTAACAAATATATAACACAGTTTAGACAAATTTTAATAAAAACACGCTATATATAACACAATGAGGTTATCAAACTTAACTTATATATTAGAACAAATATATAACAAACATTTTATTAAAACACAAATAACACATAAATACAACAACGAGGTTTTAAAACTTACGTTACGAGCCATCACGTTCATGTTGTTTGCCAAAGAAAAATGTCTTCAAACTTGTTTAAACGCGTGCACCACACGACTATGATGGAGAGAGTAGAGAGTGAGAGTTGTGTGTTTGTGGTCCATGCTCTTAATTTATTGTATTGGTTGTGGGGTAAGGGATAGTAAATGGGGTAGGTGGGCAAGTCGGATTAGGGTTTCAAAGCCGAACATCCGTGGGCCACGGATTCGTGTTAGGGGCCACAGACTTTTGAGGGGCAAATTCGTCATTTCAGGCTTATGACTCGTATAAATCAGGGTTTTTATAAACATCCGTGGGCCACGGACTTTTGAGGGGCAAATTCGTCATTTCAGGCTTATGACTCGTATAAATCAGGGTTTTTATAAACATCCGTGGGCCACGGGTGAGGCCACGGATTTTCAAGGTATTTTTGCAAATTGGGAGAGAGAAAGGGCATTTCGATGAAACGGTAGTCAACTTGGGGCATTTTAATTAATTTCCCTTATTATTATATAATCTAATAAATAATATATTTATACATACATATATATATACCTGCAACTCTCTCTCTCTCAACCTGGTAATCCAAGAACAACATCACAACCACACATATTTAACGATTAGTTGTTGGGCCAAAATGGCAAAATCAAAATGGGACCAAAAACGACGTCGGACTGTGTAAGTCAGAATCCAAAGTTTTCGATAACCATCCATGATCCATCAATGGAAGAACACTTCCGTGGTTCTTTCAATCATTTCCACCGTTCCTACTTCCTACAATCCGATCTCCATAACCGCATTTGATTCATTCTACCCGAAACGCTCTCTAAATCCATCTGATCTATCTCCATACATATTCAATTTTCATCTAATCACTTCCGATCATCCATCCGTCCATCCATTTCTTGAATCGTTACCAATGGCAGAGCAGAAACCACAGCTCTTTGAGCTCAACAATGGAAAAATGAAGGTTATTGTCTCCAACTATGGCTGCACCATCACCTCCTTGTTCGTTCCTGATAAAGACGGTATTTTTCTGTTTTTTTTATTTTGTTTTCTCCCCTTTCTTCTCGCTTTTCTTTCAAGTTGTGTAATTATCGATGATGTTTGAGATTTTGATTTTTAGAAGGAAAATTGGGTGATGTTGTTCTTGGATTACCAGGTTGAGAGAGAGAGAGAGAAGAGAGAGAGAGAGTTGCATGTATATATATATATATATATGTATAAATATATTATTTACTATATTATATAATAATAAAGTAAATTACAAGTTGGGTCCCTATGGTTTTATAATTTAATAGAATAGCTTGGAAAAAGGTAAACATATCAAAAGGACTAAAAATGCCGTTCACTCAACGCTGGGAGTTAACGCTCGTTAGCGCCAGGGACCAAATCGTTACGAAAACACGAACCACAGGGTCTTATTTGGAATAAAAAAATTGTAGGGACCATTTTCGTTTCGTTTTTTAAACCACAGGGACCAAATCCGTAATTTATATAGTAACTTTATTATAAGTTAAAAATTTTAAAAAAAATCGGAGGCCCCCGACGATTGGAGGCCCTGTGCGGTAAAACCTTTCCGAACACCCCAAGGAACGGGCCTGCACATGATGATAGTATCACAACGTCTACGTATACCTAACAACATAAATGTTATTGTTTTAGTTTTTTCACATTGTGATTTTGATATGTTCACGTTATTTTAATATGTTTATTGCTTATAACTATATTGTTTTATTATGTTCACATTATGCATATAATCTAATAGTTAGAACGAGATGTTAGATGAAGACGAAAGATATGGGGTGAGAAAGAGAAGGGACAAATACAATTGTTATTAAGAGTGAGAGAGTATGTGACATATATTTACGATAATAAATGATTTTCCCAAAAAATTGGTTTGGTTGATTGTCATTAATTATTAAATTACCAAGTTAACCTTTTGTATTTGATTAATAAGTTATATTAATTAAGCAAAATGAATGAACTAGAATGGATCTTACAATTTTTGTAGTTCTCAAATGTTAACCCAGTTTTTGCTATTAACCTTATGAACCGATCATATCCATTGATTTTGAAAATGTACGGCTAGGATAAGCAAATAACAATTGATATAAAGCCCATTAAGTGAAGATTCATAAATATTTTGGTTATGTGAACATTAGTGATGAGGGTCAATGGAGGAAAATAACCTCAACATTCCTCCATGAATCTCTCTCTTAAGCAAATTGAAACCGACAATTTATTGTATATATCGAAACCAACACATTTTCATTCATGTTCATTCATACGTATGTTCAATACATCTACGAGATCACATCTGTTCTCTATGTACATTGATGTATTAAACATGGATGAACATGCACGTTCACGTTCAATACGTATGTTCATTTGTATGTATTTTTTTATTCATGTTCAATATGTATGTTCATTTGAAATTGTTCATTCATAGTCAATACAATTGTTCATTGATGTTCAATACGTCATTTAGTTGATGTTCATCCCATTTTATCAGTTACGTATGTTCATTGACGTTCATATACATTGAAATGGAATCCATGTTAAATAGTGAATGCATGTTCAAAATGTAAACACCTATTGAACATCAAAAGGTAAACACATATTTGAAACACAATTACATCAAGTTTTTTTGTAACTCCTCATTAATACGACTACTAAAAATTAAATTGATGAAATTCTTATGATACCCTTACATATTTAATGCATAAAGTTTAAACTAACCACGAATGAAAATGAATTCTTACTGGTCAATGATAATTTATAAAGTTAACAACCTTTAATGGGTTAAAATAGAATTCGATAATGCGTCTAGAAAGGGAGAAAAATCACACGAACCATCTATGCCAAGATAAACTTGTGTTATTATTGTAGTTTCAAAAAAATATTATTGCACCCGACAATATAATACGGTGGCACGACCCTAAAATTAGTTTACACTACGATGGATGAATGACCCTAGTTTATACCAAATTTTACAACCATTTTTTATATATTTAGTTACCCATTGAAGATGCCATTATGGTTGTCTAGTAACGCCATTTTTGGCGTTATTTTAGCACCACTTTCCGTGATTAAATTGCTTGAATTCCAAACAAAGAAAGCGTATTTCACGATTTATTCACGAGTTTTTCAGGAATCCATGTTTCGAGAATAAACGAAGAATTTTGTTCGAAAGAAGCTAATTATAGACGAGAATGAAGTATCCGACAAGTTGATGGCAAATGGAGGATGTACGAGTCAATTCGTGGGTCAAAGATCGGATAAATGCGTTAAAGAAACTCAAAAAGGTGCCACCGTGACTTGTCAAGTTGGGACGCCAAGCAAATGAAAAATCTTAATTTATGCAAAACAATGTCTACCGGTACTTAAGTCTCGCTGTAACTCCCGACAATCCAAAATTCTGGAAAACAGTGGTCATCGTGAAACACCGTGAAATTCACAATGAATTTAAACCTTAAATTTATCATAATTTACCATCACAATTTCAAACTTTCATTTACATCGGAGAATTTGTGACAAATTTCAAACTTACAGTTAACTCTGGGACCTCTCGACACTCGTCCTTGCTTATCCCCTCCCGAGTTAGTACCTGGTAAGAAAAGTTAATTTGAAAGATTAGGCTTACGCCTAGTGAGAACATCCAATCAAATCAACACGTTTATAAGCTTTGAAAACCAAAACTGTAAACCAAGCGTATAAAATAACTTTTCCACAACTTTCTTACCATACACATAATATGTCTCGATAACGAAAATCATACCCGATTCCATGAGTATGACAAACATTGAGTAAGTCATAGCATCATGTTCAAGAGGCCACTACGAATCACACGGATTCTAGATCATTGCTCATGTCCAAGAAATTACAATTTACTTTATGCCTATTTCTTGGAGTGGAAGTAGAGATTACAATTTACTTTATGCCTGTCTCTGTAACACCCTAAAAACAGGGCTAATTTAAACCTTTAAAACTCCACAAGTTATGATCATAAAACTTCAAACTTATATAACAAGAGGATCATCAGTAAGGTTTCTATATACAACAAACGTCTAAATCAAATAACCTATTAATCTAATCATACATCATAATCAGATTAACTAGGTTATCTAATCATCTGTCCCAAAATATCCAAAAGAACAACTAGATCCTCTGTCATCTCCAAGTTTGATTCCTTCAAAAGTTCTCGTCTCTCATCCCCGCTTACTTCCCGGAGCTTGTACCTGGTAAGAAGATTCAACTTGAAACATTAGGCTTTCGCCTAGTGAGAATATTCAAATCAAATTAAAATTTAACAATCAAAATCTCAACAGATAAATCAAACCTATTCTCACCCATCTTACCGTACACGTGCTTAATTTCAACAACGGAAACCTACCCCAAACTCAAAACTATGACTAACCTTCAGTAAGTCATATTATCACAAACCAGAGCCAACTACGAATCAATCCCAGATTCTAGATCTATGCTCTAATCTAATAAATCGCAATTACACATGCTTATTTATTAGAAAGGAAGTAGGGATTACAATTACTCATGTCAATCTCTATTCTTCCTTAGAAATCAGGAATTACGATTACTCACATCAATCCCATGATTTCTCAATAATGCAAAATAGGAATTACGATTACTCACATCAATTCCATATTTAACATACACTCAGGAATTATGATTACTCACATCAATTCCTTAATTCATATAAATGGGAATTACGATTACTCACATCAATTCCACATTTAACATATATACTGGAATTACGATTACTCACGTCAATTCCACATTCAACATACACACATTGGAATTACGATTACTCACGTCAATTCCATGTGTTCATATAAACTAGTGCCTATGGATCCATTACACTTTACTAACGTATATGCTTAACAACATATTACAGCTCATATCATATTCTCAAATCTAAGAATACTAGATAACCTATCGTATCTTCATCCTCAATGCCCCCCCCCCCTTCGGCGACTTAGATAACCGGGATGGGGTCAAGGGGCAATGCCCTTGCGGGGTCTGGGGGCAGCGCCCCTAGAATTTTTTAGAAACTTAACCAGACAAAACATCTAGAAACTGCATCCAACCATCAGAACCTTACATTCTTAATTTCTCCAAAGTGTCCGGATAACAGGGGTTTCCGGATACCTTAGACTATTATATTCTTTAGTTCATTTTCAAGATCTATTACCAAAATCTGTAAACTGACTCTTTTTATCCAACTCCCGGTATTCCCAACTCCCGGTATCCCCAACTCCCGGTATTCAACACATGTACCGGGACTTCACCGGAACTCATAAGTACCGGGATTTGCCTCTACCGGGACTTCCAACTACCGGGACTTCCAAGTACCGGGACTTTCAACTACCGGGACTTCAAGGTTTTGCGTACTGTCCGTTAACAAGTCCTCAAATCGATTTAAAACATAATATCAGTTCAATCTACTCATCAATTAAGTTCTACTAACATGTTAAGACACACATATTACACATCTATTTCAACATTAATGGCTGAATTTTAAAGAGAGTTGAATAAACTCACCTTAATAAGAATCTGAACACTTTTTCTTCCTTTACAGCAGCTAAATCGAACAGCTTAATGAAGTCTGAACACTGTTGTTTCACGTACAAAGGCTTAATCAAACAGCAGAACCCCAAAATCAGTTTCTTCCTTCTTATTTCTTTTTCTCTCGATATCTCTATCTTTTCTCTGTTTATCGACTTCTTACTGATTTCTCAGTAAACATTCACAAAAGAAAACTTAATTAAGCCAACAATTTGACACCTCATCCTTTTTAAAACAGATGAGTCCTAACTCATTTCCCAAACACACCTCCTACTTAAATAAATGAGATAATAAACCGTTAAGTTAATATCTCCAATTAACTTTACTTTTACCAAATTACAAACTTAACCCTTATGATTAATATTATTCACAAAATAAATCAACGAAAATTCGGGATGTTACAATCTCTTACCCTCCCATAGAAATCAGGAATTACGATTAACTCTCGCCTATTCCTAGATTTCTCATCACAATACGAAATGGGAATTACAATTTACTTTATGCCTATTCCTCATTTCTCATCACCTTACGAAATGGGAATTACAATTTACTTTATGCATATTCCTCATTTCAGGTCAACGGGAATTACAATTTACTTTATGCCTATTCGTCGTTTCTCATCACCTTACGAAATGGGAATTACAATTTACTTTATGCCTATTCCTCATTTAGGTCAACGGGAATTACAATTTACTTTATGTCTATTTCACGTTTCATATCACAATACGAAATGAGAATTACCATTAAGCGCCCGGCCTATTCTTCATTTCAAACCAACGGGAATTACCATTAAGAGCCCGACCTATTCCGCATTTATCAAAGATACACGAGAATAATAGTTATACCTTGTCTATTCCTCCTTTTCAAGGATAAACAGGAATAACAAATATACTTTGTCTATTCCTCCTTTTTAAGGATACACGAGAATAACAATTATACTTTGTCTATTCCTCCTTTTCAAGGATACACGGGAATAACAATTATACTTTGTCTATTCCTCCTTTTCAAGGATACACGAGAATAACAATTATACTTTGTCTATTCCTCCTTTTCAATACAAACGAGAATAACATTTATACCTTGCCTATTATACGTTATGAAATAATGCTAGTGCCTATGGATCCATTACACTTACCTATATAAGTACTCACACAGACTTATATATCATTTTCTCCGAGCAATTAAATATTCAAACAATTTTAAGAAATTGTCTGGATGATATCCGGTAACATCCAGAAAATCGAGTAATTCGGTTACAATATTCATCTGGAACACTATTCATCCAGGAAAACACTATTCATCCCGGAAAACACTATTCATTTCGGGAATCACTATTCATTTCGGGAACACTATTCATTCCGGAAAACACTATTCATTCCAGAAACACTATTCATTCCAGAAAACTATCCGGAATCCGGTAAAATTATTCGGAATCCGTAATCATCCGATATCCGGAACCAATCCGGAAAACATCCGAAATCCGGAACAATCCGGATTGTTCATCTTCCAGATTCATCCAATTTTATCCAGTTTCAATCATTTTCTACCCAGAACTTCATAAATCGATTAGTATCCATTTCTCAATGATAACAATAAGCTTATATACTATTTCAATACACATATTGATTTTATTAAACAAAATAAACAGATGAACTCACCTGTGTAGATGCGAATCCGAAATTGGTATAAACTATCTCAAGCTTTCAATCCCTTCTTGCTACTGAATCGGTATCCAATTGAACTCAACTATTCTTTCTCTCCCCTCTCATCTTTCTGGAACCGACTTTACAAACATGATTCAGATAAAAATCTCAATTGTAGCCGACTCCCTTTCTTTATACAAAATCAACTATCCTTAAATGACAAAATCAACCCCAAAGTTTCAATATTCACAAATAACTTAAACTTTGGTCAATTACACTTTGAATCCTTCCATATCAAAATATAACATAACTTTGATCATGGAAATTTGGGGTGTTACACATCGGTACTTCTGTCAGTACTTAACTCTCGGTGTAAGTACCGGCGACGAGCTGATACGTTTTAACCCCTTTTTCACCGAGGGTTTGAGACATTCTTCACGATATCGACTAGAGAGAGGCAAGAGACGATTTTGGGGCAACTTGGGTCGATTTTCCATAGATTTTAACGTCGGTTAACGCGGCGAAATCATCGAAGAACACCGGATTAACGAAGATCAATTCCTTGTTCATGGGTATTGCGATTCAACAAAAAAGGAGTTTGTTCATACATTGATTTCTTGTTCAAGAGACCATGTCTACTCTACTTTTCTTCCTTTTTGCTTTGTGTTTTAACACCCCCAACATGAACTAATCTTTAGATTGTTGGGGGTTGGATGAACTTTGGTTTGTAAGCCTATGAACATGAAACCTTGTGATTCTTATTAGTTTTTCTAATCAATGAAGCATATGAATTTGGTTTTAATGCTTTTGTGAGTTTGATCACCTTGCAAATTGATTTAGTTGTTAGTAATCCGATTCGAGAGAACGATTTCATAACGTGGCTTGAATTTGTATGCCTAGGGTGAGAAATTGGATAGAGATATACCAAGTAAACCTTAGTACTTGTTTTTACAATATTGTTCTTAATGAATTTCTGAATTCCTAGGCTGAGATCGAGAGATTAAACTCGCGTTTTCTATAAATAACTATGTTGTTGCTCGAGAGAATAACAGTTAATTACGTGATTGTGTATTCATTTGATTGGTTTAGTCTGATAATTATCATAAGTAGAGTGTTCTTTGTGAAACCATTGGGATTCCAATTCTCAACTACTTTTCTCCCGAAAAATCCAAATTTTTTCTTTGCTTTTACTCTAAACTTTATTTATTTAATTTCGTTATTAATCGTTTATCAATAATTCACCAATCGGATCGTCCAGTTAATAGTGATTATAGTCATTGTGATGCCCAGTTCCCTTGGTTCGATACTCGTACTTCCAAGTACATATTACTTGATTCGACCCGTACATTTGCGGTTAGATTAGGAGGGTGTAAACCCTCCTATCATTGACAAACATGATTTATTGAAGCAACCAACATGTTTTGAATTTTTATACAATTACTGAATTTTATATCTTTGTTTATTGTGTTAAATATATATATATATATATAGAGAGAGAGTCATATTCAGGGGAAAACCTTAAAAAACAGATAACTGAAGAACACCCCGGTGACTCTTCATCTAGACGGTATACACTTGTGCATACAAGTAATTTGTAACATGCACAAGTGCATAAAAACAAAAAAAACATAGTTAACCTATATGCACAAGTGCATACCGTTTATGAAACTTCAAAAATATATGATTATTTAAAAAAATCCGAATATTCATATAGGAGAAAATATATTACACTTAAAAATCTAATTATTCATATAAGAGAAAAATATATGAAACCGTTTATGAAAATATATGAAATCGTTTATGAAAATATATGAAACCGTCGCTGGGAGAGAGAGGACGTTGCCGGAGAGGGAGAAGATCCTCATAATCATCATATTTTTCATATACGGTGTGCGTGAAAAAGTACTGTATTGTGTGTGCGTGTAGAGAACTTCCACACTTTCGTCTCCATGAAAAACCACCGTCCACGGTGGTGCGTGTGTAGAAAACCCTCCGGGGTTTTGAAAGATTCGCACCATGAAAACCACCGTCCTTGTTCTTCATGGTGCACATGCAGAAAACCCACCATGAAGAACCACCGTCCTTGGTCATCATGGTGGCCGGATTGTTTTTTGAGAGAGAGATTAGGTAAATATGGAGAAAGTTAAGGTAATAATGTAATCATAATTAGATAAATTCAAATTAATTAATAATTTTAAATTTTAAATACCTAAAAAGTATTCCCAAACTACCCTTTCCCTATATTTTTAACAAATTTAAATCGGAAAATTTCTCAACCGACGATCAAGATAATGGATGACCTAGATTGATTTATAGAGTTTACAAGAAAAAACAGGGTTACAAAATATGCTCCATCTATATATATATATATATATATATATATATATATATATCCCCTTCTTTTACTAACCAACTCATTGGTACTAACCGTGTTAACCAATCTCCAACCAATCACAATTCAGTTTCAATTTATGTTCATATTCACGCCTTCCATAGGTATTGAGGGTAAAATTGGTAGTTTACCTCAATTTTGATATCAACGCCTTCCAATCAATTCATTCCATAATTTTCGGCCATTTAAATTTGGTAGGTTTTTTTTTTCTTTTGTGTTTATCTCTTGATTATAAATCAATATTTAATAATAGTAATTATCTAAACAATCTTTATCATATTCAATGTAAATATCATATCAATCTTTTTTCGTGAAGAAAAAACATACGACTGGGTTGCATCAAGAAGAAACAAATGATTTATAATTACTGAGTTCGAAGAAGATCAAAACATGTGCAGATGTGCATATATGTGTGTTGACAGTGCTTTGAATATACCGATAGACGTGTGATAATTAAACCTCAACACAAGTATACATCGAGATCTAATGTCGTCTTTCAAGTAATAAAATGGTAAAATACCAGATATCTATCCCACAGAGATTGGAGTAAAAACGTAATAAAAGTCTAATAAAAGAAATGATTTCCAAGGATCAATTCGAAGATAATATTTTTGTTGGTGTTTGGAATTATTACAGATTGTATAACAATTAATAAAGGATAGCAAGAGTGTAAGTTGTTGGGGTGAAGTTTAAACATAAATTCCAGCAGACCAATGATGTGGCAATGCTACAACATTTGTCTCTTAACACTTAAGTTTACCATCTACTTTTCAGGATGCCCTATCGGGTTTTCAATAATTCACTACTGATCTAGCTTCCACTCAACCCATCTCTGGTGTTATGTGTCAGAACTATCAATAGCAAAAGGAGTCCTTCCAAGTATATGGATAAACAATTCTCTTTGTTAAAATCACTCTCTCGAGCTGATTCCCATATCAGTTAAGTTGACGTGTTCTAAGTGGGTCATCTCTGACTCGCACTCTACACTGTTACCATCAAAACAGATGATCAACCTATCTGGCAAAATCAACCAGAAAGAACATAGGTGACAAATCTCTTTGTCAGCAGCTCTCTCAAGCCTACTTTCTTTGTCATTCGGATTGACGTGCATATCAATGGTTCATCTCTGACACCATGGCACTTTAACACTTTCAAAGTGATCAACTGTCCTGAAGTAACTTGATCTTTTATAAAACTTAACATGAAATGGTAAACATCATTATTGAGAAACGATGCCCACTTTTCATTATGTTTAAAACCTCACCCTTTAATCTCACACCCAAGCTATTTAAACTTAGCTACTCATACTTGAATGTAAATGACAGGAAATGTAAATTACATAAGTGAAATACATAAAGTAAAGACTTAAATGTAAATGACAAGAAAGTAAAATGTAAGTATTAAAAGACTATAAGTTAGTGCAGCAATGCTGTACCAATGCTGCAGCAACTCATAGCTAATAATAAGAACATGAAGAATAAGATGAAGAACATAAAGTAGAAATGCATAAAATTAAAGATGAGATTGTTTTAGATCAGTTTGAGAACTGATCCAAAAGTGGTCTACCAAAATACAATACATACCTCTCCTATTTATACTAAGAAGAGAGAGAGTTGCTAGTCTAACTTACACTATTCAAAATGTACTAATACTATTACACCCCATGCCTTCTATGGACACTAACACAAGTCATCTAAGAGTTTACAAAATAGATCAAGCATTGAATTCAGTTCTTCTAGAACATGGCTGGATCATGGTACCAAAAGTTAGCTACAAAGTCTTCTAGAAATCAATTCTTCATTTCATCCTTCCAGACTTCAATGCTGTAGCATTGGGCAGAGGCTGCACTATAATTAAATTCACATTTATCCTTCCTAAATCAGTAAAAGACAGGTAAATCAAGAACTTAGCTCCATGAAACAAAAGGTAAAAATAAGTAAACAAAAATGACTCAAATGTTGGGATAAATAAAATATTCTAACTAAAAAGATAAGAAAAAGACACAATATGCATTAAATAAATAATGCATATCATGTGTGCATAAGTGCACATGTGCATGTGTTCGTGTGTGCAAATGTGCACATACTCTATAATCACAAAATAATTTGATTCCCAAACACAGTATTTGCAGTTTACATAATCTACTATGAGAAATATGAAAACTTCTTTCCTGATGTGCATAGTTATTGCATACATTCGTATATGCACATATGCACATATTCCATAAAAACAAAAAATTGGAACTGTACACATGCACATATCACAAGTAATCCCGCCTATAAATATTTGATGTATCCCCTTTATTTCCGGAGAAAGAAAAAATCAACGAGCGCGTTTTTCGTTTTAAATCACAAAAACCCTTCTCTTCATTTCTACATACACAAACTATGTGTCCCACCGGAACTTCTCTCTAGGCGGCAAGGAAAACTATAATTGTAACATCTCATGTAAGTTTTTTTTAAATGTGTTATAAGTAAGATGACAACAAAAAGATATAAAACAAAAGTTTTAAAAGAAATTTATTATAAATTTATAAGTTTGACTTTTAAATACATAACATATTTGTATTAAAAATTTATATAAAATATTTTTTTATTAATTATATTTGTTTAATCAAACAACATAAATGTTCCTTCGAATTCCGTGAAATAAACCAAACACCCCCTCAATAATTGAAAAAATTGAGGATTCTGTTGTATGCTCTGACTATTATTATATACACGGAGAGAGAAAGAGAGTGCTTTTAGACGGAAAGAGGGGCGAGGGTGGGAAGTATTACGATGACGGCGGAGGGAAGAAGAAGAAGAAGGCGGTGATCTGTAGAAGGGCTGGCCATGTGGAAGCAGCTCATAGGTCAAGTTCAAGAGCTCTTAGACCTCTACGCTTCTCCGATTCCTACTGTTCGCCCCCCGGATATTCTTTATCTTCAACCTCCCACGCTATTCACACATTCGCACCAATTTCGCCATGACAGGTTCTTTTTTTATATCTTATTTACCGAATTATTTAGATCGCTTACCTTGCTTTTGTTTATTGAAATGTTCACTGTTTATGCTGCTTTCATTCCTTGTAAATTGTGTTGCACTACTTCGTTTAGTGTAAATATCGTTACATTCAAGCATAGTTGTGGATAATCAGTAATTGATCAGAATAACGATTGGAACTTCCATAACCTAGTTTTGTTGTATTGTACATGTGTTCAATTCGATAACGGTCGTTGATTTTGCGCTGAATGATATCCAATTTCTGTCCGTATAAGTGCATTGGTAGCAATTTGCATTATTGATTATCGTTAGTCTTATTGATTGTTCCGAGTAAGAATTTGTTTATTTAATGGAAGTTGTAGTTTTACTTGACTTGATTTTACTTGTTTTAATGGATTTTTGGCTGTAGTTTCCTGTAATGGTTATAATGTACTTGTACCTGTATTTGTTTGTAATATAGAAATGGTAGCAATGCGCGAATACAGATGAAAGGATAATGGAACTTTCATGTTAGATTGTCATGTTAGATCCTTTGTCTCTTTGTGCTGAACCTTTTTCCCTGGCTTTTCCCCCCTTTGTCAATTTTCTATGTAACCTAACTAAAGAAGACATGGCAAATTTTATGATTTCCATGGGGATGCTGTTTAGGTTTTGCTGTTGTGCCCTATGCTGTTACAGCGGTCAAAATATGAAATCGCGGTCAGGACCGTGATTTGAAATAGCGGTTATTGCGATGGTAAAGCGGTGGTATAGCGGTTCATATAATAATTATATATATATATATATATATATGCTTACATAACTCAAAATATTTGATGTATTCAATAAAAAAGTATATATGAATATTGATGTCCAAGTCCAAATAAAAATAATTGAACAATGTGCTTCTTCAAATCAAGAGGTCAAAGTGATGGCGTCCAAGTCCAAATAAAAATAACTGAACATGTGTTTCTTTGAACCAAGACGTCAAAGTGATGGTGTCCAAATCCAAAAAAATAAGAATAAAGCAGTCCAAGTTCAGAAAAATAAAAATAATGGTGTCCTACTCCAAAAAAGTAAGAATAATGAAGCCTTTATATTATTGGACTAAACTAAAACCGAATGCAAATCCTAAATAAAAGCCCACAAAGTTATTTTTTTAACACCAAAATAGCCTATCTACAAATAGCGGTTATGCGGCTGCTTTTTTGCGTTCAAAATGCGGTCATTTAGCAGTCAATAGCGCCGCTAATCGCGGGACCTCTATTTCATACCGCTATTTGACCACCGCTATTTGTGCCATGACCGCTAACCGCGATAGCACCGCTATTGCACCGCTATGCTGTTAATCGCGCCGCTATAGCGGACGGACGTTAGGTCGAGGGACCAAATCCATAATAAATGGTGACTCTAAACTTGTGCCAACTTGATTCCGTTTGTATACAAGGTTGCCTATACTCTACATGTTCACCAATGTCTTACCGTGTAGCACATATCACACATATACATGAGACATTAAGGTTCGATAAAAGCAAGGAAGCATGTAATTGGGGATGAAAATCGTGTTCATCCCGGGTACTAGGTTTCATGTGGCCTTTTAGTTGAGAGAGTAGGAAGCTGTGAGTTGTGCTTTGCCTTTTCATCAGCAATCACAAATATGGCTCGACCGCTCGAGGGCTTGTTAATCCAACCGCATATTAATGTATCGCAGGAGGAAAGGACAGAAAGAGGGGGAATGTGCATTGGGGAGGGAGTGTATGTTTGAGCGTGGGTAATATATACGTGTATATATACAAGTCGGGATCTTCACGGAAACAACCTCTCGACCCTAGGTCTGCTTACAACCTACCCCTCCTAGACCTACTCTTTTTGAGTTGGATATTCTGTGTTCGTTTGGTTTGGTGATACATACACATGTCTGTGTGTGTATACACACATACATACATATATATATATATTAGAGAGAGAGAGAGAGAGTTCCAATCATTTACAAACCTCTTTAATTTATACAAATCGTACAAACCAATCTCAACCGTCCATCTAGTCTAATGAATATCTGGTAGACTGGTACAATAAATATCTCGATTGTTTACTAATCTGAAACATTGATCATAATGAATGAACTGTTATCATCTTCCATATGTATATCCATATTATAATAAATGAACCCTCGTCATTTCCGTAAATATCTCAATTGATTGATTTGTATGGTTATAATTTTAAGCTTGGCTGAAGCAAGTGTACATATTCATTCAGCCATATGTTAATAGAATGATGGGCATTTTAAACAACCAGTGCGCTGAAAAGTGATACATGCAAATTTCCTAGAGCTTTGTATTCTGCTTATTGTTAATCTTATATGACTGGCAATTCGTATCTACAAGCTGAAGAGCTGTTTGGAGCTATCCTTTTTCATTCCTCGAGTAATTGTTCATGAGGATTTGAAGTCGTTAAAGGTCTTGCCATTAGTAATGATTGTTATTTGAGGCCCATGAGAATCTAACATTATATCCAAGGAAGTTTAGAGTCACCATATATTAGCCGGCCTAGACTCCCACTGGGAATCACTATGATGCCTTGGGGGTTATGAGTGGCAAACATTTTTTTTCCTAGGTGTGCTGTAGACAAGATATTGGTCCAGAGTGCCCCCACCATACCAGTCCCATGGCCATCATGGGGAGGTAAATCATTACTGATTAAATACAAAATAATGCCACTTTCTGTTTAATTAAGGCTTTGTACAATAATATGGTTGTAGAAACCTTAAATTCTGTAGAAAGGGTGGAATGTTAAGTCATCGGTACCTTCGTGCGGATAGGAGAAAAATAAAGGAGAGCTGTTACAGAGAATCAGTCGATCTGATGAATAGACAAGGGAGTTCGGTGCTTATGATCTTTATTTTTTATTTTACTTTAATTTTCGCATGATCGATCTGTAACTTGCCCTCTACTATGTAAATGATATGGTGTATAGCATCCAGGTAAGTTATACGTGCCACTTCTGTTGCTATTGCTGTTGTTATATATTTATACTGTACATGTATTTATGCTATTTCCTAATTGACTTATCAACTAACTCCTTTACATAAATACAAGTCTAATAGGTGTGTTAAAGAGGGAGGGATAAAACCATATTAACATAGGGAAAGAGTATTTGTAGAATGAAAAGATATCTAAAGAGATGTACCAGATTAGGGAATTTGGAAAGTTCTTTTAATGTCAAGCCTCAATGTTTTGACATCTTTTTAAATTAGAGAGTCTTTGGTTGGGGGTATTAGGGGGAAAGGAATGGGAATAAAATTGAGTAGTGGTGATTGGTTCAATATAATGCCATGAATTATTACTTAAAAGTAGATAATCATCCATACCCTAGTAAATTGGGGGAATGACTTTTCATTCCTCAACCCCAGAGGGCAGAACTACTGTTTAAGTGAAGACCCCCGTTTTGCAAAAAGTGTGCGGAAAAAGAAAGCTTGTCCAAGAAGTAAGAACAATTCGAAAAAAAGGTGAAGTGGAAAAGGAAAAAAGATTAAGGCTAGAGACGGGAATTGAAAAGAAGACTAGACTAGAGAAAATTAAGCAGCACCATATAATCAAAAGTAGGTACTTCAGAAGACTAAAGCTTGAGATGATATTTCAACTAAATAGTGTGATCCTTCATTCTTCATTTTGTTTACCATTTGTTTTCCTTGTGACATGCACTTCTCATTTTATAAATCTCTATAGCATATTTGTTCAGATGCCCTGCATCAATTCAAATGGGAATTCACGTTTGCTTTTTGGAGCACTCCCTACATCAGAGATTCCCCATGGTTTGAAAGCGAACCTCTTTTCCAGACAAGAGTCTCTGATTTATGTGTTTTATTTATTTATCTATTTATGGTGCGTTGGTACTGGTACGTGGACAGAACTGGACGAACATAAGTGAACTAGGCGGGTGAAATAATTGTGGAAGGTTTTAGGGCTTTAATTTGAGATGGGTAGTTTAGTTATTTAAAAATCTTGTCCCTTCCTGATTTTTGATCCACCTTTTTTGGTGGGACAGAATAAGTGTATTTCTGTCCTAATCTAACGTTGTGCCTAGCGTTGAGACAAATTTTTGTACTGCCTGTCCCATGTACCAAACGCACCCTTAAGTCAGTCCTAGTAGCGTTAGATCTATATTGGAGTCGACAAATTCTTGTTAGCCTATAGGGTTAGGAACATTTATGTTTCTTTTATATTATATTTTTCCATTTAGTCAAACTCACATGTTGCTCCCTGTGGGCATAACCATATTGGGTGAACGACATAAATCACGTGTTTCTCCGTGCGGGGCTACTCAATAACCAAATATCTTGCTTTTTCATCGTCAGTTAATTTTCTTTGCAGATGCTGTTTTCTGAACCTTGAAGATGACCCTTCAGAAGATGATTGTTACAGCCTTGTAATGAAAGGCGTAGAGTTCAAGTCGTTAGAACCTGGAAAGTCTCCAATGTCTAAACGAGCTCGAAAGGAGCAACAACTTCCAGGAAAGTTGGACGACGGCTCTACTTCAAACGCAAATATGGAACCCATCTGGAGAGAGTTCCCAGAAGACTTATACGAGGCTGTCATTGCAAGACTTCCTATTTCCACGTTCTTCAGGTTTCGTTCAGTTTGCCAAAAATGGAATTCCTTGCTGATTTCTAGTAGTTTCTTCCTTCAATGTTCTCAACTCCCACAAACACAACCTTGGTTCTATACCAACACAGGAGCCATGTATGACCCTGGCTCAAGAAAATGGCACCACCCGACTCTACCTGCCATACCCACAAAATCAATCATCTTGCCTGTGGCTGCAGCCGGTGGTCTAGTCTGTTCTCTTGACATTGACCGTAGGAGCTTATACGTATGTAACCCTTTCGCTAGTTCTTTCAAAGAGTTGCCAGGTAGACCGGCTAGGGTCTGGTCAAGAGTAGCGGTTGGGATGAGTTTGAACGAGAAATCCACTAGTGGTGGTTACCGCATCATGTGGGTAGGTTCTGATGGTGAGTATGAAGTTTACGACTCTAGAAAAAACAGCTGGACATGCCCAGGAAGCATGCCGGCTTGTATTAAGATGCCACTGTCGTTGAACTTTAGGTCCCAGTCTGTCACTGTAGACGGATCGATATATTTCTTGAGGTCAAACCCAGATGGGCTCGTGTCGTATGACATTGAGACCGGGGTTTGGAAGCAGTTTAGTGTACCTGCACCTCTCCAGGTGCGTGACCACACGCTGGCGGAAAGTGGCGGCAGGATCATGCTGGTGGGGCTGGTGACAAAGAACGCCGCCACTTGCGTCTGCATATGGGAGCTTCAGAAGATGACTCTCTTGTGGAAGGAGGTTGACAGAATGCCAAATATATGGTGCTTAGAGTTTTATGGAAAGCACATTAGGATGTCCTGTTTGGGTAACAGAGGATTGCTCATGTTATCTCTTCGATCCAGGATAATGAATCAATTGGTTACTTATGATATCTCGAAAAAAGAGTGGGTGAAGGTCTCTGGTTGTGTGATGCCGCACGGCGGCAAGCGGCGGTGGATTGCCGCTGGGGTTGCGTTTCACCCGTGTCTGGCTGCTGTGGCTTGATATAGATTTAGCGTTTCGTTTACAGTTGGAGTCTTTCTTATTGAGCTATAGACTTTTTGAATGCTTAACCTTTTGTCATAAATAAACCATATGCTTGGAAAAAAGAAATACTAATTCTGACGGGTTAAGTATCAAGTTAGATGATTTTATTATACACTTTTTTGTATTTATGTTTCTATGATTTGTTCAGAATCATTTATTATTGCAAACTGCAGTGTTTTATTTTGTTTTGAATAATTGTTTTGTAGGTTATGCACTTTTGCCTGCATGTTTGAAATGAAATTGTTCCAATTTATTATCTAGGTTCTTAGACCATCTCCAATTGAGAGTTCTAAATATAGTACTAGTGCCTAAGTTTTAGCACTCAATTTTACATTAGAGTAAATTACGGATTTGGTCCCTGTGGTTTGTTCAAAATTATGGATTTTGTCCCTAAACTTCATTTATTATGGATTTGGTCCCCGAGCGTTGCACAATCTCCGTCCAACTACTCCGTTAACTCCGAGGGCATTTTCGTCATTTATACTATTTAGCCATTTTTTTATTTTTTTCTTGATTTTTCATCTTCTCCAACAAGAACACCAAGAACATGAAAACCAAGAACACTTAAACTTGTTAATGAAATGTTGATGTTTCTCAGATCTGAAACTTGTAATATGACCTAAACTACAAAACGAACAGATCTGTGAAAGTTATGAACATCACAATACAATCAAATCGAATTTTTGGGTTGGATCAAGAAGAGCTTGGAGAAGGAGTTTACAGGCCACCACCATAAACATCCTCTAAATTATGAACAGATCTGAAAGTTATGAACATATCTGTAAACCACCCCACCACCATAAACATCCTCTAAATTTTTAATTGGTCTTCATTCCCTTTCACTGTTCAAAACCCACATCATATATATGTTTCAATGGAGAAGGAGTTTCATACAAAAACCTCAACCAAAAACCCAATTTCGTTCAAAAACCTTAATGTAAAAACCCAATAAAAATACAAAATAAAATGTGAGACAGAAGATCGTTGGCCAAAAAAGCATACCCAGATGAGATTGAATCGATCGACCAAAAAAGCAAGAAGGGGAAGGGAAGTGAAATTGGGGGATTTGAGATGAAGTGAAGGAGTAAAGAGATGAAATTGGACAAGGGGTTTATGTATTGTTGAAGAAGATGAAGATTCAAGCAAAAAATCAATGGATTTATGGATTTTTGGTGGTTTCTAATGGATTTGATTATATTTTTGATGATATTGGTGGTTTCCAATGGATTTTTGGTGGTTTCCAATGCATTTAATTAATATGGTGTTCTTCATGTTCATGTTGGAGAAGATGAACATTCAAGTGAAGAAGATGAACATGATGAAGAAGATGAATATCAGGGTATTGACGGAAATACCCTTGGATTTAACAGAGTAGTTGGACAGACGTTAGGTTGAGGGACCAAATCCAATGGATTGTGCTTCGCTCGGGGACCAAATCCATAATAAATGAAGTTTAGGGACGAAATCCATAATTTTGAACAAACCACAGGGACCAAATCCGTAATTTACTCTTTACATTATTTTTCAAAATAACACTAATCATTTTCAATGGGTTAGTGTTAAATTATTAGAGGAAGGATCATGCGAGAAGTTAAACATTATGCGAGAACGCGAGAAGTGTGATATCATATATGATTACACGGCTTGTGGGTGTGTTTAATCATATATGATTAAACTTCTATGTATTGCCAATATAACATGTATTTAATCATATATGATTAAGCTTGTGTATCATATATGATATCATATTTCTCGCATTCTCGCATAAGTTTTAGCTTTTCGTTTGAATCTGTCCTTAAATTATAATACTTCCATATATTTTTGACGCATATTTATTACTTTATCATTCAATTAGTTAAGTTTATACTTAATTTAGTTATAATTTTAAATTATTAAATTTTCAACCACTTAAAGCAAAAGATGTGTCAATATTAATTTTATTTGAGTTAAAATGACGTTCATTAGACTTTAGAGTGCTTCAACATGAGTTTCTTTTTTTTAATATACCGAATACTTTTAACATATTTATTTAGCAGGTTAGCACTTTACACATTCGTTGAAGATGACTTATTACTGTATTATGATACTTTTAAACACGTGTACAAAGTTATAAAATATGAAGATTGTAGATAGCTTTTGTAATATTGGCCTTAAAATATTTATTTTTTAAAAATCAAATGGTCAACCTTTAATTGTTTTTTCAATGCTGTTTTTTCAACAATGAAAATATCAATCTTAAGAAAACAGTAGCACTAAAGCCAACAAAACACAATCAAGTAAAAATAACCCAGGATGATGCAACTAAACCAAAGTTGGTAAAAAGATTTTGTTGGAGAGTTTTTAAAACAAACGACCTTCTAAGTGATTGTCACATTCTCCGTTGTGGATTTCTTTCAGAATGTTTTGTATTTAGTCATTGCTGACGATAGATCGTAAGTTTAGACCCGTCGACAACCGTCGATAATCCTGTCTCCGACGATCATAAGATACTTGGAAGCTTTGAACCTGATCTTGCGTGCTTCCATTCGGTCGTCCTGCACCTGGTCGTGTATAAGGTAATTCTTGATATCACGCGACCGGTCATTTTTTTCGTCGAGGACGTGGACTTCCTCATTACTCTCGATAGACGGAGCTGCTAGGTGGATCATGGGGATGTTGTCGAACGAGGGTGTACCAAATGCCGATCCAAGATTGGCCAAGACATCAGTCTGCGCATTTTGGTCTCTTGGAATTTGCACGATTGAGATTGTCTTTTGTGTAGTAGAAATAGAGAATATTTGGTTTGATGTGTTTCATCTTTGATTACATTGGTGACAGGGAAAAATATGTACATATAAATGGTACCTTTTTCTTTATGTGAAATTAATAATCATATAAAATAGTGAGTGCCCCCATGTGTGCTCGTGGATAACATTGTGCATTATACATACAAACGCATACATTCATTTCCAAAAATCAATCTCGCTCACTAAGGACATTAGTACACAAATTGTGTTACTATACAAACACATTTTTTTAGCATTTAGGGGCTGTTTGTTTACCTCTTAATAGTTTCATTAAGAGGCAACCTCTGAATCGCTAGAAGGTAAATCATGTTTGGCAAAAAATACATTTGCCTCTTAATGGTTTTAAAACCCTCTGAATGATTTAGCATCTTGGGTCTCCCTTAACCATTCAGCACCCTGATTTCATTCTAAACAATTATCAAACAACCATATTTCATTTTGCACTATATCATAAAAGCCTCTTAATCAATCCAACCACTTAATCATTCTGTACCAAACCATTCAACAACCGCCAAACAGCCCCTTAGAAATCACCGCAAACTCAATAATTCATCGGGATTATCAAGATTGTATATTACATACGTTGCTTAACTTGCTTTATTATATCTTCACGAGCAATTTACCAAAAACCCCTAACATCATGAGAAGACAAAATTGCTTCAAGGATATAAAAAAACCCGGCTTTAAGCAAAAACAAGTAGGTTATACATCGTCATTTTAGCCATTATTTGTAGAAATCCAAAAACAAGAGATTTTACATTCAGTTGGCAACAACAATGCTGCTGATTTGGTAAATGGTACCATCGGGTTCCATAGTTCTACGCCCGTTGAATAAGATGGTGTTAAACCAGATGCAGCAATTAAGCCATGCCCCCACTTGTAGCTGTCCTGATTATCTGAAAGAGAGCTGAATACAAGCAAAGGATATTAACAAAATCAGAATTACATCCATACCAATTAAGTCTTTATTTTTTTCAAATGCAACAGATACGATGGCTTAATTCACCATTGTAATCACTAAATAAAATCAAGAATTTAAAGATTCTCTATTCTTAATGACATCATCTTACACGATCCGATGACAACAAACACGAAAAACCCAAGCATAACAGGACCAACAGGGTAGCTCTTGCCCTTTTTGGCAGAGGTTTCGGGGACTGATCCACGCCTAACGATGTTCTTATCGAACCTCTCCACCTTCCTATCTGCAAGACGCCTTGATGTCGTCTAGATAGATATACAAATACAGAAAACATAAGTATGGTAAATTAATCAACTAATTCAGATGCAATAACAACATCAACTTTTAATAATCATCAATCGTGGCATGGGATCATGTGAGAATTGTCATTTTTTGTGAGAAGTGGTTTTAAACCGTTGATCACTTTTAATCAAATATTCTCCCATGAATTGCGACTTAAAAGGGAATTGATGCATCTCATCGTTCGTCCATTTTTTATTCAACTGTTGATAACCACTTCTCAGTTCTCAGGCTTCTCACCAAATTTGAGACTTCTCACCAAAACCCAACCCCATCAATCATCAGGTTAAATCGTAGTAAAAATCACATAGAATATGATATGTAATTCAAAAAAGGGTCAAATAAGAACGAGTTAGATTATGAATTTATGATGTACCTATATATCAAGATGTGGTAACCCTAATACTTCACAAGCACAAGCACTCACAAATACAATCAGCTTCTTTAGAAAGGACAATCATTCCTAATTTGTAAACTTAATATACGATCTTCGAACAGGAAAAAAGCAAATCCAAGAGATCGATGAACTCAATCCAATGATTTAAACTTCCATACGCGAGTTCCGTTTTCTATATATAACTGATGATACAAATTTTAACGCCATAAACCATAATCCGTTAAAAACAACCAATTATCAGACAGAAAATGCTCAATCGACAATACAAAAATCACCCGTTCCGATGATCACATTATCACTCATATTCTTATAGGTAGAAAACATATGAATCATGATGAAGAATTGAAATCTAGAACAACATTACCATGATTTAGAAGGCTATTCGTTACGGCAACGAGAATTTCCTAATTCCGAATTCGATGATTGAGAGAGAATCACAAAGGTGAGGTGGTGTGGGTGGGTTGCATCACGTATTTATAGAAGCTTTCAGGAGATTGTATTTGGAGGTTGACGGGGTCCAAACAAACAGAAGGAATACTTTTGATTGGTCAGAAGCACGTCATCTGATGACGTGTCGGAACGTAAGTGGACTACATGACGTCTGAAGTCATAAAAGAAGTCCACTGGTTTTATGATTTATGACGTGGAGAAGTTGACCTGTATGTTATATGTTATGTTTTCTGTTTCAAATTTACGTTGTGGCTAGAAAAACCCTTCAAGTATGGATAGGTTTGTATAGTTAACCTTCCCTTTTGAAATCGTTGTTAAGGGGCCCTTTACCAGAACGTCGGGTAAACGTTGCTTTACCAAATAGGATTATAGTTCACTGAAACGACAACATATGCAACAATTTTTCCCGTGACCAAGTAAGAGTCGTCACCTTTACTTACCGGTTAAGACCCCCGTTATCAATTATTATTATACTCATCCAATAAGGTAAACATGCCTATAAGTGCTTACGGGCTAAGGCATCGTTTGGCAAAAAAAAAACTAGCTTATAAGCTAGCTTTTTTTCTTGGTACATGCTTCGATGAACATAAGCTAGCTTTTTGAAACGCTACTTGAAGTAGCTTTTCATTAGTTTTTTGTGAATATTCTAATATTGTCCTCATTAATATCAACTATTATTTATTAACTATTATTATAAATAAATATTAATTTTTTAAATTTAATTATTATTAATTAATAAATATTAATTAATATTAGCTGAAATTTATTAAATTAAATTTTAATTATATATTGATATTTATTTTTATTTATTTAGAGTTATTGTTAATCATATAAATTATTTTTATATATATTTTAGTTATTAATTACTATTATCATTTTAATTATTATTTGATTATTTTTTTCATATTATATGTAACGGTTATTTAAAATCATAAGTTAATGTATATTTTTTCAAAAACTTGTTTTAACAAATTTAAAATTTATAGTATATATGTTATAATAAATTTTAAATTCTTTTAATTAACATGTTATATTATTTAATTTTTCTTTACTACATTGGTTGTATTAATTAACATATTATATTGCTATAAATTTGTTTTAATTATATAATTAAATATTGTAATTGATAATTTTTTAAAGATGTCATTTTACATGTTATAAGCTAGTTTTTGCCAAACATGACTTCTTCATCAGTAGCTTATCAGCTACCAGCTAACCTATGAGTTAACAGCTAGCTTATCAGCTACCAACTATCTTATCAGCTAGTTTGACAAACATAGCCTAAATGTTGGAAAACGGTCCCTCACTAACAATTTTTTTTAAAAAGTACATGTTCAAACCAAAAGCAACAATTTTGAAGATCAACTCAAGGGACCGATTTAGGAAAATCTATTTCCAGATTAATGAAAAATTGAAAGGGTATTTATGTCTAAAAAAAATTTGTTCAGAATTTAGCAATAAATAAATAGAAATCATAACTTTAATAGTTGCCTCAATTTTGTATGTAAGACAAAGTTCTTGCATTATCAATTTAGAGCATACATAAGAACCTACTTTTTGTATTTTTTTTGGACCATCTCATTAATTTAAAAATTCATATAAAAGTCCATGATGGTAGTTCTTATAAGAACTTTATTTTTGTGGGTCTTATGTATTTGTCTACATCAATAATCATTTTATATCTATAAATAAATATCAAATAATAAATCTAAGCACCAATAGAAATGCGGACATTGACATTTTACACAAACTTCATGGTAAGAACCAAGGTTTTTAAATAAGAACCAAAAAGGGATAAGGTTCTTATAAGAAATCTCCACAATGGTAGTTCCTACAAGCCACATCACTTTTTGTTTATAAGAACCTTGCATTGGAGATGCTCTTATTAGCTTCGGCACGTGAAAGTCGTTGGTGATGTTTTAAAAGTTGAATCAGATTTATGTTGCAATTGTTTGGTTTCATAAAGTCAAATGCAAGTGATGGTTATGTGGTCTAATTCATTATATGGTTAACTTAATTGACAATAAAATTTGGGTCTTTAATGATTTGATCAGAGATCATCGGTGCAAGGCCTGCAAGATTTACCGGTAATTTTCATAGTTGTTCTCCAAGGCTTCAGATTAGTCGAGGTGCGTGCAATCTGGTCAAGACACCCATGGTTAACAAAAACAAAATAATAAGTGATTTAGACGTAGTAGCTCACAAGTTGTCTTGTCACGGTCATATGCAATTTTTTTATTCACATCTTCATTGGTAAACATTCATATGCAGTTTGTCAATGAATGCTTCATCCCAAATAAGCGCCTACAATGGAAAGACATAAATTTAAAAATGTATGATTATTACATTTTTTAATTAACTCACAATTTTACCCTTAATAATAGAAAGATGAACTTTATCCATCTCATAATTAACGGTAAAATAAGAAAATTAGACATTTACTTTTAAGAATGAACACCAACTATAATAAAAAAATATGAAAAGTTAACTTAGACCCTTTTTTGTTAATCCGAGCTACGGACATAGTCCATCCAGGAGGTCGAAGGTTCAAACCTCACCACAAGTATCAAATATTGAGTTCATTTATCATATACAAATATTATATACTTGAATAAGGAACATTTATATTAGTACCAAAAATCCCTCCGCATTTTCCAGTAACATTCTACAAGTACAACAACAGTTTGAAATAATGTCAAAATATCGCAGGCAGCAACTAACAAACGGAGAGCAAAGCATTTGTTGCACAAATTTTAACACTAAATCTTACCTATTTTTCCATCCAACCAGCCACAAAAAAACAAACTCCAAGTTCAGGAAATTTGCACCCAAATGGGAGAAAACACCATCACTACTTGGAAACACAATCTTTCTCCAACATTTCATCATCTTCATTTGCATTTTCTTTAACTTGAAGAAACTCAGCAGGAGTGGCTGCAGGATCAAGTTCACGACAACCCTTTGGAGCATTTGGAGATTCTTGACCAGTAAGCAAATACACCGGTATTTTATGCGAAAACCGATTAATTTCTTTTCCCAAAACTACCCTTGTTTCCTTCGGGTTTATATGCCTATGAAATACCGTCTTAAAACCTGCAACTTTGATGAGCGGAGTGACAGTGATGCCCGTTTCTTCATCGTACTCGTCTACTTCCACAATCTCGTACTTATGTTTTTGATCATTCCTATATAGAGCACACACATCGTGTTTCCTAGGAAAAACACGAATATTCCCATTTGCCAGTTTCGTAAAACTAGCTTTGTGTGAGAAATAATTAGGGACTGAAACGGTTTCGTGTTTTCCTACTTTAAACTCCCCGAATGCTTTCAAGAACCCAGAAGACGGTTTCGCGTGGTTGTTGGACGTTGAATTAAGCCAGCATACCTTGATTTTAAAAGGGTCTATAGAGATTACCTTTTGAATCATGGCGTAAAATCGTGGCATTCCGTCATGATCATCATAAGCAGCCCACACTTGGCCTTCTTCGAAACACTTTTCGCTTCTTTCGCGATCAAAATCATGAAAATCCGGATCGGGCACATGGGTCATGACCGGTTCGGAACGATGATTATTCAAGTCTCCGTTGACCAAACCATTGACTTTTCCTTTTTCTCCAACAGTAGAATCTATCGCAGTTTCCGAGCTCCATTCGTGTAGTTTCTTCTTAATTTCCATAGTGGCCTTCTTAATGAGTTGATTCTTGATACCACCATTGGAGATATCTTTCTTTATATCAACTTGTCCAGATGAAATCGAAGAACCAACGGTTCTAGTTTCCTTATTTGCCACAAACCCGTCAAGATCCGGCTTTCGTTTTACAGAATTCGAGTGCTTATTAGAGATCTTCATTCGTAAAGCTTCTTTTCTTTTAGTGGCCGTTTGAGCTTCTTCTCTATCCCTTTTTACTTTCTCATACGCCTGCTGAACCATGCTTGTTGCTTGAGAAACATCTGCAGGACTAGCCGTTTTCAAGAACGGGCCCCACTTGGAGCTCGTATCATTAGACGTAGGGTTTGACCCGTTTTCGCTGGCTCCTTGAACCTTTTCCGGAACTTCTGAAGAACTTTTGGTATTTGGTGGTGGAGTCTCTATTGCCAGAAAAGGTCCATGGCAAGTTGGGCATAGAAGATTTCGGTTCAAATACATTCTCACGAATTCATACTGCAATTTGCATCTCTTGCATAAAGTCCAAAACGTTTTCGGTGTTATCTGTTTATTAGACGCTGAAGAAACAGAGGTGGGACCCGTCTGTTTATTAGACGATGAAGGAACAGCCGTAGGACCTTTCTTGTTGGTGGCATTAGTATTATCCCTCGGAGCATTAGTTGTACCCTTTGCTTGAGTAGTTGTACTTGTACCCTTTGCTTGAGCAGTTGTACTTGTACCCTTTGCTTGAGCAGTTGTACTTGTACCCTCTGCTTGAGTAGTTGTACTAGTACCCTTTGTTCGAGTGCTTGTACACTTTGTGAAACTGCAAAAACCGTTCTTCCCAGATGGCGTTGGTGCTCCAAAACCACCATTTTGAGTCCGAACCCTCTGCTTAAAAACTCTAACATTAACATTCCTTTTATGATCATACGTTGTTCTTTTGTCTTTATCAGATAGCAAATTCCAAGCTTCAGAAACAAACTTAAATGCCCCATCTGCCCCTATAGACTTGTTTTTGTCAGGATGAAGAGATAAAGCTAGTTTTCGGTAATGTTTCCTAATGGTATCATCATCGGCTAACGGGCCCACACCAAGTATACCATAATAATCCAATTCTCCATTTATTTTGTTTTCGGCAGCAACATACACATCTAGAATTGCCAAAAGTTGGGAAATACCATCAAGGGCAGGATACAAACTTTGGGCCTTCAATGCAAATTTCTTTGCCCCCATTATGTCCTTTGCAGAAAACTTAGTTTCAGCAATTTCTTTCGCCCTCGTAGCTTCATCCCTATTGCAATCCATCATTCACTTAATCGGTTTAATCTACTTCACCACTTCCTTCGAAATGTTACTTACATTAAGAAATTTGAGTCAACACAAAGATTCGACAATATTCTGGCTCGGGCAAGCACTTTTGACCGCAAAAGCAATACAGTTTAACCCTAATTCAATAATAGATAGCTGAAAGGTTAATTTGGAACAACGATTTATAGGGCTCAAAATCTAGAGTTATAGGAACAACTAAAACAAGTGATTCATAACATCAATGACAAGAAACAACTAAGTAACTGAAAATAGCCATAAAATTAAAACAATCTTGATAACTATAACGAGCTTTATTACAAAATTACTAGTTGAACTTGAGAAATAAAATTAGCATAAGGCAGATGTATTCATATGCAACAGTTATAGTTGGGGTTACAGAGAATCCAACAAGAAATATAGATACTTATGCTAACAATATATATGCTGATTATTATAATTTCCAACGATTAAAAAGAGTAAATGATAACGACTGATACTAACAATTATCCAAATAATTACCTTATCATATATTCTAACATAAGTTATGACCTGTTTGTTAACAACTTAATGGGACTCGCAGCTTATGACCGTTCAGCTATACATAACTGTTTCGTGGTGACTAAATGACATAGAAAGCTTCTATGGGGGAGCTTTATGCAGAAAGCCAAGTTTCTTCCAAACTGATCCCACCCAATTAAAAAACACACCCCTTCAATCTATGAAAAAACCCTCCCAAACAAAAGCTTTCCCAACCTATACAGATAGATTCATCCACAAAGACAACTTTATTTATCCATATAGAACTTAATGGAAAACTAACCAAACAACCCCTTATTGTCCCCCCATCTTAGGATCTTATCGGTTTATGTCAACTAATGACACAATTTGTATAATAAGTATATCATGCAGGCGATACATGCTGATGAGAATCAATCAAGGACCTCACTTCGTTATCAGCTGTAATATTCATTTTGGATACTTCTTAGTGCACATTAATTTACATTTCAACCATTAACAAACCATGTAGGCGGAAAAAAACCAAGGTTTGTAGCCCCACTTGTTATGAACCTACAATCGTCAAATCTCTCTCTCTCTCTCTCTTTCTTCATAGGGATCTACCAAATTGTATCTACTATCTAACATTAATGATCACCATCTATTTAGAGAAATTAGTCCATGATCCTTTTATCAGTCTTACTAATTCTAAAACACACACATATAGGGATTAATTAGTTAAATGACCTTAAATGAGGTCTTAATTAACTTTATAACTTGTTAAAATTTAAAATTAAATCAGTAACCTTAATAAATATGTTATCCCTAAACTACCCTTAATAAAATCTCTCCAGCCCCCTACTTCTTCCTGATGCCTCTTCCCAGACCAGTTTTCCCCAAACCCTAGATCGACTACCTTCTTCTTCCCCAAATCATCTGGCCCCCTACCTTCTTCTTCGTCGGACGCCTCCTCCATTCTTCTCAGCCGGACGGTGGTGGTCGGAGTACATAGCAGAGACGACCCAGATCGGCCTTCTCCCTCTTCTTCGTCGGACGGTGGTGGTGGTCGGAAACATACGCCGAACGGTGATGGTGGTCGGAACACGTAGCAGATGGTGGTCCGAGCACATAACAGAAAGGGTTAGGGTAATATGGTCATTTGCTTCTTAGGAAAGGAGAAGGTCATTTTGCAAAACCATGGTATCTGGAAGGTTATATAACTAAATCACCCCACATATAGTTATATACGTAGATGTAAGCATACACACGTGTATGAAAGTAGCCTCCGTTCTCTCTTATATACATAAGTTTTACTCTCAGCCCTAATTTCTAAATTTATAATTTATAATTTTCGTCTCTCATGCGTTTAAGAAAGGACCAGATTCGGCCCCTTGTATTAAGCACTCAACATGGGAGTTAGAAGAGGGTAGCTACACCACTGCTTCTTGTCAAAGGCTAACAAGCCATTAATATCAAAAGCCATCTCTGAACCACATTCTAGTAACTGACCTCCCAAATATAACAAATGTGAAACCCTAGAAAACTAAGTTCAAATCCCATCAAAACATTCGACCTTAGCTTAGCATGTCATATAATAGCACAGAATCCATATCAGATAGGTAAATTATAGGGTGTTTGGAACTGCAACTGCATGGCTCGGAATTTGAAACAGGAAAAACTACCAGTTTACAATATGAACTAAATCAGCTCCGAAACCAACTCTAAATCTTGAATCCATGCACTCAATAACATCTTCAAACCCCTCGCCTTTTTCTTGTTATCAAAATGATCGAAAAGCATGTATCATTAAGAGCAAAACTGACAGAAAATTCGATATACACCAAATGGTAATATTCAAATCACATCAAATCCAGATAAAACTAGGGCAAGTTATTGATCAAATGTAGAATTTTAACATCAAGATGAACTCGAAATTCACCAATCAGAACTTATACGAATCAGAAAAAAGTATGAAAAAACCCTAGGAACTCGTGATTGAAATCCGACCATCAAATAATCGGAAATGCAAGTTGTAAAAGAGTTCGAACAACATACCAAAGGCGGAAGATCGTTTAATTTGAATTAAGAGCAGGGCATCATCGACAATCGTCCTCTCTCGAATTTAATATTTTTGAGTTTTGGTCCCTCTTTTCTCACCCAAATCTCAAAAAATCCCCAAAATTCATCCACCCTTTCGCGTGCCTTTAAACCTACTCTGCTAGTTTTCCCCATCTTATTTAAACCCTAAATCAAACTCATATTAAAATAACCTAACCATGGTTCACTTTTTAACCTGAATCTCTAACTGTGGTGGACATTTTAACTCTTGGTATGGTTAAACCAATCATGAAATCTTTTGGATATTCCATAAGAATTAAGTCACACGTACACACATATATATATCTACTTTTTAACTGAAATACTTTCAGAAAAAATGAGAAATTGATAAACACCTTGATAACCATTCATCTAAATAGTAGTTGTATATTTGCATACAAGAAATCGAAGATATTTCAGGATTTATGTGTGCATATCATATAAATGACTTGTATAAACATGCATATCCTACAGATAAATGCTTATTAAAGTTTGTCGTAATATATTTGTTCTTTTTTTTAAAATAATTTATTATCTTCTATAATTGCTTATTGGACCAAGAACTCCATATGGGAAAATGATATAATGCCTTGATAGAGTCGATGGCAAGTTTATCCATAATGATAAATCAAAATAATAATGTATTTATCATATTTGCCACGAGGTCCCTATGGACAAGTGAACCCCGTGTCCTTGCTTCAATCTAGTGTTTTAAAACATGACATTTTTATGGGTCCCATTTTTCGAACTCTCTTCAAATGAAAATAAGTTTAAAAACAGTAATTTAATTATCTAGAGTATTTTAACAAAGGTTCTTATAAAAAACCTATTTTTAGTGTCTTATTACTTTCAACTTAGGGGCTGTTTTTTTACCTCTTAATAGTTCCATTAAGATGCAACATCTGAATCGTTCAGAGGTGAATCTTGTTTGATAAAAAAAAAAGTTTGCCTCTTAATGGTTCCAAAACCCTCTTAATGATTTAGCATCTTGGGCTATCCTTATCCTGATTTCATTCTAAACAAATATCAAACAACCATATTTCATTTACAGTACTATATTATAGAAACCTCTTAACCATTCTGACCTATTAATCATTCTACACCAAACCATTCATCAATTGCCAAACAGCTCCTTACCACATTTTCATTGCCTTATGACTTTCAACTTGCCATATTATTATATGAATATATGTTGTGGATCTCATATACTTTTTCAACATCAATAATTAATTTTTTACAACCAATAATTATTATATTTTTATAACAAATAAAAAGGATTATTTAAAGAACTAACAAAATATCACTTTACACCAAGTTCAAAGTAAGACCATATTCTTGTACAATAACTCTAAAAGAATGTGAAGTTTTTATATGAATTATTCCTAATAGTGTTTGTTACAAAACACTACCACTTTTGCATATAAAAACGTTCTAACCGAAAGAAAACCACGTTGTTTATGAAATGTATACAAGGAGAAAACAAGGGCTTGAGTTATTATATATTGTTAAATCCAGGGGGAGTATCTGAAAATGTTCTTCCAACTATAAAAACACCCTCGCTTCGTCTTCTCAATGTACGGTCAGTTTTCTCACTCAGGAGTAATCGAACAGCGGCGACGAAGGATCCAGAAACGGCGGGGATAGGCGCTCGTCGGAAATAGAATCCGGCAGATAGGCGAACTTGTTGCCTGAATTTTGGTGTTGACGTTCGAAGATCAGAAGATACGGAACATTTTACCGAATCTGCAGTTGCAACAGTGCACAAATTACCAGCCTATTATCCCGCTGGCGGCTTGCTCGTATTTTTTCCGGTAATATCCGGTTCATCGGCGAAGAACATGCTCGTAACTTCAGCCAGGTAATCGATTCAATGATATATGTTGTTTCGATGCAAATTCTACCACAATAACATGATTTTGCAGAAACTAGAAAAGGATTTATTTAAAAATCGGATCACACGCCAGTTTTCATACATGATTTGTCGCAATATCGCAACCAAAGTTGATTGCCATGTGTACTTTGGGGACTTATTCTGTAGTTCTGTTTAGGACATACGATGTGGTTTTCATTTTTCAACTTGGATCATGTGCATTATTGTGAGATTTATTGTATAAAATTAGGTAAACCGAGTGTTTGTGTACCACAATGTTCCAACATTTCAATAATATTATCAGGCTAGTCTTATCGAATTGTTGGAGAAACTATATGTCTCAATATCGCAACTAAAGTTGATTGCCATGTGTAGACTTTTGTGATTTATTCTGTAGTTCTGTTTAGGACATACGATGTGGTTTTCAACATGGATCATGTGATTTAATGTGAGATTTATTATATAAAATTAGGTCAACCGAGTGTCTGTGTACCATAATGTTGCAACATTTAATAATATTATCAGGCTAGTCTTAATCGAACTGTTTGAGAAACTTCTTTGGCTTGGAGTATTAAAATCGGTTTGCTAGAGATTGAAGCCATAGCTTCACTTGCAATTGTCTAGTCTGGTCGACAATATACGTAACAGGAGCTGCTTTGATGTGGTCACTTTAGAATGTAAGAATGTCACTGCATCTAATGAAACCTTGATGTAAGTAGCAGGCGAGCTTGATTTTTTAATTTCTGGTGCGAACTTGTTGAAATTCAGTAGATAAATGGTTACAAAAGTATTCCATAAAAGCCATGCAAACCTGATAAAAGTGAATTTTTTAAAAAGAAATTAGAAAGAACTAATTTTGCCTCTGAAATATCACTTATCAGGAAAAGGAATTAATATGCGACACTTGCTAAATAAATCATCTAGAGAGAACTGATTTCACTGTTCTCGGGTTGGTGCATCTTGTAAGGAATGCTTTGTAACCATCTACTTTTGCAAACCACAATTTACCCGACTTCAAGAGTTGAGACCCCTTATGTATGCTCTTTCTTTTAGGAATGTTATTCATTGACCTAATCACGTAAACGGGACCCTAAACTTATATCTTCATCTGATTTGTAAAATTCACAAGTCCCCGGTTTTTAGTTTCTAAATCCAGGGACATTTCTTCAAAGATGTTAGTGAAGTTAGAGCAAGTGCCATGTAGCAGTTTATGGTTAAGTCGCTACAAGCCGGTTATGTGGTAGTAGTTGTGATATTCGTACTGAACATCAATTGAATAATGCTCCCCCCTCTAAAATTCTCTCTATTTCCCCCTATCTGTCTGAATGTCCCGTTGTTTCATGGTATCAGAGCTTAAGACACTGTCGCATGGTATCATAGCTCAAAGACTAAGATTACCTGTTAAGTTTTGTTTGTCCATATTTCATACTCCTTTCAATTGTGGGCATATTAAAGATAACCCTTTTGATGCATCTGTTCCTATGCCTTATAATAATAAACCTTGCTTTCTGTAACCAACTGCTATACTTGTTCTATCAATCTATCCTTATGTAACTATTGTAGCCTATATTATTTAGGGACTTTTAAGTGTATACAAGTGGCAGCTCTTTTCTTGCGCAATACAATTTGGTATTCTACTGATTCATCTCTTCACAAACTATTGGTATGTGAATGCCGTCTCATAAACAGAACTTAAGCAGAAGGGATACGAGAAATGACTCAATCATGCAACTAAAAGCCATCCCTATTCCACCTCAAAGAGGAAAACAGCAACATCTAACAAAAAACACAGCTTTATAATTCACCTAAATTGTCATCTACAACATTTGGAGAGAAAAAACAAGCAACAATACCTTGCGCTCCCTTTGTACCTTTGAGGGTAACAAATTTCTTCTGATTCTGGGTGAAATCTATTGTTCGAATAGCTCTTCATCTTGAAAACCCAATTTGATTTTAGGGAGCTCTGGAATTCTGAGATCATGCATCGGCGAGGACTCGATGAGGTCACTTGTGATGGATGTAATAGAGGGCTGTGGTTCTTCTTGATTACCATTTCGTTTAGGGGGTTTTAGGACCCCGTTAAAGAAGCCACTGATGGATCGAAACGGGTGGCTCACTCTATCTTTGAGTGTCCACATCATGGAGACCTCGGATATCTGCCAAGCAACGGTGACGACTATCATGAACGAAAGAAGGCAGTGTGTTATAAAATTCTGCCTCTTCACATGCTTAAGCTCTTTCACTATCTCTTCTTCTTCTGCCTCCTCTTCTTCTTTTTCTTCCAATCTCGACACGTTGCTGGTTGTAGCCTCATTGTCACCCGTGGAGTCCAATTTGGAGACTGCAGGGATAGCCAGTCCCTCTCCATCGGCTTCTGGTTCAGCCTCCAGCTTCTCCAACTGTTGATTTAGGAAGAAAAGAATAAACGAGTTGGAGCTGATGGTGAGAAAATATTGTAAAAATCTGTAAATGTAACAAGAGGAATGCTCTAAGATCACTAGAATTCGTGAATATATTGAAACCCTTTAAAATACTCGGTGAATATATAGAACTCCCTTAAAATACTCGATGATATATGTAACCACATTAAAATACTCGATGAATATATGTATGTAACCGCATTAAAATGCTCGTGAATATATGAAACCCCATTAAAATACTCTTTAAAAGATGCTCATAATAAATGATCTAAAATCACTAGAAGGTGGGAGTATATGAAACCTATTAAAATACTCTTCAAAAGACCCTCACAAGGACGGATCTAAAATCACTAGATGGTGAGAATATATGGAAACCGTGACCCTGTTTTGAAAACATCCATCGAAGAGAAGACAGAGATTTCATCATATATTATTAAGGAAAAAAGGTGAAAAGTTTCAAGTATAGCCAACTTGAAAGTGGGCCGTTTATCTAATCACTTACCCGGGTAAATGCTTACGGGTAAAATTCCACACTACCACTTACTTCTCGGTAAGATTTTAGTCCACCAAAATGGCCAACAATTTAGCCGGTAAGCGCTAACCGTGGTAAGAACCGTCACACTCACTTACCGGGTAAGACTCTCGGTCCTTGCTTCCGCTCTTACCGGATAAGATTCTTAGTTCTTGCCATATTCATCCGGTAAGCTAACGTGACTTGGTAAACACTTACATGGGTAAGCGTTTTGTAAACGGACCCTAATGCAACCTCCAAACGAAGGCTAGAAGTACACAAATTGTTTCAGGGCATCAGGATATCTAGTCGAGCCGACTCTGATTTTAGTTGAGAATATATGGAAGCTCCTTGGATTACTCTCTTTAAAGAGCTTTTGAGGGGGTGTTTGGGATTGCTTATTTAAGACAACTTATGCTTATTTTTTAAAATGTTTAGAAACTTATGTTATGATAAAAAGGAGTTGGGGTAAATATGTAATTTGAACAAATAAGTTATAAGCACTTTCAAATAAGTTAAAAATGGATTAACTTATGGAAAAATCGTAACCACTTTTTTTTTAATCCAAACACTCAAAATAGCTTACTTGTGATGACGAAAAGCAATAAGTAAATAAGTAAAAAAAAAACAATCCCAAACACCCCTCAATAGAAAAGGTTTTCTTTTTAAATATATATATATCGAGAAGAAAAGATCCTAGTGTAGCCGAGGGTATATCTGGGATTATATTTACACAAGTAAAAGTTGTTAGGAACTGTAGATTCATTTGATGTTGAAATCAATTACTAGTTTTGTAGATGATTTAAGGAGATGATGAATGGAGAGATACCTGAGACATCAATTTGGATAGGAGGAGGTGGTGGTTGTTGCCATCTTTAGCGGCGGCGTCATGGGATGAGGATTCCACCTCTTCCATCACCTGTTTTATTGCCTGTTTTATTACCTCCACCTTTGCCGGCGACGGCGATTCCATATCTCCGGCAGAGACAGCAGAAACTAGGATGAATCCTGGTGTTGCGAGCGATTAATGCACGAGCCTGATAGGTAATAGGTTTCTGGTCTTCTGCCAATTTTCTAGAGTCAAAGCGTATCAAATCATCATTCCTAATCTCCTGTCTCTTCTGCCACGTGTCGTATTTACCATCACACGTGGCCTTAAGACCATCCACACACGTGCAATTCATTTACACTTTCAATTGTGCCACATCAGCTTTTGCAATTACCATCCACACACCTTGTAATTCATTTACACTTTCAATTGGTCCCCACTATAACATTTATTAATTACTTTATAAATTATTATATATATTTTAATTATTTTTTATTAATAAATATATGATATAATAATATAAAGTAAGAGTTTGACCCCACATGGGACCCACATTCACTTGCAAACACAATTGCAATATATGCAATTGCTTTCCTACGTGGATTGCAATTTTTGACTATTTATGGGACCCACTTGCACTTGCAATTCAATTTGCAAGTCGTGTGTGGATGCCCTAAGTCCTATTTCGTTTTAGTTGTTTCTTTAAAAATTGCATATCTAAGACAATAAATGCTTGTAACATATATTATTTAGGCAATCAGTACCCCATGACCTCATCTTTCAAAGATTCCAGCTCCACATCAGCGCCACATCAGCTTTTTTCAATCTCTCACTCAATCCCTAAACACCCTTACCCCATTCCCTCAAACCCTTTTGCCACCTCATTTATTTTAATCCTTTTATTTATATATTTAATTATTTAACAAAATAAAAATATTTATATATTTTTTAATAAATAAAAATAAGATAAATAATAAAAATAAAAATTCATATCATTCATTAAAAATAAAAATTACAAAATACAAAACACTACCAATTACCAAACCGGGACGTGTAAATTGGTAAGGAAATTGTTGGTGAAATTGTTACGGATATTGTGGCGGATTTTGTTGCGACCATTGTGGCGAAATTTGTTGCGACCATTGCGGACGATAACCTTGTTGTGTAAACGCTTGGAAACTAAGCTCTTGATCTTCTTGCGATTGTGGTGTATTCGGTCGGTTACGACGGGATGTAGGTGTTCTGTTTGGATTCATGATAAGAGAGGTGTGAAAAATAAGAGGTTGAGAGAATTTGAGAGAGTGAGAGGTATGAAAAATAAGAGGTTGAGAGAATTTGAGAGTTTGAGAGGTGTGAAAAATAAGAGGTTGAGAGAATTTTAGAGAGTTTGAGAGGTGTGAGAAATAAGAGGTTGAGGGTTAAATATATAGTGGGATTAAATTGAGAAAAAAATTTATTTATTTTTGTTTAAAAAGAGCCGTTCAACGGCATTATTTTTAAAAATTAAATAAATTTTTTTTTAATAAACCTTCGGGATGAATCGGGATCCCATCCCCGGAATCCATCCCGCCCCGCCATCCCCGCAAGGCCCGTAGCCCACCCCGCACCATCCTGCAGCTCATCCCGAGCCGGGTACCGAAGGCCTTATAGGATTCGAATCGAAGAAGTATCTTCAAGGTTCCAGGTTTTATTGTGATTTTTGAGCTAATCATAAAAGATTTATTCATTTTCTTATTAAATTCTGGCCAAGTTAAATTATTTGTTTAGATTAATTTGTCATTCTAAAAAATGGGAAATCATGTATGAGAGAGAGAGAGAGAGAGATAGATTTTTTTAGATTAATTTCCTTGAGGTGGATTGGCCAAGGGGAGGGTGCTAGTTATTTATTTATATAATAGTTATATCATTATATGGTTAAGTCGTAAAGAAATACAATTATATAACCAAACAAATAAAGTATCAAAAATTTAAACTCATTAAAGTACAAAGAAACAACCCTAGTTATAGTTATATAGTATTAGACAAATTTAATTTAATTACGTGATTTTAAATTGTAAACAGTGCAAATGATTAATATAATTTTTTGCCAAATTGTCTTTTTCTTGTTTTTTTTGACCATTTATAATATGATTTAAATTAAAAATAATGAAGTATAACATCGTCAATGTTATTTATGCTCCAATCTATAAAGCAGTCACTTATAAAGAGTTAAATATATAAATAACAGACTTCTTTCATGAATTTGTCTATTACAAGTGATGTAATTTTTAGAAAACAAACAAAATAAAGTTCATCTAAAAAGTTAGATTTAAAATAAATGTTATATTATGAATAATTTACATATATAAAGTTATATTCACGTTTACACATCTTTAAAGGATTAAGATTATTTTATTTCATTTTAGGAATTAAGAAGAATAGGTCGTTGAAAATGTAGCATTAAGCAAGGGAAGAGAAAAAGAAAAAAGAAACACAAAATCTCGGACGATCCTCCTCTGCTTTGCCCAAAGTTGGGTGAGAAGAAAACCCATTTACATGATTAGTTTACTTACAATGGTTTACAACCACAACCCAATGTCACATCCACATTTGGACTACATGTTTAACTATAATATATATATATATATATATATATATATATACAACAAAGTCAAGTCACCAGGCCTGACCATATTACCATTTATCAACTAATTAACCATTCATCGTACAGGTCATCAGTCTCCATACCTCGAGACGTTGAGGCTCCTTCACTTTCCAAACCTCCTCGTTCAGCCTGCAAATGTTCCCCAAGTTTTAAAATTCAGGTTTCATGAATGTAAATAAACACATTCGGATTTCACTCAAGAAGCAACAGAATGGAAAGCACATAATGCTGGCCATGTTCGATGTGATGGGCCGTTTACAAAACGCTTACCTAGTAAGTGCTTACCAGCTCACTTTACCTAATTGGATGAACATGGACCAAGAGTCTTACACTCTTACCTGGTAAACGCTTTACCAGATAAAAAAGTTGCATACGATGCCGTTTTAATGGATTAAAATCTTATCGGGTAAGTTAAGTGAAAGTGTTTGATATTACTGATAAGTGCTTACCAGATAAGCGTTGGGTAAACGGCCCGCTACTTTACTTTACCAGTTGAGCAATGATAAGTACCACAAAACTTTCCCGGTAAGAGGCAAGGCATTAACCGACAATCCAACCCGGTAAGTGGGGGTGGTGACCGTTACGTGGTTGGTGCTTACCAACAATCTTAATAACGCCATTTTGATGGCCAAGAATCTTACCCGGTAAGGTAAGTGAGGACGGTGACTTTTACCGATAAGCGTTTGGTAAACAGACACTATAATTTATCTGTCACATGATTCACCATGGTAATTAAAAAACAAATATGCATAAATGTTATTATATGAGGATTCACGTCTCAAATGCTGCACTTGAAAACAGGAAACTGTTGGATATATGCTTTTACATTGGATTCTTTTTCTAAAAGAAACAAATCCTCTTCTAATCATGTGAAAGGAGCATCAGTTTTTTTTAAGGGTGTCCTAGGCTATGCCTAGACTATTCCCTTGGCAAATTATGACTGTAAGACATCAACCCTGATATTAAACCTCAGTGGCCACAAGTTGTGTACGCCTGGATTCGAACCTCCACCACATCCCCAGTACGCCACAGCCTTGGGTTAAAGGAGCATCAGTTTGTGGAGGTTGAACATAATTCGCATGGTTCTTATTACTCATATGGCCGCCTGAACGGAGTACATGGTTTAATGTTTGACAATTAGGTGAATAGCTAAAACACATGTCATCAAACTTACCATTTGATGATCTGGCATGATAGTGGTTCCCATTTCTAATTTGTCTCTGCAACTTATCATGTTATCTTATCAAGATTTTTTTCACCTATGTGTCCGAGTCAGTTTGCGCACACCTCAATTAATCTCACCAGGACTCGAACCGGTGACCGATATGTAGAATCCCAAAGGCCCAAGCATTATTGCCAGTTGAGGACGTCTTACACTCTCACCACGTAAGACCCCCCCTACAATGATTTCTAAGAAATTGCCTCACCTTTCAATTTATCATTTTTACTCTTAGATATAAAAATAAATATATCAAAATTTATACAAATACACATTTATTTATATTGAGAAAATATTATTAATTTAATAATGTATTTAATTATAGGTTATCAAGTCATCCGTAGAAATTATATACAATAAAAATTTAAAAGTATGTATACTAAAAAGTAAACATTGAGTTATTAAGAAATCTGTAAAAATTGTATAAAAACATGTCAAATTTGAGACATTAATTTAAATACTTTAAAAATAGAGTAAACTACGATTTTTGTCCCTGTAGTTTAATGTGTATAACGACTTTTGTCCTTAATCTTTAAAAATTGATTTTTTCATCCTTATGGTTTTTTATTCTTTCGTTTTTCATCCTTAACACTAACTCTGCTAAAAAAGGTACATTAACTCACGAATTTTTTGGTCATTTCCTCTTTTTATTTCATTTTCTATTATTTTTAATTGAATAAATTCTATTAGTATTATGTACACCCACAAAATCATTTATTAAAATAAAAATAACTAAAGCTAACCTAGCCTACCCTACCACTCCCCCTCACCCCACCCCACTCCACCCATCTTCTTCCCCATCCCCACCCCTCATCTCTGTACATTCTTTACACTAGTAAAAACGTTAGAAAAAAAAGCTTTCTGAGACTCTTCACAACATTTAGTCGAGGAGAAATCAAATGATATTTTAGTTCGGAGTAAACAACTCTTAGGCAGGGACATATACAAGAAAATGGAAGAAGAGCTTGGTGGAACTGTCATATACAAAATCATACTTTGATCATCTGTACTTGAGGACTCGTAAGGAGATATCGTTTGAAGTAAGTGCTCATTCAGAAAACGAAGGAGATATTAAAAGAATTCTCAACACAGTTAGAACATAACCCACTCCTGTAAACCACAACCCATCGATGCTTCCATCCATCCACCACCATCGTCCTTCGAGAACTATACACATGTACTGTTGTTGTTATAGGAATGGGTAAGGCAAAGAATTTCCAAATCCGTCCACCATCATCATCTCATTAAGGGGTTGCAGGTTTGGGAAACAGAGGCGTGAGGAAGGTATTGCGATCTGTGGTGCAGAGTGGAAGGAAAAGTGGCGACGTGGTGATGGTGTTCATCGGATGGAGGAGGGAGGCGTTGTCTGGTCGATGGCCAACGATGGTGATCGCCAGAAGGAGAACTCAGTCAACTCACCCAAGAGGCCAAGATGGTAAGTTGAAGTATATGTATACATGTTCATATATATATATATATATAGAGAGAGAGAGAGAGAGATTAAAATAATGTAAAATATATAATATATTGTTATTAAGTTTTTAATGAAAAATAAATAAAATTGTGAAAAGACCATATTATCCCTAGTTTAACAGACTAAGTTGACAGAGTTAGTATGAGGGACGAAAAAAGAAACAAAGTACAAATCATAAGGACGAAAAAAGCAGTTTTTAAAGACCAGGGACGAAAATCGCTATAAACGTTAAACCATAGGGACGAAAATCGTAGTTTACTCTTAAAAATATAAGTACTTTAATTATGTATATATTTTATAATATTTATTTAATAGTTTTATTTAAATATGATTACTTTAAAAATATTAATAAATAAAATTGATTAAATACAAAATTTCTATCAAATTCTATAAAGTTAAAAATGATTAAATACGAAAAACCTCAAAAAAAACAGATAGTACAAGTTACAACACCAAAAACCTTACAAAAACCTCTCCACTATGTGAAAACCCTCCTATGGAGGTTTTTTGCTTTTTTGAAAAACCTCTCAAATACCTCTAAAAACCCACACAGTGGATGCTGCTAACAAATATTGTGAGAAAAAATGGTTTTATACTCGTCATGAATTTAATTAAAATATCATTTAAGGTCATATACCTAAAAATCTCCGGAATTTTCATGCCTATATGAGATGTTAAGAAGCTAACTTTTTTAAGAAACATGGATTGGTGTGAATGAAATGAAGGTTACTGACCTTGGCTTGTCGATACTTTTGAAGCATGCGTCGGTATTGCTGCCTTGCCGGTAGAGAGTTCACCATAGAGAGCACCCTGGAAACGGCTTCACTTAGAGCAAGATCCACTTTCTGCTTCCGAAATACCTTGATAATGTCTTCATCTCCATTTTCATCAACGGAATCCAGATGGAATCCTCGTAAACCAACTCCTTTCCGGTACCACCTTAAGACTATTTTCTCGACTATACCAACGGCCCAACAGATTGTTTCATAGTTTTGCCTTGCCTGATGACCTCTTACGTGAGCCTGCCAACGATAGAAGAAAAATGAGAAGAGCAACAAGGAACATAAGATCCCTTTATTATGATGGCTAAAACAAGGAAGGATTTGAACTAAGCGTGTGATGATCAAAGTAAAAGAATTACAGAGAGGAAAAGTATGATTGTAATAACATTAAGAGTTCTTCACCAAACTAAGCCATTTTAGGCAAAAAGAAGTTTTTCATCAAATAAACTTTTCTAAACATTATCAAGAAATAGCCAGTACTTTCACAAACTGACACTGCAAATCTTTGCAAAAAATAAAAAAATGGTGCTTTCAGCACCACCTTTTAGCTAGAAATTACAAGCCATGATAGGGGTTAAAGTAAGGGTTATTTAGGGGAAAAAAACATTCTGCTAGATTGTTTTAAATGTATTGTATTGGGGCTGAGAAAATGCCTCTGTTGCAAGAATGACTTCCCAACACAAGACTCAAAATTTGTTAGAAGGTCGTTCATTTTTTTTTTTGGAAAGGGTATCCCAGGCACAGCCTGGACTAATCCCTGGCAATTTTGAAACTTAAAGATGTCTTATCAATGTTGAGGACGCATGGGATCGAACCATGGATAGATGGGATATTCCACCACATCACCCAAGGCGATCAACCACTGCGCTGCAACCTGATTGACTCGTTCATTTTTTTTAAATCGGTCAAAAAGCTATTATCCTAAATAAAAAGTAGTCGGCTTGAGTTAATATGTGACATTTGGTTACCATCAAATTCACCACCTTTTCTCTTTCCTCATAGAATGTGGTTGTTTAAATTAGAAAGTGAATTAGTTAAAGCTTTAGTCTATATTGAGTAACTAATGAGTCGTGATGGCAACTTTTGGCTGTTGACATAGATTCTCCGATATTTATAGATTTTGGGGCCTTTTACCAAATGTTTACCAGGTAAGCGCTTACCCGCAAGAGGCGTCACCTTCACTTACCTTATTGGATAAGGTTATCGGCCATCAAAACAGATTGTTGGTAAGCAACTTTATGCCGGTAAGCACTTGTCTTCTCCCTCACTTACCGAGTAAGAGTCTCGGTCCTTGATATCTCTTACCGGGTAAGATTCTAGGACCTTGTCATGCTCACCCGGAAGATAAGTGACATCCATTAAGCGCTTAGCCGGTAAGCGTTTGATAAGACACATTTTGAGGCTTTCTTGTTTTAGGAAGATATGCATTTAAGAGAAATCTGTCATAAGATTATTCTCTTAAATAACCCCTCTATGAGGGCACTGGTGTTTAGTGTATGTATGCGTGTTTCAGGTGGGGGGCGATGGATCGTGTGAGAAGTTGAGGTTAACGTGAGAAGTGGATCTGAACCGTTGATCACTTTTAATCAAATGACCTCCCATGAATTGTGGCTTACAAGGGAATTGATCTGGTGCATCTTATGTCGATGCATCTCATCCCAATGTACGTCCATTTATCATCCGACGGTTGATAACCACTTCTCACGCTTCTCACCAGAACCCAACCCTCAGGTGGGGGGGTGGGGGGAGGAGATTACCTGTATCTTCACTACTTTCTGCCGAAGTGCAAGGAAATCCTTGCGACTTTTCCAACCTCGATATTTCTTCTGGATAGATAACGCAGCATTATGATGAGGTGTACTTCCAAAACCCAACATTGATGCTGCTGAAAGACCCTCAATCTCACTTGGAAGGATTTCATACCCATCTTCCCTAGCATATGCACCAGCAGCAGCCTCCTCTTGTTTCCTCTTCTTGAAAGAATGTGCCCTGAAAGCAGCTTGTATACGTGAAGCAGCTTGTGATGCATTCCTCACAGCCGCCAAGGTGTCCTTGAGAGACAGCTGATCCTCGTTCACGAGATTTGAGTTTGAGATGCTATTTACCGTTCTTTCAGCTTCAACATCGGCAGAACATTTAGATAGTTCACTTTCTTGCAGTGTGAGAGATGAAAGATGGCTAGTTAGTGCCACCTCCGAGAGATAACCCGCAAGCCCCTTGTGTCCGTGTGTGGCAGCTATCGATGCTGGGGTTTTTCCAGTTGGGTCTTGTTGACTGGGATCTGTAACTGCTCCAGCATATGCACCAGAAGCTATAAGTTCAGCTACCATTTTTTCCCTGTTACATTAGAGTAAACAGTAATCAGCTCAGGTTTCCAGCTCTCACAAATATGCATACACAAACAAACATTATGGGGCTGTCTGGTTGTTTTTCCATTAAGCTAAATTGTTATTTGTTTGTTTGTTGTGAGATGCACAATGAACTGTCTGAATGATATAAATGACCATTTTAGCTCTACCTTTTTTTTCCTTTTATTATACTCATGTTGTACCCGTTAATGAATGTTCATGTTAATGGTTTGATGACGACCACTAAACAAGTTCCTTAAGTCCTTATTAATCCCTACCCAAAGACTACTACTTATATAGTGACATAATCATATTAACACTGCTTTGGGTTGCATTTAAAGAGAACTATTTTATAGATTGCATAACCATATCTGAAGATTCATATAATGGCAAAATCCCAATCTTATTCAATTGCCATCTTCTGAACTACCGAATATGCAATATTGGCCGTTAACCCCATTAAGCCAATACCAAACAGCCCTAAGACTCCATATGCAGTCTTGGTAGACTTTAATACATAAACCCCGAGTAACAGAGAGTAATCTCAACAAGAGTACCAATGCTGGCGTAACTAGAAGATCCAGGGGGTTAAAAACACCAGTGTGTGATTATATGTTAACTATTCATGTTAAGAGTTTTTATGACCCAATGGCTATGGACAAAGATTAGAAAAAGAAACAATAACAAAGTCACTTAAATCATTATGCGACCTATCATTGACACACTTTAGTGTTATTACTCCAACTCAAGCGTCTAGATGCGACACAACACATAGGGGGATTATCACAGCCCAATCCTATGTAGTTGGCCTACAGGCTCTTTTCTTTATTTAATATGCATATGATGGAATGATCATATGGTTTCACAGTTAAGTAGATGTTCTATTCCCATATTGACATCCTGCTTTGATAATATAATCTAAAGAGTAAATTACATGTTTGGTCCCCGTGGTTTATGTGTTTTAACAGTTTGGGTCCCTACTTTGAAATATCTATGGATTGCATCCTCGTGGTTTGCATTTTATAACGCCTTGAGTCCCTAAAAAGGTGAAAATACCTGAAATGACAAAAATGCCCATTGTGTGATGTGCACATGGGCACTTTAACGGAGAGAAATCAAACGGAGTTACTTTTAGGGACTCAAGGCGTTATAAAATGCAAACCACGAGGATGCAATCCATAGATATTTCAAAGTAGGGACCCAAACTGTTAAAACACATAAACCACAGGGACCAAACATGTAATTTACTCTAATCTGAATAAACTGATTCAAGATATTCTAAATACCATGTAGAGTTCTTGCTTATAGAGTTATCTAAAGATTGTTTGATTATGTCATGGAAGATAAGTAGACCATAAATATGAATATATGATTTACCTTCCAAAACGCGCAGCCCAATGAAGAGCAGTCCAACCATTAACATCACGGTAATTTATGCCGACTCCAGATTTAAGTATAGGTGTCAATGCCCACACAAAACCCAATCCAGAAACCATGTGTATTATCCCTTGTTCTCTTTTGGACAAGGCAGGAAGGGTATTCTTATCTTGCAATTTAGAGCAAAGCCACCTTTGCAACTTGTCCTTTAGAAGTTCTTCCAGAAGCCAATCTGATGTTCTAGGTGATTCTAGACTGCCATCTGTAACAACCTCAATGACTTGAGCCCATGAATCTTCACCAGCCATTGAAATTTCCAGAAGATCAATTCCGACATTTTTTTCATTTTGCCCAACTTGATCAGACAGTAGCATCTGCACAAATCTGGCAAGTAATAACAATTCCTCGGAGCTCCTACTTGATTCATTCGCTGTTAAGTTAGTATTATCCACATGCATGCTTTGCTTATCACGATACTCAAACTCCCTGACCTCACTACAAGCCTCTCGATTGCCAGATGTAATACAAATAGTAACTTTTCCAGGTGAATGAAGTGGAGCCTGGCAACAGATGACTCCATCCTGAATAATCTCAACAGGAACTTCAGTGTCACCAAACATACAAATCCATGCACGATTTGACGGATCACATGTAAAAGACCCAACTATGAGTACCTGCAGCAAGAAATATGAGAGGACTCAAGAAGCTTCCTATAACCTCCATACTGATTTTCCAATTTCTTTTTGAACATTAATCCATTACACTCCTTTTCTACCCCCAACAGCTCTAAGGGTCTGTTTGGTTTGCAGGAATGGAATGGATTTGGGGGAATTTGGATTTCAAATCCATTCCAGTTCGGTGTTTGGTTTGCAGGATTGTCCGGATTTGAAATCCTAGGATTACTTTGAAATCCCTCAAACATAGGATTTTGAAATCCCAAGGGGGTGGCTAGATTTCAAGGGATTTCGTAGGATTTGTATATAAGAATCTTTAAAAATATGATAAAACCATTTGTTTTCTAATAACCAGTTAAATAAAAGGTAACTTAATTATTTTAATAATTTTTTTGATGATTTTTTATAAATAATGGAATTCAAATCCATTCCAAATCCTACAAACCAAACACACAAAAGGATTCCAAATCCTTCTCAATCCAAATCCGTCCAAATCCAAATCACTATATGAAATCCAATCCATTCTATTCCTACAAACCAAACGGACCCAAATTTTGTTTATGGTGGAGTTATAAAAAAATCAGGGTGTGTGTATCTAGTGGGTTGGGGTGAGGAGAGGGACAATATTAAAATATAAATTCGTGTTATAGGTATCATGAAAACAAGCATCGCTTCTACCCTCAGCCGTAAAAACATCCAAATGTTTCAGGAAGTATATCAAACTGGCTCTCTGAATAAAGAATCCCATGGCGTCAAACAAACATACTCTTGGCTACCACGTGAAACCATTACCTTATAATTTAACCGACTTTGAATACTATAATGTTGATGGCCGTAATACAGAACCAATTCTTCCATAGGTAAACATGACAAGGATAGTTAAAGTAATATTTGCAGCCACCATAAAGGATCAAATACAACACGGGAAGATATTCTTATATAACTTCAATTAATTTACCTTTGTTGGCTCGGTCGCATACCCCCACTCTGGGGATATCACGCGAATAGTAAATTTCTGCTCTTGGGCAATGGTTAAACCGGAACCTGATGCGAGTAGCGTTCCAGTCTGTCCTTGGTCAAACAACGTTGAGTATAAGTCTGGATCACTTTGGTACATATTCCTTGCAGGGATGTCTGAAGGAAATGTTGAATCTTCAAGTTCTTGAGACAGCAATATGGATGCTGCAAATACAATATAGTTTCATTATTTCAGGTACACTGTAAACAAGTCAGGTTTTGGCAAACCAAGCTCGATTAAATATAAATAGTAATGCTAGAGGTGTAAATGGGTTTCACTTCTCGGTGTTGAGCTGTTAAGCTCATGTGGCTCAAGCCGAGTTGGGTATTTCCATGGGTACAAAATACAAATATAGGTTTCAAGTTCTATTCCTTAGGGGCCAATAATTTCAATTTTTTACAATAAGCATGTTTTATTTGAGTCCAGCTGAGCCAAGTAGGAACATAGCTCGTTTGATTTTGTTGGGTAGTACATACAAACAAATAGCAAATCAGGTACTTCCACGGTTCAGGAGGGCTTCAAAAAACAGCCCCTGGTAAAACTGCTTATTTACAACCCTAGCTCCACAGTTGTGTAAGATCGGTTTCACATTATAAAATCCCTCCAATTGCAAAAGAAACACTAGACTTACAGTCATTACTGGCACCTTCTACTGAATCACTTCTTGGTCGAGGCAAAAGCACTTCCTGTTTGAAGTAGAACATAAAATTGAATCATACGCAAATAAGGGAATTAAACAACTAGAAATAACAAGCAAGGATATTAGGAGTAATTAGTCAGCAACATGATAAAATAAACCATCAATAAACCATGTTGCATCATATTGCACAAAAAAGAATAAATAATTGAAGCAGAAAAATAGGGGCCACTTTTCAAAATAGACAATCAAAATAAGCTTACATTTTTATCTGATGGGTATACATAATTCTCTAGTAAATCATCACATGCTGCACCCTCATCATATTTTTGCATGTCCTTCCAAATTAAAGTTTGTTGACTTGAAATGGTAAATTCATCCTTGGGTAGCTGCTGGTATTGATGTAGTCTCCCATGGTCAGTTTCACAAGTTCTTGGTATGCTTAGCTGCTCTTGAGCATTATCTAGACCTATTATGGTTGACATCCAGCAGAAAAGAGGAGGATGTAATTAGAAAAGAGTAAAACTAGGGTAGGATGTTAAAACCATATGTGATAATTAGATGTGTTCCTCATGCTATATATGATTGTTTCAACCTTGCAGAAAGATTCCACTGATAAAATAGTCCTCTTAGGGGCTGTTTGGCAGTTGCTGAATGGTTTGGTGCGGAATGATTAAGTGGTCAGAATGATTAAGAGGCTCTTATAATATAGTGCAAAATGAAATATGGTTGTTTGGTAATTGTTAACAATGAAATTAGGGCGCTGAATGGTTAAGGGAGGACCAAGATACAAAATCATTCAGAGGGTTTTAGAACCATTAAGAGGCAGACTTTTTTTTTGCCAAACAAGATTCGCCTCTTAGCGATTCAGATGTTACCTCTTAATGGAACTTTTCAGTTGGATGACATCATAGGTTCAGTTAATTGCTTAGAAAGTGCATGACCTGATTGATTAATATGTGAAAGCTCCATCATACATTAAGTTTATACAAAAAGCTTGACCATCTTGTAGCACCATGCCACCATGACATATGGAAGACATGTTGACCCAACCCAATACATGCCCTTTCACACCACAGTTTTATATAATTAGCTTTACAATTCAAATAAATGAGATGCATGATATAAGTATTAAGGTTTAATGATTATCAGCAACACAGAAAGGAGATAAACCTGGATATAGTAGAGACACATAATCATCTGAACCATATTGCAATCCTTCAGATCCACTATAACTTCGTTCGTTAATTGTAAATCCTAATTCATTTGGATGTTCATTCTTGCTATAGAACAAGCCAATATCTTTCGAGTGGTCCAAGCTCAACTGCTCTTCAATCCTTTTCAATGCCTGATCAATTTGGAAATCAGGCGAACCATCAATGTCCTCAATTCGTTCTGTTAGATTCAAGCTGCTTGCCCCATTGGACTTGGTAACAAATTCTGGACTGATTTCTACAGAACTGGGACCAGAAATGCTGTTGTAAGGTCCACCAAATTCACTAGCATCAGCAGACAAAATAGGCTGAGCGGCATAGTAGTTGGAATCCTGAATGATATTAGAAGATCCCAAAGTGGGTCCAGCACTATGCTTATCCTGCAAAATATGAATGCTAATGCCATCTTAGAGAAGCTTGATACAAAATATAACCTAACAAACTTCCATTTCCTTTCGTTTTAATATCAGTTGTAACAAATAACCGACATGGACAGAATTTTTTATTTGAAATAACATAGATAAGACAGAACAGGGATCACTATTCCACGTTTGGCAGGACTTTTATGTGGAACAGACAGGAACACACAGTAGAACAAGGTGGAACTGACTCATATTTTACTAATATAACCTCAAAATAAAACCTAATTCTCTTCGAAAAACATCAAATATGCCTTCCTCCTTACATTTTATTCATTCTTTAAATTTTATTTATATTTATCTTATGTTCTTTAACCTTTTACTTATTGTCCTCAAAATATTAATTGTATATGATTTCTATGTTTTGGTTAATTTATGTAAGTTTTTAAATATTAGTAATAAAAAATATATAGCAAAGGTATAAAATAAAATTTGGAAACTACATAAACTTTTTATTTTGATGTCATTTTAATTGTCTTGATGAAAACTTTCTAATGATATATTTTGTTATAAAAAATATTTATTTTATTATGATTTGATAATTACACAAATTAATCAAAGTATATAAAAGATATAAACAACTCAATACGAGTAAATTGGTCATTTTATCTGTTTTGTCATGTGTTCTGTCTTACCAAACACTGAACAGTTGTTCTGTCCTGTTCCGGATACCAAACGCACCCTAAAGAACATTGCAGGCTGAACACATGCACAAATAGGAAATGTTTAAATAGGGATATATGTCCACACTTTTTGTACTTAAAAACAGTCATTACCTTGTGGTTATTGGATATATATTGTGATATCTATTACTGTTTTAAAAAAGATTGAAAAGAAAATATACATGTGGTGAAGACAACCACCTACATACATTGGAACATGTTTCAGGCTACACAAGTCATTACATTGTGGTTATTGGATAGATATTGAGACCTCTATTTACCGTTTTAGAAGAAAATATACATGTGGTGAAGACAACTGACTACATACATTGAAAATGTTTCAGGCTACACAAGTTAGTATAACTTAGGTCCACGAGACTATCATGCTATCATGTGCAAGGTTCATTCAGGTCAACGAGTAGGCACACAAAAAAACATCAATTGAACAAAAGGGTATCAACATGCAAATCAACAGAAATACATAAATTTTTACTTTATAGCATATATAAGAATAGGTATCCATAACTGAGAGAACTTACTATGGTTATATCTCTGTAATGAACTAGTACAATATGCTCCATTGCCCTGTCACCAGAAAATCAAGAAATGTAAGTCTACAGAAATTGTGTATGGATATAAATAAAATAGAACTTTGAATGCCAAATTGGTCATATTATTAATATGCTAACTGTAAATTAAAGTATGGCAAAGAGCATATGTGAAGAAGAGATGAATTCTACTTACGAATCCAACATCCAATAACTACGCCTCTGGAAATTTGGATTATGCTCGCCATGTGCATAGTAACAATTTAAAGCTTCAACATTTCCGACCTATAGAAAAGAGTTGCAACATGGGTAAAATATGGAAGTCTATCGGAAATTGAAGAAAGGCATAATTGTGTTGACATAGGGAAATAGAGGGAAGCATAATGTTGTGTGATTATTTGATTTGTATTCTCTTTCAGAAGTTGCACAGTTAGGATTAATGGATCACGTCAATAGTAGCTTTGATAGATAGACAAAGGGTTGTGCAGCTTTCCTTACTTTTTCTATGTTTCAATTGCCTACCTTTTCATTGATTTTTGTTGCTTACTATTTACTAGTCTTTGTTAGAACATTTTCGCTTACGCTTTTTTCACAAGTTACAGAGTCCTTTACTGAAACAGCCGCTCTACCCTTTGGGGTAAGAGGACAGGTCTGCGTACATCCCACCCCCAACCCTACTTTCAAGTGGGATTTGCATTTGTTTGGTTTGGTTATCAATAATAGATCTGATAGTTAAACATTAAGGAGAGGGGGGGGATAAACTGATATGCATAGAATTTCATGCAGCAGGGTGCATGACACCTGAGTGCCTGACCTCTTAATAACAATTATGAGAGAAGCTGTTAGAAACTAGCAAGTCCAAACTTTATCAAAAGGAGTCAGCCTCGTGAGCATGGAGGTTTTATACTGAGTTAGAACACCTATGGTGCCTGCCACAGGCAAAGTAAACATGGATATTGAGAGGCTTACAAGGACTTGATTGCACATAAAAAGTTTTCCTTTAATCTGAACATCTTACGTCCAAAACAATTCAATTGACCCAACTCCTAAGCAAAAAGATTACAACCAAAAGGGCAAATGGAAAAACCTTTAGACGTTCATGTGCCTCCCCAACATTTTTTCCATTCTTCTTTTTACGCCAACTATGGCCATCTTTACGGAAAAAACGAAGGACCCTCTTGTTAAAAAGAAACAGAGAGCCACCTGTGGAAGAATTCAATCAACAAGACAACATCAGTATCAGCCAATGCACTGTAACCAGTGTTTTAAAAGGCGATTGAGGCGTGCGCCTCAAGGCGCGCCTCAGGGCGAATTGATGAAAAATATCACCAAAACGCACGCCTCACAGTCCTGGGTCTGAACGTGCGCCTTGTATGGTGAGGCGGGGCGTGAGGCGTAGGGGCGATGGGGCGTTCTTGAGGCGTCCGTCCCCTGAACTATTCCCTATTCCAGTCTTTTCCTATTCCTAATCGATCTCTTCTCCTCCAGTCTTTTCCTATTCCTAATTGATATCATATCTTCTCCTAATTCCTAATTGATATCTCTTATATTATATGTTAATCTGTATTCTGTACTATTATATATTTATATGTTATTGTCTTACACTCTTACTGACTTACTGTTAATCTGTATTCTGTATCTGAAGTTCTGTACTATTATATATTTATATGTTTCTTTCCTGTGCATGCATATTTGGTTTCTTACTGTAGTATGATGAATAATGCAGTTTGTTTTCACCATCTTTGTGCTCAAACTTTAACTGTTTATGTATGTCTTTAATCAAGTTCATAAGAGTAATGGGACTAACACTAATTACTTTCGTGATTTTGGGACTAACACTAATTACTTTCGTAACTTTCCCACTTTGGTTGATGTTTTATTGAATTATGGGGTTTATAATTTGAAGATTTGCTATTGAAATATTAAATTATGTTTTTTTTGGTCAAGGGTTATGGATTTATGAATTTTATTGATTTATTTTTTGAGGCTTACGCCTCACGTACCAAACTGGAAAACGCCTCGAGGCTCGATTCCGCCTTTTAAAACCTTGACTGTAACAAATACATACTTTTTCAATTAAAGGAACACAGCACAAGGGCAAAAAGTTACTGGGTGGCTTTTGAGGGGGCTCATGGTTGAGCTGGTTTTCCTCATAATTTGTCAATATAAAAAGCACCTCTCCTGGCCTTAGCCACCGCAATTGTGCTTCTTGAATTAGATCCTTGATGTTATATCCTGAGAATTAAAGGGAAATAACAGCTTTAAACTTGGTGGTCATTTTATGCAGTCTGTGATAGTTCCCAAAAGCTATGACTAGAATAAATAGGCAACATTAATAGCAATATGAAGGCAACAGCATGGTTATGTTGTACTGTTCATGTGATTAAGTCCAAAGAGCACATGAAACAATGGTCAACTTCCTTATGACAATAAACTGTATCTTAAAGTCTTAAAAGATGAAACAGACATTAAATTGCCAAAGATCTCACACATACTTTACAAGGTTATCTGCAACATTCTACCCATCCAGGAAACTATTGCAAAATACATGGTTAAGCATGAAATATGTGGAGGAGAAGCAACTGCGTATTCTACACATAAAAGGTGAGAGACAGCAACAGTTGACATCATTACAACCTGTGGCAACCTATTGGTCACTTCCTTACAAATTTGCATGATTCATTTCTTGTCCCCTTTTCCGCAGGTGATAAAAAATAATACTTGTTTAAAAAGGGAAGTCTGGCTGAGAACCTCTGTCTCATCTCTTAATCCTTCTTGATTCTTACTAGTTACTTTCAGTCACATGTATTAATCCATTCTTTTTGGTTACTAATCAAACATTACAAAGATAGCTGTTATGGTTCTACACCAACACCACATATGCTGATATTTTTCCAAATATATGAACATTGTTCAATGAATTAATTGTTACTTAATATGAACAACTTATTGTCTCAAATTTCAATAAAATGTAATTAAGCCCAAGCAAATCAATCAATCAATCATGATGCTAATTACAGCAGACAATGTTAAATTCCTCACAATTTTTTGCTGAATCATTCATACAAAATCGTACAAACAAAGTAGTTATTCTACTTGTGTGTGATTAACAACGTGAACAAAATTACGCCATCCATGACCTAAATACAAGTATTAACATGACGCATTCAAGTACAACACACAATTTTAATTTACTCATACAAATCGCATGGATGAAAGTTGATGAAACCTAAACGAAGCATACGGATACAAAAAATCCTCCACAAATAACGACACGTCAACAAACAAATAAATAAAATCAAAAAACAGAATCGCACCTGCATCATCATTGGTCTATTCAACACAAAAGTGAGTAAACGAAGTAAGAGCATCTGATTCATCAGCAAACACGAAGCTTAAATCGAAGTTGGCAACAGTAAACGTGTATGATTAACAATGTGATTCACAATACGCATTTAAGTACAACACACAGTATTAATTTACTCAGACATACAAATCGCATGAATGAAACCTAAACGAAGCATACGGATACAAAAAATCCTCCACAACACATCAACAAATAAATAAATAAAATCGTAAAACAGAATCGCACCTGACATCATCATTGGTATATTCATCACAAAAGTGACTAAACGAGTAAAAGCCTCTGATTCATCCGGCAAACACGAAGCTTAAATCGAATTCGACAACAGTAAACAAAAGCGTAGTACGGCGGAAGAAGATTTAACACCGCCGGATAAAGTAAACGATCGGTAGTTTCAATCAAGAGATTTGAGACTACGACGGAGGTGGAAATCGGCAGAAAAATACAAACAAATTGGCGAAGACATGCGTTACAGCGTTAGCGCGTTACTAGATTGTTGACTGAGAGTAAACGGTGGGTGGTCCGATGGGTTAATAATATATATGGGACACAAGAGAGTGTGAGCATCACAGCTTCCCCATCTCAATCCCCAAAATGGGGATTTTATGAGATTCCCTAAAAAAAATTCTATATTTGGAGAATACCCAAAAATCCTCATTTTACTGTAGCCGTGAGAGAGATCTAATATTTTATTAATTTTCTTTTAAAAATTTATTGGAGGTAATAATGTTTTGAATATTTTAATAATATATTTAATGTTGAATTCTCTAAAATAAGGAATCTGTTGGAGATGGATGTAATTTTTTTTGGGGATTTTGACTTTTGCTTCCCTATTTTGGAATTTTTTTGGGGAAGCTGTTGGAGATGCTCTGAAAGGCTGGCGAACGCGATGGTCCGAAGTTGGTACATAGAGTTTTTTATATTGAAAGCAACATTCTTTTTAGAGTAAATTGCATTTTTGGTATTTGTGGTTATATGATTTCTTTGAAAGGAGTACCTGAACTTTAATAAGTCAAAGAGTGGTCCCTGAGTTATATGATTTTGCTCCAAATCTAGTCCCTGGTCACTAACCCCGTTAAAAAGGTCCGTTAGTGCCAAGGGTAGTTTCGTCCATGCTTATTTTCCCTCCTAAATTAAACAAACCCACCTCATTAACTCGACTTTAAGAACCAAGACACCTGTTTTCTTCCTTCTTCCACATCCACACTCTGGTTTCTTCATTTCTTCCAAAAATGGTGATATGCTACTGTGGTTGTGAAACAAGTTTAAAAACATCTTGGACACATGCAAACCTTGGATGCAGGTTCTATTCTTGTGGAGCTATGGTAAGGCCTCTGTTTCCTGCAATTTCTTAACATTTCATGGATTTTCTGGTTTGTTACCACCAAACTCCAAAATTCTCCATATTTTCACTTATACAGGGTAAAAGGTGTTCCTTCTTTGGATGGTTTGATCCACCAATCTGTGCTAGGGCTATAGATGTTGTCCCTGGGTTACTGAGGTCAAAGCACAAACTTGAAGAAACTATCAACTCAAGAGAAAGTGAGATTTGGAGATTGCAGCTGCTTTTGGTTCTTAGTTGGGTTTTTTTGGGGAGATTTGCATGTATAGTTGTATGAAGTAATTGCAGTGAAGTTAGTGTTGGTTTAAGATGAATGTAAAGCAGTGAGTAGATGTTAAGCTAGTTTTGGGATTTTAGTTAAAGATCAATGTAGCCACTACTTTGTTTATGATGTAATGTTAAGTTTTCATTAGCATCAATGAAATGCTTTCTGTTTGACACAATAGCCCTTGTTTTGAAATGGTTTCTATTTGGAAAGTGCACAAAATGGTACATTACAACCATCCTTACCAACACAGTTACAATAGCAACACATAAACAATACCAAGACATAACTACCAACATATAAGTACCAAGACCTTGACAATACCAAGACATAACTACCAAAAGACATTCAAGAGGCTAAACATAATTACCAAAATACATTAAACAGGCTAACAGCCTTGCATACCATACATACACATATAGTGTTTATCAACCATCAATAACTACCACCAACAAGTATCCAAAACACATTGTTTATCAAACATCAACCATCAACCACCAAACACATTGTTTATCAAACACCAAACAACCACCTAAAGTACTTGCATTGTTCATATAGGATGTTGTGAAGCTTCTTTCTTCCCTTTACATGTCCTTGAATTGTGCCCCAATTGTTTACACTTATCACAAGTGACTTTGATCCATTTCCTTGATAAATTGCCACTCCTCCTCTGGCTCTGACTTTGAGACATCTCTTCAGCTGTCTTCCTCCTCTTTTTCTTTGGCCTGCCCACTTGTGTAACATCTCGTTTTTTTTTATAAAAAAATGATGTTTGGGTTTATTAAATAATTTGAGTATAATTATTTGATAAGGTATGATTTATCATGTGATAGATTAATTTTAGAGTTTATCCCCGATTAAGTTACGTAAATGGTTTTGTAGTGTAATAAGTTAAAGGGGTAAACTTTAATTGTATTTTTGTTCAAGTTGAAGTTTAATACGAAAACTTAACTTGAGGGTTTAATATGTCATTTCAGTAAAGTTTGAGGTGTATTGGGTAATATGAGTTTTGACTCATCAAGTTATCAGCATGAGGTGTCAACACAATTAGTCTTTAGTGACTAATTGTGTGTAGGTGAGATTTTTTGAGTAAAAACAAACAGAGAGCGAGAGAGAGAGAGAGAGGGTGTACGTGAAAGAAAGAAGAAACAGAAGGAAGAAAGCTGATTTTGGAGAAATCTTGCTGTTGATTAAGCTGGTGAAGTGGGTTTTGTGAAGAACACAGCGTTCAGAAAATGACCAGGTGAGTGTATTCACTTCACTTTAAAATTAGCCATTGAAATTGATATAGATATGTTTTATACTATGTTTGAATGCTTTGGTAGAGATTAATTGAAGAATAGTAGGATTATTAAGAAGTAATTGTGAACTGGCTTAAATGAGGAAGACGATGAACAGTGCTCGCGAAATGTCCACTTTGCGCAAGCCACTGTGGCGCAAAGTGAGTATTTTCGCAAGCCGCTATAGTGCAAAGTGAGAATCTCGCCACTGTTGGTTGCGAGAAGTGAGAATCTCGCCACTGTTGGTTGCGAGAAGTAGAGTATTTCGCTATAGTGGGTTGCGAGAAGTGAGCATTTCGCAACTATGGGTTGCGCAATTCTCCTTCTGTTATAAAACTGATTTTTATCCTAAGTTGTCGATAGTTTTACGGACTTGTCTTAATCAGTAATAAGTCCAAATAGATGATTAAGAATTATGCTATATTGGGATCCCCGTTCTAAATTGCAAAGAGGGGGGAATAGTTAAGAAGTTGAAGAGATGAAATATTTATATTCTTTTTAAAGAATATGTTATGAGATGTAGTATATGGTATTGTATATACATATGATAGAGTGTAATGGATCCATAGGCACTAGTTTTATATGAACACATGGAATTGACGTGAGTAATCGTAATTCCTGTGTGTATGTTAAATGTGGAATTGATGTGAGTAATCGTAATTCCCATTTATTTGAAATAAGGAATTGACGTGAGTAATCGTAATTCCTGTGTGTATGTTAAATGTGGAATTGATGTGTGTAACACCCTAAAAACAGGGCCAATTTAAAACTTAAAAATTGCCACAAGTTATGATCATAAGACTTCAAACTTCTATAACCTGAGGATCAAAGGTAAAGGTTTTATATACAACATATCTTAATTCAAATAACCTATTAATCTAATCATACATCATAATTAGATTAATTATGTTATCTAATCCTTTGTCCCAAAAGCATTCAAAATAGCTAGATCCTCCATTATCTCTAAGTTGAGTCTTTCCAAAAATCCTCCATTATCTCTAAGTTGAGTCTTTCCAAAAATCCTCATCACACCTTCCCTCTTATTTCCCGGAGCTTGTACCTGGTAAGAAAATTCAACTTTAAAACATTAGGTTTTCGCCTAGTGAGAATATTCAAATCAAATTAAAGTTAAACAATTAAAATCTCAACAGATACAACAAACCTGTTCTCGCCCATCTTACCGTACAATAACTCCTTTCAATAATGGGAATCTACCCCACTCCCATACTTATGACTAATTCGTCTAGCCATAACCACACTACCAAGAGTCTACTATAAATCATCCCAGATTCAAAGTCAAAACTCTTATCTAAGAAATTACAAGTCAAAACCTGCCTATTTCTTATTACTCTTTTCATAATTGGGAAATCTCTGATCTTCCCTGTAACAATGGAAATCTCCGATCTTCCATTTGAAATAGGAATTACAAATCAAAATCTGCCTATTCCACATTTCATATTTTCCTCACCTCAGAATCAATGGTCCTAATGGGATTATTATATCGCGATAAACAACCGAGACCCCCGATGATTCAAGGTACACTCAATTACTAAAAATTACATCCCTTTGGTCAATGGCAAGTATTCGGTTCCCATTAGACCGTACCCAGGTGCCCCCGATGACCGGATGTCTACTTTTAGCAATTACAACATAATACATAAGTATTATAACTCTTATCAGTGTATATGCATAACACACAATGTAATACATCTCAATATATATTTTACATATACATTTATAAAGAATCTCAAAATTCTAACACCTTGACTTCTTAGCTGTCCCCTCTTGCCTTTTAGCACGGGGATCAACATAACATAACTTTTAATTATCTACTCGGACTCATTACTGATTAAGACGGGTCATTTATCAACATGTGCAGACATACCTATTACATATCTATTTCAATATTAATTGCTGAATTTTAAAGAGAGTTGAATAAACTCACCTGATATGAAGTCACTCTTCTTTTTAATTCTTTTAAAAACGTAAGGACTTCTGTCTTCACCACCACAGTTTACTGTAATACCCAATATACAAATATACTGATATTAATTTACAGAACATGACTTTCTAAGAACTAAGAATCCTTAATCCCTAAAATCTACTTCTCAAGTCACAACGCACTGGGCCAAGTCGCAACCAACTACTGCGACTACAACCCCAAATCGCAACCCACTATTGCGATTCCAACCCAAGTCGCAACCTTCTATTGCGATTTCGACACCAAGTCGCAATCAACTGTTGCGACTCCAATGCCAAGTCGCAATCGACCATTGCGACTTCAACACCAAATCGCAATCGACCATTGCGACTTGCTTGAATGTCGCAATGCACTATTGCGACTTGGTTGAATGTCTCAACCTTCTGCAATTATCTAAAACCCAGATTTTTATACTTTTAAGCTATGTTTGTTTATGCAAACTTGCAGATATGTTCAATATCCCTATCTTAACATATCCAAAAACTCAGATTCTCATAATCATCAAAATCACCAAAACCCATCTAAAAACTCCATAAAAAGCTTTTAACTAAAAAGATGAAGGATTAATGATGATTACCTTTATTTGATTCTAGCTTCCCAACTGCAATAAAACTGATTTCCTTCTTCTTTTCTTGCTTGATCTTCCCCTGTTCCCTCTCTTCTCTTCACCGAAGTTTACACACACAAACACAAGATACCAAATGAAGAAATATCTTCATTTCTCTTTTCTAGCAAAAGAGACGGTGGTGGGGTGGGAGTTTCACTACTCACCCCCAAACTTCCATCTATTGGCAACTTTGACCCTTATACTTCTAAATTAAAATTAAAGTTTACCCCTAACTTATTATTCCATAAAAACGATTCAACGTAACTTATTCGGGGTTAAACTCTAAAATTAATTTATTAAATAATTAATCATAACTTATCAATTAATTATACTCAATTAATTAATAAAACCCGTCATTATTATTTACTAAAATTCGAGATGTTACAATACTCCCCAACTTGGAAATGATTTCGTCCTCGAAATCAAAGCTAAGTAAATAAATGAGGATATCTAACTTTCATATCTTCCTCTGACTCTAAGGTCACATTAGTACCTCGATGATGCTTCCATTGAACTTTCAACATTACCATCTCTTTACCACTTCGTAACCTCTTAACTGACTTTTCCAGAATTGCCTCTGGTTCCTCTACACATCGGTTCCCTTCATCCACCCTTACATCAGTAAGTGGAATCACATCTTGTTCTTCGGCTAAGCATTTCCGAAGATAACATACATGAAAAGTATTATGGATCCCTTCCAGCTCAGGTGGAAGATCCAATTGATACGCTTGCAGACCAACTCGTTTGGTGATAGTGAAAGGTCCTAGAAAACGAGGACTCAACTTCCCACGCTTTCCAAACCGTATCACTCCTTTCCATGGGGACACTTTAAGCATCACACGCTCCCCAACTTGGAATTCTTTGGTCTTCTTTTCGGATCGGCATAGCTTTTCTGTCTATCTTGAGCCGCTTTCATATGCTGTCGAATTTCCTTTACTTTGTCCGCGGTTTGTTGCACAAGTTCCGGACCAGCGAACTGTTTCTCCCCGGCTTCTAACCAGCACACCGGAGTTCTGCATTTTCTACCATACAATGCCTCGAAAGGTGCTCTTCCAATACTGGAGTGGTAACTGTTGTTGTAAGCAAATTCTACTAACGGTAGATGAGAATCCCAGTTACCTCCAAAATCTAGCACACACGATCTAAGCATATCTTCCAAAGTCTGTATTGTTCTTTCACTTTGGCCGTCAGTCTGTGGGTGATAAGCAGTACTCAGATTAACCCTCGTACCCAACTCTTCTTGAAGCGACTGCCAAAATCTAGAAGTAAACCGACTGTCACGATCGGACACAATAGACACCGGTATACCGTGTCGTGACACTACTTCATCAATGTATAGTTTCGCCAATCTATCTATTGGTGATGCTTCTTTCATAGCTAAGAAATGAGCACTCTTCGTCAGTCGATCGACGATTACCCAAATGGTATCGTTACCTTTTTGCGTCTTTGGTAACTTTGTCACGAAATCCATGGTAATCTTATCCCATTTCCATTCCGGAATTTCCAAAGATTGAAAGCTTCCGTATGGTCTTTGGTGTTCTGCTTTTACTAACGAACAAGTTCCGCATGTCTCTACTTTTCGTGCCACATCAACTTTCATAGCCGGCCACCAATAATGCAACTTCAAATCTCTATACATCTTGGTACTTCCCGGATGTATAGAATACTTAGATCTATGCGCATCTTCGAGAATCAACTCCCGGTTTCCACCTATCTTTGGTACCCAAACACGGCCTTGGAACAACTTAATTCCACGGCTATCTTCAGTCAACTGAAGATGTTGTTTGCTCATAACTTCTTCTTTCAAGTTGTCTTCTAACAGAGCTTCCACTTGGGCGGCTTTTATTCTTTCAATCAAACTTGACATTACATCAATTCTGGCGTTTGTCGTTTTCACACACCCACTATACTCTTTTCTGCTCAAGGTATCGGCTACAACATTTGCTTTACCTGGATGGTAATGCAATTCACAATCATAATCTTTCAACAATTCAAGCCATCGCCTTTGCCTCATATTCAGCTCCTTCTGATCAAAAACATGCTGCAGACTTTTATGATCAGTAAAGAGTGTACACTTCGTTCCATAGAGGTAATGACGCCACAGCTTTAAAGCAAACACAACCGCTGCTAATTCCAAATCGTGGGTAGGATAATTATTTTCATGTTCTTTCAACTGTCTTGACGCATAGGCAATCACCTTGCCTCGTTGCATCAATACACATCCTAAACCCATCTTAGATGCGTCACTATAGACTACCAAATCTTCAGTCCCTTCTGGCAATGCAAGAATAGGAGTTTCACACAACTTTTGCCTTAAGGTCCTGAAAGCTGTCTCCTGCTTTTCGGTCCAAACAAACTTCACATTCTTACGAGTCAACATCGTTAAAGTAGAAGCAATCTTTGAGAAGTCTTTAATAAACCTTTTGTAATAACCGGCGAGACCCAAGAAACTTCTTATTTCAGACGCGCTTTTCGGAGTCTCCCAATTCATCATTGCCTCTATCTTGGCTGGATCTACTTCCACCCCTTCCGATGAAATCACATGCCCGAGAAATTGTACCTCTTTCAACCAAAATTCACATTTAGAGAATTTGGCATACAATTTCTCTTTGCGTAACACTTCTAATACTTCGCGAAGATGACGTTCATGGTCTTCCTCATTCTTCGAATAAACAAGTATGTCATCAATAAAAACGATAACAAACTTGTCTAGAAACGGTCGACACACTCTATTCATCAGATCCATGAATATAGCTGGAGCGTTAGTCAACCCAAATGGCATCACGAGAAATTCATAATGCCCGTATCTCTGTTAGTCCCAGATGGCTTAACAAGTATTGTAGAAGGGGGGGTTGAATACAATACACAAAAATTTCACAATTTTAATTCTTATATTTGAAAAACTTTCAAAAGAATTACACACAGAAAACTTAAGATTGTTGCGGAAAAGAACAGATAAACTATTCTAACAATCTTACACAAAGTATACAACAAAACAACTAAGAACACTAAGAGCAAAGCTATTGAGTTTTAAGGCTTAAAAGAAGGTTTCTTGCACTGAGAGAATTTCTTGAAAGCGTTAGTATTTGCAAGAAGAGCACTTCTCCTTTTATAGTGCCAAGGAGTGCCCAAGCATTAAATGCTTGGGACACTTGTCATCTTCACATATGCTGATAATGTTGACTTCAGGAGAACTGTGAAGTCCTTGTCACTTTTCACTAGGTGCAGACAGAGTAGCTTGAGCAGATAAAAGGGACCTTAGCTGAAGGTGGATAAAAAGACAAACTGTCACTTTTCTCTGCTGGAGGATATTGTCCCATAATAAATGATCTTCTGTCTTGAGCCTTTAGCACCGAAGTGGTTTCCACCGAGATTGAGAAATCTTCGGTGGAAAGAAGATTAGTCCACCGAAATTGCAAGCATGTTTCGGTGGTAACTAGTCCACCGAAATTGCGAGCATATTTCGGTGGTGAAAGGACCACCGAAATTACAAGTATACTTCGGTGGTGAAGCGACCACCGAAGTTACATGTATATTTCGGTGGTGAGAGGACCACCGAAGTTACATATATATTTCGGTGGTGAGAGGGCCACCGAAAGGGTCATCGGTGGGAGAAGGGGACCACCGAATTTGTCCATGTACTTCGGTGGAAGAGGCCACCGAAATTGTCTTATAAATTCGGTAGAGAGAAGGCCACCGAAATGTCAAGGAATTTCGGTGGTGATGACTTGTTTGAATGTTGCCGAGATTCTTCTATTTTCCACAAGTAGAGAGTCTTCAAGCTTGGTTTCGGTTGATCTTCGACTTCACCGAATATTTGATATCTTGTACAAGTCATTCAAAGAACTGAACTAAAATATTCTAAGTAGGAGTTTTAGGGAAAACATCGGTGAGTCAATTTCAAATCCTTGGTGACCCAACAATCTCCCCCTATTTGAATTTGAGCTCCTTATCTTAGAATATTCAAGAGTAAACAAAAGTAAGTGCGTTTTTGACCCTTTTTACTCTTTTGGGTTCTTTTCACATAGACCATTCTTTTTGATCTTTTTGACCTTTTTCTTTTGTATGTGTATGTATACTATGTACAGTATTTACAGGGAACAAAAAATGAAGTATGTACGGAAATAAAATTCAAATAGAGATACTTGTATTAAGATAAGTTCTCGTACAATTTTTACAAAAAGAGAAATTAACTTTTACAAGTACTAACTGGAGAGAGCTTACTTCTTTGAGGTTTTGCGGCGCTTGATTTCATCCAGTAAGTTTCTATAGAACGGTTGAGCTTCGGGGATGTTTGGAAAGAGGTTGTGAATGCCTTCCAGAAATATGGTATCGGCTATGGACATCTGGGCAAATCTGAAGAATGCCCGGCGACCGAGACCGTCGTTGAAGAATAATCCTGGTATTGGTGAGAGGCTCAAGGTTGTGGTAGGATAGGGAACAGAGGTGGGAATGGTAAGGTTAAGATTGCTTACATTTGGGATTTTACCTTCTCTTGCCATTTCCTTGAAGACTGAGTCAGGAGGATTTTTGACTTTGGGGAGGATGATCTTCTCCTTCAGAGACAGCAGTTTGGCTCTTTCTTCGGTGGAGAGAATGATGTTATGTTTTCTTTTGATCTCCTTCATCTTATTCATTAGACCATCAATGTATTTTACAAAGATGTCTTTCCTTGGATTTGGACTCTTGACGAGGTGTTGAGTGATTTCATACCATTCCGAGAGACCGAAGAGTTGGAGATGGCTTTCTTTCACACTCTTCATAGAACCATCATCCCAGCTAATAATTAATCTGATGTCTTGAGGATTTGCTTTGGAGGTGGCAATCTTTACTGAAGAAATTTGTGACCTATAGCTCCGGTGGTGCATGGTCTTTTTGTACCAATTAATTTCTTCATTCTTTTGTTGTTCCAAGGCACTGAGCACCGATCTCTGTGTTTGGATGGCATCGGTGGACTTGACTTTTGAAGCTTCTTCTGTGGCAGCTTTGAGAGAAAGATCTCTGGATTTGTCTAAGTCGATTTGAGCTATTCTTGCTTCCTCAATTTCTTGAGCAGAGAGGCCAAGTTCGGTGGTGATTGGTTGAGAAGCAGGCTTGAGTTTGAGAGTTTCAGCGTCCTTCGGTCGAGCCCCATATTTTGTCAGATCCTTTTTCTTCTTTGCTTCTCTGGCCAATTCTTCGGCCGAAAGAATTCTCTTCCCTTTGTCTTCGGGAGCATTGCTGGACTGCTCCCCCTCAACTGATGCATTAAGGTCAAGAGCTTCGGTGGAGCCAGTATTGGTCGGTGAGAGTGAGACATGTTTCGGTGGAGAAGAGGGTTTCGGTGGAGAGAAAGGTTTCGGTGATGAGGATGGTTTCGGTGGTGAGGATGGTTTCGGTGGTGAGGGAGGTTTCGGTGGTGAGGATGGTTTCGGTGGTGAGGGTGGTTTCGGTGGTGAGGATGGTTTCGGTGGTGAGGATGGTTTCGGTGGAGGCTGGTTACTGGAAATTTTCTTTATGGATGGAAGTTTCGGTGGAGCCGTGGTTTTCTCCCCCTCAGGAACAGCCGGCAACTTGAAACCTAACTCATAGAAGGCCTTATCAAACTTGGAGTGTAGGAAGGCTAGACTCGTTTCGGTGGTATGGGGAACCAAAGCAAAATCACCGAGATCCATTTCCCACTGGGAACGTTCAGGACTGGGTGAGTCAGTGGAAGGTTTGGAGAGGGACTCCACTGTGGTAGAAAGGGCAGATAATTTTTCTTGAACGGGCCGTAGGGCTTCGGTGATGGCATCAAGAAGAAGATGCGGTAGCTGAGTCTCGAGGGTAGAGATGCGGGAGTTGGCTTGGGAGATTAAGGCGATGGTAGATTTAAGAAAGGTAGAGGTGCGGTCAATGGGCGGGGAAGTGTGGCCACCGATTTCGGGAAACTGGAAGAGTAGTCGGTGGGGGTCAGGCTCGGGAATGGGAATATGGAGGTAAGGCACCAAGTTGTCGGGTTGTAGCAATCGGGGGGGAGCAGATGATCGGGGGGGAGCAGGGGATCGGGGGGGTGATTGTTGCGAGGACGAGGGAGACTCGGTGTGATGTTCTTCGGTGGACGGGATGGTTTGGGGAGAACCAGTGTCCGCTAAAAGAAAATCAAAGAAATCAAAGGGTGCAATTGGGGGGGAACCCTTAGAGGGTTGTGCAATGTCTTCGATCGAAAACTGATCGGGTGTAAAGCTGTGTAGTGTGAAGTCAGAACCCTCGAGCGGAGAGATCTCGAGGTCATCCCCACCACCCAAGGAGTCGAGTGGGGAGGTATGCGGGGGGTCCTCCTGAAATGTAACTGAGGCCTTTCGAGAGGCAACAGAGGGGACGGTGGGGTGTGTAGCGGGTACCCTTGGCCCGGAGGGATGAAGTTCAACAACCGGCGATTTTGGAGAATCGACGGTTGGATGAGTCGGTTGGGCCGATGGTTTCCGAGACCTCTTTGGAAGAGATCCCGAAGGGGAGGGTGAGTGCCTCCGCTTGTGAGAAGGGGTGTGAACCGGGGAAGTCTCCGAGGGATCTCTCGGTGACGTGGTTCGAGAAGCGGGAGCGGAGGTGCCGGTGGCCTTCTGTCGTTTCTTTTGAGTGCCACCCGACGTCACTCGGGACCGGGGAGAAGGGACCACAACAGTTGGAGTGACCTCGGGAATTTCCAAGTGGCGAAACCCGGGAATTTCCGCGTCACCCCAACGAAGTTCGGGAGATAGAGCGAAGGAAATCATACCTGGGCGTAATGGGCGATCGGTGGCGAGCGGCTTGACGTTGAGGGTTTTGGTGCCCACAACGGGAGATGACCATTCATACGAGAACCGGGGCGAGGAAGAGCGGCGATCGGTCTCCAAAGCTTTGGAAAGCTTGTGTTGTAGAATCATGGAGATGAAGCGGGGAAAAGCAACATAACACTTCTTGGGAGTTTTGATGACCTCGACAAGTTCTGAGAAGAAATATTGGGCGAAGTCAACTTTCCTTTGGAAGATGAGGGCATGAGCGAGTTTGTTTACGTGTGAGGGCGATTGGTCATGTCCACTTGTTTTGCGTGAGAGGCAATGGATAACGTGAGCGAAGAAGAAATTCCAAATGCCTCCCATTTTGCTGCGAAGAAGAGTACCGGGGCCTTTGGAGCTTTTGGAGGAGTCGTCGAGCACATAACCGGTGGTAAGAACAATGTCTTCATGGATGGTATCCAAATACATGTCTTCATAGTCGGGAAAGGCATCGATCTTGAGAGCTAGACGAACATCATCGACCCCAAAAGTGAGGTCGTGATCACCTTCGGCATTGGTGAAGATGGAGGCGTGAATGGCCTCATTGGAGGGATCGTACACGGAGGATAGCCAGAATTGACTAATGAGCATTTTGCTCATCCTGGGGTTGCATGAGAAGGCATGAAGAAGAGGAGAGCGAGACAGAAATTTAGCGATAGTAGAGAACTCGGGATGAGCGGGATCGGATTCAAGGCGGGCAACGTGATTGCATTGGTTGAAGCGGAGGTCTTCAAAACGTGTAGGAATTTGATATCGAGAGGATGCCATGAGAGAGATATGTTTGGAGTGGAGAGAGTTGCAGGTTTGAATTGTGAGGAGTGGGGAAGAAATGAAGGGGGTATGTGTATATATAGGGAAATGGAAGGGCACGGTGATGATGATTTTTGTATGGGAAGAGGGGACATGCGGCTCTTGAGGTGAAAGAGTTATTGGAAATCGGGACAAGGAGCGGCGGATAGGCGAAGGGTCTGACGCAAAAGCAATTGAGTGGTCACAAGTGGGCTTTGGGAACCGTGTGAATCGGTGTAGGCTCGGTGATGCTTCGGTGGAGGAATCGGTGTTCGCTCGGTGGACGATCGGTGGGACTTCGGTGGGACTTCGGTGGAACTTCGGTGGAAGAAAGGTTTCACCGATTTGGATAGTACCACCGAAATGGGGCTTCGGTGATAGAAAGGTTCACCGAATTTGGATAGTACCACCGAAATGAGATGATCACCGATTTGAGATTTCGGTGGTGGACAGTTTTCACCGATTTGAGATGACCACCGATTTGAGATTTCGGTGGTGGACAGTTTTCACCGATTTGAGATGACCACCGATTTGAGACTTCGGTGGTGAACAGATTTCACCGATTTGGGATGACCACCGATTTGAGACTTCGGTGGTGGACAGTTTTCACCGATTTGAGATGACCACCGATTTGAGACTTCGGTGGTGAACAAATTTCACCGATTTGAGATGACCACCGATTTGAGATTTCGGTGGTGGACAGTTTTCACCGATTTGAGATGACCACCGATTTGAGACTTCGGTGGTGAACAGATTTCACCGATTTGGGATGACCACCGATTTGAGACTTCGGTGGTGGACAAGTTTCACCGATTTGAGATGACCACCGAAATGAGATTTCGGTGGTGGACAGATTTCCACCGATTCTGGAAATTTTCACCGAAACGTGCTTCGGTGGTAGGCACGCTTCACCGATACTCGAGATTATTACCGAAATGAAAAGAGATAGAAAAGATTTGACACATAGGTTGTCCACCGATGAGAGATCGGTGGAGAGAGAGAAGTAGATACGAAGGTGTCCACCGATGTGAGATCGGTGAAGCATGAACACATATTTATTCTTGGAAATTGCACATCCCAAGTTCACTGATGAGAAAGTTGAACCTGGTTTCATCAAGAGGTTTGGTGAAAATATCGGCAAGCTGCAAATCGGTGGGAATGAAGTGTAGTTCAATGTCACCTTTGGAAATGTGATCTCTTATGAAGTGATATCTGATATCGATGTGTTTAGATCTAGAATGAAGAACAGGATTATTTGCTATAGCTATAGCACTGGAATTATCACACAGAATTGGGACTTTAGAAAAGAATTGATTATAGTCCCTTAGTTGGTTTCTCATCCATAGAATCTGAGCACAGCAGCTCCCGGCAGCTACATATTCAGCCTCAGCAGTAGAGGTGGATACAGAGTTTTGTTTCTTGCTGGACCAACTTACTAATTTTCCCCCAAGGAGCTGACAGCTTCCTGTAGTACTCTTTCTATCAATCTGGGAACCTGCAAAGTCTGAATCTGAATAGCCAATTAGTTCAAAACTTGAGTCTTTGGGATACCAAAGACCCAAGTGCAGTGTGCCCTTAAGATACCGAAAAATTCGTTTTACAGCCTTTAAATGTGATACTTTAGGATTGGCCTGATAACGAGCACATAGACAGGTAGCAAACATAATATCCGGTCTGCTAGCAGTTAGGTAAAGAAGAGAGCCTATCATACCTCGGTAAAGAGTAACATCCACAGATTCACCTTTTAGATCGGCACACAATTTCAAGGGAGGTGCCATGGGAGTTTTCATAGGAGAGCTGTCTAGAAAGTTAAATTTCTTCAGAAGGTCCCGAATATATTTGCTTTGATTTATAAAAATTCCTTCTGAAGATTGTTTGACTTGAAGGCCCAAGAAAAATGTAAGCTCTCCCATCATGCTCATCTCATATTCACTCATCATGAGAGAGGCAAACTCATCACATAGGCATTCATCAGTGGCACCAAAGATGATGTCATCAACATAGATTTGAACAAGAATTATATTACCTGAGGTTTCTTTGATGAAGAGAGTATTGTCAATTTTACCTCTGGAATATCCATGCTTGAGAAGAAAGTTGGCAAGAGTGTCATACCAAGCACGTGGAGCTTGCTTGAGACCATACAAAGCTTTGTCAAGTCTGTACACAAAGTTTGGATGAGCTGGGTCTTCAAAGCCAGGAGGTTGTTTCACGTAGACTTCTTCTGTAAGTTCCCCATTGAGAAAGGCACTTTTAACATCCATTTGAAAAACCCTAAAATTTCGGTAGGCAGCATGAGCCAGAAAGATCCTTATAGCTTCAAGTCTTGCAACAGGGGCAAATGTTTCATCATAGTCAATGCCTTCTTCCTGTCTGTATCCTTGAGCTACCAATCGGGCCTTGTTCCTGATCACAGTACCATCTTCATCCATTTTGTTCCTGAATACCCACTTGGTTCCAATGATTGTCTTGTTTCTGGGTTTGGGAACCAATCTCCAAACTTTATTTCTCTGGAACTGAGAAAGTTCTTCTTGCATGGCAGTGATCCAACAAGGATCTGATAGAGCTTCATCCACTTTCTTGGGTTCAGAGAGAGAGAGGAAATTCACGTAGAGACAGATATTTCCAACTCCTCTGCGGGTTTGGACACCTGCTTGTTGATCACCAATAATTTGATCTATGGGGTGATCTTTGGTCCATTTTAGAGCAGGGGGTAAAGGTGATGGGGTATAAGGAGTAGAGTGAAATGGAGTAGTAGGATCAGAGGTTTGGTGTAAAGTGGGATTTTCGGTAGTGGGACCCATGAGATTTTCGGTGGGATTAGGGATGGAAGAAGGGCTTTGGAGTAGATTTTCGGTGGAAATGGGGAGCTTGGTGTGAGAGATGGGTTGATCAATTTCGGTGGGAGAGAGTGATCCAGCTGGGTTTTTTGAGATGGAAGGATTTGAGGGAATAGAGGAGATATCGGTGGAAGTGACTAAGGGAGTATCACCAATACATGATGAAATCCATCTGTGTAAATCATCCTCATCACTTGAGAGTGAGGAACATCTGAGATCATCAAACTTGACATGGATGGACTCATCAATGCTTTTTCTTCTGAGATTGTACACCCTATAAGCTTTGGAGGATAAGGAGTATCCAACAAATATTCCCTCATCTGCCTTGGGATCGAACTTCCCAAGATTTTCACGATCATTAAGAATAAAGCAGATACACCCAAAGACATGAAGAAAGCCAATATTTGGTTTTCTACCATGAAAAACTTCATACGGGGTTTTATCATGTCTTTTGGATATTACTGACCTGTTTTGAGTGAAGCAGGCAGTATTCACAGCTTCGGCCCAAAAATAGGTGGGAAGATTTGATTCGCTCAGCATGGATCTAGCGGCCTCACACAGTGTTCTGTTTTTCCTTTCCACCACTCCATTTTGCTGAGGAGTACGAACAGCGGAGAAGTTCTGAGAGATCCCTTTTTCGGTGAAGAAGTCTTCGAGACCACTATTTCTGAATTCAGTGCCATTGTCACTTCTTACCGAGCGGACAAGCTGGCCATTGAGAACTTCATTTTTCTTGACAAAGTTGATGATTTCTTCAGTAGCATCACTTTTGTACCTGAGAAAGAACACCCAAGTATATCTGGTAAATTCATCAACAATAACAAGAATATACCTTTTGCCTCCAAGACTTGGAGTGCTGACTGGTCCACATAGATCCATGTGCAGCAATTGAAGAGGAAGAGTGATGGAAGAGCATTGCTTCGTCTTGAAGGATGTTTTGGTGAGCTTTCCCTTTTCACATGCATCACACAGCTTCTCTTTGACAAAGTTCAACTTTGGCATGCCTGTCACCAGCTCTTTGTTGGAAATTTTATGCAAGGTCTTGAAGTTTAGATGAGAAAGACGTTTGTGCCACAACCAGTTTCTTTTGGATGCATCATTTGACACAAAGCAGACATTTGGAGAAGAGTTGGATTGCCCCATATCTATGACGTAGACATTTTCCATCCGTCTTCCCGATAATACCACATTGAAATGTTTGTCTACCACGGAGCAGACACAAAGTTCAAAGATAACTTTGTATCCAAGATCACACAGTTGGCTAATGCTGAGAAGGTTATGCATGAGGCCGTCCACAAAAGCCACTTTGTTGAAAGTTACAGATCCGTTAGAGAGGGTCCCGTATCCTTTGGTGTAAGCCTTAGAATTATCACCAAAGGTTACAGATGGACCCTTTCCCGGCACATAGTTGATGAGAAGAGACTTGTTTCCCGTCATATGGCGTGAGCACCCGCTGTCTAAATACCAAATTTGATGGTGCTCAAAAGCCTGCATGCAAACACATATTAGTTCTTTGGTACCCATTTTGTAATGGGTCCTTTGGGGTTAGAAGAGCTTGATTCCTTAAGCTTGGATCTATCAATCCTATCCTTGGGACAGTCCTTAGCCATATGAAAAGTGTCACCACAGTTATAGCATTTTCTATAGATAAAAACCTTTTTAGCATTTTTCATGTTTTGGCTTTTATCATTTGTTCTTATAACCTTGTTAGAGGAGAACAGAGCAGGGGGCTTGGACCCAAGGATTCCTTTGGATAAATCTTTGGGAGTTGATTTTCTCAAAAGCACAGATCTAGGTACATAGGTGTTGTAAAGGGGAATGTTTGGGGTAGAACTTTTGGGATGAGAGCTTGCCATGCAGTTGACTATCGATTTTCCTTTGTCAGCACAGGAAATCCTTTTTGAATGAACAGGAGTTTCCCTTTTGGGGATCTTTGAGGGCTTAGGTTCGGTGTAGGTGTCTATGTGAATAGATTTCAACACTTCATGAAGAGGGATTGGAGGGTCATAGATTGTGGGATCGGTGGGCACAAAGGAGATGAGATCGGTGGGTTTAGATCTTTTGGAAGTATTAGCTTTTGCAGAGTTTGAGGAGGAGGCTTCATCCATGACTGAAAGTTTGAGCTGATCATGGATGGGTTTGGAAACGTCATTTGAATCTTGCTTCTCAGTAATTTGCAATGAGGAGTCTTTGGCCTTTAAGGATATCCCATATTTTAAGGCTTCACACAGATCTAACGAGTTCAAAGAGATGGAATCACAAGAGCTGGAATCAGAGAGATTATCACAAGCATTGGTGGGGGGAACACGAGCAAAAGTGGACTTACAAACATCAGTTTTTCCAAATCCTAGACCGAACTTGTTTGTACTACAGATTTGACTTTGAAAGATTTGTTCAAGATTTTTGGAAGAGCTTGACCATTTTTTAATGACTTCTTGTTCCCTTTTTAGTTTCTTAAAGAGAGAGTTCTTTTCTTTTGAGATCAGATGATTTATTGTTTTCAAGTCCTCAAGCTCAATTTTTATTTCCTCAAACCTTTTAAGCTTAGACATGCAAATTTCAAGTTCAGCTTTGAGCTCTTTTACTTGAACAGATTTTCTATTCTTACTGTCTTTAACAGAATAAAAGTCTTGAGTTAAAGATTCATAAGCATTGATCTTTTCAATATCAGACATATTATTGAAGGGATGTACCTGAGCGTAGGCTGTGGAGCACCCAGTTGCCACTAGAGCCATAGGTGAAGTGGCACTTTCGGAAACTTCCATTTCTTCTGAGATGGCCACAAAGCATCTATTCTGAGAATCACTGTCGGAGGTGTCTTCGTCGTCCCAATCGTGGGTTTCTGCCATGAGACCCTTCCCTTTTCTCTCTAGACCCTCACTCCTTTCCTTCTCTTTCTTGTACTTGGCCTTATATTTCTCGGCACGCTCCTGATGATTTAAGAAGGATGGTGGGGACTCCTTTTTGGGAAAGGTTGATTTGAAAGGCATGTGTTTGGATTTTTCCCTTTTTGAAGAGGGATTGTCAGAAGAAGTAAATTTGGACTTGGAGATACGCTTGCTTCTACACTCAGATGCAAAATGTCCTTTCTTGCCACAGTTGTAGCATTCCTCATTGGACTTGTCAGAAGAGGTTTTGAAAGATGAAGTTTTTCTAAGACTTCGAGATTTGTTGAAGGGACGAAACTTGTGTTTAGAACCGGCCATCATTGCCATCTCATCCGACAACTGTTCAACCATGATATCCTCACCTTCATCATCAGCATCACTAAGATATGCTTCCGTTTGGTGGGTTACATTTGTTTGGCTGTCATTGTCAGAGTCAGATGAAGGATAGGTGATTCTAGGAAGATTTTGAGAATTCTTGGAACTTTCACTAACAAGAGCTATGGAGGAGCTCTTTATTTCCTTGATGAAAGATTTCCGTTGAAGCTTGGTTTGCTCAAAGTTGAAAAGAGTACCATATAGTACGGTTAAGGGCATGAACTCAAGGTCCTTGGTAGTTTTGATGCAAGTACATATATTTTCCCAAAAATCTGGGAGACAATCCATGAACTTGCACAAGACTTCCTCATTATCATAGACTCTGCCCAACAACTTAAGATCATTTAAAAGAGAGTTGAAGCGGTTATAGAAGCTAGGAAGAGAATCTCCTTTTTCAAAAGAAAAAAGTTCATACTTTCTGATAAGACCAATCTTTTTGCATTTCTTGACTTCCTCTGTACCTTCGTACAGAACACATAGAGTGGTCCACATTTCTTTGGCAGTTTCAAAGTTCACCAAAGAGTGGTAGACCTCATCAGGAAGAGAGAGAGCAATAATAGCTCTTACCTTGGAGTCAAGAGTAACTAAACGTTTCTCCTCATCAGTATACTTTTTAGGATTTTTGAGAATATACCGACCAGTAGCACTGGATTTTTCCTCATCAGAATCACTTGAGATTTCCTTTTCAAAGGCCTCTTTGCCTGGCCTCTGCGTGTCATAGCGAGCCCAAACTCTGGGGATAATGGGTCCCTCGTTGAGAATGGTTGGATATCTAGTATCCACTCCTTCCATGAATAGCATCATGCGGCTTTTCCACAAAGAGAAGTTGTTGGGATTGAACTTAGGAGGTTTTGAAATAGAGCCGTTTTCAGAGAAGTTGTTTTGAAAAGAGTTTTCAACAGTAGAAGAAGAAGAGGCAGCCATCGCAGATCAAGTTTATGGAATTAAACTTTCTGCTCTGATACCACTTGTTAGTCCCAGATGGCTTAACAAGTATTGTAGAAGGGGGGGTTGAATACAATACACAAAAATTTCACAATTTTAATTCTTATATTTGAAAAACTTTCAAAAGAATTACACACAGAAAACTTAAGATTGTTGCGGAAAAGAACAGATAAACTATTCTAACAATCTTACACAAAGTATACAACAAAACAACTAAGAACACTAAGAGCAAAGCTATTGAGTTTTAAGGCTTAAAAGAAGGTTTCTTGCACTGAGAGAATTTCTTGAAAGCGTTAGTATTTGCAAGAAGAGCACTTCTCCTTTTATAGTGCCAAGGAGTGCCCAAGCATTAAATGCTTGGGACACTTGTCATCTTCACATATGCTGATAATGTTGACTTCAGGAGAACTGTGAAGTCCTTGTCACTTTTCACTAGGTGCAGACAGAGTAGCTTGAGCAGATAAAAGGGACCTTAGCTGAAGGTGGATAAAAAGACAAACTGTCACTTTTCTCTGCTGGAGGATATTGTCCCATAATAAATGATCTTCTGTCTTGAGCCTTTAGCACCGAAGTGGTTTCCACCGAGATTGAGAAATCTTCGGTGGAAAGAAGATTAGTCCACCGAAATTGCAAGCATGTTTCGGTGGTAACTAGTCCACCGAAATTGCGAGCATATTTCGGTGGTGAAAGGACCACCGAAATTACAAGTATACTTCGGTGGTGAAGCGACCACCGAAGTTACATGTATATTTCGGTGGTGAGAGGACCACCGAAGTTACATATATATTTCGGTGGTGAGAGGGCCACCGAAAGGGTCATCGGTGGGAGAAGGGGACCACCGAATTTGTCCATGTACTTCGGTGGAAGAGGCCACCGAAATTGTCTTATAAATTCGGTAGAGAGAAGGCCACCGAAATGTCAAGGAATTTCGGTGGTGATGACTTGTTTGAATGTTGCCGAGATTCTTCTATTTTCCACAAGTAGAGAGTCTTCAAGCTTGGTTTCGGTTGATCTTCGACTTCACCGAATATTTGATATCTTGTACAAGTCATTCAAAGAACTGAACTAAAATATTCTAAGTAGGAGTTTTAGGGAAAACATCGGTGAGTCAATTTCAAATCCTTGGTGACCCAACAATCTCGTTCTAAACGCCGTCTTTGGAACGTCTTCTTCTCTTACCCTCACTTGGTGATACCCCGACCTTAGATCAATTTTAGAAAAGCATCCCGCTCCATGGAGTTGATCAAACAAATCATCTATCCTTGGAAGCGGATACTTATTCTTTATCGTTACTTTGTTCAGCTCCCGATAATCTATGCACATTCTCATAGTGCCATCTTTCTTCTTAACAAACAACACTGGAGCTCCCCAAGGCGAAGAACTCGGTCTAACAAAACCCTTATCTAATAACTCTTGCAATTGAGACATCATTTCTGTCATCTCAGCTGGCGCTAGGCGGTAAGGTGCATGAGCTATCGGTGCTGCTCCAGGAATAAGATCGATGCGGAACTCTACTTGTCTTTCAGCTGGTAGACCTGGAAGATCATCCGGAAATACATCCGGAAACTCACGCACCACGTTGATATCTTGAATATGTTTCTTTTCTAACTTCGTATCTATAACATAAGCTAAATAAGACCAACACCCCTTCGATAAACATTTACGCGCCTTTGCCACTGAAATCAACGGAACATCTCCTTTTTGCTTTTCTCCAAATACGAATACGTCATCTATGTCGGTCATCGGAATTCGAATCAGCTTCTCTGCACACATTATTTCCGCCTGGTTATTGCTCAACCAGTCCATACCCACAATAATATCAAAACCCCCAATTTCCATTAACAACAAGTTAATCGGAAATTCGGTTCCCTCTATCAAAATTTTACAATCGACCAGACTTTCATTAACCAAAGACTGGACTCCATTAGCTATCTCAACTACTAAAGCCTCTCCTAAAGTAGTGACATGCATAGCTAGCTTACGCTGGAACAACTTGGATACAAAAGAATAATTTGCGCCACTATCAAATAACACACGTGCAGGAATGGAGTTTATAAGAAATGTACCCGAAACCACATATTTTGATCCTTTCGCTTCATCAGTAGTCATTTGAAATGCACGTCCAGTTGGTTTGGGAATAGCCAACTTTCTTCCCTGATCTCCTTCCTTCTTCAACTTCGGACAGTCTCTCCGAAAATGACCTGGTTGTTGACATTCAAAACAAACTGACCCTGGCACTGTACAATTTGTTGCTATATGCCCCGCCTTCCCGCACTTGAAACACTGATTTCCAACCACTCGGCATTGGCCAAAATGTTTACTTTTGCATTTAGAACACCAACTTGGTTCCTTACGGGAATCATAACGAATGTTCTTTCCAAATAACCTTAATTTCTGAGAAGATTCTGAACGACCCTCCCACTTTCTCTTTTCCCCCGGTTGCGCTTTCTCTTCTTTGTCTTTAACGTACATTTCTTCTATTACCTTTGCTTCTTCAATCGTCTCTCTTAAAGTAGCAGATTTCGAACTGCGGACCCTCGTCATCATATCCGCCGGTAGACCCTTCAGATAATATTTAATCTTGTCTTTCTCAGCTGGAGCCACATGCCCCACGAGGTTCAGCTTTTCCATAAAGGATTCAGTATACTTTCTCACTGTCATGTTACCTTTCTTGAGATTTCTGAACTCTTCTTCGATTCGGTCCATTTCGGTCTCATTACAATATTCTTCCAGAATCTTTGCTTTGAACTGTTCCCAAGTCACAGCATTCAGAACTGCTTCCGTCACAGAAGATGACAACACGTTCCACCACTACAACGCGTTACCGCGTAACATTTGTGACCCAAATCGAAGTTTTGACCTTTCATCACTACATTCACAAGCCCGAAAGGCTTGTTCAATTTCTCTTATCCAGTTCATACAAGCCACTGGATTGTCATCTCCCTTGAATTCCGGCGGTCTACAGCTCAGGAAGGTTTTGTAGGAGCAGTTTCTTTCAACCCTTCTTTCTGCCCCCGATCCTGGGTTTCCAGTTGGATTTATCACACTGGTATCAACTACCGTTCGTCTTGGTTCCGTACCTCGATCGTTGAACATTTTCATAAACATCTCAGCCTGTCTTCCCATAGTGGTATTCATCATTTCCGCTTGCCTCTCCATTGATGCGTTCATCAGTCTGGTCACGTTATCCATTATGCGGCCTTCCATGCTTGAATCTGATGGTGTTTGATCGGCAGTACTGGTACCCCCTCAATGTACCTGACTTCGCATTCCTCCTAAGGAAAGAAAATCTGGGGGCGTCTCTTGAATTCCGCTTACTCCAGTTTGCCTTTCTCCCGCATCGTCTAACCAATTCCTATTCATAGAAGAATTTTGAGACCTCGGAGGTCTATTCACCATTGATCTGAATGAGCACAACAGAATACTCATCAGTAATGGTTTATACAACTAGACATACAATACGTACTTTACCGCTAATCAGTCCATGTAACAATTTAGAAACAAGTATGCTTGTGTAATAATATATTCATAATAACAGTAGCTAATTGAAATTGCGAACATATCATACATGAGAATTCTCATTACCATTGTTACAGTACTAACATCGCGTATTTCTGTCGACTCTAAGACTACCCAATCTTAGTACTTCTACCCATAACTCACGAATCATAACTTAATTCATCACATCTTAAGTCTAGGTATCTCAAATTCATACCTAGTTCGCTTAAACTACAGCTCTGATACCATATTGTAACACCCTAAAAACAGGGCCAATTTAAAACTTAAAATTGCCACAAGTTATGATCATAAGACTTCAAACTTCTATAACCTGAGGATCAAAGGTAAAGGTTTTATATACAACATATCTTAATTCAAATAACCTATTAATCTAATCATACATCATAATTAGATTAATTAAGTTATCTAATCCTTTGTCCCAAAAGCATTCAAAATAGCTAGATCCTCCATTATCTCTAAGTTGAGTCTTTCCAAAAATCCTCATCACACCTTCCCTTTTATTTCCTGGAGCTTGTACCTGGTAAGAAAATTCAACTTTAAAACATTAGGCTTTCGCCTAGTGAGAATATTCAAATCAAATTAAAGTTAAACAATTAAAATCTCAACAGATACAACAAACCTGTTCTCGCCCATCTTACCGTACAATAACTCCTTTCAATAATGGGAATCTACCCCACTCCCATACTTATGACTAATTCGTCTAGCCATAACCACACTACCAAGAGTCTACTATAAATCATCCCAGATTCAAAGTCAAAACTCTTATCTAAGAAATTACAAGTCAAAATCTGCCTATTTCTTATTACTCTTTTCATAATTGGGAAATCTCTGATCTTCCCTGTAACAATGGAAATCTCCGATCTTCCATTTGAAATAGGAATTACAAATCAAAATATGCCTATTCCACATTTCATATTTTCCTCACCTCAGAATCAATGGTCCTAATGGGATTATTATATCGCGATAAACAACCGAGACCCCCGATGATTCAAGGTACACTCAATTACTAAAAATTACATCCCTTTGGTCAATGGCAAGTATTCGGTTCCCATTAGACCGTACCCAGGTGCCCCCGATGACCGGATGTCTACTTTTAGCAATTACAACATAATACATAAGTATTATAACTCTTATCAGTGTATATGCATAACACACAATGTAATACATCTCAATATATATTTTACATATACATTTATAAAGAATCTCAAAATTCTAACACCTTGACTTCTTAGCTGTCCCCTCTTGCCTTTTAGCACGGGGATCAACATAACATAACTTTTAATTATCTACTCGGACTCATTACTGATTAAGACGAGTCATTTATCAACATGTGCAGACATACCTATTACATATCTATTTCAATATTAATTGCTGAATTTTAAAGAGAGTTGAATAAACTCACCTGATATGAAGTCACTCTTCTTTTTAATTCTTTTAAAAACGTAAGGACTTCTGTCTTCACCACCACAGTTTACTGTAATACCCAATATACAAATATACTGATATTAATTTACAGAACATGACTTTCTAAGAACTAAGAATCCTTAATCCCTAAAATCTATGTCTCAAGTCACAACGCACTGGGCCAAGTCGCAACCAACTACTGCGACTCCAACCCCAAATCGCAACCCACTATTGCGATTCCAACCCAAGTCGCAACCTTCTATTGCGATTTCGACACCAAGTCGCAATCAACTGTTGCGACTCCAATGCCAAGTCGCAATCGACCATTGCGACTAGGGCTGTAAACGAACCGAACGTTCAGCGAACCGTTCGTGAACTGTTCGGCGGGAAGTTCGTTTATGTTCGTTTATTTAATAAATGAACGAACATGAACACGTTTTTTTGTTCGTTTAGTTAAATTAACGAACATGAACAATGGTCTCGTTCGTTCATTTATGTTCGTGAACGTTCGTTCATTTATGTTCGTTAATGTTCGTTCGTTTACGTTCGTTTACGTTCGTTTATGTTCGTTTACGTTCGTTTATGTTCGTTCGTTTACGTTCATTTATGTTCGTTTGTGCTTGTTTATATAAACATGTTTGTATAATATGAAATTAATGTGTAAAATCATCAAGTAAATTGATCTTTTAGAATTTATTTTTCATACCTCGTAAGTTAACACGGTTTTTCATTTTGTTAAGGTATTTTTTACGAACGAAATTGATGAGTATGGTGGTTGTTTTTTGTTCATTTGGGTTCGTTCGTTTATGTTCATTTAAGTTCGTTCGTTTACGTTCGTTTATCTCTTAATGAACGAACATAAACGAACACGAACAAACAAAAATTCTTAACGAACGAACATGAACACAAAAACTCTCGTTCGTTTACCGTTCGTGTTCGTTCGTTTGTTCGGTTAAGTTAAACGAACGAACATGAACAAGCCTCCGTTCGTGTTCGTTCGGTTCGTTTACAACCCTAATTGCGACTTCAACACCAAATCGCAATCGACCATTGCGACTTGCTTGAATGTCGCAATGCACTATTGCGACTTGGTTGAATGTCTCAACCTTCTGCAATTATCTAAAACCCAGATTTTTATACTTTTAAGCTATGTTTGTTTATGCAAACTTGCAGATATGTTCAATATCCCTATCTTAACATATCCAAAAACTCAGATTCTCATAATCATCAAAATCACCAAAACCAATCTAAAAACTCCATAAAAAGCTTTTAACTAAAAAGATGAAGGATTAATGATGATTACCTTTATTTGATTCTAGCTTCCCAACTGCAATAAAACTGATTTCCTTCTTCTTTTCTTGCTTGATCTTCCCCTGTTCCCTCTCTTCTCTTCATCGAAGTTTACACACACAAACACAAGATACCAAATGAAGAAATATCTTCATTTCTCTTTTCTAGCAAAAGAGACGGTGGTGGGGTAGGAGTTTCACCACTCACCCCCAAACTTCCATCTATTGGCAACTTTGACCCTTATACTTCTAAATTAAAATTAAAGTTTACCCCTAACTTATTATTCCATAAAAATGATTCAACGTAACTTATTCGGGGTTAAACTCTAAAATTAATTTATTAAATAATTAATCATAACTTATCAATTAATTATACTCAATTAATTAATAAAACCCGTCATTATTATTTACTAAAATTCGAGATGTTACAATGTGAGTAATCGTAATTCCCATTTATTTGAAATAAGGAATTGACGTGAGTAATCGTAATTCCTGTGTGTATGTTAAATGTGGAATTGATGTGAGTAATCGTAATTCCCATTTATTTGAAATAAGGAATTGACGTGAGTAATCGTAATTCCTGTGTGTATGTTAAATGTGGAGTTGATGTGAGTAATCGTAATTCCTGATTTTTAAGGAAGAATAGGGATTGACATGAGTAATTGTAATCTCTACTTTCTTTCTAATAAATAGGCATATGTAATTATGATTTATTAGATGATAGCATTGATCTAGAATCTGGGATTGATTCGTAGAAGGCTCTGGTTTATGATAATATGATTAGGTGAATTAGTCATAAGTATGGGAGTGGGGTAGATTCCCATTGTTGGAAGGAGTTGTTGTACGGTAAGATGGGTGAAAACAGGTTTGACTTATCTGTTGATCTTTTTATTTGTTAATTTTAATTTGATTTGAATATCCTCACTAGGCGAAAGCCTAATTGTTCAAGTTGAATCTTCTTACCAGGTACAAGCTCCGGGAAGTAAGCGGGGATGTGTGATGAGGACTTTTGGAAAGATTCAAACTTAGAGATGACGGAGGATCTAGCTATTCTTTTGATGCTTTTGGGACAAAGGACTAGATAACTTAGTTAATCTGATTATGATGTATGATTAGATTAATAGGTTATTTGAGTTAGACGTGTTGTATATATAAAACCTTTACATTTGATCCTCAGGTTATCAAAGTTTGAAGTTCTATGATCATAACTTGTGAAAAATTTAAGGTTTAAATTAGCCCTGTTTTTAGGGTGTTACAACTTGTGTGTGATGATCTGGTGGAACCAAAGTTGTCATGCAGTTTGATTTGTCCCAACGCATGCATCCATTGATTGGCTCAATCTTAAAGGTGTACATGTCCCTCCATGTGCTAAGCCTGTATGATTGGTGCACCCATGATTCAGGGTCTTCATTGATTCCATTATGTGCCATATTCCAGTTAGTTGCCACTGCATGCTTGCAAGGAATTCCTGTTAATTCCCACCTTCTACAAGAGCATGTCCTTGCTCTAACATCAACTATGCACCGATCATTCCAAGGTCCAGATACATGTCATAACAACAGTATAAGTGAGAAGGTTCATGTGCATGTTACAACCATGAGACAAGTATAGGACATGTGTTTGTAACATACCTGGTATCTATCTCCTCCATTGTACACAACCTGTATTTGCTTGCTTCCTTCTTCACACTGTCCATTATCTTGTTTGCAGTTAGGGTCAATGGTCCATCACAACCATCAATGACATTTAAAACATTAACAATTATCTTCATAAGATACACTATAATGTACTCCAATCAAGAATGAATTGGTTTGTCCCTAGCAGCAATGATTTGCCTATTGAATACCTCACACATGTTATTTAGAAGCACATCAGAGTGACATCTACCTGTATGCGTCAAAAAAACCACATCAATGTGTGTGTGTTTGGGGGGGGGGGTCTTATTCAGCCATTCAACAATTGAACCATTTGAGAGTTATTTACCTGTAAAGTGTGATCTGCTCCAATGGGGGGGGGTCTTATTCAACCAATCATAACAATCCTTATTGAATGCTTTCAAGTTCTCCATTGTTGTTCTGAATTGGGGGACAGTAGGAGTTGTTGCACACTGCCACAGATGATCCTTGTAGGCCTTACCTTTCCAATGAAGCTTCATATTCTCCTGTATGTGCCTAAGACAGTATCTATGTTCAACAGAAGGAAACAACTTTTGAATTGCTGGAAGAATGCCCTATATGCAAATTAAGACAACAATTAAGCACAATATTTCCAATCAAGACAATCTATGCTTAATAAGACAAAAATATGCAAATTCAGTCCCTCTGGAAATTCAGATAGAAATTAAGTAATTAACACATAAAGTAAGTAGTTAAGACAGATCATACCTTTTGCCTATCACTGATGAATGTGAAGTTGGAATTGGCTTCAAGACCAAGGTCATCTCCAAGGTACTCTAAGAACAACTGCCATGAACTTGTTGACTCAGACTCCACCACTGCATAAGCCACTGGGTAGATGCCATGGTTGGGGTCAATACCTACTGCTGTCAATACTTGTCCAGGAAAAGGGCCATTCATAAATGTCCCATCTAATCCCAACAAGTCCCTGTGTCCAGCTCTAAACCCCCTTTTCAAAGGTCCCAAACAAATGTAAACCCTTTGAATTTTCTCTTATCACTGTCAGGGTTAGCTTCTGTCTCAACTTCCAACTTAACAGTGGTATCTGGGTTGCACCTTTTCACCTCATACAGGTAATCCCTCAACTGATTATACTGTAATTCATAGTCCCCCCAAATCCTCTTGTTGGCTAACTGTTTTACCCTCATATCTTTGGAAGGTGATACCATAATTTCAAACTTCTCAGAAAATGGGATTGAATTGATTTCAAAGGCATATTTGGATCTAGCTTCAGCTGCTCGGTGATATGCTTTGAAAGATAACTTGTAGTAGCCATATTTACCTCTCTTGTTTGGAAACATTTATGAGTGGAGAAGTAGGTTTTGACAATCCAAGTTATTTCCCTTTTAGAAGTGGAGAGGTATAAAACCCATGGACAAGTTGGCCCATTGGACTTTCTCCATTTACTCTTTCTTCCTTTTCCTGGCCCACTAGGCCCACATTCATCCTTTAAGTGAGGCAATATACCCCTGCAAACTGCCCTGATTCTGTATCCATCATTCTTGATCACAACTATGTCTCTCCTAGTCTCAATTGCATGTTGTTTGATTAAAGTCTTGATTGTGTCTTTGCTACCAAAGGTCTGTCCCAAGTAAAAGTCAACACCCTGCCCATTATGTCCTAAGCATTGACTAGCTACATCAATTTCATAATCAGAATCAAAGATGTCAATGTCAAAAGGATCTACATCACCATCTACATTTTGTCTATCGCTATCTTCTCCACCTACTCCCATCCAGTCTCCCTCTGTATCCACATAATCATATGCTAATTCATCAAAATCATACAATGAATCATATGGATTGCTATCATAACTCTCAATGTCCCCATGGTTCCCACTTCCCTGGCTCATATCATTGTTCAAGTCAATGCCATTGTTCAAGTCAATGCCATTGTTCAAGTCAATGCCATCAATGCCATTGTTCAAGTCAATGCCATCAATGCCATTGTTCCCGACAACCAAATTATTCAAGTCAACAACATGGTTGACATCAATGCCATTGTTCAAATCTACCCCCTGCTCCAACTGAACCCCTTCACCTTGTCCTACTTCGGGTATCCCCTGCCCTTGTCCTACTTCTGGTAAATCAGATTCCAATGCAATGAAAGGATCAAAGGAAAAGTGCAAATTATCAAAACTTTGGTTCAAGTCAATCTTTTCCTCAGCATTTGTTTTGTCATGTTCAATGTATACCTCAATCTCTCTGACCATAGGGACATACTTTAACAAGTTTTTTATATCATCATCATTACTTAAATCTTGCAACCCAGTATCAAGGTCAGTGGATGTAGACCTGGCAAACGGGTCGGGTCGTGTCGGGTTCACGGGTTGGGAGTGTCAAACCCGAACACGACACGTTTAATAAACGGGTCAGAATATCTCAACCTGTTTAACCCGCAAACCCATTAACCCACAAACTCGTTTAACCCGTTTAACAATTAATATTTATAAATGTAACTAATAGTCTAATATATATTAAAGTATAGGGCTGTAAACGAACCAAACGAACACACCATTCGTCTCATGCCATAGCCCATAGGGCTCAAGCACAAACTAGTTCATGTTCATTCGTTTACCTTAGCCAAACAAACAAAACTTTTCAACTAGGCTCTCAAGCCATTTGTCTCATGCCATAGCCCATAGGGCTCAAGCTAAAGAACTCAACCCACCATGAGGTCAAACATTGGAAAGGTTAAATGGTGAGGGGTTATATATATACACATGAGATGCAGCTCCTTTTACAATCACCACCGATGTGGGATGTGGGATGGCTTCTATTTCATACCTTATTTTAATTACTAGAGAATATAATTTCAATACATGTGTTACAAATAAAAGCCTAATGTATTTGTCTGTCTCAGGTAAAGAAACAAGTGGCAAAATGAGATATGTATTTATGGCAAATATGTATATATGATTATATTAAATAATCTGCTTCTGTCACCTTTTGTCTATCTGATCTAACATCCTTTGAATCATAAAATAATGAGAATCTCTAACATAGTTCCAGAAGATAATTAATTGAGAACACCATCCGATTTTGAATCCAGAAAGCAGTAATTTGACCACAAAACTCAAAACACATAATCTAGTGTGGGATGAAATATTAAGCAAAGATGAGACTACTTCAGGTTCTTATTACTCTTTTTTTTAAATGTTATTAATTATATAATATTATTGTTGTTGATTAATTATAATTATTAATTTTACTTAAAACAGTCCCATATATATATATATATATAAACGGGTTAAACGAGTCAATTTCGAGTTGAATTTTGTAACCCTAACCTTACCCGTTTAATTTTCGTGTCGTGTCGTGTCAACCCGTTTACTTAAACGGGTTGAAATGTATTACCCAAACCCGTTTATTTCGTGTCGGGTTCGTGTCGGGTTAGCTTGTCGTGTCAATTTTTGCCACCTCTAAGTGGATGGAATCAAGAAATGGTAAAACATTACCTCATCCTTTTAACCTAATGCTCTCATCATAGCATGGAACTGATGCACCGCAAGGTGATCAGTGTTGATCAAATCAACAAAATCAACCTTACCATTTACGTATTTTCTTCCTAGAGCACTTGTAAACAAACCTCCATGGTTGATATTTGTTGTTATCAACGTTGGGTAAACACCTAAGGCAAAAAAGAGGAAAAATCAGGATACAATTTGCATGTGTGTAATACCAGAAGTAAACACTCAAAACAGAGCAAAATACTTACTATAAACATCTACTGGAGTCCAATCTTCATCTAACTCAGTTCGTAGTATCCACGATGATGTCATTTCAGAGGTTTGTTGTTGATGATTATCCGTTTGCAAGAGTGAGAGTGAAGGTGAGTGAGAGTGAGAATGAGTTTGGTTAGACTAAACGACTTAGTTTGCTAAATTAATGAGGTGGGTTTTTGGTTAATTACTTAATTTGGGAGGGAAAATAAGCATGAACGAAACTACCCCTGGCACTAACGGGCCTTTTTAACGGGGTTAGTGACCAGGGACTAGATTTGGAGTAAAATCGTATAACTCAGGGACCACTATTTGACTTATTGAAGTTCAGGTACTCCTTTCAAAGAAATCATATAACCACAGGTACCAAAAATGCAATTTACTCTTCTTTTTATCTACTAGTGTACTTGCTTTCCCAACATCCACACAATCACGAACCTCTAAAATTATGACTTTCTCTTGAAGAACACCTTTGTTAAAATAGAAAAAGCTTGTATTTTTATTTTTTAAATCTCTTCAACAGCTTTAGTATCTTGTTTGTTATAATTAAAAAACATTTTGAAAATTTTCCAAGTTTATAAAATTCTAAAACTTGATGGTAGAAGAGAGAAATAATTATTTTATTCAATCCCACCAATAACATTAAACTATTATCATTTTATATTAAGAGTTTTCTAAAAAGTGTATTGAAAAGATAAATTAAAGAATATTGAATTAATATAATTTGTGTTAAGATCTCTATGATAGATTTTTTTTTATAAATTTTAACATTTGATTATGTATTTTAGAAAAATAATAACAAACATGTTGAATATGCTCTAAATTTTCTCTTTATTAGATTAGTTTTCTACTTCCTACATATTTCATAAATATTTAGCTCTTTATTATTAATTGATTCATAATTTATATAATAACAAAACTATAATAGTTAAAATGTATTTATTATAATTTAAAAAACAATAATTAAAATATGCTTACATTAGTTTAAAGCCGAAAATTAAAAATTATTTACTATAGTTAAAAACAATAACTTAAAATTACAATATAAAGTCATAATAGTTAAAAGTTACAATAACTAAAAAACAATTTTAATAAATCTACATCAGTAAACCATTTCTAAATATGTTTGACCAAATTTGCTCTAAGTTAACTTGTCTATTTATTGTATTTGATGAACTTGTATCACTAGCGTGTGATTCAACAAATCCGTATAGTAGTGTCGAGGTTATGATCCATATTGAAATAAAGTAAAAGATTGACAAAGTTAAAGATTGAAAGTGATAATTTCAAATGATGTAAGTAATTTTTTAAGTAAAAAATTCGTAATTATTTTGTATACTTATAAGTTAGTAATTAAATGGGAAATTAATTAAAATGCCCCAAGTTGGAAAATCAGTTATCAAAATACCCAAAATCACTCTCAATTTGCCAAAATGCCCCATAATCTCACGATTGGGCCCTCTATCGCGGTCCCGACCCAATTGGCCCGCGATAGGAGCCCGCGATCGACACATTTGTCCACGATCCACACTCAAGACTCCACATTCCTCGATTTTTAAGTTTTTTATTTGAAAGTCACATTTCACACCCTTATACGTATTTAGTTAAATTACTTTATACCTTTTAGTTTTCTATTTTTTATTTTACACTTTTATTATATTAACACATATAATCGTATATTAACTAAAATACGTTAAAAAATATTTTTTAATTTTAACAAGTTACACCATTATAATCGTCTCGTCGATACCTTCGCAATAAACCCAATATAGAATATTTTTTGATTTAATTATATTATACTTATTTGGTTAATTTACTTTATACATTTTAGTTTTTTATTTTTCAATTTGTTAATATAAGATTATTATGTTAATGTGATAAGAGTGTAAAACGAAAATTTAAAAAGTAAGAGATGTACCATAAAATAAATAATTAACTATAAGGGTATGAATTGTAAATATTAAAAATATTTTTATGTAGTATATATGATATATAATAAAATAATTAAATCAAAAAATATTCAATATTGGGTTCATTTCGAAGGTATCGAAGAGACGAATATAATGGTGTAACTTGTTAAAATTAAAACGTATTTTTAACGTATTTTAGTTAATATACAAATATATGTGTTAATACGATGAAGGTATAAAATGAAAATTAGAAAAATAAAAAGTATAAAATAAACTAATTAAATAACTATAGAGGTATGAAATGAAATTATATATGAAACCCATTTACACGTCCACACATTTAGTCCGCGATCCATAAATTTGCGGACCAGGGGTTAAAATGTAAATTTCATCGCGGATCAGGGGGTATCGCGGGCATCGCGGGTAAAATTCGAGGGGTGTTTGGTCAGAGTCCGGGATCGCGAGATAAATCTCAAAATTATGGGGTATTTCGGCAAATCCAAAGAGATTTGGGGCGTTTTGATAACCGAATTTTCAATGGGGCATTTTAATTAATTTCCCTAATTAAATTGTATAGTTAATTTATGTAGGTAAAAGTTGTAATTGGTTTGCGTGTATAAAAAATTGATAATATATTTATTTATTTTTTTAAATTAATTTTCAATTGATTTAAAAAAAAACTACATTTAACACATCATTGATTCAACAAACATAAAAGATAATTAAATTAATTAAAATAAGTAGATTGATTAAATAGTCCAACTAAAGAGTGGCATGTACCTTTCTTGCAGGTGGGGCGGTTTGCCCGCTCATGACACTCCCAGAGTCCAAGTAGTGTACAATTTTAGGGAAAAGGTCATTAAGGCCATGCGTACCCCAGGTTAACAACCTGTTGAACCCTCAGCGTCACATCAGCTTTTCACTTTGAGCCCTCTTGAACATTTTTGAACCCACAAATCCCGTACCCCAACCTTTTGAACCTCTTGAACCCACATAAAAATAAAAATACAAAATAAAGCTGATGGTGTTAGACAATCTCGTGCGGGTGTGAGACAATCTCGTGCGGGTATGAGCGGGGTGGGGAAGCCGCTGGAGCCCGGGGGTGCCCAACCCGCACGAACCCGGCGGTGTGTGTACCGGAACCCGCCTAACCCGGCGGTTACACCTCAGCCCAACCCGCAGGTGCCCGCTCTGGGGTACGCATGGCCTAACAATGACTTTAGGTTCATGAACTCACTATCATGTTTTAGGGCGCGTTTGGTTTGCCGGAATGAATTGAAATTGAAGAGATTTGGATTTTAAATCCATTCCAATCTCATGTTTGGTATGCCATTGGATTTAGAACTGGTGGGTTTTGAAACTCCATGATTTTGTTGAAATCTCATGTCTGATGGATTTTGAAATCCTTTGATGAGGGTTGGGATTTGAAATCCATATCACAACCAGATTTCATCAAAAAAAGAGATACCCGTTTTTTCCTCTTCCGGTGTGCGATGATGATGAGGGAGAGAGGGTGAGTTTGTTATACTAATAAATAAATTAATAAATAATAATTAATTATTAATAAGTTGTTATACTAATAAATTGTTGTTACTAATAAATTACATATTAAAATAAACAATATTAGCTTGTTTAACGGATATATATATACATTTTCTATAAAATAAATGATCTCAAGTCAATAAGTATTTATATTTTTATATTATTATTTTTAAATAAACTTTAACTTCAAAATAAAATGTGTATTTTATTTTCAATTCTATATTAATAATGAGATAAATAAATTTAAAAAAATTATTAAATATTTTAAAAGTAATTTACCAATAAAAATAAATTCGTTATAAAACAAATAAATAATTACAAAAAAAATCTTAATACCAATCCCAATTCAAATCTACAAACCAAACAAAATTCATAAGGGAATGGAATTCAAATCCATTCCAAATCCTAAAAACCAAACATATGAAAGGATTCTAAATCCCCCCAAATTCAAATCCCTCCAAATCCAAATCCTTACATGAAATCCAATTCATTCCCACAAACCAAACGCACCCTAAGGGTGCGTTTGGTTCCCATAATGTTTTCTGCATGAATGGAATCTGTCAAATGATTGGAATCTGGAAGGAATTGGAATGGAATGTTTTCAGGTTTGACCAACTGTTTGGTTGACAAGAAATGGAATGTAATCTTGAAAACTATCTGTTTGGTTTGCAATGGAATCGGAATGGAATTGTCAAAAATGACAAAAATACCCTTTCTTAAAATTTAAATTTTTTTCTTCGTATAAACAATTTTAAAATTAATTGGAATAAAATATGTAATTTACCATTTATAAAATTGTATATAAATGTAAAACGTGTAAATCATTCACAAACCAAATCATTCACACAAAGTTACTACATCAAATACCCATATATAAATATTGTTCATACACATGCTAGAAGTTGCCGAATCATAACATCAAAGCAACAAGTACCAAAAATATTGTTCATACACATGAATAGATCGATAAGTAGGCTAACGTAAACCAAAAGTATTGTTTTTAAACTAAACTGGTCATTGGTCCAACATAAAGTGGACCCAAAAATATATACCAAACATGTGTACTCCAACCAAAAGTATTGTTTTCACCACCAACCGATCAAGTCTCCAACATGAAACGAACCCAGTTTTCACGCCGTCCCTCCTTCAAGCTCCAGAAAGTGATCACAGATTCATAATCTTTTGTTATCTTTCGTAATGAACTAAACATTTCAGTTTCAGAAAATGACCCAAACTTTTCAAGCTCATCAGCGACCATGGAAGTCTTTTTGAGCATTTCAACTTCAACTTCCATCAACGATTGTGATGTTTTCATAAGTTTGTCAGCAAGCACAAATGTAGCATTGTTGATTACCTCATGCAAAGACTCGCTTTTGATTTTCCTTTTCTTGCTACCACTTGTGCACTCTTGGCTTTGCACATTTGTGTGTGCATTAGAGGCATCATCTTGATCATCAGAAAGATTGATTTGGTCTTCCATGCTTCCGTCTTTACTTCCATCTTGCATCTCCATAGCATCTCTCACTCTACACCCATTAGCTCTATCTTTGCCAAAAACAATGCACAACTCTGCAAAATGAGGAAATGTCTTGTTTTTCCATTTAGTGGCCTCTTTGTGAACCTATTTTATATCATAACAAATAAAATTCAATTATAAAACAACAAATTATATATACACTTTTTTAACATAATAAATGAACTCGTACCGCTAGATAAGCCTCCCATATCGGTGGTTCAGCAACCACAATTTTTTTCGCTATCCCAACCAAACCTGCTAGTATTAGTACCATATACCATGTCATGAACAACCTGCCAATCTTTTTTCCTCGTCTTTATCCTCGACTCAACGTGAGGTTTACCCAATATACCAGAATTAGGAAGTGCATCTTTTAAAGCTTGCTCCAAGTGTTGTAAATATCCAGATTTGAAGCCATTGTCAGCTTTATACTTTCCATCATATACCATATTTACCAAACTATCAACAAGTTTGGCATCTTCGAGTGCAGACCACGCACGATAGTTTCTTCCTTGACTCGTCATACCTAAACAATTGTAACATAAGCATAATCATAAACAATTCATACAAATATAACACGAAACCATAACATTAACTCAATATATGTTTCCATACAAATATAACACGAATTGTAACATAACTCAAATAGAAATAGAAAGTTGGTTCACACACATCAATTCATTACAATGTAACATAATTCAAATACAAATAACGTTGATAGACAAACATCAATTGGTAACATTCCATGATGCAAACATATCTTGAGCTAAATTATCCCTAAATGCAATCTACACGTTTGATGTCCCAACAGATGTGATAACATCCTCATCTCCGGTTCCATTGTCTTCAATTCCATCATCTCCAGTTCCAACATCCGGCTCATATTCATTTTCAAGTGGATCGATTGGCATTTCTTGCCTAATAAAATTGTGGATAAGACAACATGCCATAATGATCCTATTTTTAAGGTCAACCGAATAATACGAGTTATCTCTCAAAATACCAAACCTCTTTTTCAAAATACTGAAACATCTTTCTATAACATTTCGTGCAGAAGAATGCTTCATGTTGAACAATTCTTTTGCCGTTGTTGGTTGGTGTCCTTCACGCCAATCATTTAAATGATATCGTTGACCTCTATAAGGGGCAAGAAAACCCTCCCCATTTGTGTACCCACAATCTACCAAGTAATAACATGGCCTTGGCACCTTCAAACCATGCGGCCTAAGAAGCGCATCACGAAGTACTCGACCATCTGCGGCTGAACCCTCCCATCCACGTAACACATAGATAAATTGCATATCTTGTGAACACACACCTAATACATTTGTAGCAATTTCACCTTTTCTTGTTCTGTATCTAGGTCTGTCTTCAAGTGGTACTAAACACTTGATAAATGTTCCATCTAGATCCCCTAAACAATTCTAAAAAAACAAAAAACAAATGGTCATTAAATATAATTTTGTTATTTACGTGTTAATAATAATAATAATAACATATACCTTGAACCATTTCCATCTTCCATCGGTAGAGTCCTCAAGAACAGGTTCAGGTTTCTTAAACAAATGTGGATGTAACCTTATCACCGAGCTGCAAACTCTTCTAACAATTCTACTAATGGTTTCTCCCGAACGATGAAAACGACATGCGATAACCCGGTTCTTAACATTATGAGCACAAATGTGAAGAAAAATGGCAACTTGTTCATCAATATCCATATTCCTAGTTGCTTTTAATCCTCCAAAAGTTTCAAGCATATCACATAACTTCTTAAAACACCTCCTATTCATCCTAAGATGTGATATGCAAATAGTATCACTCTCATAAGCATACCTATGTAATATGGCATACCGATCTACATTTAACAAAGAATACCGAATACATGGTTTTTCCGTTTGGTAATTAGCTATTGCTTTGAAAATAGTAGTGAAATACCAAACAATAGCAATCATAGCTTCGTTCCAAAACAACCTAATAAGCCTACGTCTACGTGATGTTGCTAAACTAAGTCGGGCCATTTCCTGTTTCAAGTAACACGAAGCAGGTAACGAATCAATAACACAAAACCCAAAACACATAAGACATATGGTTACAAAAAGCAGTAACATGATACAAAATCGAGTAGTAACAGATTTATGTGACCATAACACAAACGAGCAGTAACATCGAGCAGTAACATGATACAAAAAGCAGTAACCATAACAGATTTATGTGACCATAACACAAATGAAATCGATCAGTAACATGAAGAAATGAAATCGAGCAGTAAGTGATACAAAAAGCAGTAACCATAACATATTTATGTGACCATAACACAAATGAAATCGATCAGTAACATGAAGAAATGAAATCGAGCAGTAAGTGATACAAAAAGCAGTAACATGATACAAAATCGAGCAATAACAGATTTATGTGACCATAACACAAATGAAACCGAGCAGTAACATGATACAAAAATCAGTAACACTGATGGTGCGATGGAAGAAATCGAGCACACTAATGTTGCGATGGAAGAAATCGAGCAGTAACATGATACAAAAATCGATCAATAACATTGTAACACCCTAAAAATCAGGGCTAATTTAAACTTTAATTGTAACCAGTTATGACAAAATAACATCCAAACTTTTATATATAAGAGGAGAATTAACTACGAGGTTTCATAATTACAACATGGGATTCTTCTAATAACTTATTAATCTAACCATGTCCGCTACAATTAGATTAACTAAGTTATCTAAGCAAATCCATCAAAAAGCCTCCATGCATTAGCTAACTCCTCCACTTATCTCTTAAGTTGGATACATTAAAAGCTCTCGGCCCACATCCCATTTACTTCCCTGAGCCTGTACCTGGTAAGAAAATTTAATTTGAAAGATTAGGCTTACGCCTAGTGAGAACAACCAATTTCAAATTAAAGACGTTAATAGTTTGAAAATATCTAATACATATAAACAAACATGTTCTCCACCATTCTTACCATACATATGCTCACCTCAACAACAGAATCATACCCGATCCTATGAATATGACTCACATTCAGTAGGTCATATTATCAAAACCAGAGCCCACTACGAGTCTTTACAGATTCTAGATTTATGCTCTTATCCAAGAAATTACAAGTTACTTTATGCCTATTTCTTGGACCGGAAATAGAGGTTACAAGATACTTTATGCCTATCTCTGTTTCCATGTGAAAGGGAATTACAAGTTACTTTATGCCTATTCCGCATTTCACCTCACACTACGAAATAGAAATTACAAGTTCCTTTATGTTTATTTCTTATTTCATAACACCTTTACGAAATGGGAATTACAAGTTACTTTATGCCTATTCCACATTTCAGGTCAACGGGAATTACAAATTGCTTTATGCCTATTCCTCGTTACAATACATAATAGTGCCTATGGATCCATTACACTTAATAGCGTATATGCCTAACAACATATCACGTCACATCTTATATCATACTCTCAACTCTAAGAATACTAGATAACATATCGCATCCTCATCCTCAATTGTCCCCCCTTCGGCGACTTAGCACGGGGGTTCCACTAAGAAAATTTTAGAAAACTTAACTAGATGACACATCCGGAAACTACATCCAGACATCAGAAGTTTTCGGACACCACAGCTATCCGGACGTCATCACTTACCGGATAACATAAGCAATCCGGATAACATAAGCAATCCGGATAACATAACTTTCTGGACAATTTAACTTTCCGAACGACATGACTTTCCGGACAATATCCGGAAACCAAGGTAATCCGGATACCATCCGATATCTAAATCATCCGAAAACTACAGACAATTAATACTTACCGGATGTTCTTGCTTCGTCCGGACACCTTCGTACGAGGGTTTCCGGATACTGTTCTTCTATCCGGAAACCTCGACCTGCAGCCTATTTTTACAATCTAAATCTATGTCTGTTCCATTCAGCTTGTTTTAACACATTCATACAGTCCCAATACAGTTTATACACATGTCTTAACGTTTAATTTTAACAGAAAACAAGGATTTAGACAAAAAGAGGGGATGAACTCACCTTAAAGAAATAAACCCACTTCTCTTCACAATCTGATTCCAAGTTGTTTGTCAATGATTCTGAACCCTAATCAAATAAATAGATTTGTTCATAACTAAGCAATTACAACCAACCATATCTGAATCCATGGTGAATTCCTTACCAAGTTTTGATGACAATTCTTAAGTTTTCCTCTTTTTCTTCTTTTTCTTCTTTTCTCTTTAATTCTCTTTCTCTGATCTATCTCTAAACCGACCCAACAAGAAGGAATGAGATATTTCTCAGCCTCTTATCCATACACACTATCCCAAAATGACCAAATACACCTTTAACTTTCCAACTTTACACACTAACCTCAAACTTTGGTTACTTAACTTTTAACCCAATTGATTTAAATATTTATAAAGATAGCACAAAAAAATACAACTCAATTACAAAACAATCTCATTTATATTAAAACATAATATAACGAAATTTCGGGATGTTACAAACATGATGCAAGAAATCGAAATGGCAGAAAATGGGAGATGCGATGGAAGAATAACATGAAGAAATCAAAAGAGGATAAGAAATCTACCTTGCCTTCGTCGATTGCACACTGATGTTGTTCGATTTTGCCTTCGTCGATTGCACACTGGATGTTCGTCGATGGTAGGGAAGCCTATGGTGGATTCTTCAATCGTGGAGTTTAGTAGAAATGAAACGTATCTAGGGTTTTTAAGAATAAAATGGGGGTATTATTGTCATTTTCATAAATATGGAAGGAATGGATTTCAATTCCTCAGCTTTTATTAAGGAATGATGGGTTCCTTAGTTGGATGGAATTCATGGAAATCAATTCCATTCCATTGCAAACCAAACAACACAATGGAATTTGGTCAATGGAATTGACCATTCCAATTCCACCCAATTCCGTCGGAATCTGCCGAACCAAACGCACCCTAAGGGTATTTGTCTCTACCAGATTCTTCAATAAAGATTTTGAAGAAATGTTTAGTTCAATAGATTTTTTAAAACTTTTTTGATAATTAAGTTAAATGATTTTTATTTTATTTTTTCAATAAAATTACATGAAGTTAAATGTCTAGAAGAAAAACGATAATATTTTATAAGTTGTATTGAAAATTTTAAAAATAATATAATTAATGATTTGATCTTCAAAATAGATAATCTACCGGAGATGAAGGTACTTTTTTGAAAATTTTGACTTTTAATTTTTTTTATTTGAAAAATCTGTTGGAGATAATCATTTGAGATGATCAAATGAATTGATTGATTGTTACAAAATTATTATTATGACTATTCAGTTAGAGCATCTCCAACAGATTCTTCCAAATTTTTCTAAAATGGAGAATCAAAAGTCAAAATCTCTAAAAAATTTACATTCATCTCCAACAGATTCTCTATTTTGGAGAAGAAAACATTGATTATAATATTAAAATATTCATTCATCTATTAAAATATTATCTCTCTCCAGATATTATTTTTCAAAGATTTCTATTGGTGCTCTCACTTAGTAATCATTTTTTTGGGTTATCTCCATATTTGGAGAAAAACTCCTCCTCTCTCCATTTTGGGAATAGTTTTGGGGAAACTGTTGGAGCAAAAAAACAACAACAAATATCCCCACATTCTTCATTTTCTCCAAAATAGGGAAGCTGTTGGAGATGCTCTTACAGTGTAATAACCCGAATAAGTTAGTTGTTTATTTGTTTATTTGTTTAGTAGTCTAGGGTAGGATTTGTTTTAGTTTTATAAGTTCAAGAGTGTTTGGATAGATTTATTATAATTGAGACCCTTAGTTGCAATTTTGGTTTATTATATATATGATTCCACCTCATGATTTTTCATAAGTCAGTTTCATTCAGTGTGTGTGTGTGTGTGTTTTTGAGTCGAGAGAAAGCATAAGAAGAGATCGATCGTGTAGGGCTCAAAGGGGTTCCAATTGAAGTCGTTTTTGAGGTAAAATCCTTTCTATTTTGTGTTTATAATCGATAGTAGAAGAGTTCTATCGGTTTAAATTTATCAATTTCATGAGTTTTAGACTGTATCGATTGAGTCTGGGTTCGATTTGTCCGGATTCTTTGATTTCCGGATGAATAGTATTTCTCGATGAATAGTGTTTTCCCCGGATGAATAGTGTTTTCTGGATGAATAGTGTTTTTTCGGATGAGTTTATAGCGGGACCCCCGTGCTAAGTCGCCGAAGGAGGGGCATTTATGGGTAAGAGAATAATAGGTTTATTTAGAATTCTTAGCCTGCTAGAGAGTCTTATGTGTTTGATTGGTAAATGGATATTTGTATTTAATGTATTTCATATTATGTGACTTTTGGTAAGAGATCGAATCAACGGTTTATTTGAGAAAAGCTTAGAAGTATTTCGATAGCAATCATGTGCGTTTTACTTTAAACATTTTCAAACTGGAATACATATATATGGGATAAATATGTGGTAGGTAGTGTGATGATGTACTTATGATTGAGATATGATCTATTGAGATGTATGCCATATTTATATGAGCATTACACTACACGAGTACACCTTGGCCAGACTTAGGGCCGACGGAGGCTGTACGGAGGGACATCAGGGTTGGCTGTATGTTAGTGCAGCGGAGTAAATTGATTAGTTGGTTTAGCGCAACCAACTAATATGGCAATGTGAAAGAGTTGTACACAGTGCATACGAGTCATGCTTGGTATTCAAATACGTGTTATATATATGTGTTTTACAAATGATTACTACACTGACAGAGATTTTTTCACTTAGACCAATTGGTCTAACCCTCATTTTGTTTTCAAAAATATGTATTCCAGGTCAAGGAACTTTTAAAGGCAAGGACAAGGATAAGGTGTAATATGTTTACGAAGTTTACGTATCTATGAATATTTTTAAGGATCGTTTTGTATGGATATAATGTAGAATGTAATGTAACTTGTCAGGGAAAAGTTTGTACCGAAACATGTATTGTATAGTTTTGAGACTAAGGGACCGTATGTGATCTATTATGTATCTTTTGTTATGAAATGAGGAGATGTATATTATGTTATATGATGTATGTTTGGGTTGGGTTGTTACAAACAACTACGCTATATTTTTTCTAAATTAGAGCATCAAAAGTCAAAATCTCTAAAAAAAACTTGATTCCAACTCAAACAGCTATTATATTTTAGAGACTGTAATATTAATTAAAATATTAAAATAATCAATACATCAATAAAATACTATTTCTCTCTCCTTAACCTTTTAATCAAAATGTCTCTTATTGGTGGAAAAATTAAATATTATTTCTTTTTTCTCATACAAGAAAAATTCTCAAAATTTGGAGACTTTTACCTTCTCTCTAATCTTTTCTTTATTTTAGCATACAAGATAGCATATCTGTTGGAGCAAAAACCTGCTAAGATCCTTATTTTCTATTTTAGCATAACTGTTGGAGATGCTCTTAAGATACCAAATGATTTTTTTTAAAAGAGTGTCCTAGGCTATGCCTAGACTAATCCATTGGCAAATTATGACTGTAAGACATCAATCCTGGTTAAATCTCTGTAGCCACAATTATTGTACACTTCGGGATTCGAACTATGGGTAGATTGGATATATAATCAAATGAATTGATTGTTACAAAATTGCAAAGGGCCTGGCAAGCATACAGGAAAAGTAACAGGGGGTGTTTACAGGTTGGGTTGATCGAGTTGAGGTATTTCAACAACCCAACTCAATTTTGGTGGTTTGAAAATTTCAACTCAATCCAATCCAGACAAAATTGCAACCCAACCCAACCTGTTCTGGTTGGACGGTTTGGTCGGATTGTGTTTAAACATAAAAATAAGAAAATCTTCATTTGAAATACGATCAATCATTCAAGAGAATGTTCTGTTCATTGTATGTTATTGTCGAGTTGTTTTTGGTAACTTGTACATATCAAATAGAAATACAAATAATTTTAGAGAAGTAACTAAAACGTTTATCAAGTTATCGGTTTGGTCGGATTACTTTGGGACTAACTCAATATCAACTTAATAGATTCAGGTTGTCCAATTTTATATCGATTATATGCCGATTTTTTAAACACTCCTAGAAAACAACACACATAAACAATACGGGTTTGTTCTAATGGGCTTCAGGCCCAACTTTAATTTCTAAAATAGACCAAACAGTGCAATTTAATTCATAATATCACATTGGTACTAAGTTTAAGTTATATGGTATCTTATAAATAATATAAAAATAATAATAATTTAAGAGTATTTATAAAACACTATGTATACACTATTAAATACATGAAAAGAGAAGGCACTAAATTATACGATATAGACAAAGAGTAGAGCAGCAAAAGATGAAGTGGATTATAACTATAAAAAGAAGTAAAATAATCTGATTTCATAGAATCAGATCAGATTTATCTGAAGTGTTATGACTATTTTATTTCTTAGAGTATTTTGAAACAACTCGATGAATTTAGTAGATCTTTTTAGGAGGCCTCAATGACCATAGATTCTTTCATCTAAAAATTGACTCCAGTTTTTTTATCTTGTTTTTCTTGCAAAATACTGTATTTCTATACACACCATTTTTAGTCGTTAAATTCAAATTGAGGGTATAAAAAGATCTTTGACAATTGTGGGTGCAATATTGTACTAATTTTTGACATAATGCATTTCACCTTTGTAGCATTGTGCATGCAAGAAACTGTTAGATCTTTTGTAATTGTATGATGGTGTCGAGACCGGATAATCTTAAGAATCGTGTCGGAAATGCACTTTCCGAATACAACAATTCGACCCTATAAGCCTTGGGTTCACGAACTTTGTATTGAGATAATTCTTAAGATTTTCTCACACCAAAGGCTATGATATGAGAACTATATATCGTTATCCAAATTCTCGATCACATATTTATAGAAAGAAATCGACGGTTACAAACGACAGTTACAAGCGGTTGAGCGGTTGAGAAACGGTTACAACCGCTTATGGATAAGATCAAAAAACCGACAGCACTTTTAGCGACAGCTGATGGCTTTCAGCGACAATTTTCAGCATTTCAGCGACAACTTTCAGCTTTTCAGCAACAGCCCTTAGAAAATTCTAGTTTTTTCGAACTTCGACACCGCTTTAAGGCGATCTAAGATGATAATGGAAACTTGTAAGTGTGCACTCCGCACCTCCTAACTTACGTATGTTTGCCTTATCGTCTTAATCGATCTCAATTAAATCACAATTACACCAAAATGATTGATGACACTAAAATCACCAACATTCCTCCCCCATTTTAGTGTAATCATTTGATTTACAACGTACTATAAATATGAGAAATTCAAACAGACGCATAAATGAAAATGTCACGAAGATTGAATTTCCATTTTAGTATATTACACATTCCAAATATTCGAGAATCGGGGTGTTCTAAGAATTGAATCCTTCAACCCATTTGAATACATGAAGATAATATACACATATGTTCGTACAAATCTAGATAACATAACTTGACACATTTGTAAAGGCCTTGTGTCCTTATCCATTCATGAACGTATAGAAAGCCAAGTCGAAAACTTTCTTGAAGCGGCCACACTTCACGTCCACTTAGGTGATTCTTTTATATCTTGCACCTGCATATGCAATTTTTCAAAAGAATCATTAAGAAATAAAATTTTCAGCCTTACAACACTTGCAGGTCTAAGCACATACCTTGGGATGATAATATTATGTGCTTCAATTTTATTAATAAGTCTTCCACATTGAATTCAACCTTTAACGTTGTATTAAAGGGGAATTGGGTATCTTATTAACAAAATCTATAGGGACTTTAAACCCATCCCGATCACGGACTTGTGCACTAAGTCCCTAGCCAATGCCTTTGTTAAGTGGTCGGCTAAATTGTTATGAGTTCTAACGAACTCTACGGATATCACCCCATGCATGATTAATTCTCTAACCATGCTATGTCTCACTCCCAAGTGCCTCGACTTTCCATTGTATACTTGGCTATATGCTTTAGCCAAAGTCGCAGCACTATCACAATGAATACTTATAGGTGATATCGGCTTCGGCCACAAAGGAATCTCATAAATTAAATTCTTTAGCCACTCTGCCTCTTTATCGGCGGCTGCCAAAGCTACAAATTCAGATTCCATGGTGGAATTTGTGATGCAAGTTTGTTTCTTTGAGGCCCAAGAGATGGCGCCTCCACCGAGCAAGAATGCCCATCCACTAGTAGAAGAATGATTCTCTACATTGGATATCCAACTCGCATTCGTGTAGCCTTCAATCACCGAAGGAAACCCAATATATGTTATACCATAACTCATGGTTCCCTTTAAATATTTGAATACCCTTCTTACCGCTTGCCAATGATGAGTACTCGGTCTACTAGTAAACCGACTCAACCTACCAACGGCATAGGCAATGTCCGGACGTGTACTTGTCATGGCATACATCAAGCACCCGATTGCCTTAGAGTATTCTAATTGTGAAACGGCTTCACCCTCGTTAGGCATAAGCTTTTCACTTGGATCCATCGGAGTACTCACGGGCGAACAATTTAGCATATTAAACTTCTTTAACACTTTCTCGACATAGTGAGATTGCATTATGGCCAAACCTTTGTTCTCCCGTTTAATCCTTATCCCGAGGATAACTTCGGCCTCCCCCAAATCCTTCATCGAGAATTGGGATGACAAAAATTCTTTTGTCAAGTCGACTTGTCTTTGGTCCGTGCCAAAGATTAACATGTCGTCAACATATAAACAAATTATGGCGCCTCTACCGGAATCGTCAAATTTGCTATACACAAATTTGTCTGATTGGTTTAAATGAAACCCATTAGACAAAACCACTTCATCAAACTTTTGATGCCACTGTTTTGGGGCTTGCTTCAAACCATAAAGTGATTTAATTAATTTACATACTTTATGTTCATTCCCCGACATCACAAAGCCTTCCGGTTGCTTCATGTAAACCTCCTCCTTTAAATCACCATTAAGAAATGCCGTCCTGACATCCATTTGGTGAATTACCAAATTATTAATAGCTGCCAACGCTATTAATAATCGAATGGTGGAAATTCGAGCGACCGGTGCATAGGTATCGAAATAATCAATACCTTCTTTTTGCCGAAATCCTTGAATTACCAATCGGGCTTTAAACTTATCGATAGTACCATCGACTTTCATTTTCTTCTTGAAAATCCACTTGCAACCCAAAGGTTTGCAACCCGGTGGTAAGTCGGCCAACACCCATGTGTTATTCCCCATGATAGACTCCATCTCATCATTTATTGCCTCTTTCCAAAAGGCGACGTCTTGAGACTTCATAGCCTCATCATAGGTTCTTGGATCTTCCTCTATGCTATAACAATAAGCATATTGAGATTCAATTTCATCTCGTGAACCTTCAACTAAGTATAGTTGAAAGTCAGAACCAAAAGATTTCTCAATCCTTCCTCGTTTACTTCTTCGAGGTTCGGGAATTTCCAAAGAAATTTCCTTTTCTTTTCCACTATCTTTGATTCCACTCGTACTTGGAATCACATCTTTCGGTCTTGGAATCGAGGTGAATCGATTCTCATCGAATATTGCATCCCTTGATTCTATAACGGTGTTAACCGAAATAGAGTCGTTGGGTTCAATAACATAGAACCGATATGCCTTTGAATGCTCGGCATATCCGATGAATATACAATCGATTCCTCTTTCTCCCAAAGTTTTTCTTTTGGGATCCGTTAACCTTACCACAGCTCGGCAACCCCAAACTCGTAAATAAATTAAGTTTGGTTTCTTCTTGAACCAAAGTTCATAAGGAGTATCCTTACTCCTTTTGTTTGGTACCCGGTTCAAAACATAGCAAGCCGTCAACATGGCTTCACCCCAAAATCCGTCACTAAGACCGGAGTAGGATAACATCGAGTTAACCATTTCTTTTAAAACTCGATTCTTTCGTTCCGCAACACCATTTTGTTGAGGTGTATACGGTCCCGTGGTCTCGTGTATAATTCCAACAGATTGGAAATATAGAGGATCAAAGTATTCACCGCCTCTATCGGTTCTCAACTTTTTAATTAAAATATTTTGCTGCAATTCCACTTCGGTTTTATAAATCTTAAATTTTTCTAAAACTTCGTCTTTCGAATGGAGTAGAAAAATATAACAAAATCTCGAAGCGTCGTCTATAAATGTAGCAAAATACTTTTTATTTCCAAGTGAGGGAGTCGCATGCAAGTCACACAGATCACTATGGATTAAATCCAAAACCATAGATGATCTTTTAATTTTAGGGAAAGGTTGACGTGTGATTTTTGTAAGCATGCAAGTCTTACAGTTTTCTAAATTTAAATTAAAGGAAGGTATCATGCCATCCTTGAACATTTCATGCATTCTTTTGTAATGCACGTGTCCAAGTCTAGCATGCCAAAGAAAGGACAAATTGCTATTATCTACCATGCAAACATAATTTTCACAACCAAATTCATTTATTATATTTAACATAAACATCCCAGAATTGTAGTAACCAAATCCAATAAACATACCACACCGCGATAGTACATACTTATCGCTTTCATATACTTGTTTAAAACCTAATTTGTTCAACACACTTCCGGAGACTAGATTCTTCCGGATATTAGGTACAAATAAAACATTGTTTAATTTCAACAAATTCCCAGAGCTAAACTTCAAATCCACACAACCACGACCCAAGATTGGAGCACTAGACTCGTTGCCCATATGCAAGACCGATCCATCTTCCACCGGTTCGAACTTCTTGAACCATCTTCGATCCTTGCACACGTGACTCGTGGCACCCGAGTCTACCCACCACGCAACATTATCATCCTGTACATAAAATGCATAGGAAATTAGTGGTACATAATTCTTACTTGAATTATTAGAAATGATCGAGTTTTGACCTTGATTTGGGGGTTGATCGTTCGACCCTTGTCCCACACCACTCGTACTCGCTCCATTCTTGTTACCTTTACCAACTCGACAATCTCGTTTGAAATGTCCTGTTCGACCACATATCCAACAAGTCATTTTTGACTTTTTGTTGGGTCCATGTTTGGGATTGTCGAACATCCGTTTTTTACCTTTGTCGAATTTCTTCTTGGTCGTGTTCTTACGCTCCTCAACCATGTTGACATTGGATGAACTTGGGATATCCTTATCCTTTGTCTTACCACTTTCTTGCACACGTAGTGATTCCTCAATACGTAAGTGGCTCCCAAGTTACACCAAAGAAAGTTCTTCCTTTTTGTGTTTAAGTGTGTGTTTGAAGTCTTTCCATGATGGTGGCAACTTGTCAATTATGCTCGACACCGATATGGATTCATCCATATGCATATGGTGTTGAGTATATTGACCAAGGATCCGGAGCAATTCGTTGTATTGCTCCATTACGGGCCTGGACTCGATCATCTTGTAATTATTAAAATTACTTACAAGGAACTTCTTACTCGAAGCATCCTCGACCATGTATTTCGATTCCAAGACATCCCACAATTCTTTTGATGATTCTACATTTTGGTAAACATCAAATAAAGCATCAGACATACCGTTAAGAATGTGCCCACGACATATGTAGTCGTCGTTCTCCCATTTGTTTTTACGTCGGATTGCCTCCAAAGGTGAATCTTCATCGATCTCCGGCATGGGGGTGCTAAGAACATACGCAACCTTCAAAGTGGTGAGAAGAAAGTGCATCTTCTTTTGCCATCGACGAAAATCGTTTCCTAGAAACTTCTCTAGTTTGCCGAATTTCGAAGTCATATCACGAACGGATTCCTCTCGATTTTCCATCGTTAATCAAACAAAAATTGTTGTATTCGAATGTTAGATCTTTTGTAATTGTATGATGGTGTCGAGACCGGATAATCTTAAGAATCGTGTCGGAAAGGCACTTTCCGAATACAACAATTCGACCCTATAAGCCTTGGGTTCACGAACTTTGTATTGGGATAATTCTTAAGATTTTCTCACACCAAAGGCTATGATATGAGAACTATATATCGTTATCCAAATTCTCGATCACATATTTATAGAAAGAAATCGACGGTTACAAACGACGGTTACTGTAACGTCCCAACTTCATAACAAGCATTACTAACGGATAAGCATTCAAATTTGATAGATAATCCTGTCTTTACATCATTAAAAGTTTACTTAAACAACATTGACAGCGGAAGTCTCTAAATCCACAGCCGAGATTCTATCTATAGTCATCTTTCAAAATCTTGGAGTCGCTATGAGCTCCACATCTTTCTTGTCTCCATCTAATTCTTACTAGAATTGCCCACTGTACGCTTACCTGAAAAATGGTTTAGTTTTGAAAGCGAGGGTTAGACCAAAAGGTCTAGTGAATTCCCTCCATAAAACAACATGCATAAATAATACGAAATCATTTTATAAACAAAAATGCATCATACATCGTAAAGCATCACATATGGTACTGCACTGTGTGGTGGATCGCTTAACCAATCGCGATCGGGGCCCAAGCAGACTCCCCTTTCGCCTTCTCGAATCGGGGCCCAAGCAGACTCCCCTTTTCGCCTCTCTCGTATCGGGGCCCAAGCAGACTCCCCGATACCCGCCTAGGAGGAAACGAATTCCAACCTACCGTCTCGTCGTACATAACCAAGGGACCATCAGATCCCGAGGCTCATTGATCCTACAGTGCAGACCGACATCACATAACATGCACATACCTTTTATAAAAGCATTTGACACTTTATAAATCATGTGCATCAGTACAACATATAAAACATTCATTTCCTTCCATGCATATCAGATCGTAAACATTTCATGCTCGATAAAACCATATTCAGTAAAAGAATCATTTAACATTTACGTCAAAATAAGGTTTAGGGAACTCACCTGATAGCAATTTCTCTTCCTAACCTCTCGTCTCGTTCCGCCCGTACACCTAATAATTAATTAATAAATTAATTAGATGCAACTCAGTTTCGATCCTAAACTCTCCTCTTATGCCAACCTTAACTGAATGAATAAAACTATCAATTACAACTAGGCCTTTAATATAGTTTAGACCTTAAATCATTAAGCCCAAAAAGGAACTTAAGGAATATCTCGGCCCCTCAAACCTTTCGGCCCAACCAAACCATTCGGCCCAACCAATCGGAGTCCAAGCTTCGGTGTTGCAACTCTCGGTACCTCCTAGTCTCGGTGCCTGCGACTACCGGTACCGACCCTTGGGTCCCGGTATGCCGACTCCCGGTATCGATCCTTGGGTCCCGGTATGCCGACTCCCGGTACCGACCCTTGGGTCCCGGTGTGCCGACTCCCGACGAAAACCAAAATCTTTAAACTCGATTTCTTCCTAAACATATCAAATAAGAGAGATTTTACCACAGTGCTCTTACACAAATTTCTGCTTAGCATAGACCTCCATATCAATTTGATTCTCTGATTTAGCAATCCGAATAAAAGGTTAAAACCTTACAGAGTGATTAAACCTCTCACATCTAAAGCATGAAGACAACTAGAAATTAATTTATCTAGCTAATTCTTGTGCAAGAAGCAACGAAGAGTGAAAGTTTACTTACCCAAAGGAGTCTCCTTACGATTTGCTTGCCCAGTTCCCTATCACCTCTTCTCCTGATTTCGTTTCTCAGCCGCCATAGAATTTCAATAGGATGAACAGTAACCAATACCTAGAAGTCTGGTCCCTTATATAGCTCTCACAAGTTGCAAGTAAGTCCTTCAACAAAACTTTCCTTCTTTTCATAATTGACACTAAACTTTCATCCTATAAGAATTTGGGTTGTTACAACACTTCCCCCTTTAAAAGAATTCCGTCCCCGGAATTCCTCCGTGGAAAAGATGCGGGTAATTTGCCCACACTAAACTGACACTTCCCTAAGGTGAAGCCATTTCTAACTTAGTCAACCACCTCATTACGTTCGAAACATGGGACATTGGATGCATTCCCTTCAGTTCTTACGGTACTCTAACTCGCGGCTACTGTTCCTATTCGGTCGGTCTTAACAATAGCAGATTAAATAAGAGTTCTCACGCGTCCTTACTTCCTTTAAGGAGGAACCTGGCGGAAACCCTCGCTACAACACAAGATTCAATTACTAAGAACAATCACTCACTTGACAGTTTGGCACAAGGCCAACCCTGTACATCCCGACAACTCACAACCTCGAGTTCCTTTATCGCAAAACAAGCAATCCTAGATCGCTTCTCTCATTCCAACAATGTCTATGCAGATAACATTTCCCTTCTCGGTCCACCTCGACCACAGTTCGACAACCATTTATCACATCCTCTCTACTCCACCACTCCATACTTATACGTAACTAAGGATAGGAACCTCCAACCCATCGTTGAAGTGTTTACCTATTCGAATTAAACTTATCCTGAATCTCAACCATTCCTCGTTGATTGCCATGCTCGTTTAGTCATAAAAACAAAACTCCGGTTATCTTTACTCAACTGGAAGGAGTAACCATGGTCACCCCATACTATCTTCACCAGCTTAATCACTACACGACCAAATCGTATATACCTTTCTCACACAATCACTAACTTAACTCATGCTGGTATCACCTCCTCATTACTTACATCACCAAACAGTTGCATCAATATCCTATCTTAAGGCATTCAACCAAGTCGTCTTGTAACGACTCTAGTGTTCGACGTCACTACACATTCTTTAATCTCCAACTTTTACCTTCTCAGACATTTTTTTCACACATAAGCAACAATTCACATTCTTTAAGGATTTCACATCTATCCCACCACATTTTGACTAACACAACCCTCATCCTCTTTAAACTTCCAATGACCCCAAAGTGTGTTTCTTAGTAACGTCCCCTGTTCACTCTAATAATCCACTCCCCTTGGATTCCCTTTACAGACGAATCTATTAACTCAGGAACACCCCGAAACTCGGGTTCCACAATTCTTTCGATTAACCACCATGACCATAAAGTCAGACATATATATATATATATATATATATATATATACCGTCATCCCGGCTTTCTGACTTAGATTTACCTTAAATAAATCTTCAACAATCAGTGTGTTAATCTCAATAACACTTCCCCAAGAATTGTAACACATCATGTAATAACAAATGAACGTCATTACTTAAAAAATCTATAAAATGTTAATCAACCAACCAAAGGCTTATACCTCTATTATGACATTTCAAATCAACTAATGATCATACTACCACTCCGACCCACAATCATCATCATGTCATTCCTTAAAGATAACCAAAATTTCCAACTATTTCCTTCTAGGATCATTCTCTCACGCATAAGGAACAATTTTCATTCTTTAACGATTTCTCATCGTTTATACTACAACTTGACTAATCTATTCATCATCTGCTTTGACTTACTATGCCTTCAAGAATATACTTAACAACATACATAACCACAAAGCTTGGTCTCACAGCTGGGCAATCACCCAATTCTGCCCCGACATTCCATTCTGATAACAGTCAAAATAAGCACCAACTTACAAACCCCGTACTTCAACAACTGGGATTGCAAAACGTACACTCTACCCGAAATCCCAAAAGGACTTCCTTCTAATCCTTCATCTTTCTAACATCGCCTTACTACATCACCGGCTGACACATATATCTTGGCAATTAAAGCTATCTTTCGTTCGTACATCCACCACACCTATCATCACACTACCGACCAAGTCTCTCATGGCCATTAGTACACAATTCACCCTTTCCTTCATATTCTCCCGTATACTACAATCGAGTCTGTCTCGCTACTTAGTTCTTTCCTAACTTATTGAACTATGACTCACGAGCTCATACTTAGCTCAAACACCAACATCCTAGCTAGCTCTTTATGATCCGAGTCCTTTCTTAGACACGACACATTTTCTTACTGACTGGTATAGTCTACACTCACTCCGCTTGTGCTACACACCTTGTCCTTCTACGGACCCTCCTCACCTCGTAAATAGAACGCCTATTCAACAACAACAATCTCTTACTAATTTAACACCTCTACAAGACATTCTATCAACTTACACTCATTTGGTTTGAGTCTTCGGCCTCGGCCAACATACACCGTTGCCGACTTCAACAACAAAAGACAACTCTTAACTACTTCCTTAACCTATCTTTTAACATGAGTTCCTTACGGAGCCTAATCCTTCCACATAACATAATTACCTTCATGATCCGTCTCCCTCCTTTCGACATCTACTCATGTAACGACAACATTACAAGCTCACCTCGAAACTCATATTCCTATGCCATAGACATTTCATTCTTCCTCACCACACTACTCATAACGAGTTGCTAAAACCATCACCTTGAAGGCTTCAAGTCCTTCCTCCGGTCACAACCGTCCCTTGACAAATGTACTTCCGGTTACCGAACCAGGGTGCAAGCCCTCATACAACCGATACTATAATTCACTACTGACTCTACCACGGTGCACCTTTCCTCTTGAACACAAATACTAAAACTACATACGTTCTCCCTTGACCTGACCAACGCCTCTCCGCTCTCGGAGTTCTTCCTTAGCTTAAGACGTAATACTCTATGACCTAGTGGGTTCATAGCCTTCATGCATGACAATACAGTAAATAAATCTTTTCGCACATTTCATCATTTTAAGTAAACAACGTTTGGGAAACATTTGGGTACACATGACCCCATCACTCTTATAGCTTCAAAACCCTGCACAACGATTCGAGAATCGTTGGCATGCATCTTCCCGTGAACCTCAATCTTGCTCAATCCGAACAATGTTATTACGAGAGTAATAAATTGCATGAAAATCTTTTCGTATGAGACAATTCTGAAAGAATTACCGACACAAAGTAAACCAGTCGGTTCTCACACTTAATTGTATGATATCAAAAGGTCAATAAGCATTTTGGTTATAAGTGAATTGCAGGTAACCATTTTCTTGACCATTTTTTTTTGTAACAATTTAACTTATCACTAAAAGTGTGGAATACTTGCAAATCGTTCACCTCAAAATTTCAATGTGTGACGTACTGAAATCGCTTTTTCTTTAAACGTGCACTCATACAAGCTGACTCATTTTGTTCAAAGTTGACATTTACATTTTTTATTTTAAATCGTGAAAATTTCATGTTACCTAAAAGAACGCCATGCATGCGACTCTATTTGCAATAGAAGGCTACTCACTCAACGAGGTCAACCGCTTTACTCACACAGCGTATCCTTGATACTCCTCTTACGACCAAAGGTCTCCCTCTCGGTCGAGCACTAACTTGATGTACATGCGTTCCACATCTCACTTACTCAACCATTTCACACTATTTTCGCTCTGATCAGCTATCTCACTACTTCTACATGCTTTCAATTCGCTATAAGTATCTTATTCCATTTGTCCTGCCAATGAAAAGCTCGACAAAAAAAAATATCAGGGCTCATTGATACTTTCAAGGTTTTGACACCGTTCTATCTTACCATCCCAACTGATCTATCCCATGATTTCCATAACTAGGACTCTCCCGAAACTGGAGTCTTACTCAAACTCAAACATTCATCCTCTTCGAATCCACGAAGAGCTACCTCTAGACGAATCATAACATTCTTCACAACGTTTCTTCTCTACGATGTCTACATACATCACATCATAATGACTCATACACAACACTTCCCAAGCAATGGAGCTCGGTCTATCCCTCAGGGATCTTGCTGACCTATTCCTCAACGTTCTCCCAGCCATAGCGCTAAACTGAAAGAAACCGATAGTTATCCTTGCTAGACGTGACACAACAAATTTGCTATAAGTAAGGTATTGTAAGCACGCACATGTACCTGTAAGTTCGTAATTACATTGGCCAGGTGAAATCCCAAACTTACCTTACACGTTTGTCCTAGGCACCTTATTCCTAAACGCATTTATAGTGATCGTTCCTAGAGGCAATCCTATGTCTCGGCTGTGTTCCTCATCTTACAGTTTAAGTTTAGGCCCGAATGGTCACCTAAATCCCTTAAACTAAGGCTCTGATACCATTTGTAACGTCCCAACTTCATAACAAGCATTACTAACGGATAAGCTTTCAAATTTGATAGATAATCCTGTCTTTACATCATTAAAAGTTTACTTAAACAACATTGACAGCGGAAGTCTCTAAATCCACAGCCGAGATTCTATCTATAGTCATCTTTCAAAATCTTGGAGTCGCTATGAGCTCCACATCTTTCTTGTCTCCATCTAATTCTTACTAGAATTGCCCACTGTACGCTTACCTGAAAAATGGTTTAGTTTTGAAAGCGAGGGTTAGACCAAAAGGTCTAGTGAATTCCCTCCATAAAACAACATGCATAAATAATACGAAATCATTTTATAAACAAAAATGCATCATACATCGTAAAGCATCACATATGGTACTGCACTGTGTGGTGGATCGCTTAACCAATCGCGATCGGGGCCCAAGCAGACTCCCCTTTCGCCTTCTCGAATCGGGGCCCAAGCAGACTCCCCTTTTCGCCTCTCTCGTATCGGGGCCCAAGCAGACTCCCCGATACCCGCCTAGGAGGAAACGAATTCCAACCTACCGTCTCGTCGTACATAACCAAGGGACCATCAGATCCCGAGGCTCATTGATCCTACAGTGCAGACCGACATCACATAACATGCACATACCTTTTATAAAAGCATTTGGCACTTTATAAATCATGCGCATCAATACAACATATAAAACATTCCTTTCCTTCCATGCATATCAGATCGTAAACATTTCATGCTCGATAACACCATATTCAGTAAAAGAATCATTTAACATTTACGTCAAAATAAGGTTTAGGGAACTCACCTGATAGCAATTTCTCTTCCTAACCTCTCGTCTCGTTCCGCCCGTACACCTAATAATTAATTAATAAATTAATTAGATGCAACTCAGTTTCGATCCTAAACTCTCCTCTTATGCCAACCTTAACTGAATGAATAAAACTATCAATTACAACTAGGCCTTTAATATAGTTTAGACCTTAAATCATTAAGCCCAAAAAGGAACTTAAGGAATATCTCGGCCCCTCAAACCTTTCGGCCCAACCAAACCATTCGGCCCAACCAATCGGAGTCCAAGCTTCGGTGTTGCAACTCCCGGTACCTCCTAGTCCCGGTGCCTGCGACTACCGGTACCGACCCTTGGGTCCCGGTATGCCGACTCCCGGTATCGACCCTTGGGTCCCGGTATGCCGACTCCCGTTACCGACCCTTGGGTCCCGGTGTGCCGACTCCCGACGAAAACCAAAATCTCTAAACTCGATTTCTTCCTAAACATATCAAATAAGAGAGATTTTACCACAGTGCTCTTACACAAATTTCTGCTTAGCATAGACCTCCATATCAATTTGATTCTCTGATTTAGCAATCCGAATAAAAGGTTAAAACCTTACAGAGTGATTAAACCTCTCACATCTAAAGCATGAAGACAACTAGAAATAAATTTATCTAGCTAATTCTTGTGCAAGAAGCAACGAAGAGTGAAAGTTTACTTACCCAAAGGAGTCTCCTTACGATTTGCTTGCCCGGTTCCCTATCACCTCTTCTCCTGATTTCGTTTCTTAGCCGCCATAGAATTTCAATAGGATGAACAGTAACCAATACCTAGAAGTCTCGTCCCTTATATAGCTCTCACAAGTTGCAAGTAAGTCCTTCAACAAAACTTTCCTTCTTTTCATAATTGACACTAAACTTTCATCCTATAAGAATTTGGGTTGTTACAGTTACAAGCGGTTGAGCGGTTGAGAAACGGTTACAACTGCTTATGTATAAGATCAAAAAACCGACAGCACTTTTAGCGACAGCTGATGGCTTTCAACGACAATTTTCAGCATTTCAGCGACAGCTTTCAGTTTTTCAGCGACAACCCTTAGAAAATTCTAGTTTTTTCGAACTTCGACACCGCTTTAAGGCGATCTAAGATGATAATGGAAACTTGTAAGTGTGCACTCCGCACCTCCTAACTTACGTATGTTTGGCTTATCGTCTTAATCGATCTCAATTAAATCACAATTACACCAAAATGATTGATGACACTAAAATCACCAACAGAAACAACAAAAATTAAAAAAGATTAACTTAACTATTTGTGTACACGTATGATAAATTTTGGATAATTTTTAATAAGAAATTTAATTTATTGTTTTATTCTTATAGTCATAAAATTTTATATCTCGTTCCATCATATTGATATATAATTAGTATACTTTAAAACATATAGTATATTTATTCCAACATACGTATTCGTAAAAATATTAGCCAATATAATTATTACATTTTTCAATTAACTAAACGACAACTTTACCTTAAATAAATATATTGTTTTTCACATCTTTAAGGTTAACCATGGATATTTGTACATTAACTAAGGGTAGATTTGAGAGTTTAGGAGCCGTTTACCAAATACTTATCCAGATAAGCACTTACCAGTCAAATTTAACACTATCACTTACTTAACTGATAAAATTTTAGTCCGTCAAATCGGTTTCGTATGCAACAATTCACCCGGTAAGTGCTAACCGTGGCAAGAGTCGTCGCCATCACTTACCGGGGTAAGACTCTCGGTCCTTCATTCGCTCTTAGCGGGTAAGATTTTTGATCCTTACCATATCACTCCGGTAGATAATGTGAGTTGGTAAACGTTAACCCGGGTAAGCGTTTCGTAAACGTCATCTTAGTTATTAAATTTTTAATTATAACACCTATCAATATATATATATATATAAAGGAGAATGTAGGGAGAGAGGATTAAGGAAAAGCCTACATGGAAGCCAATATATAACACCTATCAATATATATATTTATTGTTATATAAAATATTATTTACCTTTCAATTTTTATTATACAATGAAGCCAACATTTTTTATTTAAATTTATAAACTTATTATTATTTTTATTTAATCAATAAGGTATATATACTTTATTAAATGAATTTATTTTTATTTGACTTTTTATATTTCTTTGTAAGCTAACAATACTTATAAATCAAAAAAAATTTATTTAAATTATAAACTTATTATTATTTTTATGTAATTAATAAGATACAAGTTTTTTAGTAAGCTAACATGTTTATAAATCAATATACTTTTGTTAAATAAATTTATTTTTATATAATCGTTTGTATTTCTTTATAAGCTAACAATCAAATTTTTTTATTTAAATTTATAAACATAATATTTTTTTATTTAATTAATATGATACAATTTTTTTAGTAAGCTAACAATCATCAATATATATATATATATATAAAGGAGAATGTAGGGAGAGAGGATTAATGATAGACCTCCATGGCCCTTTATCTTTTTTGTTAAATTTTTGATTTATTTTTAAATGATTTCAACACATTGAATGCCTAAAGTTTTCATTTTATTTTTTAATTTAAATTAAAAACCATTAACCAATATATATTTATTGTTATATAAAATATTATTTACCTTTCATTTTTAATTATACAATGAAGCCAACATTTTTTATTTAAATTTATAAACTTATTATTATTTTTATTTAATCAATAAGGTATATATATTTTTATTAAATGAATTTATTTTTATTTAACTTTTTATATTTCTTTGTAAGCTAACAATACTTATAAATCAAAAAAAAATTATTTAAATTTATAAAATTATTATTATTTTTTTGTAATTAATAAGATACAAGTTTTTTAGTAAGCTAACATGTTTATAAATCAATATACGTTTGTTAAATGAATTTATTTTTATATAATCGTTTGTATTTCTTTATAAGCTAACAATAAATTTTTTTTATTTAAATTTATGAACATATTATTTTTTTATTTAATTAATAGGATACAATTTTTTTTAGTAAGCTAACAATGCCTTATAAATCAATATACTTTTATTAAATGAATTTATTTTTATTTAATTTATTATATTTTTTTATAAGCTAACAATGCTTATAAATCAATATACTTTTATTAAATGAATTTATTTTTATTTAATTTATTATATTTTTTTATAAGCTAACAATGCTTATAAATCAACATTTCTATAAAACTGATTAATTTTATAATCTTTTGAAACTAACAATGCTTATATTTTAAAACTTTTATTAAATTTCTTTATATTGTTTTTAGTAAAGCAAGAATGTTACTACGATTGTTATTATATATATATATATATATAAGCAATTCTTTTATTTAAAAAAAAATATTACAATATATATTGATTATTTTCAACAATTAAAGCCACTTATGAATTCAAAAAACATTTCATTTTTTCCAATTATGAATCATTAATATATACAAATGAATAATTGTTATCGTAATTATTTTATGTTGCTTTTTTTTCAGGTTAAACCCAATTGCTACGAACTTTGGCTATATTTCATTATCTCCATTATCTTCATATTAATATGTACCTAAAGTTCTCCATGGACATTTTTCCTTAAGGACATTTTACTTATGTTGTGATCTTTTCGGAATTATTATTGTAACAATACAAAAAAATATATATGAAGGTCTCTTTGTTAATCAAAACAATATAAATTAAACTGTAAATAAGAAATAATTTGTGTTCAAAAGTAGATCTCTTTTTGAGAAAAAGGAATAACACAATAGCTATTTGACTAGAGAATGTTAGTCGTTTGAACCACATTGGGTCACAGGAGATTGTGTTTTATTATTTGACATTTAACGAATGGCGTTTCATCTTAATTTTGTTATGTATTTCCTAACATAACTTCGTCACTGTGCATGTTGCTTTATTTTCATAAAAATACTCTAATGCATTCATCGTCTTATATTACATTTTATTATCAAATTACGTTTCATCTTAAATTGGTTACGCATTTCCTAACATAAACTTCGTCACCGCACATCGCATGATACCAAATACTAGTTTAAGGATAAACATAAATAGAGTTATAGCTATATAGATACTTATTTTAGTAGTCGAGACTCGAAAGTAAGAAATATTATCAGATTAATTTAATTTAAACTTTATATAAAAAGAAAACACGTCGATATAACGTTTTTCATCATCACGATAACAAAAGTTTGATCTATCCAACTTTATAGAATCCGAGTCTATCTTTCGGATGGATGTATTTAGACCAAATAAAACCAATCATGTGGTTCATGAGTGACTTCATCCACTAAACATCTTTTTTTCTTTTTACTTCTCACCCAAGTTTCCCTCCCACGTTTTGCATGTATAAATCCCCAACATAATTCGCAATCTTTCATGAACCACCACCACCACCACCAATCACCGCTATCATTGTCGTCGCCGGAAAATAGATTGGCAGTTGTTGTATTAATCATAACTTTGATTGAGATGTCGGATTGGGGCCCGATTTTTGTGTCGGTTGTGCTATTTGCGTTGTTATCGCCAGGTTTGTTGTTTCAGTTGCCAGGACGAGGTAGATGTGTCGAATTTTGTTGTTTTCAGACTAGCGGTGCCGCCATACTGGTTCACACACTGCTCTACTTCGCTATCATTTGCATCTTCTCGTTTGCCGTTAGAATCCATCTCTACCTTGGATAAACTCATGGTTAATTGTGTTCCTAAATCTTAACTTTAGGGTTTTAGGGTATGTAAACTTATTTACACCTTGAAAATGTGGCTTCAAATATGTTTCTTGATTTAGTTGTTACGACTTGTAATTTATATGAATGACGGTGTCGGTTTTTATATATATATATATATATATATATATATATATACTATGTTATAAACCTTAACAACTATTAATCTTGGAAACTTAACCTCATCTCATAATTGATTCATTTAAAAAAATCATAAAAATTAAATATAAATATAAATTTTACATGTTGATGTATCGCAATACACTTGAAACAAACGTAACATATAACATGATAGATTCTTTTGTGTCAATTATGGGTGTTCGAACTAGTTTGCGCACACCTCAACTAATTCCAGAGGTTCGGAGAACAATAAGAAAATCCTCATGGAACTTGGAAGACTCGAACCTTTGATCTTTGAGGAAAATCTCCAAGACCTAAATTTTATCGTCACTTAAACTAACTCCACGGTATTAATTAATTTGATAGACTTGTTGAAGAAAATTAGTTGGGCGTTGGCTTTAAATTTCGTATTTGGTGGTGAATTATTAAACCTGGTGTCGGTCATAGTTTTATTTCGCTTCCCCGGATACTTTTTTATTTTGAAAGGCAACTTTTTTTAAAACGAAAAAGACCAAAGAACAAGCGAGTTCAGAGAATGAATTCTATATGAAATATAAAACCAACTAAAAATTCTCACCTAAACAACGTACCCGAGGAACAAAGCCTAAAGCAAGACGAAGATAAACATAACAAGAAGCGAGCAGGGACAAAGAAAACGCTCAAAGACTCAAAGGACGGTACCGACAGCAGCAAAGCAGATGTTACCCATTTCGGGTACATTAAAAACATAAATGCAATTTTCCATTGAATATTTAACATAATAAAAGCGGTATAAAATATTTAGAACAAAATATGAAAATCACATAAAAATGTAATGATTTTTAAATGAACATTTTATATAACTTCAAGTAACTTATCAATACTCAAAAACTGAAAATGATCTAGTGATTGGATGCTTTTCGGTTCTATTAAGACTTACCGCATCCATGCCTTGGGTTCGCCCGGGTTAGATGGGGATGAAATTGAACATCAAAACAGGACTTGGGGTTGGCTGGGGTTGGAGCCCTCCCCGGGTTAGGCAACCAGCTCGGGTTGGGATGGATGTGGGGCCCACCAGCTCCTTTTCCTTTCTTTTTTGTTTTTTTATTGTTTTTTAGATTAAATAAAAATAAATAAAATGGGATGGTGGTATGGGATGGACGTGGGGGTTTGTGGGTTAGAATGGGTTGGAAGGGAAAAATGATGTGGCGCTGATGTGGCAGTGAAAAAGTGTGGGTTAGATGGGGTTGGATGCTGATAGTCTAAAACCACATTCATTTATGTTTGAACGAGAACGTATATTGCAGTTAAGCGATGAATATAGTGGTATCCTTCACGTGAATATATATTTTTTATATAATTTTTTATCACAATGATTATGTTTGACAGTATAGTTGATATCAACTAAAGTTAACTTAGAAATGAATCGTTTTAGGTTTTGTTCAAACTAGTCCCATGATAAGTTGTGATTGTAGGTTTCGGCGACAACCTCGGGTTTCTTTAGTATCGAATATAATTAGTTTAACTTTACGAGCTACCAATTATCTTAGCAGCCAACCATGCACACGATAACCACACGGGTTGTGGCGTGGTGGTAAGGGCCTGGGGAGTTCATAGCGCTTGTCTGGGTTCGAGTCCCACACGCAGCACTTGTGGCCACGGGGGATTATCTCAGGGCTGCATTACTTCGCGGTCGGTGTGTTTGCTAGGGATGTACCGGGCCGAAGGCCCAGGAACCCTACCCAAAAAAAAACCATGCACACGATGATATATGGAAGCATAATTATTTAAAAAGAAACCCAGTAAGTTATATGTAAGATCACATATATATATATATATATATATATATATATATATATATATATATATATATATATATTTATTTCTCTTGGAGAACAACTTTATATGAGTAATTACCACGTCATGTCATATTATGAATTATATTGCTTGCTTTTATAAGATGAATCACTTTCCATGATGAGTGTTCATGGCATTAAAAGGTTTCCCTTTATAATTACTTGATATTTATATTTTATCCTGTTTTACACTTTAAAAAATAAGTTACACGGTTTCATCTACATAACTACAAACATAAGAAAATAGAAAATAAAAAATTTGGTGGGTTGTTGGTCTATTATCTTCCTATTTGTCTGAATTAAGAGATGTTTTTTTCCTATTAAGCTCGGTATGCTATACAAATAAAGCCAAAGTGTAGATTGACAAAACTGGTGTTTATTTTTATGCCGAATAATGGTTTGAATGAACACAAACAAAATCTAAGGGGCCGTTTACAAAACGCTTACTCGGGTAAGTGCTTACCAAGTCACATTAGCTTACCGGATGAATATGGCAATGACCAAGAATCTTACCCGGTAAGAGCGGAAGCAAGGACCGAGAGTCTTACCCGGTAAGTGCGTGCGACGGCTCTTACCACGGTTAGCGTTTACCGGCTAAATTGTTGCATACGATGTCCTTTTTGGTGGACTAAAATCTTACCCGGGAAGTAAGTGATAGTGTTAAATTTTACCGGTAAGCACTTACTCGGGTAAGTGATTAGGTAAACGACCCCTAAATCACATAACAAAAGTGGGTGTTTGGGGAAAATGATGATTTAGGAATAAAATGCCTTGGTCATTAAGCAAGGGGGATGGTTGAGTGAATTAAGCCAAATCTACTTAATAACGTAATTAGTAAACGGTATATAAACAACCATGTATGGATGATCGAATAAACTCCTTATATTATTATGCCTATTAAGCTAAAAATAAACAACTCCTAAAACGTTTATCTTAATTAAGATCAACCCTTGGTTTACCATGTGTACGTATTTGGTGTGAACCTCTATTGCACCATGCATGCCTCTGGTAAGATGAACTCTAAGCCGAGATATATAAATGCCATAACAAAATATCCTAACCAAAGACATGTATGAGCTTGTTTGTTATTAACAGGACCAACAACTTTTTCGGTCAGCTATACTTTAATAATGATTTAGTGATATAGAAAATGGCTTATTTAGTAAGCTTTTAGGGGGAGCTTTATGTAGAAAGCCAAGTTATTTCCAGACATGTCCCTCCCGATAAAAAACACACTCCTTCCACCTATGAAAAACTAGTCCAAACAAAAACTTTCTCAATCTATATTGATAGATTAATCTACACACACAACTTTATACTTTATGAAAAACCAACCAAACAACCCCGGAGTCACCTTCATCTTGTTTGATTAGAACTTACATCCAAATATTCGTGTACTATATCCAATAACTTACTTGAATTATAATGATTTATAGATCACGAATTCACGATGATTCCACTTTGTATATTGTAATTTTATAAGTTTGTTAACAACGTTTCTGTTTTAAACTCAATATCATCTCTCTTTAGTTGTAATTTTTTACCAATTGGTATCGAGTATCTCAGTATCAACATCTTTGGGCCTTCCTAATCAATGAGGTTCACGAACCAAACAATTTTTTTCCTTTAGAATGATTGGTGTGGTCTTTTCATAAAAAAATCTCCAAGCAATGATCGAATATGAGTCTGTTAATAGTTAATACTAATATTGTATGGGAGTCTGTTATTTTGATTGACTATCATTGGTCATGTAGTACAGTTGACAAAGGGACACAACACGCTCAAGTTAATTTGACTCATGCAAGAGACGGGTGACGAGGGACTTGGCGTGGAGGACCAGGCTATTGTTCTTGGAGGCTAATGACCGAGCTAACACGAAGTGTTGTACTTAAACACGCATCACTTTTGCTATACGACTCCGATTTAGACCCATAATATGTCAATTGAAGCTTGAAATGAGGAACGAGGCCCTAAACCCATCATTTAAACATGTTTTTGGAGCCTTGTGTGCTCTTTTGCTATTGTCCTTTTTTTGTTTGGGTTTTATGGTAGGATCCATCAACTTTCATTTTTCATCCCCAAGTTGAGTTCACTGTGAATTCGATTTGGAGTAGGGTTTAGGGTTCCTAAGGTTCGATATTCCTTGAATCAACAAATATTCTCGGGTATTCATAGAATCGACAAGATTAGTATTTGGTTCAATTATCGTACATTGCAGTAACGTGTTTGAATCCATCTGCTAGTCTCAGCCGTTAAGTCAACTCTAAATTGCCTACTCACATGTGGTTCATAGGGGACAAATTTCGTTGAAGCCTTTTAGAATTGTCGGTAATCAAATTTTACTCAAATACGAATAATGTTAGGTCGTTGTAATTGGGCCGCACTGGGTGTAAAATATTAGGCCCATGGACTGATGAAGTAAGCCCAATTTTGGATTCGGTAGATCCTAAATCATCGTCATAAAAAAATGTATTACCCAAAAAAAATCATATAAACACATGATTCTTGAAAGGGAATTTAATTAAAATACCCAAAATTTGACTCTGACTTACCAAAATACTCATTTTCCATTCAAGTTTGCCGAAATACCCAAAAATCCCGCGATGGGTCCAGCGATCGCGGGATAGGGCACACGTGACCCGCTTTTTTGGCCAATACGTCCCGCGACACCCCCCAACTATCCCCGCGGTGACACTTTTGGTCCCTCCCTGCGATTGATCTCGCGACCAATCCCACGACCAGACAAAAAAAATACAATTTTGGTCCTTTTTGCACGATTTTTTGCATGCTTTTACTGTTTTTTTCCACAATTATTGTACTTTGAAGACCAATTTGTTGTTGAAATTTACTGGCATGTTTCATCAATGTTGAATCATTGTACTTGGAAGACCAATTTGTGGTTGCAATTCATCTTCCTCAATGAGATTTCATCCATAAATATCAGTATAATGCAATCCATAACTCACACCCATTCCATCCTTCTTCAGTATTTTGTTTTTGAGATACCACTGAAAAAATGAGTTCATCTGTTGCAAAAACTAGGTTATATTTCTGTTACGATGGTGAATGGGTGGAAGAAAACAATGAGTGGAATTTTGCTTATAAATCTAAGCATGGTGTAAAATTGCCAGTAAACTTTTCTTATCAGAAGTTTGTTGCATACGCATGCAAAAATGTGAAATCGACCATTCGGCTGTTTGCAAGTTAGTGTTCAAGAATGATGATGGGTCATTTGTGGAGTTATCCAACGATGGGGATATCTCTGGTTTTATGCACTTTGCAGCTGAATCAGAAAGACCTCCATTACTTTATGTGTATTCTGAATCCTCGGTGTGCAACGAAGACGATGACGAAGGTGACGACGACGGTGATGACGAAGGTGATGACGAAGACCTCCAAATGGAGCAGCCTGATTCTCAATTTCAGCCGTCCTACGGCCCAACTCCTGATTATGTTCCGGAGACGCAACAACAACAACCACAAGAAGGACGCTGTGCTGGAGTTGCTGATGACGAAACCTATGTTTTCAAAATGGGTAATGCTGATATAGACAGATCATATACCGATAGTGACGAGGACGAAGAATATACCCCTAGTAATAAATCATTTAGTCAGTTAAATGACTATTTTGATATGCCCCATATTCTTCCAGACCAGAATACCCATACACAAACCTACGAACCTGTACCTTATAATCGCAGTTTAAGGTTAGAAGTAGGTCAAATATTTGATTCGAAGGATCACTTGGCAAGTCATGTCGGACTTAAGTTCATGGAAGAGGGTTTCGAAAGTCACACTCCGAGATCCGACAAAGGCAAATACGTAGTTGAATGTGCGAGACAAAACTGTAATTGGAGGATGTACGCGAGGCCCGCGAGAGAGAAAGGAGGGGTGTTACTTATTAGAAAGTTGCATGACGTACACACTTGTTCAAGGAAGCAACTGAATCCCAACCACAAACAAGCCACCAAAAGGACTTTGGGTGCGATGCTGAAATGCAAATTTCTTGATGCTAGCAGGTCATTGCGTCCAAAGGACATCATGGACGATGTACACCAGCAGTTTGGCGTCACGATTGGTTACCACCAAGCTTGGCGTGCGCGATGCAGGACACTGCTATTGGTGAGAGGCACGTTTGATGAGTCGTATGAACGACTCCCAACATATTTATATAATTTGCAGCTGCATAATCCAGGTACCGTCACCCAGATAAGGACCGATTCACATGAACGGTTTGAGATGTGCTTCGTTGCCCTTGGACCTGCTGTACGTATTTTAACACGTCATATGTTTACGCATTATAAACTATAACATTTACAAAGGGAAACCACCTTCGTTTTTGCAGATCCGCACATTTCTGGCAAATCTGCATCGTGTCCTGGTAATAGACGCTGCCCATTTAAAGGGCCCTTACTTGGGTATGATGTTCCTGGCGGTTTCCATGGACGGGGATAACTCCATCGTTCCAGTAGCTTTTGGAGTAGGCAAGTCCGAAACCGGGGACGAGTGGACTTGGTTTCTGTCCATGTTGAGACAAACTATCGGAGACCCGCAAGGGTTGGTGTTTATGTCCGACAGGGCTCCTTCCATAAGCGCCGCAATCTCTGCCATGTACCCAAATGCCCCTCACGCCTATTGTTGTCGACATTTGGAGATGAACGCCAAAACCAAGGATAAACGTATTACCACCTACAAGGATGTCTACTGGAAGGCATGCAGAGCATATACTCATCGGGAGTTTGACCGGTACATGAATCTTCTACGAGTTAGTGCCAAGGATGCCTCCAAAGTTATGGACGATGTTGGACCGGAGAGGTGCGATAACGCCACTTTTTGGCGTTATTTTCAGTTCTCAAACCAATGAGATTGGTTTGCATTCAAGTAAAAAGGCGTGTATTTTACGGTTTATCTAGTGATTTATACAGGTTATCTAAAAGGCGGTAATCCTCGAGAAAAGAAGCTAAAAAGATCCCAAAACGAGTCCAAACGAAGCCTAACGGAAGCCCAAAAGTCAAGCCCAAGACCCGCAACCGAACCAGGACCCGATCCGCGAACCAGAAATCGACCCACGCAGCAAAAAGTATACGCGCGACTTGCCACGCGACTTGCAAGTCGCGTGGTAGGTCGCGTAACCCACTGTTTGTCGATTTTAAGCTGTTAATTTCGGGATTTAGGTCATTCATTCGATACGCAACTTTCACACGACGGCCAGAGCAGTTCCAGGGGCGATTTTCAGAGCCAAGTGACACCTTTTGGAGCGACGAGAGAGAATCAATCGAGAGCTCGTTCACGACGCGAAGTAGATTCCACCACGGAAGAAGGGAGTTCATCACTACATCTTTCACATTCACCACGATCACAGTTATTATGTTTACATACGTTTTCGTTTCCCTTTCCCTTATGTTTGAATCCCCCAACATCATGAACTAATCTTTAGATGTTGGGGGTTGGATTGAATTAGGATTGAACATATAGATGGATGACGAGTGACGTTTATCAGTTTTTCCGATTTAATGAATGCATGTGATTTTGCTCTTAATGCTATTGTGAATCTGGCCAATTTACGATTGATTTGTTGTTGCTAATTAAGTTCGAGAGAGTTAATTACCGAATAGAACTAGGGATCACACGCCTAAGGTAAGAAAGGATTGAGATATACCGAGTAAACCTTAGTCTAATTATAATCTTGTGCTTAATGTGTTTTGAACTACATAGGTTGAGATCGAGAGATTTAACTTGTGTTTTCAAGATAAAACTCATGGTAGCTTGAGAAAGAACCGTGCTTTACAAATATAACCGTTGTAACTCGAGAGAGAACAATGGTGAGATCAAGATTGGGTATTCATTAACGGAAATAACTGGTATTTGTTTTAAGTCTGATGTTCATATGTGAAAACCTAAGGATTTCCAACCCTCAACTGTTTTCTCTATCTGAATTCCAAAGCTGTTCATTGTCTGTCTTGTGTTTGATTTATTTTCTGCAATTAGTAGTTTAATACCAACCTCTCAATTTTCGATAGTTCAGTTAATAGCAATTATAGTAATTGTGATATTTAGTTCCTAGTTCCCCGTGATTCGATACTCGTACTTCTCTAAGTACTATTACTTGACTTCGACCCGTACACTTGCGGTGAGATTTAGGGGGGTGTATACCCGCCCTATCAAGGTGGTACGCGGCCCATTTTTCTGCACAACAGTATGACATTCTGACCTCCAATAGTGCAGAGTCGGGGAATGCACTCTCCCGTTTTACGCATAGATGTCCGATTGTTACTCTTATGGACTACTTTCGGAGCTTTCAACAAGAGTGGTACCAACTTCGACGTCGAAAAGGAGCTGAGCTGCAAAATAGACTCACACTAGGGGCGGAGGAGATAGTTCTCTTCAGGGCGCGTCACACGTCGACATGGAGGGTAAGTAAAATCGAGTATGGGAGGTACGAGGTTCGGGATAACCAGCTTCACGCGACTGTCCATATGACCGAACATGTTTGTTCATGTTTCCAATGTCAAAAATCTGGGTTACCGTGCGGCCATGCCATCGATGCGGCAAGATATATGGGTCGTAGAGATTGCAGCGACTTGGCTGTAAGTTTCTTCACGTCCGAAACTTACCGGAGAACATACGCAGAGGTAATAAATCCAGCTGGACCCCCTGAAGCATGGGTGTATCCACCCGACCCCCTTCCGCCATGCTATCCACCGTTAAACACTAAGAACAGAGCCGGGAGACCGAGAAAGAACGACCGACGTCCATCACGTGGTGAAGGTTCGATACAGCGAAAATGTACTCGATGCCAATGCGTAGGACATACTCGTGGAGAGTGTCCAAATCCCGCCCCTTCAACCGTGCCAAGGAGTAGACGTTCAGTCAGCCAACTAAGTAACACGCAGGGCCCATCGGAGCTTGAGTCATATGATACCGTTGATCTGAACATTGATTTCCCTTGATTGGGACGATAAATATTGTATGTTTAGTGCGCTTGTTTTGATATATAACATGATTTTATCTACTTTATCGGCTCGTTGTAATTTATCAAACATAACTAATGTACGTTGATCTGAACATTGATTTTCCTTGATTGAGACCAGTTATCTTTTGAAAGGTACTTGAAACAGAACATGGTCACATGGCATGGGATGATGATCATAATGGTAGTAGTCTAAATGGAGAGAATAGTAATGGTTATATAGAAATATATCATATGATAGCGTTGACAGGGACCTAAGTTGTGTTAGAGCAAAGACAGGGACCAAAAATAGCCAACATGCAGTAAAAGCATCCACATTTGCCTATAAATAACCCACACTAGATTAGTCGTAAAACACATATACAAGAACATGGCATCCCCAAACCTTCATGTTTGGTGCTTTAGGCGTTTATCTGAATCGCTTTCAGATACTGACAAAGAGTTATATGGTTAGTGTGCATGTTTCATTGAGTTTTGCTTGTTACTACCGTTGTTCTACGAACTAACTATATTAATTAATGTTCATCAACAGATGCATATCCACAGTTGTTCACCATGAAAGTCCACCATGGTGGGTACTTCACGGAACCACCCAGAAGACATTATTTCCGTGGTCTAGAAATTTATGTTGACATGTTAAATGTGGAGTATCTTTCTATGCAACTGCTTGAACAGATCATGAAAGAGTTGGACTATGAAGAACCAAAATATAATAGGTTGTATTTTAAGAGGCCGAATGCAGACTTCTCGACTGGACTGGTAGAATTGAGTACCGACGAAGATGTAGCCAACATACGCCAGTATGTTGGCGGCCATATTGTGATTGAAGTGTACATCGAGAAAGTGGACCTTAACACTTTGAGACTCGTTTCGCCAGAGCATGTAAGAAGTCGACCCGGATTGTCAAAAACCAAACCATCGTCTAGCCGTAGCCTCAAATTTGGATAATTTTGTACTGTATTTATTAGTATGTGTTTGTTATGAAATAATCTTGTATAACATCTATGAGTTGTATTTTTAATATGAACCACTTTTCAGACTACTTTTTTTAAGACAAATGGAAAGAGACCACTACCGGGCTTCGGCATTGCCATCACCCGGAAGGGACTCATTCATATCATTAAAGGAAACGTTACAATTGGTGTCATTACAAGAATTGAGAAAAGCGGGCATGCTATCGAAATAAGTTATATGATCAAGAGTACAAGCATGCCTAGCTAATAAATGAGCCGACCCATTAGCGAGACGATTGATCCAATGAACGGATATGTGGTCTTTGGAGTTGAGAATGTGTCTAATATTCTTAATAATGTCTCCAAACTCCGAGTTATCCTCATAGTTGTCATAGATGGCATCCACAACCACCTTTGCATCCGACTCGATAATAACATGATTGTCGTTGCGGCGAGAAATCCGTTGGAGGGCGTTGCAAATGGCAAGGGATTCACATTCTCTCGTGGGCGGGACGAACGGACAAGGTGCGGTGTAAGCCGAAATAACGGCCCCCGAGTTGTCTCGAAGGACGGCTCCAAAACCCGCTTTGTGACTCGAAGTAAAGATCGCGGCGTCCACATTACATTTAAGAAAACCCAAACGCGGCGGTTGCCAACAAGGAATGAGGGGTGGTCCGGGGGGATTTGGCGTGAGCCTAGAGGGGTTAGACGCGAGCCTCCAATTCATAAGCATAACGTTAGCGCGAGTAATTACCGAAGAAATATCGCGAGGACCATTGTTCCAAAGAACATCATTCCGACGAAACCAAATGCTCCATAAAATCATGAGAAAAAAATCACGGGATTGACCAATGTTGTCGCGGATAAACTTAAAGACCAACTCATGGAAGGAATTGGACGTTAGAAGTAAATCCTCAATTGTATTTCCGAAACCCGCCTCGTACCATATTTGACTATTCAATGGGCATCCGACTAAAGCGTGCCAAACATTTTCCACATCTCGAGAACACATGGGGCAAGAGGCCACGGTTCTAACTCCTTTAGATTGGAGGGCAAGACGAGTGGGTAAAACATTTCTGATAGCTCTCCAAGCGAAAAATTTGACTTTAATAGGGATGTTGGCATTCCAAAGAGCATTCCAATCTCCGTTCAAGAAAAGGTGAGATGACGGGGCTAAATGTTCTGTGATTGTGCGATAGCTAGATTTGATGGAATAAATTCCATCGCGCGACCAATGCCAAATAAGAGAGTCCTCCCGATTGTTGGAAGGAGGAGGAAGATTGGTAATTTTAATATAATCCTCGTGGGAAAATAAATAATTGATAAGCGAGAAATTGGGTCGACGAGGTCTTGCACGGATAAATGGGTCGACGAGGTCTTGCACGGATAAATGGGAGCGGCTATTATCCATTGGCGTATTAATAAAAAAATCGGAGTCGTCTTTGAGCCAATGATCTTTCCAAACGTTGATAGAATGACCATTACCAATTTTCCAACGGAGGCCCGATTTAAGGACAAGTTGCGAGTGCCAAATACTTCTCCAAATAAAACTTGGAGCGTTTCCCAAGTGGGCAGTCATGAAATTACCATGCGGGTAATATTTTGCTTTGAGGAGGCGACGAACAAGAGAAGACGGGTTTTCGATGAGCCTCCATCCTTGTTTACCGAGCATCGCAAGGTTGAAAGCGGTAAAATCACGGAAACCAAGGCCACCAAACTTTTTCGGAATGCAAAGCTTGTCCCAAGAGAACCAATTTATGGAGCGATTACCGACGGGTTTATGGCCCCACCAAAAGGAGTTAACCAATTTTTCAAGGCTTTGGATAACCGAGCTCGGGAGAAGAAAAACGTTCATATAATAGACCGGAACGGCTTGGGCGACGACTTTGATAAGCGTGGATTTTCCGGCGGAGGAGATGGGTTTTTTGCTCCAAGATTGAAGTTTCGACCAAAGCCTATCTCGGATATGCCGGAAAATAAATTTTTTGGATCGACCCACGAGCGATGGGAGACCCAAATAACGCCCCATATTAATTGGGTTATGAATCCCAAGAATATGGGAGAAAGCGTGCATAAGTTCGGGAGCCAAGTTACTACTTCCCATGATACCCGATTTCGAATAATTAATGGCTTGACCCGAAGCTTCCTCATAACTTGTGAGCATATCTTTTATGTGCCGGATTTCATCGATCGAGGCCCTGCAAAAAGGAAAGCATCGTCTGCGAAAAAAAGGTGAGAAATAGGCGGGGCGCCTTTGGCCGCTGTACATCCATGAATTCGGCCAACCGAATCCTCATGGTTCAAAAATGCCGAAAGGCCTTCCATACAAATAATGAAGAGGAAAGGTGATATGGGATCTCCTTGACGAATACCTCTTTTCGGAAAGATAGGCCCCACCATCTCATTGTTAACTTTAACGAAGTACTTGACGGATTCGACGGTCATCATTAACATGTTGACCCAACAGGGAGAAAAACCCAACGTCATTAACATGTGTCGCAAAAAGTCCCAATTTAAACGGTCATAAGCTTTACTAATATCAATTTTGAGAGCCACATCCCCCATCTTTTTCCGTTTATTGCGATGCATGGAATGGAGCATTTCAAAGGCGATAATGATATATCCGTGATCAAACGATTTTTGACGAATGCCGTTTGGTTTGCCGAAATAATAGAAGGAAGGAGCGGCTTCAAACGGTTAGCCAAGACTTTGGTGACCACTCTCATAATGACGTTATAAAGAGCGATGGGTCTAAAATCCTTAAGCGACGACAAATCATTAACTTTAGGTATGAGCGTGATGAACGTGTCGTTAATGCCCGAGGGTAGGGACCCATTATCGAGCCAAAGCTTTCCGGCATTAAAAATATCATCACCCAAAGTGTCCCATTTCTTTTGGAAGAATCGGGGATTAAAGCCATCCGGTCCCGGAGATTTATCCGGGTGCATTTGGAAAAGAGCCGTTTTGAATTCATCTTTTTCAAAGGGGGCCTCGAGTCGAGAGAGATCCCGACCCGTCAATCGATTTTTGACAAACTTGGTGATGCGTTCCGGGCATCCGGATCCGTCCGAAAAGGTACGATTGAAGTGGTCGATAACGAGACAATGAATTTCGGTAGGGTCCTCAATCCATATGTCGTTATCATTCTTCAACTTGAGGATTCGGTTTCTTTTGCGACGCCCATTCGCAAAAGCATGGAAGAATTTTGTGTTGCGGTCCCCATCTTTGAGCCAATGAGCTTTCGCTCGTTGTCGCCAATGAGCATCCTCCTTAACGAGGGTGTTAATAATTCGATGTCTTTCCTCTTCAAACGCCGCGGAGGCACAATGAGACGTTGATTTCCGGAAGAAATTCAAATTAGCATAAGCTTCCTTTAAATCTCTTTTGAAGGAAACATTGATGTTTCTTCCCCATTTGTCAAGAACGGTTGCGAGATTGGAAAGCTTAGCAAGAAAGTCGGAGTTTCCGGAGGAATTCCAAGCCTTAGAAAACGTCCTCTCGAAAGACTCCTCCTGCAACCATTTATCTTCAAATCGAAAAGATTTAAGGGAAGGGAAAGAGCTCCGAACCTGTGTGAGGAGAACAATCGGGGAATGGTCCGATATAGGGGCGATGAGATTGTTGACCCTATAATCGGGGAACATATTAACCCATAGTTGGTTCCCGACCGCACGGTTGAGACGTTCGGAAACCTCGTTTGGTTTACCTTTGTGTCGGCTCCAAGTGAAAGGATAGCCATGCATCCCGAGATCGATCAAATTACAATCCGCCAAAGTGTCTCGGAAACCACGAATACACCACTCCGGGTGATCATTACTACCCTTTTTTTTCATTTTGGGAGAGGAGATCGTTGAAGTCGCCCAAGACAACCCACGGGCGGGTGGGGGCGTCCGCTAAGGATCTTAAAAGATTCCAAGAATCTCTACGGCGGTTCCGTTTGGGAAATCCATAGAACCCGGTAACTCTCCAAGACCCGTTAGCGGGGTCCACAATATCCATATCAATATGATTTCGCGAATACGACAAAAGAGAAAGATGATAATTCTCATTCCAAAAGACACAAATGCCGCCACCGTGGCCATTACAATCAACCGCAAAGCAATAATTAAAACCCAAGCGAGATTTTAAACACGAGACTCTCGCTTGGGGAACAAGTGTTTCATAAAGAAAAACTACATCGGGCCGAGAACTACGAATGAGCTCTCTAAGAACCGGAACTGCCCGGGGGTTGGCTAGGCCCCGACAGTTCCAACTGATGATGATCATTTATCTAGGCGGGCTTGCGCCGCAAGTCCTGCCTCTGGTGTGATTTCTTCGAGCATATCCGTCTTCAATTTCTTCCCGTTGCACTTTCGAGCTTTGTCTTTGATGGAGATCCGTTTTCTTGAGGGGGGGGGGTGGAGGTAGTGTCCGAACTTTCGACATTGAAAGGGTAAGAGTTGGAAGAAGCTTGGGTTTTGGCTTCATAAAAAACGACAGGATGCAAAGGGGTGGTATTATTGGCGACAGATTGCATGGGAGAGGGATTACTGGTGACAGATTGCATGGGTGGGGAGTCTTTAGTGATAAGTTGCATGGGTTTATTACCGACAGTTTGCATGAGAAAGGGGTCATTAGCGACGGTTTGCATGGGATTAAATGTGACAGTTTGCATGGGATGACAAGGGAGGGTGTCGTTTGCATGGGTGATTAAAGTCGTGACTTTATGGGTTTGGGGAGGGGGATGGCTACTGTTAGTAGGGGTGAGCAATACCGGGTACCCGACCTATTTTCATGGAACCGGAACCGGAACCGGCGGTTCCTAGAAAGAAGGAACCGGAACCGCTCCCGTCGGTTCTCATAATTTTGGAACCGGTCCCGGAACCGCTGGGAACCGGTTCCGGTTCCGAGTACCCGCCTACCAATTGTTTTTTTAATTTTTAACATTTTAAATGTCCAACATCTTCTTCCATAAGCATTTTTGGTGTTCGTGTACGTTCGTTTAAAAAATATAGTCGTTTATGTTCGTTTATGTTTGTTTGTTAAAATGTTAAACGAACACAAACAAACGAACCTAAACGAACTTAAACAAACTTTAATCGAACACATTTATATTTAAAAAAACAAATGGTGCAACCACTCTAATAGGGTGCTCCATTAATATTTTTACAAAGCCTCAAGCCAAAGGGCTCAAGGGAAAGGGCTCAAGCCAAAGGCTAAACCCAAACAATGTAGTGAATCCATTAATATTTTTACAAAGCCTCAAGCCAAAGGGCTCAAGGAAAAGGGCTCAAGCCAAAGGCTAAACCCAAGCAATGTAGTGAACTAGTGATGCAATTGAAAGGGAAGAGATGAGGGTTATATATACTGAAAGATGAGGCATGATTTTCTCAAAATTTTCGATGTGGGACAAGGTCTTTCATCAAAAACTGAAAGATGGTGCTGCCAGCTCCCACATCGCTAAGAGTAAACAATTTTTTTAAGGCCTAACACTATATATACAATTTGTCAACCTTTTATGAATGTTCTTTAACAATTTTTTCTTAAACTAGTAATCTTTATTTAGATAATTTTAAAATTTTAATTATTAATCTAATTTAGATATTTTTTCACATAGATTAAATATGTAATAAATATTAAATATTAAATATTAAATATTAGATATTTTCTATTAAAATGTACCGGGTACCCAGCGGTTCCGGGTACCCGGTCCCGGAACCGGTTCCGGCGGGTACCCAGCGGGTAGCGGTTCTACAAAAATGAGAACCGGAACCGGACCCAGTCACATCGGTTCCGTTATTTTAGGAACTGGAACCGGAACCAGTCACATCGGTTCCGGTTCCGGAACCGACAGTTCCGGAGCGGTTCCGGTTCCAAAGGCGGGTACCCAGTTCCACTGCTCACCCCTAACTGTTAGTATGGGAAGTGGGAATATGGGTCACAGAGTCTTTATGGGAAACATGGATAGAAGTTGTATTTGATTTGATAGGATGAGACTTTGTGATGTTAGGGCATCCACAATGGTCTACCCTTTCAAATGACTTGAAACAATATAAAAAATAAAAAATTCAGTGGGACCCATCAATGACTTGAAGCAATTTTGGGTTGCCTCTCACAAACCCTTCTCCAACCACTTGGTCTGCACCAAGCGATTTGTACCAAGTCTTCCATTTAATTAATAAACAAATGGTGGACCCCACCAACCAATGACTTGATCAAGTCATTCATGGTCACCATTGGAGATGCTCTTAGGACAAGTAAAAGAGGGTTTAGGTGGTGGGTTGGTACAACTAGTTATCTTAGGTGTCATGATAGGAGACACATCAAAATGAGAGAGAGTAGGTGGGGTACGTGGGCGGTATGGAGCCGTTGGGGGGGTATGTTGGGGGGTGAAGTCGTGGGGTACAATAAGAGGGTCACATGGGGGGGGGGGGAGTGGTGAGTTGTTCAAAGTTTGGATGATTAATCTGAGAGGTGGTAAGGGAGGTGGGATAAAGGTGTAAAGGTGAGTCACATCTTGTCTCCTCCCTAGGAGGCATAGAAGGGATAAAGGTACAAGGTGTTTTGTTGTTAATATCTTTTGGTTCATAAAGAGGAGAGGTAGAGGAAGTCAACACTTTATTTTTTGCAAGTTCCATACAAGGCACCGTCAACTTAGCCATGCATGGGTTGAAAGGAGAAGTTTCCAAATGGTCCTTTTGGGAGGTAGGTTTAGGTAGATTACTAGGAGAGGAAAGGTTGCAATTTTTAGGATGGGTTTGACTCCCAAAATAAAAAGTAATTTTACTTTTGTCTTGGGAAGAGTTGGACTTTACCTTGACATGAAAATGAACCGGTGAACGGTTTTTGTTGTCGGAGGAATCGTCGACCTCAAGTTCTCTAGGAGACAAGCCAATAGTTTCTTTTTTAAAATCTTTCTTGAGGTCTTCCACTTCCCACTCCTTAGCAAAGAAGGGGGTAAAACAATCGCCCACATAATTACCGGAGAGCCACGGGCCATATAATTGCCTAAGTTTATGTTCCGGGTCTTCCGGGTCTCGGATCGCTACAGGTTTATTCCGGGTCTTCCGGGTCTTCCGGGTCCTTTTGGGAGGTAGGTTTAGGTAGATTACTAGGAGAGGAAAGGTTGCAATTTTTAGGATGGGTTTGACTCCCAAAATAAAAAGTAATTTTACTTTTGTCTTGGGAAGAGTTGGACTTTACCTTGACATGAAAATGAACCGGTGAACGGTTTTTGTTGTCGGAGGAATCGTCGACCTCAAGTTCTCTAGGAGACAAGCCAATAGTTTCTTTTTTAAAATCTTTCTTGAGGTCTTCCACTTCCCACTCCTTAGCAAAGAAGGGGGTAAAACAATCGCCCACATAATTACCGGAGAGCCACGGGCCATATAATTGCCTAAGTTTATGTTCCGGGTCTTCCGGGTCTCGGATCGCTACAGGTTTATTCCCACAGTCTTGATTATCGTGGCCCCAAATCCCACACTTGTAGCAAATCATCGGTAACCTTTCAAATTTGAATTGTAACCATTGTTTCCTACCTTCGAAGTCGATGAAGAGGCCCACACATGGGCGCTTGTTCACCGGCAAGTTAACTCTAGTGCTTGTACTAGCTCTAATCATGTCGAGGTTAGAACCTCGCCACTTAACTTCGGCATTAGGATCCGCCATCTTTATCCAAGAGTTTAAATTGTTTTTGGTAAACAACCTTAGCGGAATGTTGTTAATGGAAAGCATGAGCGGGATTGAATCAAGGGAGGCTTCTTTCCAGTTTCTTCCGAAAGTAGGCCACGGGATACCGATGATAAAACCTCCCGTAAAAATCCAAGGCATTCGATGGAGGACCCAAGCTTGGTGTGCGGGAGAGGTGAAGGTGAAACCAAAAAAGAAGCTAGAGGAGTCATTGCCCAAGAAACGGACCTGCCAGTTACCTTTAAATTTCCACATCCTATCGAGGATCGTCTTTAAGAACGAGGTGGTGCAACCTTTTTTAGCAAAAACACGAGCCACCATGGAAGTTTCGGCAAATCCTTCGAGTTTTAGTTCTTCTACCGCCTGGACAAGGAAAGAATTTGTGGCATCTTCGACTTCGTTGTTACGGTTGTGGTTCGAAACATTGAGGTTGGTGGTTAGGGCTGCTACCTTCTCTACAACATCGTAATTTACCGCCATGAGATCTGGACGGTTGCAAACGTCAAGGAGAGGTCGGGATCTCCGAGGAGCAGAGGTGAGCCGTAAAAAAACCTATTCGCCGAACCACAGAGGGACTGACTGTGGTAGAAGATTAAAAGGATGTTGGAGGAGGGAATAACGTGGATAAGTAGGAGAAGAAGAAAAGTCTTCTTAAGGAACTAAGTTCCAGCCACTGATGGGAATCTTGCCGGAGAAAGCCTTGTTACCGGAGCAGGAGAGAGAGACTAAATCTTTAAAAAAAAATTCCTTTTCATCTGAACACAAATTTCAGACTACTTAAACACTACTTTTCAGACAAATTAAAGACCTTTATTCATGAGCAAACTTCAACATGAAACATCAACATAAAAACTCCAGGAAGGAAACAACAACATACAAACAAGAAAGGAAAAGTACAAAACAACAACACATAAACAACAAAGTACTAAAGCAACACTCGTACCACCATCTACTGAAAAATTGCTTTAGTTTGATCAATCCAACTTTGCTTGTCGCTTACCTTCGCTTGAAGAATTGCGAAGTCTTGCAAAATGTGGTGAATTTCTTCTTTTTCTCGACGAATACGAGCCTCCCTATCTTTTATATCCCTTTCATCATTTTGATCTCCTTTTCTTCCACTTCGATCCTTATCAAGTGGACTTCCTTCCTGTCCATCATCTGTTTCCACTCTTCTGTCAGTTGGTCTATCTTCTTTTCCCTTTCTGCTATCATGATCTGGAGTTTAGGTGGCATTCTTTCAGGTGTAGACGATGGGTTAGATGACGATGCCATTTGTTTACTGAAGAAAGAAAGCAAGAAAGAAGGATGGAATGGTGTGAATTATGGATTGCATTTTACTGATATTTATGGATGAAATCTCAATCATGCCAGTGAATTTCAACCACAAATTGGTTTTCAAAGTACAATAATTGTGGAAAAAACAGTAAAAGCATGCAAAGATTCGTGCAAAAAGGACCAAAATTGCAATTTTTTGTTTGATCGCGGGATTGGTCGCGGGGAGGGACCAAAAGTGTCACCGCGGGGATAGTTGGGGGGTGCCGCAAGACGTATTTGCCAAAAAAGCGGGACACGTGTGCCCTATCCCGCGATCGCGGGACCCATCGCGGTATTTTTGGGTATTTTAGCAAACCTGAAAAAAATAGGTATTTTAGCAAGTCAAAGTCAAACTTTGGGTATTTTAATTAAAGGAAATTTAATTAAAATACTCAAAGTTTGACTTTGACTTACCAAAATACCCATTTCTCTCTCGTTTTTACCAAAATACCCATTTTTCCGCGAAGGGGGTCCGCGATCGCGGGCAGGGACCATTTTTGAAAATATGCATCCCGCGATCGCGAGGGAGTGTCCCGCGGTGGAATGATTTTGGTGATTTTTGATTGTTTTCAATTGCAATTTACACTTTCAACCCCTATACTTACTTGCTTACTTTATTTTATAATTTTTACTTTCATAATTTTAATTTTACATTTAACACATATAATCGTTTATTAACTAAAATACGTTTTAATTTTAACAAGTTACACCATTATAATCGTCTCTTCGATACGTTCGAAATGAGCCCAATATTGAATATTTTTGGATTTATTTATTTTATTATATATCATATATACTACATAAAAATATTTTTTATATTTAAAATTCATACCTTTATAGTTAATTATTTAATTTATGGTACATCTCTTATAGTTAAAATACGTTTTATTTATTTTATTATCGATGGTCCAAGTGTAAGTATTAAAAATTGGCGGAGGCTTTGTGATGGACATACATCGATCCTTTTGTGCATACTCTGTAACTGCAAATACTTCAGCTCCAAACACACATGAATCATCATTCGCCAAATACCCATTTTCACAATTCTTAAATGAGTCCAGTGATACCAACTTGTCAAACCCCCATTGCATATTCTTCTCGTGAAACATTGTCTTATTGCCATTCACGATATCTATAAACACATACAAATAATAATAATTTAAAACGATTTAATGAATTAGTTAATATATGATTATTATGTTAATGCGATAGGAGTGTAAAACAAAATTGAAAAAATAAGAGATGTACCATAAATTAAATAATTAACTATAAGGGTATGAATTTTAAATATAAAAAATATTTTTATGTAGTATATATGATATATAATAAAATAAATAAATCCAAAAATATTCAATATTGGGCTCATTTCGAACGTATCGAAGAGACGATTATAATGGTGTAACTTGTTAAAGATAAAACGTATTTTAGTTAATAAACGATTATATGTGTTAAATGTAAAATTAAAATTATGAAAGTAAAAGGTATAGAGTAAAGTAAGTAAATAAGTATAGGGGTTAAAAGTGTAAATTGCAATTGAAAACAATCAAAAATCACCAAAATCATTTCACCGCGGGACACTCCCCCGCGATCGCGGGATGCATATTTTCAAAAATGGTCCCTGCCCGCGATCGTGGACCCCCTTCGTGGAAAAAATAGGTATTTTGGTAAAAACAGGTATTTTAATAAGTTAAATTCAAACTTTGGGTATTTTAATTAAATTCCCTTCTTGAAATTCTATATTATTTTAGAGTAAACTACAATTTGGTCCCTATGGTTTGTCAAGAATAGCTCGCCTTCTCTATGTAATTTTGAAATTACAGGATGACTATTAGCCCCTATTTTAACGTCCAGTAAATTTGTAAGGTATTTTTGTCCTTTTATGATTATATTGTTTTTTATCCAATCAAAATCGTGTAAACCAAAATCATTAAATTGCTTTTGATTAGGTAAAACACAAAGAAAAATCGATAAAATAACAAAAATACTTTGTATAGCGAATTTTTTTTGTAGCTGTTAAGGAAAAAAGCCAAATCTGAATATTTTAATAAACCAAAATAATCATATTATAATTTCATAACTACAAAAACCAAAAATATTATTTTGGATAAAAATTACATAGACCAAATTTATAATTTACTCTATTTTTTATTTGTATGTTTGATCATATACTAATAATAATTGATTTTTTTTATTTCAAAGAAATAATAATAATAATTGATTTTTAATGAATTTCAATTGAAGAAGAATTTGGATGGCGCCCAGAAGGATAAACTGATAAAGTGGGTCGGTGAATGAGCGACGTAAGCTGCTGCCACGTGCCTACTTTTGCTTTAACATCTTCATCACACACACTAAATTATTCTTTGCGTCTCCTAAACCCTCATCCTTTCCACCAATTGAATCCATCATCAATCGCTATATAATCATACAAATAGAAAAATTCTCATATCAGATCGAATACTGTTAATCGGAAGCAGATCGAGATCTAGAGATTCATCATAAATGGCGGATTGGGGGCCGGTGGTGATAGCGGTGGTGCTGTTCGTGTTATTGTCGCCGGGATTGTTGTTGCAGATACCAGGGAGAAACAGAGTGGTGGAGTTCGGCAGTATGCAGACAAGTGGACTCTCGATACTTGTTCACACCGTCATCTATTTCGGCCTCGTTACGATATTCCTTATCGCCATCGGCGTTCATATCTACGCCGGTTAGTTATATGTAGGTTCAGGTTCAAGGGATAAACTCAAATAAACGGAAAACTAAAGAACGTTATGGTAGTCCTTCATCTTGACTGTATGCACTGTAATTTGTAACATGCACAAATGCATAAAAACAAAAAAACAACTGTATGCACTGTCCAGATGAAAGGCTGCTGAAGTGTTTTCTTAGTTTTCCATTTTTTTTTGAGTTTTTTCCTTGGACCTCCGAGGTCCGTCGCTAGCTGTGTACCTATAAATTACAAACACACAGTTTCCTGTTCGAATTCGTTGTTCATTTTGTTCTTTCGATTTCTGTTTTTTATTTTTTGTGCGAATTATGTTGAATTGTTGGTTTGATTGAAGAAAGATTGTGATGTGATGATTGTGGTTGTGAATGATTTTAGCATTCGGTATATCCGTGTAGATACCGACGACGCAGGTGTATTGTCTGCTTTATCATTTCATTCGCATGACGGATTGGATATATCTTTCTCGATGAGTATAAAATATGGGGAAGTTAATTAAAATGCCCCAATTTTGACGGTTGATTTACTAAAATGGCTAAAATCTCTCAAATTTCATGAAAAAATCCGTGAAAAGGTGTGTGATCACGTACTCCTTTTATGAATTGTATTTTTGTCCGTGAATGATTGAAATATTTTCAATGAAATGCCACAATTTTGAAATAAATGTGGTCCGTGAAATGCCCTCATTTATTGTCCACTTAAAAAAGTGTGGGTTGATTGGGTGGAAAATGAATTTTTTCCGTGAATTTATAACTCCTCTTCTCTCTCTATAAATAAAATCCGTGAATTGGAAATCTTTTTATCATTCACGGACCAAAATCAGAGTTCGTGACCATGGACGCGTTCACGGATTTTATGGGTATTTTGATTAAATTGGAAAGAGTTTGGGCATTTCAATAAGTCAAACATGAACTTGAGACATTTTAATTAATTTCCCTGGTTTTAAAACTCGATAAATAAAAAAATAAAAATGTATTTTTTTTAAGACAAAGAATGGTGCAAGGATTTGAACCATAATTAATGTTAATTTAATGGTTTTATAGTTTTTAACATTTTACCAGAAAAACCTCACAATGATAGTTTTTGTAAATCTCACTTTATGGATCTCACGTATGATATACATTGATAAAATAATATATGATTGATTTTTGATAAAAAAAAAAACCCTTCATTCTAAAATAAGCATCTATATCATGAAAAAAAATTCTCGCCTACAATTAAGAGTAAAATTATACTTTTATTTAATTAAAAAGTGTAACAATTACATATTCCTAAAATCATATCCTGTTTTTTATTTTAGAATGGAAAAAATAGTTATTATGAGAAGAATAAGAAGAGATCTAAACAAGTAGAGAACCCAAATTATAAAAATCAACTCACACTAATTGACCAAATTAATAGGAACATAATAAATAAAAGAGTAAACCTCACTTTTGGTCCCTGTGTTTTGCAAAAAATAACGAAAATCGTCCCTACAGTTCATTTATTCCAAATTTGCCCCTGTGGTATGCGTTTTTGCCCGGATTTGGTCCCTCTCACTAACGGAGGTTAACCCCCATCCAATAAATGAAGGGTAAATCCGTCTTTTTACATATTTCTTTATTTTAACATTATTTTTCTCTTTTTAATTTTGTCTTATATGAATTTATTTATTATACTTTAATATTATATACACATATAATATATATACATATATACACACTTACACCCTCATCTATCCCTCTCTCTCTCCTACTTCTTTTTCCCCACAACTATAACATGCAAAAAAAACACACACACAATATATATATATATATAAACACAACACACACACACACATATATATATATATATATATATATATATATATATATATATAAAACACACTTAATACACACACATATAATATATATACATATATACACACTCACACCCTCATCTATCCCTCTCTCTCTCCTACTTCTTCTTCCCCACAACTATAACCTGCAAAAAAAAACACACAATACACACACATATATATATATAAACACAGCACACACACACATATATATATATAAACACACACACAACACACATATATATATAAACACACACAATTTCTTGACTAACTGAATTCAATATCCAGCAACGTACCAACCAAATCATCACATCGTTTCCAATAACTCAACTCGATTGGATCAGTTGGTGGAGGAAGAGAGCCATCGACGAAACCGAACTTGCCTTTGGCATTCAATGCCTTCGAGATGCCATGTCTCCCTGCAGGATTGGAAAGTAAAAAATAACTATCGGACGGATGAATTAGATAAGGGTCAGTCTTATGAGATGGAAAAACATATGATTTGTGACTGGTATTGGTTCAGAAACCATAGGCAGGCTCACTGGAGATTGTCATGGATGAAGGAAAAAACAAGACTGTAGGAAGAGGTCTAGGATCGACTCAATCTGATATCATGTGAAAACTCAATAATTGATTTTCATTCAACTTAACTTGATTACAATAGTAGAAAAGATATATATATATATATATATATAGGAGATACAACAAACTTGACTAAAAATAAGCTAGCTAGAAAAATAAACAATACAATTTGAAATTTGAAGACTTATTTGAATTTGTGCGAGTCTTCTGCATCTTAAGTCTAACAGCTAGTTTGATGAAAACAAGGGTAAAATGAAATTTCTAAAACTCAATCGCCTTATCCATGAATCGTGAAAAGAATCACACACATAAAGGAATCTAGATTGTTTGACCAAAAACAATTCTTACTAATTAAACCAAACAATTATGAATGACTTGACAATTTCTAGTATAGTATATATTTCATGTTCTATATTTTTGCTTTACGAATATGGTTGGTTGCTGTGTTTATATATATATATATATATATATATATATATATATTGTGTGTGTGTGTGTTTTTTTTTGCAGGTTATAGTTGTGGGGAAGAAGAAGTAGGAGAGAGAGGGATAGATGAGGGTGTGAGTGTGTATATATGTATATATATTATATGTGTATATAATATTAAAGTATAATAAATAAATTCATATAAGACAAAATTAAAAAGAAAAAAATAATGTTAAAGTAAAGAAATATGTAAAAAGACGGATTTACCCTTCATTTATTGGATGGGGGTTAACCTCCGTTAGTAAGAGGGACCAAATCCGAACAAAAACGCATACCACAGGGGCAAATTTGAAATAAATGAACTGTAGGGACGATTTTCGTTATTTTTTGCAAAACACAGGGACCAAAAGTGAGGTTTACTCTAAATAAAATCTCATGCTAACCATTTTTAAAAAATTATTTAAATTTAAGAGAATTTCACACTTTTAACACTCCAGAAAAATAACTTTGAAAAATCTATTACATCAAAAGACTTGTTAAAAAATTTCATTTTTCCAATTTTAGAGTATTTAAAATCTCTTAAATTTCTTTGTTATACTTCCTCTATTTTAGATAAAGTTTTGAAGAATTTGTTGGAGCTAACAAAAAACTAAAAATCTCAAAAACCTCGGTTTTAAAATATTTGTTGAATCTCTAAACATATTTTCCAAAATAAAAAACTCAAAATCCCCACTTGACACAAGCTCCATTTTCTCCTTAGAGATGAAAGGATCTCGATACACCAAATTTCAAAAATAGTGTCAAATTTGATGTTAATACTAAATCTTCTCCAATGGATAACGCTATTTTCTAAAAGTAATGTAAAAAGTTGTGTAAATGAATAACGTTACACCAAATATAGTGTAATACTATTCATTACACCAAATTTAGTGTGAAAAATAGAGACCCCGTTAAAGATGTGAATAGTGTCATTTACACCAAATTTAGCGTTTAGTGTAAGATTTAGTGACTCCATTGGAAATGGCCTTACGGTACTAAAACCAAAAACAATAACCGACATTTTACCTATAGATTCCTTAATCAGTGCACCTGCTTTATACAATAGAAATCCAGCAAACACAAATAGAAAGGAAAAAAAAAGTGAACGAATTACACAATTTCACAGGTATCCAAAAAGAAAAACAATTTGGTCATCCATATTGTGAAGAAAATACTGTTTTCCAGGATACCTTCACTTTCTTTGAACAGACATAAATTAAACTTTCATCTGTTCTACTAAATTCTACATGAAAAGCTTAAACAGATATCCATTTATGCACAGTTTGCAGTAATATATTATCTTTATAAGTAACCTTTCCCACATCGAAACTTTAACAACAACACTGTTTTTCTTGCGGCAAGAAAGCATCACCTCGTTGAAACAATAACACACGTACTACTACTCCGTGTAATTCGATGGGTCTCTAGCTTCTGTTGTTCACAACAGTTTCCACGCTGCAACATACAAAAATTAACGTAAAGCATCAATCGGCAATTCCATAGCTTTTCAATGTAATATGGAAATATGTGTGTGGATTTATAAATAAATATACACATTACAACAAACGAGAACGGGTTATTTTCTTTAGCATTTCTAGCCATCTTTGAATTTTGATGCAAGAAGTGTCTGCATAATAATAACTAAATAACCATAGATATCTTTATATCCCTTGTTACCTTATATAGGCTTAGGCTCAATTTATGTTGCCAATTTACTAGTGGGTCTAGAGTCCAATTTATGATGGCTTTTAGGCTCAATTCCTTTTTGCCAAATTGTTAGTGGGTCCATAACTCCATATGCATGTTTATGTGGTGTAAGGGCATCTCCAATGGGTCACACTATATTTTACACCAAATTTCAAAAGTAGTGTAAATTTTAGTGTTAATAGTAAATCTTCTCCAATGGGTAACACTATTTTTTAAAGTGATGTAAAAAGTAATGCAAAAAGTAGTGTAAATGAATAGTGTTACACCAAATATAGTATAATACTATTAATTACACTAAATTTAGTGTGAAAAATAGAGACCCCGTTCGAGATGTGAATAGTGTCATTTACATCAAATTTAGTGTTTAGTGTAAGATTTAGTAACCCCATTGGAGATGTCTAAGAAGAGCCTAGATGTGATTTTGGACACTTAATGAAGACAAAGGAAAGGAAATGTGCCCCACACATCCCATGCATTCAGTTCCCCATCAAAATGCTTAACTGGCGTCAATTGGAATATACCATATCAACTACAAGACAAAATGTAAGGAGAATAAGGAATTACTAACTGCAAAAGCCAGAAGGAACCATTTATATAGTCCATGAAGAAAATGACATCTACTTTCTATCCATTAGTACAACTCAACTATGTACAACTCACCATATGTCCCACTACAACATTCCATCAACAAATAACTCAATAGAAAAAAGGGGTTCTTTTTGTTTTGGGTGGGGTGGGAGCCAGTGCTAATATTCTTTGCTGCAATATTATTCATCCTACAAATGATAACCAGTTGAAAGCAGTAGTGGACTGATGTTTAAGGCATGTAAACTAAATCAGAAAGTGGTTACTTTCGGATAAATAAATATTAAATAATATACGAAACAGAAGGAAAGGAAAAGGAGTACACAAATGCCCCCTATTGCAACTAACAAGATGAAGTAATCAATGTACTACATCGAAAATCTAATATTTGTTCTATCGTGATATATGGTTCTTGAGCTCAAGGGAACTACTTAACCAATAAATCATTCTAGTTCGAAAAGAAAATGGCACTTCCTAACTGTATCTCTACACAAAAGTCCACAATGAACTAATGAAAGAAAAGAAGGTGATCAAAACCAAACCATAGAATTCTACCACAAATTTACAACATGCTTCTAACTGTCATTAATGAAAGTAGAAGAGAAAAAAAAGCAAATGAACTAAAGGGCCCACCGTACCCCGAACGTGCAAGTGTTTATATTAGAAACGAATGCAATTTCTAGTCAGGAACTAACTTTGTCATTAACGCAAAACCAACATATCCATAACTTATAAATACTACAGTTCCTAATAAAAAAGCTATATAACGTGGTTGTCGGATCAAGAGTGGATCAAGAGAAGAGACAAAAAATTCACGTTAGATTGGGCAAAGTGGTTGTCGGATCCTATCGCGTGAGTGGATGGTTAGGTGTCTAGAGTGGCATCGAAAAGCTTGCTGAAGCTTGTTAGGTTGTAAAGGTGTATACCTACTGTTTGCTTCTTGCAAACAAAAAAAAAACAAAAAAAGGGTTCCATGCTTCTGTTTCCTGCTGGTGGAGCATGGCCACTGTTAGTTTTGTGATTTCAGTTTGGGGCGGCACCCCACTGTTTGTTTATGTAGGTTTTTTAATATAATATAAAATCATTTGCCTTGCAAAAAAAAAACTATATAACAAATTCAAATACACAATCTCAGTTGGCAGAATCAGGGATTAGTTAATTAGCACTCAAGACTGCTTCCATAATCACATCCCATAAGCTAAGAACTTCTATTAATTTCCAAGCAGGACACCAAAGTCTAAGATTAAGCTCTAATCCCAAAGAAGAAATTACACCTTAATACTAGCAATAAAAGGAGCGATATCGCTTTCTGAGTAACAAAGGAACCGAATCAGCAAATAATTTCACTCAATAAATTTATGATTCGAATAGATGTTAGTCATGAACCATACAGATGTAGGTCATATCCAATTTCAAGAATTCCATGAGCATGTTATAATCTATTCTATACATAACTTCATAGATGAAACACCGCACCTGATGTTGGTGTATCTACAACATGATTATAGTTCAATTTACTGATCATAAGCACATAAAAATTGGAGATGCTGAATGCAAAAAGCAATTTATGTCATACCAGGAACGCCTTTTTTAGGAGAAAGTGTATAGAAAAAAATGGCGCGACCGAGCATCGCTAAACTCGAAACAATTCCAACCACGTAAAACACCATAACCAAGCCAAGCACCCAAGGCATTAATAAGAACCCTATGAAGAACGTTATGGATCCACACAGCATCAAGGACAATGATATCCCCAATAGCAACGACGCGAATCCGGCCGGCGTTATCTGCGTTAACGGAGGCCGTTGCGGCTGCCGCGGGGAAGACGTGGACATGTCATCAGAGAATTGGATCGGCGTAGGAGGATACCGCAGTAGATTCAAAATCAAAGCCGATAACTCATAGAAAACCCTAGATTGTTGATCTTGCCGATGCTCCCTTCTCGTCATGTGGATTGGATCCAAAACCATAATATTCGTTATCCAATTCGAGGAACAAGAAACAAAAATTAATAAATACAGAGTTCGTGAACTTTGCCGAAATCGAGGCAATCGGATAAAATCTAACACAATTTTGTTGAATTTCTACTTTTTTTTACAAAATTTTGACATCCAAATCATTGAACTGGAGATTTGGCTGTTGCTTATCTGGTCCAATCAATGATCGAAATACAGAAGATACAAACATCAGAAGTATTTGGTTTAATTTTGACCAGAATTCATGTGAAATCCTTGATACAAATTTTCAGATATCTTCAAAAGGATATGTATTTATATAAAAATATTAAATGACGATGAACAAGAAAAGGAAGATAATAGAAAAGTGGGAAAATGCTGGGGCGCGCGTGGTGAATACGCGCAGGACGATGCGTGGGATTTGGGAGAGATGACGTGGAACCTTATCTGCCTTTGGGTTAGGATGACCAACCGTTTGGTATTGAAGCGTGGTATAAACAAAATACCAATACCAGAGTGATTCATTAAAATGCCCCAAGTTCATCAACCCTTTCATCCATTTGCCTTCTCTCTCTCCTAATTTATCAAAATACCCTAAAAATCCGTGGACATCCGTGGACCAGCAAAAAATCCATGACAATGAAAAAATTCCGTGGGCCACGGACCTAAAATCCGTGGGTCTTCACAAAACTTCTGAGGGCGAGATTTTTTGAACCAAATCCGTCGGCCACGGGTTAGCCCACGGATTTTCAGGGTATTTTGGAAAATTGGGAGGGAGATGGGGCAAATGGATGAAAGCAATGTGAACTTGGGGCATTTTGTTTAATTTCTCTAAACAAAAACGTTTGTAGCCTGAATGATTAAGACCATCTTCCATTGAAGTTTTTATTTTATTTTATCATATCATTCCTAATTTTTTTTTGAAGGGTGTCTTAAGCTATGTCTAGACTAATCCCTTGGCAAAATATGACTGTAAGATATCAGTCCTGACTAAACCTCAATAAACACAATTGTTATGTATGCCTGGATTAGAACCCTAGGTAAATGGGATATTCCACCACATCCCCCAAGATTTTAACCAGTACGCCACATCGCTTGTGGTTATATCAAAATAAAAGTTTATATAAAATTTTATGATTTATAGTTTTGGTACGAATCTCTTCTTTATATATTTTTTCAAATTCAATAATAATTATTATCTATAGATAAATAAACTTAAGAAAATAATAAATATGTCACTTCACATAGAAGTGTTATTCGGCAGGTTAAATTGATTTTCAATTTATTTGGTTCGAATTAATCGATTTAAGCTTTTTGTAAAATTAATCGATAAACAAATCAAATAAATTTTGCTTCACTTTTTATTTGTAAAAACTCTGTATTAAAGATGCTCTAAATCGACTACGATGGGTTAATAGGAGTAAAAATCTGTTGTACCAATATTGCATATCCCATTCCTGTCCACCAATGGGATTTTAACACATCATCACCATAAAAACTGATCATTTTTAAGTTACCAAATTAATTAACGGAGGTTTACCTCGTTAGACCTCTCTCCGTTTTGTTACAAAAATGTTAAATAAATAAAGAGTAAATTACTGTTTTGGTCACTGTGGTTTGTCAAAAAATACGAAATTGGTCCCTAAACTTCATTTATTACTGTTTTGGTCCCTGTGGTATGCACTTTGTTACGAATTTGGTCCCTCGAGCTGACGGACGTCTATTTCCTCCGTTAAGCTCGAGGGCATTTCTGTCTTTTTATATTTCTTTTTTTTAAATTAAATTTTAAAGGACCAAATCCGTAATTTACTCTATATATATATATATATATACCCACCACCACCACCATCATCAACCCATCACCACCACCACCACCACCATCAACTTCCATGAAAGGTTGGACAAAAAAAAAATTTGATCATGCACGAAAAATCGATAGATATCAAAACGTGAAATTTTCCGGCTAAACTCGTTTTTTCCGGCGAGCTCTTCCAACACACCGTACTTAATAAAATATTGATGGAAATCCATTATGGATATTGCTTCTCGATCAAAATATCAAAATAAATCAATTTGAGATGAAATTTATGTAGAAATTCGGTGAAGATGTTGATTTCCGACGAAGCCCGGTTTTCCGGCGAGTGCTCCGGCGATGCTGAAACATGCAGATTTCTCAACCAAAATCGAAACTGAAAATTTCTTTCTTTTCCAAATGCAAAAACAAGAAGGTTTGGAGTGGTTTTATGAATTAAAACACATTCAAATGTCAAAACTGTTGGGTCACTTAGATTTGAAGATGACCTCAGTCTCTCAATTACTTAGAATAATTCTTAGGTTCAAGCAGTTTAATTGTATAAAAATGTTCGGTGAAGTCGAAGATCAACTGAAGAAACAAAGTAGAAGTATATCTTCAAAGCGGATTGAAGATAGACTTCTCAACCAAAGATTAAGCTGCTACTTGAAGACTTCCTAAAGTCTTAGCCAGTTCACTTGAAGTTTTTGAAGACATGTTGGAAGATGAAATGTTCGGCAAGATCTTTGAAGAAGATAACATGTTAGGAAAAATCCTTGAAGACATGTTAGGGATATCTTCGGCAAGATCTTTGAAGAAGATAACATGTTAGGCAAAATCCTTGAAGACATGTTAGGGATATCTTCGGCAAGATCTTTGAAGAAGATAACATGTTAGGCAAAATCCTTGAAGACATGTTAGGCATATCTTTGGCAAGATCTTTGAAGAAGATAACATGTTAGGCAAAATCCTTGAAGACACGTTAGGCATATCTTCGGCAAAGAAATTTCAAACAGGTATATTCCACTTTATCTGCAGAATATATTCAGAATATCTTGCATTGATAGAGACATCATCCGAAGATTAGAAAAAGGTTCTTTGGATTTCTTATCTTTTTCAAGAAACTTCAGCTTCAACAAGCAGGTCAACGCTTCAGGACAAATGAGAGCAAAGACAAAAGTACATCCCAGTACTTTTCAGAAGACTGCTTCCATCCTGCCTTCCAAGCTCTCCTTGACAAGTGTCCATTGCATTTAATGCATGAGGCACTATAAAAGGAGATCATCTTCAACCTTGCAACTCAACCAGTTTATACAACTCTCAAGCTTTCAAGTGCTGGCATCTCTCTCTCTCAAGAAGATAATTGTTTTCTTAGTGTTTTACAATTGTTCTTATTCTCTGTGTGTCTGTGTGTAAGATTGTTTGAACTGATTTATTTGTTCTGTTCCGCAACAATCTTTAAGTTTTCTATGTGTAATTCTTATTTGAAGTTTTCAATAAAAGAATTAAATTAAGTGAAAAATTTTGTGTATTGTATTCAACCCCCCCTTCTACAATACTTGTTTACCATTGCTAATCCATAGTTGGGACCAACAAGTGGTATCAGAGCAGGTCAGTTTAATCTAATAAACTTGATCTGCAATGGCTTCATCTTCTTCCTTAAAAAATGTTTCTTCTCAAAACTCTATTGCTGGATCATACGATAATGGCTCCATAGCCAAACCACCAAAGTTTAACCCCAATAACTTCTCTTTGTGGAAAAGTCGTATGATGCTCTTCCTATAAGGAGTTGACAGCAGATATCCTACCATACTCCATGAAGGACCTCTTGTCCCTAGAGTTTGGGATCGTTTTAATGCCAAAAATAAACATGAGGATGGTGATGAGTCTTCTTCTGATGAGGAAGAACGAACACCTGCTACTGGGAGATACATTGTAAAGGACCCCAGTAAATACAATGATAAAGATAAACGTCTTGTAGCTCTTGATACTAAAGTCAGAGCCATCATTGCCCTCTCTTTGCTTGATAAGGTTTATCATTCTCTTGTAAACCTTTCTACTGCTAAGGAAATGTGGTCCACTTTGTGTGTTCTCTATGAAGGTGCGTCTGAAGTGAAAAAGAGCAGAAAAATTGCTCTTGTTAGAAAATATGAACTATTCTCTTATGAGAAAGGAGAATCTCTTTCAGGCTACTATAATCGCTTTAACAGTCTTCTTAATGATCTTAAACTGTTGGGTCGCATGTATGATAATGAGGAAGTCCTATGCAAGTTTATGGATTATCTTCCTGATTTTTGGGAAAACATTTGTACTTGTATAAAGACAACCAAGGATCTTGATCACATGCCTCTCACTGCTCTTTATGGAACTCTCTTCAACTATGAGCAGACTAAGCTGCAAAGGAAGTCTATCATCACAGATATAAAGGGCTCTTCCATAGCTCTCTTAAGTGACTCTTCCAAAAGAACTATGTGTACTCCAAGAATCACCTACCCATCTGACTCTGACCATGATAGTCAAGGAGATCCCAATGAGCATTCAGAACCATATCTTAGTGATGCTGATGATGAATGTGAGGAAACTTCTGTTGACAAATTATCAGATGGAATGGCCAGGATGGATGGGTATTCTAAATCCATATCTTACTTTTCTTCTGAAAAATCTAAGTTTAGTCGAAAACCCTCCTCTTCTCTCTCCAAACACTCCTCCTCAGACAAATCTAATGAGGAATGTTTTAACTGTGGTAAAAAGGGTCATTTTTCTTCTGAGTGTAGAAGTAAACGTTTTGAAAAACCCAGAACTTCTTCCTCGGGCCGATTTTCTTCAAAATCGGGAAGATCCAAATATGATTCTGACCGGGCTGAAAGATACAAAGAAAAATACAAGAGAGAAAAGGAAAGAAACGAAAGACTAGTCAGAAAGGGAAAGGGTCTGCCTGCTAAAACTCATGATCTGGCAGATGAACCCACATCTAAAAGCGAGAAGGACATTTCAAATTTGTGCTTCATGGCCCAGATAAATGACATGGATGATCCTGAAGGTCACCCCCTCTCAACTGCTCTAGTACCAGCTAAGTGCTTCTCATCTTCTTCACAGAATTGACAGGTAATCTACCAAAGATGTCTTTACTTCTAATCCTCACCCTTCTTGTTCCATTCAAACACTCTACCTCCATTTTCTTAAAAAACACCCTTCTTAACTATACACTCTAACCCTCTCACCTTTCTACCTTACCTCTCACCCTCATTTCCTAAGTAAGTCTTTCCTAAGTGTATCATTTTCTAAGTCTATCTTTTCTTCATATATCTTACATCTCCACAAGTCCATACTGAACATCAAAGCTCCTCTGATGATGACTCATCTTCAAGTCTACCACCTTCTGGAGATCCTATCATTAACAGACTGCCATCATCCCCTCCTACATCTTTCAGACTTTTCTCTCCTATTCTTCTCTTTTCCCATACCTTTTACCAACTTTCCTAACTTCCCATCATACCTCTCACCCTACCTCCCTCCTCCATCCCACTAAATATTCACACTCACCAAATATTCCCTTCTCTCCCTTCTATGTGAATCTTTTGTCTTTTATAAAACCCAAAGAAATTTGAAGAAGGCTTGGCCGATCCATGTTGGGTCACTGTAATAAAAGAAGAACTCTCTCAATTTGAAAGAGGTCTATGTGAAACAACCTCCTGGTCTTGAAGATCACTCTTGAAGATGACTTGAAGACCCACATCTGAAGATTACTCTTGAAGATTGAAGATGTTTGTTTTCCTCAAATATCTCGAAGATCATTGTCAAAATCTTCCAAAAAAAAGAGAGAGAAAAGAAATATAAAAAAAAGTCCAAAAAAAGTCAAAAAAAAGTAAAGTCAAAAGAAATAAAATAATATATATATAATAGTAAACTACATATTTCTTTCGGTTCAAAAAAAAAATTTCATCATTTTGATGATGATTCATCTTGGTGACATCATCCCTCAATCATCCATGTCTTCCTTTTTGTTTGTTGCCAAAAGACATACTCATATTTTTTTGGTTAATTTTTTTCCCTTTTGCACATTACCAATCAGATACTCTCATCCTTACCAATCAAAATCCCTTTTCTCTCTCCTCTTATTTGTGTCGGTAGCTACCCAAACATCCCCTTCGACAGCCGAATTTTTGCCCACCCCCCCCCCCCCTTCCCGCTACCCCCCTTGCCGTTACCCCCCCTTCCCGAACCCCCCCCCCCCCCCCCTCAATTTTTTTAGGTAGTTTTCTAGACTCCATTCTCTCTCCTACTTTTTCTATTCTCCATACATCTCATCCTACATCCTAAACCTTCTATCTCCTATCACACTCAACCTTCTCGACATCTTATTACCCAACATATTTTTTTCCTCTCATTTCTTCACATCTCTCATCTTCCATCTTTCTCTCATCCTGACTTTATGTATAGCTTAAAAAAAATTACGCATCAGCTGCCGATTTTTCTACCTCATGGCCGATATTTCATATTAGTGTTTTTCCTTCGTCGGCCGCTGAGGGGGAGAATTCATCTGAGGGGGAGCAACATCAACCCTCAGTACTCATATCCAGCGTCCAACTCAAAAAAAATTAGAAAATAGGCGGACCGGTCAAGGGGGAGCACATCAGTCCGAACCGGTCAAGGGGGAGCACATCAGTCCGGACGGATCTAACTGAACAAGAAGAGCTGAAGATGCCAACAAAAGAAAGAAGATGCAAGAGATGGCCAAAAGCATTCTGAGGCTGATTCACTCAAACTCAACCCTCCCTCAAAGAATCCTCAAGGCTTCTGATCAAAATGAAGAATCCTCAAGCAGATACAAGTCTCAACTTGCCCCTCCAAAGATGCAAGTAATTTTTGTTCTGTTCATATTGTCTATACTTCTTTTCTTTTTCTTTGATTTGTTTGTACAGCTATACTTTACCATTTCTTCTTACTTGTAAATATCAGATACAAAAAAAAATCCAAAAAGAACAAAAAGAATGGACTATGTGAAAAGAACCCAAAAGAGTAAACAAGGGTCAAAAATGAATTATTCAGTGTTTACTTCTCAGATTCTAAGTATGGATGTCATCCTCAAATAGGGGGAGATTGTTGGGTCACTTAGATTTGAAGATGACCTCAGTCTCTCAATTACTTAGAATAATTCTTAGGTTCAAGCAGTTTAATTGTATAAAAATGTTTGGTGAAGTCGAAGATCAACTGAAGAAACAAAGTAGAAGTATATCTTCAAAGCGGATTGAAGATAGACTTCTCAACCAAAGATTAAGCTGCTACTTGAAGACTTCCTAAAGTCTTAGCCAGTTCACTTGAAGTTTTTGAAGACATGTTGGAAGATGAAATGTTCGGCAAGATCTTTGAAGAAGATAACATGTTAGGAAAAATCCTTGAAGACATGTTAGGGATATCTTCGGCAAGATCTTTGAAGAAGATAACATGTTAGGCAAAATCCTTGAAGACATGTTAGGGATATCTTCGGCAAGATCTTTGAAGAAGATAACATGTTAGGCAAAATCCTTGAAGACATGTTAGGCATATCTTCGGCAAGATCTTTGAAGAAGATAACATATTAGGCAAAATCCTTGAAGACACGTTAGGCATATCTTCGGCAAAGAAATTTCAAACAGGTATATTCCACTTTATCTGCAGAATATATTCAGAATATCTTGCATTGATAGAGACATCATCTGAAGATCAAAAAAAGGTTCTTTGGATTTCTTATCTCTTTCAAGAAACTTCAGCTTCAACAAGCAGGTCAACGCTTCAGGACAAATGAGAGCAAAGACAAAAGTACATCCCATTACTTTTCAGAAGACTGCTTCCATCCTGCCTTCAAAGCTCTCCTTGACAAGTGTCCATTGCATTTAATGCATGAGGCACTATAAAAGGAGATCATCTTCAACCTTGCAACTCAACCAGTTTACACAACTCTCAAGCTTTCAAGTGCTGGCATCTTTCTCTCTCTCAAGAAGATAATTGTTTTCTTAGTGTTTTACAATTGTTCTTATTCTCTGTGTGTCTGTGTGTAAGATTGTTTGAACTGATTTATCTGTTCTGTTCCGCAACAATCTTTAAGTTTTCTATGTGTAATTCTTATTTGAAGTTTTCAATAAAAGAATTAAATTAAGTGAAAATTTTGTGTATTGTATTCAACCCCCCTTCTACAATACTTGTTTACCATTGCTAATCCATAGCTGGGACCAACAAAAACCCATTAAACTTTTCTTTCTGTGTGTATGTATATATATATATATATATTTCTTTCTGTGTGTATGTATATCAGTATATATATATATATATATATATATATATATATATATGTATATATATATATATATATATATATATATATATATTTCTTTCTGTGTTGTGGTGGTGGTGGTGTATTCTTCCACTGCAGAAAGAAAAGAGAGAATGAAAGAGAAGAAAGAAAGGAGAGAATGACACGTGTCATTTTTTAATTGGTCAGTTAAAAATAATAAAAACCATTAAAATTTAATTCAAAAAAAAGAAATATAAAAAGACAGAAATGCCCTTAATGATAACGGAGGAAAGAGACGTCCGTCACCCCTAAGGACCAACTTCGTAAAATTATGCATACCACAGGGACAAAACAGTAATAAATGAAGTTTACGGACCAATTCTGTATTTTTTTGACAAACCACAGGGACCAAAACAGTAATTTACTCATAAATAAAAAATATTTTTTAGAGTAAACTCTAATTTTGGTCCTTGTGGTATAGTGAAAAATCTGAAAATGGGACGTGAACTTTAGCAAGTCAAGAAATCATCCTTGAGGTTTTCATTTTACTCTGAAAATGGTCCTTGGTCACTAACACTGTTAATAATCTCTGTTAGAGCAAGGGGTATGTTTGTCTTTTTACATGTTTTTTTCTTCTAATTTTCTTTATAAATTAATATATAAGTATAATTCAATATTGGTCCCCACCATTTGAAGCCCCTGTGTCGGTCCTTCCCTTCCCTCGACCATGAAAGTAAAAGTCCCTACGCTGCTCCCTCCCTTCGTTTCCCCTCCGGTGACCTGCAACACCATCGTCATCCTACCCCTCGTTGTGACCAACCCTCCCCTCCCCTCACCGCTGTTGTGAAAGACACCCTCCGGCGCCCCTCATATTTCTCATCAATGTTGCCGATGAACTCGATATGTTTCATCTCCCCTTTTGAAAACTCCGACGAAATCGATCTCGCCTTTCCTCACTTGTTCCCTCTCCTGCAACACCCTCCTCCAATGAATCACACCCTTCATCTCCATTTCAAGCTTCGGCTGGCAGGAGGAAGCTGGTAGTAGTGGAGTGATGGAGTTCCCGCCGGCGGTTTCGAGGACTCTGGTGGTGGGTTTTTTGGTGTATGGTGTTCAGAAAGCTTCACTGCGAGAAAGAGTTAGGAGATGGTGTAGGAGTTAGGATACAAATAAGTTATGTGTGTTGCAGGTGGGTGTTGGGGAGAGAAAAGGGGGGGGGGGGAGGGGTCTCGCCGGGAATGGGAATTGCAGGATGATGGTGATTTAATTTGTAAGTTTATATATATCATATAAATATTCTATTAGAGGTAATTACAAAGTTGGCCCCTCTAATTTAAGGGTTGTTAAGAAATTTAAGAAAAGATGAAAAATTTAAAAGACAAATTAATAATGACAAATATACCCTTGATTTAACGGAAATTTTTGACGGAATTAATGATGGAGGACCATTTTCAGAGCAAAATGAAAACTACGAGGACGATTTCTAGACTTATCAAAGTTTAGGTCCCACTTTCAAAGAAATCAGTAAACCACAAGGACCAAAATTAGAGTTTACTCTATTTTTTATTTCTTTCTATCAATCTCTCGTTCTCTCTCTTAATTAATATCCATTTATTTTTTTCTTTTCTCATTTGTTAATCCGATTTTCTCATTTTATTGTGTACAAATTAATTTTATTTTATATTTATAATGATCTTTTAAATTATTTTCTTTTTATGGCATTTTTTATATATTTATTTATTTTAATCCTAGAGTCAATCTTCTATAATCGCATTTTAATAACCTTAAATTGATTATTCTTTTTATTTTTTAATATATATTTAACTAATGCTTCTAAAATTAATGTCTAAACAAATGTGGAAGAGTATAAGCTTAGAATGATTTGGCAACATATATATATATATATATATAATATAATATTAAAGGTTTCACAAGAGTTTAATGACACTGTACAAGGCGGTAATTTTATGTCATTATCAAGAGTTATGTTTATAAAAGAATGCATGATATATGTACGTGTTGGGTTACCAAAGATTTGAAGATGACCTACCGATTAACTCATTATGATTTTACTTAGAATATTTTTATGTGGTTCTTTGTAATAACTTAGTCAAGATATCAAATGTTCGGTGAAGTCGAAGATCAACCGAAATCAACCAGAAGAGTTTCTGTCATTGCGGAATGAAGATACAAATCTCACAAAAGAACTAAGTTATTCTCACCGATTTTCCATCTGAAAATCGGTGACCAATCTGGCCGATGTCTTCTTCAAATTCGGTCAAGTCTCACCGATTTTCCTCTCCAAATCGGTGAAGTCTTCTTTGTTGAAAGTTTGTAGAAGAAGATCGTTTATTATGGGACAAGATCTAATGTCATGAAAAAGAGATTATTTGTCTTTATTCCAATTTTAGATAATGTCTCAATCAAGCATGTTTATTCTTCCTAGTACTGAGAAAAAGTGTGATATAGACTCATCAACCTTTTTAGAGTCAACTCCTATATTTGAATCTCCGGATGACAAGTGTCCCAAGCATTTAATGCTTCCAACACTATATAAAGAAGGAAGACCTCTCCATGCAAGGTTGCACATTCTTGAAGAATTCTCAGTGTACAAGACTTTTCTCTCCTTAAAACTTTATAGCTTTTAATCTGTGTTTTTAGAAGTTGTTTTGTTTCCAGTTTTCTGTTTTCTTTGTGAAGATTGTTAGAGTAGATTTCATATGTTCTTTCCGCAACAATCTAAGTGTTCGATGTGTAATTCTTGATTTTATAAATCAATAAAGAATTAAATTAAGTGAAAACTTTGTGTATTGTATTCAACCCCCCCCCCCCCCCCCCTTCTACAATACATGTTCTTAATCTTATTAGCCATCTGAGACTAACATTACATATTTTCTTACAGATTAACATGACACCTGAAAATCCAACTAGAAGAACAAGTATGAACGGACTACTCTTACAAGTTGAGTCTGGATATGTAGGTTGTCAATTTTTCAAGAGTTTATAAAGATTGAGCTTAGGGGTTGTTTGTTTACCTCTTAATAGTTCCATTAAGAGGCAACATCTGAATCACTAAGAGGTAAATCCTGTTTGGCAAAAAAATGTTTGCCTCTTAATGGTTTTAAAACCCTCTGAATGATTTAACATCATGGACTTTCCTTAACCATTCAGCACCCTGATTTCATTCCAAACAATCACCAAACAACCATATTTCATTTTGCATTATATAATAAAAGCATCTTAATCATTCTGCACCAAACCATTCAGCAATTGCCAAACAGCCCCTTAGTGAAGTTAATGATTTTTCAAAACTAAAATAGGCTGACATGTATGAAATTTAATTATTATACCAAATATTGATTACATTTGTTATGGTAAATTGGTTGATATGTTTTGAATTTGATTATTATATTGAATATTGGTTATGTTTATAGTTCTAAATTTATGACATTTACCTTACAACTCAATTAATTATTATAAAATAATTTTTTTTATGTTTGAGAATAGATGAATAGAATTTCAATGGTAATATTTTAGACATTAATCTTAGAAGCATTAGATTAAATATACATTAAAAAAAGTTAATCCGATTTAAGGTTATTAAAATGCGATAATAGAAGATTGACTCTAGGATTAAAATAAATAAATATATAAAAATGTCATAAAAAGAAAATAATTTAAAAGATAATTTATAAATATAAAATATAAAATAAATTTGTACAATAAAATGAGAAAATCGGATTAATTAAGAGAGAGAACGAGAGATTGATAGAAAGAAATAAAAAATATATTTTATTTATTTAATATATTTTGTAACAAAATGGAGAGAGAGAGTCCAATGGGGGTAGCTTATAAATAATTAGTTTTTATGGTGATGATGTGTTAATATCCCATTGGTGGACAGGAATGGGATAAGCAATATTGGTACACCTGATTTTTACTCGGTTAATAGGGACATAAAGTTGTCTAAAAGATCGAAGGTGACGAGATATAAATGTTTGAAAACTACCTTGAATTTTAAAGGAGAAAGCTAATCGGGGAAATTGACCAAAATAGCCAAACCTAACTTCATTTTTGAGAAAATAGTCAAAGCCTTTCCCACCTTACGAAAATAGCCACGGGTCCGCACTCGAACCCGACCTGGTCCAGTGCGGATTGCACTCTCCTACTAAACGACAAAAAAATAAGATTTTTTTTTTATTAAAAACCATTTTCTCGGACCAGCACCGCAAGTGCGGACCCGAGCTGATTAAGCCACAAACAGACATCACTTAAGCTAGCTTATCAGCTGAACGATAAGTTTTGTGGTGGAGTGCGGTCCGCACTGGACCGGGTCGGGTCAGAGTGCGGATCCATGGCTATTTTGATAAAATGGGAGAGACTTTGGCTATTTTCTCAAAAATGAAGTTGGGTTTGGCTATTTTGGTCGATGTCCCAAGCTAATTGTACTCCTATTCATTAAATGCATCTCTACCTAGTAGTTCTTTTTTATAGACATTAAGAGGATCTAAGTTCTTATAAGAACCTCATTTTTGCACATTTTAGTGACATCTTATTTCTAACTCATCAAATTTAAAATTTATATAGAAGTCCACAATGGTAGTTCTTATAAGAACCTCATTTTTGTGCGTCCATTTATTTGTCAACATCAATAACTATTATATATTTATAAACAAGTATTAATTATTTAATTTAAATACCAATAGAAATGAATAATTTGTCATTTCACACAAACTTCATGGTAAGAACCACATTTTATTTAAGAACCTAAAGAAGTTTGAGTTCTTATAAGAACTTTCCACAATGATAGTTCTTACAAGCCACTACACTTTTTACTTGTAAGAACTTTGCATTGGAGATGTTCTGACATCAATATCCACACATTAAAAAGGTGCAAATAGCATGACCCATTTTCACATATATTTAAGGTTTAACAATTTTCTTTTCCTAATTTTTTCTTTTGTGAATTTAATTACTATTATTTTATGAAATATATAATATTCTTTCACTTTAAACGAATAGGTTTGACCATATATGTACATCGTTCCCATATAATGCATTTCTTTCTCCCATTTTGTTATTTCACAAAACTAATCGTAATTGTAGACTTAGATTTAACTTTCCCCTTTGAAGTTCTACCAACAAAACTATAGCAACTATTCAATTTAATTCTATAACAACTCACACCAGACTAGCTAAAACAAAACCACATACTTAAATTAAAACTGCCAAACATGGCCCACGGTCTCACAATATCAAAATTCATAACTTGTGTTCGCGGAATAAACCCTAATTACAACTGAGAAATGTATCTAATAAAGGAAAAAGGAAAGTCTTCTAGTTCCACTAAAAGCACACCCGTACTCACATCTTCTCCTTCCACTAGTCGAGCCCTCTCTAACCAGCTTACCTGAAAAGGGTTTCAGTTTTGAAATGCGAGGGTTAGACCACAAGGTCTAGTGAGATCCCTCAAACAACATTCACACCACAAGTAGTATTTAAAAAGAGTTTACGAAAATCATTAAGCAGTAATGATCTTGCAAGATAATATAAACAAACACATAACTATTATTCCTCGCCTGGTCACGCTCACACTTGTGACCTGATCTAGGGCACACACCCGCCCTGAGGAACAGACTAAATATGTTCAATCATTCCATATGGGACACACTCCCCATATTCATCATAACATCAACTTTATAGCATGTGTAGATAAATCAAATACAACCACACAGTCCAACGCATAAATGTATAAGTAAACAAAACAAGTACCATCAAGCTTTGGTTCAGAAAAACTCACCTGAAGTCCTGCTACGAGTTCTTACTTGCCACTGTTTATCCTCTACCCGCGCCTACAATTGCACCCAACACACAAGGCTAGATAAGTCTCTCGGCACTCTCGAATCTCACTGACAACAGAAAGTCCTGGACCCAAAATACTCGGGTTCCGGATTCCGGTACTCATCCGGTTCCATCCGGATTCCGGAACGTTTTCGGATCCATCCAGATTCTGATACGTTTCCGGATCCCGGTACGAAAACTAGTCCAGACTCCCTTCCGGTTCTGGATACCTTCCGGATTCCCACGCATTCCGGAATTGGAGAGTCCCGGACTCTGGGGTTTTTCTTATCGAACGTTTTACACTCAAAACTCAACGATAATTCATAATAAGATGTCACACTCGAAACCACAAGGCTTGTGGCGTACTGGTTAAGGCTTGTGGGGGATGTGGCTAGTAACCCATCTACCCCAATTTCGAATCCAGGCGCTTCCAACTTGTGGCCACTAGGGATAAACTCAAGACTGCACGCTTTAGCAGCTGGGGCAATTGCCTCTCCTTGTCGGGATTAGTCGGGGCAATGTCCTCGGATACCCTTAAAAAAAAGATGCCGCACTCGATGCTAAGCCAATATAATCAAGGCAATGTCATTTCTAGCCAAAATAACAAGTTATTCCATCCGATTCTACACTATATCAATATGCAGAAACACACACAGACTCCATTTCTTTTCTTTCCAAAGATAAACAAAAGCTTCAAACTCTACCACTCCAAACTTCTGATTAGATTACTAAATAGTAAGAGATGAAGATTACCTTGCAAGTGATGATGAATCCACACACAACTTGGAGAAATCAATTGTTTTTCCTCTTTGATGAATCTTGCACCCACTAATCGCCCCTTCTAGCTGCACACACTGATTTTGGTAAAATTTAGGGTTATTAGGGTTTTTACTCTTATTTATACCATTTGCCAAAGAACACCAAACTCTTCCTCTTTCACACTTTACACCCCAAACTTATTATTTATTCATCAAAGGACCCGGTTATTACAAATTCTCTCTCTTTCCCTTTATTTTTCTCTTCAATTTGCTTAAATGTTAAAGATTATACCTATAAGTAGCCCATAAGGCCATAAATAAGAAATTAGGAATCACAAGGGTTTTGACATAGTGGTTGAGGTCTTATAAAATATAGTGGAATATCTTATCTACTAGGCATACAAACAATTGTGTTCCCTGAGTTTATCATGACTTATTTATTGTAGTCAGAATTAGTCTAAATATAACCTGGTAAGAGTGAGCATAATCGGGTATCCGGCCGCATTTCATGTAACCGGAACCGACGGTTCCTGGAATGAGGGATCCATAATCGGAACCGCTTATATCGGTTCACTATATTTTGGATCTCGTCCGAAACAACTGGAAACCGGTTCTCGGTACCCGATGTCAATTTTTTTATTTTAACATTTCATACAATAAAAATGTAATTTTAAGACGATTGCAAACTATTATAATACCAACTTAAAGTAATAAATACAACAAATAATGAAAAACTAATCCGCTAAAAACTATTTATTACATACATAAATTAGAAAACTCTTGCGTCTTGACAGCAACAAAACGGAAAATAATTTTTAAATGTAATAAATATTTAACTTATTTTTAAAATCTGGTAAGTATATAAATAATATTTATTTAATCTAATAAATATTTCATTAAAAAATAGCGGATACTCGTCGGTTCTGGGTACCCAGCGAGATCACCTACCCAACGGGTAACGATTCCAAAAACTGAGAACCGGAACCAAGTTGTAACAACCCAGTCTAAAATAAAGCATGCAATTCATGTAAATGAAACATCCCAAAAGCGGGTCCCAAATTTTCATTACATCTGTCTAAATAACTTAGGTTGACGGAATCAACCTATTACACAACTGAGAATAACTACCACTAAAAGTATGAGTGACACTGTCTCTAACTGCATTTGTACTCTATCCTGCTCTTGCTCGCTTACCGGGGCCTCCTATTATCTGCTTACCTGAAAATGTTTAGTTTGGAAAAAATGCGAGGGTTAGACCATGAGGTCTAGTGAGTTCCCTCCTGACAGTTCTCAAAATCATTTAAAAGCAATTCATCACTTTCAAATATCTTTGCATAAAACTTCCACATAACTTTTTATGAAACTATCATATAACTTTACATAAAACTTTCACGGATAAATCTGTTCCCGTAAATGGCACCCTGAAGTCTCTCGAAAGTGACAACGAGTCAGTCTCACGTTGCCTTACTGGATACTCCCTTCCATGGCATAAACGGAACCTCCCCCCGACGTGAGTACTGGCGGAACCTCCCCCCCGACTTAGCCAATTTTCGTCTACCACAATGTATGCATACATCTCATATAAAACTTTAAATAAACTTTCATGCAGTTAAAAGCATAGGAATAAAACATGGCATTTCTCATCATGTACATACTTTAGAAAACACGTTAAAAGTCACGCATTTTAGTTAGAAAAACTCATCTGATATGCTTACTTCCTTCCTACCTTGCTCTGTACTCCCCAAACGATCTACCTGAGTTAAAGGATAAACACATAAGCTGACTAACCAAACTGTCCGGATACCACTTACCGGACACTCTTACTTCCCAGACGTTTCTACATATCGGACACCACAACTGTCCGAACACCTCTGTTTCCCGGATAACACTACTTCCCGGATAACTCTACATTCCGGGTACTTCTACTTTTCGGACATTTAAACTTACCGGATACTTAAGCTTTCCGGACACTCTACCCGGTAACCTATAACATTCGAAGCTTTCCGGACAAACTTCCGGACACCTGCGTCGCAAGAAGCTTTCCAGACAAACCTCCGGACACCTACGTCGCAAGAAGCTTTCCGGGTAAAGCGCTGTTCGAGTTTAATGCTCGAAATCTTGCTAAACGCTCACTAAACAGAAGGATAAAGTGACGATTAACTACATACAGTTCTAATACCAACTCCCACAAGGTTTTACTGACAAAACACAATCCAAAGGTGCTTAAATCTCCCTTAATGGTCTTAAACAACTTTTGCAAGAAAACTCTCAAACTCGAAAATCACCAGATGAATCTTAAATGGAGTTATGGATTAAGGATTACCTGCTAGATTACTGCAAGAAACGAATTCCAATCCAGTTCCTCCTTCTGATTCCAAGACTTGATGATTCTTCTCTTCAAACGCACCAAAAAAACCCTCAAAACTCAAGTATCCTTTTCTCTCCAAAATCTCAGCCGACAAACACAATGAAATCAGGAAATGGGAAGGTTGTCTAGGGTTTTGTGCCCTTTTATACTCCCCTCTTATTTACCAATTGGCCCTTCAACTTCTACGTTTATTAACTTCTACCACAAGACTTGATACCCTTTCATTCGGTCACGGTTACTACAACACTCCCCCCTCAAAAGAATTTCGTCCCCGGAATTCCATTCTCGAAAAGGTGAGGGTATCAGGACATCAGATATGATTCTACTTCCCACGTTGTCTCTCGTCCCTTTTGATATCTTCACTAAACTTTTACTAGTCAAACTTCTATGTTCCTCGTTTAGCAAACCTTACCGCTCACGATTTCTATCAGTTCCTCTACGTAAGTCAACCTCTCATCTATACTGACGTCCCCTCAAAGGAACAGCCACAACAACCTCTGACAAACACTTCTTCAAGTCTGAGACATGAAATGTCGGATGAACACTCTTTAATTCTTCTGATCAGTCTAACTTGTATGTTGCTGCTCTAACTCGCTCCTTAATGACAAGGTCAACTTCTTATCGCCTGCATCTCTTGCAAGGTCGCCATCATCTCACTTCTCACATCGGCTCTCCACAAAAGAGACGTGCATCACACTACGAATTTCTTCTCAAATTCACAACGAGTACCTCAAGATCGCGCACTATCTATTCAACTTTCATGCTTCGACGAATCCGCAGACTTAGTCCACCTTACCTTTCTCTCAAACTTCAAGGCTCAAAGCCTTATGTTTTTCAATCCAACCACTCAGTTCTACTCGGTCGCCTCAGACCGTTCAGATGGGAAACATAACCGCACCCCATACTTTAAAACCGCCCTCGGCGAGACACCACTTGCTATATCGTGCCATCTTGCACTACTTACTTATACCCTCTTCGATCACTATACCAGCTTAAAACTACCTGATAAAACCAAGGCCAACCGCGCCCCCATTTGCTCGCCTCCGACCACACATCGGGACTCACGGTTTAAACACGTCTAAATAAGGTCTCTCATACATTTATACTTCCTTAAGAGAAAAAACTTGGCGGGAATTCCCGCCACAACAACGAGAATCTTCCACCAGGAAAACTCACTCACTGACAACTTGGCACAAGGCCAACCTTGTACATCCCGACAAGCTCACCCCCAGGAGTCCCCTCCTCGGTATACCTGAAATTTCTAGGTTACTTCTTCCACCCGACATTCGTCTATGCATATCATACTCCTTTCCCGAATCACATCGGCTACAACTCGACAACTAATTCGTACGTTCTCACCACTTCATCATTTCACACTTAACGTGTCTAATAGTAGGAAACCTCTATAATTCCTTATTGGAGTACTCACCTATCCGAATTGCACTTATCCTGAAGGCTCATAAATTTCTCGCTGCTTGCCACAAGCGTCCAGTCATATAACATAACTTCTGTTACTCCCACTCGACTAGGAGGGGTAACCACGATCACACCCTACTATTCTCAATAGCTTACACTGAACGATCAGTTCGTTTGAACGTTTCTCACAAAGTCACTAACTTAACTCATTCAGTTGTCTTATCCACTTCTTTCCTGCACGAAATCATACACAATTTCCTTCCTCAATACTCTTTCCAAAAGTTCGCACACTTATCAAGGACAATCTACACAACACTGCGCCTATCGGCATTACTGTCAAGTTTACTACTTCCGATTTACTTACTTATTCCAACATACTGTCTTCACCCCTTCACGTTAGCGTGGAGCACTGCCCACCAACATTACTCGCCCCTCTCTTCCGACAATTCTCAAGCTGCAAATGTTGTCTCATTACTATACATAACCAAACGGTTGCTCTAAAATTCTAACTTAAGGCTTTCGACTAAATCACCTCGAACTGACACCAGAGTTCGACGTCACTATACATTCTTTAAACTCCAACTTTTACTTTCTCAGACAATTCGTTCACACATAAGCAACAACTCACATTCTTTAAGGATTTCACATCCATTCCACCACATTTTGACTAATACATCCATCATCTTCTTTAAACTTCCAATGATCCCAAAATATGCTTACTTAGCGACTCTTACAACTAAAAACACTTGGTTTCTCCTTTGGGTAACTACCCACCACCACTCCGTGATGCTATCCTGAACATAATCATATCACCACGTCAACTTACACCCTACGTGCTCCAACAACCTGGTTAACACTCGAACACCTCATCTGAAACCCCCAAAAGGCTTCTATCTGGCGCTTCCTCTTTCTCTAACATCACATCACTACGACGCTAGGTGGCACATTTAACTTGGCAATTATTTCCACTACATAATTGTACATTCCTCACTCATAACATCACACTGCAGACCAAAACTCTCATGGCCATTCATACACAACTCAAACTTATCTTCAAAACCTCACGCATAAATAACCGAGTCTATCTCACTACATTGTCTCTCCCCAGCTCTAGTTGAACCACAACACTCGAGTTTCTGATTAATTCTAACATACTCGTTTCTTGCTAGCTCTTTGCAATACCAAACCATTCCTCACAGATCGACATAATCTATACCCTCACTTCGTTTGTGCTAAATACTTCATTCTTTACGAACCATCCATCTCGTAGGTAAAACGCTTATCTAAAACAACAGTCTTTCACTATCTTAACACCCCTACAAAGTGGTCCTTCAACTTTCAACCTTCTGATTCAAGTCTTCGGTCTCATACACCTTACACAACTGCCGACTTTAACGTCAATAGTTGACCTGTTGATACTTCCTTAACCTATTCTTCAACAAGGGTCCCTTACTGAACCTAATCCTTCCAACATATCATATTAAAATTCACATCCCGCCGTCCTCATTTCAAACTCACTCGTGAAACGTCAATATTACAAGATCACTTTAAAACTCTTATTCGGCATCGAGGATATTTCATTCCTACTTCACCACACTACTCATAACGAGTTGCTAATACCAACACCTTGATGACTTCTAGTCCTTCCCCTGAACACAACCGTCCCTCGGCAACTGTATTTCCAGTCACCGCACGAGGGTACAGACCCTCATACAACCGACATTAAAGTCCACTTCCGACTCTTTCACTGCTCACCTCTCCTCTAGAACGCAATTACCAAAGCTACAAACATTCTCCCCTGATTTGTCCAACACCTCTCCACTCTAGGAGTTCTTCCTTAGCTTAAAATGTAATACTCTACGACCTATTGAGTTCATAGCCTTCATGCCTGACAACGCGATAAATGAATCATTTCACACTTTTGATCATTTTAAAGAAACAACACTTGAAAACAACTTGGGTACACACGACCCCAACATTCTCATAACTCCAATGCCCTGCACAACGATCTTGAGGATCGTTTGCATGCAATCTTTCCGTAAAACTTAATCTTACTCAACCAAAAATATGTTGTTACGACAGAAATAAATATTGGATGAAAATCTTCCCATACGACAAAATTTTGAAAGAAATTTACCGACACGAAGTAAACTAGTCGGTCCTCACACTCATTTATATAACTTCGACATGTCAATACTCATTTTGGTTATAAAAGTTGTGCATTCAAACATTTTCTTGGCTTATCATGAAAAGAGTGGAATATTTTGCAAATCGTAAACCTCAAGACTTCATTGTACGATGTAAATGGATTGTATTTTTCTTTAAACATACGCTTGCACACGCCAACTCATATCCGATCAAATTTGATATTTACACGTTTATACTTTTCTTATGAAAAAATCTCATGTACACATATACGAACTCAATGCATGAAACTCTACTTGCAATTGAAGGTTACTCACTCAAACAAGGTTAATCGCTTTACTCACGCAACTTATCATTGAAACTCTACTTTCGACCAGTGGTCGCCCTCTCGGCCTTGCAACGATTTGCTATACATTTATTCAACGGTCCACTTACTCAACCATTTCATACTATTTCGTTTTGATCAACTATCTCACTTTCCACTTCTACATGGTTTCATTTCACTATAGGTGTCTTATTTCATTTATCCTGCTAATGGAAAGCTCGACCAATAACCCATGGCTCCATTGATACCTTCAAGGTTTTGACACTGACTTTCCTTACCATCCTGACTGATCTATCCCATAATTTCTAGAATCGGGACTCCCCCGAAACAGGAGTCTTACTTAAACTCAAGCATTCTTCCTCTCCGAATCCACGAAAAGCTACCTTTAGACGACTCGTAATACTCTATACAACATTTCTTCTCTACGATGTATACGTACATCACATCACTATGACTTCTCATGAAACTTCCCCAACAAGGGGTCTCAGTCTACCCCTCAGGAATCTTGCTGACATTCTAAAGTACTGGAACACGACATAAACACTAGCTTCTGACTACCACTTTGGAATAATAAGGCCGGTTAAGCACATACATGTACCTGTAAGTTCGCAATTACACTAGCCAGGTGGAATCTCAAACTTACCTTACATGACAGTCCTCAGTACCCTATTAGTCATATCTCTATAATAGTGTCCTCCTAACGCATTTCCTGTATCTACAATAGTGCCCTCCTAACGCATTTCCTGATTCTCAGTTGTGATTTTTACTCCCAAGTTTAAGTTTAGGCCCGTCCGGTCACCTAAATCCCTTAAACTATGGCTCTGATACCAATTGTAACAACCCAGTCTAAAATAAAGCATGTAATTCATGTAAATGAAACATCCCAAAAGCGGGTCCCAAAATTTCATTACATCTGTCTAAATAACTTAGGTTGACGGAATCAACCTATTACACAACTAAGAATAACTACCACTAAAAGTATGAGTGGCACTGTCTCTAACTGCATCTGTACTCTATCCTGCTCTTGCTCGCTTACCGGGGCCTCCTATTATCTGCTTACCTGAAAAGGTTTAGTTTGGAAAAAATGCGAGGGTTAGACCATGAGGTCTAGTGAGTTCCCTCCTGACAGTTCTCAAAATCATTTAAAAGCAGTTCATCACTTTCAAATATCTTTGCATAAAACTTCCACATAACTTTTTATGAAACTATCATATAACTTTACATAAAACTTTCACGGATAAATCCGCTCCCGTAAATGGCACCCTGAAGTCTCTCGAAAGTGACAACGAGTCAGTCTCACGCTGCCTTACTGGATACTCCCTTCCATGGCATAAACGGAACCTCCCCCCGACGTGAGTACTGGCGGAACCTCCCCCCGACTTAGCCAATTTACGTCTACCACAATGTATGCATACATCTCATATAAAACTTTAAATAAACTTTCATGCAGTTAAAAGCATAGGAATAAAACATGGCATTTCTCATCATGTACATACTTTAGAAAACACGTTAAAAGTCACGCATTTTAGTTAGAAAAACTCACCTGATATGCTTACTTCCTTCCTACCTTGCTCTGTACTCCCCAAACGATCTACCTGAGTTAGAGGATAAACACATAAGCTGACTAACCAAACTGTCCGGATACCACTTATCGGACACTCTTACTTCCCGGACGTTTCTACTTACCGGACACCACAACTGTCCGAACACCTCTGTTTCCCGGATAACACTACTTCCCGGATAACTCTACATTCCGGGTACTTCTACTTTCCGGACACTTAAACTTACCGGATACTTAAGCTTTCCGGACACTCTACCCGGTAACCTATAACATTCGAAGCTTTCCGGACAAACTTCCGGACACCTGCGTCGCAAGAAGCTTTCCGGACAAACCTTCGGACACCTGCGTCGCAAGAAGCTTTCCGGACAAACCTCCGGACACCTGCGTCGCAAGAAGCTTTCCGGGTAAAGCGCTGTTCGAGTTTAATGCTCGAAATCTTGCTAAACGCTCACTAAACAGAAGGATAAAGTGACGATTAACTACATATAGTTCTAATACCAACTCCCACAAGGTTTTACTGACAAAACACAATCCAAAGGTGCCTAAATCTCCCTTAATGGTCTTAAACAACTTTTGCAAGAAAACTCTCAAACTCGAAAATCACCAGATGAATCTTAAATGGAGTTATGGATTAAGGATTACCTGCTAGATTACTGCAAGAAACGAATTCCAATCCAGTTCCTCCTTCTGATTCCAAGACTTGATGATTCTTCTCTTCAAATGCACCAAAAAAACCCTCAAAACTCAAGTATCCTTTTCTCTCCAAAATCTCAGCCGACAAACACAATGAAATCAAGAAATGGGAAGGTTGTCTAGGGTTTTGTGCCCTTTTATACTCCCTCTCTTATTTACCATTTGGCCCTTCAACTTCTACTTTTATTAACTTCTACCACAAGACTTGATACCCTTTCATTCGGTCACGGTTACTACAACACTCCCCCCTCAAAAGAATTCCGTCCCCGGAATTCCATTCTCGAAAAGGTGAGGGTATCAGAACATCAGATCTGATTCTACTTCCCACGTTGTCTCTCGTCCCTTTTGATATCTCCACTAAACTTTTACTAGTCAAACTTCTATGTTCCTCGTTTAGCAAACCTTACCGCTCATGATTTTTATCAGTTCCTCTACGTAAGTCAACCTCTCATCTATACCGACGTCCCCTCAAAGGAACAGCCACAACGACCTCTGACAAACACTTCTTCAAGTCTGAGACATGAAATGTCGGATGAACACTCTTTAATTCTTCTGAATAAAGTTTTTCGATCCACCATTAGACAACCTTCCAAAAAGTTAAGGGTTCAAAACTTTTTTTAGAAAGGGTATCCTAGGCTTTTTTAAAATATATAATATTCTTTTCCTAAGGGTTCAAAAAACAATGTACTTCTATTCAAAAAACAATGTGCTATAAAGACATAATAATAATAATAATTAAATAAATAATTAATAGAGTAATTCATCAAAATGCCCTTTTTTTCACCACCCACTTCATCAAAATGCCCTATCTCTCTCGCAATTAACCAAATTACCCTGAAAATTCGTGGGCTTACCCGTGGCTCACGGATTACCCCTGAAAAATTTGTGGCTTGCACAGCAGCAATCCGTGGGGAGAACCAAGCAATTCGTGGGGAGGACCAAACAATTCGTGGGCAAGACAAGGATCAATTCGTGGGCAGCACAAAAAATTCGTGGATATGCACAATTCGTGGGCCACGGGTAAGCCCACGAATTTTCAGGGTATTTTGGTTAATTGCGAGAGAGATAGGGCAAATTGATGAAAGGGGTTGGGAAAAAGGGCATTTTGTATAATTTCTCTAATTAATATGTAGTGGTCTACACGTACGTTAGGTAAAACATATTATTATACTTCCTCCGTCCCAAAATAAGTGTCTACATTACTATTTTTGTTTGTCCCAAAATAAATGTCCACTTTCAAAATTATAATTTCACTTTCCCATTCTACCCTTAATTATGTGAGGGATAAATTTTCTCTCTCTATAACCAAGGGTAAAATTGTACTTTGGTTAATTAAAAAGTGTAATAATTGCACACTCCTAAAACTGTGTGCATTTTTCATTGTAGACATTTATTTTGGGACGGAGAGAGTAGGTGATTTTACGTTTGATATTCAATTTTTAATCAATCAAGGAGACAAAATAATGGCATACCTTATACCTCTTGTTAGGACGGAAAGCTATGGATTGTCAACTTTACCAACTTGTTGGCAGGTTGAATGGATAAATAAATTGCTTGCAAGTTTGATCATATTTTATGTGCTACTCCTAAGCTCCGTTTTATCTGCAGGAATTAAATGGATTTAAAAGATTTGGATTTAAAATTCATTTCAATATTTGTAGGATTGTCCGGATTTTAAATCTTAGGATTTCTTTAAAATTACTCAAACATAGAATTTTGAAATTTCACGTAAATGACTAGGATTCCAATAATTTCGTATGATTTGCATATAATAATGTTTAAAAAGATGTTAAAAACATTTGTTTTTTAATAATCAATTAAATAAAAGGTGTAATTTAATTATTTTTATGATTTTTTCTATTTTTAATAAATATTAGAATTCAAATTCACTTCAAATCCTACAAACCAAACACACAATGGGTTCCAAATCCTACAAACTAAAAATCTAAAAATCAAATTAATCACTACGAATAAATATCGATTAGATATAAAAAGCAAATAATGGGGTGTATTTAATTATCGAGGGTTCGAGGGGACTGATTCCCTATTTAAATTAAGTGCCACAAACACAAAACGTTACGCTACTTATTTCCTCAACATTAATTGATTATTGAAGCTGTTTAATAACCAACTCCATTAACTTATAGTCAAAATGTACATTTCCTCGGGGTGACAGGTTGCACATGCTACAGACTATAGCCTCAAATCAAGGGAAATTGACCAAAATAACCAAATCAGATAAGAAAAGTGAGAAAATAGCCATTCTCTCTCCCACTTTACGAAAATAGCCACGGGTCTGCACTCTGACCCGACCCGGTCCAGTGCGGACCGCAATGACCCACAAACGACAAAAAAACAGCCAAAACCAAGTGGTAGGACCCGACCTGCTCTGCATCCGCATCCGCATCCATGGGCTCCGCATCTGCACTTGCGAGTGCAGAGCAAACCCTAATTTTTTAAACAAAATCATTAAATCAGATTCAAGTATGAAGCAAACAAAATCAGAGTTAGAAATATGAAATTAGGATCATTTACCAATTACGAAGCAAACAAAATCAGATTCATCCAAAAATCAAAATTAGAAATCAAAAGTTTAGTTTTTACCTGAAATGGTTCAGATGGAGAAGGAGATTAGTAGAAGTGAAGAGCAGATTAAGCAGAACAGAGAGATGATTTCTATTTGGTGTTTGAAGATGAAGAAATCAGAAGATGAAATAAAAAGATGGAGATGAAGAAACAATCAGGTCCGCAATTGCGGTGCCACACCCCTCAAAAATCAGATTTCTTAAAAAGCCATTTTTTTGTCTTTTAGCTGGTGAGTGCGGTCCGCACTGGACCGGGTTGGGTCCGAGTGCGGACCCATGGCTATTTCGGTGATATGGGAGAGACTTTGGCTATTTTGTCAAAAAAGGGAGTTAGGTTTGGCTATTTGTGTCAATTTCCCCTCAAATCAAACTTAGACAGCTCAGCCATTGCCTACTACTATAGCCTCAAATCAAACTTGGACAGCTCAGCCATTGCCTACTACAACAAATGAGCAGCACATCGCCAAATCTCTTTACTGCTTAATTTCCTTTTTTTTAATCTTTTACTTTTACCATAAGAGCATCTTCAACACCTATGCTAAAAAAGAAAAAAATGATTTTTAACACATTTTTTATCCAACAGCTATGTTATACCGTATGCTAAAATAGAGAAGGGAAGATAGAGAAATAATACTTTATTCCTTCTCACCAATAGAAGATATTAAAGTTGTGTGTTTAGGAGAGAGAAACAATATTTAATTAAATTATTGAATATTTTAATAATTTAATTAATGATAAAATTTGCTAAAATAGAGTAGCTGTTGGAGTTGAAATCTAATTTTTTTAGAGATTTTAACTTTTCATACTTTATTTTAGAAAAACTAACATAATTGTTGAAGATGCTCTAAATCATCTTCTCATCCATTCTTTCGAATCCGATATCCGAAAGGAGTAAAAAGAAAACCGGTTTTTTTTCCGAAATAAAAGTAAAAAGAATTAAACAAAAAAAATATCATTTTTACAAGTGTGTGCTTAAAGTGCTTTTATTTTATCCAACAACTTATAACTGAGAGACAATCTTAGTTATTTTGCCTAAAAAATTCTAGTAATTTTTTCTTTAATTCCCTTCAAAATTTGAAAGGAGATTGTTATTTATATTCCTTTAATTTTTTTTATCCTCTTTAAAAATCTCGACAACACTGATTTTTTGTATTTTCCAACTCTTTACTTGCCTTTTTTTCTAACAAAAAAACTCGTGAGAAAGCTGATTTTTTTATATTTTCTACTTTTTTCTCGTGGTAATAAATTTAGATCAACCATTTTCTTTTACTGAGATGAAAAATTAAACCAAAGGGTCTTTGATCTAGTGGTATCCAAGCCTTTTTCCTCTTAGGAGGTCAGGGGTTCAAACCTCATCAAAGATGAGGAAGATGTGTGAGTTTATTTGTTGCATTTGCCGTATATAAATATTATATACTTAAAAAAAAGGATGAAAAATTAACAAAACAATAAATTGTGAATAATAAAACTTCAAAATAAAGACTGAGGCCTAAAAGTTGTTTCATGGGTGGATGCATCTTTTACTACTGCAAGTGCCATCTATGTAATAAAATAATAACAAAAAAAAACTTAGAGACGAGACACGGGGACCAAATACCCGATTTGAACTAGTACCAAAACCCAAAATTGAAACCGAATCGTATGCATGTAATTAGTTCGGTCATCCATTCCAGTATTCTACGATTTCATGATTTGATTCTTCGGTTCTCGGTTCCAAAAATCGAAGCTTGTACATACCGTCACGTAACCGAACCAAACAGGTACCAAACTTGTACTAACAGTTCGGTTTTCGGTCCTCGTTTTGAGTCCCACAGATATTCAGTACCATACAGTTCGGAACCGATTCTAGACCGATCTCATCCCTAAAAAAGCTTGATTATAAACAAGATTAAGAAAAAAGAAAGTGCGAATAAATTTACTTGTTCTCGATAAAGTTGATACCCATTCATCCATGCTTTCTTTAAGTAAAGAACTTTGGCATTAAAAAGGAAAAAGAAAAAAGAAAAACAAAATGAAAGTTTCTTCAGAGTGAAGATACCTAGTTAACATGATAGTCCTAGCAGCTCTAAAAAAAAGCCAACGTTCATCATCATAAATAACACCAACTGTACACACAGCTAGAGTGTAGAAATTTCAGCACACGATAAGCCTTTTTTCCGTTATAAACCTCAGTTTCAAGTGCTTAACACCACCACCGCAGAACCTTCTTTTTTAAGTGGTTAATTATGTTCAACCTTGGATCTTGATTTGCCAGGCAGCCAGCCAGCAAACCACTAGCCACTCAGTCAGTGGGAAATTGACTCAAATAGCCAAAGCCAAAAACCATTTTCACAAAATAGCCAAAAACCATTTTCACAAAATTGCCAAAAACTCGCTCGGTTTACCAAAATAGCCAAAGGGTCCGCACTCTGACCCAACCCGGTGAGTGCGGACCGCAATGGGATCACTATGAGACAAAAAAAGACACTGAAACGGGTTGGTCCGCACTCGATCCGACCCGACCCGGTGCGGACCGCACTTGGTTAACTGCTTCTGGGATACACGTGTCAACCTTTCATCCGACCGCTCCGCATCCGCAATTGCGAGTGAAGACCATTTGGCTATTTTTGTAAACCGGGAGAGTTTTTGGCTATTTTGTCAATACTCTTTGTCCCTTTGGCTATTTGAGTCAATTTCCCCTCGGTCAGTCCTTAAAGAGAGGAAGTGTCAAACGCTGGGGTGAATTTGTCTGGTTAGTTGCAAGGTCGTTGACGCCTCCACCCCCATCATCATTCTGCTTTGCTGCTGATATCACCTGCAACAACTCAAAACATTTTTAAACCAAACAAAATACCAAAGACCTTTTTACTTTGAGAAGTTTCATATTATTGGTTTTAAATCTTGTTAAGTCCATGAAATGCAAAGCATAATGCGTTCGAAATGAATCGAAAATTATCTGATTGTTTTGATATTTACAAAGATGGGTTCATATTTATATGATTTTTTGATCATTTTAGCTTGAAACTGGTGCAGGTTAATCTTTGAAATTAAATTTGATGTGATTTAACAAGTTTTACCTGCTGCTTCATTTCTTCTGTTTCCTCTGCTAACTTTCTTTCCTGCAAACATACAAGTCGTACAAATGTTAGAAGATTCATACAGGTAGCACAGGAGAGAAGAGACTTTTAACGACCTCGCAGTTAACCAGATGAATTAGCCTCGGTTACTAAATCACAAACGGTATAAGCTGAATGCCAATAAGCTCATTTCCAAGGTATGACCATTGTTAATATACCTGTATTATTCAAATGTGATTATGAATATTATACTTGTATTATTCTTATGTGATTATGAATATTATACTTGTATTATTCATATATGGCAAGAACCATATTTGTTTTAAGCAAGTGCTGTCAATGAAAGTATTTCCTGAGCCACTCAACTGTAGAACTTATACATATGGCATCAGACATCATCTTGATCACATTGGAGATAAAGAAAGGCTTATAACTTTATCCTCTCCAGACCCCACTTAACAACATGGGATTTACTGGGTAAGTTTAGCACAATTTGGTTTAAATATCATGATCACATTTTATTTGCCTACAAATCCTATTTTCACAAAAACCAACATCCTTTAAAAATGAGAACCATTTTTGTCGGTAGTACAAATTATCTCACAATTTTTTTAACATATCTCAAAGTAGTGTATAATAACCGATTCATCATGAAACAAGGCTAATAGTTTGTCAAGATTGGTGAGAAGATTGATTAAAGAAACTTGCTCCATACTGCTAGAAAAATCACATTCCCACATGGGAAATATGAAACTTAAATCCCGAGACCTTCTACTCCTTTAGCTAACAAAGACTTTGTCGGGTAATCTTGATGGGTCAAGTCGGGTTAAGTCCACGGGTACGGGTCATGGGTCGTGGATCATGGATCTTAGCTACGGGTCAGTAACATAGTCCATGTTTGACCATGTATTCAGGAAGTGGAGTTGATTGACCCACATATAAATCCATGTACTGGTTTCTTTTATGTGAAAGTGCAGCAAGCAGAAGTTTAGGAGTAGGAGTAGTGGAGTTTGTTTGAGTTATTCTTTCCTATTTTCTAGCTTAGTGGGTTAGTGGTTAGTACCCACATTAGTTGTTTCTAGTTGTTTATTTTTCATTATAAATAGGGTAGGTTAAGTTTGTTTTGTAAGTAATCAGTTTTCCATTTTAATATAATACACACAGTGAAAATCCCATATTGCTGTTTTGATTGGTGTGACCGATCAGTGAGTGGGTGAGGGAGGGACTGATTACCAACAGACTTCATATATTCACCGCCGAATGGTGCATGGCAAGCAGCGTTAGAAATGCAGTAGGTGCAGCTAGAATAAGCCTGTGTTTAACGGTTCGGATTGTGTTTCCTCTTCATAGAAACCTTTCCAAAACCAGGTGGTTTCAAAAAAAAATCCACACTACCCCCTTAGAGGTAAGACCCACGTATATCCTACTTCCAAGATGGATAGATCGGGTAACTTAGGTTCGGCTTTTCTAGTCGGGATAACTGTCATCAGCCCTTGAGAGCACGGTCTGAGACGAGTGCAGAAAGAAAAATGCCTCGCACATAGGGTAATAATTGACCTTTTGTGTGGTTTGATTAGTTCATTACCACATAGGGTTTATAGCGCCATGAGGAAGAAGTTTTAAGGTCTGGGTATTTATACAGAAGGACGTTGAATTTTTAATGACCGGGTATTAAATATTATGGTTTGACTTATGTCATCTATTTAATAACTCTTTTTTAAGTTAGGAGATGAGAAGATGAGAAAACTTGTTTAATTTTAGAGTTTGACTAGGTACTTAATAACTCTTTATGACCCGCAGGGCCTTAGTGAGCCTCATGAATACACCTAGCCTCGACTTTAAGAAGCCCAAGACCTTGAGCCTCAGAGCTAAGGCGCGCCTCAGGCGGGCTTTTAACAACTATGCATCAATGAACAACCAAAAAGATCGATAAGTGGTTAAATATCTTGGTTGAACCGTTTGTACAACGTTCTCCAATATATTGTCACCATTATATTGAAATACACCTTGGACAAAAAAAATACCTTCCAATACACCTTGTATACACCAATGTCAATTGTCTTAATTGCACAGTCAACATAGCTCTTAAATGTGATAGGACCTAAGAAAAACGATTCCCATATTTTACTCAGATGTTCCAAAAAAAGAGGGCGAAAAAAGGGAATTGCTGAAGAGGATGTGGCAACCTTATGAATTTCCGAAAACAAGACCCATGTTAAGAGCTCTTGGAGACGTAAGACTAGATAGGATGGAGGAGAAAAGGGTTAGAGAGGTTGACAGTAGGATGGAGGAGGAAGGGGTTTGAGAGGTTGACAATGGGATGGGAGGAGGGTTAGTGAGTCGAGTGTCCTACACGTTTGCCTCCCTACTTATATCTTTTCTATGTTTCATTGTAGCTACCTTTTTTATTTTTCTATTGATTTATATTTACTAGCCTTTTTCTTTTTCTATTGATTTATATTTACTAGCCTTTTGAGTTAGAAGACAGATCTCCGTACATCATCCCCACCTTGAACTCTACTTTTGAATGGAATATATTGGGATTGTTTGGTTCAGTGTTTTACATCATCGCTTTTGCAAAGAAAGCTTACAGTTAAAGCAGTCAAAGAATAACTTAAAACCCTCAAGTGGTCTGAAGTGTCCAGACTAACCATAAACTACAAATCAGCAATTAAAAAAGCTTTCATCTAAGGTAGATACAAACAATCAGAGCCATCGTAAAATTTGGTGTTCAAGGTGAAACAATCCCATTTAATGGATTTGACAACATATGAACTTGTAATGGGCCTCAGAGTTTCCATATCAAAAACAAGTTTAATATAGTACATACATACCTTTTCATGAAGGGTCGATATGTACTCCACCATCAATTGTGTCTGCACAAAACCAGAGTCATTGTCAAAATTCAGACCTAATACCAAAAGCATTTAATCACAAAAAGGAAATCTTTAATATAATTGCAGAAAACCAAAACAATAAGCCACAACCCTAGTCACTTAGGATGCCATATTAGACACCGAGTACAAATAAACTAACTTATCCATTGCATGTGCAGATCTCTTCGTAACTCCAATAATATCATGATTCATGATGAAGAGGATTTTTATCCTTCCCAAGATTAATAAACAAAGCTGAAGGCTATGAACGGACAACTATAGTATATGGCCACAGCTGGAGATGCCTCAATACCTTTCGTTTTGTAAGTTATATAAGTAATGATTAAGCCAATCACATCTTCTCTTACTCTCTTGCTGATTGTAGTTCTCATTCATCTGTCCTCCAATCTCCCACTTTGAAGAGCATCCAGTTAGGTTTTCTTTGTTTGTATAAACATTATGTATTTTTATTTAATGATGAAACTGAAAATTTCTAACATCAATTACAAATTTACAACTACTAAAATATTTTATGATTTCAATACTGTTATTTAGATATGTATTAATACATATTTTTATTTTTATTTAACTTATTTTCCTCCTCAGGGCGTAGAAGGGAACACCTTGAGGCCGAATCGATTTTCTAAAACCTTGCTCTTTAATATGTCTCTCTGACAAAAGTTAGCAATTCCACGAAAAAGGTGGAAAAGATCAAACGTCTATGGCGCAAGACTTGCAAAGAACACCCTGCTATGATGTTCTCTCACATTCGTTTGTGAATGGTAATTGTGCACAATTTTTTTCCAAGTTTTGTTTATTTAGATACACCCTGGAGTAGTTACATCCACAAAAAAAAAGTAGAACCTTAAGTTACTACGTATTTGGTATCTCCCTCGAAGCATAAAGAAGGTAACCCGAAAATCAATCTTCTTTAACTTCTTTGCTTAGGTTGGCCTCTAGCAAAGCCAACAATTGCCAACTAATAAATTGACTCCACAAAATAGTCTAGAAGCTGGAAATAGCTATCGTAGAGCTCATTGGGACATTGACTAGCCGCTTCCTATTTCCTGTAAGCTTGCCAGAGCTACATAGCTCTCCTGAAGCCCAGAAGAAACATTTGCATGCTCCTAATAGTTTGACTTCCATAAATAGAGCAAAGCTCCGAACAGATGCATATTACTTCCTTTCAAAGCAGCATGTACTTGTTCCATGTTATGCTGTTGATTGTTGATGACACAATGCCTTGCTACTTTCCTCTTTTAGTCCATGTCAAGCAAGCCCTCTTTCAGCCTCTTGTACCATTGCATGAGGCCTCTATGACAAGTGTTTTATAGTACCGAGAGCTGCTAGCTTGGATAGTCTTATTCTCATAATAAATAATCGAGATTAGTTCATGGCGAAGGATCGTGTGAGAAATCGAGAAGTGGATCTGAACAATTGATCACTTTTAATCAAATGCCCTCCCATGAATTGCGTCTTAGAAGGAATTGATCTGGTGCATCTCGGTGCATCTCATCCTAATGTGCGTCCATTTCTCATCCATCAGTTGATAACCACTTCTCACGTTAACCTCAACTTCTCACCGGAACCCAACCCTAGTTCCCATTTACTATTACTATGATCATGAAATCACGTCACTGTAAGTACTCGTTAGTCATTCTAGAGGCTCTTCCTATCACGAGTCCCACTGAATCACCCCCATAAAAAATTCTTGTGCTGATGGTTAGAAGCTTCAGTAATGAATGTTCTTTTGAAATGTTGGACCGACTCATGGCAACAAATAAGCAATTTTACACTATTAGCACAATTGAATAGAAAGCCTTGTTAGCCCAAAAATGGTCCTTTCTCTAATCGCAGAATACTCCCTGGGTAAAAAAAGGCTACAAGGTCAATGCACATAAAACACTCGGAGGCTGTTTTGCAGTTGCTGAATGGTTTGGTGCAGAATGATTAAGAGACTCTTATGATATAGAGCAAAATGAAATATAGCTGTTTGGTAATTGTTATGGATGAAATCCAGGCACTGAATGGTTAAGGGGGGCCCAAGATACAAAATCATTCAGAGGGGTTTAAAACCATTAAGAGACAGACATTTTTTGCCAAACAAGATTTACCTCTTAGTGATACAGAAGCTGCCTCTTAATGGAACTATTAAGAGGTAAACAAACAGCCCCTCAGTTCCATTATCATAAGATCCTGTCATCTTGATATTTAGAAATTTTGACTTTCCTGTCTTCTAGATATCTAAAAAAGTTTAAGGTTACGCTCATTCAAATCATGTTCCTCAGCTTAGTGGTCTGATCTTGTCTTCACACATCAAGTTAATAATATTACCGATCACCCGAGTGAAATGAAACTTGAAGCCATCTTTGGCTGATGGAACCATAAGGTTCCATCTATAAAATGATAAAAGAAATAGCAGCACAACACGAGAACTATCAAAATGCAACAAGAAGTACAAATAAAAGTACAATTAACGAATTGAAAACTGAACCAAAGAACAAACTAGAAGAGAGATTGGGTGAACAAAAAGGCAGACAATCACCTTCCTCGATCGTGTATGCATAAGAGCAGCACCAATTTCCTCCTCTAAATGTGTCATGTCGTTCACAGAAAAAGCACTCGGTTCTTCAACAAGCCTGTATGAGGTGTGACATTATCATCAACTCACTAGTCCTTAAAGGACTGATATCCATGCTCAAATATTTGAGTGCAATATCCTAATACGGTTGGGTTCCGGTGAGAAGTTGAGGTTAACGTGAGAAGCGTGAGAAGTGGTTATCAACCGTTGGATGAGAAATGGATGCACATTAGGATGAGATAAACCAAGATGCATCGCATCAATTCCCTTCTAAGCCGCAATTCATGGGAGGGCATTTGATTAAAAGTGATCAACGGTTCAGATCCACTTCTCACGCTTCTCACGTTAACCTCAACTTCTCACACAATCCTTCGCCTATCCTTAATATTTGAATTATTTGGTTGGCCAAATGTCAAATACACATAGATATTGTGCCTCGACAATTTTGTTTACCTTTCCACCGACTGTAGGAGCTCTTTACATGTCTGAAATCTACTGCACTCGTTGCGAAATCCCTGGGAGGGAAAATTTAGTGGAATCAGATGAGATCTTGATTACCATGTAATTGTTGGTGGTAAATATGCACATCAGTAGTACACCAACGGTTGACGAATTCTTCAAAAAGTATTTACTTACTGTATCTTTGCTATCCCCCTCTCGGGCAGTCCTCTCTTCCGCTTGAAGGCAGCTTTTTTGATACCTAGATAGAATAAGCCCCACGCTGAACCATAGCTAGTTAGAAAACATCTAAATTCAATAACTAGATTGCAACTTCTCCAGAAATATCAAAACATCCTTCTTTCAAACATAAATAGATGCAAGTGGCCCAACATTAGTTAAATAAAATTAGCCAAAACCAAAGCTTGGCCCATCAAGTGTAAAGGCCTAGAAGGAATAAGCCCCACTCTACCTACTTCTATCAGAAATCTGAAGAATACACATATAATTAGAGAACATAATATCAATGGTAATAATGCAAAAAATAGATGGTTAAAATTGTTATAGTAACAGCAATACTGCAATAATATCAAGAGTCTTGAAAATTAAATGCACACATCAGTGCATAGCACCTGACCGTATCATCTGTGTAGAACATGTTAGTGCAAGCACTAATATTATTGTAGTAATACAATTATCGCTCTTTCAAAAAATGGTTTTTTCAGCCATTATCTTGGGGTAAATTTTAATTTGGTCTTAAACTAATTATACTAAACTAACAATAATAATGACCGCATTTAGAACAAATTCAGAGTTACTGTATTTCAATAAATTTTGGTTCCTAGCTTGTGTTTTTGTCTGGTTGGTAACAACAAAAAAAAACGAATAAACAATGATGATGGTTAAATGATATATGGAAGGCGAAGGATCGTGTGAGAAGTTGAGCTTAACGTGGGATGCGTGAGAAGTGGATCTGAACCGTTGATCACTTTTAATCAAATGCCCTCCCATGAATTGCGGCTTAGAAGGGAATTGATCCGGTGCATCTCATCCTAATGTCCATCCATTTCTCATCCAACGGTTGATAACCACTTCTCACGTTAACTTCAACATCGGAACCCAACCCATATATGGAAACAGTTGATAATATATCAGTGAAGACAGATTTATTTAAGAATTCCCGGAATCAAATGCAAGTATAGGTTACATGTTGAAATTTGTGTACTTGGCATTCAGTAGTATTACAACTAGGTAGTGTTTGGCGCCTGAAGGTAAAAAGAATGATGAAATAACCAAAAAAATAATTGATAGTGTTCCTAATATGATTGGTATGATACTCCTAGCATGGGCTTAGACCAATGTGTTGGTCCAACACTACTCCCCTTCCAACTAACAACTTGCCAAAAAGGTGTAAGATCCAAATTTTATGTCCCAATAGATCACATCCAGTTTCTGGATCCCCATTTCTTCATTGTTGTCCTTAATAGGACCTCCAAGCAAAAGCACAGAGACGATTCCATTCACCTTCCTCAAACTAAACTCAATTAGCAACCATGTTCTGTACTAACATAAGTCCAAACTGAGCCATGTTCTCCCTCATATGAATCCTTTCAACCACAAACAAGTTTGTTTCAACCCAACAACAAGTGGTCACCCCCTCCTAGTCTTATGGCACCATCGACAACCGATTCCAAGATTGTAGCTCTTCGCAAGCCGGTTCTCATTCCACATGGTCTCTCGTTGACAGCCATTTGCAGTGCTCTCGTCGACAATCTTTTTTATCATCTCTTTCTTTGCCAAATATGACGCAACTAGTCAATCAATTAAGGACCCACTTCCTCCCGATTTAACAATTCTCACAAATAGTTCCATCCAAAATAGCAAGATTCATGTTCATCCCAACAAAACAATTCAATGTGTTTGTTTTCACTTTCTAAACTCCGCCCAAAGTTTTTTTCCGAATTTATCTACTTGTTTTGTGCATTAATCCCTGAACAAAGATTTGATGCCAATTCAATAATCCTGAAGAATTGAATGTAGTTTGGAAGCTAAGATTTAGATAAAAGGGTCCTACCGCCGCCTTATACTATTACTACCTAAATGTTCACTTAAGATCACAATTGTTCTTCAAAAGAATTGTCCATGCACCGACTAGTCAATGTTATGACGAATATGTACAAGGTAAATAAGCTTCCAACCAAGCTTTGATATCTCCCTCTATTATGGAGGATGCATTCCTGTCATGAGTTTGTTTCATTCCTTCACAGAATCCATAGGTATCCAATAGGTTTAGCACCAAAGTATACTTTCGTTGGTAGATTACTATGCCCTTCTTTGATCTTGCCACCACCATACCCAAAAATTATTTTAAACACCCAAATCATTGATTTCAAATTACGTAGCTAGAAGTATAATGTGTTGATTTCCAAAAAATCGTTAAAATTATGTCATCTAGGTAGATTACAAACATAGCAATTTTCCTACCTCATAGTTACCAAACAAAGTGTGACTTGCCTCAGATTGCACAATAATAGCGATTTATGCGGTTTGTACACCTTGTTATCAAGCCCGTCTAAGAATGCATTTTTATATAAAAATTGGAATAATCGCCAATCCTTAATAAACCAAGTAAAAGTAATGCTCAAATAGGTCAATTATGTAAAACCGAGTGAATCCTTTAGCCGTAAGTCTAGCCTTGAATCTAGGAATGCTCCCATTTGCCTTGTATTTCAAGGTAAAAAACCTTTTGCACCCAACGAAATTCTTTCCATTTGGGAAACAAGGTCAAGAACAATGTCCAATTATCATATAAAGTTAATATCTCAGCTTCTAATGCTTTCTTCGAGGCTAGTATGACAAGAGCCTCACAAATAGTCTACGGTACTTAAAACGCCATCCAAGTTGGTGACAAAAGCATAGTTGTTAAAAGCACGTTTGGGGACGCATAGGCTTTGAGACTCTTAAGGCTCAAGGTCTTGGGTTTTTTAAAGTTGAGGCTAGGTGTATTTACAAAGCTCACTAAAGCCCTACGCCTTGGCCGAGACGCCTTGTGAGCCTAGGCACGCCTTATAAAAAAGTTATTAAAAACCAAGTCAACCCCTAACATTAAACAAGTTTTCTCATCTCCTAACTTCTTAAGAAAAGAGCTACTAAATGGATGACATAAGTCAAACCATAATATTGAAATGGATGACATAAGTCAAACCATAATATTGAATACCCAATCATTAGAACTTCAAGCTTCCTTCTCTATAAATACTCGGACCTTAAAACTTCCCATGTTGCTGCATTAGAGGCTTGTACTTGATGCATATTTGAGTTGTGCAACTCTATGTGTGTATTAGTAAGATGTACCTCGCATCCCTGAGACCCACGCCTCGCGCCTAAACCCCGAGACCCCTTTGCGCCTAAGTGTGCATTGATACTTTCACAACTTTGGACAAAAGCTCTTCAGGTTAGAGGCAACTTTCCATACACCCACAAACTTCTTTCTATGAGTTATCAAATCACCAATAATGGGAGCTTGTGTAAAATCCATACCTTTGAGAATATCAAAGTCGATAGAGACCGTTTCGTGTGAGTTGTGATTAAGAGCGTTAAACTTGCTAAGTTGTTTTTTGCTCAAATTGTCTCCTACTATGGGCACAAAGATCAATAAGTGGGTTCTCAAGTTGCGGGTATGAAAGGATTTTGTATCGGTATAGTAGAAACTGATTTTGACTTGGTGCCATACAATATTATCCATGAATTCTCGATAAATGTTAAATCCATTAAGCTATATATTTTATGTGGGAGGACGGGAGGAATAAACTTAAAACCTCTTTTTATATAAAAAATAACAAAAAAGAAGCATTTTAAGGATTTGGGATCAAGTTTTGACTGACGACTAGAGTGAATATGAACAAAAGCAGTATATCAAAAAGCACGAGGTGGAAGACCAAAAAGCAATGTTTAGTAAATGAGAACTTGTTGATGTGTGTCGAAAAGCAAGACTTGGTTGGGCATGGGATTGATAAGATATGTAGTTGTCATAAATCCATTTTTGGAACATAATTGGCTAACTATGATGTTTGTGCGACTTCAAGGATGTGACAACTTTCCCGCTCAATGACATTGTTTTGTTGAGGTGTATACACAACATGCGTCCAAACTGTTTGTACTATTCACACCATGGCCAACTTTTGCTAGATTGGTTCATCATTTAAGAGTTGAAAGTTAAAAAGTAAGTTCCTTCATGCAAATCTTATATGGGAATTTCAACAAATACTTCCCACTCGATTGAAAAAAAATACTCACTATGACTTCATCAAGGTCTTTGCCAAACAGTATGGCAATAAAAAGATAAACTCACATGGATAATTCTGACTGATATCTAATTTCACTCATACGCTTATGTCGTCTTGTGTACCATCACTATCACCTTGTTTGAGAATTTCACCAATGAGATGTCTGATTTTCCTCAACCACAATTAGCGATTGAGACAACCTAATTTGATGACCATTGAGTTTGTGATTGGTTTTAAAATAAAATTAAGAGAAAATTTCAAAGTCATGGCAAAAGAAGGAAATTAAGAGAAAAAGTTAATCGTAGGGCCATAGAACTAGAGTTTGGCACTTTACCCAACCATGAAAAAAGTTGTATAGTCTTGAGACTGAGTGTAGTTTACAACCAAAGATTTAAAGAGACGTGTTTGATAATGTAGCCCCTATAAAATGCAACTAAATCTTATGAATCAAAAACTAATGACTATACAACTTATCACACTGCAACTTATCCTAATAAGGTTCCCATGTACTTATACCCTCTTTAACCTCGTTGATCCTTGTAGTTTGGTTACTCTAGCATCAGTTGTGTTATTTTGTTACAATGAGACATTACCTTTTTTCTTTCAAATGAATGTTAATACTTCATATAAATTTGATTTAAAAATTTAGCTAACAATCAAGCAACAACTCCAATGTTGTAATTTGTGGTTTCTTCTTGATATTTTATGGATGCTTTTAAGAGTGCAACAATTTCAAATTAGAATATTAACATATACCATGTTGCACAAATTTCCGTATGTACCCTAAATAATCATTTATAAACATATACTATATATTTGTTTCACATCTCACTTATGATAGCTAATGTGCTTCACTATATTGACAACCAAAAACATTATATCTTCTAAGGATGTTTAGCTACGGTAGTCCTCTTAGCATGGTCTAGCTTACAACCATACGTTTCTTAGAACACTAGCTATGCAATAATCACGATTATATTCTACCATCTTTTCGACCATAATGAGTCTCCTAGTTTTAGATTTTGTTAGACCTTAACAGTGTTACGAACAAATAATATGAAGGTACCTTGACGAAAACTTATATACTCTCAATAAGTTTTTTCATCATTCCAAACATGGGAAAGACAATTTCTAGTTTAATAGCTTCACAGTCATCTCATGTTCATTTAGTTTAATAGCTTCACAATCATCTCATGTTCATGAAGCAAGCTATGCCGACCTCCTTGGCATTTAAACAAACACGAGCTTTTCTAACCATTGTCGCCTTTGTCTATCTAAGGTTTGGTATGATGCCCTTGTATAAGTCCATCACCAAGCACAATAGTTGTTCTATAGAAGCAAACGATGCCTCAAATTGTTTTTTATAGAAGAGAATCCATCTTCTATCTTTGTGAACCACTCTACCATAATTGAAAAGGTCTCTCAAATTTCACATCACACGCACACTTTTGTGGTTGTCATTGGTATTGAAACGAGCTATAATACCAATGTAAGAAAACCCGTATAATTTAATAAACAACAATGACATTAAAATAAACCGCTAACTTTCAAAAAGTAAGCATATTTCAAAATATTTAAATCTAATTTTGAATAATCTCTCAACCAAACTAACATACCTACTAACGACAACCCCTATCCCTTATACAACTAACTAATAATAGTAATAATATAATTAACTATGTAGCACTAAAAGCAATACGTCGAGGCCCATGCATTGGCCTAATATGTGATTGGGACATCTCAAGTCAATAATCCATCTTTATTTTACTAGAAATATGTGACATCAAATAATAACCACTCAACTATTGTCTATTGATCTTTATTTTCCCACTTCCCTCTCTAGACTAACTTTATTCCAAGTAAACCATAAGCACCACCATCAAAGTAATCAATTGAGGCAATAGTTACACACAACACTCTTGGTTGTTGCTGAAAGAAGTTTGGTTTTATATTATGCACTACTTGTATATGTAATAAAAATGGCATGACGGTTCAATCACCTTAGACCGTAGATCTTTTAAGGTCATCAAGGATATTTTTAAAGTACTCATTTTTATGAACATGTATTGTAAAAAGATGATATCAATATTCATTTGCTTAACCATCAACTTGTTATGTTACCATAAAAAACAATATGATATCAAGGATTATGTTGCAATCATAATATGTAAAGCATTGCATCACCATTTTTCCTTGCTATAAGGTTTGTTGTGTCATCAAGAATGTTGATAGAAGATTAAGGTTCAGTAATAGATAGTGCTATCTAGATTGAAAAATAGCTAAAAGAAAAGGATATGTTAAGAACTTGATGTATCAAAACTTATTTTCTATTTGCTTAGGAGAAAAAGAAAAAGGAATGATGAAGGCTTCTACAAAAAAGGCCTATATCAAGTTCATGCTTTGGCATGAATAGATCACCATTACATGTAAAGATAAGTCGTACATTTAGAATAAAAACAAAGTTATTGCATTTTGGGGAACTTAATGATTAATGAACGAACAAAGTAATACACTAGCACATGAAAGGAGTGATTGAAATTTTATTCACTTTTTTCCTTTGATTTTTTAAGGACCAAACTAACAAATTAAACTAACATGAAGTTTCTCAATATAAGATGTTTTCTATTTGGATGGTCTTCAATAGTGTTTTAGGGGTGCATATGGACAACTGTGACTTCAAACTTTATTTGTAGTTCACTTCAATAAGTCTCCATCGACAGATGTTCCTAAGGTTCATGAAGTCTCTTTTCAAGTTAATGTTTGACTATTGTTCACTTGTATAATGACATAGTTTCTAATCCTTGATATGGTTAGAGCTTTGAAGAAAGACTTACAAGACATTTGAAAGAAACCCTCTCTTGAAGACTTCATTCGCCCATTGACAAACTATTATTACAGGGTTAAAAAAACAATGGAGATCTAAATATACAACTAAGTTGCCAATGAACATCATGTGTACCGACTATACAAACTCAAGAATCCATTTTCGATTTGAAAGCATTATATATGTTAGGAGAAGTCTCAATGGGATGCATTTGCAGAGAGAAACAGAGATGCGCTGCTACCAAAGGTGCACCCCGACAAAGCTACACTGCGTGAGGAATCATCCCAGTTTCTAATATGAAGTCTATTAGCGGTGCTATTTACTGTTCTTTCTAGACTTCTAGTTCCGACTTGGGAAGCTGATCTGGATCTCAAGAGAAGCGTGACAATCATTCAAAAGGAGAAGGATCGGACAAAAGAAGGTGGTGACGACGGCCCAAGTGGATAGTATTAATACAAGCAAAATGAGGAAATATGATTTAGAATGTTTTTGTTGCGACTTCCAATCTTACCCTTAATCAAGTACTATGTCAAAACAAAGTTGGTTCAAAAGAACCAAAATATTTGTTATGCTTGGTTCAAAAGAACCAAAATATTTGTTATGCTTGGTTCAAAAATATAACTCACCTAGAGACTTTATTTGTCCCAAACTAATAAAGCAATATTGTAAATAGAATGCTCTAGACATACAACCAAGTCACAAAAGAGCTTTGTGACTTTGTGAATAGATGTATACAACCAAATCAAGAAAGAGCTTTGTGACTTTGTGTATACAACCAAGTCAAGAAAGAGCTTAGTAAGTTAGTATATAGCATAATATATACAAGCTCAAAAACCAATTACAATAACTTATTAGTAATATAAAAATCAAAAAAGATGGAGAGGTATTACTTATAGTTTTGTTCGTTATTGCTTTTGATATGACGGTAACGAAGTACCTAATACTAAATTTTGTAGTGATTCAAGAGGTTGTATATGTTCACCTTAAAGTGCTTACATCTCTTTCTAAAAAAATTGTATGTTACGAGCATATTCTAAATAAATGTCTAAATAGAGCCTAATTGAATCATTAAACTACCATTCTTAGACGTAACCAAACAATTGTTGAGTGGTATGAAGAATTGCCACCAACATAAATCTTCCTAAACTAGGTTAAAATAGGAAAAACGGGCATTCGACTCCTAGATTGAACATGTTACACTACTCATGCGAAATGCAACTATAAAAGGTATTTGCCATCTTACTATACAACAAATCCTACAAAATCCCAAGAAGTGTAATTTCAGGTATTTGCATTACTATCCACGGTTCATGCTTAATGTGAGTAGTATCAAGAATGTTGCAGATAAGGTGTGTACAATTAAGAGATGGATCATGCCTGCAACAGACAAAGTTCAAATATATTAACCACGGTAAGAGTTTGTTTATGCACATTGAGTGTGTTATTAGCCTTCATATACCATAAACTAATTAACATAAAATAGCAATTGTTAAATGAAAATTGCAAGTACCAAACAACCGAGGTATTTATAAGAACAAACTTCAAATTATATTTTTAAATATAATTTGTAGAAGTTCTATCAAATACAACGATTACGTGTTCTCGTGACAATCTAGTAATACTTTTCAAACCGAAAAGATAAAAGTATTCTTTTTACACATACACACACAAAATATGTGCAACACATAAAGAAAGAACAACCATATGACTCATTAGCAATGTAAGTTTGCATTGAATTAAGAATAGGGTAAAAATTCTCTACCATTTTCAACTCTCATCTAACCAATTATAAATCTTTAATTTATATTCCCACACAAGAATTCATGTTAACTAGTATGAGAGATTAATTTATCAAGTATAAAAAGCATTAGAAGAGTTTGTTCAAAAGTATACTACACTATAAAATACTCTAGTACCAAAACAAGCCTCAAAACCAGTGTGACCCAAAATAGCAAGTACTATAATGAATATTCAAGAACATGTGTAACTATCGTCCCAAAGAGGAAATAACTCAAATAAGTATTATACCCTAAAGAATATTAAAATAAGTATCTCGATAGTTTGAATTGAAAATAGAGGAAATTTCAAAAGATGTTATAGATAAAATCGAGGCAGCATGGAGCTGTCAACAAGCTACACTAGGTTCACCAAAGACTCACGTAAATGGAAGCATTTGGCAGTCCAACAGTCACCAAGCCAAAATCGCTCATTTTACGACTCAAGTGACTGAAACCTAATACCGCCACGACTCAATAATCCTGACTCGCTACAGATTTGTTAACAAAAAACAAATTCTAAGACCCAACGGACATCTCGCTGCTATATATTATGCAGCTTCCACATGAAATCGCTAATTTATGCCCTAGAAATCTTCATTCGTACAGCAGATATATCATACAGAATAGATTACACGCAACCATGTAACTTATGGAACAAATACAAACCGGACTGACCTGTCCGTACGGCCGCTACAGTATTCGTAGAGCTTGCCACGGGAGGAGAAGACGACGACGGCGATATCGACGTCGCAGAGAACGGAAAGCTGGCGTGCCTTCTTATTCAGCCCTGATCTCCGCTTCGAAAACGTCACTTGCCTGCTACTCTTGTCTTCGATTCGCTTCATTTCCAGTTTCCTTCGCCCCATCCTCTCTCTCTCTCTCTCTCTCTCTCGGAACGGAATCTTCTAGACCTAACTTTTCAACTTCCGATGACTTCTTCAGATCGATACCCTATCTCTGTCATTATATGCCGCTTATATATATACTCGGTAGAAGGGGAGCTTTGACGATGAAACAAGCACGGCCTCTATTCTACGTGGTAATTTTGTCTTAAAACGAATGATCGTATGACTACTGATTATAGGTGGCCAAAAATCGGGTTCGGGCCGGGTCGGGGTACAAACCGGTTCTGCACAGTAACCGTGCGAACCGGGTCGGGTCGGGTCGGGTTTAAAACGAAATCTCCTGCCCCGTTTACTGGTATGTAGAACCGGTTTCGAGAAAACCGGGTCGGGCCAAGAACCGGTTCATAGTAGGGCCTGCGATTTTTTTGTTTTTTAACTGCTTTCTTTGTATAATAATTAATTACTAAACTTTAACAAAGAAAAATTGGATTGGAATCATTGGATAAGTAAAATACACTTTAAAAATACGTTTTATTTATAATATATATCACTAAAATACACTTTTACATTTTATAATTTATATATAATTATAGAAAACTGACGTTCACCCGAATGTGGCGAACCAAAGAGCTCAAACGTGATTACACGTTTGCATAATTGCCACGATCCCGGCACAATCCAATGTGCCGTTATGCATATATAAGAATCTGGCAATCCGCATGGTGCGCTCCATACATCACAAGTTAAAGAAACTTTGTTGGGTAAGTTTAAAAACATTTCTCGCATAATTTTTTGAACCTTATTCCAATATTTTAAAGCATCACGCTTAAGAGTTTGACGACTTACCGAACCATTGTTGCATGGTTGGAACCCATTTTTGATCATGTTTGTAATGTGAGGATTGTCGAAATGTCCGAACGGCAACGCCATTTGAATGACACATTTCATTTGCATTTCTCGGGCGAGATCATTATCATACGACCATACTTGACCGGAATTGTCAAGTATGGGTTGAGTTGGATCGGGACCCGATTTCAACCTCTTGCATCTTTCCTCGAAGTGGCGCTTTAACGTGTTATTTGATTCGGGTTTTAGGAAATCTCCACACCGTTTGCATTGCGCCTTTTTTGTATCGTCGGAAAATTTTACCAAGTTGAAATTATCCCAAACCGGTGATTTTCGTGAATTATCGACAACAATGGTGTAATTTTGTTCGGCCATTTTTTTGATAGTAGAGACTAGAGTAGAGAGTAGAGAGTAGAGACTAGAGAATTGTATGCGTTTTTTGCGAGAAACGAATATAGCGAGAGCCGAAAAATGAGAATTGTATGTGTTTTTTGCGAGAAACGAATATAACGAGAGCCGAGAAATGAGAATTGTAAGTGTTTTTTGCGTTTTGTAAGCAATTGTAAGGTGGTGATCACTCCATAACACCCCTAGTATTTATATGGGGTTTGGAGGGTGTTTTTTGAGGCAAAAAACGGTCAAAAGAGGCTTCCCAACGGTCATAAACGGTCACATAACGGCTATAATTTTTTTGAAAAAAATCGGGTCGGGCCGGGTCGGGTCACGAACCGGTCTCGGGTCGGGCCGAGGAAAATCCTATATACGCGAACCGGTCCCGGCTCTCGGGCTTGAAACCGGTTCTTGACCGGGTCGGGCCAGAACCGGTTCTTGGCCGGTTTCGGTTCGGGTCAGCCCGTCGGGTCGGGTCGATTTGGCCACCTCTACTACTGATCGTAAGGAATGACCGACTTTTACTTTTTAACGGTGGTATTTGTTTTTCCTTTACTTAAAAGTATGAGAATAATCCGTGTGATGAAACGCAATTGGTTTTCAATATGAATAACAATCCGTGTGAGAAGTTGACCTAAAATGTGAATCTGAATCGTTGATCACTTTTAATTAAATGTCGTCTTATAAATAGTGTTGTAAATGGGGATTGATCTGATGCATCTCGGTACATCTCAATTTAGTATACTTATCATGATTCTCACCCATAAATCCATAATAAGAGAGAGAGAGAGAGAGAGAGCAAGCAGGGAGAGGATTTGATCCATGCACTTGTTGGTACCCCACCCCGTAGCCATCCTTAGTAATAGGGGATTTTCACATTAGATCAATTCTAAATGAAGATCAATTGAAAAATACTTTTCTAAGCTAATTTAGTAGGTATTTGGGGACTTAATATAAGCCATTAGATGAACTATAATTAAAAGTGATTAAGGGTCTAACTCACTTATGACATTTCTCATATTAATTACGTATTCTTACATATCGTTAGTATGCAACATAATATATATATATATATATATATATATATATATATATATATATATATATATCCCTATATAGGGTGAACATCATTTGCAAACCAATCAGATTGTACAAACTTTGCAAACTCAATCTAAGCCATTAAATCATTTGATTTACGGTTAAGGAAAAAGTGATGGCATGAATGTGATTAAGTTAAAATTTTATTTATATTTTAAAAAAATGAGAGACCCTTGAGGGTATATTGGGTATATTACAAAATCAACCCATCTCTCTCTCTCTCTCTCTCACACACACACACACATACGCAACCAGATTAGGGTTTCAACATATTTCTTTCATCCTCTTCACCAAGCCAGCCGCCATTTTCATCTTCAAGTCTTCAAACCCACCCCTACCAATCAAATCCTCCCCTGCAAATCAAACATTCTCACCCGTCATCCTCGTGGCCATATCGATCAGAAACTTCTCACTTCTCAACCGATAGAACCGCCCATTTTCGACCGTTGCGGGAAGCGATGTTGTTTCTGTGGTGGGGGAAGCGATTGAAACACGGGCGTGGACTGGTCGTGGGTTGGAAAATCTGTAAGGGGTCTGGTTTCAGAGGTTTGCCAATGTTTCTGTTGCATCTGTATCGATGGTCGTGGGTTTCACGATAGCTAAATTTGCTCGGTTTTGGTGGGGTTCACGGGACAAGGAAAACGGAAGGAGGTTATCTTAATATTCCTGTTTTGTTAGCCAGGTTTTAATCTTTTCCTCTTTGGATTTTGTTTAGTTAGTTTGTTTTTCCACATCTTATTCAGAAGTGATATGATTGTAATTGAAGCTCTTAATACAATGTTACTTTAGTAAATTCCAAGTGACGAAACAGATCTGTATTGTTTTATGGGTTTTATGGTTTCATGATGTTTCATAATCTTCAATCTTCATGATTCTGGGTTTCATATTCATGATTATGGGTTTCATGTTCATGATTTTGGTTTACATATTCATGATTATGGTTTCATGTTCATGATTATGGTTTCATGTTCGTGATTATGAGTTTCATGTGTTGGTTTGATTATGTGTTTGTGGTTTCATGATTCTAGGATTTTTGGTTTTAGGATGTTTTCCGATAATCAGTTACAAAAAGAAATAATAAATTTTAAAAAATAATATGTTAAAATCCCTAAAATACCCTCTACAAACTAAATGTTTATAGAAAGAAAAAGAAAAAACGAAATTACGTGATTGGTGGAGGTCAGTTTGCAGAGTTTGTACAATCTGTTTGGTTTGTAACGGAAACGGACCATATATACCACATATATATATATATATATATATATATATTAATCGTAATCAAAGATGTTTTCTTGTCTCTCGTTTCTTGTAACAACCCACCTCAAGAATAAAGCTTAATCAACAAGAATTAAACAACTCGCCGAAACGGCTTCAAAATACTATCAAACATACGAATACATAACAAGGTTTGCGGAAACAACCTATTACACAGACGAGATTTATAAGGTACTAAGCTTGGCATACTAAACAAAATGACTTCCTTCTAGTCCAAAACTTCACGCTCACGCCTTCTTCTTGCCCTTACTAGAGCCTCCTACCAGGCGTTTACCTGAAAATGTTTTAGTTTTTGAAAAACGAGGGTTAGACCATGCGGTCTAGTGAGTTCCCTCTAATAACAACATTCGCGCCAACATCAATATTTAAAACAGTTTATAAGCATTTATAAACACTTATCATCTTTAAAACATTTAAACTTTCACACGCAAGAACTACACATGTATATGGCACACTGAAGTCACGCACACATGTGATAATGTGTCAGTCTCACACTGCCTTAACTGGAACACACCCTCCATGGCATAAACGGGACACACACCCCAGTATGAGCACTGGCGGGACACCCCCCCCCCCCGACTTAGCCAAAACATGCTCACCTCCAAATGTATGCATACATAACATCATAACTTTCTCAAACATAGTAAAACATGCAATTCATATAAAGGATAAAACATGTCGTTTCATCATAGTTCATGCATTTTAAGTAATACATAAATCAACACATTTTCAGTTAGAAAGACTCACCTGCTCTTGCTTATTACTTCTCTCTTACACTTCAAACCTTTAAACTGAACACCTATGATAAAATACAGAAACGAGAGTGATAAGTCACTTGTCCGAACTTTCCCCAAATACCTAACTAATAGTTAGGACATCTCCTCCTCATCCGGATTCCCAGTATCCGGACCCACTTTCCGGACATCAACTATCCGTACCCACTACCTGGAAAACCCACTTTCCGGATTCTACCGGAAACACTATCCGGACTCTTCATCTGGAAACTCTATCCGGACACTATCCGGACACTCCATCCGGAAAAAACTCTATCCGGGACTCTATCCGGCTATCTATCCGGAAACTCCACCCAGAAAACGCTATCCGGACAAAGACCTATCCGAAAACTCCACCCGGAAAACGCTATCCGGACAAAGGCCTATCCGAAAACTCCACCCAGGTTTGAGCGATTTCCACACACGCAGGGTTTTGGTCGAACACCATCCAACTAATCGTTTCATCTTAACAGTCCTAATCCATTTTAGGCTTTCAAAAACGATAGATGAATACAATAAACATCCATAACCATGATTAAAACATCCTTAAACATTTCTTTCATCAAAACTCACTCTAAAATCCTAAAATCTCAAAATCAATATTACTCAAGAAATATCCATCTGATAAGTGATAAAAGGGATTAAGATTGGAAGTTTACCTTGAAGAATTTGATGAATTGGTTACCCCCAATCAGCCACTTCTTGGTTTCTTCTCAATCGTACAATCACATTCTCACACTCTTGATCTCTGTGTATCCGCCTCCAAATTGCCCCAAATGAAAAGAGACTAGGGTTTTGAGCCAACTTGAGGGTTTTATACTATAACACCCTCAAAATCGGAAGAGCAAATAAATAAAAACTTCGATTAAAAGACCAAAGGAGATGAAATTGTTACTACGAACCATCCATGAAATCACCTCAAAATTTAAAACGTCGCAACTCCAACATTATTCATAGTCTAAGTCTCACAATAAGACCAAATAAAGACGGGTATTACTTAACACAAATACAAGCTGCTATTCCCATAATAAATGCGGAAGACTTAACTAAGCACTTCACTCAACGAGCACACTACTAGCACTCATCTCCTTTTAGTGTCATTAGAATTAATCCCAACCTGAACTTGTTGCACATGCCAACAAATAAAAAGGTTAGGCTAACGCCTAACGAGTTCAAGAGTTTTATCATGATTGTGTAAATCAATAAACGAGGAGGATGTAGCTTGAAAACATAATTTTTCCAAAAGAATTTATAACACTTATGTAAACAACTCATTTTCCCAACACACACAAATCTTGAGCCGGAAACTCTCATATGAAACATTTTCCAAAATTAAACTTACTCCACAACTCACCCAAAATGTGCTTTGACGTTAAATATCCCAAGTAATATAAACGTGAATAAAACTCCAATATACAAAACAACCAATAAGGACGAGGCATAGTACCCCACCAATAAACCATGGAAAATAATTCACATAAATAAGATACGTCACCGAAAATATGGATAAAAGTAAATATCCAAAAACAACACCTTTCGGTGACGGGGGAGACCCGGTTCCATCGAACGTGACGGGCACACAAAGTTAGGTCACGTATGATGTTATTGGATTACACCTCAAGTCCCGGGTTTAGTTCCCATGCCATAAAGACATCACAACCTCAAACCATATACATGCCTTTATTGCCTACTCCGTCGAGTTACATCTCAAGGACTTATGGGACCATATTGCCTATCCAATCTAGACGAGTTACACCTCAAGGAGTTCAGTGTCCCCCATTGCCTACTCGCTAGTGGCCCCGAACGGCCTACCACATATAACCATGCGTTCCAATAGTCCACTCCTCGTGCACAAAGAGATAGGCACCAAAATAACTCATAATCCCGGAGTACAACCCATAACGGTTCCTCTCCACAAAAGGAACGAGACCTCAACAAAGCTAGTTCGGCATAAGCCCCAAAGCGAGAATATCAAGACTCATCACTGTTAAGTATGACTGACTTACATGCCTATGGATCCAATGCATTACAGTCTAAAGCGTTACATGACTCAAAACGAATGAACTAATGCATTCAAAACATGTAACCTCCAAATAATATGTCAGTAAATGCGTACACAACCAAAGCTTCATCTCGAGCTATTTAAACTGGCCCGAGACTCATTTGAGTATCATTCAAGCCTAAAAGGGCAAAACAACGTTTGGCTAACTACACGAGCCCATACGGTTATATAAACCAAAACTTATATTCACTCAAATCTTTGACTCATAAACACAATTGGCCCTCGACCCGAATCTAAAAGATTTACAATTCACAAATGTCCATAAAGTCGAGATTGACCAAACTCTAACAACTCACATGTTTGTATTTTCCAAAACGTACCGTATCATAGTTTGTGCATAATCAAGACGACACTAAAAGTACGTTTTTACCCAACAACCTCCATTTGTGAAAATAAGTTAGATAAACACCTTCAATCATGATTTACTTAACAAAATGTCCAAAATCCCAAAAGTGGGTGTTTTATAAGATTTTATAAAGTTAAACACTTTCATAATCAAAACCCACCAAATAGCTCCACGAGAATAATTTTCATGTAAACACATAATCACTTTAAAAATGACATTTTGGCATGTACAACGTTTTCACAAATCAACTTGAACTCACCTTGCTAGATTTAGGCTAAATCTAGATTTTTTGCCAAACGTAAGCTCCTTTGAAGAAACACGAATCTTCAAGCAAAATCTTCCAAAAACCTAGATCCATAAGTTTCCAACGATAAATATTCAGATCCAACCACTTAGAATCGTTTCCCCCAACATAAAACATCAAAATCTCCATTTTGACCCAAACCCCAATTTGACCCAACTTTTCTCAAAATCATCCAAACTGAAATTGGAGAAATAAAACACTAGGAAGTAAACAATGGAGCATTTACAACTCATAATAATGTTTAGAATCTAGGAGGATGGACTCACTACTTAGGTTTTGATGAAAACCTAGAAAACCCTAAATTTCTTGAAGATGGAGGTGATGATGATGAGCTCTTGATCCTTGCTTCCACTCCACCACCAAATACTCTTGTACCTCCCCAAAACTAACAATCTATCCTTAAAAAGCTCTCAAAAATGAAACCATAGCAACTTGAATTAACAAAATCGGAGTTGAAATGAGAGAGATATGAGGAAACGAAGTTTTGGGCTGAAAATCGCGTTTTTATGCTCCAGGTGCCCGACGGCTAAAGTGACGCGCGAGAGTGACACAAGTGTCACTTTCGCTGGGCACTCTCGCCGGGGTCTCATGGCTCTCGGTACAAAACCGACGAGAGTGACATGCGAGAGTGACACAAGTGTAACTTTCGCTGGTCCCTTTAGCCGAGCTTGTACCAAAAGTTGTTTTGGCCATAATTTTTTCGTTTTAGCTCCGTTTTCGCTCCGGAAAGGCCCGTTGGACTCGTATTTGAATTCTCCATCCAACAAAACTATACAATCTAAGATTTAATCCAAAATCCTATTTTTCATATTTATCTTAAAAGTTCAAAAAATCGGGATGTTACATATACCCTCTTCCTAACTTTTACAAATCAACCCCAAGGTTAAAGAAATCATCTTTTCCACCTAAATTCTTATTTCATTAAAAGAAAACTTGGTCATTACATTTCTTTTCTGAACAAATCGAAGAGGTAGGAGCGGGTCGAGCCCGTATCGCCGCAGAGCAACAGCCGCGTTCAGATTTTTTATATATATATATATATATATGGGATAGATCAAATGCAAGCCACTCTAATTTTGCAAACCGGGCAAACCGTCTATTTCATTGGTTAAGTTAATGAAATTGGTTCATGCAGTTTTTTAATTTGATGAAATTGTGTCGTATAATTCTTTTCTTGATGAAATTGTTTCATATATTTGTGTTTTTATGTAGTTTCATGCATTTTTCTCATTCTGATTAAAATTGTTTCATGCATTTTCTCAGTCTGATGAATTTTTTTCATTTTTTGAAAAACAAAGATATATGAAACAATTTTATCAAGAAAAGAATTATATGAAACAACTTTATCAAGAATAGGATACAATTACCGATGGATTTTAGAAGTTCGCTAACAAAAATGTAAGTGATTTTTTTATTAATAATACAAAAATACTTTTGCCGGCGAGTTTGGGAAATCAATCGGCAAAAGTTTAAGTGAAAATCATTATAATAAAATAACTTTTGCCCGCGATTTGGTGAAATTTGTTGGTAAAAATGTTGTTTAAAACTTTTAAAGGTACTTTTGCCAGCGAGTTTGGAAAATCAACCGGCACAAGTTTAAGTGAAAATCATTATAATAAAATAACTTTTGCCCGCGATTTGGTGAAATTCGTTGATAAAAATGTTGTTTAAAATTTTTAAAAGTACTTTTGCCAGCGATTTGAGAAATCCGCCGGAAAAAGTAACTTTACCGGCGACTTATATGAAATTCATCGGCAAAAGTGCATCTTTACCCGCGACTTATATGAAATTCATCGGCAAAAGGATGCACGTAATCAATTTTAACAGTTCGATGATTTATTTATTCAAAAAAATATTCAAGAATTTAATCATTCGAAATGAAAAGGTTTAATGATTTTTTTATTCAAAGTGATAACTTTTAATGATTTTTTCATTCAAAAAAAAAGTTTAGGGACTTAATCATTTAAAATGATAAAGTTTAATGGTTTTTTCGTTCATAAAAATAGTTTAGGGACTTAACCATTCAAAATGAAATAATTTATAGATTTTTTCAAACTTTTCCCTTTTTATAGGTGTATGCTATTAATATATTTGGTATATATTTAATTATTTTATGTATCTTTTTCATCTTAGGTAACCTTTGACCCTTTATTATACATCACCAGCAAATTGGGTATTGCTAAGCCAAATTAGATAAAAGGTCGTTTTATGGTAAAAGATCGTGTTTATTAGCAAAATTGACTGTTTCTTATTAATATCTTTACTGATAATCACTTGTATTGTAGAGGTAGGTGTCTTATTTATCAAGTAAAAGGAAACATATTTATCTATCTCTCTCTATCTCTTTATATATAAAGATACATATATTTATCTGATAAAAAAACTCTCAATATTTATGAAAACCGTAAGAATCAAACACTACAAGAAAACTGGGCATCAGCGACTAAAATTAGCGAGGGAAAAAATCCCTCACTAATTAGCGAGAGATTGACCACTAACCCAATCCCTCACTAATCCCTCACTAATTAGCGAGGGATTAATGAGATATTAATCACAACCTCAATCCCTCGCTAACCCCTCACTAATTAGCGACGGATTAGCTAGGGATTGTGATTAATCTCTCATTAATCCCTCGATAATCCGTCGCTAATTAGTGAGGGATTAGCGACGGATTGGGTTAGTGGTCAATCCCTCGCTAATTAGTGAGTGATTTGCAAGGGATTGGCCACAAATCCAATCCCTCGCTAATCCCTCACTAATTAGCGACGGATTAGCGAGGGATTGAGTTTGTGATTAGTGAGGGATTAGCGAGGGACTACTGTAATCCGTCGCTAATTAGTGAGGGATTAGCGAGGGATTGAGTTTTTTTCTTGTTTTCCCACATATATATATATGGGTTATATGTATATACAGCTAATGTGTAATATTTGGAAATCGCATATGATGTATATATGTGTTATATATATACATGTATGTTTATATATGAATGATATATGAACCACAATACACCACATATATATAGGCAATACACACTTTGCATACAAGTCATACAGGGTGTTGTTGGGTTTTAATCAATTCTAATCGGCTTTAATCGGTTATGTTGGACTTTAAAGCATCTATTGGGCTTTAATCTGTTCTAATGGGCTTTAATCAATTCAATTGTCTTTTAAAGGGTTTTATTAGGCCTTAATGGGCTTTAACACATATTTATATGCATGTGTTTTATGTAGTTGTCAGTACGTGTTATATATTTGTATGCTTGATGTGTGTGTTGGTTGGTAACGACAATTGAATCTACGTATATATTGTTGTATCTATGTGCATATGTGTTGTGTATAGGTATATATGCATGTGCATATGTGAATGTATAGAAAATGTGTGTTTGTTGTTTGGTAACCGCATGTGTTATATGTATGTATCTATGTATAGGCAAACGTGTGAGAAGTTAAGGTTAACATGAGAATCGTGATAAATGGATCTGAACCGTTGATCACTTTTAGTCTCATGCTCTCCCATGAATTGTGCCTTAGAAGGGAATAAGTTCAGTGCATCTTATCTCGATGCATCTCATCCTATAATGTGCGTCCATTTCTCATCCAACGGTTGATAAATACTTCTCAGTATCTCACGTTGGTCCCTGTCTCTATTCGTGACCCATTGTAACATCGGTGATACATCCTTCCTTCTTCAAACGAACTCTACACCGGTGACGCATCCTTCCCCCCTCAAACGAACACAAGCTTAAGACGATTACACCGGTAACGCATCCTTCTCCCTCAAATGAACTCGAGCGAAAAATGGGTTTCATTTTAACAAAAAAATTATGTGACTTAAGCTTTGCTTTTGTTTCTATATTTTATAGAAAGGAGTGTTCGATGTCACTTGATCGACATGGATTTTTGGATAAGGAGGCTTCAAGGGGTAGATTCTTTTCCAAACCAAGTGTATCTCGACGTATCTCATCTTAATGTGCATGTAAGGGGTACATATATCACTTTATATATACACATACGTAAATATCAAAATTATTATATAAAAGTTAAAGAATTACAAAAAAATTAAATTTTAAGCAATTTTTTTATTATTTAAAAGTTTATAATTTCATTATTTAAAATAATATATTTATTATTTAAAGTTATTATTCAAAATAAAATTCTAAACATAATAATATATTAGTATTTTTTTAAAATTTCAGGAAAACTCTTCCCTCTTTTGTTTTTCATTTCCCTCTAAACTTGGGGGTGTTTGGGAGTGCTTATATTTTTGACTTATTTGCTTATAGATTCTCCTCACCGCAAATAAGCTATTTGGAGTGCTTGGATAGAAAAAATCAAAAGTGCTTATTTGCTTCTCCTCACCACAAATAAGTTGTTTTTGATAAGTCATTCCATACCTACTTATTTCCTTCTCCTTATTTCCTTCTTCTTATTTCCTTATCTATCCAAATTACCTTTTTACCCTCAATTTTTAACAAACACTTTTTAAAAACTGCTTTTCCTCACCACATAAACAAATAAGCATAAGTTAAAAATATAAGCACTCCCAAACACCCCCTTAAATATGAAAACATTCATCTCCATCTCGATCCTCCCCTTCCCTCTGTCGATGCCCTAGCCGCTGCTCACGAGACATCGCAACGATTTTCGGCGATTTCCACATACAAACCCTCAACCCGCTTACTAAAATTACTCTCATTTCCTGCCAGGCTCGCTCTCCATCCGCGATTTCAGGTATGAACAAACCTAAATCTGCTATTTCATTTTTCTGGTTAGGGTTCGATGAAAGAATACTTGAAGGAATTCTTGAAGGAATTCTTCATCTCTCCAGGTATTTAGGTAAGGTTTATATTTGTTCTTTGAAATTATTGCATTTGTTATATCAATGTTGTTTGATAAATCAATGTTGTTTATTGTATGTTTTCTGGTTTGATCTCTCCCTTGTCTACTGCACGTATCTCAGGTATGTGTTTCTCCTTTTTTTCTTTAAACCTAATGTTTCTTTTTACCTAAAGTTTCCATCTTGACTTAGAATTTTGCTTATGAGTAATGAACACCTGAAATGATATGGGTTCTTCAAGATTCTCTCCATAAGAACAAAAAAAATCATTTTTTCTTATAACCCTCTTTTTGGGTTTGTTGTATATATTCTCTTTTTAGCAAACCCTCTTTGTTTTCCATTTTATCTTTTTTAATTTCTTGAATATATATATGGTGTTGGTTACAACATGAGGACACATCTACCCAGTTGTGACTTGGGGTTTGCTACTCATGGTTTTGTTATGTCCTTGTATGCATGGTTTTAATATAAGTTGCAGGAAATTTTCTCAGAGCTTGTGGAACGATAACCCAGACCCAGCTGAAATCTTGACCAGTTGCATTCTCCAATCAAACTTTTTGAGGAATGGGAGAACGGGTTAAATTCTTCATTATATTCACAAAACAAGCAATTCATGTTCTGGCAAATGCCCAACAAGTGGTATAATTTTCTTCTTTTGATTTTCTCATTAACTGATTGTTACCAGTAGCTCAAGATTTGGTGTTTATAACTCAGTTTTAATTCATAAAAACTTGGCTTATATCTTGTAGGTTGGATTTGATTCTCTTTTGTTTGCCCGAAAAAGCATCTCGAAGTTATTGTTTGGGTCCAAGACTCTTGGTTCATCTGCAAACGTGAGTCCCATGGATAGATGTTAGATCTATGGCCTTGTTTAATTTTCTTCAAATTATATATCTATTAGTTTGTAAGAATAATGCTTTTCATACTGTAGATGGAGGAACATAACTACAAATGATTGTGTAGGAGTCTTTGTAGAAATATTTGCAATATTACTCCCAAAAACAAAACTCATGTAAACTGTGTAATCATGTCATCACCATTTTTTTAAACTGAAGTCATAGTTTATAAATGTAAAGAGTGATAGTGGGAAAAATTATCTGATAGGAAACGATTTAAGATGTCTTTTTTCCAGTTATTGAACTTGTTACAGAATTTGCAAAAGTTTTGGACCACCTGTTGTAGTTATCAGAATTTGGCTTTCATCTTGGGATTGATTGCATCTCACAAATGGGGTTGCTGCTTTTGGAATGGGGTTTGGTTTTATAGATATGGGACACTTGCAGTAACTTACAGATTCTCCAAATTATGGGATAGTCTATCTGTTCATTTCGCAAGTTTCTCTTCATTGTTAATTTTCCATTTGATGTAGTTCTGAAGCTTTGTGCTATAGAGTTTGAAGCTGTTGAAAGTATTTACCTTTGCAGCTGGTTTTGGTAAGAAATGTTCTTATTCTTTATTTATAATAATTTAATTATCTATACTACCCATAAATCCTCTCTTTGGTAAGAGCTGTTTACAGTTGCTTTTGAACTTGTAAAATTCAAATTTCTTCCCTTCTCATAGGCCTGATGGAATGTGCATGTTATGTTTTTGTATATTAAAAAACTGAGATCTTACTTGTATCTTTTGTTTCTAACCGGGAGTTGTTATTTTATATTTGAGGCCATATATTGGTGGTGGAATGACTGCTGAGAAATTAAGAGCATGCATGTCTCTTGGCTACTCTAAAAAACAAACTCGCCAGCACTATAGTCAATGTGAGTAGATCCATTTATTTGCAATTCAATATGTTCACTGTTGTAATCTAGTATGTAAGTCCATTTGGGACTGTTTGTGTTATGTTTTGAGTCCACGAAACAGCAGCAGGATGCAATCATGGTTCACGGACTGCATAGCAAGAAGGGAAGACCTAGAGGCCGAACAAACCAATCAAGTTGCCCAGTTAGTCGAGCAGGTTGCGTTATCGGAGCATTTTGCTTCTTTCATGCGGCAACAAGGATACACTTTCCCCCCTCCCGGACCTCTCGCAATTCCCGCACCTCTGCTAGTTAGATTGTTGCTTCATTTTAAGGCCTTTTGTTGAATTGTATGAATTTGGAATGCTAAATTTTATGAATTTGGAATCTACGCCTTTATGAATTTGGTTATTTTTAGTTTGTTGGAGAATTTCGATTTGTTATTTTCAATTTATGGGCATGTTTCGTATTATAAAATACAGGAAATATAGAATTTCATTTTTTTTAAATAACTAAAAATCAGCGAGAGATTAGCGACAGATTTCCATCGCTAAAACGTAAGCAGAATCCTCGCAAATCCGTCGCTAATATGTGCCCTCGCTAATCCGTCGCTAATAAGTGCCCTCGCTAATCCGTCGCTAATATAAGCCCTCGCTAATCCGTCGCTAATAAGTGCCCTCGCTAATCCGTCGCTGATATTAATCCCTTGCTAATCCGTCGCTGATATTAATCCCTCGCTAATCCGTCGCTGATGTCCGTCGCTAATCCGTCGCTGATAGCATCAGCTACGCCCGTTTGACTCGCGAACCATCAGCGACAGATTCGAGCTTTAGCGAGGGATTTGTCCCTCGCTGATACTGGTTATTTTTGTAGTGAAATTAACTTGCAGCTATCGATAAATAAGACGAGATGAAAATCTCATGTACGGTTATGTAATAGGGATGGGAACAGTGATGTTATCATCCCTATTACAGAACCGTACATGAGATTTTCATTTGGTTTCCTCAGCTGTACACGTTGGGATCGATATTGTAAATGTATGTAAATATTTATATTAACTTAACTTAAGATATGCTAACATTTTTATGGTAAAAACATGTTACATTGTCATTGAAGACGATAAAACTTGTGATTTTATGCAAATGTGAGGGCATTTGTAAGCCTATCATTCTCTTTTAAGTCAGAGTCTTAAAATGATTGAGGAAACCGAAAAATATTAAATAAATATTTACCATTTTCTAGGAATATAGAAGGCGTGCAAGAGTAAATGGTAAAGAAAAATGCAAATCACATAATGAACAGACAAAACCAATAACTCCGAACGCGATCATCATTGATTTTCAAATTATCACAAGTTCACAACATTATTGTAGTAAAATCACATCACAATAAGCCTTCGATTTATCAAAACACTATCACATTACTATCACAGCAAAATCACATCATCGATAACACAAACATCAACATAAGAGATATTCAACGATACTAGCAACATTTAAGGGATAAAGACAAATATAAAATTGTTGATAAATTAATTTCATTTCTTCTACTTTTATTGTGGGTTAAATAATGTGAGGTCCATAAGTGTTCTAAAATTATCATAAAACAAAGGTGTTCTTGTTTAAACTCTGTCTATATATATTAAAGAATATACGTTACAATAGAGAAATAAACGAAGGATGAAATCAGAAGAACCAAGAAAGCAAACAACTATTATCAAGGAACAAAAACAACTTGCATTTAGAGCTTCTCCAACGCATTTGAGCAATTATTTTTACTATTCATAAAAATCTTTAGGGTAAAAATAACACTGTTTTAAAAAGGCTTTTTAGAGTAACCAGTGGTTTAAACGATTACCCAGGAAGCGTTTATCGTTAAGAGTCTAACGCTCTAATTTACTTTAGGAATAAGATTGTAACTCGTCAAAACGATATCGTATCTAACAATTCACCGATAAACGCTTACTAAGTAAGAGTCTGTCACTCTCATTTACCGGATAGGACTCTTCATTCTTATCATTGTTTTTACCTGATAAGATTCTTACCATCTTCATCCGTTAAGGTAAATAATGTGATAAAGAGTTATTAGATAAACGTTTAATAAATGTCAAAGCAACAAATTTTTACCAATAAAGTTCTATTTTTCCGCCAATATTTACATTTTATACCTATATTAGCTTTTGATACATTAAGAAGATCCGGAGCTTGGTTTCCAAGCGTTTACACAACCAGGTTATCGTCTGCAATTTTCGCAACAAATTCCGCCACAAATTCCCTCACAAATTTCGCAACAATATCCGCCACAATGGTCGCAACAAAATCCGCCACAATATTTTTACAACTCATTAGGCCATCCGCAACAAATTCCTTACCAACTTACACGTTCCGGTATGATTGAACAAGGTTTTACTCCGACCAACTTCAATCCTCCTTCACCCTTCATCAATCTGGCCGACGACATTGTTCCGGAAACCCAACATTCTAGCCCGCACACACCACAATCCATCTACACACAACCATCAAACCCTCAACCATCGAGAAAAGAAAAAAACAAACAATATGAAAATAGAGCCCCCAAACAGATGTGGACTAAAGATGAGGAACTCGCGTTAGTGTCGGCGTGGGTTGACGTTTCGTAGGACCCCGTTATCGGTAACGCACAAACCCATGGTAATATTTTTATTTTTATTTTTATTATTATTGTTATTATTAATATTAATATTATTATTATTATTCTTGTTAATATTCTTATACTTGAATTTACATAAATGTAGATAGTTTTTGGACCCGAATCGGGGAAGTGTTCTTTAGTTCGATGGGTCGCGGAAATTATAGAACAACTCATCAACTCAACACCAAGTTCAACGACCTCAATAAAAAAATTGCTCTTTTTGGCGGCATCTACAACAACTTGGTCAATAATAGATCAAGCGGAATGAGTGATGCCGACATTTCACGAGTGGCACACGAACGGTACCAAGCACAACAAGGGTTTGCTTTCTCTAAAGAACAAGCTTGGGAAGTCCTAAAAAAATGTCCAAAATGGGGACCCGTTCCAACGACGACGACAACTTCATCGCGGGGTTCAAAACGTACCAAACCTTCCGATGATGACGATGACGACAACTTCATCGAGCAACTTCAACGACCCATCGGGAGAAACAAGGCAAAAAAAACATCAACGAGTAATACGTCCGGGTCGAATACGAACGAAAGTGTTACTCAGTTGTTGACGACGTTCAACGACAAGATTGATGATACAATGGAATACAAAATGAAAAAACTCGATCTCGAAATCGAACGCTCAAAACTCGAACGAGATAGGTTGGAACAAGAACTCGAAATCGAACGCTCAAAACGATTTGAGAAAGACTTCGAGTTTTTCATGACCTCGCATGATCACCTTACGGGAGACGTTTTGAGGGTTACTTTAAAGAGAAAAGAGCAAATTAAAAAATTTCATAATTGGTAGTGTTTTGTATTTTGTAATTTTTATTTTTAATGAATGATATGAATTTTTATTTTTATTATTTATCTTATTTTTATTATTTATCTTATTTTTATTTATTAAAAAATATATAAATATTTTTATTTTGTTAAATAATTAAATGTATAAATAAAAGAATTAAAAAAATGAGGTGGCAAGAGGGATTTTAGTTATGTGCTGGGGTCTTTATGGCTTGAGGGCTTGAGGAGAAAAGCTGATGTGGCGCTGATGTGGCATTGAGGGCTTGAGGGCTTGAGGGCTTTTATCTATGCGCTGTGGATGGCCTTACTAACTTTTACTATATTTGGTTCAAAAAGGATCTGATTGGAGGCAGTGCAGAGATGAAGATAGGGATTGTGTCTGAATAGTTGGGGCTGAATTGATCTGGTTAGTTGCAAGGTCGTTGAGATACATCAATCAATCCCCTGCCTCTGAATCATTCTGTAAGTTAAAGATCTACAACTCCTACTCACCTTTCCTAATTTCTTTCTTTCTAGCTTCAATTCATACCATATCTAGACATACAGAAATCGCAAGACAGTGTTCTTATCAAAACTATGATGCACAATCAAAATGAAATACATCTGATTTCCAAAAGGGTATTATTATGCAACAAGATCCTTTCAGATTGTAATCTTTCCAAAATGTTTGATGAAAGGTTTTGTTGCAGTTTTTCATCTTTTCTTTACTCAACTTATCTCCCTGCTCATAAATATGGAGTTATTTATTAGATTCAGATCTGTGTTTATTCAGGCTTGTTGGAAATAAGCTAAACAGCAGATCTGATAAGGTAGTTACATGGCAGTTGGTGACAGATGGTGGGAATGACAGTTAAAGATTGCAACGGTTCATGGAAGGGTTGTGATGGTTCGTAAATAGTTGTGTTGGTTTAGTATCCGTAAATTAAAACTGTACCTGTATATATATATCCTGTATGATCGTGACTTTATTCAATAAGAAATTTAATGTGTTCTAAGCATCTTTCTATGTGAACAGTTCTGGGTTTCATGCATGTGAATAGTTCTGGGTTTTCCAACAAGGCTGTTATTCAAGATGGGGGAAATATGGTCTCAATCTTAACGACCTAGCAATTAACCAGATGAATTAGCCTCCACATACAATAAAGCAACTAGCTGGAGATTATTGGTTAAATCTTTTCAAATTATGTAACTTTTGCTTATTATGTAAAAATGTTTAACTCACTGTTTATTACAACTAACCCTGTAGGATTGGACAGTAAGATTCTCAACTGTAATCCTATGAGCAAAAGCTGAGACAGTAAGTGCCCTATTTATCTCATATTCAGTGTCATATTTTTTTTTTGTGAAGTAATATTTAGTGTAATATTCTGAAAAATATATAAATGTGTTCATCTATTCAGCAAGCTCCTAAACAAATGTGGCATCAAAGGTACAATGTCCCTTTTACGTAATTTGCGACAACAGTGCTGCCCTGTGGAATCATTTGTGTATGCAACTTGCCGAAATTTATGTATCGAATATGCTAGTTCCACTGCCCATCTACATCTTGGGATATGCATTTATGTATTCATTAATTGTAATATTTCAGCATTAATTGAAGAATGATTGTTTAGGCAAGTTGAGTTTGGAAGCTTAGAGTTATAGTTGTGAAGATCAAAATGTTCCATTTTGATGTGGTATGCAGCATATGAACTTACATAATGGACAGAAAAATCAAAGTAGAATCATACCTCTTCTTGGAGGGTAATGTGTTTGCATCAAACAGAATTATAGTCAATTTAGAGACTTAAAAACAACATTCTGTCCTTATTATACGATTTTCCCATATAAGTAACAAATTTATTCACCACCAGATATGTATATATCACCCCCTTGGGATGTTTTTCCTACGAAAACCATTGGAGAGGACAGTTGGGGCCATAAGACATCCAGTACAATTTTAATTACAATAGCGAGTTATAAATTAGTTATGATAAAGATGTCTGATGAGGTTGTTCAAATGTTCGGTTTATGGGAGTTCTAATTATTGTATATGTAGCAGTTAGCATTATATCCGATTCTGATGTCTCATGAGGTTGTTAGTATGTTCTATCTCACCAATAATGCTTGAAAAGTCTACTTGACCTCCAATCAATTAAAATTTCTCTTCTAAGCTAATTCATGGGTTATTACGGGACTTAATATGGACCATTAGATAAACACTAATAAAAAGTGATAAGGGTCCAAATGCCTTCTTACACTTCCGAAAGTTGAGCTCAGTACTCCTTTAAGAAAGAAAAGATCTGACACAGGCATCTTTTAGTGTTATATAGAGTACCAAAACTTGAGTTATCTGCACCTAACCATTCCAATCTTTTTGGAGGCCCGGCCACATCCAAATCTTTTGATTACATTGCATAAATGAGATAACAAAGATATATGTTAAGCACAAAAAAGGGCTAAACCTATACGATATTAACAATCTGAACCTAAACCCAAACAGTTAATAATTTGAACCTAATCAATTTCGGCTATAGCTTTACGCAGGTCGATGAAAGACCCTAAACACATGTAAAAAGGGCCCCCAAAATGTTCAAAATCTCACATTTAACATGGAACGGCCCTGATCCTACCATGTAGGATTTTGATATTCTGTTTGACTGCTTATCTTTGTTCTACAAGCCTTAATTTTCGTATTTATGCAGACTACTCCTCTCCTCTACTTGTTTCTGTTCTATGCCTCCCATGTTTTTCTTGCTTAGTTGATATTTATTGGGTGGTTGTTTTTGTGTTCATCATGAACTATTTTGGCAATGTTTAAATATTTGGATGATCTTTTTATATGTCTGATGTTTTTCTAAAAGCATCCATCCATATGTATATGCTTATTAGCTTATATATATTATACCCAGATTTTTAGTACTTTTTAACTTGTTACTTGATTTATATTGCACATGACATGATACACTAACTTGTTCCCATGCTTCCTAGCACACATGCTGTTTCCATTAAATCTAGTATATACTAATCTCTTATTTATAAAGCGCATTAGTTAGGGTCATAATATAGTTGCTATTGCTCCCTAATATGATTCATACACACATGTATGTGTGTGTACAGAGGGAGGTTCAAATGAGAATATGGTCAAAATAAAAAAAAAAACCAAATCCCATGTGCTTTACACGCAATTACGGAACACGGTCAACGCAAGGGTGAGCGGGCGACCTGGCCTGCCACCTCACGTCGCGGCCAAAGTTACGTGAATGGCATGTGATTTTACACGTGATGTTAGTGTAAAAGCACATGTGCTTCGGCCTTTTTCGACTTTTCATGTTCTTTTATTTTGTTAATGTTCTCGTATAAACCTGACTCTATATAGTTAAGAGGCTCAAACGTGAACGTAGTCAAAATAAGAAAACACAAGAATAGATCTCAACCTCCCACCTCATTTCATCAAAGAGTTGAAAAGAAATGTGATAATCTTGTAATTATGGGAAAATCAATGCCATCTTATTAAAAGGCTAACGTTGTGTACAATGATGTGGTAACGTTTGAGGTATAAAGTTACTTAGCCACACCATGAAACTATTAGAGCAAGTGATTGAGGCAAGGGTGCTTCGAGAGACGAGGGTGACAGAGAACCAATTTGGCTTCATGATTGTCGATGATCAAGGTAATCCACCTGCATCTAGACCTCATAAAGAAGAGTATAGAATGTAGTAAAATACTTGCACATGGAATTCATTTATCTGAAGAAGGGATCTCCACTATTGTCAACTGTCACCCCACCACTGTCCACCATCTTCACATCCTCCAGAGCCATAGTCATCCATTGGTCACCATCGCCTCTACCCCCACCACCATTATCGATGCCACAACGTGCAACGTGCCTCCGCCGGTTCATAAGTATCTCCCAAAATGAATAGAACATAGTTCTTCCTTTGTATAAACCAAGTTTCTTCGAACTACCATCAATTATATCACTCTTCATTCAGTTTTGTTACTATTATATATGTATGTATTCATGTATATAGAAGTTGTGTAAAAATATTTATTAATCGAATTATTTAAATATCGACTTGATTTATATCATTTATAACTATTATATGATATATAAGATCATCAAACCATTTTTAGGGGAACAAATTGTCCGGTCCAATTTTGCCCTCTTGTCATAACATGTCGAGTCTAGTCATGTCCAATCATGTTTGCGTACCAAACGCTACCTAAGGAAACAAAATATGGTTCACTAAAGTTTTTGTCTTACAAAGAGTTATGGAGACTTAAATAGCAAGTTTATTGTGTTTTGTAAAGACTTGACCGAGTATCCTTAAAGAAACTATTATATTTAAAGCATTGCTCGGCTGGAAATTGTGTTTTTATATCATTCAAATCTTACACTTTTGCTTCTTTTTATATTATGTTAATCATCAGTAATCCTCAAAATAAGATAAAAAGAATTTATTCGAATTCGCTATCTGAAGTTAGTCTTTCACCTCAAGATCTTGCAATTTAAGATACCTATTTGTATGGAATACGATAATTGGATCTTACCATTTTATTACTTGAAAAATTGATATCGTTCACACATGTATACTTGCATGAGTTACCACTTATATCTAGCACATCAACAGAGAATCAAACCTCCAGTCCCGACCTATCTACGTAAACAAGCCTATCAAACACAACTTCAGGGATTGATCAAATTCTATCAAAGAATAATGTATGGAACTTAAAAGTCAAAAGCCTCTTCATGCATAACAATTACCTTACAAGACAAGTCGTATCTCATTAAAGGGGTGTACAAAGTGTTATCCACATAATCTTTTGACTCACTGAAAGGCTTATGGTCTTCATCTAGAAAGGAAAAAAAGTATAGACGTGCCGAAGCGGGCAAGCAACCATCGTCTCATTCAATGGTTTTGCTAAGCACGCATATCGTAACAGATAAAGTAACTAGTTTTATTTTGTAGTTATTAATTATTATATATATAAGGGAATGGGGTTAAGGAATACATTACCCGAACCTCGTACGTGTTTTTATGAGGAATCCTTCGCCCCAAGGCCCCCAAATGAGGCGGGTGAACCGAATTCCCCGGCAAATCACCATGCCTACATAGCTCGTATTATAGCTAAATTGCCCACTCTTCCATTTTCTTGTGAAGCTAACTACATATAATATCTTGATGATTCACTTAACATTCCTTCCCCATTTTAGTGCAATCATCGATTCACAAAACAAATATAAATATAACATACGAAATCAAATACTCGAGAAATGGGTGTTCTAAGGATTTAACCCTTTAACCCATTTGAGTACCAAGAGATAACATACACATAAGCTTACATAGCCCTCAAGTGTTTATACTTGACACTCTTATAATCCATTTGTTCATCCATTTACGAGTACATACAAAGCCATGTCCTTATCCTTTGGGTCGTCGTTAACACGCACCACTCACTTTATGTCTCCAGGTCCTTATATGATGTATAAGTACTTTGTCGGATTAGCGAAAAGGTTTGAGCTATCTTCCATTCAAGTAGAAAGTAGAAAGGGAGGAAGATACTTATAAGTAAAGGCTTCCGACTTGATGAAATCATCACTTCTTCCGCAACGGCTCCGAGTAAAAGGTAGTCGTGTGGAATATCAGTTCAATGCGTCTAATTTATGGGCAACTTGTTATGATTAAAACCCAACCATGATACTTATATGTGATAATGGTCATTTTAACCTTCTCGGGGGATTCCATCCACAAACCCTAAAGGGGCGTTTGGTTTGCGGAATACGACGAAATTTGGTGGAATTGGAATGACAAATTTTTTGACTAAATTCGTTGATGATGTTTGATAAATCCTTGGCATAACTGAAAGAATTAGATTCAATTTATTAGCAACTGTAAAAGATTTTATAATTTGGTTATAAAAAGACAAAAATAACCTCCGCATACAATTTAACCACCCCCACCCTTAACCCAAGTTGGCCGACCACCCCTGCCACCACCATGACCGCCTCCGTTGTTGCCATCACCAATGCCAATTAATATTATCATTTCACCACCACCATCCCATCGCCCACCCATTCACCCCCAAACCAACCTTCACTGACATCACCACCATCGTGTTGCCACAACCGCCACCACCCAGCCACCCCAAACTAAACCAACATCCACTATTGTCACCACCACCGCGCTTCCACAACTGTTATCCCACCTACCCCTGAACTAAGAAGAAGATATCAACAAATGGTTTTATTAGAAATAACACCTATATATTGCCTATTTCTAATCCACTTAAAACAAACAGAGATAACAATTACACTTTTTCCACATCTTAATTATGAATAGCAATTCTACTTTGCCTATTCAATCATTTCAGCATGAATATCAATTCTACTTTGCCTATCAATCATTTCAGCATGAATAGCAATTCTACTTTGCCTATTCAATCATTTCAACATGAATAGCAATTCTACTTTGCCTATTCAATTCCACATGAATAGCAATTCTACTTTTCCTATTCAATTAAACATGAATAGCAATTCTACTTTGCCTATTCAATTCAACATGAATAGCAATTCAACTTTGCCTATTCAATTTAACATAAATAGCAATTCTACTTTGCCTATTCAATTCAACATGAATAACAATTCTACTTTGCCTATTCATTAATTCGTATCTCCTCTCGAAATGGGAATTACATTTCCACATTATAGGTCAACAGGAATTACCATTGAGAACCTGGTCTATTTCACGTTACAAATAATAATCAGTGCCTATGGATTCATTACACTTAATAATGTATATGCATCAAAACATATCACACTGCATTCCATAACACTTTTAATTCTAGAAACATCGGATAACCTATTGTACCCTCAATTGTTCTTCTTCCAAATTATATTTAGAAAGTATCCCGAAACCCCGATCCAAAACGAGATAATAATTTCAATAGAATTCATATTCTAAAATAAAATCATAAATGTGATCCTTAGCCCAACTTCCAAATTTAATTTATACCGAATCAATCGGCCCAATTATCGAAAATCAAACCACACCGGAAATTAAATGTTTTTCGGAACCCCAAAGCCCAAAATTGATATTCATTTAATTACTGGAAGTCCAACCCAAATCCCACTTTCATTTATATATATATTGGAAGCCTAAAATTGAGATTCATTACTTACCGGAAGTCCATTTCCTAAGCCCACTTCCGATATCTATTTTTTTATAAATTCCGGAACCCATTGTGAACAAACCCATTTCAAGAAATTTTACTATTCCGGCCCAACTACCAGAATCAAAATTATCGGGACCCCAATTTTGCCCATTCCGGAAATAAGCAATTCCGGTACTCAAAATAGCCCAATTCCGGGACTTCAAAATTGTAATACCCCGGGTAAGTTCGTTAGTTAAATCCTAGTTCCGTTAAATTTAATTAACTTTATAATTAATGTTTAGGGTAAATTTGGGTTAATTTATAAGTTTAGGGTGTTTTGGTCATTAGTGATTAGCTCAAGGACCAAAATGGTAAATAATGGTTTGATAATATCCATTAGACTATTCAGATATTATCACAACTCAGAAATATCCAGATTAAGGTGTGTGTGTGTGTTTTGAGACAAAAGAAGAAGAAAGCTAGGGTTAAGGCTTCAATTGAATTGCTTGGAAGTGATTTAAGGTATGTTCCTTGTGTATTTTATGTGTGTAATTGTATTTAGAAGGTTTCTATCGGAGTAAAATAGTCAAATTCATGTCTGGTAATGAATCAGTCGATTTCTGGGTAGATTTTGGGTAAACAGTCAAAGGTTTCCGGATGAATTGAATGTATCCGGGTACTTTTGTTGATAGTGTCCGGATGATGTTCTAAAGGTGTCCGGACGAATCTTTTATCCGGGTAAGTCTCTCTTTTCAAAGGTTTCCGGATGATATAAGATACCGGATGGTATCCGGGTTACCTTGGTTTCCGGGTGTCGTCCGGATTGTTTATGCTGTCCGGGAAGTTGCGTTAGCCGGATTGTTTAAGTTATCCGGAAAGTCTTGTTGTCCAGATAGTTTTGTGGTATCCGGGAACTTTGGGCTGTTTGGTCACTTTTGAGAGTTCGGATACTTTTGAGTATCCAGTAACATGTGTTTTGTTGACTATTTGATAGGGAATGAGTGAGGACAGAATATACTGTGGACTCGACTTAAGTTCGGGGTTGGGGGAAACGTTTGAGGATAAGAGTTAGATAGATGTATCTAAAGTTCTTAGTCCTAATAAGTCTTATGTGTTCTATATGGTGAAAAGATACTTGTATCCAATTGTTTTAGATACTGTGAATTTGGAGTGAAAGCTGAACTGTTTTTGAGAAAGGATTGGATGCGTTTTGATAAGCAAACATGTGAGTTTTACTTTAAAACATTTTAAACTGGAATACATATATGTGTGGATTGGGAATGTGATAGATGGTGTGATTATGTGTTTATGTTTGAAATATAATATATTGAGATATTGTATTTACATGAGCATTACACTATACGAGAATACGTTGGCCGGGCTTAGGACCGGTGGTGTTGGCTGTAATATTCGTACAGCGGTGTTGGCTGTAATTGTCGTACAACGGAGTTAATTTATTAGTTGGCTTGCAACCAATTAATATGGCCAAGAGAATGAGACAGGAAAGTATATGGTGCATGAGTCATAATTGGTAATTGTATTTGTGTTATGTATATGATGGTTGTGCAAATGGTTTTAAACTAATAGGGATTTTCTCACTTAGACCGCTAGGTCTAACCCTCATTTTGTTTTAAAATATGTATTCCTGGTCGTGGATCAAGTAAAGGCAAGTAAGAAGGGTAATCGGTGAATAGCTTTTGGAAGACGTATGTTTTTGAAGATCATGACATGTTTTACAGTTATAACTTTGTTATTAGTTATAATGTAATTTAATTAGCAAAAAGTTTGTAATGAATTATGTATTATGGGTATAAAGACTAAGGGACCGAATGTGTATTTTGATATATCTTTTGGAATGAACGACGTTATGCAATATATGTTACTTGATGCTTGTTTGGGAATTCGGGTTGTTACATGTGGTATCAGAGCCCTAGTTTAAGGGATTTAGGTATTCGTATCCGTACCTAGACTTAAACTGCATGTGAAGTAGGATGTCCCTAATAATTTTAGAAACCTTGGGATGTTAAATATAAAAAGGTAGAAGGAACATCATGTAAGGTAATTTCAGATTACACCTGGCCAGTGTAATTATGATCTTACAGGTACATGTTTGAACTGAAATACCTTGTTATATGGTGTACATGCTTATGTGTATATTGACCTTGTTTGAATCTACAGAATGGCAAGTGGTACTCGACAAACGAATCGAGAGGGAGGAGGAAATCCTAATAGAACGAATCCAACAGTTGGGACAAGGGGAAGAGGGGGAGAAAGAGGTAGAGGCAGAACATGCGGCATAGTTCAACCGCGAGGTGTAGAATTTGTTACGAGGGACGACTTAGCGGCTGAAATGGGAAGATTACAGGCAAATATCCAAGCTATGTTCAACCGAACTCATAATACTGAAACAGAAATACCAGATCCTAGTCTGGAAGACGAAATGCCCATTACACCGACGGTTATACCGGTACCAAGAAAGTGTGATTACAAAATGTTTTTAAGTTGTAAGCCTCCAACTTACTCAGGAGATAGAGACCCAGTGAAAGCTATGAGGTGGCTGAAAGAGATAGAAGCTATCTTCGAGACCAGTAAGTGTGCTGATGAAGATAGAGTGCTATACGGAACAGCAATGTTGAAGGCAAATGCTCTATACTGGTGGGAAGCTCTTATTTATTCTGGAGGATCTGACATATATTCTACTTTCTCTTGGGAAGAATTCGTTATAGCTTTTAGGAAACAGTTTTGTCCCCAAGCAGCAGTTAAACAATTGGAAGGGGAGTTTATGAATTTGCAGCAAGGGAATTTATCAGTTCGGGACTATACCGCTCGTTTTCTGGAAAAGTCTCATTTCGCGAAATACTACGTTGCCACAGAGGCAATGAAGATTGAAAAGTTTATCTTTGGGTTGAATTCAGAAGTCAGAAGTCTGGTGATTGCTAAGGGTGCGTTTGGTTGCAGGACAGGACAGGACAGGACATGACAGAACAGGACAGAACAGAACAGCTGTCCAGCGTTTGGTAGAACATAACTAAACTGGACAGAACAGAACAGGACTGACAAAATGACCAATTTACCCCCAGTGGGTTATTTAGTGGTGGCAGTGGTGGTGGTGGTGGTGGTGGCGACGGTGGTGGTGGTGGTGGTGGCGGCGACGGCGACGGTGGTGGTGGTGGGAAACAAAGAAGAAGAAGAAGAAGGGGGTATTTTTGTCAAAAAGCTCCTTGTTCCACTTAGTTCCATGGTTTTTGGTGGAACACATGTGTTCCATGTTTGTTCTACTTAGTTCTGTTCTGTTCCATCTTAAGTCACGCCAAACATGGGACAAAAGTCCTTGTTCTGTTCTGTTCCTCTCTTGTCCCACAACCAAACACAGCCTAAAGGACCAGAAACTTTCTCAGCCGCAGTAGACGCCGCGGAAACCGTGGAACAGGATAAAGGGAGAAACGTTAATGATAAAGGGAAGGACCACAATATGATCCAAAGAAGTCAGGGTTTCAGAGGTTTGATAACCATCCGCCTTTCCGACCAGCAGAAAGACCTTGTCCGAAATGCAACCGTATCCACCAAGGAAATTGTCAAGTTGATCATCGGGTTTGTTATAGGTGTGGGAAGACCGGACATGTTGCTAAAGACTGTCGAGTAACGCGGTTTTGTTTCTTATGTAATTCTCCGGATCACATTCAGTCTGATTGTCCGAGGGGAAGAGTACAACAAGGGGGTACCTCGGGGAGACCAACGGGTGTTAGACCAGTAGTACAAAGGCCAGAGCAACCAAAAGCCAGGGGTCGTGCATTTCAGATGACAGCACAAGAAGCGGAGGAAACTCCGGATGTGGTTACATGTACATTTTTAATAAACTCTACACGTGCTAAAGTACTGTTTGACTCCGATGCAAACCGATCGTTTGTGTCTCCTTCATTTGCTGCATATATGCATTTAAAGCCTAAAGTGTTAGATCATGCTTTAATGGTAGATACTGCAAATGATAATCAAGTATCCGTTAAAGAGGTTTTTGATAGTTGTGTGATAAATATAGAGGGGTGTGGAGTACCTATTCAATTATTTCCTATAGCCTTGATTGAGTTTGATGTAGTAGTGGGGATGGATTGGTTAGCCGAGAATCAGGCTAACATAGTTTGTGATAAGAAGTTGATCAATGTTATCTTACCTGAGAGGGGACCGGTAGTGATTTATGGTGACCGTAGAAATCATCAGTCTTGCCTTATATCTATGTTAAAAGCTCGTAAGTGTGTCAGCAAAGGTTGCCCGAGTTACTTAGCTTATGTGATAGATACTAAGCTAGAAAAGAATAAGTTGGAAGATATTCCTATTGTTAGTGAATTTCCAGAAGTTTTCCCCGAAGACTTGAATAGTCTTCCTCCCGTTAGACAAGTAGAGTTTGGTATAGATCTGATTCCTGGAGCCGCTCCTGTTGCTCGTGCACCGTATCGTTTAGTGCCACCAGAGATGAAATAAATGATGACGCAACTGCAAGATCTTTCCGATAAGGGCTTCATTAGACCCAGTTCTTCGCCGTGGGGTGCACCAGTCCTGTTTGTGAAAAAGAAGGATGGTTCGATGAGAATGTGTATTGATTACCGGGAACTGAATAAGCGCACGATCAAGAACAAGTATCCGCTTCCCAGAATTGATGACCTCTTCGATCAATTAGTTGGAGCTTGTTATTTCTCCAAGATTGATCTATAATCTGGTTATCACCAACTGAAGGTTAAAGAAGAAGACGTTCTGAAAACTGCTTTTCGCACAAGGTACGGTCATTATGAATTTTTAGTAATGCCGTTCGGACTGACGAATGCTCCAGCTGCTTTTATGGATCTAATGAATCGGGTATGTAAGCCATATCTCGATAAATTTGTTATTGTATTTATCGATGATATCCTTATCTATTCCCGATCCAAAGAGGATCACGCACAATATCTTCGTTTGATTCTGGAATTGCTGAAGAAAGAAAAGTTGTATGCTAAATTTTCAAAATGTGAATTCTGGCTACGGGAAGTTCAATTTCTTGGGCATGTAGTCTCCGAGAAAGGCATTCAAGTTGATCCGATGAAAGTAGAGGCAATTGAAAAGTGGGAACCGCCGAAAACGCGAACCGAAGTACGAAGTTTTCTGGGTTTAGCCGGCTACTATCGAAAGTTTATAAAAGATTTTTCTCGTATCGCTACGCCTCTCACTAAGCTGACCCGGAAGAATCTAAAGTTTGAATGGAAAACAGAGCAGGATGAAGCATTCCGAATATTGAAAGAGAAACTCTGTAGCGCACCGATACTAGCATTACCTGAAGGTTCCGATGATTTTGTTGTTTACAGTGATGCTTCCAATCTGGGATTGGGTTGTGTACTAATGCAGCGTGGGAAGGTTATCGCTTATGCTTCTCGTCAACTAAAGGATCATGAACGGAAGTATCCTATACACGACATGGAACTTGCAGCAGTTGTGTTCGCGCTAAAGATTTGGAGATACTATCTCTACGGTTCTAAATGTCAAATTTTTACCGATCATAAGAGTCTCCAACATCTTTTCGATCAGCGGGAATTAAATATGAGGCAAAGAAGATGGCTAGAGCTGGTGAATGATTACGACTGTGAAATTTTTTATCATCCGGGAAAGGCGAATGTGGTAGCTGATGCACTGAGTCGTCAAGAAAGAAGTGGAACAATAAAAGCCATTGCACTACGAGCTGAACTTCTACCTAACATATTTGACGAATTGAAGAAGTGTCAAGAGGAAGCTTTTCAAGAAGAACATTTGAAATCAGAACGGTTAGTGGGAATATCAGCATCACTCGTAAAAGATGATCGTGGGTTACTGTGTCTGGGAAACAGAATCTGGGTGCCTCGTTTGGGTGATTTACGTGATCGAGTACTACAAGAAGCTCATCAATCTCGTTTCTCTATTCATCCAGGTACGAATAAGATGTATAAAGATTTAAAACAATTTTATTGGTGGCCGGGAATAAAAAGAAGCATTGCTCAACATGTGGAAGGTTGTACTACTTGTAAGAAGGTAAAGATTGAACATCAAAAGCCGTTTGGTCAGTTGCAACGTTTATAAATACCTATGTGGAAATGGGATCAGATTACTACGGATTTCATCACGAAGTTACCAAGGACTCCGAAGGGATTCGATGCCATTTGGGTGATCGTTGACAGATTGACGAAGTCTGCTCACTTCCTGCCAATAAAAGAAACTTATTCATTGGAAAAGTTAGCCAAGTTGTACATCGACGAAATAGTAACTCGACATGGAGTTCCAATCTCGATTATTTCTGATCGGGATAGTCGTTTTACTTCAAGATTCTGGAGGAGTTTTCAAAAGGAAATGGGAACGCAAAAAAAACTAAGTACAACATATCATCCTCAAACAGATGGTCAGAGTGAACGAACAATCCAGACTTTAGAAGATATGCTACGGGCCTGCATTGTTGATTTTGGGGGATCGTGGGATAAGCATTTGTCGTTGATCGAATTTTCCTACAACAACAGTTATCATTCCAGCATACAAGCGGCACCGTTTGAAGTTCTGTATGGTAGAAAATGCCGAACGCCTCTGTGTTGGAATGAAGTGGGAGAGAAACAGTTAGCGGGACCAGATATAATTCAGTTAACCGCGGATAAGATTACTCAGATTCGGGAACGATTGAAAGTGGCTCAAGACAGACAGAAAAGTTACGTTGACCGACGCCGAAAACCGCTAGAGTTTCAAGTTGGAGATTTTGTAATGCTGAAAGTCTCACCTTGGAAAGGAGTCATTCGATTTGGAAAGCAAGGTAAACTTAGTCCGAGGTACATTGGACCGTTTGCAATTACAGAAAGAATCGGGGAAGTAGCTTACCGGTTAGATCTCCCGCCAGACTTAAGCCGTATACACAACGCCTTTCACGTATCGAATTTTCGAAAGTGTTTGGTTACACCGGATCAGGCCGTATCTCTACCAGATATACAAGTTGATGAAAAGATGAATTATGTGGAGGAACCAGAAGCCATAGTTGACCACAAAGTTAAAGTGTTGCGGAACAAAGTAATCAAGCAAGTAAAAGTACAGTGGAGACACCATAGGGGTCAGGATGCTACTTGGGAATCAGAATCCGAAATGAGAACTAAGTACCCGTACCTTTTTGCTTAACCGAATTCCGGGACGGAATTCTTTTAAGGGGGAGATGATGTAATACCCCAGGTAAGTTCGTTAGTTAAATTCTAGTTCCGTTAAATTTAATTAACTTTATAATTAATGTTTAGGGTAAATTTGGGTTAATTTATAAGTTTAGGGTGTGTTGGTCATTAGTGATTAGCTCAAGGACCAAAATGGTAAATAATGGTTTGATAATATCCATTAGACTATTCAGATATTATCACAACTCAGAAATATCCAGATTAAGGTGTGTGTGTGTGTTTTGAGACAAAAGAAGAAGAAAGCTAGGGTTAAGGCTTCAATTGAATTGCTTGGAAGTGATTTAAGGTATGTTCCTTGTGTATTTTATGTGTGTAATTGTATTTAGAAGGTTTCTATCAGAGTAAAATAGTCAAATTCATGTCTGGTAATGAATCAATCGATTTCTGGGTAGATTTTGGGTAAACAGTCAGAGGTTTCCGGATGAATTGAATGTATCCGGGTACTTTTGTTGATAGTGTTCGGATGATGTTCTAAAGGTGTCCGGACGAATCTTTTATCCGGGTAAGTCTCTCTTTTCAAAGGTTTCCGGATGATATAAGATACCGGATGGTATCCGGGTTACCTTGGTTTCCGGGTGTCGTCCGGATTGTTTATGCTGTCCGGGAAGTTGCGTTAGCCGGATTGTTTAAGTTATCCGGAAAGTCTTGTTGTCCGGATAGTTTTGTGGTATCCGGGAACTTTGGGCTGTTTGGTCACTTTTGAGAGTTCAGATACTTTTGAGTATCCAGTAACATGTGTTTTGTTGACTATTGGATAGGGAATGAGTGAGGACTGAATATACTGTGGACTCGACTTAAGTTCGGGTTTGGGGGTAACATTTGAGGATAAGAGTTAGATAGATGTATCTAAAGTTCTTAGTCCTAATAAGTCTTATGTGTTCTATATGGTGAAAAGATACTTGTATCCAATTGTTTCAGATACTGTGAATTTGGAGTGAAAGCTGAACTATTTTTGAGAAAGGATTGGAAGCGTTTTGATAAGCAAACAGGTGAGTTTTACTTTAAAACGTTTTTAAACTGGAATACATATATGTGTGGATTGGGAATGTGATAGATGGTGTGATTATGTGTTTATGTTTGAAATATAATATATTGAGATATTGTATTTACATGAGCATTACACTATACGAGAATACGTTGGCCGGGCTTAGGACCGGTGGTGTTGGCTGTAATATTCGTACATCGGTGTTGGCTGTAATTGTCGTACATCGGAGTTAATTTATTAGTTGGCTTGAAACCATATAATATGGCCAAGAGAATGAGACAGGAAAGTATATGGTGCATGAGTCATAATTGGTAATTGTATTTGTGTTATGTATATGATGGTTGTGCAAATGGTTTTAAACTAATAGGGATTTTCTCACTTAGACCGCTAGGTCTAACCCTCATTTTGTTTTAAAATATGTATTCCTGGTCGTGGATCAAGTAAGGGCAAGTAAGAAGGGTAATCGGTGAATAGCTTTTGGAAGACGTATGTTTTTGAAGATCATGACATGTTTACAGTTATAACATTGTTATTAGTTATAATGTAATTTAATTAGCAAAAAGTTTGTAATGAATTATGTATTATGGGTATAAAGACTAAGGGACCGAATGTGTATTTTGATATATCTTTTGGAATGAACGACGTTATGCAATATATGTTACTTGATGCTTGTTTGGGAATTCGGGTTGTTACAAAAATGAGCCCAATTCCGGGACTCCAATGTGAGCCCAATTCCGGGACTCCAACAACAAATCCATTTCGAGCTACATTTATTCTGGGCTTTAGGCCCAAGTTTCGGTATTTCACTTTAGGTTCCGGAATCCAATTTGTCAACCCAACTTCCGGTATTTTATTTTAATTCCGGAACCCACCCCCACTTCCGGTATCTTTATAGTTCCGGTATCAAATCTAAGCCCATTCTGGTTCTTTATAGTTCCGGTACCAAATCCAATTAAATACCGGAACTCAATCCTATACCAGGACTTCGAATCAGTACAATCGATTTTCGTCAACTTAACTCCAAAAACTCATACAAATTCAGGTTTGTTAAACGATAACATTTCCATACTAATATACCAATTCCTTCAAACAATTTATACATCAAATCCAATTCTATTTCAACTTAAAAGAATTTAAGATAAGAGGAACTCACTTGGTTGAAGCTTTAACCCAGTAATCCAAACCCTTTCTTCTTTGATTCACAATCTATTGACAAATGATTTCAACTAGGTGTTATCAAACTGATTAAGAGATTAAAGGAGAAAATTACAAAACCCTTACCCACAAGAATTCAGTTGAAACCCAGTTCCTCTCTTCTTCTTTCTCCTTTCTTTCTCTTTTCTCTCTCTCTCTGCTTTTCTCACCCGACTTCAAGAAAATGGATTGAGATAATATCTCAATTAAATCAAACCCATCTCTTAAGTAATCACCTTTCAAGGAATGACCAAATACACCCTCTAGTTTAATTTTCATCAATCACCTTTAAACTTTGGTTAAATTTACTGATTCAACCCTGAAGTTTACTTTTACAATTTGTCCACAACTTAGACTATCTTACAAATAGACCCCATTTATATTAAATATAATATAATGAAATTTCGGGGTGTTACAAGATAGCGCAATCCGGTTTTAGCTTTGAGGTGGATACGCGAAATGGAGCTAGCTTTTGATACAAGTAAGTGCGCTGAAGAAGACAAAGTGTTGTTTGCAATGTCTATGCTGAAAGCGGACGCCATATTCTGGTGGGACATCGAGATTGGCGGTAAAGGTTCTGAGATTGCAAAGGCAACTTCATGGGAGTTGTTCACTAAGATATTTAAGGCACAGTTTTGCCCGGTAGCGGCGGTTAAGAAACTGGAGGAAGAATTTCTGGGGTTGGAACAGGGGTCGATGTCAGTCCAAGAATACACGTCAAAGTTTATTGAGAAGGCTAGGTTTGCGGAACTATATGTGCCTATTGAGGAGAGGCGCATTGAGAGATATATATGGGGATTAAAGAGCAATGTGAGAGAACTGGTACAAGTGAAAGGTCCGACTACTTTTCAGGCTGCGGTAGATACTGCGGAACTCATCAAGAATGAAAAGAACAGACAGATGACAGAGAGAGTCGGAGATAAGCGGAAATGGGAAGGACCAACCAGGGATGGAAAGAGGTCGAGTGCGCCCAGACCCGAGCTGCATGTAGGACCAAGAGCAGGAGAGAAACCATGTAGTAAGTGCAACATAATGCATAAGGGAGAGTGTTTGGCAGATAGGGGCGGATGTTTCAAGTGCGGGAAAACTAGACACCAATCTAATCCTCGTTCAGTACCCGTTCTTTGACCATAACCTCTTTATCATGCTCCAAAGCATACACTTTCAGATATTCCATTTTCAAATGCCCATTTCCCAACCAAATATCACGCCAAAATGAAGTACCTAGTTCATCTCCTACTTTTTTTGTTACTCGCTCTTTGCCCAAAACTTATTAGTCCCTCATAACGATTGCTAACTGACGGTTTGAGTGTTATGAACCTTAAATTTTAGGGATTATCTATGTAGATAGTTTGTTTTAACGACCGGATCCAAAATTTGAGTAACCACATGGACCACCATTGTGATTCACTAATAATTATAATTGGTAATAAATATGCTTTTATCTGAAATCACCCCTTTCACATGTTTTTTTAGGTTTTCTGAATGAGGATATATATTTTCACAAACTTATGACTTGTTTGTTAGCAGCTTAATGAGCCTAATATGACTCGCAACTTTTTTCGGTCAACTATACATGACGGTTTAGTATAAGCTTAATGATATAGAAAGTGACTTATTAAGTAAGCTTATAAGGAAAGCCTTTTGTAGAAAGCCAAGTTGTATTTGTCGAACTATCCTCTTTCAATCAAAAACCAAACCTTTTCCATCTATGAAAAAACTATTCCAAGCAAAAACCTTTGCATTTTATTCAGACATATTAATCCACATAAATAACCCCTAATTAGAGATGGCCAAATGGCACCGTCCCGGCTCAGGACCGGGACTGACTTCGGACCGGCTTAGTTCTTGACTGGTTACGATTTTCATCCAAAAACAAGGTCTGGCCCTGGACCGAACCGATTTTTTATTTAAAATTTATTTTAAAATGTATTATTAGGTATATTTTTAAATACAAACATACTTGTTAGTGTATTTGATTACCCAATTATAACAAAACATATTTATTTTAAACGTATTTTTAAAATATAATTTTTAATGTATTCGATTGACCCAATTATAATGAAAGTGTATTTGTTAGTGTATTTGATTGACCAAATTATAATAAAAACGTATTTGTTAGTGTATTTCATTGACCAAATTCTTCAAAAAATATTTATATAAATTAGAAACCAGTTTTAAAAAAATTAAAAAAAAATTAAGTGGGACCGGTTTGGGCCCGTCCCGGGATCGGGACCGGTTCTTAAAACCGAGTCTTATTAAGCTTAACCGGTCCTTCATATATGGGTCGGGACCAGGACCGATTACGCCGGAACCAGTTATGAAATCACTATTACCGAGACTGATTTGAGCCTTGCCCTGCTCGGCCCGGGCCGGGTTTTTTTTATCATATCTATCCCTAATTGCATTTCAAAATTCATACATAGTTTTTTTCTTACCAAATAATTCTTGCACCATTACACGTATTCGGCCCAATTGGGGATTTGTTTCCCAAAATAAATATACATCCTAAGTCCAGGCCCAACAATATATGTGTATATAATATGTTAGTTATAACTAGAGCGGTAAACGAACCGAACGAACACGAACAAAGGCTTGTTCATGTTCGTTCGTTTAACTTAACCGAACAAACACGAACGGTAAACGAACGGGATTTTTTGTGTTCATGTTCGTTCGTTAAGAATTTTTGTTTGTTCGTGTTTGTTTATGTTCGTTCATTAAGAGTTAAACGAACGAACTTAAATGAACATAAACGAACTTAAACGAACGTAAACGAACGACTTTAAATGAACATAAACGAACGAACGTAAATGAACATAAACGAACGAACCCAAATGAACAAAAAACAACCACCATACTCATCATTTCGTTCGTAAAAAATACCTTAACAAAATGAAAAACCGGGTTAACTTAGGAGGTATGAAAAATAAATTCTAAAAGATCAATTTACTTGATGGTTTTACACATTAATTTCATATTATATAAATATGTTTATATATGAACAAGCATAAACGAACATAAACGAACGTAAACGAACGAACATTAACGAACATAAATGAACGAACGTTCACGAACATAAATGAACGAACGAGACCATTGTTCATGTTCGTTCATTTAACTAAACGAACAAAAAAACGTGTTCATATTCGTTCATTTATTAAATAAACGAACATAAACGAACTTCCCGTCGAACCGTTCACGAACGGTTCGTTGAACGTTCGGTTCGTTGAACGTTCGGTTCGTTTACAACCCTAGTTATAACTTATAAGTTATAACTACTATCATGAAAAATGAATGCAGAATATAAAATTAAAATTTGCATCTATTTATATTTTGTGAAATCAGCATGGTTTGAAATGAAAACGAAATTAATATCTAATATGTTTATATACGTCGGGTTTTAAACCATAAAATAAATATTTTAAAACTTAGCTTCTAAGCCTAAAATAATATTTCAAAACTTTGTTTCTAAACCAAAAATAAATAGTTCAAAAGTTTGTTTCTTAGGGGTTGGGAACGAAAATAGGAATAAAGTTGAGAATTTGGTATTTTATGGTACGTTTGGTATAGTAGACATGATAGGATAAAATAAAATAGGGATTAATGTTTCATGTTTGGTAGAACTTTTAGGTGGAACATTGTAACAACCGGGTTTTCTGTTGTGAAAATAATAGTTTAGTGGTCTTTGTGCAAGAAATGAAAGATAAGTTAAGGGACTAATGTGTTAATTATGTAAAGATACTTAAAGGCTCAATTCCATAGGGCAATCCATTATTGAGAAATCAGTATTTTGTTGGGGTTTTGGGACTTGGCGGCTAAGGGAAAGAAAAGAGAAGAAGAAAAGAAATTTTGGGCAAAGAAATCATAAGAGAAGAGGAATCTGCAAGGTATTCTATTCTAAATTCGTACTCCTTATTGTTATAGTGTTTCTTTTCTTAAATGGTTTGGGTTCTTAAGTCTAAACATGATGATTCAATGGGTTTTCAACCATTTTCTTCTAAAAAGTGGGTTTTAAGGGTTTTTGGCTTTGTAAATCGATTTAATGGTAAGAAAGTGGATTAAGTGGTTGTTTAGGATTGGTGGACGAACCCTTAGGTTTGTCAAATCAAATTAATGATAAGATGCAGACACCCGGGTAGTGTTGCTTGGGTAGTTTCCGGACGTATGTCTTTCCGGGTGAAAGGTGTTCGGGTGTTAGTATCCGGTAAAGGGTGTGTCCGGAAAGTCCTTATTTCCGGACAGTTAGTGCATCCGGAATGTCGGGGTACCCGGACAGTTCGGGTATCCGGGAAGTGGGTCATCCGGACAGTCAGAGTATCCGGGTAGTTCTGGTTAAGTTTTACTGATTAAGGAATTATCTAATCTTCTAGGTGTCAAGTTTGGTTAACCAGAGAGTAGAGCAAGTGTGCATTCAGTGACATCAAGGTGAGTTCCCTAAACCTTTTTACGACGTACAATGTTAAATGATTTAACTGATTATGGTTTCATTTACGAGCATGAACTGTTTATAACTGTCACGCATGTTCTTCCATGAACTACACGTTTTACTTAAGAAAGCTTATTATGATATGATGAAATGAGAATGATGATTTAGAGGATTTAAATCTGCATGTTTTATGAAAAGAATGATGTGCTATGTGGAGTCGGTCTGCACTGTGGGGTCAGAGAGTGATCCTCGGGATCTGATGATCCCTTGGATAGGTATGACAGACTGGTAGGTTGGAATTCGTTTCCTCCTATTTCGAGTAGAGGGGAGTCTGCGTGGGCTCCGGGAAGGGGAGTCAGCGTAGGCTCCGGAAGAGGCGAGAAGGGAACCTGCTGGGGCCCCGATCGCGGAATGTTTATGTGATCCAATACACAATGCAGTACCCTACTTGATGTTATGTTAAGGTTTATGATGAATCTTTTATAAAAGTTTTTATACTGGTTTACATGTTGTTTTCGGAGGGAATTCACTAGACCTTTTGGTCTAACCCTCGCTTTTCAAAAACTAAACCATTTTCAGGTAAGCGCATTACGAGTTCTTCTGGTAAGAACTAGGAGATGGCTTGGAGGATTTGGAGCTTAGAGCGACTCCAGAATTTTGGTTTGCCTATAGATAGAGCTCTCGGCTGTGGATCATAGACTTCCGCTGTCAATTTTGTTTAGCTTAGAAGAATGAATGTTTATGGACAAGTTTAATTATGTAATTTGAATGCTTAACTCTAGTTGAATGCATGTTTTGTTTTTGGGACGTTACAAATGGTATCAGAGCCTTAGTTTAAGGGATTTAGGTGACCAGTCGGGCCTAAACTTAAACTGTAAGATGAGGAACACAGTCGAGACATAGGATTGCCTCTAGGATCGATCACTATAAATGCGTTAGGAAATAAGGTGCCAAGGACAAACGTGTAAGGTAAGCTTGGGATTACACCTGGCCAGTGTAATTACGAACTTACAGGTACATGTGCGTACTTAAATTACCTTATATAGCAAAACTTGTTGTGTTATGTCTAGCAAAGGTTAATTGTTGTTTTCTTTCAGTCTTAGCGAAATGGCTGGGAGAACTTTGAGGAGTAGGTCGGCACCTGCTGTGCCAAGGAATCAAGATGAAGAAGTACTAGAGAATGGACCGGTGGAACCGACGAGGGCAACTGTTACCCGCGGAAGGGGAAGAGGTATGTAACACCCTCAAATTTGGAACGAGCAACTCACTTTAATTTCGATAAAAATAACCAAAAGTAGATAAATCATCTCTACAATTCATTCATTAAAATAACTCGGAATTTAAAACATTATAATTCCCCCAATAAAATAACTTAAACGGGTGTTACTTAACACAACACAAGTTTCTAATTCCAAATACGTGCGGAAGACTTCACTAATTCAAGTCACCTCTCGTGCACTATACTAGCACTCGCCACTCCACAATGTAGCTAGAGCTACCCCAACCTGAGCCTGTTGCACATGCCGACAAATAAAAAGGGTTAGACTAATGCCTAGTGAGTTCAAGCATTTTATCATGACTATATAAAATCATAAATCGGGAGATACTAGTTTTAGTCATGATTTGAATAAATCTTTAAACGAGATTTTGCGACAAAGATTATCATGAGCAAATCATTTGATAAATCGACAGCTTCAACTTAAATAAATGATTTTCTAAAAGGGTTTGTATAAAAGACATCGACAACCCATTTTCCAGACGCATACAGTTTCTGAGAGGAAAGCTTCCAATGAAAATCGTTTCTCTGTAAAGGACTCAAATCCAAAAACTCACATCAAGAGTTAATTAATAATAACTTCTCAAACAATCGCCACTGCGAATAAAACTCCAGCAGTTAAAACATCCAATAAGAATGTACATAAATCCGTCCATCAATCATGGAAAACAATCCATATGCATGTAATATAACCTCAACAATGCAAATAGATAAAATATCCGAAATCAACACCCTTCGGTGACGGGGGAGACCCGATCTCATCGAATGTGGCAAACACATAAATTAAACCACGATTAAATAAATGCAAGTAAGCTTCTTGGATGTGGAAAACAGATGACATCAACCATACTAGGTCTTTAGTCAATCCTCGGCATCAATCATACTAGATCTTTAGCCCATCTTAGACATCAACCATACTAGGTCTTTAGTCCAACTTAGACATCAACCATACTAGGTCTTTAGTCCATTTTCGGCATCAACCATACTAGGTCTTTAGCCCTTCTTAGACATCAACCATACTAGGTCTTTAGTCCAAGCCATCAAGTTCAACCCTACTGGATCTTTACCTTGGGAAAACCCACCATCCGAAACAAGCTTACTCGACTTAAATATAAATACATGACCCCAAAAGAATAACTAATGCGTTCAAATCATGTAAACCTCAAATATGATGCAACTCATGCAATGCAAACCCCAAGCCCACGTCGAGCTTATTAAAACCGGGCGAATGCCATCAAGACTCAATCGAGTCCAAAACCGAGCCCTCTGCTCAAAGATCTAATGATCATTTATCAACATCAAATCATGCAAATGAAATGCAATTAAGCATATAACACATCCTAGACTCCACCCCGAGCATGTAAATATCAACAACGTGCAATAATATGCAACACGGTGCAATAAAAGCAACCCGTAAATAAGACTTCACGTCGAGCCATTTAAACCGGACAAATGTCCCAAGACTATCTCAAAGTCAAAACCGAGCAAAGTGCTCCAAGCTTGCTAGCCCCATAATGTCGGTCATCATCGCATAAAACGCGTTTAAACATTGTTTAAGCAAACACGTATCCCAAAATCATCATTTACCCCAAAACTCAACACGGGTTAAACAAAAGGGATGTAACGTCCCCGATTTCCAAATATACAAATATCATATATTCATGCCATATTATTATCAAAAGATACATTATATATAACACGTTCGGTCCCAAAGTCTAGGTAACATAAAAATAAACGAGTACAAATTTTTCGCGGAATACAATACATGTTGATTAATAACAAAGTCATGGGTTCAAAACATAGTTATGTCATCAACACAAAAGTCTTCACAAGAGATATCTACGGCATAAACTTTTCACTTGCCCTTACCCGATCCACCACCTGGAATACATATTTTTAAAACAGAAAAATGAGGGTTAGACCTAATGGTCCAGTGAGAAAATCTCTGTCAGTTGAAACTTGCCATGAATCCAATTAAATAAAACCTTTTTATACAAACACACATATATCACACGTAATTAAATACCAACCAAGACTTGCGATTCGTATCCACTCATTCCCCCTTATTCCTCCACAATTGGCCAAACTAGTGGTTGCAAGCCAACTAGTCAATTCACTCTGCTGTACAACATCTACAGTAAACACGTCTGTCCGCTTACCGGAACCCGACAACACACCGGTCCGCACCTCGGATCCCGGTCTCCTGAATACGTAAATAAAAATAGATATATTTATGGATAATTATCATTGGTTCACAATTTTTTAGGCAATGATATAATTATATGTTATAATTCGTATTAAACTAATTATAACATATAATCTAAGTTTAAATGTGTGCAACTAATTATAATTCATTATCACTTTAACAAAAATAGAAAATTAATTTGTATTTTAAAATATACTCTTTAAATTAATTATATGTTATAATTAGTTTAATACAAATTTAAGTTATTTTAAAACAAATTAATTATACTCTTTAAATTTCAAGAAAAATTAGTTTAAATGTGATTTTAACATTTTAGAACATCCCTTTCATATATGTTACCCAATCAACTAGCACAAATTAATTCCAAGTCTAAATTAAATGAATTTTATAATCTATTTGAATTATCTATTTGTTTTAAAACCACAATTTACTCTAAATCATAAACCCATGAGATGGGTTTCTTAAATTGTGGTTATAAAATTTAAGTAATATTGTGGCCAAAGAACTTTCCATTACACCCCTTGTCTCCTCTCTTGTCCCCACCAACTAACACCCATGAGCATCACATGGGCTTTTTTGTCTTTTTTACTTTATTAGACCACAAAAATATAAAATATCAGTCAAATGAAAGGTTGAGATCAATCGGATAACAAGTTTGATTGATAGATTTGTTGGTTAAAGGTTGCCATAGATTTCTAACTAGTCCTTTCACATGGGCTTTCTATACACTTTTATACTCTATAAATATGAAATATTAGTCAAACTAGTCCAATAAAGAGTTGTGTTAATGGTTTTGTTGGTTAAAAGCACGTTTCATGGGATTTTTGTTATCAAGTAAGAAAATTTGTCTTTTGAAATTTTTTACCAACCATATGAGATGGTCCACGATATAATTCATTTGTAAACTATACAATTAGTACAAATTATAACTAATCTTAGTCGATAATCAAGTGTAATAAATATATAATTTTATTATGATTCTTAATCTAAAGTCATGATGATAATAGTTGATGAACCTTATCATCTTCCATATCTATCTCAATCATAATTAATAAATCATGATAATTATCCATAAATATATCTATTTTTCTAATATAGTGATTTGTATAGTTTGTATATCAAATTTTTTCTTCATAATTAAAGATATCCATTAATCAAATTCGGTGTAATCACGCTAAAATGAACTTAAAATTGAATGGAAAGTTTTCGGTGAGCGCTGAATTTGATTTGATTTCAACTTCCTTGTTCATCTTCGATCTATCCATTTAATTTGATCATTTATTACCATGTTCATAACCTCCATTCTGGTTGAAAATGTTGTTGTGCGTAACGAATTCATACGATAAATTGTTAGCTTTATAGACCATATTCTCATGTTAAAGCATCAATGATTACTTTAGTTTGCTTAGGTTTAACGTCCCACAAATGTTGATACGATATATCATATTTTATTTCTGAGTTGTCTACAAATTTGTAATGTTTTATACTTTTGTAGTATGATATATCAATTAAAATCATTATAAATTACTTCATGACATTAATTTGTGATATATAATAATAATTTTTTATTAAAAAAATAGAACAAGATAAAATAAAATAAAATGAATTACCTGTCACGGAGCAATAATGTGCAATAAATCTACTAGGAACATTCCCATTATTATGTCCTGGAAAAAGCACGTTCCAATCCTACACTTTTTGCATCCATGCCGTGCCCCACCTTCCTAACAAATCTCCAATAATTATAGAACTTATTTCATAAATACTAGTGTTGTCCACCACGCGTTGTGCGGCGATAATAAATTTTTTCTAAAAAAAAAAGTCAAAGACTTTGTATTCCAATTCCAATGCATAGATTTTTCTTCTGTAGTTGACTCCAGACTTCAATTTTAATATATGGTTTTGATTTTATATATTTATTTTTAAGAAAATAATTATATAACTGTAATGCAATGAATTGTTCTAATTGTGAGGAGTTGGAATCATAAGTGAGGTTGCATGTTCGAATTCATATACCATTTATGCATCCACAGATTTTCCATTTCCATAATGGTCATGGGTCCGGTTAATCTAATCCGACATATAATCAATATAAAATTAGGCAAACAGAATCTATTGATTTGATATTGGGTTAGGCTCAAAATAACCCGATAACCCAAATGAAAGTTTAGCGATTTCTCTAAAATTTAAGATATCTTTAATTTAAAGATATCTAAAATCCAAAAGAAAGATTTGCATTTTATGAATTTTATAATCTATTTGAATTATCCATAAATATATATGGTTTTATACTCGACTAATTTTAAATTTAAGTTATTAAATGAGATGGGCACATTAATTTAGAAAATTAATTTGTATTTTAAAATATACTCTTTAAAATATACTCTTTAAATTAATTATATGTTATAATTAGTTTAATACGAATTATAACACAAAATCATTATGAATTATAACATAGATAATTCATGTGTTTAAATTAGTTGCACACATGTGTTTAATTATATGTTAAATTTAAAAATACGTTATAATTATAACGTATTTATGAAAGCGTATAAACATAAATAAGAACCCATCACATTTAAATTGTTTCTTGAAATAATGATTTTTTTTTACTCTAAATTATTAATTTAGACTAATTTTAAAGAGTATATTTAGACTTAAATTATAACCACAATTTAAGAAACCCATCTCATGTTCTTGTTAATATCATTGGTCTTCATATATTACTGCAGATAAACGTAAACAAAAATTACGTTTCTGCAAGCATAATAATATTAAGAAACCCAAAAATATTTTATCCTCAATTAGTTAGTAACCATTAAGTTGCAAGAAATCATTAAATATGCAAAATTAAATTTAATTCGTATAGGAAAAAAAACGGCAGAATATTGAAATTGAAATAGAACCCATGAATGTAGGTGCATTAACTAATCCACTAATTCAAAAATTTTGATTTGTGATTATCCTTACCATAAATTTCGGTAGCCTCTCTTATGGAATCTTTAAGAAACCGTATATTAAAAAAAAGAAATTTATACAATTAACAATTTACTTAATTACCCTTTAACAATTTAGGAACCATCAATTAGTAATAGAAACTAATCTAATGAGATCAACGGTTATGATGAAGGTTGCAACTTATTTAAGGGTTGCAAAATAGTCTTCCTATATATATATATATATATATATATAGTGAGGTTTAAAGGAAAACCTCAAAAAATGGAAAACTGAAAAACACTCTAAGAGCCCTTCATCTGGACGGATTTGGTTACTAAAAAATTGTGAACCAATGATAATTATCAAATTATCAAATTTAAGATATCTTTAAATTAAAGATATTGGGTTAGGCTCGACTAATTTACATGTTATAACACCTAAAATCCCGTATTCTCGCAGAATACTCATATAATTACAGTATACCATCATGTATATAAACATTTCAATAAAAACGCATAATCACATTATGTATCACATTCTCAACCCATACATATCCATTTCATGTATATATATAAATCACATATATATGTATTCCAGTTGAAAAATGTTTTTAAAATAAAACTCACCTGAATGCTTTTCCAAGTTCTCCAAAAATCTCTTCAACAAGTCCCACTTTTATCTTTGAATTTTACTATCTGAAATAGTTAATTAACAAGAATACACCTCATTAATAAATCTGAATTTTAACACTTTTCGCAACCTACAACTTGCGAATTCCTCACTTTTCGCAACCCACTGTTGCGAAAACCTTACTTCTCGCAACCTACTGTTGCGAAAACCCTACTTCTCGCAACCTACTGTTGCGAAAACCCTACTTCTCGCAACCTACTGTTGCGAAAACCCTACTTCTCGCAACCTACTGTTGCGAAAACCTGCAAAATTACTGTTCATCGTCTTTTTAATTAAGCTCAGCCAAAAACGACTTTCAGTCCAATATTTACCCAGAAATGATTTTTAGACTCTTATTGACAATCTAAACATAACCAAAGACCCAAATACCTTTCTAAAATTACTTAAAACCCAAATATAAACTTCTAAAAACTTAAATATATAAAAGGGAAAGGAATCAGATGATCACCTGAACAGTTTACTGCATAAACACTAAAATCCCAGCTATGGAGATCAGATTCTTTCTTCTTCTTCTTCTTCTTTTTCTTCTTCTTCTTCTTCTTCGATTTCACTCTCTTTTTCTCTCTTTTCACCTAGCCGAAGGTAAACACACACACACCTTGGGATATTTGTTTAGATACTCAATTAGGAGGACACCTCCTCCTAGTGAGGCAATAAGGCGGTGGTGTGGAGTTTGGTAAAAATACCAAACAAACCCTTAACTTATTTTTCCATAACTAACTAAAATAAAACTTATATAAATAAACTTCTAAATTCTAAAATACTAAAATACTACTGGTCAATTAACAAAATAAAATACCTGGTTATTACAACATCTCCCCCTTAAAAAGAATTCCGTCCCGGAATTCAGTCAAGCGAAAAGATGAGGGTATTTGGCTCTCATCTCCGACTCCGATTCCCATGTCGCATCTTGACCTCTATGATGTTTCCACAGAACTTTCACTTGCCTGATCTCTTTGTTCCGCAACACTTTAACTTTGTGATCAACTATGGCTTCCGGTTCTTCCACGTAGTTCAACCTTTCATCAACTTGAATATCTGGTAGAGAGACAGCCTGATCTGGCGTAACCAAACATTTCCGAAAGTTCGATACATGAAACGCGTTGTGGATACGGCTTAACTCTATCGGTAGATCCAATCGGTAAGCTACTTCACCAATTCTTTCTGTAATTGCAAACGGTCCAATATACCTCGGGCTAAGTTTACCTTGCCTTCCAAATCTAATGACTCCTTTCCAAGGCGAGACTTTCAACATCACGAAATCCCCAACTTGAAACTCTAACGGTTTCCGGCGTCGATCTGCATAGCTTTTCTGTCTGTCTTGAGCCACTTTCAAACGTTCTCGGATCTGAGTAACCTTATCCGCGGTTAGCTGGACTATTTCTGGTCCCGCTAATTGTTTCTCTCCCACTTCATTCCAACACAGAGGCGTTCGACATTTTCTACCATACAATACTTCAAACGGTGCCGCTTGAATGCTGGAATGATAACTGTTGTTGTAGGCAAATTCGATCAACGGTAGATGTTTATCCCACGATCCCCCAAAATCAACTATACAAGCCCGGAGCATATCTTCTAAAGTCTGGATTGTTCTTTCACTCTGACCGTCGGTTTGAGGATGGTATGTTGTACTTAACTTTATCTGCGTCCCCATCTCCCTTTGAAAGCTTCTCCAAAATCTCGAAGTAAAACGACTATCCCGATCAGAAATAATCGAGATTGGAACCCCATGTCGAGTTACTATTTCATCAATATATAATTTGGCTAAGCGTTCCATCGAATCAGTTTCCTTTATTGGTAAGAAATGAGCAGACTTCGTCAATCTGTCAACAATTACCCAAATAGAATCAAATCCCTTCGAAGTCCTTGGTAGCTTAGTGATGAAGTCCGTAGTAATCTGCTCCCATTTCCACATCGGTATTTCCAATCGCTGCAACTGACCAAACGGCCTTTGATGTTCAATCTTTACCTTTTTGCACGTATTACAATCTTCCACGTGCTTAGCAACACTTCTCTTAATCCCTGGCCACCAATAAAATTGTTTCAAATCTCTATACATCTTATTCGTACCTGGATGAATAGAGAAACGAGATTTATGAACTTCTTGTAGTACACGATCGCGTAACCCACCCAAACGAGGCACCCAAATTCTGCTCCCCAAACACAACAACCCGCGATCATCTTTTTCTAGTAATTCTGACAACCCCACTAATCGTTCTGACTTCAGATGTTCTTCTTGAAACGCTTCTATTTGACACTTTTGCAATTCTTCAAAGATACTCGGTAGAAGTTCAGCCCTTAACGAAATAACTCTTATTGTTCCACTCCTTTCCTGACGACTCAAGGCATCGACCACCACATTCGCCTTTCCCGGATGATAGAGAATTTCACAATCGTAATCATTCACCAATTCCAGCCATCTCCTTTGCCTCATATTCAATTCTCTCTGGTCGAAAAGATGTTGGAGACTCTTGTGATCAGTAAAAATCTGACATTTGGTACCATAAAGATAATGTCTCCAAATCTTCAACGCGAACACCACTGCTGCTAATTCCATATCGTGTGTAGGGTACTGCCGTTCATGATCTTTCAACTGACGAGAAGCATACACATCACCTTCCCACGCTGCATAAGTACACATCCTAATCCTAGTTTAGAAGCATCACTGTAGACAACAAAATCTTCTGAACCTTCTGGCAATGCTAAAATCGGCGCGCTGCAGAGTCTCTCCTTCAGTATCCTGAACGCTCCATCCTGTTCTGCTTTCCATTCAAACTTCAGATTCTTTCGAGTCAACTTAGTAAGAGGTGTAGCAATACGAGAGAAGTCCTTTATAAACTTTCGGTAATACCCAGCTAAACCCAGAAAACTACGTACTTCAGTCGGCGTCTTCGGCGGTTCCCATCTTTCAATCGCTTCCACTTTCGTCGGATCTACTTGAATGCCTTTCTCTGAAACAACATGCCCCAAGAACTGAACTTCCCGCAACCAGAACTCACACTTTGAGAATTTAGCGTATAATTTTTCCTCCTTCAGTAACTCCAAAATCAAACGAATATGTTGTGCATGATCCTCTTTGGATCGGGAATAGATAAGTATATCATCGATAAATACAATTACAAATTTATCGAGATAAGGCCTACATACCCGATTCATCAGATCCATAAAAGCGACCGGAGCGTTCGTCAATCCAAATGGCATTACTAAGAACTCGTAGTGACCGTACCTCGTACGAAAAGCAGTCTTTAAAATATCTTCTTCTTTAACCTTCAACTGATGGTAGCCAGACCTGAGATCAATCTTGGAGAAATAGCAAGCTCCAACTAACTGATCGAAGAGATCATCAATTCTAGGAAGCGGATACTTGTTCTTGATCGTGCGCTTATTCAGTTCCTGGTAGTCGATACACATTCTCATTGAGCTGTCTTTCTTTTTCACAAACAACACTGGTGCACCCCACGGCGAAGAGCTAGGTCTGATGAAGCCTTTATCGAATAGGTCTTGCAGTTGCGTCATCATCTCTTTCATCTCTGGAGGAGCAAGTCGGTATGGTGCACGAGCAATAGGAGCGGCTCCAGGTATCAGGTCTATGCCAAACTCTGCTTGCCTATCAGGAGGGAGACTATACAAGTCCTCAGGGAAAACCTCTGGAAACTCACTAACAATAAGAATATCTTCCAACCTATTCTTTTCAGGCCTACTATCTATCACATAGGCTAAGTAACTCGGGCAACCCTTGCTGACACACTTACGGGCTTCTATCATAGAAATAAGACAAGACTGATGATTGCTACGATCACCATAAATCACCACTGATCTCTTATCAGGTAGAACAACATTAATTATCTTCTTATCACAAACTATGCTAGCCTGATTCTTAGCTAACCAATCCATTCCTACCACCACATCAAATTCGATCAAGGCTATAGGAAACAATCGTATTGGTACACCATAACCCTCTATATCAATCACACAGCCATCAAATACATCTTTTACCGACACCTGATTATCATTCGCAGTGTCTACCAGCAAAGCATGTTTTAACATTTTAGGCTCTAAATGCATGTGAGCAGCAAACGAAGGCGACACAAAGGATCGGTTTGCACCAGAATCAAATAACACCTTAGCACGTGTAGAGTTTATGAAAAATGTACCTGTAACCACATCCGTAGTTTCCTCCGCTTCTTTAGCGGTCATTTGGAACGTACGACCCCTTGCTTTCGGCGGTTCTATCCTTGGAATTACGGGGTTGGCACTTGCTGGTTTCCTGATAATCCACCCTGTTGTATTTTTCTTTGCGGACAATGTGGCTGAAGATGATCCGGAGAATTACATGTGTAGAAAAACCGCGTAACGCGACAATCTTTAGAAACATGCCCGGTCTTCCCACACCTATAGCAAACCCGCGATTCACTCTGACAGTTTCCTTGATGAACACGGTGGCACTTCGGACAAGGTCTTTCCATTGGTCGGAAAGGTGCACGGTTATCAAACTTCTGAAATCTGGGCTTTTTTGGATCGTGAGGTGGTCCTTCCCATTTTCTTTTCCCCATACTCCTATCACTGGCATCTCTTCTGTCATCTCGTTCCACATTTTCAGCCGCGTCCACTGCGGCTGTAAAGGTATCTGGCCTTGTTGCAGTAACCAATCTTCTGACCTACGAATTGAGCCCATAGATGTATCTGTCCATCTTCAATTTCTCTGTAGCAACATAATATCCCGCAAAACGAGATTTCTCTAAGAACCTTGCGGTATAGTCTCTTACTGACAAATTTCCTTGTTGCAGACTCATAAATTCCTCTTCCAGTTGTCTGACAGCTGCTTGTGGACAGAAGTGTTGTGTGAAAACTAAAACAAATTCTTCCCAAGGGAAAGTAGAATATATGCCTGCTCCTTCGGATTCCATATGAGCCTCCCACCAATACAAGGCATCACCCTTCAACATTGTTGTTCCATACAGTACTCTATCCTCCTCAGCACACTTACTTGTCTTGAATATAGCTTCCATTTCCTTCAGCCACCTCATTGCTTTCACTGGATCCCGGTCTCCTGAATACGTAGGGGGTTTGCAACCAAGAAACATCTTTTAATCACACTTCTTCGTTATTGGTAAAACAATAGGGGTGATTGGCATTTCGACTTCTTGTTCCGGACCTGGTGGATCAGCTTCACTGTTTCGACTTCGTTCAATCATTGCTTGTATACTAGCCTGTAACCTTCCCATTTCAGCAGTCAGGTCTTCTCGCATAACAAACTCTGTACCCTGAGTTCTTCCCCCGGTTCGGCCCCCTGTTCCACCCCCAGTTCTACCTCCAGTTCTACCTCCAGTTCTGCTTCTACCACGATCTCCTCCTCTTCCCCCTGTTCCTACTGGTGGGTTTTCTTCACCCGGATTCCCTCCTCCCCTCCGAATCCTCTGTCTAGTGCCACTCGCCATTCTGTAGATTCGAACAAGGTTAATATACACATAAGCATATACCCCATATAACAAGGTATTCCAGTTCAAACATGCACCTGTAAAAACATAATTACACTGGCCAAGTGTAATTCGAAATTACCTTACATGATGTTCTTTCTACCTTTCATACTTAGCAATCCCCAGGTTCTATCATAATAGGGACATCCTACTTCACATGCAGTTTAAGTCTAGGTACGAATATTTATACCTAAATCCCTTAAACTAAGGCTCTGATACCATTTGTAACGTCCCCGATTTCCAAATATACAAATAACATATATTCATGCCATAATATTATCAAAAGATACATTATATATAACACGTTCGGTCCCAAAGTCTAGGTAACATAAAAATAAACGAGAACAAATTTTTCGCGGAATACAATACATGTTGATTAATAACAAAGTCATGGGTTCAAAACATGGTTATGTCATCAACACAAAAGTCTTCACAAGAGATATCCACGGCATAAACTTTTCACTTGCCCTTACCCGATCCACCACCTGGAATACATATTTTTAAAACAGAAAAATGAGGGTTAGACCTAATGGTCCAGTGAGAAAATCCCTGTCAGTTGAAACTTGCCATGAATCCAATTAAATAAAACCTTTTTATACAAACACACATATATCACACGTAATTAAACACCAACCAAGACTTGCGATTCGTATCCACTCATTCCCCCTTATTCCTCCACAATTGGCCAAACTAGTGGTTGCAAGCCAACTAGTCAATTCACTCTGATGTACAACATCTACAGTAAACACGCCTGTCCGCTTACCGGAACCCGGCAACACACCGGTCCGCACCTCGGATCCCGGCCCCGTATTCTCGTAGAATACTCATATAATTACAGTATACCATCATGTATATAAACATTTCAATAAAAACACATAATCACATTATGTATCACATTCTCAACCCATACATATCCATTTCATGTATATATATAAATCACATATATATGTATTCCAGTTGAAAAATGTTTTTAAAATAAAACTCACCTGAATGCTTTTCCAAGTTCTCCAAAAATCTCTTCAACAAGTCCCACTTTTATCTTTGAATTTTACTATCTGAAATAGTTAATTAACAAGAATACACCTCATTAATAAATATGAATTTTAACACTTTTCGCAACCCACAGCTTGCGAATTCCTCACTTTTCGCAACCCACTGTTGCGAAAACCAAAGAACTCGCAACCCACTGTTGCGAAAACCTTAGAACTCGCAACCCACTGTTGCGAAAACCTTAGAACTCGCAACCCACTGTTGCGAAAACCTTACTTCTCGCAACCTACTGTTGCGAAAACCCTACTTCTCGCAACCTACTGTTGCGAAAACCTGCAAAATTACTGTTCATCGTCTTTTTAATTAAGCTCAGCCAAAAACGACTTTCAGTCCAATATTTACCCAGAAATGATTTTTAGACTCTTATTGACATTCTAAACATAACCAAAGACCCAAATACCTTTCTAAAATTACTTAAAACCTAAATATAAACTTCTAAAAACTTAAATATATAAAAGGGAAAGGAATCAGATGATCACCTGAACAGTTTACTGCATAAACACTAAAATCCCAGCTATGGAGATCAGATTCTTTCTTCTTCTTCTTCTTCTTCTTCTTCGATTTCACTCTCTTTTTCTCTCTTTTCACCTAGCCGAAGGTAAACACACACACACCTTGGGATATTTGTTTAGATACTCAATTAGGAGGACACCTCCTCCTAGTGAGGCAATAAGGCGGTGGTGTGGAGTTTGGTAAAAATACCAAACAAACCCTTAACTTATTTTCCCATAACTAACTAAAATAAAACTTATATAAATAAACTTCTAAATTCTAAAATACTAAAATACTACTGGTCAATTAACAAAATAAAATACCTGGTTATTACAAGGGGTTTTCCCAAAGGACTCACACCCTTAATATTCTCAAAATGACCCATAACACTAAAAGTGCATTTCCCAAATGGTTTATTAAAATCATTTACACTAACATGATTAAACCATCAAATAAACCTCATTTTGAGCAATTAATCTTTTAAAGACAATTTTGGATTCTAACCATCCAAATATTCAAAAGCCCCAAATATGGGTGTTTTACACATTTATGAAGATAAACACTTCAAAAAGAGTTAAACCATTCAAATAACTCAACCACATATATTTTCAAGTAAAACACACAAATATTTGGAAAATACTCATTTTGGCATGTACAAAGTTTTCGCAAAGTAACTTGAACTCACCTTGCTAGATTAGGCTAAATCTAGATTTTCCCAACGTAAGCTCCTTTGACGCAACTCGGATCTTCAATCCAAATTTTCCTAAAACTCTTTCTAGATCCTTTAAGAGCTCTCAAAATCGGAACCATAGCCACTTGAATCGCCAAAATCGGAGTTGAAATGAGAGAGATATGATGAAATGAAGTTTGGGGTGTGAATTTCGTATTTGACAGCAACCAGGTACCCGTCCGCGACAATGACATACGACAATGACACGGTCATAGTCGCTGGTCATAGTCACACAAGGTGTACCGTAGGCTGTACCCTTGGCGCGACAATGACACGCGACAATGACATGGTCATAGTCGTTGGTCATAGTAGCTCCGCGGTACCGAAACTGTTTTGGCCATAACTTCATCGTTATAGCTCCGTTTTCGCTCCGGAAAGAACCGTTGGACTCGTATTCGAATTAATCATCCAACAAGACCATAAAATCTAAGATTTAACCCAAAATATTACTTTTCATATTTTTCTTAAAAGATCGGTTCTACACTTATTCGAAGTTGTACTTATCCAAAAATTACGGGTGTTACAATCCTCCCAACCTTAGGATGATTTCGTCCTCAAAATCTACATCCTTTACAACCCAAGGCTAACCGACTCAATGCCGACTATAATTTATCAGTTCCTAACTGGAATCTAAATTCCCTCCACACAGTCTATAAAGACAAATCCTCGAACAATTGCTTATCAACAAAGCCCCTTCACGTACAATGTACTTATGTCCGGGAGAACACTCCGACAACTGGAATAATTCGTAGTCAGATGACTTCGGTTGTCTCCCAACCTTAGATGTTCCATACATCCCGATTTTGATTTCCGACTTTAAGTCAATCTAAGGTTTGTTCGCTAACGAACCCAACATAATCATCAATTCTGATTATTCCTACCATTACTTGCCATCTACATCCAACGAGTTCTAATAGACTCCAAGAATCCATCCCAACATCAATCACTAAACCGACATGTTCTGTAACCATACACGAAGGTTATTCCACCAAAACCACTCGTCACAAATGAGCATTTTAAGGTTACTACAACCGTTACCATTATTTCATTTAGAATCGGACTACACCCTCCGAATTCGCTAACGGTCTCCGACCTCAAACACACAAGGTTGACACCTAGTTATACCACCAAGTTTTGAACTCTAACAGGACTCCACATACGAGTTCCGTTTACCGAGTGTTTCCACGAAACTAAGGCTGTCAATCAAAACGGTTATACCAACCTTAACATGCGTTACCGCAAGTCTAACCCTCCAATTGCCACAAGCACCTCGACTTTGCTGCCGATATCATCCGGCCTATAGTCACAACACGTGCCCGAACGCTCGACTTTTCACAGTTGGGGTTCTATACAACTTACTCTTAATCGGGTTACTTAACTGACATTGCTTAGAATACACCTATAGACGTGTGCTAATCAAACCTCAAAGCAAGTATACAATGAGATCTAATATCGTCTTTCAAGTAATAAAATGGTAAAATACCAGATATCGTCCCACAGAGATTGGAGTAAAAAGTTAAAAAAAGTAGAAGAAGGAAATGATTTCAGATGGCGAATTGGAAGAGATTGATTTGTTTTGTTTGGTTTGTCACTTTGATGTTGTTAACAGAGAATAAAGCAAGCACGGGTGTAAAACTTTAAGGTGGGACTTAAACACAAATTCCAGCAGGCCATGGTGCAGGAATGCTGCAGCATGCAGTTTCGTCATAACTAGATCCACCATCTATTTTGAGAGTATTCCTCTCGGACTTCAGTATTCCCACTCCTGTTTAGATTCAATTAGACACATCTCTGTGTAGTCTCCAGCTATTTATAGTGGGGGATAAAGTTCTCAAAATATATGGACGACCAAATCTCTTTGTATCAAAAACCGCTCTCTCGAGCCGATTCCCATATCATTCAAGTTGGTGTGTTCCAAGTGGCTTATCTCTAAGTCCACTACACTTTAACACCTTAGATTCGTGACCACTTGTCGAGAATAAATCAGTTTAGAAAAACATGGATGATAACTGTCACTTTATCAGTAACTCTCTCAAGTCTACTTCCCATATCATTCAAACTGACGTGCATTCAGTGGCTTATCTCTAAGTCCACGGCACTTTAACACTTTAGCAAGTGATCAATTCGTAAAGAAGTGTCATTGGTTTTTATAAAACTTGAATGAAATAATGGAACGTCGTTATTGCGAAACAACGTCCACCTTTCTTTGGTTTAAAATCCCACCTTTCCGTTTAACACCCGAACTAATAAATTTAGCTACTCATAACGGAAAGTAAAGAAAGCAATAAATGACGTAAATTAAATTGCATAAATGTAAATGACTGAAAAATAAATGGCGGAATGTAAATTGCAAGAAATAAAAGACGGAAAATAAATTGCAAGAATTAAGTACTTCAAATGCTTAAATTGATTCACTAAGAAATCAAGACCAAGAGTTGTCACCCTCTTAAATCTGATCCAAAGTTCATCCTCTTACATCACCCCAAGCCTTCCTTATATAGGGAGGAAGAGGAGGGGGCAAAAGAGTAAAATTACATTAACTTGGTCCCAAAGTATCAAAAGGACCTAAAGTACATAAAGTAAAAAGCCTTGAAAATACAAAAGGGGTTTGCATGTAACTAGATTAATTAATTCCAGCCTGTTTCTTGGTTCAGGAAACATCTTCAGTCAGCACCAAAAAGCCATTTAGTCCAGCTCCACGTCCCAAAAAGTAATCTGTCCAGGCATGTCATGCTGCAGAGATGCTGCAGCATGGGTCTGCACTATGAAATCTGCCAAAATGAGCATAAAGCAGCCATTCCAAGTCACAAAACAAGTCATTCACTACTCTAGCTCCAATAAACAATAAAGTGGAAAATAAGTAAATAAAATGACTCAAATTTAGGGATCTTAAAGATAAAATGACTCAAAATGGAAAGAAAAATACTTAATATGCATTAAATAATTAATGCATATCACTAACCTTTCCCAAAACGTGTTGAAAAGTATTTCATTGCAGTTCAGTTTACCCACAAAACGCAAAAGCGTAATAAACAACTTCTTTAAAATGAACCGCCATGGTTCTAGTATGGATTGACTCATGACATGCACGTAAAGTAATTGCCCGACTTTAAACAGGGGTGCAACAAAAGGTGTGCACGTGTTTCAAAAGAAGTCTAAAGACATTTGACTCCACAGTTTCCCCTTTTACCATAAAATGGCGTGGAACAAGGTCCACCAACAAAATTTTGCGCACGTCAGTTTATTATACAAAACGATGAAACGGTTTACAAATACACCTTAGTCAACACAAAATGACTTGTGCAAATTCCATATTTAAAACAAAACCCATACGTTTCCATCACTTGAAAATATCGACTAAAACATCTTAAAACCTCACATTGGGGTAGGCATGCAAGCTTGTAACACTTCCATTAGCAAATTTTTTTTTGAACGAAATAACCTGCATCAAATGGTTCGCGACCAAATTCCAAAAGAGGGAATTCTTTAAATTAATTTCCTAAAATTTCCCATTCGGTCCTATAACGACAAGTGAGTAAAACGTTTCTGGTCAAAACTTGTACACAACAATGCGTTTCCCAAAACATATGAGGAAGTAAGTGTTAATAAAAAAGTAGACACCCAAAAAGGATTCCTACCGACTTCAAATCTTGAATTGCATCAACGGTGTGCGTCAATGTTCAAAACATAAGAAATTACACGCACCATAGTTTTATACAACAATTTGCTAAAATCTTCATCACGAAGTATTTTCCTCAAAGTTTCGTACTCGGAACACAAAACGTCAAAACATCAACGCTCAAAATGTATTTGTTAAAAATACTCAAAATACACATTTTCTCCAAAACCAAAAGGTTTTAAATTTTCTAAAATGTTCGGCAATCAAAGTTGACCAAATGTCAACGACTCACACATTTGTATTTTCAAAATGTAAGGCATTGCGAACTATGCATGATTTCCACGGCACCAAAACACCCCTTTGACCAAATGGCCATCATTTATACAATGAGTTAATAAAATAACTTCACTCACGATTCGTTTAACAAAGTGTCGAGAACAATGGTTACCAAGCTATGCATACCCCTAAGTCGATATAGCGCATTTCCCATAAAATGATAATAAAACATTTAACTGACCAAAAGCGCACCAAGCAAGTCATTATGAAATGTTAACAAAATGTTCTTTCATGCATCACTTAAGCCACGTATAAATCAATCCATACACAGAACTATATGCAACGAAATACTTAATAACACAAACTTTTGAAAGAAAAGTTACGCGACACTAGAGTTCCAAACTCATCTCTTCTTAGTCGCCTTATGGCATAAAATTAACTTTTCTCACCAAGACTCGAGTGGGACCAAATGCCCAACATAACTCGTAAACTTTTCACATAAGCAAATAGAGTATGCATATAGTAAAATTGTACCCACACGACACAAAATGTCGTACAATAAAACTCCATGAACTTCAATGGACTCAATGACCTCAAGTCAATAAAACGGCACTAAACATCATGCTTCCAAAGCCAAATCGCTATAAGCAAAATCATGAAGGCGACGCCAAAATCCCAAAAATCCCCTTCTAGGGTAATATCATATAAACAACATTGTTTAACAACTCACATTAAACAAATTCCCAAAATAACTTTACATAGACATAATGGAAAATAACTTTCCGTCCAAACTCTAACATATGTGGAGGAGATCCAATGTTAAAGTCACAAGCCGTAGTTATTGCCCAACATCTTAAACATCATAAAATATGATTATCATTATATCCAAAACAAATGTTGAACAACAATGAAATAAGGCAAAACAAATCCCGGCAGAGTTTGCGACTCTCGCAATAAAATGGTTTCATGCACGTTAAAACCATGATTCAAAATCTTGTGTGTGTGCCAAACATTTCCCAAAATTCATAACACAATCCATATAAGGATTGGAAACACAAGAAATAGTTGATGAAATTTATTTTCAAAATAAACTTTGTGCATAACTTAGTCGGCATTCAACATCTCAACTCATACCCTTCCAAATCCTTCGGTCCACTATTTTCACCCGGATACTTTAACCTCTTAAAGCAAGTTGGGAAATACATCAATTAATTTTACGATTTTTCCTCAAATCAAAATCGGCTCAATAAGCCTATGGTTCTAATCAAACCATCAATCTCGACCCGAGACGGTCTACTTAAAGCAAATATCATGCTTATCGTCACTCCAAGTGACTAATACTAGATTCATCCATCTATTCCAACGACTACTAGCTTAGAACCTCTTTCACTACCTCGACGATCACCACATTAAAGTAATTCAAGTATGCATATGTACTAGTAGGTTCACCATGACACTGGCCAGGTGTCACTATGAACGCACCGTACATGATTATCCTTGTTACTCTCAACGTGATTCTCGTTTCTAACAACATCCATTGACCTCGAATCATCCTATCTTAAAGTGCCTAAAGGTGAATTTCACTCTCATTTACTTAAACAAACACTAGTTTGAGTCTAGGTATCCAAAATCAACACCTACTCAAACTTATGCTCTGATACCAACTTGTAACACCCTCAAATTTGGAACGAGCAACTAACTTTAATTTCGATAAAAATAACCAAAAGTAGATAAATCATCTCTACAATTCATTCATTAAAATACCTCGGAATTTAAAACATTATAATTCCCCCAATAAAATAACTTAAACGGGTGTTACTTAACACAACACAAGTTGCTAATTCCAAATACGTGCGGAAGACTTCACTAATTCAAGTCACCTCTCGTGCACTATACTAGCACTCGCCACTCCACAATGTAGCTAGAGCTACCCCAACCTGAGCCTGTTGCACATGCCGACAAATAAAAAGGGTTAGGCTAACGACTAGTGAGTTCAAGCATTTTATCATGACTATATAAAATCATAAATCGGGAGATACTAGTTTTAGTCATGATTTGAATAAATATTTAAACGAGATTTTGCGACAAAGATTATCATGAGCAAATCATTTGATAAATCGACAGCTTCAACTTAAATAAATGATTTTCTAAAAGGGTTTGTATAAAAGACATCGACAACCCATTTTCCAGACGCATACAATTTCTGAGAGGAAAGCTTCCAATGAAAATCGTCTGTAAAGGACTCAAATCCAAAAACTCACATCAAGAGTTAATTAATAATAACTTCTCAAACAATCGCCACTGCGAATAAAACTCCAGCAGTTAAAACATCCAATAAGAATGTACATAAATCCGTCCATCAATCATGGAAAACAATCCATATGCATGTAATATAACCTCAACAATGCAAATAGATAAAATACCCGAAATCAACACCATTCGGTGATGGGGGAGACCCGATCTCATCGAATGTGGCAAACACATAAATTAAACCACGATTAAATAAATGCAAGTAAGCTTCTTGGATGTGGAAAACAGATGACATCAACCATACTAAGTCTTTAGTCAATCCTCGACATCAATCATACTAGATCTTTAGCCCATCTTAGACATCAACCATACTAGGTCTTTAGTCCATCTTAGACATCAACCATAATAGGTCTTTAGTCCATTTTCGGCATCAACCATACTAGGTCTTTAGCCCTTCTTAGACATCAACCATACTAGGTCTTTAGTCCAAGCCATCAAGTTCAACCCTATTGGATCTTTACCTTAGGAAAACCCACCATCCGAAACAAGCTTACTCGACTTAAATATAAATACATGACCCTAAAAGAATAACTAATGCGTTCAAATCATGTAAACCTCAAATATGATGCAACTCATGCAATGCAAACCCCAAGCCCACGTCGAGCTTATTAAAACCGGGCGAATGCCATCAAGGCTCAATCGAGTCCAAAACCGAGCCCTCTGCTCAAAGATCTAATGATCATTTATCAACATCAAATCATGCAAATGAAATGCAATTAAGCATATAACACATCCTAGACTCCACCCCGAGCATGTAAATATCAACAACGTGCAATAATATGCAACACGGTGCAATAAAAGCAACCCGTAAATAAGACTTCACGTCAAGCCATTTAAACCGGACAAATGTCCCAAGACTATCTCAAAGTCAAAACCGAGCAAAGTGCTCCAAGCTTGCTAGCCCCATAATGTCGGTCATCATCGCATAAAACGCGTTTAAACATTGTTTAAGCAAACACGTATCCCAAAATCATCATTTACCCCAAAACTCAACACGGGTTAAACAAAAGGGGTTTTCCCAAAGGACTCACACCCTTAATATATTCTCAAAATGACCCATAACACTAAAAGTGCATTTCCCAAATGGTTTATTAAAATCATTTACACTAACATGATTAAACCATCAAATAAACCTCATTTTGAGCAATTAATCTTTTAAAGACAATTTTGGCTTCTAACCATCCAAATATTCAAAAGCCCCAAATATGGGTGTTTTACACATTTATGAAGATAAACACTTCAAAAAGAGTTAAACCATTCAAATAACTCAACCACGTATATTTTCAAGTAAAACACACAAATATTTGGAAAATACTCATTTTGGCATGTACAAAGTTTTCGCAAAGTAACTTGAACTCACCTTGCTAGATTAGGCTAAATCTAGATTTTCCCAACGTAAGCTCCTTTGACGCAACTCGGATCTTCAATCCAAATTTTCCAAAAACCTAAATTCATAAATTCCAACCATGAATAACTACATTTAACCATTTAGAATTGTTCTCCAAACATCAACCATCAAAATCTCCATTTATACCTAAAACCTCAATTTGACCTAACTTCTCCAAAATCATCCAAATCGAAATTGGATAGAAAAAAATACTAGAAGATCATCAATGGAACATTTCTAACTCATATGAAAGTATAGAAGCTAGTAGGATGAACTCACCACTTAGGTTTTGATGAAAACCTAGAAAACCCCAAAAATCTCTAGTGTTGTGGATGAAACTTGCTCTTGCATCAATAAATGAAACCACTAGCATAAAATGGAGAAGAAACACGTTAATCTCCAAGAAAAGCCCCAAAATCGTTTAGGGTTTGTGAGGAAGGAAGGAAAACGATTTGGGAGAGAAAGGGAAGAGATTTGAGAGACTTACCACCACCAAACACCCTTGAATCTTCCTATGAACTTCAAAACTCTTTCTAGATCCTTGAAGAGCTCTCAAAATCGGAACCATAGCCACTTGAATCGCCAAAATCGGAGTTGAAATGAGAGAGATATGATGAAATGAAGTTTGGGGTGTGAATTTCGTATTTGACAGCAACCAGGTACCCGTCCGCGACAATGACACGCGACAATGACACGGTCATTGTCGCTGGTCATAGTCGCACAAGGTATACCGTAGGCTGTACCCTTGGCGCGACAATGACATGGTCATAGTCGCTGGTCATAGTAGCTCCGCGGTACCGAAACTGTTTTGGCCATAACTTCTTCGTTATAGCTCCGTTTTCGCTCCGGAAAGAACCGTTGGACTCGTATTCGAATTACTCAGCCAACAAGACCATAAAATCTAAGATTTAACCCAAAATATTACTTTTCATATTTTTCTTAAAAGATCGGTTCTACACTTATTCGAAGTTGTACTTATCCGAAAATTACGGGTGTTACAAGGTAGGGGTCGTGGAAGGGGTTGGGGAAGAACGCCCCGCCATGCTTCCAATTCTATGGCCGAGGATGGGGAACTTCCGACCCGAAGGACGACTCATGTGACCAGAAGGACAAGGTGTGTGGAAGCTCCCGTCCATCAAGAAGACTCTCTTCAGGAGAGTTCAGCTTCTACATGAAGGGTAACTCAGCCAAGGGGATGTGGTTGAGGCCGTGGATCTGCATTTGTCACCCGAGAGAACCTAGCTGCTGAATTGGGTAAGATTCAAGAGACTTTGCAGGCTCTCCTCACTAAGCAGAATGAATCAGCCTTAGGAAGCAAAGAGGCGAGCGAGAACAGGGAAAGTGTGGAACTGTCAAGCCCGGTAGAGACTGGTACTGGGAGTCACTCGAAAGCGATATCTCTGGTAGTGAATGAGTCAGCAGCTAAAGGGTGCAGTTACAAGGCCTTTGCCTCATGCAAGCCCCCTACGTTCAAGGGCGAGTGTGACCCGGTGTTGGCAATGAAATGGGTGAAGGAAATGGAACTAGTATTTGACACGTGTAAGTATGGCGATGGGGATAGGGTAATGTTTGCCCTATCCATGTTGAAATCTGATGCAGTTTACTGGTGGGATGCTGAAACTGGGGGAAAGGGTTCGGCAATGGCTAAAGGGATGATGTGGGAAACGTTTGTAGACCGGTTTAGAGCTCAGTTCTGTCCGCTCGCGGCAGTGAAAAGGTTGGAAGAAGAGTTTCTGGGTTTGGAACAGGGTGAAATGACGGTACGGGATTATACTTCAAGGTTTATCGAGAAGTCTCGTTTCGCTGACTTGTATGTGCCTACCGAGGAACGACGAGTGGAACGCTTCATCCATGGGTTGAAAAGTAGCGTACGAGAACTGGTTCTGACAAGAAACCCCACTACCTTTCAGGCGGCCATCAACACGGCCGAGCTGATTGAGAAGGAGAAGAATCGCCAAACCTCTGAGAAAGGCGGTGAGAAACGCAAGTGGGATGGGCTGGGGAGTGACTCGAAAAAGGGGAAAGTGTTCCGAACAGACAACCGTGTTAACAGGAATGCCGGTGGGAGATCGTGTACGAAGTGTAACAAGGTGCACCGGGGAGTGTGCATGGCAGGTTCAAACTCATGCTACCGGTGTGGCTTGCCCGGTCACTTGTCAAGGGATTGTCCGGGTACTGGAAAATCTTGTTACCAATGTGGGGCTATCGGCCACATGCGTAATGATTGCCCACAACTGAAGAAAGGGGGATCAGCCCAGTTTAGTGAACGACAAGGAGGGAGAGGAATTGATAAGGGAGCAGAACCGGCGCGTCCGAAGGGACGTGCGTTCCGCATGACTGCGGAGGAGGCGGAGGAAGTTCCTGATGTTGTGACAGGTACATTTCTAGTGAACTCTTTGTGTGCCAAAGTGTTATTTGATTCGGGAGCAAATCGCTCTTTTGTATCACTTGCTTTTATGAAATGTTTGGGGGTGAGGCCTAGACGTTTGAAGAGAGCACTAGAGGTGGAAACTGCCAATGATAGTCGGGTGTACGTTAAAGAAGTGGTAGAGGATTGTGTCATAGATATAGAAGGGAAGTTGGTGCCTATGAAACTATACCCCATGGCAATGGGGGAGTTTTATGTGGTGTTGGGTATGGACTGGTTAGCCGCGAATGATGCGAATATCGTTTGCAACAAAAAGCTGATCAGGATTCAGTCACCTAATGGGGATCCCATAGTGATTTATGGGAACCGCCGTGATAGAAAGAATAGCCTTATCTCTATGATCAGGGCTACTAAGTGTCTGAAGAAGGGGTGTCATGGATTTTTGGCGTACGTGTTGGATGCCAAGAAAGAGAAGCGTGGGGTGGGTGATGTGCGAGTAGTAAATGAGTACCCGGAAGTATTTCCGGATGACTTGACAAGTCTACCTCCGGATCGTCAGATCGAGTTCAGAATTGATTTGATGCCTGGAGCTGCACCAATTGCCCGTGCACCTTATAGATTGGCGTCGTCCAAAATGAAGGAAATGATGACTCAGTTGCAGGAGTTGTTAGACAAGGGGTTCGTTAGACCAAGTACGTCTCCATAGGGAGCACCTGTGCTCTTCGTGAAGAAGAAGGACGGTACTATACGAATGTGCATAGACTAAGGCGAACTCAACAAGGTCACGATCAAGAACAAGTACCCGATACCGAGGATTGACGACCTGTTCGATCAGTTGCAAGGAGCCAATTACTTCTCCAAGATAGACTTGAGGTCAGGTAATCACCAACTCAAGGTAAGGGAGGAGGATGTGCCGAAGACTGCTTTCAGAACCAGATATAGACACTACGAATTCTTGGTGATGCCGTTCGGGCTAACCAACGCCCCGGCAGCATTCATGGACCTAATGAATAGGGTGTGCCAACCTTATTTAGACAAGTTCGTGATAGTGTTCATAGATGATATCCTGATATTTTCAAGATCGGAAGAGGAGCACGAAAGCCACCTTCGAACAATTCTCGAGCTACTAAAGCAAGAGAAGCTGTACGCGAAGTTTTCTAAATGCGAATTCTAGCTAAGGGAGGTGCAGTTTCTCGGACACGTGGTGTCTGAAAAGGGAATCATGGTAGACCCGTCTAAGATCGAAGCCATCCGAGACTGGGAACAGCCTAAGAACCCGTCAGAAGTGCTAAGTTTCCTCGGACTGGCGGGGTACTATCGGAAGTTCATCAAGGACTTTTCGCGTATCGCCACGCCACTAACGTCTTTAACCAAGAAGAATGTCAAGTTCGTCTGGTTAGAGAAGCAAGAAGAAGCTTTTCAAAGACTGAAAGATATGCTAAGCAGCGCTCCGGTGTTGTCATTACCGGACGGTTCTGATGATTTCGTGGTGTTCAGTGACGCATCGAAGTTCGGCTTGGGTTGCGTACTCATGCAACGAGGGAAGGTGATCGCTTATGCCTCCCGGCAGTTGAAGGATCATGAAGTTCGATACCCCACTCACGATTTAGAATTGGCGGCGGTGGTTTTCGCTCTGAAGATTTGGCGGCATTACCTTTATGGGACGAAGTGCCAGATCTTCACGGACCACAAAAGCTTATGTCATCTCTTCGACCAAAAAGAGTTGAATATGCGTCAAAGAAGATGGATTGAATTATTGACCGATTACGACTGTAAGATCGAATATTATCCAGGTAAGGCAAACGTAGTGGCGGACGCTTTGAGCCGTAAGGAACAAAGCGAAACCCCCAGTATTGTGGCCATGGGGGCCGAAGTGACGTTCAATTTGTTGAAAGAGATAAAGAAATGTCAAGAGGAGGCGCTCGGAGAGGAAAATCTCAAAAAGGAAAGAATGGTGGGACAAACGTCCTCACTGGTGGAAGATAGTCGAGGGGTGAAGTGTCTTAGGGGGAGAATCTGGGTCCCGAAACTCGGGGAGCTCAAGAAGATGATTTTAGAGGAAGCCCACAAATCTAAGTACACGATTTACCCTGGGACTAACAAGATGTACGGAGATCTACGTCGAGACTATTGGTGGCCTGGGATGAAAAAGGATATAGCTCACTTCCTAGAAACATGTATGACGTGTTCGCACGTAAAGATCGAGCATCAAAGACCGTACGGGAAGCTTCAGTCTTTGGAGGTACCGATGTGAAAGTGGGACCAGATCACGATGGATTTCGTGACCCATTTGCCTAGAACTCCGAAGGGTTATGACGCCATTTGGGTGATCGTGGATCGACTCACAAAATCAGCTCACTTCCTGCCTATACGAGAGTCTTACTCGTTGGAGCGGTTAGAAAAGTTGTACATCAACGAGATTGTAACCCGCCATGGTGTGCCATCGTCGATACTATCTGACCGAGATAGCAGGTTTACCTCCACGTTTTGGAGGAGTTTCCAAAGAGAAATGGGATCGCAGATCAAGATGAGTACCGCTAATCATCCCCAGACCGATGGTCAGAGTGAGCGGACGATCCAAACGTTGGAAGACATGTTAAGGGCGTGTGCTTTGGATTTCCAAGGCTCTTGGGAAAAGCATCTACCGTTGATCGAGTTCGCATACAATAACAACTATCACTCGAGCATCAAGGCATCGCCGTTTGAGGCACTCTATGGTAGGAAATTTCGGACTCCATTATGTTGGAACGAAGTCAGAGAAAGGCAGTTAGCCGGGCCGGATTTAGTGCAACTGACTTCGGACAAGATAGTCCAAGTGCGGGAAAGACTGACAGAAGAGTTACGCGGATAAGAGACGAAAGGATATAGAATTTCAGGTCGGAGACCATGTTCTGTTAAAGGTGTCTCCTTGGAAGGGAGTGGTACGATTTGGAAAACGTGGGAAGCTAAGCCCACGTTATATCGGGCCATTCGAGATTACGGAACGAATTGGAGAAGTGGCATATAGGTTGGACCTACCGGAAGAATTGCGCAGCATCCACAATGCGTTCCATGTGTCCAACTTGAGGAAATATTTAGCCGACGTGACCAAAGCGGTGCCGTTGAATGATATAAAGGTGGATGAGAAGTTGAGTTTTGTAGAGGAACCTGAAGCAATCACGGATGTTAAGGTAAGGAAGTCACGGAACAAGGAGACTAAGCTGGTTAAGGTACAATGGCGACACCACAAGGGTCCAGAGGCGACCTGGGAGTTGGAGTCGGTTATGCAGGCCAGATACCCACATCTTTTCTAATAAGGAATTCCGGGGACGGTTGTAACAACCGGGTTTTCTGTTGTGAAAATAATAGTTTAGTGGTCTTTGTGCAAGAAATGAAAGATAAGTTAAGGGACTAATGTGTTAATTATGTAAAGATACTTAAAGGCTCAATTCCCTAGGGCAACCCATTATTGAGAAATCAGTATTTTGTTGGGGTTTTGGGACTTGGCGGCTAAGGGAAAGAAAAGAGAAGAAGAAAAGAAATTTTGGGCAAAGAAATCATAAGAGAAGAGGAATCTGCAAGGTATTCTATTCTAAATTCGTACTCCTTATTGTTATAGTGTTTCTTTTCTTAATTGGTTTGGGTTCTTAAGTCTAAACATGATGATTCAATGGGTTTTCAACCTTTTTCTTCTAAAAAGTGGGGTTTAAGGGTTTTTGGCTTTGTAAATCGATTTAATGGTAAGAAAGTGGATTAAGTGGTTGTTTAGGATTGGTGGACGAACCCTTAGGTTTGTCAAATCAAATTAATGGCAGAAAATGGGTTTAATGGTCATTTCTAGACTTTTATTTTCGGACAGGCATAGTTTCCGGACGATAGGGTTCTTATTGTTCAGTAGTTTCTGGATAAGATGCAGACACCCGGGTAGTGTTGCTTGGGTAGTGTCCGAACGTATGTCTTTCCGGATGAAAGGTGTCTGGGTGTTAGTATCCGGTAAAGGGTGTGTCCGGAAAGTCCTTATTTCCGGACAGTTAGTGCATCCGGAATGTTGGGGTACCCGGACAGTTCGGGTATCCGGAAAGTGGGTCATCCGGACAATCAGAGTATCCGGATAGTTCTGGTTAAGTTTTACTGATTAAGGAATTATCTAATCTTCTAGGTTTCAAGTTTAGTTAACCAGAGAGTAGAGCAAGTGTGCATTCAGTGACATCAAGGTGAGTTCCCTAAACCTTTTTACGACATACAGTGTTAAATGATTTAACTAATTATGGTTTCATTTACGAGCATGAACTGTTTATAACTGTCACGCATGTTCTTCCATGGACTACACGTTTTACTTAAGAAAGCTTATTATGATATGATGAAATGAGAATGATGATTTAGAGGATTTAAATCTGCATGTTTTATGAAAAGAATGATGTGCTATGTGGAGTCGGTATGCACTGTGGGGTCAGAGAGTGATCATCGGGATCTGATGATCCCTTGGATAGGTATGACAGACTGGTAGGTTGGAATTCGTTTCCTCCTATTTCGAGTAGAGGGGAGTCTGTGTGGGCTCCGGGAAGGGGAGTCAGCGTAGGCTCCGAAAGAGGCGAGAAGGGAACTGCTGGGGCCCCGATCGCGGAATGTTTATGTGATCCAATACACAGTGCAGTACCCTACTTGATGTTATGTTAAGGTTTACGATGAATCTTTTATAAAAGTTTTTATACTGGTTTACATGTTGTTTTCGGAGGGAATTCACTAGACCTTTTGGTCTAACCCTCGCTTTTCAAAAACTAAACCATTTTCAGGTAAGCGCATTACGAGTTCTTCTGGTAAGAACTAGGAGATGGCTTGGAGGATTTGGAGCTTAGAGCGACTCCAGAATTTTGGTTTGCCTATAGATAGAGCTCTCGGCTGTAGATCATAGACTTCCGCTGTCAATTTTGTTTAGCTTAGAAGAATGAATGTTTATGGACAAATTTAATTATGTAATTTGAATGCTTAACTCTAGTTGAATGCATATTTTGTTTTTGGGACGTTACAAACATAGTGGAACAGACTTGTTCCATCCCCATCCCATGAAACAAGCTGGAACAAGGTAGAATGACTTGTTTTTTTTTTGCCAACATAACCTCAAAATAAAATTTAATTATGTTTTAAAACATCAAATACACTTTCTTTTTTATGTTTGATTAATTCTTTAAATTTTATTTATTGGATTTCATACTCTTTGAACTTTCACTTTACTGAGGCTATGTTTGGTAAACTAGCTGATAACTTATAAGTTAGCTGTTAGCTGATAAGCTAGTTGGTGACTGATAAGCTACCTGATGAAAAAATCACATTTGACAAAAAAAACTAGCTTATAAGCATGTAAAATGATTAAAAATGACATCTTGAAAAAATTATCAATTACAATATTTAATAGTATCAAAACAAAATTATAGTAATATAATATGTTAATTAATACAACCAATGTAGTAAGAAAAAATAAATAATATAATATGTTAATTAAAATAATTTAAAATTTATATAGCATAAATTTTGAATTTGTTAAAACAATTTTAAAAATATATATATATATTAAATTATGGTTTTAAATAACCGTTACATAAAATATTAGAAATAATTAATAACCGTTATAAGGGGTTGTTTACCAAGTTTTCTATTAAGTCCTGTATGGATAAATGTCTTTTCGGATAAATTTGTCTGTTTAGGTAAAAATGCGTTGTTGTTTACTTTTTTATCTGAATCAACGATCTGAATAACACAAATGACCAATCTACCCCTCAAACAAATATGTGGTGTTATTTCTTGTTGGTTACCTTCTTTGAACATGTTAATTTTATTTACATATGTTCAATTAACATCAACCCATAAAAGTTTTTGTTAATCAAACCAAAAATCTATTGTTCATCAAACTATTTGAAAATTAAAACATAATAATTAGTAAGTTGAGAACAAAAACATAATAATCTGGAAGCTAATAACCAAAGCTAGTGTAATGGAAATCGTCCAACCAAGATCAAAGAAGACAAAATCGATCCAGGTGATGGTGGAAGATATCATCACTGGAAAGAAGAGCAAGAAAAATGAAATCGATCACAAAAAACCATCTGGGAAAATCGATCTAAAAAACCAATCTGAGAAAACCGATCGATGTAAGAAATCCATCTAGGGAATTCGATCTGGGAAAATCGATCTAAGAAAACCGATATGAGAAATCCATCTCGGAAAATCCATGGAAATCGATCTAAGAAAACCGATCTGAGAAATCTATCTCAAAAAATCGAACTGGGAAATTCCATGAACATGAAACCGATCTAAGAAATCGTCTATGAAAAGAAGATGAGCAAAAAATCGTCACTGATGAAAGGAAATCGATAAGCAAGAACGATGTAGATGATGGTCAAAGGTTTTGAGCAAAATCGGGGAGGAGGAATAAAGGGAAAGCAATCGAATCTAAAAAATGGTGCAGAGGTGATGGCGCAAGATCTATCTGAGAAATCTTCACCGTAAAGAAGATAAGCAAGAAAGATCTAGATGATGGTGCACAAATTTTGAACAAAAATCAGGGAAGGAGACGTGTTCCGTAAAGAGGGCCATTTGGTGTATTTTTCCTGGCTTAATGGGACAACACATCATACCCTATTGTGCGAATAAGCCATGGGTTGTGCGAACAAGCTGCAACTAAACACTATAAAATAGCTGTGCGAATAAGCCGATCTACCCATTAAGTCCATTAAGTCAAAACTAAACAACCCCTAAGCTAGCTTACTTTTACCAAACGGTGTCTTACTCAAAAATATTATTTTGGGTAAACTCTACTTTTGGTCCTTAAGGTATATTGATTTCTTTGAAACAAGGACCTATGGTTTCATAATTAGACTTTACGTCCTCATGGTTTTGATTTTGCTCTGAAACAAGGACCTTGCCACTAACTCCGTTAAAAACGACCGTTAAAGTCAAGGGTATTTTTGTTCAACCAGATTTCCTTCCCTTTTTGCAACTTTTTCTGTTTTTTCTTGTTTTAAAAAAAACATCAAATTACAAGGATCAAATTGTAATTAACTTGAATATATATATATATATATATATATATATATGTGTGTGTGTGTGTGTACTGTGTATACACAAAAACATCTTCTTCACCACCACCATAGCTACACCGCCATCTTCTTCATCAACACAAAAGGGACTCAAACACCCAATTATTTGGTGGGTAGGTCAAATGAATACATCGTTTAATTGGGTATTTCCACAAACAGTTGTCGAGCATAGATTCTTAACCAATATCAAAGGAAACAGAAAGTGGAAACAATAAATTTGAGGCAAGAACATCATACAAACCAACAAATTGATATATATTCATCAAGGGAAACTGATTGGTTTCACCACTACTTATATGGGTTTCTTGAAAACCCCAAGACATTCAAAACAAAATTTTACACTGAGATTATCATTTTCAATAGTTGTGTAAACTAAAACAACTAATTTCTTAGGATATACAAATACATTGAGTTGGCAAATGGCAGTAGCAGCACCAGTGAGACGATGAAAACCTGTTTGAGATTATCGAAGAGACCTTGAAACATAGATTTGTAAGTGGAGAAACATGTGTGGTGCTGATGGGTAGTAAGAGGAGGAGATCAACGACGACTATGGGGAATTTGGCGGACTTCCGACGAGTGAAATCGGCGGCAACGGTGATGGTGGTGGTGGAGGGTGGTGGTGGTACTCGACGACGTGTTGTGGCAGTGGTGGGTTGGTCGGAAAATTTGTGTCAGGGTTACGCCGATGGAAGTTCCGGTGTGTTGTTATGGAGATGGAGACGAGACGTCTCTGTGTTGTTATATATATATATATATATAATACATTAAAGTTAATTGCATATCAGGTCCTGTAGTTTAATGATTTTTGTAAAAGTAAAAAAACAATTACAAAAAGAGGAAGAAAACATGGTTGGACGGATTTACCCTGACTCTAACGATCTTTTTTAACGGAGTTAGTGGCAAGGTCCTTGTTTCAGAGCAAAATCAGAACCATGAGGACGTAAAGTCTAACTATGAAACCATAGGTCATTGTTTCAAAGAAATCAATATACCTTAAGGATCAAAAGTAGAGTTTACTCTATTATTTTTATATAATTTCTATGTTTTGATTAATTTTATTTTAATTATTATAAATAAAAGTATATAAAAAATGTTAAAGAATAAAAATTGAAAACTACGTAAACTTTATTTTGGTGTCGCTTTAATCCTTTTGAAGTAAACTTTCTAATAATATATTTTATTATGAAAATATTTATTTCATTATAGTTTTAGATAATCAATCAAAATATATAAAATATATATACAACTTTGTAACACCCCCAAATCCACCCTTGGGTAATGTCACATCTTTCCTCCCTAATATTACCTTATTACGTCGAATAAGACTATAAGGTATAACCAAATCACAACCACATCGGAAGTCTTAACATAAAATAAATACAAGTCTCCAACGTTAATTCGTCCCATACCGAACTACGTTACATAATGCTCCAAATACATAACAAATAAGCTTAACAAATAGAAAAGCATTAAAGTACACAACGATGATAACTCTATCTATGCTTTGCCCTTCCCCTTGCACAGACCCGAACCACTGGCTCCTGAGATGCATACTAATAGTTAGCTAAAAAGCTAAGTGAGTTCATGGTTTACGTGCACAAATAAACACATTCATTGTCATGCGTTAACATATCATCAAGTACAATTTACACATTACTGTAAATATAAATCACATAAAGTACTCTTACGCCCCCTTTTGGGCAATTTCATTCTTTCCCTGGCATTCCCTGGGTTACGCGGCTCACACCCGTCCGACACCCATTACGGGGTCGTGCCATAACTCTTCTCCGGGTGGGTCCACTCTGTCACTGGCATTCCCTAGGATACACGGCCTACACCCGTCCGACACCCATTACAGGGTCGTGCCACTTTCAACGTGACATGTCAAGCCCGACCTCATACCCGGACGTCGACACCATATTGTGTCACATAACATGAGCCTCGACACCATATTGTGTCACATAACATAACATCGACACCATAATGTGTCACATAACATGATCCCATATCATAACATGCTAGTTTATTTAAACATCGATAAACAATTAGCATGCAAACTTTCATAACCTTTCCATGCATGTAAACATACGTCCGTAAACATGCAATAATACATATCATCATGCTCCACATACGTAATATCAAATAATTATCACGCCAAAATAACTTGTATTTACGTATGTATACATCCAGAAAAGTCTCATGAAGACTCACCTGAAAGCGTGTGTCCAAGCAATAAACTCCGCTTAGTGACCTACACGACATGCACCAAAGATTTTCTATCAACGACCTAAATTGCCAAAAAGTCAACTACGATCAACCCTCGGTAAACCCCCGAGCACACGGATCATCGACGTACGGATGAGCAAACCGGACCGATTTCCCGAACCGAACCGAGACCGAACCGGTGCCATGTATTCGGCAGGGGCGGACCCAATTTTTTTTTCAAACGGTAGCACCATTTGACTATAAGAAACAGATATAGAGATATTTTAACAAAATCAATATTGGTCCGGTGGTTAGTACCTTGCTTTTCAAACGTGAGGTCTCAAGATCGAGCCCTTGCTATTGCAATTTTTTTAGAAACATAATAAATCTGAAATTAAAAGCTAAAAACTATTAAAATGAGTCTAACTAGACTCGAACCCAGGGTTTGAGCTATAAAGTGGAAGAAAAGCCTTGCAAACCAACTCTACCAAGAAAACCTTATGTCATATTTGTAGTTTCAAAATATATATGGTGGCACACAACAAATAAATACGGTTGCACCTTTCACAAACCTAATTTTTTTTACCTTTCGACGGAAGAATAATACGGTGGCACGTGCCACCGTATGCACCAATGTAGGTCCGCCCCTGTTATTCCGTCCGGTTTTCGGTTCCATATAATCTTAAAATTCGGTATTTCGGTATTCGATACCGAGAATTTCCTGAAAATACCGAAACCGAACCGGGTTTAGTAGAGGGTGGTGTCTTTTAAACTTCTTTGCTCATTCCTACATTATCTTAATAAAGCTAAACAACCCCAAACTTTCTCCATAAGTACCATATCTCTTCTTCAAAAAAATTTTGCCTAAACAACTCAAACTTTCGTGATTTGAGATTTGGGATTCGGCACCTTCATAGATCAAACTGAAGTAATTTATTTTTTGCTTTTGAATTCTCTGCTCGTGACATTCAAGAAGACACTCGCTGTTCATGAAGAAAAAAGAAAGTGTTTTTTATAAGTTTTGTGATACATTTGATGGCTGGTTGTCATAAACTAATTAAAAAAACTTAAATGTAGGTTCTTTAGTCAATAAAACCTCTACCTTACTGTCATGATCAATTGATCAGGTTATTCAAGTAATGGATGAAGGTTTAGGTTTGCGATTGGTTTTGATACATAGTTGATACGATTTAAAATTTTCAGTCCTAAGTGGTGCTAGTAGGGGTGAGCAGCGGAACTGGGTACCCGCCTTTGGAACCGGAACCGCTTCGGAACTGCCGGTTCCGGAACCGGAACCGATGTGACTGGTTCCGGTTCCGGTTCCTAAAATAACGGAACCGATGTGACTGGGTCCGGTTCCGGTTCTCATTTTTTTAGAACCGCTACCCGCTGGGTACCCGCCGGGACCGGTTCCGGGACCGGGTACCCGGAACCGCTGGGTACCCAGAACCGGAACCGCTGGGTACCCAGAACCGGAACCGCTGGGTACCCGGTACATTTTAATAGAAAATATCTAATATTTAATATTTATTACATATTTAATCTATGTGAAAAAATATCTAAATTAGATTAATAATTAAAATTTTAAAATTATCTAAATAAAGATTACTAGTTTAAGAAAAAATTGTTAAAGAACATTCATAAAAGGTTGACAAATTGTATATATAGTGTTAGGCCTTAAAAAAATTGTTTACTCTTAGCGATGTGGGAGCTGGCAGCACCATCTTTCAGTTTTTGATGAAAGACCTTGTCCCACATCGAAAATTTTGAGAAAATCATGCCTCATCTTTCAGTATATATAACCCTCATCTCTTCCCTTTCAATTGCATCACTAGTTCACTACATTGCTTGGGTTTAGCCTTTGGCTTGAGCCCTTTCCCTTGAGCCCTTTGGCTTGAGGCTTTGTAAAAATATTAATGGAGCACCCTATTAGAGTGGTTGCACCATTTTGTTTTTTTAAATATAAATGTGTTCGATTAAAGTTTGTTTAAGTTCGTTTGTGTTCGTTTAGGTTCGTTTGTTTGTGTTCGTTTAACATTTTGACAAACAAACATAAACGACTATATTTTTTAAACGAACGTACACGAACACCAAAAATGCTTATGGAAGAAGTTGTTGGACATTTAAAATGTTAAAAATTAAAAAAACAATTGGTAGGCGGGTACCCGGAACCGGAACCGGTTCCCAGCAGTTCCGGGACTGGTTCCAAAATTATGAGAACCGACGGGTGCGGTTCCGGTTCCTTCTTTCTAGGAACCGCCGGTTCCGGTTCCGGTTCCATGAAAATAGGACGGGTACCCGGTATTGCTCACCCCTAGGTGCTAGTACCGAATTTCCCTTCCCGAAACCGACACCGAACCGGAACATACGGTTCGGTTTTCGGTACCAGTTTTCACTCCCAAAAAAATTCGGTACCAACCGGTTCGGTACAGGTCCGGTCCCGATCTCATCCCTACATCGACGCATGAAAACGTCCATTTACCCATTCCATAACCCTTAGTCTCCATTCTCGTATGTTAAAACGTCTCAATTAAATATTTATCTCCAAAACGACGTTTTAAAACATATTATCAATTCGTTAAATTAATTAAATGATTTAACGTTCATTCTCTCATTTGGTATAATTAATTAATAAACATTAATTAATATCCAATAATTCAATCAAGATATTTTTCGTAATTAAATAACTCATTCAACAATTAATTATAGGATTTCTAGAAATTAATAATTAATTAATTCAAATTTCTAATAAATTAATAGATTAAATAAATTAAATTAAATTTAATATACTAATTAAATTAGAAATTAGCTAACTAATTATAATCCTAATCCTAAATAATTAATTGTTAGATCATTGGGCTCCCATAACAACTAGGCTATGTTTGGCAAACTAGCTGATAAGCTAGCAGTTGACTCATAAGCTAGCTGGTAGCTGATGAAAAAGTCACGTTTGACAAAACTAGCTTATAAACATGTAAAATGACCAAAAAGGACATCATTTAAAAATTAATATTTATTAATAATAATAGTTAGTAAATAATAATAAGGGGCAATATTGGAATATTCACAAAAAGCTACTAAAACGCTACTCCAAGTAGCGTTTCAAAAAGCTAGCTTATAAGCTAGTTTGTAAGCCAGCTTATTGTGACGACCCGCCAAGCACGAGACAGATATCCCGAAGGTTCACCGAAATCCGGAACCTTCTACACTACTCAAGAAGCATGGAGGACCTTGTGGAAGCTTTCTAGAAGACTCTCCATGGAAGGAGGTAGAAGACTCTTGTATATAGCATCATTCTTTATAGATCTAGAATGATCCATGTACATATCTAGATAGGTATTCTCTAGAATGTTCCATAGAGTAGTATAAATAGGTGGTGGCCTCATTTGGCACAAGACACCTCAAAACATTCTTCTAAGCTCTTTTGTAAGTTCTCTCAAGCAATACAAGTTTCCTTTGCATTCTAATAGTCTCTTGTGTTCTCTTTACTTGCCTTAATCGTTGGTTGTTTCGGGAGTTTGGCTGACTTAGTTCGAGAACTAAGGCCGCGCGCGATCTTGTAGAGACAAGTCCGTGACATTTGGTATCAGAGCAGGTCGATTGAAGGCATGGCAAAGGAGTCCGATAAGAACGTTGCTACTGCATCCGTTGCTGACGAGAACCGTGGCCGAGAAGAGTCTCGCAAAGAAGGAGCTAACAAGAACGAGGTAAGTCCAAAGATTTACTCTCTAGCTTGGAAATGAGGATGACGGGTGTAGAGACATCCGTGGCCGAGATAAAGACACAAGTTGAGGAGGTAAACCAACATGTGGAAGGTTTGGACTCCGACTTTGCCGATATGCGGGATGATTTCAAGAGCGCCCTCAATGTCTTGGGTGGCGACTTGAGACGCGAGCTTCATGACTTAAGAGGTATGTTCATGAGCGAGCTAACTAAGCTTCGAGGTGAAGTGGAAGAAGAGATATCCACGATTCACCAAAGCTTGGAGGAGATCCAAGCCGACTTAAGTTTGGCTAAACGGGCCATGGCTAGTGGAGGTGGCAACACTAGCAACCATGATCCAAAGGTTGAGATTCCGAAACCATCACCGTTTGTGGGAAAGCGGGAAGCTAGGGCGGTTGATGATTTTCTATGGGAAATGGAGCAATACATGGATGGGGTCAACATCGTGGAGGATGCGATGAAGATCAAGACGACCACGAGGTACTTGAAGGATACCGCGGCTTTGTGGTGGCGACGTCGATATGGAGATATCGAAAGGGGTACGTGTAACATTTCTACTTGGGGTGATTTCATTCGCGAGTTTAAGAAGCAATTCTATCCGGAGAATGCCGAGGACGAGGCGAAGAGTCGTCTTCGTAAACTCAAGCAAATGGGAACGATCCGGGAGTATGTGAAGGACTTCACCAATCTTATCTTGGAGATTCCGGATCTTTCCGACAAAGACTCTCTCTTCTACTTTCTTGATGGCTTGCAAGCATGGGCCAAGACGGAGTTGAGGCAACGTGGGGTACAAGATCTCGCAACGGCTATTGCTGAGGCAGAGGCCTTGATCGATTTTAGCAATAAGGAACCGTCGAAGCCAAAGGATCGGAGGGGTAACCATGAGAAAGGTGGGGGAGAGAAGTCGACCCAAGAAAGAAATGATGATGTACGAAAGCCACCAACCGGGAAGAACAAAGACTTGAAGACGGCCTACAAGAACAGTGGATGTTTCCTTTGTGATGGACCACATCGAGCCCGAGATTGCCCAAGCAAAGCTAAGCTTCATGCCATTACTCGAGATGAGGGTTGCTCCCAAAACGGGGATGAATGCATGGGGTCGATGCGGATCTTGAATACAATCAAAGGTAAAACTGAGGCGACGAAGATAGCCAACAAGGGGTTGCAATTCGTCGAAGCTGTCATCAAGGGAAACAAGGTACGTGCTCTTGTCGACACGGGTGCTACTCATAACTTTATGTCCATTGAAGAAGCCGCCAGGCTAGGGGTCAAAGCGACAAAAGGGAGTGGCACTGTCAAGACGGTGAACTCTACGGCCAAACCAATCCATGGCGTAGCGGAAGGGGTGAGAGCGAAGATCGGTAAGTGGGAAGGAGAGATTGACTTCTCGGTGGTTCCCATGGACGACTTCAAGGTGGTACTTGGGTTAGACTTCCTCGATAAGGTACGTGCTTTCCCTATGCCATTCGCCAATTCGTTATGTATCCTAGATGGGGGAAAGACTTGTATGGTGGATACGGAACGCGGGCCTAAGAGTAGCGCCAAGGCCCTATCAGCCATGCAATTCAAGAAGGGATACAGCAAGAACGAGCCTTACTACTTGGGGGTTACAAGGCAAAGGCATGATGATGGGAGACGCACGGAGAAGGTACCGAAAGAGATCGAGAATGTTCCTGTTGAGTACAAGGACGTGGTGCCCAAGGAATTACGACAAAGGGTTCCGCCTAGGAGGGAGGTGGACCATACGATGGAGCTGGAACCGGGATCGAAGACGGGGAAAGCTAACATGGCAGCAGAGGCGTCAAGTCGCAAGACGGGATTTGCGACAATCATTCAACCCCAATTATTCCTTCAAGGCCAAATTAAGGAAGGATTGGAGCGCGATCCTGTGGCCAAGAAGCTGGTGGCATTGGCTCGGGACGGGAATACAAGAAGGTTTTGGCTCAAAGGAGATCTCTTATTCACCAAGGGAGATCGGTTGTACGTGCCTAAGTGGCGGGATATTAGGCAAACTATCTTGAGGGAGTGTCATGATTCGAATTGGACGGAGCATCCAGGAATCAAGAGGACACTAACATCGGTTGAAGGTACGTTCTATTGGCCAAGGATGGGGGATGATGTAGAGACATGCGTCCAGACGTGCCTAGTATGCCAACATCACAATATAGAGGAACGACAACCAAGAGGATTATTGGAGCCATTACCCACACCCAATGGACCATGGGAGAGTCCCTTTGAGCTGGTTACGGGGAGGCAACCGGTAACCCCAAATGCCTTAGCCGCGTCTTACGATGGGAACAGTCCAACCGCATACAAAACCATGAAGGAATGGCATGATCAAACGGACATGAAGCGGGCTTCGTTAGGCAAAGCGGCAAGGAAGATGAATAAATGGGCGAACGAGAAGAGGAGACACGTCGAGTTCAAGGTTAGGGACCAAGTGATGGTGAAACTCCTACCTCAACAATTCAAATCGTTGAGGAAAGTACACAAAGGGTTGATACGAAGGTACAAAGGCCCTTTCCCGGTGATCGGACGTGTCGGGAAGGTATCATACCGACTTCAACTACCGCCCAAGTTGAAGATTCATCCGGTTTTCCATGTAAGTTTTTCTCAAGCCTTATCACAAGGATATGGAAGACTCAGAACGGAGAGTGTCCAGAAGGGCACCGACTACAGTTGTGACTTCTTTCGATCGGGAGGTTGAGGAGATTCTTTCGGATCGAAAGGTATCGAGACGAGGAGTGCCGAGCTACACAGAGTACTTGGTCAAGTGGCGAAACATGCCCGATAGTGAAGCAAGTTGGGAAGCTCAAGACACACTGTGGCAGTTCGCGGACAAGATCAAGAAGTATCATGAAGATGGCACGACGAGGACGTCGCGAGCTTAGGTGGGGGAGAATGTGACGACCCGCCAAGCACGAGACAGATATCCCGAAGGTTCACCGAAATCCGGAACCTTCTACACTACTCAAGAAGCATGGAGGACCTTGTGGAAGCTTTCTAGAAGACTCTCCATGGAAGGAGGTAGAAGCCTCTTGTATATAGCATCATTCTTTATAGATCTAGAATGATCCATGTACATATCTAGATAGGTATTCTCTAGAATGTTCCCTAGAGTAGTATAAATAGGTGGTGGCCTCATTTGGCACAAGACACCTCAAAACATTCTTCTAAGCTCTTTTGTAAGTTCTCTCAAGCAATACAAGTTTCCTTTGCATTCTAATAGTCTCTTGTGTTCTCTTTACTTGCCTTAATCGTTGGTTGTTTCGGGAGTTTGGCTGACTTAGTTCGAGAACTAAGGCCGCGCGCGATCTTGTAGAGACAAGTCCGTGACATTATGGTCATTCAAACATGTACACCAAATAAAAGCTAGCTTTTTTTTGCCAAACAATGCCTAATTCAATCCATAATAAATATTGGGCCCAACAACAATTAATTATTAAGCCCAAAACAATAATTAATTGGCCCAAGACTTATACATCATTTGGCCCAATACCAAACAGCCCAAAACTTGACTGGAGCCCATGGGTCAGCGGGATCCGGCCCCTGACCCGCCGCTCCAGACCGCACCGGCCGCCCCGCCCCGCCTGGACGTCTAGACCCAGTCCGCCCCGCCCGAATCGGCTTGACCGGCGCTGCCGCGCGCTTCCGCCGGAGGCGCGGTTCTCGCCCGTTTGGGCTCGTTGTTCCGCCTTTTTACGCGATTCTTTTTGCGTTAATTATCCATTACTTAAACCCTTATCTAACGACGCAAAAATCGTCGAAAACGGTGCACCATAGTGTCCAGAATTCGCGATCAAACGTCCCGATTTCCACCGAAACTTCCCGAATCAAGTTCCCGACTTAAACGACGGGTTTCGGGTCATTTCCACCGGCCAAAACTTCCAGAAACGTGCAGAAAGTATAACATAAGACATCTGAAAATTTACTTGCGAAAATAAACGGAGAACTTACCCCAAATTCGTCGCGACAACACCGAATCGTTACACGTTCGGTCACCGTTTTCTCCCAAACCGCTCGACCGTTTCGCTCCGCACCAAAACGAATCTTGATCGAAATCTCGAGACAAAGAAAATGATACTAAACTTTCAGTGTATCGACTCCAAATGAATCCCTTCGCATATATGAAAAAATGACGCCGGTTTTGACGTAAACCGTTCCCTCCCACGTCGCATGCAAATTCAAAACTTTGGGGACATGACACATTTGGTCCCTAAGATTACACTTTCCACCCTTATCATTTCTTTCTTTTTAAACTTTTTACCTTTTAATTGCGTTTGAATTATTTTCTCGCCTCAACCTTTATTTCTTAATTATTTCGATATATCTATACTAGAAATAAGGGGAATTGACCGTTTTTTTTCTTCCAAAGATTCAATTTTTCAAGGTTACTTTGAAAGCAGACCTTGAAATCCACGACTTCTTCTCCCCTCTCCTTCTCCTCCTCCCCATTTTCTGCAATCCACGAACTCCTTCATCTTCCTGCTCCTAAACCTACGCCCCATCACCAGTAGATTATCGCTCTCTTTCTGAGCTTTGTCGATTCCACTTTCAGGATTCACGCATATCTCTTCAAATCCTCATGAAACAATTTTTGTTTTTCTGATTATGGAGGCATTCCATTCAAAAGAGGGAAAAGGAGACCCATTGATTTCTTCCGCCTTGGTACCATTCATTCCCTTCTCATCCCAGTTTTTTATATTATTATTTGATTTCTGTTTCAAATTAGGATTGAAGGTGTATGTATCCACCGCAACGCTTCTTCTTCTTCTTGAAAGTTGTGAGTAAGCATCACATTTCTTGTAGGGTTTACCTTCTTGCATCGTGCTTATATTCGAATTTTAAGTTTCCAATTTCCTTACTCTGCAGATTTGGTAGTCATTAGCTTTCTCCATCTCTCCCTCTCGGTTACCCCTAAAAAGTCGCATTGCATCGCCTGCCTCTGCCGCTCGTTGATAACTGCTACCACCCGCACTCGCTGCTTCTGCTTTTGTAAGCAGTTTCAAGAAATTAACAAAACTCTCTCTCATGTTCATACTCCATGTCCATTTTTGTCTGAGAAACTACAGGTACTCTCTATGTTTGTATGTACATGTGTGTATGTATATGGGTATAAATCTCTTAGACTTTCATGGTCATTATACAAAATCCACAGTAGGACTTTACTTGTACCTTTCTTTAATTGGAATGAATATGAGACGCAATTGGATGTAATTAATCCTTTTAACGACATAATTAACTAACTTTACAATTTTTCTGCTATTTAACATATACTTTTAATCCTTCTGTTATTTTTTATCCAAGATTTGGTAAGGAATTCTTCTTTTTTTGTCGTCTGACATTCTTCTAACATCCTCAAAAGTCGCAGACTTCAATAAACTTGCAAGTTTGTGAAGAATTGCACTTCACCGTTTCTATGCATCTTCTAGAATAGAAAGGGGTGTTGCAAAGCATGCAATGTTTTTCGGTCAAGTTTCCGGTGAACACTTCTTTTGGTGATACCACAAAAGCTTCTGGATGTGTCAATTAATTTGGGAACGATGCTTTGAGAGGTAATTACTTATTGTTCTTCTTCTGTCACGTTCATTTTAATTTACTGTTATGGATTAACAATTTTGTAGTTATTCAAACCCACTTTATAAAAACTCGAGTTCTATAAAAAATCAATTTTTGATCGTTTTTCATTGGTGAGTCCTTACTTTTTGATCGAAGCCACTCGAGAATAGGCAATACTCATCCTCCCACAATTAATTTGTTATATCAAATGTCAAGAATCTGAGAGTCACAAAATTTGAAGTAACTCTATACCAACCCAAAATCCATAAATTTGAAGGCCAAATTAGATGATCATAGGTGCTCCTGATTGATGATAAGACACTTGGATTCATGTAACTTTAGTTGGCTACAATAGGACTAATTTAGCATTGATCTATTGTATTCATAATATTTGATCTTTAAAGTATGTTGTCAACTAACTTTACTTGTTTGATAGAAGGCAAGACAAACTGATAAGTTTTGTTCATGTGACTTATAATTTCTGGTTTGGGCAGATATTTGGATGAAGATCAAATCTATCCAGAGATTAAATTCTTTAGAGAATACGAAGAGATGAGTAGTTTGAGAGAGTTGAGAGGTCCATTTTTCGGGGTGGTTTGGGTGGGATATATACATGGAGGCCTAGAAATATGACAGGTGGACTAGATTAAATAAGTTGATCACTAAGGTAGATCTTTTAGCTGTAATCTTGCAATATGTTCTTGGTATTCTAACTATCTTCATAATGGAACTATGGAGTTGAACTTGTTCACAACCTTTTCCTTACTTAAAGTTTCTGATTATAATGTAATGCTACAGCAGCTGCACATACAGGGTAAATCATCCCTGTTATATACTTTCAGTGTAATTCTGCAAGGCAGTTGCTATAGCTGGAGTCATTTTTTGGTAGTCATTCTTAAAATAAAGCTTCACATCAATGATTTAACAAGGGGTGTTCTGGCTTTTCAGAGGCTAGAAGCTCTCCACAATACATGATTTAACAAAGGGTTTTCATTTCCGGAAATCAGGAAACATGGTTTCAGTGGTACAGGGGTTTCTTTTCTTTTCATTTTTAATATGAATTTGATGCTTGTTTGATTTATTTATTTGAAGAGTGTCTTCTTAATTTTCTTTGAATTTTGAATTGAATTTGATACACATTAATGAGTGGTCTTTGACTATTTCAGTTGAGCAATTGCGAGTCTGGATTCTGGATCATGCATGCATGAAAAATGACTTGAAAGTTTTGAGGAAATTAAAAAGGTTTGAATAATGGCTTTGTTTTGATTAATTAATTTAATACATTTTCCCCATTAATTCTCTCTGATTGTTCTTACTTTGCTTGATGTGTGGTGATGATGAAAATTTTCAGACCATTTATAAATTGTTGTCAATTTGGCTGCATAATGGAGATGAAGGGAAAGCATTGAAAAATTCTTTTGATCCCACAGGTTGTTGATTTATCCACCATCCTCGGTTATCTTTTTTAAAATATTATGAATTCCTTTTTTGGCTTGAAAGTTGTGTGACATTTAAGTTCGGCTTAAAGTCTCACCTAAAGACCTGCAATTTAGAGATCAGAATTTGATTGTTTGAATATGACAAGTAAATGAAAAGGAAAAAGTGAGAATATGTTCCAAGTTTTGTGTAATATATGTTGTTACTATAGTTGCTAAATACCTAAATTCCACTGCTATTTTTCTTATGCAGGTGGTAGAATTGTTCCCAGGTTCAGGAACTAACACCTGAAAAGCTCTAGGAAAGGTAATTTTGATTCATGTTAACAAGCTTAACAGATGCGTATTTAGAATGTGTATAAACATATGAATTATGGAATATATGTTTTTTAATTCACTTGTTTTATATAAGAGGACCACCCTACATAATATTCTTACCCCGTTGTGCGTACATCCCACCCCCATACCCTACTATCGAATATATGAACTATGCAATATATCCAACAATAGATGTTCTGCGGTCAAGGCTTGCATCAAGCAACCTGATCAATATGTTTATCTTGAATCTAAGGTAGTTTATACTAAACCATGTACTTCATCAGCTTTCTGTAACTACATACAATATTTAGTTGTGAACATAATTCAAAAGAAGTGTACGACAAGTATCAAATTTCTCTAATAACCTTTAGCTGCTACTTGATGGTTGGACGGGACAACCTAGATCTTTGACCGGAATGTTCTGGAGTTGGTTTGGTTTCAGAGATAATACCTATTATGCTTATGAGAATACTTAGGGTCATGGGGTGGGTTAATACTTAATATAGGGTGGACCGAGAAATATTGGGTTACGTGGGATAATGACGGAGTTCGGGAGCAAATTATGTTCTCTCCTTACTATCATATTTTTATGCATGCTATTATATTTGGTTTTACTTTGGTCCTGTTTGGAGAAGTCCGGTGTACATGGTGGAATTGTTAGAACGATGAAAAACCCAATGTCAATTGGAAAAGAGTTTCTCAATAGATTGCTTTATATGCACTCTATATAGGACGTGTAGAAGGTTTTGTCTGCATTTTTAGACAGCGAGATTTATGTTAATATTGATGAAGTTTCTAATTTTAGGATGTCATTGTACTAATAATCTGTCATGTTGTCATAGTAACTTTAATTACTGTCATTATGTATGTGTATCATCTGTTCCAAAATCAAACATTTCAATCCCCTTTTCTGCTCTTACATAGTGGCTCATAAGTTGTAACTAATAAATGCTTTTTACTCTTATTTCAATTAAAATAATTTGTTGATTTTGATAACTCACATGTTTAACGTCAAAAACTATCGGTTGAAATTTTGTTGGAAATCGAGACTTTGAAACTAACAATCATACATATCCCAAATTTACATATAGGTTAGCATGTTCTTTTGCCACTCTTATTTCTTTTTATATATATTTCTATTCTATATGAATTCATTCAGCCTCTTGATTGAATCTTTGACACTAGTGTCATTTGTCAAATACAATGATAACATCACCTCCCTCTCACATGGAAATTACATTCTAGGTACTTCAAGTTTTAATGAAATATGTATCCAGTAAAGCATATCTTATGTGAAAGGAAGAAAGGAATTGATTGGGTAACGTGGTTGTCGAACCCTTGACATGTTGCGGATAAAAGAGAGAAATCAGCACATTGAGGAACTTGGATTGCTGTAGTATGGTTTTTGGTGTTTTTTGTTTTGATAAATTTGAACACATGAGTGGCTTCATTGAAACATTATGGTTTGTTTGAAAGATTCTTGTCTTTTATGACAAATATATGAATTTTTTTTGTTTAGGATTTTGATGTTTTTTCGTTTAGAATTGTAATATTTTTTTATTATTATTATAATATATTTATAGCTGAAATATGGACTATGTATATGTATTTGTTTGTATATATAGACATACTTTAGAGAATGAAATGATTTTTTAAATGTAACTAAAAGATACCTTTAAAGAAGGTTTACAAAAAGCGTTATTAAAAACCTATACTTTAAGGGAAGGTTTAGATTTACATTATATATGTCTAAAAATAATACTGAGAGAAGGTTAGGAAGGCTAACTAAAGGATATCCTTTAAGAGAAAGTTTACAAAAAAGTGTCACTAAAACCTAAACCTTTAGAGAAGCTTTTCTAGAAACCTTATGTGAAGGTACCTTTTAGTGACCTTTAAAAACGTCACTAATGCTTGAAAAACGTCTCTTAAAGTCTTAAGCTTTTTAGACAAATTAAACATTTAGAGAAGCTTCTCAGACTTTTAAATCTCTGAAGGTCGTTTTCTTGAATGGGATGTATTGGTTATGAGGACATGAGTTGAACAAGATTTTACATTCACATCCTAACCGTTTTTCCATAACACCACAATGGTTTTAAAGTTCTTAATTCAAGCAAATGAAAAACACTTTAGAATCTTTTACACCCGTCGCATCGGTAACTAGTATATATATATATATATTTTTCGAGTGTTACAAACTTAATATAAGTAAATGGTCATGTTGTTTGTTCTGTTATGTCAAGTTCTGCTTTTATAAAACGATGAACAATTGTTATGGCCTGTTCTATTATGTCATTCCATCTTGTCATGTTCTATCATATCTACATACCAAACACACTCTTAGGGAAATTGACACATTATATTATATAAAGTCAAACAACTTTTTTTATTTTTAATCTCATTAATTTATATTATATTATATTATAAAACATTTGAAATAAAGTCATTTGAGACGGTGTCTTAAAATCCTTTTTTATGCATCAAGTAATGTTTATCGATACATATTAGTTAGAGTTAAAAATAACAAGTTAATAGTGCATGAGTACAACATTTTAAAGTTGCATGTTTAAATTCATATAACTAACTGATAAGCATAATCAAATATAGGATAAACATTTCATTTTAAATATAAATAGTTTAAACTAGAATTAAGATAATCACTTACTTCGAACATGATACTTAATTATATTTATGATAAAACTTTACATTATTAAATTTGAAATAAATTACATCGTTATTAAATCTAAATTCAATTATAACTAAAAAAATTCAATTAAACAAATTATAGAAAAACAAGAATTTTTTAATTGTTAGTTTTATAATAATATCGATATACATTTTTAAAATTTTCATGGGGTCTTCATTTTTTTTTTCAAATATAAAAACATTATGGTTTTCTCAATATCATAAAAATTGTGCTACAAAATCGACATAAAAAAAAACCCCATTAAAATCGAGATATATCACGTTGCATTATGTAAATACACTTTTAATTATTGTTTAATACATTTATCAACCCCCCTAGTATATGAATAAAAGCGAAGTTTTTTTTTGAAGGGTGTCCTAGACTATGTCTAGACTAATCCCTTAGTAAATTATGACTGCAAGACATCAGCCCCGATTAAAGCTCAGTGGCCACAAGTTGTGTACGTCTGGATTCAGGCCCGTCCCTGGGGGAGGGCGGGCTGGGCACTCGCCCAGGGCCCAAAAAAATCAGGGGCCCGAAAAAAAAAATTAGTTTATATATGTATTTAGAAAAAATGGTTTATATGTTAGGCTGGAAAAAAACCAGTTTTTAGGGCCTAATGGCAATTTGATATAGTCATGAAGAGGCCCAAATCCATGTAATTAGTTGAGGCCCAAAAAACATAAAACTGTGCAATTAATTCTAACTGTGCAAAATCAATTAAAGTATCTAGAAAACTGAAACGGTGACGAATGACGATTTCGATTGAAGCACTGCAGGTCTCAAAATCGATTTCTATTGAAGCACTGCAAAATCGATTGAAGCACTTCAAAATCGATTGAAGCACTGCACTCTCAAAATCGCTTTCGATTTCGATTCTGCCATTCGATTTGACGATTTGAAGCTACTGTTTCTGCCTTTCGATTCTGATTCTGCAATTTCGAATTCTGTTTCTGTTTTTCGATTCTGATTCTGCAACAGGTAATGTCTAATCTGTTTTTCGATACTGTTTCTGCCTTTCGATTCTGATTCTACAATTTCGATTCTGATTCTATAACATGTAATGTCTAATCTGTTTTTTAATCTGTTTCTGCAATTCCGAATTCTGATTCAACAGATTTAAGATTTAAGGCATGAATCGAATTTCTGCAATTCCGAATTCTGATTCAACAGGTAATTTCTGCAATTCCGAATTTTGTTTAATCTGTTTTTTAATCTGTTTCTAAATTCTAATATGTTTTTAACATGTTTGTAACTAAATGTCTAAAATCTAAATCAATAAATTGTTAAATTGTAACAGATTACATACACCGGGAATTCTGAATTTGGGAGTTGAAGTGTTGAACTTTGTTTCCAATTCAGGTGCTTTTGTTCCCTTTTACTTGAGTTCTGCTTATTATTTCTGATTTAGTTCAAGTAATCAAGTTTAATCATGTTGCCTAAAAAATACAAGTACCTGTCTGGAAGTGAGAAAAGGAAAAAAAGAAAGTTAGATGAGCAATTGAAATTGTCACAAAGAGGAGCTATGGATAAGTTTGTTAAGGCCATAGGTTCTTCTAATGAAAACTTAGAGAATTTGGATGAACATGATGTTGAGCACCCAAATACAAATGAACATGATGTTGAACACCCAAATATGAGTGAGCATGAGATCCCCAATAATACTGAAAACTTATCAGATGATCAATCAATTCCGTTTATTGATATGTATGATCCTAGGATGTGGGAAAATCTTGATACTAAATCAAGAGACATCCTAGTTGAAAAAGGACCCGTTAGAGAATTTGGTATCGTGTTTCCTCTAGATAACATGTCTAGACATTTTTCATACACTTATTATCATAAAAAGTTAAGTAATGGTGAAACTAGAGATCGTAAATGGCTAGTTTATTCAAAATATGAGGATAAAGTGTATTGTTTTTGTTGTAAGTTGTTCAAATCCAAAAATTATAGAAATGCAATAGCCAACGAAGGATTTAGAGATTGGAAGCATCTTGGTGAGAGACTTAAAGAACATGAGAATAGTATTGAGCATATAAATAACATGTTATCTTGGAATGAACTAAGAGCAAGACTAAATATAAACCAAACCATTGATAAAGATTTACAACAAGAGATTTTGAAAGAGAAAGAACGTTGGAGACAAGTCTTGGTAAGAATAATTGCCGTTGTAAAATATCTTGCTAAATATTCTTTGCCTTTTAGAGGATCTAATGAGAAGTTGTATCTACATAGTAATGGTAACTTTTTAGGGTTAATTGAAATGATTGGAGAGTTTGATGGGGTTATTCAAGATCATATTAAACGCATTTAAAATCATGAAATTCATTATCATTATCTCGGCCCTAGAATTCAAAATGAGTTGATTTCACTTTTAGCTCATAATGTTAAAAGTTCTATCATAAAAATTGTCAAAGATGCTAAATATTTTTCTGTAATTCTTGATTGTACACCTGATGTGAGCCATCAAGAGCAAATGAGTTTAATAGTACGATGTGTGAATATGTCTAGTAATAACATAAAAATCGAAGAGTACTTTGTAGAATTTTTAAAGGTTCATGATACGTCCGGTTTGGGTTGAATGGTTTGGCAATATTATGCATTGAAAAAGACATGCTAGATAGTATTGATTTAGATTCTATTATTGATGATTTTGCATCAAAAAATGCTCGAAGAAGTTGTTTCGTATGAATTAGATGAGTTTGTATTAAAAATGCTCGAACAAGTTGTTTTGTATGAATTATTAGTATTTCATATATGAAAGTTTGTTTTTAATTATAAAAAGCGTCTACTTGAAATTTCTTTAGGTACATATTGAGGGCCCAAAATTTACGAGTCGCCCAGGGCCCAAAAATTCTCAGAAACGGCCCTGTCTGGATTCAAACCCTGGACAGATGAATAATCCACCACATTTTCCAGGGCCTTAACCAGTACACCACAATTCTTGTGGTTAATAAAAGCGAAGTTAATTTCGTTACAATGTAATGTACCCTATGGTTTTCGGTTAACAATATGTATTTAAATCCATGCATTTATTATTTTCCCATTGTTGTAACATACCGTAACTTTTGAATAATCAAAGGTGTGTTAAACACGTCTAAAATCAATTATCAATTTGGGACCACAAGCAGTGTCAAAGACACAAGTGAAGTCGATATAACAAACCTAACTTTGAAAGTTTCAAGCTTTCATATTTATTAATCAATCAAAAGTTTTGGCATCATCCTTAGACCATGAGTACCGCTACCCAATGAACCCACTTGCCACCTCAGCGCCACGTCAGCTTTTCTCTTTCCTACCCTCCTTACCCTAAAGTGGAGTACCGCCTACCCACCCTCTTCGCCACCTCTCACAGCTTCCTCGGGTTCCATTGGGTTCACGAACCCGATACCCCGAACCCGATCCCCCTGTACCCCTACCCGTTGAACCCTTGCTAACCAGATTGCCACATCCGCTGAACCCGATCCCGTACCCGAGGGCGGTACGGGTGGCCTTATAGGTCATGATGACGGAAATAATAGCAATACTGTACGTATTTATAAATGTACAATTAGTCATTTTGCACTCGTTATGGTCCTATGCTATTGTGATAAGGCGACAACCAATATTTTTCGCGTTTCTAGAACTCGATGATGTCATGTATATTTCTTTCAATTAATAAAAGGGAAAAAAACTTTAATGATCAACAAAAATGAAATAATCATGAGTATAAGGCATTGTTTGTAAAAAAAACTAGCTTATAAGCTAGCTTATTTTTTGGGTAATGACCATAAGCTAGCTTTTTGAAAAGCATTATGAGTAGTTTTTTGTAAATATTTCAATTATGCCCTCATTAATATTAATTATTATTTATTAACTATTTTTTAATATGTCATTTTTGGTCATTTAAATGCTTATAAGCTACTTTTTGCCAAACGTGACTTTTTCATCAGCTAGCTTATCAACTACCAGCTAGCTTATCAGCTAGTTTGCCAAACATAGTCAATCTACCATGAGTTAGGGGTTGTTTGGTTGATATTTTATTTAAGTTGTGTATTAATAAAGTTGTTTGTGTGGGTTTGATCTATTTGTATGGAGTAAGAAGGTTTTTATTAATGAGGGTTTTTTCATAGATTGAATTAACGTGTTTTTTAATTGGGAGGGACATATTTGAAAAAAAAATATAACTTTACTTTCTGCATAAAACTTCCGTATAAGCTTAGGAAATGAGCCGCTTTCTATAACTTAAGTCATTATTAAACAATCATGCATGGTTGACCAAATATGTTGTGAGTCTCATTAAGCTTCTTAAACTGCTAACAAACAAGCCCTTAGTCAATGCACCATAAACTCGTAGAAGAGTATATTACAATTTTTGTTCATGAAGATTGTTAATAATTTTGATTTTTGTTCTTGGGGTTTATAAATTTCAATTTTCTTCCCTATGATTTTCAATTTATTGCTATTTTAGTCTCAGGACTAATTTCTACCTTAAAATATAAGGAGTCAAAACAATATATGATTGTAAACAATGGGGACCAAAACAACACCATATTACAAATCATAAAGGCGAAAATAGCAATAAATTACGATACATATGGATGAAAAACAGTAACTTCTAAACCACATGGATGAAAATCATATTTTTTAACAAAACACAAGAATGAAAAACATAACTTATGGGTCGTTTACCAAACGCTTACCTGGGTAAGCGCTTATCGCTAAATTCAACACTAGAATTTACTTACCGGGTAAGATTTTTGTCCACCAAAACGGTATCCTACACTACAATTTTTCCGGTAAACGTTAACCATGGTAAGCGCTTACCCGAGTAAGCATTTAGTAAACGACCCCTTACTCCTGATAGAAAGATCAATTGTTTTTACAAAGTAATTAGAAAAAAATTAGGCAATTTTTTGATGTACCTTGTCATGGAGCTTGGTCCCTCACACATTGTCCCAATATGGCGATATATATTCAGATATAATGTTGCGGTCCAGGTATTCTCCATACCACGTGCCTTCATTACTGTATCACAGTATATCTCAAAACATATATTACATACAATCACAACATTTCCTCCTCAGAAAGCATTTAAGTTGTGAATTTAAATGAACATTTTTATATGTTTATTTCGTTTATATACTTGAGTTTACCGTGTTAGAGCATCTCCAACAACTTCTTTAAAATAGAGAAAATTGCAATTTTATTTTATATATTGCTCCAACAACTTCTTTATATTGTTTTCTAAAATAGAGAAAACTAGAGAAAACTCCAAGCTTAGAGAATTCTCTAAAACTTGCTAGATGAGAGATAAATTATTTTTTTATTAATTCCCACCAATAGGATCGAGTTATCATTATTTTATTTAAATTCTTTTTTAAAAAATGTATTGGGATGAGAAATTTAAATAATATTTTAATAATATAATGAATGTTGGGTTATCTAAAATAGAGAATTAGTTGGAGATAAATGTAATACATTTTAGAGATTTGACTTTTAGAGCATCTCCAACAGCTTCCTCATTTTGAAGAAAATATAGAGAATATGGGGATTTTGGGTTGTTTTCTTGCTCCAACCGATTCCCCAAAACTATCTCCAAAATGAAGAAAAAGTAGGAGAGAGAAGAAGTTTTTCTCCAAATATGGAGTTAACCAAAAAAATGATTACTTAGTGAGAGAACCAATAGAAATCTTTGAAAAATAATATTTAGAGTGAGAAATAATATTTTAATAGATAAATACAATATTTTAATATTATAATCATTGTTTTTTTCTCCAATATGGGAATCTGTTGGAGATGAATGTAATTTTTTTTAGAGATTTTGATTTTTAGTTCTCCATTTTAGGGAAATTTTGGGGAAGCTATTGAAGATGCTCTTAAGTCCTTATTTTAGAAAAATTATAGAGAATCTGTTGGAGATGTTCTTATGCTTCATTCTAAAAAAAGACTTACTAAAGAGCATCTCCAATGCATAAGCTATATAAACTTTTTACTATTTACAAAAAGTCTTTATAAAGACTTGATAGCATTGGGTAGGATGACTTTTTAAAAGGTTTTTAAAGAAAGGGTTAGAGTTTCCAAACCTATTAGACAATAGCTTTTCTTAACAACTAAAATTTCATTTTAACCCCTGTTTATTTTATATATTTATTTTACACATAATGAAATTCCATTAATTAGTTATACTTTTATAATTTATTAAATATTTAAAGTTATACTATATGTTTTTTTTGATAAAATACATTGTTATAAAGATTATTAAGAAATATACATCGTTAAAAAAAATTGTTTTCAAAAATATGTTTTGGGTTTAGAGCTACTCTTTTAATATTCATTATTGTAATATTTTTAAATATTTGAGTCTTAAAGTGAAGTATATTTTTTTTCCAAAAAATATGACATGAATTTTAAAACGACAAATTAAATGAGGGTCTTTTATAAAACATTTTAAATACATGAGGGTAGATTATAATTTAATTGGTGAAAAAACTTTTGAAGAAGTTTTTGCATTGGAGAGGATTTATAAAGGTTTTTGCAAAAGCTTTAACTTTAGTGGAAAACTGATGTGACAAAAATAAAAAGTCTTTGTAATACTTAGAGCATCCCCAATGGGAGGTCCATGTTGTTGACTCATCAAACATAAACATGTTCCTCAATTTTTTTAACCATTGAGAGGGTTTTGGTTTTTGCCACATCATTTGAAGAGGTCCTCACAGAGGAACCGTCCCGTCCCATGAGGCTAAAAGTGAGGGACTCACATAACTTTATATTTAAATAAATGCATACATACCTATTAAAATAATATATTTATCTAATTTTATTTAAATAATTAATCAATTGAAAATTTTATTTAATAAAGCATAGTCAAATTTAATTAGTTATTATTTTTATTTATAAAAAACTACATTTTATATTTATCATCATCGATTTTATTTTATTATGATTTTTATTATTGTAATTTTTATATATAACAGGTAAATTTTAGGGAATTTAATTAAAATACCCAAAGTTTGACTTTGACTTGCCAAAATACCAATTTTCTCGACCAATTTGCCGAAATACCCATTTTTTCCGCGGTGGGACCCGCGATCGCGGGACCCACAACCACGTGGCACCGGGTTTGGCCAATTCTCCCGCTATTCCCCCTCAAGTTTTCCCGCGTTTACAAAAATTACCCCTGTCCCGCGACTGGGTCCCGCGATCGCGGGATTTTTTTGCCACGTGTAGGGCTGGGGTTGAAACCCTAAATTTTTATAAGTGTTTAGGGTTCATTGTGTCCAATGTCGGCTATAAAGAGAGAGGGTGGGGGACCAAATCCGGCCACCACCATTTTTTTATAATCTCTCCAAAGTCCGTGTTAGAGATGTTGTAAGTCATTTTTCTTAACTTTTGGTAGTTTGTTGTTGTTATCTTAAATTTTCAAAATATATGATATGTAAACTTTGTTGGTAAAATATGATATGTAAACTTTGTTGTTTGAACTTTCTTGTTTATACTTTGTTGTTTGAATGTTGTTGTTTAAACTTTGTTGTTATCTTAAATTTTTGAGATATATAATATGTAAACTTTGTTGTTATAAATGTTAAAGTGGTTTTATAAAAAATATGTTAGTGTTAAAGGAAACAGTAAACAAAACAATAATAAGAGGGAGAGAATGAATCGTAATTCTCATTAATCATAAGCCCTTTTATATAGGGATGAGTTACAAGTAGATAACTACAAGATATTTCAATTCAAATCTATCTCTATCCCTATCTCTATCGTCATATCCTTTAGACGATGACACATTTATCCTACAACACCCCCCCTTGTGTCGAGTCAAAGGAGTGAAGGTGCACAATTGTTGCCTCGTTAAAACCTTACGCCAAAATAAAAACCCAGTGGGAAAAAATAAAAATATGACGAAGGAAAAAGTACAACGCACTAGCTTATTTCCAATACATAGACTTTTCCTTTAGTCTAATTCTCTCTTAGATTCGTACATTAATCGCGAGAGTTAAGAAAACATGATGGTATATAAATTGTTGCCTCACTAAAACCTTATACCAAGGAACAAAACCCAATGGGAAAAATAAAACCTTGGTTGAAGGAAAGAGCACAACATACCAATATTACATATATAGTTGACTCCCCCTTTTGTCTATCACTCCCCCTCATTCGTGCATTAATCAAAGGAGGTTTAAAACATTTCCATTTTAATACTTTCTACATGTTTCCCAAATATGGTTTTACGTATTGATTTGGTAAACAAACATGTCACATTTTCCTCGCATCTTATTCAGTTCACTTGAATCTTGAAGAGAATTGATTATATAAAAACTTAAGCCAAGTATGCTTTGTGTTATAACCCTTGATATATCTTACTTTCATTTCTTCGATACATGATTCATTATTTCCATACATGTAAGTTGTATAGTGATCAAAATCAAAATTACTAGCTCCTCTTATATGTGTAATGATAGTCCTTAACCATATACACTCTTGAATAGTCTCATGAAGAGTAAGATTGCTGATAATATAAGAAGATAGCTATTAAGGGTTTGCTTAGTTTACTTCCAAGCAATCGACATGTTCCATATGATAATTCCTTATCCAGTTTGGGAACAACCTTTATATCAGTCAAACATATACCTAATATCAGCAAATATATACCAAGACATTGTTTGGTGTTTTTCTATAAGAGCCAGTACTTTTGCCGCTCACAATCTAAGTAGGTATTGAAGTTTCATTATCAATCCATTTATCTTCGTAGGGAAATTATAAGCCCACGTCAATGGTGCCAAAATTTGAAATCATTCCAATGACGTTGCATTGGCGCTGAGCTAAATCTAGCTGACAAGTTCAGTGAGAAGTACAATATACGGTCAAGTGTATTATGTTGAGTACAATAATGCGCCTATTGTACTTAGGTATGGAATTCCAGCTCCTAACACCTCTTCGTCCTCATCCTTTAGAAAAAATGGATCTTTCCTTATATCCAACACTTTGACCGATCATGGGAGTGCTAATCGGATGCGCTTTGTCCAAATTAGGTCGCCTGATCATTTTCTAGACATATGCGGATCGGTGGATTAATATTCCACAAACTCGGTGTCGTAGCTCAAGTATCTAGACAAACCAAGTTTTCCCACGATCTTTCATCTCAAATTCAGATTTCAAGTAGCTTGTGTTTTCTCTTATTTCATCAAGAGTGTCTATTATGTTCATAGCATCGACATATAGAGCTACTATGAAAATCTGGGACTTGTTTTCTTATATAAATACGCAAGGGAACAGTTCATCGTTCTTATTTATCGTTTCCCAATCAAGTATTCACTCAGGCGGGTATACCACATCCGCATAGATTGCTTTAATCTATAAAGTGAGTGTTTCATATTTATTGTAATCGCATTTCATAGTTTAAAGTTACTTGATATTGGTATAATGCCATCAAGCACTTTTATATCTCTGAATTTATATCCCCATAGAGATATGTAGTAACCACATCGTTGAGCTGCAATCTTCTGCCATTCGGAAACTACTTGGCTAATTAATTAGCAGGACGTTCTCCATCACGAGAGAGTAAGTCTTATTGTGGTCAATCCAGTGCGTTGTGAGAAACCTTGCGCCAAAGGAGAGTCTTATATATTATGACTTAATTATTCTCATTACGCTTCCCTGACAAATGGTTTATCTATGTCCTACAGGCTTTACACTTAGTCGGTTAGCACTACCGAACCAAATACCTGTTCATTTGTCAAATAATTATCCTTGATTGCTTCTTTTCATTTAGGCCAATTTGCTCTTTGTTGACATTCTTCAACTAAGCATGGTTCGATGACATCGTGCTCTGTTATCTCATAAGCAACGGTATATGCAAATATATCATCATTGAGTATGTATGATCTGTCCATCGACTCATATTCATTTGAGATTTCTTTAATCTTTGGAATCAGTATTAACTTCGGAGCGTCCTCCAGTAATGATTCATAGACATAGATTTAATCAGAGATAATCTCATGTATTGATGATATATAGTTGTGCCATACTCTTCTCTTCCTTCAGATGAGTATCTATCGAACCAAGTAGCTTCCCCCATTTCCTTTTGGGAGCTACGACCTCAACCACACCTCCACCATGTGTGATTGCAACGTACTTCCAGCGACGGTGTGCCCTTGTTTGGGGACTTTTAACCTTGCGAGTATGTTTGCAGCTCGTATATGTGATCTTGTCACTCTAGATAATGTTAAACGTATCAGGTATCGAGTCTGATTCGTTTGACTTCAACTTTACATTGTGAAGTTTTTAGGGATCAAAATGAGACACAATTGAAATATTCAATGGCACTTCTTGTCGTTCCCATGGAAAAACCTTTTTTCTATCTCCCCCTAACGACAGGAAGGTTGTCTCATCAAAGTGACAACCCGCAAATCTAGCGGTAAAGGGATCACTTGTCAAGGGTTCTAATTAGCTGATAATTGTTGGGGGTTCATATTGATAAGTGCTCAATTTTGAGTATTTACGCACTTCCTTTTTAGTCTTTTTATAGAATTTTGCGCTTTAAAATCCCAACTTGATTCATCTTTTTACTTATTTTCTCTTTTAATAGATTGGAGCTAAGGTTTGTGGTTTACTTGTACTATTTAGGGTGAATGGCTAATGTTTGGTACAAATCGCAAATCCTTGTTTATCACAGGCAAGTGCTGCAGCATGGTTGGAGCATGAATCTGCCGCTTTTGAAGAAGAAGAAGAATGGGCAGACGGCTAAAATGGAGTGGAAGCAGCTAATCTTTTGTCCAATGGATTTTCTTTTGTTCTAATGGTCCTTACATTATCAGCAGCTGGCTAAACACTCTAGTTGTAACTCAAGTAGTTTATGTACTTTCTAGTTACCTTTTTGCATAACTTAGTTAATGTAACCTAATGGGATTAGTTAACTGTTACACTTTTGGCCCCTCTATTGGTACTATAAATAGGGGGCTTGGGGTCATTTAATATTACACCACTTGGACTGATCTTAAATCAGTACCATTTCTCTCTTTAATTCCAATCATCTTCAGAAACATTCTTCTTGTTCTCAGTGTTCTTACTGTTCTTCAGTTCTTCTTAAGATCTCCTTCTACCCAGATGAATGCTTGCAGCAACCTCCGTAGCACCAGGCTGACTGTTTTAATTTGCTTTCTTTAATTCCATTGTTCGTCTCTAATATTGTTAATTACTTTACGCCTTTAATTTTCTGCACTTCATTTCAGTACTCTACATTATTGCATTTATTTTCCGCTTTACATTCTTGTCATTTTACTTACTTGTAATTTATTTTCTTGTCATATTAGTTATAGCCATTTACATTTCCAAGTTATTTACATTCTAGCATCATGTTTACATTCCAAGTCATTTACATTTGTTTTCTTGTATTTATTGTCATGAGTAGCTAAGCATAAAAGCTTGGGTGTGAGGCAAAGGGTGATATGTTAATCAAAGGAAAGTAGGCATTTTTGTGGCAAAAATAATGTTTTATTATTCCAACCCAAGTTCTATCAAGATAATATAACCCCTTGACAAATTGATCAATTTGAAAGTGTTAAAGTGTCATGGACCTAGAGATAGGCCATTGAATAGCACGTCAATTTGGATAACATAAGGGGTAATATCGAGAGAGTTACTTGCAATGAGAGTTGTTACTTTTGTTTTCTAAAAATGATTCATTCTTGATAAGTTATCTTTTTCTCAATGGGTTAAAATGGAGTAGACTTAGAGATAAGCTACTTAGGAATACATAAACTTGGGAGGTACGGGGGTTATATCGAGAGAGTAACTTTTAACAAAGAGAATTTGTTTCGCCGTATACTTTGAGAACTCCATTTCATCATTCCTTTACCTTTGGTTCTGCTCAGAGATGAGATTATTGACTGCTACTGGAATCTTGGATGGTGAGAGTCCGAGAGGAACGTGTCTCAAAGTAGATAATAAAACTAGTTTTTGTCACTGTTATGCTGCAACATCGTTGCATCATTAGTCTACTAGAATTTGGTTTAACGTATCGTCACGAGTCTTACACCCTTGCTTCTCTTTTAATCTTGTTAATTAGAATCTGTGATAATCATCAACCAACCAAAGATATTTTCTTCCAAATCGTCATCTGAAATTATTTCTTTCATCATACTTTAATGGCAATTTTAACTCCAATCTCTGTGGGACGATATTCGGTATTTTACCACTTTATTACTTGAGAGACGACATAGTTCCGTATAAGTATACTTGCTTATTGGTTCTATTAGTACATGTCTGTAGGTGTATTCAAAGCACTCACTCATCAAGTTTTTGGCGCCGTTGCAGGGGATTGGTAAGCTAAAAGTCTATAAAAGTATTTTAAAAGATTTGATTTTTCTAAGCACCGTTGGGTATTTTAAAGATTTTCTGAAAGTGGTGTATGCCAAGAATATCACGTGGGGAACTTTCCGAGTTAGATCCGGATATTGAGAGAACTTTTCATCAAAGAAGAAGAATTCAAAGAACATCAAACTCTCTCAATATGGACGGACCCCCACCCGGTTTTGAAAATAGACCACCGAATCCACCACCTTTAGAAAATCCCGTTCGGCCGCCTTTGGAAAATCCCGTGAGACCACCTTTAGAAAATCCAATTCGGACTCCGCCAATCTTTGTAAATAACCATCAAAATCCACCCGTTTTTGGTAATCCAACACTTTTTGGTAATCCATCGTTTCATCCATTTCAACAAAATCCACCACCTCACAATCATAACAATGAGGAAGGAGATGATAATGGATCTATTGGTAATGTTGAACCACTTAATATCATTGATCTTGCAAATTCGAAAGATGGAAGAATTATGGACTACACAATCCCAAATTTTGAGCAATTAAATTCTGGGATTGTTAGGCCACAATTAGATACTTTACATTTTGAACCAAAACCCATCATGTTTCATATGTTGCAAGCCAATGGTCAATTTGCCGGATTACCATCGGAGGATCCCCATTCCCATTTAAAATCTTTTATGGAGATCACCGATGTTTTTCTAATCCCTAGAGTTTCTCCCGAAGCCTTAAGGCTCACTTTATTTCCATTTTCTCTAAGGGATAAGGCAAGAGTATGGTTCAATTCATTAACACCAGGTTCAGTACCATCTTGGGGTGATATGGCTGAAAAGTTTTTGCGAACATATTTTCCACGTACCCGTAATGCTAAGTCCAGAAACGAAATTTGCATGTTTAAACAAATGGACGATGAAGCAATTCCCGATGCTTGGGAAAGGTTTAAAGAATTATTAAGGAAATGCCCTCACCATGGCATTCCCTACTGTATTCAACTCGAGACGTTTTATTAAGGAAATGCCCTCACCAAATGCTCGATGCGACTTCAGGAGGGGCCTTTACCTTTAACACCTATAATACCGGGTATGAAATTCTTGAAAAGATTTCAGCAAACAATGGACAATGGGCTGATCCAAGAGCTCAAACTTCAACTCAAAAGAAGACTGTTGGGATGCATGAAATTGATGCATACACTGCATTGACAGCTCAGCTTGCTTCCATAACTAATATGATTAAAAACATCACTTCAGGTCAAGGAGCACAGCCGGCTGTCACTAAAACTCATGCACCTGTCCTTTCTGTGCAATGTGTATGTTGTGGTGAGGAACACTCTTATGAACATTGTCCTCATAATTCTGAATCTGTAAATTATGTTCAAAACCGACCTAGTCCTCACTCCAACACATACAATGCCAGTTGGAAGCAGCACCCAAACTTCTCTTGGAACAGTCCATGTTTAAATCCACCTGCACAAAAGCCACAAGGGAACTCTAATTTTCAAAATCAAGCAAGCAGTTCTCAAAACCATTACAAAGGAAATTTTCAAGGCAATCATCATCAGAATAACCGTAACCAAGGTTTTCAAAACAATCAACCACCTTTTCAAAACCAAAATCATGCACCTCAACATGATGATTCAAATCTTTCTTTGGAAGCAATCATGAAAGGGTTTATGACCCAAACTCAAGCTTCAATCAGAAATCTTGAAACTCAAGTCAGTCAACTTGCTTTAAATCAAAGTACTAGGGCCTCAGGAACTTTGCCTAGTAATACTGAAATCCCAAAGGCCCCAGGAAAGGAACATGTGAAGGCTGTGACTCTTAGGAGTGGAAAAGAATTACCTAAAACTGTGGAGAAGGAATTTGGCCCTTTGACCAAAACAGATTTTGATAAATTATCCAAAACCAATCCTACTCCAGAGATTCAGGTTGTTCCAAATCAAAAAGAAGACCAAGACCCTAAGATCACTAGTTCAAGTCCATCCAACATGACCAACACCAAAAGCATATTGGACCCATCTTGCTCAAAACCATCAAACCAAGCTGTTGTCAAACCAGTTCCCCCTTACATCCCTTATCCCCAAAGGATGAGGAATGAGAAAGAGGAACTGCAATTTAAAAAGTTTTTGGATGTTTTCAAACAATTGCACATCAACATACCTCTTGTTGAAGCAATCGAGCAGATGCCCAATTATGCCAAGTTCCTTAAGGACATTTTGAGTAAGAAAAAGAAGCTGACTGAGTATGAGACTGTTGCCCTCACTGAAGGTTGCAGTGCTCTGTTTTCCAACAAAATACCCCCTAAGCAAAAAGACCCAGGGAGTTTCACCATTCCTTGTTCAATAGGTGGGAAAGAAGTTGGACAGGCTTTGTGTGATTTAGGTGCCAGTGTCAATCTCATGCCTTTGTCATTTTTCAAAAGTTTAGGCATAGGAGAAGCTAGACCTACCATAGTTACACTCATTTTAGCAGATAAGACCATTGCCTATCCAAAGGGTAATATTGAAGATGTGCTAGTCCAAGTTGACAAATTCATTTTTCCGGCTGATTTTATCATTTTAGACTTTGAGGCTGATAAAGATATTCCCATTCTTTTGGGAAGACCTTTCTTAGCCACGGGTAGAACTTTGATAGATGTCCAGAAAGGAGAGTTGACCATGAGGCTTCAAGACCAAAAAGTCACATTTAATGTTTTCAATTCTTTAAAGTACCCTGATGATATGGAAGACTGTTCAAGCCTAAGTACCATTGAGTCATTGTGTCATGAGGAAGAAGTCAACCAGACCTATAGGATAGAAGAGGAGGATGAGGAAGAAATTGAGGAATATGATGATGATGATGATAATGAAAGTCCAATAGAGAAGGAGACTGTCCCTTTGGTTGCTGCGGCATTTGAGCTGCTGGAAAATAGTGAGCAAAAATCAGTCGTACCTTCCATAGTTTCACCACCTGACCTGGAGTTGAAGAAACTCCCATCTCACTTGAAATATGCCTTTCTAGGAAAAGAAGACAAATTACCTGTTATTATATCAGCTACCCTAGAATTGCATCAGGAAAAGAAGTTAGTGGATATGTTGAAGTTGCACACCAAAGCCATAGGATGGACCATTGCTGACCTTATGGGGATTAGTCCTTCCATTTGTCAACATAAGATCATCTTAGAAGAAAAGAACCTCAAGTCCATAGAACCTCAAAGAAGACTGAACCCTGTCATGAAAGAGGTAGTAAAAAAGGAGATTTTAAAATGGTTAGATGCAGGAATTATTTTCCCAATAGCCAGTAGTTCTTGGGTTAGTCCAGTCCAATGTGTGCCTAAGAAGGGAGGGATCACTGTCATTTCCAATGACAAGAATGAACTCATCCCAACTAGAATAGTCTCCGGATGGAGAATTTGCATGGACTACCGTAGACTAAACAATGCTACTAAAAAAGATCATTTTCCTTTACCTTTTGTTGATCAAATGTTGGACAAGTTGGCTGGAAAAGAGTTTTACTGCTTCTTGGATGGATACTCAGGTTACAACCAGATAGCCATAGCACCGGAAGACCAAGAGAAGACTACCTTCACTTGTCCTTTTGGCACTTTTGCCTTTAGAAGAATGCATTTTGGACTTTGCAATGCTCCTGCTACTTTCCAAAGATGCATGATGTCCATATTTTCTGACATGCTTGAAAAGTCCATTGAAATATTTATGGATGATTTCTCAGTTTATGGTTCATCATTTGATCATTGTTTAGAAAATCTAAAACAAAGTCTTAAAAGGTGTGAGGAAACTGACTTGGTTCTCAACTGGGAAAAATGTCATTTCATGGTTACAGAAGGGATTGTCCTTGGTCATTTAATTTCAAAAAGAGGAGTTGAGGTAGACAAAGCTAAACTTGAAGTTATTGAAAAACTACCTGAACCAACCACTGTTAGAGGAATCAGAAGCTTTCTTGGTCATGCTGGTTTTTATAGACGTTTTATAAAAGATTTTCAAAGATTTCAAAACCTTTATGTCTATTATTACAACAAGACCAAAAATTTGATTTTAATGAGGATTGCAGAAATGCATTCCTTACTTTAAAAAAAGCTTTGGTAACTGCTCCAGTGGTTGTTGCTCCTGAATGGGATAAACCTTTTGAAATCATGTGTGATGCAAGTGATTGGGTTGTTGGTGCAGTTTTGGGTCAAAGAAAAGAAAAGATTTTTCATTCCATCTATTATGCTAGCAAAACCCTTAATGAAACTCAAATTAATTACACAACAACTGAGAAAGAATTGTTAGCATTGGTTTTTGCATTTGAAAATTTTAGATCATATTTAATGGGAGCTAAGGTCATTGTTCACACTGACTAGGGGTGTGCAAACCCGATCCGGTCCGAAAACCCGATCCGGCCCGAACCCGAACAAGACCAAAAAATGGCAAACCCGAAATACCCGAATCCGAAATACCCGAATCCGATTTCTTCCCCGGGTTAGTTGGATCGGGTTGGGTCTGGGTTTTCCCACCCGATCCGACCCGAAATATCCGAACTTTTAAAAAAATTGTTTTTTTTACTAAATTTAAAATAAGTAAATAACTATAACTTACTTCTAACTTTGTTTCATTTCTAAATTCTAACCTAAAATCCTAAATACCTAAAATCCTAAATACCTAATCCTAACTTTAGGCATGTATTTGGTCAAAAACAGTTTAGGCATGTATATATATATATAAATGAGAAGAGGGGAAAGTTATACTAGTATTATACAGCCCAAAAAATCCCAAAAAGGCCCAAAAAAATGTTCCAAAAAAGCCTAAAAAGTCAAAAACCAGTTCTAATTTTGGGCTGGAATTTCCAGGCCCAACCCGAATACCCGACCGACCCGACCCGAACCCAGTTTGCCCCGAACCCGATTATCCGACTTGCACTTCGGTCGGTTTTCGGGTGGCCTCCCCCCACCCCGATATCCGATCGGGTTCGGTGTTTTCGGCCCCGACCCGCCCGACCCGACCGTTTGCACACCCCTAACACTGACCATGCTGCCATTAAATATCTCATTTCAAAGAAAGATGCAAAACCAAGGCTAATAAGATGGGTTTTGTTATTGCAAGAGTTTGACCTGGAAATTGTTGATAGGAAATGAGTGGAGAACCAAGTGGCTGATCACCTATCTAGGTTAGAAAAGTTAGTTGAAAGCAGGGAAGGAGGAGACATCATAGAAACCTTCCCTGATGAAAAGATTCTTATGGTGCAAACTCAACTGCCATGGTTTGCAGACATAGCTAATTGTTTGGCTTGTGGCATCAAACCCTCTGATTATACTCACCATATGCTAAAGAAATTTCTCCATGATTGTAAATTCTATATATGGGATGATCCTTTTTTGTTTAAACTTGGTGCAAATCAAATACTGAGAAGGTGCATCCCTGAAGCAGAAGTGGTAGCAATTTTGCAGCATTGCCACCAATCAGCTTATGGAGGACATTTTGGAGGCCAAAGAACAACAGCTAAAGTTCTTCAATCAGGTTTTTATTGGCCAACTCTCTTCAAAGATGCCCATAACTTTGCACAAAGGTGTAATGAATGCCAAAGAAGTGGCTCCATTTCTCAAAGAAATGAAATGCCTTTAAATGGGATCTTGGAAGTTGAATTGTTTGATGTGTGGGGAATTGATTTTATGTGTCCATTCCCACCATCAAACAATTGCCAATACATTCTTGTTGCTGTTGATTATGTGTCAAAATGGGTTGAGGCAATGGCATGTGTTTCAAGTGATGCAAAAACTGTTGTTAAGTTCTTACAAAAACAAATTTTTACAAGGTTTGGTACCCCCCGTGCACTAATTAGTGATGAGGGTACCCATTTTATAAACAATTTGTTGAGTAAAGTTCTTGAAAAATACAATGTGAAACACAGAGTTGCCACTGCTTATCATCCACAAACAAATGGTTTAGCTGAACTCTCAAACAGGGAAATTAAAGGGATTCTTGAAAAGGTTGTCAAGCCAAATAGAAAAGACTGGGCTTTCAAGTTAGATGATGCTTTATGGGCATACAAGACTGCTTTCAAAACACCTTTAGGTATGTCCCCATACAAGTTAGTCTTTGGAAAAGCTTGTCACCTCCCTTTAGAGTTAGAACACAAAGCATACTGGGCTATAAAAGAATTGAACATGAACTTAGATGAGGCTGGTAACAAAAGAAAGCTACAACTCTGTGAACTAGAGGAACATAGGAACGTGTCCTATGAGAATGCCAAGCTCTATAAATAGAAAACCAAAAAATGGCATGATAATAGAATTAAACACCGATAGTTGAAAGTCGGTCAGAAATGTCTTTTGTTCAATTCCAGGCTGAAATTGTTTCCTGGTAAACTAAAGTCTAGATGGTCAGGCCCATTTGTAATCCACAAAGTTTATCCATATGGGGCCGTAGACCTAGTTAACCCGGAAGACAATACTGTGTTCAAAGTAAATGGTCAGAGAGTAAAGCTATACCATGATGCTGCAACATCTCCACAGAATTATCCTGTGGAGGTGATCTCCTTGTGCTAAAAAGCTTCAGACAAAAGATGGGAACTATCTCAAAGTTCTAGAACCTTTGTACATATTATTTTAATGTCTTAGGATAAGATTATGTATTACTTGCATTTGATGTGTTCGTTAGTGTGCAGATAAAGTGAAAAAAAGGGAGCCACCAAGAAAGAAAGAAAAAAAAAGATCAAAAGTAATTTTTGGGAAGAGTCTGGAATAGCAATTGTCATATGGGAATTACCAGGGGTATTATGGGAACTTCAGTTCAAATTTTAAAAAGAGAAGGCATCATAAGCTATTTTTATAGCTTGAGCTCATCGTACATATTGATGTCTCCATCTTGTACAACCTTAACCTTTACCCATTGTGTAAAGAGCCTTTTCCCTAAATTACAGCTGTAAAACACCTTGAAACACTCTCATAATAGCTGATAAGTACAACTCTCTCTCTTACCATCCTTTCAACTTTCATCATTACCCCCTCTCTCTCTCTCTCTAAACCGTATCTTACTCTCACTCCCTTCTCTCTGTTTCTGCTATAAAAAAAACCATCATCAAGAACTCCAAAACCCACCTGAAATCTCTTCTTCTCAATCGATTTCAATGGCTCGAGTCAAGAGGGTTGCGCCGAGAAACCCTAATGTGGATGAGAACCGCCCTGTTCGGAGGAGCGGACGCAATCAGGCTGTGGTTCGGCCTCCGGCCACCACTACTCGACCACCGGAAACTGTGGTGCTCGAAGATGACTCCACCACACTGATGAAACTAACCGAAATGTTGAGAAAGAGAAAGCATGCACTCGTGAGTGGAACCTCTAAGGCCACAACCAACACTGATGAACCTGCTGAAGTTGCGAAGACCGCCATCACCGAACCGTCTGAGGTCACGAAACCGACTGAAGAAGCTGCTGGAACCAAAACCCTACTTGATAAACCTGCTGAAATCACAACAACCACCACCGCCGAGCCTACTGGAGTCGTAACCACAACTACAGAACAACCTTCAAGCACCATGGCTTTGGTGCTTCACTCTAAAGAGGTACATTCTAAAACTCCTAATCCTGAAACCAACTCTAACAATACAAGGAAGAGGGTCAAATCACTTCTTGTTCAGATAGTGATTCTGACAGACCCATTGTGTTCACCATGGTAAACACCCAACTCTTTTCAAAAAATGGACCAATGGACTCTTTCTTTGATGTAAATCCTGAAAATACCACCACCACCGAGACCATTGTTGAGACTGAAAAAATGACCACAGTGGAGGGGGTGACTCAAACAGAAAAAACAGGGGAAGGGGTAAATGAGAGTGAGGCCAATAGGGAGAAAATGAACAATGTGGAAACTGTGACCATAGATGCAGGGGTGGAAATGACAGAAACAGGGGCTGGGTTGGTTGAAAATGAAGAACGTAGGGGAGAAAGGTTGCCCGACCTAAATGAGAGTTTGTTCTATTCGGATAATGACTTGTTGATTGCAACCCTTAGACCTAAGAAGAGAAAGGCTTTAGGAAAAACCCATGCCACCAAGACCACAGCACAGCCTAGAAAGAAGACTAGGAGAAACATGGAAGAAGGTGAGCCATCTAGAACTAAAGCAGGGGAAACCAACTGCCATGCTGCAGCATCTATGCAGCATGAGCAGTCTGTTAAGAAGAAGGGTAAGAAGGGTAAAGGGAAGGCAGATGAGAGAGATGGATTTATACCAAGACCACAGAAACCACACCACGGTTTCAGTTCCAAAGCCGCATTTAGGGTATGGTCTAAGTTCCAAACCAAAGTAGGCTTACCCGATAAGGGTTTTGATGAACAAATCCTTCGAGAATATCAGTTTATTAGCCAAGTCATAGATTCCCAAGGACTTGAGAAACTTTGCCAAGTCTACACCCATTACAACCTCAGCCTTATTCGGGAGTTTTACTGTGAACTCTATGCGAACTCATCTCCAAAACTCCATGTTAGGGGTGTCCCAATCAACATGACATCCAAACGAATCAACCGATACCTAAACCTGTCACCTCCAAAGAAGACTGAATATTCCAGGTTGTTGCAACATGCTACTCATGATGATTTGGCTGAAGTTGATGCTAAGAACCTTTCAAGTGCGAAACTTGACTGCTAATTCAAATGTTTGGATTAATCTGGTATGACATGCTATCTTTCCTACTACTCACGACAGCTCCATTTTGGTAGAAAGGATACTGTTGTTGTATTGTTTATTGACAGGAGAGACGATAAATCTGGGACGAATCATCCTGGGGAGTATGCGGGAGTGCGCAACCAGGGTGCGGGGAAAATTTTATTTCCCTGGTATGCTCACTCAAATGTTGATAGAGGATGGTGTGCCGCAATATACGGACGACTTGATCGTCAAAGAGCAGTGGGAAAAATGGGTAATCGATATGAGGACGGTGGTTCGCTTGACAAACATGAAAGAAAAAGGGATGGAGTCGGATGACATGATGAGTGTGATCCAGGATCTGCTAAATCAAAATGGGGCTGTGATGGAAGCAATGAACAAACAGAAAGAAGAGTTCATGACAAAGTACGAGGATTTGAGGAAAGAATTGGTAGCGGTTGTGGAAGCAAAGAAGAAGAAAGCTGAGGAGGGGTATGTAACATCCTGAAAATTCCATTTAATAAATAATAACTTAGTATTATTTATTTAAAGTTTATGAAGAAAGTTAACTAGAAGGGTTAATTTGTTATTTTTGGAAGTTGAGGTATTAATTGGAAAATGAGTTAATGACTCATCTAATTGGTGTGGAGGTGTCAAATTGTGAGGATAAGTATTGTAAAATACTGATTATTGTGTGGGAGTGTTTCACAAAGAAAGAACAGAGAGATCGAGAGAAAAAGAAAAAGGGCGAAGGAAGGAAAAGAGAGAAAGAAATCAGTGGTGAAATTAGAGGTAAGAACTTGTTTTCTTAACTGTTTGTGGTTAGGATGTATAGTTTTTTAAAGTCTGTTTATTTCCAGATTGTTGATAAGCTGCCATTAAGCTGTTCGTTAAGCTCTTACGTGAATCAGTGTATAAATCGACTTTTAAGGTGAGTTTAATTGATTCTTGCTTAAAACTTAACATGTAAACATATATGTATGTGTTTATTGAGCTTAAATATTATTTTATGTGCTTAATGCTTAATCTGGTAAGAAACAGCTTAATGAGAGGTAGATGATGATGAACAGTGAATGAATCTCGCAGCCTTGGCTTGCGAGAATCAGATAAAGTTCGCAACCGTTGGTTGCGAAAATAAGAATTTCGCAAGTGTAGCTTGCGAGTTTTGTGAAACTCGCAACCATAGCCTGCGAACTTCTGAAATTCGCAGCTTTGGCTTGCGAATTATATGAAACTCGCAATCAGTAGCCTGCGAACTTTGATGCTTTTTGAGATAAAAATGCATGATGATTTTATGTGAAGTTTTCATGTTATTATTTATATGCTCTTGACATGATTTAATGATAAAGATTATGCATGAAATATTATCATATGAAGAGTTTATATCAGTTATTAAATATAGAGATTTATCTGATATTATTGGCACTATGGATGTAATAGAAAGAGTGATGATACATATTTATTGTGTTGCGATGGCTAGAGTTTACATTTGGTCTAGTGGGCAACTTAGTACGGTCTAATGGGAACCGCATACTAGCTGGGACCTATAAGGTAATTCTAGTGGTGGAGTGATTCAGGGTGGTGAGGTATTGAAATGTGAGAGAATTACATTGAGGTGTAATTCGCATTTCAGGCGATAGGAAGTGTGAGAGAATTACATTAAGGTGTAATTCGCATTTCCGGTGTTTATTAAATGATGAAGTATGAGAAAATTACATCGAGTTGTAATTTTCATTTCATGGGTTGTTGAGTTTAATTTCTTATAAATCTGGTGGGATTATAAGTAATTGATGTTGTTATTCTATTTACTGACTAGGTGAAATAGTCATAGTAGTTGGAACGTGATTTGGTAAGATGAAAGATGCAGGTTTGAGACACCTGATGTTTTAGTTGTTGAGTTTTAAATTTGAATTGATTAACCTCACTAGGCGAAAGCCTAATGTTTTTAAGTTGAACTGTCTTATCAGGTTCAGGTTCGGGAAAGAAGTTTGGGGAGTGAGTTTCATATCAAACTTTGAGGTGTTGAAGGATCCAGCAATTCTTTTGGAGATTTTGGAACGAAGCTTAGATAATCTAGTTAATCTATTTATGTTGTAAGAATAGATTAATAAGATTATTTAGGACAAGTTTAAATGTTGTATATAAAATGATGCTGTAGATCCTTGTTGTTATAAAAGTTTGGTATCTTTAGTGATCATAGCATTTTATTTTGGGGTTTAAATTTACCCTGTTTTTAGGGTGTTTCAGTATGGTATCAGAGCTTTAGTTTAAGCGAACTAGGTATGAATTTGAGATACCTAGACTTAAGCTGAGATGAGTTAAGTTATGATCCGTGAGTTCTGGGTAGAAGTATTAAGATTGGGTAGTCTTAGAGTCGACAGAAATACGCGAAGTTGGTACTGTAACAATGGTAATGAGAATTCTCATGTATGATATGTTCGCAATTTCAATTAGCTACTGTTATTATGAATATATTATTACACAAGCATACTTGTTTCTAAATTGTTACAGTGACTGATTATCGGTAAAGTATGTATTGTATGTTTAGTTGTATAAACCATTAACTGATGAGTATTCTTTTATGCTCCATCAGAAAGATGGTGAATACGCCCCCGAGGTCTCCAAATTCTTCGATGAATAGGAATTGGTTAGACGATGCTGGAGAGAGACAAACTGGATTGGGCGGAGTTCCTGATACGCCATCAGATTTTCTTTCCTTGGGAGGAATGCGAAGTCGAGTACATCCAGGAGGTACTAGTAATGTTGATCAAACGTCGTCAGATTCAGTTATGGAGGGGCGAATAATGGATAATGTGACTCGGCTGATGAATGCTTCAATGGAGAGGCAAGCAGAGATGATGAATACTGTAATGGGGAGACAGGCAGAGATGTTTACGAAATTGATTAATGATCGAAATGTGGAGCCAAGGAGAACAGTGGCCGACACTAATGTGATTAATCCGACTGTAAATCCAGGAGTGGAGACAGATAGGAGGGTTGACAGAAACTGTTCTTACAAGACGTTTCTAAGTTGTAAACCACCAGAATTCAAGGGAGATGATAATCCCGTGGTTTGTATGAACTGGTTAAGAGAAATCGAGCAGGCTTTTCGTGCCTGTGAATGTACAGATGAGCGATCTAAGGTGAGATTTGGGTCGCAAATGTTACGTGGAAAAGCGTTACAGTGGTGGAATGTGTTGTCATCAACTGTGATGGAAGCAGCTTTGAATTCCGTAACATGGAGTCAATTTAAAGCAAAGATTTTAGAAGAATATTGTAACGAGCACGAGATGGACCGAATCGAAGAAGAGTTTCGGAATATTAAGAAGGGTAATATGTCGGTGAGAAAATATACCGAGGTCTTTATGGAGAAGCTAAATCTTGTGGGGCACGTGGCTTCAACAGAGAAAGAAAAGATTAAGTATTACTTGAAAGGTCTACCAGCAGATATGATGACTAGAGTTCACAGTTCGAAATCTGCTACTTTGAGGGAGACGATTGAGGAAGCAAAGGTCATAGAAGAAATGTATGAGAAAGATAAGGAAGAGAAAGCGCAGATGGGAGAAAAGAGAAAATGGGATGGTCGTTCCGAACCTTCTCCGAAATTAAGATTATTCGGAAATAACATTTGCAATGATTCTCGAAGAGAACCGAGTTGGTGTGCAAAGTGCAGAAGTAAACATTTTGGCCAATGCCGTATGGTTGGGAATATATGTTATAAGTGTGGGAAGATGGGACATATGGCGTCAAATTGTTCAGTACCTGGATCGATTTGTTTTGAATGTCAGCAACCGGGTCATTTTCGAAAAGATTGTCCGAAGTTGAAAAGAGGAGGAGATCAGGGAAGAAAGCTGGATATTCCCAAACCAACTGGTCGTGCATTCCAAATGACTGCTGATGAAGCGAAGGGGTCAAAGGACGTGGTCTCGGGTACATTTCTTATAAACTCTGTTCCTGCACGTGTGTTGTTTGATAGTGGCGCAAATTATTCTTTTGTGTCCAAGTTGTTTCAACATAAATTAGCTATGCCTGTTACTACTCTAGGAGATGTCTTAGTAGTCGAAATAGCTAATGGAGTTCAGACTTTGGTTAAGGAGAGCCTGGCCGATTGTAAGATTATGATAGAGGGAACAGAATTTCCGATTAACTTGTTGTTAATGGAAATTGGGAGTTTTGATATTGTGGTAGGGATGGACTGGTTGAGCAACAACCAGGCAGAAATTATGTGCGCAAAGAAGCTGATTCGAATTCCAATGAGCGAGAAAGATAGTGTATTCGTGTTCGGAGAAAAACAGGTAGGAGAAATTCTGTTGATTTCAGTGATGAAGGCACGGAAATGTTTATCGAAAGGGTGTTGGTCTTATCTAGCCTATGTTATTGATACAAAGTTAGAAAAGAAAAATATTCAAGATATCAATGTGGTGCGTGAGTTTCCGGATGTGTTCCCAGATGACCTTCCAGGTTTGCGAGTTGAAAGACAAGTGGAGTTTCGTATCGATATTATTCCTGGATCGGCACCGATTGCACGAGCACCTTATCGTTTAGCACCTGCTGAGATGAAAGAGATGATGACTCAGCTTCAGGAGTTATTAGATAAGGGTTTTGTAAGACCGAGTTCTTCACCGTGGGGAGCTCCAGTTTTATTTGTTAAGAAGAAAGATGGTACCATGAGAATGTGTATTGATTACCGAGAGTTGAATAAGGTAACTATTAAGAACAAGTATCCGCTTCCGAGGATTGATGATCTATTCGATCAACTCCAAGGTGCGGGATGCTTTTCAAAGATAGACTTAAGATCTGGATACCATCAAGTGCGAGTAAGAGATGAAGACGTTTCAAAAACAGCGTTTAGAACAAGATATGGACATTTTGAGTTCCTTGTAATGCCATTTGGGTTGACAAATGCTCCTGCGATTTTTATGGACTTGATGAACAGAGTGTGTCGACCATTTTTAGATAAGTTTGTCATCGTGTTTATTGATGATATACTTATTTATTCAAAGACTGAAGAAGATCATGAGCAGCATCTTCGTGAAGTCTTAGGAGTTTTAAGAAAAGAGAAGTTGTACGCGAAGTTTTCAAAGTGTGAATTTTGGTTGAAGGAAGTACAGTTTCTAGGTCATGTAATTACTTCTGAAGTAGTTAAAGTAGATCCTTCAAAGATTGAAGCAATGACGAATTGGGAGACACCTAGAAGTGCATCTGAGATAAGAAGCTTTCTGGGATTAGCAGGTTATTATAGAAGATTCATAAAAGATTTTTCTAAGATTGCATCTGCTTTGACGTTGTTAACCAGAAAGAATGAGAAGTTTGTTTGGACGGAGAAACAGGAAACAACTTTCAGATTATTACGTCAAAAACTGTGTGAAGCACCTATTCTTGCCCTGCCAGAAGGGACAGAAGATTTTGTTGTATATAGTGATGCTTCAAAAATGGGTTTAGGATGTGTGCTAATGCAAAGGGGCAAAGTGATTGCCTATGCCTCAAGACAGCTTAAGGAGCATGAAAAGAATTATCCTACCCATGATTTAGAGTTAGCAGCAGTGGTGTTCGCTTTGAAGCTATGGCGACACTATTTGTATGGAACGAAGTGTACTCTTTTTACTGATCACAAGAGTTTGCAACATGTTTTTGATCAGAAAGAATTAAACATGAGGCAGCGAAGATGGTTAGAATTGCTTAAGGATTACGATTGTGAATTGCATTACCATCCTGGTAAAGCAAATGTCGTGGCTGATGCCTTAAGTAGAAAAGAGTATGGTGGGTGTTTGAAATTGGTAAACGCTAGAATTGATGTAACGTCAAGTTTGATGGAAAAGATTAAAGAAGCACAAGTGGTTGCTTTGCGAGAGGAAAATCTGAAAGAAGAAGTAATGGGTAAGCAACATCTTCAGTTGACTGAAGATGGCCGGGGGATTAAATTATTTCAAGGAAGAGTTTGGGTGCCTAAAATGGGAGGAAATCGAGAGTTGATTCTCGAAGATGCTCATAGATCTAAATATTCCATTCACCCTGGGAGTACGAAGATGTATCGAGATCTGAAATTGCATTATTGGTGGCCAGCGATGAAAGTAGATGTGGCGCGAAAGGTAGAAATGTGTACTACTTGTTCGTTGGTAAAAGCTGAACATCAGAAGCCTTACGGAAGTTTCCAATCTTTGGAAATTCCGGAATGGAAGTGGGAGAAGATTACCATGGACTTTGTGACGAAGTTACCAAAGACGCAAAAAGGTAACGACGCAATATGGGTAATCGTGGATAGATTAACTAAGAGTGCTCATTTTCTAGCAATGGAAGAGGCATCACCAATTGAGAAATTGGCAAAGTTGTATATTGATGAGGTGGTATCAAGGCATGGTATACCGGTGTCGATAGTGTCAGATCGTGATAGTCGGTTTACCTCGAGATTTTGGCGATCATTGCAAGAAGAATTGGGTACTAAAGTTAATTTGAGTACTGCTTTTCATCCACAGACCGATGGACAGAGTGAGCGGACTATTCAAACTTTGGAGGATATGCTCAGGTGTTGTGTTTTGGATTTTGGTGGTAACTGGGATACGCATCTACCGTTAGTAGAATTTGCGTATAACAATAGTTATCATTCGAGCATCGGGAGAGCACCCTTCGAAGCGTTGTATGGTCGTAAGTGTAGAACTCCGGTGTGTTGGTTAGAAGCCGGGGAGAAACAATTTGCTGGTCCAGAGTTAGTACAGCAAACAGCGGATAAAGTAAAAGAGATTCGGCAGCATATGAAAGCAGCCCAAGATAGACAGAAGAGTTATGCTGATCCGAAGCGGAGACCAAAGGAATTTCAAGTTGGGGAGCGTGTGATGCTCAAGGTATCCCCATGGAAAGGTGTGATAAGGTTTGGAAAACGTGGGAAGTTGAGTCCTCGTTTTCTAGGACCTTTCACCATTGTTGAGAGAATTGGGTTACAAGCTTACAAGTTAGATCTTCCACCAGAGTTGGAAGGGGTTCATAATACTTTCCATGTATGTTATCTTCGGAAGTGTTTGGCCGAAGAGGAAGATGTGATTCCACTTGCAGATGTGAGAATAGATGAAAAGAGTCGTTGTGTAGAGGAACCAGAGGCAATTTTAGAAAGATCAGTTAGAAAGCTACGTAGTGGTAAAGAGGTAGCTATGTTGAAAGTACAGTGGAAACACCATAGAGGTAGTAATGTGACTTTAGAGTCAGAAGAGAGTATGAGGGATAGATATCCTCATTTGTTTACCTGACTTTGATTTCGGGGACGAAATCATTTTTAAGTTGGGGAGTATTGTAACATCCTGAAAATTCCATTTAATAAATAATAACTTAGTATTATTTATTTAAAGTTTATGAAGAAAGTTAACTAGAAGGGTTAATTTGTTATTTTTGGAAGTTGAGGTATTAATTGGAAAATGAGTTAATGACTCATCTAATTGGTGTGGAGATGTCAAATTGTGAGGATAAGTATTGTAAAATACTGATTATTGTGTGGGAGTGTTTCACAAAGAAAGAACAGAGAGATCGAGAGAAAAAGAAAAAAGGGCGAAGGAAGGAAAAGAGAGAAAGAAATCAGTGGTGAAATTAGAGGTAAGAACTTGTTTTCTTAACTGTTTGTGGTTAGGATGTATAGTTTTTTAAAGTCTGTTTATTTCCAGATTGTTGATAAGCTGCCATTAAGCTGTTCGTTAAGCTCTTACGTGAATCAGTGTATAAATCGACTTTTAAGGTGAGTTTAATTGATTCTTGCTTAAAACTTAACATGTAAACATATGTGTATGTGTTTATTGAGCTTAAATATTATTTTATGTGCTTAATGCTTAATCTGGTAAGAAACAGCTTAATGAGAGGTAGATGATGATGAACAGTGAATGAATCTCGCAGCCTTGGCTTGCGAGAATCAGATAAAGTTCGCAACCGTTGGTTGCGAAAATAAGAATTTCGCAAGTGTAGCTTGCGAGTTTTGTGAAACTCGCAACCATAGCCTGCGAACTTCTGAAATTCGCAGCTTTGGCTTGCGAATTATATGAAACTCGCAATCAGTAGCCTGCGAACTTTGATGCTTTTTGAGATAAAAATGCATGATGATTTTATGTGAAGTTTTCATGTTATTATTTATATGCTCTTGACATGATTTAATGATAAAGATTATGCATGAAATATTATCATATGAAGAGTTTATATCAGTTATTAAATATAGAGATTTATCCGATATTATTGGCACTATGGATGTAATAGAAAGAGTGATGATACATATTTATTGTGTTGCGATGGCTAGAGTTTACATTTGGTCTAGTGGGCAACTTAGTACGGTCTAATGGGAACCGCATACTAGCTGGGACCTATAAGGTAATTCTAGTGGTGGAGTGATTCAGGGTGGTGAGGTATTGAAATGTGAGAGAATTACATTGAGGTGTAATTCGCATTTCAGGCGATAGGAAGTGTGAGAGAATTACATTAAGGTGTAATTCACATTTCCGGTGTTTATTAAATGATGAAGTATGAGAAAATTACATCGAGTTGTAATTTGCATTTCATGGGTTGTTGAGTTTAATTTCTTATAAATCCGGTGGGATTATAAGTAATTGATGTTGTTATTCTATTTACTGACTAGGTGAAATAGTCATAGTAGTTGGAACGTGATTTGGTAAGATGAAAGATGCAGGTTTGAGACACCTGATGTTTTAGTTGTTGAGTTTTAAATTTGAATTGATTAACCTCACTAGGCGAAAGCCTAATGTTTTTAAGTTGAACTGTCTTATCAGGTTCAGGTTCGGGAAAGAAGTTTGGGGAGTGAGTTTCATATCAAACTTTGAGGTGTTGAAGGATCCAGCAATTCTTTTGGAGATTTTGGAACGAAGCTTAGATAATCTAGTTAATCTATTTATGTTGTAAGAATAGATTAATAAGATTATTTAGGACAAGTTTAAATGTTGTATATAAAATGATGCTGTAGATCCTTGTTGTTATAAAAGTTTGGTATCTTTAGTGATCATAGCATTTTATTTTGGGGTTTAAATTTACCCTGTTTTTAGGGTGTTTCAGGGTATGCTGTGGAGAAAGAGGTGATGCGTTTGCAACATAGGTTGGAAGAGAAGAAAGCCAAAATAACCAAACTGAAAGCGGAAAAAGCCGAGCTAGTGGAGGCAAATGCGAGGTTGAGAGCAGAAGCTGCTGCCCAGATAGGTGATGCAACATCCAGGGGAGAAGGACCCCACAAACCCACTGCTTTTGGGATCGGACAGCCTACTCACGTCTGAGTATGGCAGGTTAAATCACACCCTTACACTCCATTTTCTGTTAAGTTTTAGTTAATTGAGTATGGGATATGTTTTTACACTTTTTAGGTTTATTTTGCATGCGTTAAATACATGATTAGTACGTGGATAATTGTTCGCATAACCCGAATAATTCTGAAAAGTCCAAGTTTCATTTCTAGGGGTGATTGATGCTAGAACTAGAATCACACTTGCTTGGGACACAATTTGGTCACATTGATCACAAGTCACAAAAAGGATCTATGCTTTTATTCCTTGTTCACATTTTTAGCCACCTTGTTCTTTTGCTATACACTTCTTTTTCCCTTACAATGAGGACATTGCAAATTCTTTAGTTTGGGGTGGGGGTGCCTAAAAATGGCAAAAGAAATTGGCAAGAGCAAAGCTCATCAAAAATCAAAATCATACATTGCCATGTGGTTTAAAACACCGAAAATACCCCATAGGGGTAGGTGTATGCATTCAACAAAGAAAAGAGCCAAAAAGTGCCAAATTTGAAAATTTTCAATGTTGATACATGGGGTGTGAAAAGGCTAAGGTGAGAAAAGATGTGCCAAAAGAGAGAAACCCAATTCACCGAAAGGCTTTAGTAATTTGTGATGATGAATGTGTGACCATGACGAAAAGAATGTGATGCTAGCATATGGTTGAAAATTGCACTTAGATTTTGTTTTCTTTGGTTACTTTGGATTTGTGAAAGCTTATAATTTCCACAATTGACATTAACAATTTCATGACTTGCACTTAATGCTCATATCTTGCAAAATTCTATCAAATTGAGTCTTTTCTTTTGTCTTTTTATTGCTTGGGGACAAGCAAAGTTCTTAGTTTGGGGTGGTGATAAGTGCTCAATTTTGAGTATTTACGCACTTCCTTTTTAGTCTTTTTATAGAATTTTGCGCTTTAAAATCCCAACTTGAGTCATCTTTTTACTTCTTTTCTCTTTTAATAGATTGGAGCTAAGGTTTGTGGTTTACTTGTACTATTTAGGGTGAATGGCTAATGTTTGGTACAAATCGCAAATCCTTGTTTATCACAGGCAAGTGCTGCAGCATGGCTGGAGCATAAATCTGACGCTTTTGAAGAAGAAGAATGGGCAGATGGCTAAAATGGAGTGGAAGCAGCTAATCTTTTGACCAATGGATTTTCTTTTGTTCTAATGGTCCTTACATTATCAGCGGCTGGCTAAACACTCTAGTTGTAACTCAAGTAGTTTATGTACTTTCTAGTTACCTTTTTGCATAACTTAGTTAATGTAACCTAATGGGAGTAGTTAATTGTTACACTTTTGGCCCCTCTATTGGTACTATAAATAGGGGGCTTGGGGTCATTTAATATTACACCACTTGGACTGATCTTAAATCAGTACCATTTCTCTCTTTAATTCCAATCATCTTCAGAAACATTCTTCTTGTTCTTAGTGTTCTTACTGTTCTTCAGTTCTTCAGTTCTTCTTAAGATCTCCTTCTACCCAGATGAATGCTTGCAGCAACCTCCGTAGCACCAAGCTGACTGTTTTAATTTGCTTTATTTAATTCCATTGTTCGTCTCTAATATTGTTAATTACTTTACGCCTTTAATTTTCTGCACTTCATTTCAGTACTCTACATTATTGCATTTATTTTCCGCTTTACATTCTTGTCATTTTACTTACTTGTAATTTATTTTCTTGTCATATTAGTTATAGCCATTTACATTTCCAAGTTATTTACATTCTAGCATCATGTTTACATTCCAAGTCTTTTACATTTGCTTTCTTGTATTTATTGTCATGAGTAGCTAAGCATAAAAGCTTGGGTGTGAGGCAAAGGGTGATATGTTAATCAAAGGAAAGTAGGCGTTTTTGTGGCAAAAATAATGTTTTATTATTCCAACCCAAGTTCTATCAAGATAATATAACCCCTTGACAAATTGATCACTTTGAAAGTGTTAAAGTGTCATGGACCTAGAGATAGGCCATTGAATAGCACGTCAATTTGGATAACATAAGGGGTAATATCGAGAGAGTTACTTGCAACGAGAGTTGTTACTTTTGTTTTCTAAAAATGATTCATTCTTGATAAGTTATCTTTTTCTCAATGGGTTAAAATGGAGTAGACTTAGAGATAAGCTACTTAGGAATACATAAACTTGGGAGGTACGAGGTTATATCGAGAGAGTAACTTTTAACAAAGAGAATTTGTTTCGCCGTATACTTTGAGAACTCCATTTCATCATTCCTTTACCTTTGGTTCTGCTCAGAGATGAGATTACTGACTGCTACTGGAATCTTGGATGGTGAGAGTCCGAGAGGAACGTGTCTCAAAGTAGATAATAAAACTAGTTTTTGTCACTGTTATGCTGCAGCATCGTTGCAGCATTAGTCTACTGGAATTTGGTTTAACGTATCATCACGAGTCTTACACCCTTGCTTCTCTTTTAATCTTGTTAATTAGAATCTGTGATAATCATCAACCAACCAACCAAAGATATTTTCTTCCAAATCGTCATCTGAAATCATTTCTTTCATCATACTTTAATGGCAATTTTAACTCCAATCTCTGTGGGACGATATTCGGTATGTTGGACAACCTAAGGGGGGGGTAAGGTTGTATTTAAAAAACTTTTTCTTTCAAAAAAAATCTTTGAACAAATAAATACAGTACAAACAATACAGTAAAAATAAAGCAGAGTATAAACAAGTAAATATACAACAATTATATAAACAGATATAATTTAAATGCACAGCGGAAATGTAAATAGATAAGGGAAAGAGAATACTTGACAACGATATTTTTAAAGTGGTTCACCAAACACAAAGTTGGCTAGTCCACCTCGAGAAAATAACACTTCTCGGAGATCCAATACGAAACGTGTTCTTTACGGTAGAAACACAAACCTTAATACAACAAACGCGAAACACTCTTCTTTGAGAGATTAATGTGGATCACTCACTCTAATTCAAACACTTACAAGAGGGTATAAATTTTAATATGAATAATCACTCTTGAATAAGGTTTATCACTTGGATATTTTTAGAGAGTTTGATCACTTGAGTTGTGTTGCTGATTCAACTAATCGAGAGATTTTAATCTGCTATCAACTCAAGATTTCTTGCTCAAAAATTAATTTTATCAGTTTAAGTGATTTAGTGTGAGTAAGAAAGCAGCAGAATAATAATCAAATGCTGAGGGAGAATTTATTGCTGAAGTTGGTGTAGACTTGAATGCTGCTGGATGCATGCATTTATACTGGATGATCAACAGTCTTGAGGATTTCGCGGTATACCGCCAAACCATCGCGGTATACCTGCGTCAGAAAAAGGACACTGCAAGGAGAAGGTCAACCCTGCAAAAACAAACGGAATTGTGTACCCGCGGTATACCGCGTTGCACATGGCGGTATACCGCCTGAAAAAAAGTTCTGACATGGGAAGCTTCATATGCAGAAGAACTGACGGGTGAATAGTGACGCGGTATACCGCGTGGACCTTGGCGGTATACCGCCTAAAATATTGTCCAATGAGAGCATGGCAACGCAGGGTTACTTTCGGCTGATCACACTTCTTGCAATGGATGATGAACAGTAGCAAACAGCATATATATATATATATATATCAAGTGATTTAATATATAAAAAAATATTGTATATATATATTTGATTCAAATATATTTATATAGATACGAAATATCCAAGTGATAAAATATTTTAGGGTGTTTATCATTTTAAAATAAAATGACGAAACTCTTCAGACTTGGATTCTTCAGATAAAAAATTATCGAGATCATTTAAATATCTGCACACTCAGATAAAATATTAGATAAAAAAATAATGCGGTGTGTTTTGTAATCATCAAAATAAATATGGAGATGTGATTTTATGTGTACCAAAAATATATCACAATATTTAAAGCTGGGTACACTTGCACCAACAATCTCCCCCTTTTTGATGATGACAAACACAACGCTAAACACGAGAGCATACTCGGTTTCTCTCCCCCTTTTGTCGAAGCAAAAAGGGTTTAAGAAAGTCGCTTATGCTCCCCCTCGAAAGATGCTCCCCCTCAAAATATGAAATATTTGAGAGTTAGTATTTATCAAGGGTTATACTCAAGCATGCCTAAACCAAGTCTTAATTTAAAGAAGGCTTTTTTGTTAAGAGCTTTTGTGAAAATATCGGCCAAATTATCTTCCGAATCAACCTTTTCAAGCACGATTTTGCCTTTTTGAACATTATCTCGTAAAAAATGATGTCTCAATTCAATATGTTTGGTACGAGAATGCAAAACGGGATTTTTACTTAAGTTTATGGCACTTGAGTTATCACACATAATTGGAATTTTGGTTAGGTGTACCTCAAAATCGGTAAGTGTGTGTTTCATCCATAGGACTTGAGCACATGCTCTTGCGGCGGCTACATATTCCGCTTCGGTGGTAGACAAAGCTACGGATTGTTGTTTCTTAGAGAACCAAGATACAAGTGAGAGACCTATAAAGGCACATACCCCACTAGTACTTTTTCGGTCAACAATAGATCCACCAAGATCGGAATCGGCAAAACACGTTACTTCTAACTCGGGTTTCTTTGCGTACCATAAGCCAAGATTAGTAGTACCTCGTAAATATCGAAAAATACGCTTGACAGCTTCATAGTGAGATTGTTTAGGTGAAGATTGAAAACGAGCACATAAACATACACTAAACATAATATCAGGTCTACTAGCAGTTAAATATAATAAACTACCAATCATACCACGATAAATCTTTTCATTAAAATCGTTTCCCTCCTCGTCACGAGATAATTGCAAATTTGTGGTCATTGGAGTTTCAACGGGTTTGACATTTTCAAAGTTAAACTTTTTCAACATATCTTTACAATATTTAGATTGACTAATAAAAATACCAGTTTCACATTGTTTTATTTGCAATCCTAAGAAGTATTTTAACTCTCCCATCATGCTCATTTCAAACTCGCTTGTCATTTTTGCAGAAAATTCATTACACAGTTTTTCATTAGTGGAACCAAAAATAATATCATCAACATATACTTGCACAACCACAATATCATTTTGAACATATTTCACAAATAAAGTATTATCTATTTTACCCATAATATAACCACTAACAATTAAAAAGTTTTTTAATCTATCATACCACGCACGCGGAGCCTGCTTTAAACCATAAAGCGCCTTTTTCAATTTATAAACATGTGTCGGGTTTTCAAAACTTTCAAAGCCGGGAGGTTGAGAAACGTATACCTCCTCATTTATAATACCATTTAAGAAAACACTTTTAACATCCATTTGAAACAACTTAAAATCTTTAGCATTTGCAAAAGCGAGAAGCATTCGAATAGACTCCAACCTTGCAACCGGTGCAAAGGTTTCGTCATAATCTATACCTTCTTGTTGACTGTACCCCTTGGCAACTAAACGTGCCTTGTTTCGTGTGACTCCACCGTTCTCGTCTACCTTATTTCGGAAGACCCATCTTGTGCCAATAATGGTTTGACTACTAGGGCTAGGCACTAAGTCCCACACATCATTCCTAGAAAATTGGTTTAACTCTTCTTGCATGGCCATAATCCAATCCTCATCACCTAAAGCTTCATCTATGGTTTTAGGTTCTATGGTTGAGATAAAAGCATGGAAAGCACAATGGGTATGGATTTGTGATCTAGTTGTCCTTTGGTTTAGGTCACCTATAATTTGATCTACGGGATGGCCTCGAGCGGTTCTAAGGTTAGGATCATCTATACCTTGTGGAATAAAGCATGGAGGGGCATCACTAGATTCAATATTATTTGTGGAAGGTTGGGTACCTAAATCCAAGGTACTAAGTTGTTGGGCTAAGACATCTCCTTCACGGATATTATCATTTGCTAAGGGTGCACTCGGTTTGGGAGGACTCTCGTCAAAACTAACATTAAGGGATTCTTCCACTACCATGGTCTCCTTATTTAGGATTCTATAGGCTTTGCTATTCCAAGAATAACCTAGGAACACTCCCTCATAGGCTTTGGGGTCAAATTTGGTTAGGTAGGATTTGGTGTTTAAAATGAAACATTTACAACCAAAAACTTTTAGGTGAGCTAGGGAAGGTTTTCTACCTCGGTAAAGTTCATAGGGTGTCTTATTTAGGATACCTCTAATTAGGACACGGTTAAGCACATAGGTCGCGGTAGCAACGGCATCACACCAAAACTTTTGGGGAACTTGATGTTCGTTTAGCATAGTTCTACTCATTTCTTGCAACGTTCGATTTTTCCTTTCAACAACCCCGTTAGATTGAGGAGTTCGAGGAGCCGAAAAGTTATGAGTTATACCATGTTTATCACAAAAGGCACCAAATTGTACATCATTATCGAATTCTCGTCCATGGTCCGTACGTATGGAAACAATCGTACAACCTTGTTGGTTTTGAATTCGTTTTCCCAAAATTTTAAACTTTTCAAAAGCCTCATTTTTATGTCTCAAAAATAAAGTCCAAGTATAACGGGAATAATCATCCACAATAACCAAAGTATAAAAGTTTCCTCCAAAACTTTGAATAGCCATCGGGCCAAAAAGATCCATATGTAAAAGTTCTAAAACTCTTTGAGTAGAAATAACATTTTTTGATTTATGAGAAACGTGATGTTGTTTGCCGACACGACAAGCATCACAAAAATGATTATCAAACTTTAATTTTGGCAGGTCACTCACAAGCTCCTTATTTTTTAAGTTTTGCATTAATCTTAGATTAGCGTGACCTAAACGCCTATGCCATAAAGTAGAAACATCATTAATAGAAGATAAGCATACATTATCAGATACAACAGTTTTACAAATATATAAATTTCCTTTTACAAAGCCATTTAAAAGAACTTTGCCATTTTTTATGATTTTACAAGAATCTTCTTCGAAGACAACAGTTGTATTATTTTTACACAATTGGCGAACACTTAACAAATTAAAATGTAAATTATCAACATGATTAACATTAAGAAATTGAACATTATTGCAAGAAACTGTACCTCTACCAATTATATTTCCTTTGGAGTTTCCTCCAAAAATTACCTGTCCACCATCACATGACTTATATGATGAAAAGAGATTATTGTTTCCGGTCATGTGACGTGTGCAACCACTATCGAGTATCCAGTCCATATCAAGGTCAATCTACAATAATGAAGATGTAACTTTTATGGTCCCCATTTCTCGTGGGTCCTTGACAATTAGTTTCAAAGTCAACCAACATGCATATATATAAAGTCAAACAGAATATATACATATATAATACATTACACAACTTTAATATATAATATATCAAACACAAATATATATATATAACACATGTCAAGTCAAACAAAATATATATATATAAGAATAAAAAAAATAAAATGTATATATATATATGTGCAGTACGTATGTATATATATATATGAATAGTATAAAAAGTACAAATAACAATATTTTACTTATATATAATATATAACACATATACATAACACATTTAAAACCATAAACGCATACCACCGGGATTATCATTACTAAACATTCCTTTTGGAATCCATTTATTTACCATTTTAATTTTGCGATTATATTTATCATACACATAAAAACAGGCATTTGCATTCGCATTATTATTAGGTTTAGAATATTTATCATGGTACATGCGAGCATACGGTTTTCTCGTATTATAATTTACATTATTTATTTTACGCACATACGGAGGTTTTTGCACATATTGATTTCTTGTATTTACTTTAGGTGATTCATAAAATCTTTTGATGGGTATACATGAACATTTATCAACACAAGTATTGGAACCAATGCCTTTTCTACATTTTATACGGTTAGGCATATTAAGCATGTTAAGAACTTTCTCATTACTACTTTCAAAGGCTTTAGCTAGCATGTTATCTTTTTCATATGAAGCACATTTAGCCTTTAAGCATGTAATCTCATTCTCAAGAATATCACATTTTGTACAAATAATATTTTCATGTGATTTTTTATTTAAGCATGCAATTTCTTTATTTAAAGCATCACAAGATTTACAAAAATCTTTTTCTCCTAATTTAGTTTCTAATTTAGCAATTATATCCATATCATTTTCAGATTTTTGTTTAACATTTTTTATTTCCTTTTTACATGTATTTACAGTTTCTTTTAACATAGCATTCTCATCTTGGTAACGATTTGCAAGAGCGGCCATTTTATGAAAAGATTCATATAATTCTTCAAGATTATTTTCATTATCACTTTCATAATCACTATCGTAATCTGAGTAAGAAGATTTTACCTCGTCGTCGCTTTCGGCCATAAGACAAATGGCTTGATAGTCATCTTCTTCTTCACTCTCGCTCCACGCGCCTCCAATGAAGGCTTTCTCCTTCTTCTTTTGGAACTTGTTCTTTTTCGGACATTCATTGGCGTAGTGGTCTTTGTCACCACATGAGTAGCAAAAGCCTCTCTTTGGCTTAGCTTTATCGTCTTCACTCGAGTCGCCATTTTTCTTAACTTTTTCGTCTCGTTTATGGAACTTACGACTTCGATTTTCACCACCACGACGGTAGTTACCGTTTCTTTGAAATCTGCCATTGTTAGAAAATTTATTATTATTATTAAGAAATTTGGAAAAGTTTCTTACCAACATGGCGACTTCATCGAGAGTTTCGGATGGATCTTTCGAGGAGCTAGCTTTCTCCTTTTTCTTCTCATCTTTTGGTGTTGAGACATTGAGAGCGATTGATTTCTTTTTAACTTGCTCCCGATCTTTGTTTCTTTTAAGTGCAATTTCATGCACTTTAAGATTACCGATCAAGTCATCTATCTTCATTATGGAAAGGTCACGGGAGTCTTCTAAGGATGTTATCTTTTGCATCCACTCCGAAGGAAGGGCTCGTAGGATTTTCCTTATATAGTCCTCGTTAGGATAAGTGCGATCCAAACCTTTCAAAGTAGTCACAATAAGGTTAAATCTTTTAAACATTGAGTCAATTGACTCATCTTGTTTCATTTCGAATAGTTCATAATCGTGAACTAAAATATTTACTTTACTAGATTTAACCTCCGTGTTTCCACGATGAGTATTATTTAAACTTTCCCATATTTGATTTGCAGTTTTATATGTATATACTCTTTCAATCTCATCAGTTGTTAAAGCAGCATATAATATATTCTTAGCTTCAAAGTTTAAACAAAAATGAGCTTCATCAGAAGTAGTCCAGTCATCTATAGGTTTATCAATATAAACATCATCTTTCACAATGGTGGGTTTAAAATTCCCTTTTTCTATAATATTCCAAATCTTTTGATTTTTGCCACGCACGTGACATTCAAATAGCTCGGCCCAAATGCCAAACTTTTCAGTATCTATCAAAGGAGGTTTTGAAAACACGATATTAGTTTGTTGAGCCATTTAGAAGAATAAGAGAAAAAATATGCAGAATATTTTTGAAAGACCTGCTCTGATACCAAATGTTGGACAACCTAAGGGGGGGGGTAAGGTTGTATTTAAAAAACTTTTTCTTTCAAAAAAAATCTTTGAACAAATAAATACAGTACAAACAATACAGTAAAAATAAAGCAGAGTATAAACAAGTAAATATACAACAATTATATAAACAGATATAATTTAAATGCACAGCGGAAATGTAAATAGATAAGGGAAAGAGAATACTTGACAACGATATTTTTAAAGTGGTTCACCAAACACAAAGTTGGCTAGTCCACCTCGAGAAAATAACACTTCTCGGAGATCCAATACGAAACGTGTTCTTTACGGTAGAAACACAAACCTTAATACAACAAACGCGAAACACTCTTCTTTGAGAGATTAATGTGGATCACTCACTCTAATTCAAACACTTACAAGAGGGTATAAATTTTAATATGAATAATCACTCTTGAATAAGGTTTATCACTTGGATATTTTTAGAGAGTTTGATCACTTGAGTTGTGTTGCTGATTCAACTAATCGAGAGATTTTAATCTGCTATCAACTCAAGATTTCTTGCTCAAAAATTAATTTTATCAGTTTAAGTGATTTAGTGTGAGTAAGAAAGCAGCAGAATAATAATCAAATGCTGAGGGAGAATTTATTGCTGAAGTTGGTGTAGACTTGAATGCTGCTGGATGCATGTATTTATACTGGATGATCAACAGTCTTGAGGATTTCGCGGTATACCGCCAAACCATCGCGGTATACCTGCGTCAGAAAAAGGACACTGCAAGGAGAAGGTCAACCCTGCAAAAACAAACGGAATTGTGTACCCGCGGTATACCGCGTTGCACATGGCGGTATACCGCCTGAAAAAAAGTTCTGACATGGGAAGCTTCATATGCAGAAGAACTGACGGGTGAATAGTGACGCGGTATACCGCGTGGACCTTGGCGGTATACCGCCTAAAATATTGTCCAATGAGAGCATGGCAACGCAGGGTTACTTTCGGCTGATCACACTTCTTGCAATGGATGATGAACAGTAGCAAACAGCATATATATATATATATATATCAAGTGATTTAATATATAAAAAAATATTGTATATATATATTTGATTCAAATATATTTATATAGATACGAAATATCCAAGTGATAAAATATTTTAGGGTGTTTATCATTTTAAAATAAAATGACGAAACTCTTCAGACTTGGATTCTTCAGATAAAAAATTATCGAGATCATTTAAATATCTGCACACTCAGATAAAATATTAGATAAAAAAATAATGCGGTGTGTTTTGTAATCATCAAAATAAATATGGAGATGTGATTTTATGTGTACCAAAAATATATCACAATATTTAAAGCTGGGTACACTTGCACCAACACGGTATCTTACCACTTTATTACTTGAGAGACGACATAGTCCCGTATAAATATACTTGCTTATTGGTTCTATTAGTACATGTCTGTAGGTGTATTCAAAGCACTCACTCATCACATATCCAACATTTGATGACTCGTCTTTAAGACCCATTTTGGTACGCTGTGGGGGCGTAATTGGCACATATACAACACAACCAAACATACGTAAATGTAAAACATCAGGATTATATCCAGTTACCAACTGGTACGCACAAGATTGGTTGGCTGGTTATGGGTCTAAACACGAATAAGTAAAGTTGCATGTAATATTGCATTACCCCATGCAGATGTGGATAAATTGGTGCGCGTAACCAATGCCCTAGCTACCATCTATATTCTTTTGATGACAACTTTCATCATTTTACGAGACCATTTTATATATACACATGCGGTACAAATACAATAATCATCAAATCCTTATGATGTAAATTCTCCAGCATTCTAAGTCATGTAGACTTGATGAGAAAAAATCAGGGTGGTGAGTCCTAAATGTTTGAGTACAACATTTCATGTGGACTATAATACGACACGTGTTCATCGTGTCAAAACCAGAACCATAAAGTACTTTAATGGCCCGCATTCTGGATATTTATGTCCATAAATATCACCTTGTATTCGTTGTAAGAATGAAATATTTTTATATTATGTCCTTAGCTTTAGGATGGTCTCATTCCTGATTTGGCTAAGGGTTAGGGTATATAAAAGTTCTAGGTATTAGAGAAGGCATGTTATGATGGTGGTGTTGCTTCTTGTGCAGTAGAAGTCAACAGTTACAATTTGGTTAATTCTCTCGTTTTATCTTTCACTCGAAAGAGAATGTATCTAAGTGTATTTTGCAATACATAGATCACTATGTCATGACCATGGTGTCCCATGTGGTCATGCTGTAACACCCTCAAATTTGGAACGAGCAACTAAATAAAATTTCGATAAAATACCCAACAAGATAAAATCATTTCTACAATTCATTCCTTAAATTGCCTCGGAATTTAAAACATTATAATTCCCCCAATAAATTATCTTAAACGGGTGTTACTTAACACGACACAAATTGCTAATTCCAAATACGTGCGGAAGACTTCACTAATTCAAATCACCTCTCGTGCACTATACTAGCACTCGCCACTTCACAATGTAGCTAGAGCTACTCCAACCTGGGCCTGTTGCACATGCCGACAAATAAAAAGGGTTAGGCTTACGCCTAGTGAGTTCAAGCATTTTATCATGACTATATAAAATCATAAATAGAGAGGAGTGTAGTTTTAGTCATGACTTCAAAAGAGTTTACTTTAAATATAAAACACCCATTTTCCAACTCACACATTTCTCATGATAAAATCTTTAATATAACAGGATTTCCCAAAATAGACTTATTCACAAAGTCCACGAAAAATGTGAAATAGCGTTTGATACCCAAAACGATTTAAACTCATAATTATTTGTCATTATCCCAAAACATCCCAAAATCTGGATGAAACGTAATCAACAACTCATATACGTTGAAAGTAATTCTCATAAATGTACCACATTACCGAAAACATGGTTAATCACGAATACCCAAAACATCACACACGGATGAGATATAAACCACAACTTACATACCATGGAAAACAATCCATATAAATACAACACGTCACCGAAAACATGAGTAGCAACAAATACCCAAAACAACACCTTTCGGTGACGGGGGAGACCCGTATACATCGTACGTGACGGAACACTAAAGTGGGTCACCTACTATGCAATAAAAACACCCACGTGGATTACTCTCGTAAAACTGAGCTCAATCACTCCAGATCTATTGCCCACGAGACTAGGATGCCCCCAACTTCAACCACTCCATGTCTATACATTGGGTCACCAAATCCACAACAGCACATTAGGGATTACACCTTACTGCCCATGAGACGACGCCCGACCAGCTCGGTCCACGCCTTACTTATCATAGATCCTGATGCCTATCCCGTGCTAAGCACATATATGGAATTACACCTTACTGCCCATGAGACGACGTCCGACCATCTAGGTCCACGTCTTACTTATCATGGAACCCGATGCCTATTCCGTGCTACAAAATAAACTAACGTCTCGTAAACTGAGCTCAATCAAACCCGACCTCTTGCTCGCGAGACTAAGGGGAAACTCAACTGCCTATGGATCCATGGCTAACAAGGTCTAAAATATTACACGACCCCAAATGAATAAATAATGCATTCAAAACATGCAATTCCCCAATTAGCATAAATCATGATCAAAACTCAACTTGAGTTACCAAAACTGGACAAATGTCCCCAAGACTTAATAAAATTCAATACCGAGCCACAAGCTCAACTAACTCCAAAAGGTAGTTTATGAAAGTCATAAAATGACATCAAATATAACAACACACACCGTTTGCCGGTAAATACTTCAATTCCATGAAAACCCGAAATAAAACTTGTATCGGGATAACCCTCATTTCCATAGAGGACTCACACCCTTAATATTCTCCAAATGACCCATAACACTATAAGTGCATTTCCCAAATGGTTTATTAAACTCATTTACACATATATGATTAAACCATCAAATAGACATCATTTTGAGCAATTAATCTTTTAACGACAAATTATGGTTTCTAACCATCCAATTATCCAAAGCCCCAAATATGGGTGTTTTACACATTTATGAAGATAAACACTTCAAAAGAGTTAAACTAACCAAATAACTCAACCATAGATCTTTTCAAGTAAAACACACAAATATTTGGAAAATACTCGTTTTGGCATGTACAAAGTTTTCGCAAAGTAACTTGAACTCACCTTTGCTAGATTAAGCTAAATCTAGAGTTTCTCCAACGTAAGCTCCTTTGATGAAGATTGCATCCTCAAGCCAAAACTTCCAAAACCTAGATTTATGAGTTTCCATCCATCAATACCGAAGTCTAACCATAAGAAATCATTCCTTAAACAATTTCATCCAAAAACCCCAAATACTCCAAACCCTAATCTTCAATAACGAAGAAGGTGAAGATTATCTCAACCAATCACCAACAAAATCATCTAACAATAACCTCAAGGTAGAAGAAAGAGGAAATCCACAATAATCTAGCATTTGGGTTAAGAAATGTTACCTTAATCGTATGAACCTCCAACTAAAAGCTTCCAACCATCCACATGAGCTCCAAGCTTTCCTATCTTCATCAATGGTGGGAAATGGGTTGAATTTGGTGAAGAAATGAGGAAGGAGAGGGGAGAATTAGGGTTTCTTGAGAGAGATAGACGTTTTTAGAGAGAGAGTTGAGAGGGATGAGTGAAATGGGGAAGAAGAAAGAAGAAAAGGGGTTTAAAACACCCTGGAGCCCGTCGGCTATAGTGACACGGCGATAGTGACACTGTCACTATCGCCAGGGCACAATCGCCAGGTATCCCACAACTCTCGGTACCTCTTGGGCGATAGTGACACGGCGATTGTGACAGTGTCACAGTCGCTGGGCACTATAGCTCAGTGTGTACCGAAACTTGTTTTGGCCATAACTTCCTCGTTTTAGCTCCGTTTTCGCTCCGGAAAGAACCGTTGGACTCGTATTTGAATTCCTCATCCATCAAGACCATAAAATCTAAGATTTGACCCAAAATATTATTTTTCATATTTTTCTTAAAGATCGGTTCTACACTGATTCGAAGTCGTACTTATCCGAAATTACGGGTGTTACACATGCCGAAACATATATGTGTCATTGTCACAAAGTTCTTTATTGATGACAAAATATGATATACTAACATAGATAATCCATTAATCTAATACATTAATTTATCTAATATATTTTGCTTTCATATCATTAGAGTTGATGTACATATACCCATTTCCATTCTTATATTATGATTTCTCATTGATACGGATATCTTAACAAGGTTCCTATTAATATAGTGTTTTAGCAACAAGTGACAATCCATCGTCTAAGTGTTTAAAGGAATTAAAATAATTAATTCAATGAAAATAATATATTTCTTAGGATTGTATGAGATGCCACAAAAACAATCAAGTTCTCCCCGATACATTCCTACATGGAACGAAGAACGTTGAGAGTTTTGCATTTGTTTTTTATGTGTTTATTTACATCTATAACAACTACAAACTCAGGTGTATATATACGCAAATGCAATTAATTTGATAGTTAAATTATATTTAAATAAACTTATACTTAACCAATCATAGATATGACATAGCTCATTTATAACTTGTCCCATTTTCTATTGGGAGTTCGTTCCCGACTCTTTCCATGAATTTAACCCTTTCCACAACCTTGTCCATATGGTACATATGTGTGTGGATTAATATGTTCAACTCACTATCCTTTGGAGTTCTTTCCACCTCCAACGCTTGCCTTATTAACCCCAAGAATTTTCTTTATTCAGGTATGTTTAGCGTTGTTAAAAAAACATTGCTACAACGCTTAACCACTTGCATTAAGTTAATGAGTTTGTTAAAGGTTATATTGCAGCTTATACTGTTTCATTAGTATGATTGGTGATATAGGAAAGATGAAAAGATGTTATGATTCGCATAATCTTTTGTGAGTTCCTTGCCACAAAGATTGAGATGCATTTTGATACATGACATTTCTTTGTCAAAATCAGTTACCTTCTTGTAATCAAGTAAGTAGGTTTCTTTCCACTGTATGATTAGTTTGAGAAGTATATGGTACTTAATATTTCCGAGTTTCCTTTTTTTAGGACTACCCATGGTTCTTGGCGGTTTCTAGTTATTCTCTCTGAAGGTTGTGACTGATGCATCGTCTCAAAAAATTTAAAGTATTTAATTGTATCTTAACATCTAGTGTTTTTTTTCTTTAGGGTCAAAATGGTTCGATGACTTTTGCGTATTTTCTTGTGTTTTTCCAAACCTATCTTATGGTAATCAAGTACTTTTGATTCAAAGATGTCGTAGAAAATGGAGAACATATTATTTTCTAAAATAGTGAATTATGGTTTATACTTATATGTTATGCATGGAATTTCATTATCATAATAGTATTGGATTTTTGTATGCTTACATTTTGTTGATAATACTTCATCAATTTGGGAAGAGAAACCACTCAGTCTATTGGATCTCCAGGCAGTAGGGGAATCACATGGATTGCTTAAGTCCCTACAAACCTTAGGGCTATTTACACCCGTTTGACAAAATCCAAATCGATCTCTTGCGATTTAATTTGCTAATTTAATTGTTAATTATAGAGCTTTCGGCAGGAGGCCGAAAAGAATATGGGTTTGGCATATGAAGCCAATTTTAATGTTTTAAAACCATAATAGTATTTTAAGAGATTGTCATTAGACATATAAATATTAGTTTTGACATAAAGTCAGATTCAAACTTTTAACAATCTTAATAGTATTTTGGGAGTTTTTTGTAAAAGATCAAATATATGGGGGGTTGGAAATGTAACTTCCAAAATTATTAGTAAGATTGAAATTAATGAGTAGGAACTCATAAGCAAGATAAACATTTGATTTATAAGAAATATGAATTAAGATAAGCATTTGAATAAAATAAACATTTATATAAGATAAGCATTTAAGCATTATGTGGTAAAATCAATCAAAGAGTACATACATTATTAAACGATAATTGATCTAAATAACTAATAAAAACCGCAAATAATTAAGTTAAACATATTTACTGCTTATTTAAATAATAATTTATTATCATATCTCATAACAATATATTGGTAAATTAAATGATCTAAATCAAATTACCTATCTAAATAAGTAAACAATATTAACATAATTAAATTAACCGATAAACATGTCAATATTGTAACTAATTGAAGATGCCTAAATAAAGAATAATATGTCAAAAATAGTAAAAGTTATACTAATCTAATTAAAATTAGATAAGGTGAAGCCAAAATTGAATTAACTAGTAGCCTAGTTGTTATTTGAACTAACCTAAAAAACGTCTAACCATCTAAATTAAATTAAGGTAATTAGATATCTCAAATATGAATAAATAAAGAAAACTAATTCGCCTAGTTTAGATAAAGAATTTTAATAATTAATAATTAATTGATAAATTCAATATAAATAAACAGTGTTGGTAACAATATAAAGCCTCTAATATAAAAATTAGTTAAGCTAAATTAATAATTAAAATAACAAGTACGTCCAATTTAAAGTTAATTGAGATTAGTAACAAAATAGGCTAAATCAATAAACATACATAAGGATTAAACTTACTTTTTTTCATGGCCATAAAGGGAGGATCCCATATTCCCATCTTCTTTCCCCCCTTTTTTTTCAACCGTAGGTAAATAAATTTTTTTCATGTTATTATTTAATCAAAGTAATATAATCTCAATTTCAATTAGGTTTTATGTATGTTTTTTTTACAAACCGATTATCTTTATTAGAGCAGAAACATTTAATAAATCAAATAATTTGTTGTGGCAATAATGATCATCTAGTCATTATTACCTTTCTAAGATCATCATAAAACAATTGGAAACATAACATAAAACGTACCTTAAATCGGCATTGATACAGTAAAAACCCTAGCTTTACGTCTTGACCAAACTCTCTTTTAGTGGAGCAACGTGCTGATAACGTGTTAAAGGAAACAGTAAACAAAACAATAATAAGAGGGAGAGAATGAATCGTAATTCTCATTAATCATAAGCTCTTTATATAGGGGTGAGTTACAAGTAGATAACTACAAGATATTTCAATTCTAATATATCTATATCCCTATCTCTATCGTCATATCCTTTAGACGATGACACATTTATCCTACAACAGTTAGTGTTTTTTTGTTAAAAAAAGATGAGTGTATTTTCCAAAAATAAATGTTAGGGTGAGTTTATAAAAAATAAGTTAGTGTTTTTTTTTAAAAGTTGGTGTTATTTTATAGAAATAAATGTTAATTTTTTTATAAAAAAAATAGGTGTTAGTGTTTTTTTGTTAAAAAAAGATGAGTGTATTTTCCAAAAATAAATGTTAGGGTGAGTTTATAAAAAATAAGTTAGTGTTTTTTTAAAAAGTTGGTGTTATTTATAGAAATAAATGTTAAGTTTTTTTTATAAAAAAAGTAGGTGTTAGTGTTTTTTTGGTTATAAAAAGAGAGTGTTTTTTAAAAAAATTAAATGTTAGAGTGAGTTTTATAAAATAAATGTTAGTGTTTTTTATAAAAAAGTTGGTGTTATTTATAGAAATAAATGTTAAAAGTTTTTTATAAAAAAAAGTAGGTGTTAATGTTTTTTTGGTTATAAAAAGAAAGTGTTTTTAAAAAAAATTAAATGTTAGTGAGTTTTATAAAATAAATGTTAGTTTTTTTTATAAAAAAGTTGGTGTTATTTATAGAAATAAATGTTAAAGTTTTATTATAAAAAAAGAAGGTGTTAGTGTTTTTTTGGTTATAAAAAGAGAGAGTGTTTTTAAAAAAAATTAAATGTTAGGTCCCTAAACTTTAGTGAATGACAACTTAGGTCCCTAAACTATGGTAAATGACAACTTAGGTCCCTAAACTTTGGTAAATGACAACTTAGGTCCATAAACTTTAGTGAATGACAACTTAGGTCCCTAAACTTGACAACTTAGGTCCCTAAACTTGACAACTTAGGTCCCTAAACTATGGTGAATGACAACTTAGGTCCCTAAACTTTGGTGAATGACAACTTAGGTCCCTAAACTTTGGTGAATGACAACTTAGGTCCCTAAACTTTGGTGAATGACAACTTAGGTCCCTAAACTTTAGTGGATGACAACTTAGGTCCCTAAACTTGACAACTTAGGTCCCTAAACTATGGTGAATGACAACTTAGGTCCCTAAACTTTGGTGAATGACAACTTAGGTCCCTAGACTTTGGTGAATGACAACTTAGGTCCCTAAACTATGGTGAATAACAACCTAGGTCCCTAAACTTTGGTGAATGACAACTTAGGTCCCTAAACTTTGCTAATTGACAACTTAGGTCCATAAACTTTAGTGAATGCCAACTTAGGTCCATAAACTTTAGTGAATTATTTAATTGTTTATCTTTCTTTTGAGTTTCCTACTCATAAATAATTATTGGAAGTCACACTTCCGAAGCCCTAATATGTATAACAATGTTACATTGAAATAAAAAAACCCACAACATATCTATTTGGATTTTGTCAAACGGGTGTAAATAGCCCTAAGGTATGTGGGGACTTAAGCAATCCTTGTGATTCTCCTGCTACCTGGAAGTCCAATTGATTGAGTGGGTTCTTTTCTAAAACTAAAATACACAAATAATTATCAACCCAATAAACCAAACAAGCATTATAACATCCGTGAATTTTCTATGCAGCGTGATTTTTTAACGATCGACTTGACGTTAAGGTGTCGCCTTTCGTTCATCGTAGAGATGAGACAGCGCTTCGCCGCTTTAGGAGATCGGGTTGATGAGATCTTCAAAGGGACACCTTTCGGTCCATGGCTAGATCTTACCATGAGCGGTGGCGACCCCATGCTAGTCCACATGTTTTTACAGCTGGAGGTCAAGGTCTCCAATGCTGATGAGGAGGAGATGTATTTTGATGTCTTCGGGCATCATATGCGGTTTGGCCGTCGCGAGTTCTGTCTTATTACAGGACTACTTTTTGGAGACGAACCCCCTATTCCTCCGTTATCAAACATTACTTGGGTTAGTAGGGTTTGGCCTGATGAAAGACCATCTTGTTTGAGGCTGAGGACAGTCGTAGACACGATGAAGGTCCGTCTTTCTACCCTTAGCGACGAGGATGTTGTCCGTGTATGCTTGGTGGTGACGGTGGAGATGGCCTTCATGGGCCGTGAGTGGAGCCAGTATGCTTCAGAGGAAGTCCTTACGGCCGTCGAGGATTTTCATTTGTTTAGCAGGTATCCATGGGGTAGCCACATCTGGACATATACCTACAGACAGATGCACCGAGCCATCGCCAGACGCGGCGACATACATGCGAAGATGGCTCTTGCTGGATTTACATACGCCTTCAAGGTTAGATAAGTAGTATATAACATAAACAATAATGCATACACACTGTTTGGCTTTCCTTTTTACGTACGTGCTCTTCTTGTGTAATTACAGATATGGATCTTGGAGATGTTTTCCATCGCCCGTCAAAGTTTCACCACACGCACCGACAGGTTCATTAGGGGAACCCGTTGGGACATGATTAATAACCTTAGTAGGAACAATTGCATTGCGTTCTTCAGCCTGTCACGCACCGTAAGTTCTTTCACTATGTTTACAATGTTTCCTACTGTAACATCTCGATTTTTATAAAAGATGATGTTTGGGTTATTAAATAATTTGAGTATAATTATTTGATAAGGTATGATTTATTATGTGATAGATTAATTTTAGAGTTTATCTCCGATTAAGTTACGTATTTGTTTTGTGGAGTAATAAGTTAAGGGGTAAACTTTAATTTTAATTTATAAGTGGAGGGATTAAACTTATCAAGTGTTGATACTTGGAGGGGATGATTGGTTATTGTGATTAAATTAATACCATCACCGCCCCATTTTGTCTAAATGAGATGAGGTGTCTCTTATTTAGATACTTAGCATATGTGGCTAAGAAACAAAAGTCCATTTGAGAGTAACTTGTATGTGTTTTGGTGTGTGTGTGTGTTCTTCACGTCAAAACAAAGAGAGAAAGAGTCGAGAAAGAGAAAAGGGAGGAGAAGAAAGCTGGAATTAAGAATTCTGTTGGTGGGATTAAAGGTATGTTATTCACACAAACTAATTCTCTTATGCTTATAAAGCTATATGTTAGTTTAAGAATTTGGTTAGAAATTGGGTTTTGATGTTTTTGATGATTATGAGAAATCTGGGCTGATGTTTATGTTCTATTAGTAGTATTGAACATATCTGCAAATTTATAGAAACACGCATGGCTTAAAACTATAGATTTCTGGGTTATTACATTTTTCAGTTGGTTGAGACAATTATGAACTCAGTTAGTCGCGACAGTTATGATAGTTGCGATAGTTATGAGTATCGCAAGCTTTGGGTTGCGACAAGAAGGTACTATCGCAACAAATGGTTGCGATAAGTTGTTGTATCGCAACAGTAGGTTGCGATAAGGTGTTATGTCGCGACAGTTGGTTGCGACAAGTGGGAGTTATCGCAATAGTGGGTTGCGACAAGGTTTATCGCAGCTAGTTGGTTGCGATAAGTGTTGATAATTTTGGTTGTTTTAGGATTCTTAGTCTTTAAGGGTCCTGTACAGTAGATTAATACTAGTACATTATGTATATGAGTATTTCAGATCTCTGTGGAGTTGGTGACAAAAGTTCATACAATTTAGAGAAAGAAAAGAAAGATACTACTGCTATCAGGTGAGTTCATTCTTACCTTACCTTTTTATAATGTTTTCAAATTACGGTAAGGTGCATTTTTATAATGAACTGTTTTGAATAAATTTCGGATGGGCAATTTTATGAGTTAAATTATTGGATTTAATGGACAAGTGAGTTACGATAATATTTATATCAAGGACTGGGAGTGATAATATTGATAGTTAGAATTATGTTATAAGAAATTGGCATATTAAATGTGATTTGATTATACTGAATAATATGTGGTATAAAGGAGATTTGCTCATACTAATTGCTATGAGGAATCTATATTAAGTGTAATGGATCTATAGACACTAGTGTTTTATGATTTCATGGAATAGGCGTGTGGTACTATTCGTTATTCCACCGTGTGTAGGAAATCGTGGAATAGACGTAGATTTATCCGGAATTCCCGATTTCTAAGGAAGAAAAAGGGATTGACATAAGTGATTGTAATCTCTACTTCCTTTCCAATAAATGGGCATGTGTTATTGCGATTTATTGGATAAGAGCATTAATCTAGAATCTGTGAAGATTTGTAGTGTGGGCTCTGGAACATGAGAAATGACTGACTTATTGTCAGGTCGTAGTCATGGAACCAGGTTTAACCCGTTATCGAAAGACGGTTATGCGTGTGGTAAGAAAAAGGGTAAACCAAGTTTGTTATGCCTTGTTTACATTGATTTTTATAAATATTATTTTTGAAACCGAATGTTCTCACTAGGCATTAGCCTAATTGTTTCAAATAATATTTTCTTACCAGGTACTAGCTCGGGAAAATAAAGGGATGTGGGACGAGAGCTTTTGGTTTAGCGCAGAAGTTAACTAATGCTGAGGTTTTGATAGATTGCTTGGATAATCTAGTTAATCTGATTATAGTGACATGATTAGATTAGGTTATTTCAAGAATTCTATGTTTGTAAATATGAACCTCATAGTTAGTTCTCCACTTATATATATAGTTTAGAAAGTTTATGTTTAAATCTTGTTGTAAATTGAGGTTTAAATTAGCCCTGATTTTAGGATGTTACAATATGGTATCAGAGCATTAGTTTAAGTGAACTAGGTATGCTAAGTGAGATACCTAGACTTAAGCTGAGAGGAATTAAGTTATGATATGTGAGGAATGGGTAGAAGTACTAAGACGGAATAGTCTTAGAGTCGACGGAAATACGTGAAATTAGTACTGTAACAATGGTAACGAGGATTCTCATGTATAGTATGTTCGCAATTTCAATTAGCTACTGTCATTATGGATATATTGTTACATAAGCATACATGTTTCTAAATTGTTACAGTGACTAATGATCGGTAAAGTACGTTTCGTAATGTCTAGATTTATGTAACCATTTCTTATGGTTATTCCTTTGTGTTATATCAGAACGATGGTGAATACGCCGCCATTGTCCCCTATTTCTTCAATGGATAGGTCCGCGATTGATTGGTCAACTGTAAGGCAACCTGGAAGGATTAGGACCCAAGAGAGTCCGTTGAAGCTACCTACTATGGGAGGCACAGACAGTCAAGTACACAGAACGGGTACCAGTACTGCTAACCAAGAACACCGGAATCGACAATGGAATCTCGTATGATGGACAACATGACAAGAATGTTGAATACAACGATGGAAAAACAAGCCGAAATGTTTATGAAAGTACTGAACGATCGAAGTACGGAGCTACGTCGAACGGGACCTGATACTGTGGTAATAAATCCAGTTAGTAACCCTGGGATAGAGGCAGAAAGGAGAGTTGAAAGAATCTGCTCATATAAAACGTTTCTAAGCTGTAAACCGCCAGAGTTTATCGGAACGGATAATCCAGTAGCCTGTATGAATTGGCTAAGAGAAATGGAACAAGTGTTTAGAGCTTGTGAATGTGATGAAAAACCAAAGGTCAGATTTGCATCTCAAATGTTAAGAGGTAATGCGCTGACTTGGTGGAATGTGGTGACGGCTACAATCTCTGCTCCAGTCTTGACTGTTATGACTTGGGAGTCATTCAAGAAGAAAGTTCTGGAATAATACTGTAATGAAAATGAGATGGATAGAATCGAAGAAGAGTTTCGGACTCTTAAGAAAGGTAATATGTCGGTTAGGAAGTATACTGAAGTTTTTATGGAAAAGCTGAATTTGGTGGGGCATGTAGCTCCGACTGAAAAAGAAAAGATTAAAGCTTACTTGAAGGGTTTGTCAGCGGACATGATGTCCCGTGTAAGAAATGCTAAAGTGTCAACACTGAGGGAAACAATTGAGGAAGCTAAAGTAATGGAAGAAGTCTACGCCAAAGACAAAGAAGAAAAGACGCAAGTGGGGGAGAAACGGAAATGGGAAGGTCGGTCAGAGCCTTCTCAGAAATCAAAGACAGCGGGTAAAAGAGTTCGTTATGAATCGCGCCGCGAGCCGAATTGGTGTCCAAAGTGTAGGGGTAAGCACTATGGACCGTGTCGGGTGACAGCATTGGAATGTTTCAAATGTGGTAAAAGTGGGCATATGGCGAACAACTGTCCGATACAAGGATCAACGTGTTATGAATGTAAACAACCGGGTCACTTTCGTCGGGAGTGCCCAAAGTTGAAAAAGAGCGGAGATCAAAACAAGAAACCAAATGTTCCAAAGCCAACGGGTCGAGCATTTCAGATGACAGCAGATGAGGCTAAAGAATCGAAAGATTTCGTCTCGGGTACATTCCTCGTTAATTCCCTTCCTGCGCGTATTTTATTTGACTGTGGTGCAAATTTGTCATTTGTGTCCAAGTCTTTCTTTCACAAGTTAGTTATGCCTGTTACTATTTTGAATGATACCTTAGTAGTTGATGTAGCTGACATGGGTCAAGTCTTGGTTCGCGAAAGACTTGAGGGTTGTTCTATTTTAGTAGAGGAAACGAAATTTCCGATTGACTTGTTGTTGATGGAAATTGGAGGATTCGATGTGATCGTGGGTATGGACTGGTTGACAGTCAATCAAGCAGAAATACTTTATGCAAACAAATTAATCTGGATCCCGATGGCTGATAAGGATATTATACTCATCTTTAGGGAAAAGCAAAAAGGGGAAGTTCCGTTAATTTCTGTTGCAAAAGCGCGTAAATGCTTGATGAAAGGATGTTCATCTTATATGGCGTATGTTTTAGATGTAAAGTCAGAAAAGAAACAAGTAGAAGATATTAAGGTGGTACGTGAATTCCCGGACGTATTCCCCGATGATCTTCCAGGCTTATCGGCTGAACGGCAGGTAGAGTTTCGTATTGATCTTATCCCTGGATCGGCACCAATAGCGCGTGCACCGTATCGTCTAGCGCCGGCCGAAATGAAAGAGATGATGACTCAACTTCAAGAGTTGTTGGATAAAGGTTTTGTTAGACCGAGTTCTTCACCTTGGGGAGCTCCGGTTTTGTTTGTTAAGAAGAAAGATGGCACCATGAGAATGTGCATTGATTACCGGGAGCTAAATAAGGTGACCATTAAGAACAAGTATCCGCTTCCAAGGATTGATGATCTATTCGATCAACTCCAAGGTGCGGGATGCTTTTCCAATATTGATTTAAGGTCAGGATACCATAAAGTTCGAGTAAGAGATGACGATATCCCGAAGACAGCGTTTAGAACGAGGTACGGGCATTATGAATTTCTTGTAATGCCATTTGGGTTGACAAATGCTCCAGCGGTGTTCATGGATCTGATGAACAGAGTATGTCGACCATTCTTAGACAAGTTTGTCATTGTATTCATTGATGACATACTTGTTTATTCAAAGACTGAAGTAGATCATGAACATCATCTTCGTGAAGTCTTAGAAGTGTTGAGAAAAGAGAAATTGTACGCGAAGTTCTCAAAATGTGAATTCTGGTTAAAAGAAGTACAATTTCTAGGTCATGTGATCACTTCAGAAGGAGTTAAAGTAGACCCCGCAAAGATAGAAGCAATGACGAACTGGGAGATACCGAAGAGCGCGTCTGAAATAAGAAGTTTCTTAGGCCTAACCGGTTATTACCGGAGATTTATTAAAGACTTCTCAAAGATTGCTTCGGCTTTGACTTTTCTGACTCGAAAGAATGTGAAATTTGTTTGGACTGAAAAACAGGAATCGACTTTCAAAACTTTACGTCAAAAGTTATGTGAAGCTCCTATTCTTGCTTTACCAGAAGGAACGGAAAATTTTGTTATATATAGCGATGCGTCAAAGATGGGTCTAGGGTGTGTGTTGATGCAACAAGGCAAGGTGATTGCTTATGCATCAAGACAACTTAAAGAGCACGAGAAGAATTACCCTACTCATGATTTGGAATTAGCAGCGGTTGTATTTGCATTGAAGCTGTGGCGTCATTATTTGTATGGAACGAGGTGTACTCTTTATACTGATCATAATAGCTTGAAACATGTCTTTGATCAAAAAGAGTTAAACATGAGGCAGCGATGCTGGATAGAAATACTTAAAGATTATGATTGCGAATTGCATTACCATCCCGGTAAAGCAAATGTCGTAGCTGATGCTTTGAGTAGAAAAGAATACAGTGGGTATTTGAAATCGACCAATGCTAGAATTGATGTAACGTCAACTTTGATTGAAAAGATAAAAGAGGCACAAGCGGAGGCCTTACTGGAAGAGAATCTGAAAGATGAAGTCATGAGCAAACAACATCTTCAACTGACTGAAGATGGTCGTGGAATTAAATTATTCCAATGTCGTGTTTGGGTGCCAAAAGCTGGAGGAAACCGAGAGTTGATTCTCGAAGACGCCCATAAATCTAAGTATTCTATACATCCTGGGAGTACTAAGATGTATAGAGATTTGAAATTGCATTATTGGTGGCCAGCTATGAAAGTAGATGTGGCCCGAATAGTAGAGAAGTGTAGAACATGTTCGTTAGTAAAAGCGGAACATCAAAAGCCTTACGGAAGTTTCCAATCTTTGGAGATTTCAGAATGGAAGTGGGAGAAGATTACCATGGATTTTGTGACGAAGTTACCAAAGACGCAAAAGGGTAACGACACTATATGGGTAATCGTGGATTGACTGACTAAAAGTGCTCATTTTCTAGCTATGAAAGAAGCGTCTCCAATAGATAAATTGGCGAAGCTTTATATTGATGAAGTGGTGTCAAGACATGGTATACCGGTGTCTATAGTGTCGGATCGTGATAGTCGGTTCACCTCAAGATTTTGGCAATCACTACAAGAAGAGTTGGGTACAAAAGTTAATTTGAGCACTGCTTATCATCCGCAAACTGACGGGCAAAGCGAAAGAACTATCCAAACTTTGGAAGATATGCTCAGGTTGTGTGTATTAGATTTTGGAGGTAACTGGGATACGCATCTACCGTTAGTAGAATTTGCGTATAACAATAGTTATCATTCCAGTATTGGAATAGCACCTTTCGAAGCTTTGTACGGACGTAAATGTAGAACTCCGGTGTGTTGGTTAGAAGCCGGAGAAAAGCAATTTGCTGGTCCAGAACTGATACAACAAACATCGGATAAAGTGAAAGAAATTCGAAAGCATATGAAAGCAGCACAAGATCGATAAAAGAGTTATGCTGATCCGAAAAGAAGACCGAAAGAATTCCAAGTTGGGGAGCGCGTGATGCTTAAAGTATCCCCATGGAAAGGTGTGATAAGGTTTGGTAAACGTGGGAAGTTGAGTCCTCGTTTTCTAGGACCTTTCACCATCACTAAGAGAATTGGATTGCAAGCATATCAGTTGGATCTTCCACCTGAATTGGAAGGAATCCACAATACTTTTCATGTTTGCTATCTTCGGAAATGTTTGGCCGAAGAATAAGATATGATTCCACTTACGGACGTGAGAGTGGATGAAAAGAGTCGTTGTGTAGAAGAACCGGAAGCAATTTTGGAAAGGTCAATTAGAAAATTACGCAGTGGTAAGGAAGTAATTATGTTGAAAGTACAATGGAAACACCATCGAGGTGCTAATGTGACTTTAGAGTCGGAAGAGGATATGAATGTTAGATATCCTCATTTGTTTACTTAACTTTGATTTCGAGGACGAAATCATTTTTAAGTTGGGGAGTATTGTAATATCTCGGTTTTTATAAGAGATGATGTTTGGGTTATTAAATAATTTGAGTATAATTATTTGATAAGGTATGATTTATTATGTGATAGATTAATTTTAGAGTTTATCTCCGATTAAGTTACGTATTTGTTTTGTGGAGTAATAAGTTAAGGGGTAAACTTTAATTTTAATTTATAAGTGGAGGGATTAAACTTATCAAGTGTTGATACTTGGAGGGGCTGATTGGTTATTGTGATTAAATTAATACCATCACCGCCCCATTTTGTCTAAATGAGATGAGGTGTCTCTTATTTATATACTTAGCATATGTGGCTAAGAAACAAAAGTCCATTTGAGAGTAACTTGTATGTGTTTTGGTGTGTGTGTGTGTGTGTGTTCTTCACGTCAAAACAAAGAGAGAAAGAGCCGAGAAAGAGAAAAGGGAGGAGAAGAAAGTTGGAATTAAGAATTCTGTTGGTGGGATTAAAGGTATGTTATTCACACAAACTAATTCTCTTATGCTTATAAAGCTATATGTTAGTTTAAGAATTTGGTTAGAAATTGGGTTTTGATGTTTTTGATGATTATGAGAAATCTGGGCTGATGTTTATGTTCTATTAGTAGTATTGAACATATCTGCAAATTTATAGAAACATGCATGGCTTAAAACTATAGATTTCTGGGTTATTACGTTTTTCAGTTGGTTAAGACAATTATGAACTCAGTTAGTTGCGACAGTTATGATAGTTGCGACGGTTATGATAGTTGCGATAGTTATGAGTATCGCAAGCTTTGGGTTGCGACAAGAAGGTACTATCGCAACAGATGGTTGCGATAAGTTGTTGTATCGCAACAGTAGGTTGCGATAAGGTGTTATGTCGCAACAGTTGGTTGCGACAAGTGGGAGTTATCGCAATAGTGGGTTGCGACAAGGTTTATCGCAGCTAGTTGGTTGCGATAAGTGTTGATAATTTTGGTTGTTTTAGGATTCTTAGTCTTTAAGGGTCATGTACATTAGATTAATACTAGTACATTATGTATATGAGTATTTCAGATCTCTGTGGAGTTGGTGACAAAAGTTCATACAATTTAGAGAAAGAAAAGAAAGATACTACTGCTATCAGGTGAGTTCATTCTTACCTTACTTTTTTATAATGTTTTCAAATTACGGTAAGGTGCATTTTTATATTGAACTGTTTTGAATAAATTTCGGATGGGCAATTTTATGAGTTAAATTATTGGATTTAATGGACAAGTGAGTTACGATAATATTTATATCAAGGACTGGGAGTGATAATATTGATGGTTAGAATTATGTTATAAGAAATTGGCATATTAAATGTGATTTGATTATACTGAATAATATGTGGTATAAAGGAGATTTGCTCATACTGATTTCTATGAGGAATCTATATTAAGTGTAATGGATCCATAGACACTAGTGTTTTATGATTTCATGAAATAGGCGTGTGGTACTAATCGTTATTCCAGTGTGTGTAGGAAATCGTGGAATAGACGTAGATAGGGGTGTGCAGAAAGTCGACCGATCCAATTAGAATCGACCGACCTTGATTGGATATCCAATTGTAATTGGATCGAATCGGATCAAAATTTCAACATCCAATTTGGATCGGTCGGTTCTTGGATGACAGTCCAGAACCGACCAAAACCGAACCGAACCGATTCACCATCCATCCAATTATCATCCAACCACTCATCCGATTATCATCCAACTACTCCTCCGATTATCATCCAACCACCGCTTCGGTTATCATCCAACTACCATCCAATATATTATAATTCAAATTTTCAAAAGTAAAAGGTTTTTATTTCTAAAACATAATAATTTAAAAACATTTGTAAAAAATAAAAACTAAATTTTTTAGAAAGAAACATAAAAATATTGGATGGATCCGATCCGATCCAATGGATATCCGGTGAATATCCATGATAATATCCAATTGATGGAACCGAACCGATCCAATCATTCATTGGATTGGAAAAATCCAACATCCAATGGATGATTGGATTGGTTCGGTTGGAAAAATCGGACATCCAATAGATGATTGGATCGGTTCGGTTCGCCTCACATCCTATGAACACCCCTAGAATAGATGATTGGTTCGGTTGGAAAAATCGGACATCCAATGGATGTCAACCGATGAACACCCCTAGACGTAGATTTATCCGGAATTCCCGATTTCTAAGGAAGAAAAAGGGATTGACATAAGTGATTGTAATCTCTACTTCCTTTCCAATAAATGGGCATGTGTTATTGCGATTTATTGGATAAGAGCATTAATCTAGAATCTGTGAATATTTGTAGTGTGGGCTCTGGAACATGAGAAATGACTGACTTATTGTCAGGTCGTAGTCATGGAACCGGGTTTAACCCGTTATCGAAAGACGGTTATGCGTGTGGTAAGAAAAAGGGTAAACCAGGTTTGTTATGCCTTGTTTACATTGATTTTTATAAATATTATTTTTGAAACCGAATGTTCTCACTAGGCATTAGCCTAATTGTTTCAAATAATGTTTTCTTATCAGGTACTAGCTCGGGAAAATAAAGGGATGTGGGACGAGAGCTTTTGGATTAGCGGAGAAGTTAACTAATGCTGAGGTTTTGATAGATTGCTTAGATAATCTAGTTAATCTGATTATAGTGACATGATTAGATTAATAGGTTATTTGAAGAATTCTATGTTTGTAAATATGAACCTCATAGTTAGTTCTCCACATATATATATAGTTTAGAAAGTTTATGTTTAAATCTTGTTGTAAATTGATGTTTAAATTAGCACTGATTTTAGGATGTTACACCTACGTTATTCCCTGTTATTAAGTTTTAATGTGTTTTACCATATATTTAGCCGCTGTATGCGCCTCTTGAAAACCTTGTGGCTACGGATACCGAGAGGGACACGGCTTAGTACAGAAACAGCGTGACCTTTATCGATAGAGAGTTGGCACGACATCATAGGTCTAGTTCCTCATCTGACAAAGATGAGGAAGACGACGCGAGGCCCCTTTCCGATCGATATCGGCCGCCCCCTTCCGATCGATATCAGTCGCCCCCTTTTAATCCATATGAGGCGGCCCCTTCCTCCTCCCATCAAGATCCGACACACGTCTACGGGTCATTTCGTGGCAGTCATGAGGAGCGTGGGACTACGTCCACGGGACCCAAGACACACGTTTAGACGATCTGGAGGCATTCGTCAGACAGTTTCGCGTTGTTCATGTTAGTGTTTAACTTAATTTGTCGGCCACGATCTTTTAGTTTGTATATTAATATTACGTTCCATATTTGTTTTAGCTGTCGAGTACGACGCCGATCTCCGCTCCGTTCGGACAGGGGGCACTGACGCCGTTTGCCACCACATCCCATCCGTCATTCCTGGAGAGTGTAAGTCACACTGAATAACCAATGTAGTTATATATTCGTTCCTAAATTTTTAACTCTTATAATGATCAATGTCACGTAGGTCGGGATGTCGGGGCCAGGGGGTTACACAACCCAAATGCCGTTGTTTGGCACATCCTATGCTACATTCCCGGAGAGTGTAAGTCACACTGAATAACCAATGTAGTTATATATTCGTTCCTAGGTTTGTAACTGTTAAAATGAATTATGTCATCCAGACTGGGATAATGGAGGCAGGGGGTTATACACACCCAACGTCGACGTTTGGCACCTCATCATTCACGGACCTCCTTGGAATACCGTAAACAGACTTTTACAGGCCGGACATGACGGGGCCGTCGTACGTCACACCGCCACCACATACTATGACTGTAAGTTATTTTGGTAGTTTTGGTTTAATTGTGAACATGATGAAATTGTACTTAAAACATCTAATAAGTTAATTTTCAGTCGATAGGGTCGGGAGAGGACTTACGGTGCTCGGAAATTCTCGAGGACCACTTCTCGGAGCCGGAAGTTGACCCGGTGGATGTGGTAGAACCTGCTAGGCCGGTTCGGAATAGGAAAGAGTCATCATGGTGGGGTTCCCCACTATTTGGCCGACAAAGATCTACCACACCGCCCCCTGAAAAGAAAGCCAGGGCAAAGGTGACAGGAAAGGGAGCGGGAAAGAAGGGGGGAAAGAAAGCCGGAAAGGGAAAGATAGCTTCATCGGAGCGTCTTCCGGCCTCAGATATATTGAACATGTGCCAGACTGGTGACCTCCCCCGCCTAGTATTCATCCCTTTCCTCAACCTGGACATCACCCCCTCGTTTTTCAAAGTATTGCTGGCATTTGACCCTTTGGAGTCTGAATTTGAGGATGTGGTTAGTATTGAAGTTTAACTATAGTCATATAATCAAATATATTTATATTACATGTCTAACCATCTATTTTTTGTGTATAGCACATCTATTGTTGGGTCGCCATTCTCCAATGTTTCCGTCTACCAGACACGAGGTGGACCGTGATGCACAGTACTTTCTTTGCGTTCATGGTCCTTCAACATCAAGGTCCCGCCTCCGTGGTTAACTCATGCAATGGCATGGAAGGGGTGAATTGGCGGTTTCTCGATACTGTATGTAAATCGTTTTACTCTTATTTTATTTAAGTTGTTTGGTTGCTAACTAAGTTGTCTAATATTGTAATATTTCATGTGTACATCCCTATCTGCATCCATCCTAAACATTGGCTGCTCGGAGTGTTTGATCTTCCGCGTATGGTGATGACCATATATGACAGCGACGCTGACAATCTCTACACAGACGCTTTGGATGAGCGTCTTGCCATATTTAAAGTTGTGTTGTCGGAGTTCTTTAGCCGGATCGGGGATGTGGACCGTCGCGAAAAGTCAGGGCACTTCCGTCACAGGTTAGCCAAGAATGCACCAAAACAGCAAGGGATGAATGCGGATTGCGGTGTCTGGGTATGCCGTAATGCCAGCATCTTGATTTCAGACGATGTGGTAGATTTACACCCTTCCCGCACCGAAGATGAGGCCAGGGACTTTCGCGTACATATGGCGGAGACCATTTATGTGCATTGTCAAACACAGCAACATTAGGTTGTTTATGTAACATTAAATAATTGTTATTTTTAGTGTTAACTTATTTTGTTAAAGTATTGTGATTGAAGTTATAATTTTGTTTATTATTTTGTTAAAGTATTTAACTTGGAGCCTAAAAAGTGTGACAAAAACAGTAAAAACATGCAACAACACTTTACTCTCTCTTCCTATGTGGGACACATTCCCACACCCATTTGGTTTTGCTAATTTCATCCAATTACTCAACTTTGAGTATCGATATCTCATTCACACATACTCCGTTTTGGACGCATTATATATCGTTTCGAAGCTCTCATATAGGAGAACATAAACCTACTAAGAGTTAGTTATATAACACACACACACATATGTATATATATATATATATATATATATATATATATATTTAAATGTGTCCAAAGTTTAGTAAAACCCATATTTTTACTAAAATTTTCCAACACCTAGTAAGTAGGTTTATGAAACTTGCGGTAATCCTAATACAGAGATTATTGGATGAACAAGCATTTATTTCTTGATTCACATGTGCATTAATCCTTAGACTACTTTTCAGCCTAATGAAAGACCTTTATTCAAGAGCAGACTTCCTTTTGCAGACGAATCTTGCAGTTACTTTTTCAGTCGAATCTTACGGGCTCTTTTGCAGACGAATCTTGCAGTTACTTTTTCAGTCGAATCTTACAGGCTCTTTTCAGACGAATCTTGCAGTGAGCTATTCAGACGAATCATGCAGGCAACTTTTCAGACGAAATCTTTGACCATATCCACATCCCTGATGAAGAACATACATTTTCACGGCTATAAGTAGATGGCATGATGAAGTAGTAATTCACAACTTGCTATCTATCTTTTATACATTCTTTTACACCGTTTACAAACATTCTCTCGCTTTTCTTAAGACTATGACTGGAGGTTCAAGATCAAGGGGTAACAGGTCGGCGAATGGGGCTGGAACTTCACATTCGGCAGCCTACCAACCACTGAACGATGGAGCTCGCTGGAGTACCTGGAAGTTACCGGAAACAGACGAGGAGTGGAGAAACTATGGGCGAACTGCGGCCGATTATCCATTCACGGCTGAGGGGGAAGAAGACTGGGAGATGGCATGCGAGAATTACCACTTCGATAATGACGGAAAAAACCCACCAACGTATCATTGTACCCAGCCAACGGGTCTTCCACAAAGTCAATGAATTACTCCTTTAGTGCAAAAATCCATTGATGAGGCGAACGCCGGTATCGAAAGGGTTAAAGGTATGTGGAACCATAACAGGGGGATTCAGCAGGGGAAAATGGAGTATCTAGCGGAGAAGAAACGAGAACTGGCCATGACTAGGGCTCACGTTCGGGAGGTGCAACGACAGATTAAGGAAGTAGAAGAGGAACTACAAGAAATCGAAGACGACTACACGGGAATGGAGGACGTCATCAAGGAAAAGGTTAACTTCATCACCGGAATGCAGGACGCATTCCAGTCATATATTTCTTTGTTTACCTGCACTGTATCCGTTTCGTTTGGGAAGATGATTTGCAATAACTGATCTTTTAATTAATTTCTATATTAAATACATTAAAATGGAAAGGAAACAATACATTAAAAACCTCAACTACATAAAATGATAACCTAAAAAAACTATAGGGACCATTTATGCTTTTTTTAATTTGCCCCAAACTAGAGGGGCCAAAACTGCAAATATCGAAAAATCACGGGACTACCGCGGGACACAATCGCGGGACAGGGGCCAAAAGTGGCCCCGCGGGCAAAGTTGAGGGGTAAAAAGCGTAGCCGCGGGCAAACTTGAGGGGGAATAGCGGGAGAATTGGCCAAACCCGGTGCCACGTCGTGCCACGTGGTTGTGGGTCCCGCGATCGCGGGTCCCACCGCGGAAAAAATGGGTATTTCGGCAAATTGGTCGAGAAAATAGGTATTTTGGCAAGTCAAAGTCAAACTTTGGGTATTTTAATTAAATTCCCTAAATTTTAACTATTTATAACTTTTAATTATTGTTATAGGTATTATAATAAGTAGTTTTTAATTATTATAATTTTTTATTATAAAAACTATGGACCGGTCCATGATTGAGAGTGAAAAGTTTATAAAATGTGTAGGAGAGAGAAAACTAATGTAGCAGAGAGAGAAACTGACGTGGCTAAACCATAAACCTCTAAAGAGGTCCATGATTATGGATGCTCTTAGGCCATCCGTAGCCCAGCGGGTTCGGGGTGCGGGTAAGGCCAGGTGGCACAGCGGTTTAGGGTACGGGAATGGCGGGTTACAGCGGGTTCAGGGTGCGGGCTCGGCGATCGGGTTCCCCACCCCGCTCATACCCGAAGAATTTATCAAAAAAAAAAATTTAATTCTAATTCAAACGGCTATTTACAATTAATTTTTTTTTATATTTTTTTTCAATTTAAACACTATAAATTTAAACACTCACCTCAATCCTTAAATATTTTCTTTCATTTCTTTCAATCCGATATAAACTTTAGAGAAAACTCTATTTTTGGTCCCTGAGGTTTAGTGATTTTTTTGAAACCGATCCCCATGGTTTCATAAGTCAAGTTTTGGTCCCTGAGGTTTTGATTTTGATCTGGATTTGGGGTCTCGTCCTTAACCCCGTTAATTGGTGGCGTTAGAGGCAGGGGCATAATGGTCATTTCATATTTCAACCAAATTCCCTCTTATTTTAACCCGCCATATTCTTCTTCTTCTTCACTTCATTCTTCTGTGATCTTTCTGTTTCTTCCTTCTTCCTCCTCCTTTCACGATTCAACCTCAAAATCTGGTAACAATCATGGTGTTATGTTATTGTGGAGGTGAAGCAGCTGTGAGAACCTCATGGACCACTGCAAATCCTGGTAGAAGGTTCTACACTTGTGGAAGAATGGTACACTGCTACGATTCTTCTTCTTCAACAATCATGGTGTAAAGTAATCATGTTTAGCTAATAACATTTAGTTTTTCATGTTAACAGGGCCAATGTTCTTTTTTTGGGTGGTTTGATCCACCTATTTGTTCAAGGTCCATTGATATCATTCCTGGGCTAATCAAAGCCAAAAACAAAGCTGAAGAATGTGTCAGAGAGAAAAAGAAGGAAATCTTGAAGTTGAATCTGCTCTTGGTCATGAGTTGGAGTTTTTTTGTGTATTTCATGCATTTAGCCTTGAGTTGATCTGTTTTGTGTATTGGTTATCTTTTGTAATCATCTCTTGTTTATCAGGTGTGTTGGTAGTATTTGTAATGACATCCTAGTTGTTAGAATAGTAATGTTTGGTGGTTTGATCCCTCTGTTTTTTGTAGTAATTGTAATGACATCCCTATGTTTTAATAGTAATGTTTGGTGGTTTGATCCCTCTGTTTTTTGCACATTTGATGATAACAGAACTGTAACCTATGTTGTGTACCTGTTTGTTGATCCAAAAACAAGATAACACATCACATAACATGATACAGATAACAGAGAGTAAAACTCTACTTTTGGTACACAACATTGTTGAAAGCATACCTATTTTCAATCTTTATCTCCAATATTCTCGCATACCAAACTTATCACATCAGCAGTATTAATCTTCATTCAGCATGAGCAGTACTAATATTCTCCAGCAGCACTAATTCATTTCAGCAATATTAACTCATTCCAGCAGCATTAACTTGTTCCAGCAGTACTAACTTGAAGCAGTACTAACTTGACTAGCAGTACTAACCTTGTTCCAGCAGCATTAATGTATCAGCAGTACTAACAATGATCTAGCAGTATTAACTTTGTCTTGCAGTAGTAACCATTGCATAAGCAGTACTAACTTTGATCTGGCAGTATTAAGGTTGTTCTGGCAGTAGTAATGTAGTTCTGGCAGTACTAATCATACTTAGCAAATTCTTCAGTTCCCAACAACATTGTAACATAAATGTAACCTGTTTTGGTACACAACATAACAAAAATGTAACCTCTGTTTTGGTACACAACATAACAGAATAGTAACCTCTGTTTTGGTACACAACATAAAAGAAATGTAACCTGTTTTGGTACACATACAATTCCAAAGAGTAAACACAAAAACAAACCTGTATTCAATACCATACCAAACCATAGATTAAGTAAACATAAAACAAACCTGTTTTGGTACACATACAATTCCAAGAGTAAACATAAAACTAATTGTTTTCAACTAACAACAAACCACAAACCACAGATTAAGTAATTGTTTTCTGCCAACTACAAACCACAGATTAACTAATTGTTTTCAACCATATACAAACCACATATTAGCTAATTGTCCTCATTGTCCTCCTTGTCCTTTACAAGTCCTGGAATTGTGCCCTTGATTCTTACACTTATCACAAGTCACAGTCTTCCCTTTCCTAGGAAGTTTACCAGTGTCCCCACTCCTCTGAGACAACTCCTCATTTGTCTTCCTTCTCTTCTTCTTTGGTCTCCCAATCTGTTTATGGTGAGTTGGAGGGAGTAAAGTTGTTGCCCAGTCACCTTTCTCCCATAGCAGGCTTCCATTGATTGGCTCAATCTTGAAGCTATACATTTCCCTCCATGTGCTTACTTTGTACACATCCTCAGCCCAATCTTCAGGTAACACATTGTTACCATTTGCTGCCATGTCCCAGTTTGTAGCCACAGCATGCTTGCATGGAATTCCAGTTAACTCCCACTTCGTACATGAACATGTCCTTTCTCTCACATCTACTATACATTGGTCATTCCAAGGGCCAGAAACCTATAATTCAGTAAATACCATTAAAACAAAGCATAATATATAGTAAATACCATTAAATCAAAACATAAAAACCTATGATTTAATATACATACCTGGTACCTATCTCCTCCACTAAACAAGACTTGATATTTGGAGGCCTCTTTCTTGGCAGTCTCCAAGATTTTGTTTGCTGTTGGGGTAAGTGGGCCATCACAACTGTCTATGACTTTGCATACATTCACTATCCTCTTCATTAGATACACTCTAATGTATTCCAAACATGAATAAATTGGTTTATCCCTAGCATAAACAATTTGTCTATTGAATACCTCACACATGTTATTCAATAACACATCAGAGTGACACCTACCTGTTACCAAAGTATAAACAGGTTGAAATATGTTTACCAAAGTATAAACAGGTTGAAATATGTTTACCAAAGTATAAACAGGTTGAAATATGTTTACCAAAGTATAAACAGGTTGAAATATGTTACCTGTGAAGTGTGCTCTGCTCCAGGATTGAGGAGGGATGTTGTTCAAATATTCAAAGCAGTCTGAATTGAACATTCTCAAACTTTCCATTGCAGTCTTAAATTGTGGGACAGTGGGGGCTGTTGCACATTGCCATAAATGATCCTTGTATGCTTTCCCTTTCCACACAAGTTTCATGTTTTCATGAATATGCCTAAGACAGTATCTATGCTCAGCAGAAGGGAACAATTTGGCAATTGCTGGAAGAATGCCCTATTTTCAAAATAATGTAACAATAACAATACAATTCAATTACAAAACAATAACAATTCAATTGAAAACCACAAACAGAGAAAATAAGTTCATACCTTTTGTCTGTCACTAATGAAAGTGAAGTTGGAATTTGTTTGAAGATCAAGGTCATCTCCAAGGCATTCTAAGAACCACATCCATGAACTTGTATTCTCAGCCTCTACTATGGCATACACCACTGGATATATGCCCTGATTTGGGTCTATGCCCACTGCTGTTAGAATTTGCCCTGGAAATGGACCTTTCATAAAAGTACCATCTACTCCCAACAGATCCCTTCTACCTGCCCTGAATCCTCTCTTCAAAGAACCTAAACATATGTATACCCTTTTGAATTTCCTGGTGTTACTAGCTGGATTCGGTTCTTGCTCAACTTCAATCTTAATTGTTGTGTCAGGGTTGCATCTTTTTACCTCTGCCAGGTAATCCCTCAGGTGTTGGTATTGTGCCCCATAGTCTCCCCATAACTTCTTCATCGCCATCTGTTTTGCCCTCATTGCCTTGCCAGGTGACACAAAGATCTCAAATTTCTCTGATAAGTGGGATTGAATTGCCTTCAATGGCATATTAGGATCTACCTTGATCTGCTCTGTTATGTGCTTTGAGAGAAATTGTGCAGTGGCCAAACCAACCTCCCTCGTTTGGAAGCATTTATGGGTGTCAAAATAGGTTTTCACAGTCCAGGTTTCTTCATTTTCTGCACATGATGCATACAAAACCCATTTACAACAGGGCCCATTGGACTTTCTCCAAGCACTCTTTCTTCCCTTACTAGGCCCACTGGACTCCTTTACATTTGGCATTGATCCCCTACAGACGGCCCTAACTCTTACAACATCATTTCGGATCACCACTATGTCCCTTCTAGTCTGAATTGAATGCTGCTTGATTAGGTTGAGAATGGTTGTTTTATTACCAAATGTATGGCCTAGATAGAAGACAACCTCCTTACACTGTATTTGGGCCCTACGTTTGCACAAACTGCCATTTTCATCCCCTGAATTAAAATCATCAACCTCAAAAGGATCAATATCACCTTCCACATTCACACTATCACTTCCCTCTCCATTTACACCAATCCAATCCACATAACCATCTACATAATCCTCCGGGTCATCATCTATACCAAATTCCTCATCATAGTCATTACTATTATGGCTCTCTATATCATCATGGTTGTTACTTCCCTGGATCATGTCAAAGTCCAAATCCAAACATTGGTTCAAGTCCAACCCATTGTCCAAACATTGGTTCAAGTCCAACCCATTGTCCAACCGTACTACTGCTTCCTGTTCTGGTACATCTAACTCTAACCCAATGAAAGGATCAAAGTTATGAATTATATGATCCATGCTTTGATTTGGGGTTGACAGGTTAGTCCTACCATGTTCCACAAATACATCAATAAGTTTAATAGCAGGGGCATATTGTAAGAGGTTTAACACATCCTGGTTACTACCTAATCCTCTTAACCCAGTATCCATATCACCTTCAGGAATCAAGAAATGGTAAAATTTGATTTCATGTCTATCATACCCTAATTTCATCACCATTAAATGAAACTCCTCTACATTTAATCCTTCTGTGTTAACCAAATCAACATAATCAGTCTTACCATTCTCGTATCTCCTTCCAGGAATGCTTGTAAAGCAACCTCCATGGTTCATCCTTACTGTAACAATGTTGGGTATAGCTCTGTATGGAAAAATCAACAGAATAATTAGGTATGAAGAATGTGCAGTCCCAAAAATGGAAAAACATAAATGCATGTGAGCTTACCATATACATCACTTGGGTCAAATCCTTCGGCCAAATCCCTCCTTAATATCCATCCAGGTTCTTCCATCGTATCTTGAGCAGGGAACGATTTTGGTCGATAAAGGAGATTTTTGATCGAGAAAGGAAGAATTTTGATCGATGAGTGTGACTCAACACAGTGAAGAGACTGAGGTTTGAACTCTCAGTGAAGACGAAGAGATTAGTCGTTAGAGGGAATTTGTTTTTGGTTGAAATGTGAAATGACCATTATGCCCCTGCCTCTAACGCCACCAATTAACGAGGTTAAGGACGAGACCCCAAATCCAGATCAAAATCAAAACCTCAGGGACCAAAACTTGACTTATGAAACCATGGGGATCGGTTTCAAAAAAATCACTAAACCTCAGGGACCAAAAATAGAGTTTTCTCTAAACTTTATGGATTTGCCACCCGGTTCATCGTCCGCTTCTTCATCATCCATTGACAGCGACGAGGAAACGCCGTGGTAGCAGATGAAACACAAATCACTGAGGCACAACGCGCGACAAATGTTCGAGAAGTCAAAAACCGAGAGACTCATAATAACCTTCGGTCGGATTTGGTCGAACATATTTGGCGTATCCGACTTCCCAACAACGACGACGAGTAGATTTTTAATATTTTGTAATTTTGAATTTTATTTTGTAATTTTTCATTTTATTTTGTAATTTTATTTTTATTTTTATGAATGTTATGATTTTTTATTAAAAAATTAGATGAGGTGGCATGTGGGTTCAAGAGGTTCAAAAGGTTGGGGTACGGGATTTGTGGGTTCAAAAAGATTCAAGAGGGTTCAAAGTGGAAAGCTGATGTGGCGCAGAGGGTTCAACATGTTGTGAACATGGGGTACGGATGGGCTTATACATTATGGATGCTCTAAATAAAGTATAACCAGCCTGACTTAATTTACCTCCAACATGATTGTGTATAGGAACTCGAGCCCTAACTACTATATTTTTTAAAGAAACCTGACATAATAACATGTTTTAATATTACGATCATATATTTAAATAAAAATGATAAATCATATAAATATAACAAGATCTTGGGTTTAAAGTAACAAAAAGTATATTTATCATTAGAGTGGTCCCAATCCATCTTAATCCACACGGCCATAAAACAGTTGAACGTTGAATTGGTTGAATTATTTAATCTTAATCCACATCATTTACATTAATTAATTAATTAGAGACAACGTGGGTAATAGCCGACAAAGTATGGCTACATATCTCCCATTTGTGAATAACCAGGTTTAAGCATTTAATTAATTCTTTCTTTCAATAACAAAGCTTCTACAAAATTAAATATTCACTTCTTTTATCATAATTAAATAATTAACAACCCTGGCTTTTGGAATAGATGAAAACACACTGTATATTATCCTTCACTTGTCGATCCAGCATTTTTGCTTAGTGGGTGGAGTTTTAGTCTGCAAAATTATCTGATATGTTTTTAGCCAAATTCTACTATTTCAAGTGATTTTTATGTTTCTTGGTTGATTTTAAGGAATTTTTATTTTTTTGGTTGATTTTAATGAATTTTTTCGGTTTTTAGTAGATTTTAAGACACTTTTCTAGATTATTGGTTGGATTTGAGGGATTTTTTAGGTTTTTGGTTAATGTTTTTTTATATTTTCTAATATTCGAAGCATGCCTTAAAGTTTAACGATGCACATTTTATACCTAAATAAACCATTTACAAAAATAAATTGAGTAAATAGACAAAAATCCACTTAAATATACATAGGTGTTGCCCATGTGATCCTTTAAACCTAACCTTGGAATACGTATGCATATAATTGGGGAAATTGACTCAAATAGCCAAAGCTCCAAGAAGAAGTGATCAAATAGCCATTTTCTCTGACGGTTTATAAAAATAGCCAAAGAATCTGCACTCTGACCCGATCCTGTGAGTGCGGACCGCAATGGCACCGCTAAACGACAAAAAAATCAGGGAAAACAGTGGGTACGCACTCGGACCCGCCCCGACCCGGTGCGAACCGCACTTGGTTAACATGTTTCTAGGATACACGTGGAAGAGTGCTCCGCATCCGCAATCCGCACTCACTTGGTTAACCTGTTTCAAGTGCTTTTTTGTCTTTTAGTGGTTCCATTGCGGTCCGTACTCACCGGGTCGGGTTAGAGTGCGGATCCAATGGCTATTTTTGTAAATCGGGAGAGTTTTTGGTTACTTTGTCAATACTCTATCTGGTTTTGGCTATTTGATTCAATTTCCCATATAATTGAATTTGTTGGTTTTTATTATAATATTTTGCAAATTTATATGCATCTCAAAGTTAACACTTGAAAATGTATCAATATAACAAATATAATCAAATAAGTATATATTGAAATAATATTTGTATCTTCTACAAAATAAATATGAATATTTTTTTTGTGAGATGCATATGTATATACCCAATTGCTACAAAGTTGAGATGACAAAGGGGTGTTTGGGATTGCTTATTTTAAGGGTTTTTTGACTTATTCCAGTGCCAAACCGGTGATAAGTAATAGCATATCAATAGCATATATTGTATTTATGGAAAATAGAGAAATTAATGTGTGATTAGTCCGTAATTATAGGATAGGTCAATTTTTGTAATCTATATAATTGATATGTTGTGATGAATGAAGGCAGGCAAAAATCATTTTCCACTTTCATGGTATCAAGAGCCCAGGTCTCACCCTAGCCACCCTCCCCTACACAGCCGGCCGTTTCTTTTCTTCTCCATCATGACCGGAGCCACCCCTACTCTATACTTCGTGGGCGGAATTGTTTAAAATTCACTGTCGTGCCTTCCAGGTCCTCGATCACATCATCCCTCCCAAAACTTCTTCTTCTATCGCCCGCACCACTGCTGAACAAGAACTTTGGGATCGTTTGGATGCGATTGTCATCCAATGGATATATAGCACCATATCCAACGATCTACTCAACACTATTTTAAAGGCTGATGCTACTGCCACACAGGCCTGGTCCTCATTGGCGAGTATTTTCCAAGATAACCGCAACCAACGAGCCATCTATTTGGAACACCAACTCGTCACCACAAGGCTTTCTAATTTTCCCAACTGTTCCGCCTACTGTCAGGCTCTCAAAATGATCTCGGGCCAGTTGGCTAATGTCGGGGCGGAAATCTCAAATCAACGCCTTGTCTTACAACTCATAGCCGGTCTCCCCGAAGCATATGAAGGCATTGCCATGATGATACAACAATCTAACCCTCTTCCTACCTTTTATGAAGCTAGATCTAAACTAATTTTGGAGGAGACCCGAAAACAAAATCAATCCTCCGCCGTCGCCGCGTCTGCCGGAGCGGCTCTCAATGTGCAACAGTCCCGTGGTCCAGATCAGTCTCGCCACAACTCAGCCCAATCGTATGATTACGGCTCATATCGCGGACAAAACCGTGGTCGCGGCCGTGGTCGTGGAGGTCGTGGCAGGGGCAGCCGCTTCTCAAAGGGGGGTGGAAATTCCAACACCTTCTCTGGTCATTTTGGATCTCGTCCACAATGGCAAAATCCACTACCTTGGACTCCTACCCCACAACAGTGGCAACCCCAACAGCCCCCAGCCCACGCATGGAACCAACAGCAGCCCGTCCCTTCAACTTGGGTTTCGCAACCACCATGTCCCTATCCTACTGCGGCTCAGTTCACTCCAGCCCGATCCACTGCCCCTGGTTTACTTGGACCACGACCCACTGCTCAGCCACATCAAGCTTACACCGCCTCTGAGGTACAATATACCCCCACAGACATAGACCAAGCTTTTGCTACAATGTCTTTAAACCAACAGGACCCCAACTGGTACGTAGATAGCGGTGCCACGTCCCATATGACTAACAATCCAGGTAATTACTCCTCTTATGTCAATAATGGTAATTTTCGGAACATAATTGTAGGTAATGGCGCGCAAATTCCAATCCAGGGCACCGGTAATCAAACTCTTTCTTACCCGTTTCCTCCTTTCTCCCTTAATAATGTTCTTTACGTTCCTACTATTGTCAAAAACTTATTATCGGTTAGAAAGTTGACAACCGATAACAATTTATCCATAGAATTTGATCCTTATGGATTTATTGTGAAGGATTTCCAGACACGGACATCGCTCCTTCGATGTAACAGTGTTGGCGATCTTTACTCCCTCACACTCAACTCCGCTACTCAAGTCACAAGTCCTTCTACTTTTGTTGCTGTCACTCAAGATCTATGGCACTCACGTTTAGGCCACCCCGGCTCCAATATTTTGTTTCATTTGCATAAGACTGCGTCTCTTCCTTTTCGTAATGTAATAAAATCTATTAATAATAAAGTTTGCCCCCCCCCCGTGTGTTATGGGCAAACACATCCGATTACCGTTTAATACTTCTATGTCTACAACCTCCTCATCTTTTGACATTATACATAGCGATCTATGGACTTCTCCGGTTTTATCTACGGGTGGCCATAGATATTATCTTCTATTTTTAGATGACTACACTAATTTTTTGTGGACTTTTCCTCTCGCTAATAAAAGTCAAGTATTTCATACCTTTCTTACCTTCTATAATCTCATTAAAACTCAATTTTCAAAATCAATCAAAAATCTGCAATGTGATAATGGTCGCGAATATGACAACGATGCATTTCGACAATTTTCCAATAATCACGGTATGACTTTCCGTTTCTCTTGCCCATATACCTCCTCCCAAAACGGAAAATCGGAACGAAAAATACGGTCCATAAATAATCTTATTCGCACCATCTTATCTCACTCATCGGTTCCATTGAATTTTTGGCACCATGCTTTGGCCCATGCCACATACCTCCACAATATTCTCCCTACTAAATCTCTACAATTCTCAACCCCTACATACCGTCTTTACAATCAACATCCATCATATTCAACTCTTCGCGTATTCGGCTGTCTCTGCTTTCCTCTCATTCCCTCATCCAAAATCCATAAACTACAACCCCGATCCACCCCATGCGTCTTTCTCGGTCATCCTCAAAATCATCGTGGCTACCTTTGCTACGAACTTTCCTCAAATCGTCTCATCGTCTCCCGTCACGTTATCTTCGATGAGACATCCTTCCCATTCACCACCATGCATACGTCCAATCCCTCCTATGAAACCTTTATTTCTGACCCCCATCCATCCTTGTGGTCCCATGCAACTAAATACACAAATCAAGCACCACCTACCCCCACCCCCCATTCTTCCCCCACCCCTTCTGTTATGCCAGATCCCTACCCATCCTCCACAAATTCCCCAACTTCTAATCCTACAACTACCCCACTTAGCCCGCTCACCTCTAACTCTTCGCCCCCATCAGCGAGCTCGAACCCACCACTCCCTCCCACCCGCACAATACATACCCGAAGTATGTCCGGAATCACCAAACCCAAACAACTCTTTAACCTACACACCACCACCTCTCTCTCCCCCTTACCTCGTAACCCTATCGATGCCCTTAATAATCCGGATTGGAAACGCGCCATGGCCGATGAGTTTCGTGCCCTTATCGATAATAAGACGTGGGTTTTGGTACCTCGACATTCGGGAATGAACATAGTACGTAGCATGTGGGTATTTCGACACAAAACAAAATCTGATGGGACATTGGAGCGGTACAAGGCTCGTTTGGTTTGTGATGGACGCTCTCAACAAGTTGGGATTGACTGTGGGGATACATTTAGTCCCGTGGTTAAGCCGGCCACGATTCGCACTATCCTTACATTAGTTATTTCTCATCGATGGTCCATACACCAACTTGACGTGAAAAATGCGTTTCTTCACGGGACATTGCATGAGACGGTCTACATGCATCAACCAGTTGGTTTTCGTCATCCAACTTTCCCGGATCATGTGTGTTTATTGAAACGGTCCTTATACGGTTTGAAGCAAGCCCCTAGAGCGTGGTACGAACGGTTTGCCACTTATGTTACCAAAATCGGCTTCACCCACAGCAAGTGTGACCATTCGTTATTCATTTATCATCAGGGTCTGGACACCGCCTACATTCTTTTATATGTCGATGACATAGTTCTAGTCACCTCCTCAGATTCCTTACGTCACCGAATTATGACTTTACTTGCTTCCGAGTTCGCAATGAAAGATCTCGGACCTCTCAGTTTTTTTCTCGGCATCGCGGTGACCCGTTCATCCCCGGACTCCTTATTTCTATCGCAATCCAAATACGCTCTTGAAGTGTTACAACGAGCAGGACTAGCATCGTGTCATCCGGTTGCCACTCCGGTTGACACAAATTCGAAACTGAGCTCGAACGATGGTACACTTCTGGACAAACCCACTGAATATCGGCAACTTGTGTGAGCTTTGTAGTACTTAACCATCACCCGTCCCGACATAAGTTATGCAGCTCAGCAAGTTTGCATGCATATGCATGCCCCGCGAACTTCTCATATGAACGCGTTGAAACGCATCCTTCGCTATGTTCGTGGAACCATTACCTATGGACTCACATTTCACAGCTCGAGTACTAACTCTCTAGTTGTCTATACGGATGCCGATTGGGCCGGGTGCCCGAATACTCGTCGGTCCACTTCTGGGTATTGCATTTATTTGGGTGATAATCTACTATCTTGGTCCTCGAAACGTCAACCAACAATTTCTCGATCGAGCGCCGAAGCAGAATACCGGGCTGTCGCAAACGTTGTGTCCGAGACGTGTTGGCTACGAAACTTACTATGTGAGTTGTTTCATCCTCCATCTAAAGCCACATTAGTGTATTGCGACAATGTAAGCGCGGTGTACTTATCTACCAATCCAATTCAACATCAAAGAACAAAACATATCGAAATCGATATTCATTTCGTTCGGGAAAAGGTTGCTCGCGGCCAAGTTCGGGTATTGCATGTGCCTTCACGTTATCAAATAGCCGATATCTTCACGAAAGGACTACCTCAGATACTTTTTGATGACTTTCGATCCAGTCTCAACGTCCGTGAACCTCCCGTTTCGACTGCGGGGGTGTAATAGCATATCAATAGCATATATTGTATTTATGGAAAATAGAGAAATTAATGTGTGATTAGTCCGTAATTATAGGATAGGTCAATTTTTGTAATCTATATAATTGATATGTTGTGATGAATGAAGGCAGGCAAAAATCATTTTCCACTTTCAATAAGCATTTTTGAGTGTTTGGATGAGGAAAAAGAAAAGTGCTTATATTGGTGCCAAACCGGTGATTGTAACATTATATTAGTTTTTTAGTTAAATATCGTATTATTAAAACAATAATATAATTTTGTTTACTAAAATTGGAGCAAAAAGGTTGTTTAACCGACAACCTCAAACCGGCCCACAATCGGCTGCCAATTCCATAATGTGAGGGGCATACATGACTCACTCAGCGGCAAGGCGATTGCGAGGGGACCCAGAGCCCGTCTCCCGCAAGATTCAAACTCGTGACCAACGGCCTATTGAAGCAAACATCTCCTCGCCCCTTAACCAACTGAGCTACACGCAGGGGTGAGCATCGGCCGGGTCGGGTCGGACCGAAAACCCCCAACCCGATCGGGTTTCGGGTGGACAAAACAGGCCCCGAAACCCGTCCTAAGTAAAGTTCGGGTTTCGGACTTCGGGTCTAATCGGGTTTCGGGTTCATCGGGTTTCGGACTTAGATCTAAGCATAAAGTTTTGTTTGTTGAAAAATCCGTATAAAATCACTCATTGGTCTGATTGAGGTGTATAATATATCGATGGAAAGCTCTTTGTGTCTAAAACAACTTTCTAGTTTACAACGAGATCTAATTGTGACTTTAAGGGGCTCGAAATAGTGTATTTCCAAAACTGGTCCTGTTAAAACGGGTTTTGCGCACTGTTTTTGTAAAATTCATATAAATTTGGTCATTGATCCAAATAAGGTGCATTTTATGCGATTAGATTCCTAAGAGATAGTAGTACGTTTTTAATTAGATGTCAAATCTTAATTTGTTCTCTAAGTATGAGTAAATCGTCAAAACGTTTGAAGGACAGAAGTTGTTGTAACTTTTCAAAGTTCGGGTTTCGGACGGGTTCGGGTTTGGAAAACCCAAACCCAAACCGAACCGTAAGTGAAGTTCGGGTTGATCGGGTTCGGGTAATTCGGGTGTCGGGTTGTCGGGTTTAGTGTTTTTGGGTTAGTTTGGGTTTCGGGTCGGCCGGGTTTTGCTCACCCCTAGCTACACGCCATTGACATTTTGTTTTGTTTACTAAAATGATTTAGAAAGTCTTACACATTTAAACAAAGTTATACATACTACATTTGTATTTTGTTGAAAATAAAAATATACTATAAATGATCGAAAGTGTACCTCTATTACGACATAGATCCTCTAGTGCCCCTTTGTATATTTTTCTCATCAAATTATAACATGATACATGTTATTCGACTTTTTTAGGTTTATTTTATTTTGGAGGTGATTTTTTGTTCCTTGCTTTGGTTCCCGTCAAGCAAATCCGGAAAGGATCAAGGGTGATCTCGTTGTTGCATAGCTCAAGTCGGAGTAAGGTGCCATTGAACATCCAACAGGCAATCTCACGGGTTAGACCTATCTAATTTTATTGTTCAACTGACTTAATATAGTAAATGGAAGTTTGTTTTTAAGGCCAATTCAACCGATGTACAATCCTAGTGGTAGCCTTTAACCCGACCTATTCAACCCATGTACAACCCTAGTGGTAGCCTATGAAACCACTAAAATGATGGGGTTAAGCCGTTAAGGTAAAAAAGAAATTTAGTTCCTTAAATTGTAATATAAGTTTTTTTATTTGAACTTCAGATATTTATATTAACAAATGATGAAATAAAACTTTAGGTCCTTAATATTTATTTTGTAATACTACTTTAAAAATATCCAGGGACCATCTCTAATTGCCTTGTCGTTTAGAGCATCTCCAACAGCTTCCCTAAAATTTTTTCAAAATTGGGAAGCAAAAGTCAAAATCCCAAAAAAAAATTACATCCATTTCCAACAGATTCCACATTTTGGAGAATTCTAGTTTTGGGGTATTCTCCATATTTGGAGAAAATTTTAGGGAATCTTCTATTTTCCCCATTTTGAGGAAAGTTTTGGGGAAGCTGTTGGAGATGATTTTACACCCAAAATCCCCATTTTCCTCTTTTTCTCTAAAATGGGGAAGCTGTTGGAGATGCTCTTATAACTTGGTCTAAAAAATGAACGACTTGTATAAATTGTATATGTTAAATAAATCAAATATGTAAAATATAATAATAATAATAATGATAACAACAACAATAATAAGGGAATTTAATTAAAATACCCAAAGTTTGACTTTGACTTACCAAAATACTCATTTTCTCGCTTAGTTTACCAAAATATCCATTTTGTTCGCGATGGAGCCCGCGATCGCAGGCCAGGGGCTTTTTTGAAAATGTTTATCCCGCGTACGCGGGGTGTGTCCCGCGGTGGAATCCATTTGCTGAATTTGGTGAGTTTTTTAATTAAATTTTACACTTTCAACCCTTATACTTATTTATTTACTTTACTTTATACCTTTTACTTTCATAATTTTAATTTTACATTTAACACATATAATTGTTTATTAACTAAAACACGTTAAAAAATACGTTTTAGTTTTAACAAGTTACACCATTATAATCGTCTCTTTGATACGTTCGAAATGAGCCCAATATTTAATTTTTTTGATTTATATATTTTAATATATATCATATACACTACATAAAAATATTTTTTATATTTAAAATTCATCCCCTTATAGTTAATTATTTAATTTATGGTATTCTTATAGTTAAAATACGTTTTATTTATTTTATTATCGATGGTACAAGTGTAAGTATTAAAAATTGGTGGAGGTTTTGTGATGCACAAACATCAATCCTTTTGTGCATACTCTGTAACTGCAAATACTTCAGCTCCAAACACACATGAATCATCATTTGCCAAATGCTCATTTTCACAATTCTTAAATGAGTCCGGTGATACCAACTTGTCAAAACCCCATTTCATTTTCTTCTCGTGAAATCTTGTCCTATTGCCATTCACGATATCTATAAACACATACAAATAATAATAATTTAAAACGATTTAATGAATTAGTTAATATATGATTATTATGTTAATGCGATAGGAGTGAAACAAAATTGAAAAAAATAAGAGATGTACCATAAATTAAATAATTAACTACAAGGGTATGAATTTTAAATATAAAAAATATTTTTATGTAGTGTATATGATATATATTAAAATATATAAATCAAAAAAATTCAATATTGGGCTCATTTCGAACGTATCGAAGAGGCGATTATAATGGTGTAACTTGTTAAAATTAAAACGTATTTTTTAACGTGTTTTAGTTAATAAACGATTATATGTGTTAAATGTAAAATTAAAATTATGAAAGTAAAAGGTATAAAGTAAAGTAAGTAAAGGGGTTGAAAGTGTAAAATTTAATTAAAAAACTCACCAAATTCAGCAAATGGATTCCACCGCGAGACACACCCGCGTACGCGGGATAAACATTTTCAAAAAAGCCCCTGGCCTGCGATCGCGGGCTCCATCGCGGACAAAATGGGTATTTTGGTAAACTGAGCGAGAAAATGAGTATTTTGGTAAGTCAAAGTCAAACTTTGGGTATTTTAATTAAATTTCCCAATAATAATATTAAAAATAGAGTAAATTATGGATTTGGTGATGTGATATGTTGATTTTTATGAAATTGGTCCTTAGAATAGATTTTTTTTTATTGATGTGGTCCTTGTTTCGTACACTTTCCGGTGGATTTGGTCATTTGACCAAACGACCATCTACCAAGTCCATTAAAGTCAAGGGTATAAGGTCTTTTTGCTTCATTTTTATAGATATTTTTTAATTAACTTTTTAAAATTAGGGACGAAAATGTAAATAATAAAACTTGAAAGGCCTGACACAAACATACTCATCTTTGTCTTCTACCTTCGTAAGTTCATCCTTCCTGTCAAACCGACGACCTTCCAGCGAAACTCCATTTTCCAACTAGAACCTTTGTGCCTCCATCTTCCTCACCAATATCGCTAAACTCCCTCCCCCTTTATTGCACCCCCCACCCCACCCCTCACCCGTACGTCACCCCTCGTGCCCCCAAGTTTAACAATCCTAATATACGGTCGTTTGGTTGAGGCACAAAACTAGCAGAAAGTACGTAATAAATGAAGTATAAGGACCAATTTCATAAAATTCAACATACTACATAGACCAAATCTGTAATTTATTTGTAAAATATTTATGTAACGTATTAAAAGACAGAAATTGGCAGCTAATCATAATTAGTGGGTAACTGTCAACTGTTTGCAAGTGGTTGATTAAATAATATTGGCGTGCGAATCTTTGAATTTTATGTTTAATTAATACTCCAACCATTATTTTACTTTCTACTAAATAAAATTTTATTAAACGTAAAAATAAAATCAAAAGTCAAGATTCACTTGAAAAATATAATACCGTTCCATGTGTTTTTACTTTTTAGTAACACCAACTTTAAGGGTCTGTTTGTTAGCAGTTTAACGAGCTTAATGAGACTCATAGCTTATTCAGTCAGCTATACATAACTGTTTGGTAGTGGCTTAATAATATAGAAAATGACTTATTTATTAAGCTTTTAGAGGGAGCTTTATGCAGAAAGCCAAGTTTTGTCCAAACCAGTCTCTCCCAATTAAAAAACACGGTCTTTTCATCTATGAAAACACCCTCCCAAACAAAAACCTTTCCACTCTATACAAACATATTAATCCACAAAGACAACTTTATTCGTACATAACTTAATGAAAAACTAACCAAACAGCCCCTAAGTCATGTTTGCTTTGTAGGAGTGGACTGAATTTTTAGAAATTTGGTATTATATATTTTAATTTTCACGTTTGGTTTAAAGAATTTTTTAGATTTGAAATCCCGTAAATATAATTTAATTATTTTTGTTTATGATTTTTTTATTTATAAATTATTTTTATAAATTATTATAAATAAATTTTATTCCAAATCCTATAACTCAATTTAGTCAAACACATTAAATAGATTGAGTAATTATCCCAAACAAATTTTTTTATTTTCTATTTTTGCAGAATAAATTGTTGACGATGTGAACCAACAATGTGAGTTTAGATGATTGGCCAAGATGAGTCAACCACTTGCCACAAAGGCGTCTTAGACTTCATTTTTTTTTTGAAACAGAGTTAATATTCAATAAGGGCAATGAGTACAATAGGAGTTAACATGATCAATCATAAAGCTAGGCACATTTGAGAAATAAAATTGACAAGGAAAACTTCGTGCATTTCTAGCAAGGATGTGAGCTGCTCCGTTTGCTTGTCTCTTGGTGTATTTGATCGAAAAAGAAACGTTTTGAGCGAGGAGAGAACGACATCTAGCAATGATATCACCGAACTTGGAAAGGTCGTCCGCAAAAGAGGTGATAGCGTCGACCACCAGCTTGGCGTCTGATTCAAAAATCACCCGCTGAAGACCCAGGTCGACGGCCCATTCGATCGCTTTCGCGAGGGCCAAAGTCTCGCAATCCTTGACAGGGGGGTTCCGAACTTGTGTGTCGACTGTGCAGCAACGAAACAGCACCGGTCATCGCGGAGAACCGCTTCGGAGCCCGACTGGTTGGTATCGCTGAAAATAGAAGCTTCAATATTACACTTGAGTGAACCCACCGGGGGGGGGGGGCATGCCATAAGTCGCAGTGGTGGGGAGTGACTTGCAGTCTAACACGTGACCGAAAGTTGTTCGTCGCGAGCCAATCCGCAAGGACATTAGACGCTTGGCGCGTCACTTTAGTCGGCATCTTGACCGCATCCTTTTGCCAAGCCTCATTACGGTGGTTCCAAATGCTCCAAAGCACCATTTAATCATCATGAAATATCTTGACCGCATCCTTTTTCTCATTTAATCATCATGAAATATCTTAGCCTTCATTTATATATCCATAATTTATTGTCAAACTTTTGTCTCTCAATCAATATGGATACATTAAAATCAACTACAATTTAAGAAATGGTAACTCTCAATTCTTAGGATGACACCTCATTTTTATGGGTTTTTCTTATATATATATATATATTGATATACATATATATATATATATATATATTGATATACATATAGATTTTAAACTTTTGGATTGGCCAAATAAGCCAACATATTAGTTTAGATGGTAGGCCAAGCGAACCCATGACTTGCCACAAATGCATCTCAACCTCTATTTATATATCCACAATTAATTGTTATTCTTCTGTGTCTCCATCAATTTGGGATACATAAAACTCAACAAAAATTCAAGAAATGAGTAATTCTCAATAAAAGAAAAATGTTGTATATATTTAGATATTTGAATAAATATGTACATTTATTTTGTATTTATTAGAATCACAGTTAATAGAAAAGATAAAAAAAACCATAAAAAGTGTTGGTAAAGTTGTCTCACATTAGACATCTTCAGCCCAACCACAAAAAATATAGCACTAAAAACAATAAAAACGAGTCCCTTTAACACTAAAATAAAACCAACTCGAATCACACACTAAAAATAAAACACTAAAACATCTTTAATGTTATAATTGTAAGGCCGTGCGTACCGCCATCGGGTACCACGGCCGGGTTCACATCGGGTTGGGGCGGGTAGCCCGGGTACACGGTACGGGTACCGCGGGTTCGGTGGGTGCGGGTAAGAGTGGGTTCGGGAATCCGGTCCTAATTTTTTTAAATATAATCGGTGGGTGCGGATAAGAGTGGGTTCAGAGGGTATGATAGGAAGCGGTACTCCACTTTAGGGTAAGGAGAGTAGGAAAGAGAAAAACTAATGTAGCGCTGAGGTGACATCAGGGCTAAGAGGGTAAGATAGGAAACGGTACCCATGGTCTAATAAAACATTACTAGTTAATGTATTAAACTATTAAATTTATATATAATAATAATAATAAAAGTTTAATAATATGTTATTATTTAATTTTAGAGGTCTACTTGATTGACATTCAAAAAAAAGACCTCATTTAACCTCCATTTCTTTTAGTGTTTTACTGCTGACTTGAATATGAAAACATCTTTATTTGTATATGTTTAGTGTTGGACTGAAGATGGTCTTTTTTTTTTATAAGGTTCATCTAGGTTTTGCCTAGACTGCATCATTGGCAATTTGGAAACAAACAAACAAAGCGGCCGTCTGAGACTAACCCTGGCCACAGAATGCTGACGCCTGGACTCGAACCCGGGGTGGATGGGATATTCCACCACATCCCCCCAAGCCCTTGCCAACACGCCACCACCCTTATGGTTCTGAAGATGGTCTTCGAGGAAGGTGAATAAGTCTTAATAAAAGAGAGAGAGAAGTAATCGAAATTGGTAACTTTGTCTACTTGATGATTAAATTTAAGGATTACCCTTTGAGTTATATATTTTTCAATAGTACATTATTTAAGTTTTGTAATTTATAAAGGTATAATCTTAAATCTTATAAACTAGTGCTATACCCGTCCGGTGGCCGGGTATACAACATGACGTAAAATTCTAGTAAATGTAAGGACAAAGTTGGGTGATATCTCTCATGACAACCCCACGTAAGGATACTAATTTCGGCTATTAATAGGATAAGTTAGATTTGTAAACAATATTTATTGATTATAATACCAAAGGCAATAATCAAGTCAAAAGCAATAATTAGGGCTGTAAACGAACCGAACGTTCAGCGAACCGTTCGTGAATCGTTCGGCGGGAAGTTCGTTTATGTTCGTTTATTTAATAAATGAACGAACATGAACACAATTTCTTGTTCGTTTAGTTAAATGAACGAACATGAACAATGGTCTCGTTCGTTCATTTACGTTCGTGAACGTTCGTTCGTTTAAGTTCGTTAATGTTTGTTCATTTATGTTCGTTTACGTTCATTAAGTAATTAATTCCTTAAGAATTCTTTTTTATGTCTCCTTAGTTAACCCGATTTTTCATTTTTTTATGAAAGAAATGATGAGTAACAATGGTTATTTTTTGTTCATTTGCGTTCGTTCATTTATGTTCGTTTATGTTCATTTAAGTTCGTTCGTTTACGCTCGTTCGTTGAAATTTAGTTTGATTTTTAGATACACGACATGACTAATTTAGATTCAGGTGTAAATCTTTAGATATCATTTTATTTTTCTTTTAATCTTTCTTTTCTCAAATTCATGTGAACGGAATGAATCCAGATTAATCTACAAAACTCACATATTATGGCAAAATTCTTCTCTAGGAACTACCTGATGTGAACCGGTATCGTGATTATTGATTAATGTCTCGATATTATAGCTTGTTTTGGAAAGTAGATTAAGGGGACGTTTACCCAACACTATGCACTTACTGGTAATGATCAACACTTTACTTAGCTTGACAGATAAAATTTTAGTCCATTAAAATAACATCGTATGCAACATTTTTATCCGGTAAACGCTTATCGGGTAAGGGTCGTCACTCATAATTATCGGGTAAGACTGTCGGTCTTTGTCATCGTTTATACCAGGACAATACAGCCCATTCTAAAAGCTTGAACACAAGGTAACACACATAATTCGTAAATGGTGACAACATTGGACTTTCAATCTTGCACTTGATTTGAAATACTTGTATTATACCCGTCCGTTGGTCGGGTACGACTTTAATCTTTAATTATTTTATAATATCATTTCAAAAGTTATGTTTCATTAATCTTTAGTCTATTCTCCGATCTTCTGACCCTCTCGACGCTAATTTTAAGGTCATGTGGCATGCGAGCAATAAAAATCAATTATGCATAAATTGACAAATTGAACCATATTATATACGATTTATTTACTTTAAATACAAATTTTGTACCTTATCCGAATTGCTTTTGTGGATTTGTATACATGTAATGGCTTTTTGGTGGGGCATTTAGTAAAGTCTTAACCAAGGGGAAATTGACGTAAATAGCCATATGGAAAACCAATCTTCAACTTTTGACCTCTCAAGTTTTTTTTTTACAAAAATAGCCGGAATCCCGCAAGTCTGACACCGCAAGCTTGCGGTGTCAGCTTTTTCTGACACGGTAAAAAAAATATTATTTTTTTAAAAATATGACGATCCCGCAAGCACCGCAAGCCCACCGCAAGCCAACGCAAGCCCACCGATTAAAAAATATGACGATCCCGCAAAATAAAAAATATGCGTTTTGCGTTTTGCGTTTTGCGGTTTAATAAGATGACGACACATGTCCTTTTCCACATCCCAATAAATTTTGCGTTTTGCGTTTTGCGTTTTGCGTTTTGCGTCTCCCGAGGCTTGCGGTTTAATAAGATGACGACACGTGTCCTTTTCCACATCCCAATACACCACTTGCGGTCTTATCAAATGGCTTGCGGTTTTCTCAAATGGCTTGCGGTCTTCCTTACATGTGTCACTTTTTGGCTAAACCTCAACACTTGCGGTATAGGAGATAGTGACACGTGGCTTGCGGTGGGCTTGCGGTGCTTGCGGGATCGCCATTTTTTTAAAAAAATATTTTTTTTTGCGTTTTGTCAGAAAAAGCTGACACCGCAAGTCTTGCGGTGTCAGGCTTGCGGGATTCCGGCTATTTTTGTAAAAAAAAAAAACTTGAGAGGACAAAAGTTGAAGATTGGTTTTCCATATGGCTATTTACGTCAATTTCCCCTTAACCAAGTGCTATCCATGCTCCATAGTTAATATATTATTATAGTCAATTTCATTATATACATTAATAAGAAAAGTTGAAACAAATCAATGGTTTGATTCACTTCATAGTTATGAAATCAATTTATTTATTTGTAAAGGACTAAAGAATTACAAAAATTAAGATGGCCATTACCGACCACAAATTAAATTTTTTTACCCAAAACACAAGGATTTTTACTTATACCATCAAACCTGCCGGACCCGCATTGTATTTGAGTTTACCTGCAAGGACAAACTTTTATTGGAAATGGGAAAAAATTGATGCAATTTCTCATTAAAAAAGAATCTGAAAATTTTGTTTATAGAAAAGAGAAATTACAATCGGTAGTAGTAATTGGGTACATTTAAAATATGATGCATATTACTCCAACTGATCTATTCCCACAAATATCATTTCTAGGAACCGGGCCTTCTAATCGACTTCCAGCCAAATTCACGTCATTCTAATTCGAAACACCACATAAACTATCAGGAATACATCCCGAGAGCTTGCTTGATGTAAAAATTCTTAAACCAAACTTGTATTAAACTGAAAACCAAACATTACAATAGAAAACTCACTACAACAACTCTCAATCTCTCATACTTACATAAGAACACATCTAGCATAACATATCACAGATTTATCTTCAAGAGATTTGAAGATAGTATAATAGAGAAACCCTAATTTAGTTAGAGAACTAGAGAAAACTGTGAGAGAGAAAGAGCCGCATGTCAATCTGAGATAAAACCTAATTCGCATCTTCTTTATACACGAAAATCTTTCATTTAAGTCCCTTGAATTCTTTAGTATAGCTCCGGTACCCTTGTGACCAACGATTATTCCAGCACAACCCACTAGTTTCTTCAGTTGCCACAAATAGTCCTCATACAATACAAAAAAACATAAAAATAAATTAAATCAGATATTACATGTCAAGATTGATACAACTATTAAACGTATTTTAACACCCGCCCTCAATCTTGACATTGAAAAAGATCTAACAACTTTAATTTAGAACAGAGATAATTATGTTGATTTACACCAAGAGATTTGGTAAAAATATCAGCTGGATTTTCTAAAGAAGCAACTTTAACAGTTTTAATCATTCCAGAAGCTGCTTTATTCCGAACTTGATGTACATCAATCTCAATATGTTTGGTTCTTTCGTGAAACACTGGATTGTTAGCAATTTGAATAGCAGAACTATTATCACAATAAAACCTTACTGGAAGTAAATTGCTCAATTTTAATTCTGTCAAAATACTCACAACCCAGATAACCTCACATAGGGCAGAAGCCATTGCCCTGTATTCTGATTCAGCAGAAGAACGAGAAACAGCTGTTTGTTTCTTGTTTTTCCACGAAATCATACTATTACCCAAATACAAACAATAACCTGTAACAGAACGCCTAGTGGAAAGACACTTACCCAAATCTGCATCTACATAGGCGCTAAGACTGAAAACACTGGAGGAAGAGAAATTTACACCTTTTCCAGGAGAAAGTTTCAAATACCTCAAAACACGTAAGGCCAACTTAAGGTGAGACTGTCTGGGAGAATGCATGAACTGGCTTAGACAATGTACAGCAAATGCAATATCAGGACGAGTAGCCAGCAGATAGATTAATCTACCTATAAGCCTTTGATACTCTGTAAAATTGGTTAATGGAGGATCCTTTGAATCAGACCCCAATGAATCAGTTACAATAAGATTCATATCCATGGGTGTACCAATTGGTTTACAACCTAAGTAACCAAAATCACTGAGCAATTCAAGACAGTATTTGCGTTGTGTCATGCAAATACCTTTATCAGTTCTTAAAATTTCAATTCCAAGGAAAAATTTTAGTTCCCCAAGATCCTTGAGTTTAAAACTCGATTGTAAATGACACTTTACCTTATCAATTTCAGAAACGGAATTACCAGTCAAGACAATATCATCCACATAAACAAGGAGAACAAGATAAACAGACTCAGTAATCTTTGTGAACAGAGAGTAATCACTAGTACTTTGAACAAACCCATGATCAAACAAACAAGCAGACAATTTAGCATACCACTGTCTAGGAGCCTGTTTAAGACCATACAAAGACTTAACTAATTTACAATTTCCTAAAAATAGCTCTAGTAATGCTTGTTCCTCTGAGAAGTCTGATAATAGCATTGTTCATTCTAACTCTCTTACTGAAGAACAACTCAGCAAATTATTAGCTCTTCTTGATCAGAAACAGAATGAAGGAGTATCTGTCAATATGGCAGGTAATTTTCATTCTAATACTCATACTAATATGGAAAAATCCTCCAAGTTCAGTAGCTCAGGGTGGATTATTGACTCTGGTGCAAATCAGCATATAACAACTTCTATAGATTTTCTTGAAAACATTGTTGACATATCTGATTTGGACATAAGAGTCACTCAACCCAATGGAAATGAGGCTAGAATAAACAAAATTGGAAACTATCGTCTTAATAATAATGTTGTCTTGTTTGATGTCCTTGTGGTCCCTGATTTTCATGTAAATCTTTTGTCCGTTCATAAGCTTGCCAAGGACAGCAAGGTGTTTGTTGGGTTTGATGAATTTAAATGCTATTTGCTTCAGGATTTACTTCCAAAGAAACTCGTGGGGACTGGTAGTGAATTTGGTGGTCTCTATTTTTTTGATCATGTCTTTGAGGGTGAAAAGTTTAACCCTAATGTGTTAAAAGGTAACGTCACAAATTCAAACACGTCCATTTTCTGTTTTGTGTCTCATCAGCTGTGGCACAGTAGGTTAGGTCATCCTGCAGATCAAGCTTTGGCTTGTTTGAAGGATACGTTAAAACTTGTAAGTAACTCTCATTCCACTCCTTGTGATATCTGTCACATGGCTAAGCAAACTCGAGATAAATTTAAATTGAGTAACCACACTACGTCAAGTCTAGGTGAATTAGTCCATCTTGATTTATGGGGTCCATATAGGGTCACAAGTAGAGAAGGATACAAGTATTTTCTAACTGTGGTTGATGATTATACTCGTGCTGTGTGGGTATATTTGTTAAAAAATAAAGATGATGTTTTTGATAATATTGTGATTTTTCACAGCTTGTTGAATACTCAGTTTGGGAAATCTGTGAAAACTTTCAGGAGTGACAATGGCACTGAGTTTGTTAATAATAGGGTAGGTGCTTTTTTTAAAACTAAAGGGATTAATCATCAAACTACTTGTGTTTACACACCTCAACAAAATGGAGTGGTTGAACGCAAGCATAGACACCTTTTAAATGTAGCTAGAGCTCTCATGTTTCAAGGAGATCTTCCGTTAACAATGTGGAATGAGTGTGTTCTTACAGCCACTTATCTTATAAATAGGACTCCTTCCTCTGTTCTTAACGGAAAATCTCCTTATGAATTAGTTCATGGATTTGCTCCTGTTTTGTCTCATTTAAGGAATTTTGGGTGTTTGTGTTTTGCTGTAAGACCTAATACTTCTGATAAGTTTGCCTCTAGAGCAGAAAAATGTATTTTTTTGGGATATTCAAATTCTCAGAAAGGATATAGGTTGTACAGCTTAAATACAAAACAAATTATTGTTTCACGGGATGTTAAATTCTATGAGACAGTTTTTCCTTTCAAAATGCAAGGAACAAATTCAAGTTCTGGTTCTGGCAATGTCAATTCTTTGAATTTCTTTGACTCTATTTTTCAATCTAATGATTTGATGTCTGAAATGCCCGATGATGAGTCAAGGGATAACTCAAATACTGAATCTTTGACTTAAAGTTCTGAAAACACTAGTAACCTTGATCGTTGTGGCAGCCAACATGGAGTTGCCAATTCTAATGAATATGGTGGCATACATGGGATAAATGAATCTGACAGCACAAGTAATAATGATAATCCTGATATGGCTGCAAATGATCAACGTGCTGCTAGTGATGATATTAGTGATGATCAGTTGAGTTTCCCTCCTGAGGGTAGGTTTATAGAACCCTCTTCTTCTCTTAGAAAGTCCAGTCGTGTTTCTAACTTGCCTAGGAAATTTACAGATTATGTTATAGAAGGTAAGGTCAAATATGGGTTAGAAAGGGTAGTAAATTACTCTTTTCTAAGTTCAAATAATCGTTGTTTTGTAACTACTCTTAACAAATTTGTTGAGCCTAATAACTTTTATGAGGCTTGCAAAGATCAAAACTGGATCAGTGCAATGAATGATGAAATGGAAGCCTTGTATCGTAATAACACTTGGATCTTGACTGATGTTCCTAAGAATAGAAAGCCAATAGGTTGTAGGTGGATATATAAGATAAAATATAAATCAACCGGTGAGATTGAGCGCTACAAGGCAAGGTTAGTTGCTAAAGGGTATTCACAACGGGAAGGTCTGGATTATGAAGAAACATTCAGTCCTGTTGTAAAAATGGTCACTGTCAGATGTATTATAGCATTAGCTGTTCAAAATAACTGGCCGATGTGTCAGCTTGATGTGAATAATGCCTTTTTATATGGAGATTTAGATGAAGAAGTCTATATGAGTCTTCCTCCTGGATATTTTTCGTCTAATGAACAATGCTATTATCAGACTTCTCAGAGGAACAAGCATTACTAGAGCTATTTTTAGGAAATTGATTTCCCTTGCCTTTAGTGAATTGGAAATCTTTTGGAAAACCTATCAATTTAAAACATCTTTCAATAGTATGTCCAGTCAAACCACAGTGTTTGCAAAGCAAGGGGGATTTTCCAAATTTCTTTTTATTATCAGATGGTTTAGAAAAAAACGCAGCTGTTTGCGTTTTTGAGTCAGAGGAAATACGAGTCACACCACGGTGTGACTCTTCTCTGGAAACTAAAGAAAAGGCTGTAAAAATTCTTAAACCAAACTTGCTCTGATACCATGTAAAAATTCTTAAACCAAACTTGTATTAAACTGAAAACCAAACATTACAATAGAAAACTCACTACAACAACTCTCAATCTCTCATACTTACATAAGAACACATCTAGCATAACATATCACAGATTTATCTTCAAGAGATTTGAAGATAGTATAATAGAGAAACCCTAATTTAGTTAGAGAACTAGAGAAAACTGTGAGAGAGAAAGAGCCGCATGTCAATCTGAGATAAACCCTAATTCGCATCTTCTTTATACACGAAAATCTTTCATTTAAGTCCCTTGAATTCTTTAGTATAGCTCCGGTACCCTTGTGACCAACGATTATTCCAGCACAGCCCACTAGTTTCTTCAGTTGCCACAAATAGTCCTCATACAATACAAAAAAACATAAAAATAAATTAAATCAGATATTACATGTCAAGATTGATACAACTATTAAACGTATTTTAACACTTGAAAAGTCCAAGTACTCGAGCTCAGTAAGACTTCCTACCAGATGTGCCAGCCCAATTAAGCTCCCAATTGTAACAACACTGAAAGGTTGTTTCCTGTCAGATTAAGCTCCAAATTCATCTGGTATAGAACCCGTCAACCGATTGTGGGAAAGATCATACAAACCATGGTGCTGAACAAAGCTCGAATCCGAAATACCAACTTGACTGAAATATCATGAATTGTTCGAAAACAGAATTGAACCAGAAAGATTATTATCTGAAAGTATTAAGCGATGTAATTCACACAAACCCGTGAGTTTAACTGGAATCGACCCATTGAACCTGTTGCCACCAAGATCCAATGTAGTAAGAGATATGCATTCACCAAGTTCAACAGGAATTAAACCACTAAAATGATTCGAATTCAAATTAAGAACAGAAAGCGAAGATAACCTTTTCGATATTGTTGGTCCCGAAGGCCTATACAAGTTTGTAGAAGGGGGGGGGGGGTTGAATACAAACACACAGATTTTACTTTTCTAAATTGTTTATTGATAAATCATTAACAATTTACAGCTTGATGCGGAAACAAGATTAAGGATAAACCTAAATCTAAACAAGTTGGAACACTAAGGTTTCTTGCACTAAGAGAGATAAGGAAATTACTAATAATAACCTATCTGAGATAAGAGATTTGAACTTGTCCAGAGTTAGCAAGGTACTTCAAAAGAAGTGAGTTCATCTCTTTATATACTGCATGCATTTAATGCAAGTCAGTATATACTTTACACGTGTCATCAGCTGGTTGGTTGCATGTCATTGACTTTTGTTGACAACCTTAGTAGCCGTAAGGATAAATAGTGTAGTATCAGAGTGGTTGTACGATTTCAGATTTTCGGAGGTTCTTTTCTGACATTTCGTACGGAGACGTGCAAGGGTGGTTAAGACAAAAGTACTTTGTACGGAGGACTTCATGATCAGCTTTCGTTGATTCAGCGATTATCATTTTCTATTCAGCGAATGATAAAGTTCAGCGATAACTGAAGTCTTGTACTTGATACTTCACGTTGAGTGGACAAATCTGAGTCTTCGCTGATCCACATCAGTTCATTAGGAAACTTGTCGCTGGTTCTTGAGCTTGATCTTCGACTTCAGCGTAGAACCTTTGTTGACGTGAAACTTGTCTTCAGGGATCATAAGTAAACAACTAATTTATCAGCGATCATCATAATGACTGAACAGACTCAGAGCATTAATGGTGAACAGTTTCGCTGAATGTTTAACTTAAAGAGCGAGAGTTCCTATCAGCGGTACTGGAAGATCTTAGTACTTATCAGCGATAGTGAAACTCTGATACATATTGTTTACTTACAATTTTCACTAAGTATAAGAGAGGGTCATTATCAAATCACTGAGGGTTTGGATCAACAATCTCCCCCTATTTGATTATGACATAGCAACAAAGAAAATTGCTATTTAATGAAAACATAAGGATAAAAAGAACTCATAAAATATTTGTCCCTTTTACTGTTTTCTGGGATCTTTTCAGTACTGATGGAGTAAAGTACATTCGCTGAAATCTTTCTTTAAAACTTTGAATAAGGTTACAAAGAGAAATGGAAAGATTACAAGTACGAGCGAAATAAATTACAAGTACAAAAGGATAACTGATAAAATAGATGTAAGAGGCGATTTTATCAGCTTACAGAGGTTCTTCCTTAATGAGAAGTTCATCAAGGGTCTTATCAGTGGGGATCATTCAGTCAGGAACCGTTACGCCTCGTTTTCTTTTGTTCAGCGCTTCTTTAAAGATCAAGGGTTTTAGGTGTCGTGCCTGAATGTCTTTTCTGAAGTCACACCAGTAGATGAGATCTCTGAGCTGTTCGATTGGAGTGATTGGAAGCTCAGCGATCCGTTGAAAACATTTACGTCCGTCGTAGTCGAGAAAGAATATTCCATAAGGATTACTGATGACTTTACCAGGGACGAAAAGTTCACATGGTGGCAAAGAAATGTCAAGGGCAGATAGATCAGGGTCAGGACCAAGCACTTCAGCGCGAGAGAAACCAATTCCAGTTTCATTTCGTATGACAGGACCTGAGTTTGAATCTTGACGTTTCTTCTTTGGAGAGGCCCTTTTTCTTTTCAGCTTAAGATCAGGAAGAGGAGGAATGTCCACACAAGAAGATATCAAGTCGATCTGTCTGTTTATCAGCTTTTCGAAATGATCCTTGTACTTAGATTGTGACGAATGGATAGCTAACCTCATCTCCAGCCATTCAGAGAGACCATACCTTTTTACACTGTCAGCGCGAAAGGCTTCAGATTGGCAATCTTCTCTGAAAAGTTTGATGTCAACAATAGGTACTCCGATAGAGGTTCTTCCAGAGATGAATACCTTGTTGATCTTCGCTGGACGATATCTGAAGTGAATTTTCTCTTTACACCAGATCAGGATGGTCTGAGAAACTTCAGTTTTCTTTTCCACGATCTTCTGGGCTTCTTCCCAAAGCTTTCGTTGGATTTGAATGGGAACACGTTTCAGCTTGGGGTCTTTGACAAATTCTTGAGTAAGCTTGATGGCGTATTCTCTGTCTTTTTCTTCAGCTTCCTTTCTTTCAGCGAGTAGGCGTTCAGCTCTGAGGTGTTCCTTGTATTCATCTTTTGAGATTCTGAACTTTGGAGGAACTGAAGGAAGTTGATCACGCCTCAGAATGATTCGCTGATCCTCGAATCGCTTTATTATTTCCTCTCTTTTCTTTTGTTCCTCTTCACTTAGCTTTTGAGGAGCTAAGGAAGGTCTGCGTTTGTGAGAGAGAGTCTGTTCCTCAGGTTCATCAGTCTCAGAGATCAAATCCAAGACTGGGATTATTTCTTCAGCGGCAGCTGGTATTTTTGGTGAAGTCGCAGTTGTGGAGCCTTCAGCGATATCCTCAAACAGGGGAGAGGACTAGCTGAAACAGAGCGATCTTACCAGTAAGAACTTGGGTAGAAACAGATAGAGAAATTGTTCAAGTGTATAGGCTTGGGTAGAGGAACTGATAGTGTATGATAGAGGAGGGATGGAGTAAGAGATGTTTAATGTACCTGACAAACCGGCTTTTCAAGCAAGATCGTCAGATTGTCATCTTCAGCGACGCTTTTGCCTTTGCCTTTCTCAGCTCCAGAGGTTGAGGGCTTTGTCTTTGTCCGCTCCCCTGAAGGTTCATTTATCAAGATTCCCTTAAGAGCTTTAATCTTTGGAGCAGGTTTGACGATAAAGAAGTCATCGTCATCTTCGTCATCATCATCATCATTCTTTGGAGAAGGAGATGGTTCATCATCAGGGATGTCGACGTCTTCATCATCTTCTGCTTCGGATTCTTCAGCGTCTTCTTCGAGTTGCTCCCCCTCAGATACAGAGGCGAGCTTCTCGGTTCCCTCAGGGTTTTCATCTCCCTGAGGTCCAGCGGCTGCTTCCGCTTCAATAGTCTTCTCACCCTCTTCAGCGAAGGTGAGGTCTTCGTTCTTCTCTCCCCTGATAGATTCATCATGGGAAAGGTCTTCAGCGCTCTTGGAAGGGTTTTCAGCGCTCTTCTCCCCCTCTTTTTCATGATGACTGGGGGAGGAATGGGTAGATTCAGCAGCATGGGTAGTGTAATAACCAGGTATTTTATCAAATTTAAAATTGGAATTTTGTAAATATTTATTTTAGTATTTTATGGAGTTAAGAGTTAAGGGATAAGTTTTAAATTTTAATTGGAAGGTTGGGGATAAGTTTTGCCAAATGAGTAAAGCCTAGGGTCTATTTGGTCTTTATGCCAAACTTCTCCACTTGACCGACTCTAGTATATCAATTACCAGATGAAGTCTTCAATTAGTAAACCAAAAAGAATATCCCAAAGTGTTTGTGTGTGTGAGTGAATACGGCAGAGAGAGAGAGAAGAAGAAGTTCGAAGAAGAAGAAGAATTGAAAGATAATCAGCTGGGATTTTAATTGGTGCAGTAAATCAAAGAGGTAATGTTCTTATTCAAACACTCTTTTTAAGAATTAGGTTTCTTTTTGATTTTGAGGTGGGTTTAGGTAATTTTAGACGAATTTGTGATTTTTAGTTACAATTTAGGGTGTTAAAAGGGGTTTAGAACACTTCTGTATAATCTGGGTATAAGATGAAATTCCTACATCTGAACTGAACTTATCTGATAAAGACGATGAACAGTGTTTTTGCGAAAAGTAGGAATTCGCAAGCCTTGGTTGCGAAAAGTCCACTTTTCGCAAGCAGCTAAAACGCATAGTGAGGTTTTCGTATCTGTTGGTCACGAAAAGTAGGGAACTCGCAACTGTGGTTTGCGAGAAGTGAGGTTTTCGCATCTGTTGGTTGCGAAAAGTGAGGAACTCGCAACTGTAGGTTGCGAAAAGTAAACTTTTCGTAATAGTGGGTTGCGAAAAGTTGGGTTTTCCTGTTTATGTGTTAAAGAGTATGTATACTTTAATTTGTTTCAGATACTAAGGATTTGGGTTAAAAGATAATCTAAATTGAGGAAAGTTTGAAGGACCTTTGCTTAAAAGATCAGGTGAGTTTTACTTTAAAAAGTATTTTACTGGAATGCATTATGTGAATAACAAATATTTGATATGTGGTATGAATATGTCATACGTGGGTGATTATAATATATTGAGATATTATAATTACGTGAGTATTATATGATAATATAATACGTGGCCGGGCTTTGGACCGGTGTGATAAATTGGCTCGCAACCAATTGATATTGGCCATTGGTGGAGGGATAAGGTGGAATGAGACAGGTATGATGAATAATTGTTAGTTGGTATTAACTTACGTGTGTGGTATGTGTATTTATATAAATAGTGTTTTATATAAATGAGTTTTTAATGAATTACAAATGTCAGGGATTTACTCACTAGACCCTTAGGTCTAACCCTCATTTTCTGTTTTAAAAATTATGTATTCCAGGTGATGATTCCCGTAAGAACAAGTAAATAGAGTACTTGTCGGCTAGCTTTGGAGAAGATTTTCATCATGATACTATGGGTGCTTTTGTAGTTATACTTTTGTTATTACTATGTAATTTAAAGTGGATCAAGTTGTAATGAATTTTTTTTATGTTCAGACTTTAGATGGGACCAAATGTGAAACATGAAGTACTTTGTTGTAAATATGTTATGGAATATATGTTATATGTATGTTTCATTTTGCGGGGCGTTACAGATGGTATCAGAGCCCTAGTTTAAGGGATTTAGGTATTAGTATCTGTACCTAGACTTAAACTGCATGTGAAGTAGGATGTCCCTATTATTTTTAGAACCTGGGGATGCTAAGTATAAAAGGTGGAAGGAACATCATGTAAGGTAATTTCAAATTACACCAGGCTAGTGTAATTATGATCTTACAGGTGCATGTTTGAACTGGAATACCTTGTTATATAGGGTATGTGCTTATGTGTATATTAACTTTGTTTGAATCTACAGAATGGCAAGTGGCACTAGACAAAGGAATCAAAGAGGAGGAAGGAATTCGGGTGGAGAGAATCCACCAATAGGAACAGGGGGAAGAGGAGGAGATCGTGGTAGAGGCAGGACCGGAAGGGGAACTGGGGGCCGAACTGGAGGAAGAACACAACCACAGGGCACAGAGTTTGTTACACGGGACGATTTGATGGCAGAAATGGGGAGGTTACAAGATAACATACAAGCTATGTTTGAACATAATCGCCACAATGAAACTGAAAGATCAAATCCGGAACACGAAGTTGAAATACCACTTACCTCTACTATCTTACCGGTGATGAAAAGGTGCGACTATAAAATGTTTCTTAGTTGCAAGCCCCCTACCTATTCAGGAGATCGGGACCCGGTCAAGGCAATGAGATGGCTAAAAGAAATAGAAGCCATCTTCAAGACGTGTAAGTGTTCTGAAGAAGACAAAGTGCTTTATGGAGCAGCAATGCTAAAAGGTGATGTTCTGTATTGGTGGGAGGCTCATACAGAATCGAGAGGAGCGGATGTATATACTACTTTTTCATGGGAGGAATTCGTGTTAGCTTTCACAACACACTTCTGTCCACAAGCTGCTGTCAGACAATTGGAAGAAGAATTTATGAATCTACAGCAAGGGAATTTGTCAGTCAGAGATTATACTGCTAGATTTTTAGAAAAATCTCGTTTTGCAGGATATTATGTTGCTACAGAAAAGATGAAAATGGAGAGATTTATCTATGGATTAAATTCAGAAGTTCGAAGACTGGTGACTGCAACAAGGCCATATACGTTTACCGCTGTTGTGGATGATGCAGAAAATGTCGAACGAGACAATAAAAAGGATGCCGGTGATAAGAGCTTGGGGAAAAGGAAATGGGAAGGACCATCACAAGATCCAAAGAAGTCTAGATTCCCGAGATTTGATAACCGTCCGTCGTTCTGACCAGCGGAAAGACCATGTCCGAGATGTAATCGCTACCATCAGGGAAATTGTCAAGTGGAGTCGCGGGTTTGTTTTAAGTGTGGGAAAACCGGTCATGTTGTTAAAGATTGTCGAGTAACACGGTTTTGCTTTTAGTGCAACTCTCTGGATCACCTCCAATCAGATTGTCCGCGGGGTAGAATACAATCCGGGGGTACATCGGGGAAACCAGCCATTACTAGACCAGTGGTCCCAAGAATAGAACCGCCGAGAACGAGGGGTCGTACGTTCCAAATGACAGCTAAAGAGGCGGAAGAAACTCCGGATGTGGTCACAGGTACATTTTTCATAAACTCCATGCGTGCTAAAGTGTTATTTGATTCCAGTGCAAACCGATCTTTTATGTCTCCCTCCTTTGCTGCTCACATGCATTTAGAGCCTAAATTGTTAAAACATGCTTTATTAGTAGACACCGCAAATGATAACCAAGTGGCAGTTAAAGAGGTTTTTGATCGTTGCATGATAGATATAGAGGGATGTGGAGTACCGATACAACTGTTCCCAATAGCTTTGATTGAATTTGATGTGGTAGTAGGAATGGATTGGCTAGCTGAGAATCAGGCTAACATAGTTTGTGATAAGAAAATAATCAATGTCGTTTTGCCTGATAAGAGATCGGTAGTGATTTATGGAGATCGTAGGAATCATCAGTCCAGTCTTATATCTATGGTAAAAGCCCGTAAATGTGTTAATAAGGGTTTCTCTAGTTATCTAGCCTATGTGATAGAAAGTAGGCCTGAAAAGTGTAAGCTGGAAGATATTTCCATTGTTAGTGAATACCCAGAAGTTTTTCCTGAAGACTTGAATAGTCTTCCTCCTGTTAGAAAAGTAGAATTTGGTATTGACTTAATCCCTAGAGCCGCTCCTATTGCTCGCACGCCGTACCGATTAGCACCACCATAAATGAAAGAAATGATGGCACAGCTTCAAGATTTATCTGATAAGGGCTTCATCACACCTAGCTCTTCGCCATGGGGTGCACCAGTTTTATTTGTGAAGAAGAAAGACGGTTCAATGAGAATGTGTATTGATTATCGGGAGCTGAACAAACGCACGATCAAGAACAAGTATCCACTTCCAAGAATCGATGACCTTTTTGATCAATTAGTTGGAGCTTGTTACTTCTCAAAGATTGATCTCAGATCTGGCTACCATCAGTTAAAGGTGAAGGAGGAGGATGTTTTAAAGACTGCTTTTCGCACAAGATACGGCCACTACGAATTTTTGGTAATGCCTTTCGGATTGACGAACGCTCCAGCCGCTTTCATGGATCTAATGAATCGGGTATGTAAGCCTTATCTCGATAAATTTGTCATTGTGTTTATCGATGATATACTTATTTATTCCCGATCCAAAGAGGATCATGCGCAACATCTTTGTTTGATTTTGGAGTTGTTGAAGAAAGAAAAGTTATACGCTAAGTTCTCTAAATGTGAATTTTGGTTGCGGGAAGTTCAGTTTTTGGGGCATGTAGTTTCAGAGAAGGGTATACAAGTTGATCCAGCAAAAGTGGAAGCAATTGAAAATTGGGAACCGCCGAAGACGACAACCGAAGTACGTAGTTTTCTGGGTTTAGCTGGATATTACCGGAAATTTATAAAAGACTTTTCTCGAATCGCGACGCCATTGACCAAGTTGACTCGGAAGAATTTAAAGTTTGAATGGAAAGCAGAACAGGACGAGGCATTCAGAATACTGAAGGAGAAACTCTGCAGCGCGCCGATATTAGCATTGCCAGAAGGTTCCGATGATTTTGTGGTCTATAGTGATGCTTCTAAGCTGGGTTTGGGTTGTGTACTTATGCAACGTGGAAAGGTGATTGCCTATGCTTCTTGTCAGCTAAAGGATCATGAAAGACAATATCCTACTCACGATATGGAGCTTGCAGCAGTTGTCTTTGCATTGAAGATTTGGAGACATTATCTTTATGGTTCTAAATGCCAAATTTTCACTGACCATAAGAGTCTCCAACATCTTTTCGATCAGAAGGAACTGAATATGAGACAAAGAAGATGGTTGGAATTGGTAAATGATTATGATTGTGAAATTCTATATCACCCTGGGAAAGCGAACGTGGTAGCAGATGCCCTAAGTCGCCAAGAAAGAAGTGGAACAATAAAAGCTATCTCGTTAAGAGCTGAACTTCTTCCAAACATTTTTGACGAACTACTGAAGTGCCAAATAGATGCTTATCAGGAAGAAAGTTTGAAGTCAGAACGGTTAGTGGGAATATCAACATTGCTTGAGAAAGATGACCGTGGGTTATTGTGTATGGGAAACAGAATTTGGGTGCCTCATTTGGGTGGATTACGTGATCGTGTACTACAAGAAGCTCATCAATCTCGATTTTCTATTCATCCAGGTACAAATAAAATGTATAGAGATTTGAAACAATTCTATTGGTGGCCGGGAATGAAAAGAGGTATTGCTAAGTATGTAGAATGTTGTACTACTTGTAAGAAAGTAAAGATTGAACATCAGAAGCCTTTTGGTCAATTGCAACGGCTAGATATACCAATGTGGAAATGGGATCAGATCACTACTGATTTTATTACCAAGTTGCCTAGAACTTCAAAGGGATTCGACTCTATTTGGGTGATTGTAGATAGATTGACGAAGTCTGCTCATTTTTTGCCGATAAAGGAAACTGATTCCTTGGAACGTTTGGCCAAATTGTACATTAATGAAATAGTGACTCGACATGGAGTTCCAATCTCGATTATTTCCGATCGAGATAGTCGTTTTACTTCTAGATTTTGGAAAAGTTTTCAAAAAGAGATGGGAACGCAAATAAAGTTGAGTACAACATATCATCCTCAGACTGACGGACAGAGTGAAAGAACGATTCAGACTTTAGAAGATATGCTCCGGGCTTGTATAGTTGATTTTGGGGGATCGTGGGATAAACATTTGCCTTTGATAGAATTTGCCTACAACAACAGTTATCATTCCAGCATTCAAGCGGCACCGTTTGAAGTACTGTATGGTAGAAAATGCCGAACGCCTCTGTGTTGGAATGAAGTGGGGGAGAAACAATTAGCAGGGCCAGAAATAGTACAGTTAACAGCGGATAAGATTACTCAGATTCGGGATAGATTGAAAACAGCTCAAGACAGACAGAAAAGTTATGCGGATCGACGCCGAAAACCGTTAGAGTTCCAAGTCGGGGAATTTGTGATGTTGAAAGTTTCGCCCTGGAAAGGAGTTATACGTTTTGGGAAGCAAGGTAAACTCAGTCCGCGATATATTGGGCCATTTGAAATTACGGAAAGAATTGGTGAAGTAGCTTACAGATTGAATCTTCCGCCAGAATTAAGCAGAATTCACAACGCGTTCCATGTATCGAATTTTCGAAAGTGTTTGGTGACATCAGATCAGGCAGTCTCCTTACCAGATATCCAAGTTGATGAAAAGCTAAACTACGTGGAGGAACCGGAAGCTATAGTTGATCACAAGGTCAAAGTATTGAGAAACAAAGAGATTAGACAGGTAAAGGTTCAGTGGAAACATCATAAGGGTCAGGATGCGACGTGGGAATCAGAGTCGGAAATGAAAGCCAAATACCCTCATATGTTCTCTTAACTGAATTCCGGGACGGAATTCTTTTAAGGGGGAGATGTTGTAATAACCAGGTATTTTATCAAATTTTAAATTGGAATTTTGTAAATATTTATTTTAGTATTTTATGGAGTTAAGAGTTAAGGGATAAGTTTTAAATTTTAATTGGAAGGTTGGGGATAAGTTTTGCCAAATGAGTAAAGCCTAGGGTCTATTTGGTCTTTATGCCAAACTTCTCCACTTGACCGACTCTAGTATATCAATTACCAGATGAAGTCTTCAATTAGTAAACCAAAAAGAATATCCCAAAGTGTTTGTGTGTGTGAGTGAATACGGCAGAGAGAGAGAGAGAAGAAGAAGTTCGAAGAAGAAGAAGAATTGAAAGATAATCAGCTGGGATTTTAATTGGTGCAGTAAATCAAAGAGGTAATGTTCTTATTCAAACACTCTTTTTAAGAATTAGGTTTCTTTTTGATTTTGAGGTGGGTTTAGGTAATTTTAGATGAATTTGTGATATTTAGTTACAATTTAGGGTGTTAAAAGGGGTTTAGAACACTTCTGTATAATCTGGGTATAAGATGAAATTCCTACATCTGAACTGAACTTATCTGATAAAGACGATGAACAGTGTTTTTGCGAAAAGTAGGAATTCGCAAGCCTTGGTTGCGAAAAGTCCACTTTTCGCAAGCAGCTAAAACGCATAGTGAGGTTTTCGTATCTGTTGGTCACGAAAAGTAGGGAACTCGCAACTGTGGTTTGCGAGAAGTGAGGTTTTCGCATCTGTTGGTTGCGAAAAGTGAGGAACTCGCAACTGTAGGTTGCGAAAAGTAAACTTTTCGTAATAGTGGGTTGCGAAAAGTTGGGTTTTCCTGTTTATGTGTTAAAGAGTATGTATACTTTAATTTGTTTCAGATACTAAGGATCTGGGTTAAAAGATAATCTAAATTGAGGAAAGTTTGAAGGACCTTTGCTTAAAAGATCAGGTGAGTTTTACTTTAAAAAGTATTTTACTGGAATGCATTATGTGAATAACAAATATTTGATATGTGGTATGAATATGTCATACGTGGGTGATTATAATATATTGAGATATTATAATTATGTGAGTATTATATGATAATATAATACGTGGCCGGGCTTTGGACCGGTGTGATAAATTGGCTCGCAACCAATTGATATTGGCCATTGGTGGAGGGATAAGGTGGAATGAGACAGGTATGATGAATAATTGTTAGTTGGTATTAACTTACGTGTGTGGTATGTGTATTTATATAAATAGTGTTTTATATAAATGAGTTTTAATGAATTACAAATGTCAGGGATTTACTCACTAGACCCTTAGGTCTAACCCTCATTTTCTGTTTTAAAAATTATGTATTCCAGGTGATGATTCCCGTAAGAACAAGTAAATAGAGTACTTGTCGGCTAGCTTTGGAGAAGATTTTCATCATGATACTATGGGTGCTTTTGTAGTTATACTTTTGTTATTACTATGTAATTTAAAGTGGATCAAGTTGTAATGAATTTTTTTTATGTTCAGACTTTAGATGGGACCAAATGTGAAACATGAAGTACTTTGTTGTAAATATGTTATGGAATATATGTTATATGTATGTTTCATTTTGCGGGACGTTACTGGTAGGTTCTCTGTCTTCTTGGCCAGGGAGACCTACGCGAACTTCAATCTTAGCTAATCTGTCTTCAAGGCCAGAAATAGCAGGATTGATCTTCTTCAGCTCTGTGCGATCCGCCGCTGTGAAGTTTTCAGTGTCAGGGACGGGTGCAGGAGCAGGATCAGGAGTATTGGCTTTGTTCAGCAGCTGCTCGACCATTGTCTTTATCGAACTAACATCGGTCTTTACAGAGCCTAAGTCAGTTGTCAGAGTTTGGACATTTGTCTTTACATCAGACATATTTCCCTCGAGTCTTCCAACAGATGTCTTCAGCGTTGTTAGTTCGCCGGACATGGAGGAAACTGAGTTTTTGAGTGAGGTGTAGTATGTGTAGATATTAGCGAGCACCTTAGCGAAATCGCTGAGAGTCTTATCAACTTGCTTCAAGTCATCTGTGGAAGCCTTCTTCTCCACCACCGTTGTCAGCTTTGTCAAATTTTCTCCAGTGTTGGTTACAGCTGTAGAGTTGTTGGAGAGTGTGGTGGTGAGATCTGTCAGCTTTGTTTCCACGGACTTCAGAGAAGCGTTGATGTCTCCCAAATTAGGACCTGTAACACATAAGTACTTGTGAACAAAGGAAAGCTCAGAAGTTTCAGGTTTAGTTACAGTGTATATGGGTTGATTTGTACCTGCAGGATGATTGATGAACTCGTCAAAGTTGCGGATTCCTGAAAAATGTTCCATATCTTCCTCAAAAGTTCCGTGAGGAATGGTGATCTCTGCAGGTCCTGTCTTCATCATTCTTTGAGAAGCGTCAGCGGAGGCTTCTGGAATGATGGCATCTCCAGTATTCTTTGGAGGAGAGTCCAAGTGAGTAGAGGGAGAAGCGAAGGATAAGAATTGGGTTCGGGTACTGAGTTCAGCGTTGGATTCGCTGATAATCACTTCATCAGTCTTTGGAGAGACTGAAGAAGGTTGGGTAGGTTCCATGTTTCTAACCTCAGCGTTTAGAGACCCATTTAGTGCCTATCACAGTTTTGTCAGTTGGTCTTCGAACAAGTTTCCAAACTTTGTTTCTTTCAAATTCAGTCAGCTCTTCTTGCATGGCGCTGACCCAGTTTGGATCTTTGAGGGCATCATCTACCTTCTTTGGTTCAGTTAGTGAAATGAAACTTACAAATAAACAAATATTACATGCACTTCGTCGAGTCTGAATCCCAGCGTTTGTATCACCAAGAATTTGATCAATTGGGTGATTTATGGTCCATCGCTGAGCCGGAGCGTGAGATGCTGACTCAACTTGATCTTGTGAAGATGAAGCTTCAGCGACGTCGGGAGTATCAGCCAAGAGAGGAATGGATGCAGTTGTCATTATATTCACTGATTGCTGAGAGGTAGATGGAATGTCTGAGATATTTGGATCAACTGCAGGTATAGTGTTTATAGGAACAGCTGAGACCCATGATGTTTCAGCTTCACTATTCTGCATGTTTGGAATGATAGTGGGACTATCATCTTCTACTGGATGAGCATGAGGAGTGGGAATATCTTCTGAATCACCAAGATGAGAAAACATCCATTGATTCTGTTGGAACCCAGATACACTTTAATCAAGATTAACAGTCTATTAGTTGAGTTTAGAGTTTGATGCGGAAGCGTATTAAACTAACAGATATGTTTGATAGATATTAGAACGCACATATATAAAGAAAACAGTAAAGAATGAAAAAGGATTTCTTGAACAGTTACTGTTATTCAATATATAATAACAACACGAAGAACAGATTAAGAACTTGGTGTGTGTGAGAATATAACACTCAGATATTTGACAATAAAGCTTGAGAGTATTAGTGATTCCTTGTGGTTTTTTTCTTCTTAGGAAGATCTCAACATGAGACTTCCTTTTATACTACTCTTAGAAGACTATGAAGTAGGTCACTGTTCCTTTTACGGCATGAATAGTAAACTGGATGGTGTGAACAGTGGACTGGATGGTGTGAGCAGTTGTTTGAGCCATGCGCATTTAATGGAGCAGATGTACTTTTGGTAAATGCATTAAATGGCGCAGACGTCTATTTTGTACCTTGCCCTATTGAGTCCACTCAGAGCTTGACACGTGTTTTGATAGTACTTTTCCATGCAAGTTGATGAACGTATCCAGTAATATCTTCCAAGTCTTCATTGAGGACCACAGAGGCTCTGTAATGAATTACAGAGGTTCTGCGGTCTGGTCCTCTGTGGAGCAGTCTTCGTCGGATTCCGAGTCTTTGGTCTTCTTTGTGCGTATGACAGAGCTTCTGTAGGAATCCTCTGCTGCTTCTGTAGCTTCTTGACCTTGATTTCTCGGTAATGTCGGCAGAGCCTCTGTAAGAGGCTTTCTTCACTTAGCCTATTTTTCACTACTTCTAAATACTTCTATGATTAGGAAGATTGAAGCTAACAATCTCCCCCTAAGTAGTGAAAAAATAAAAAATTTGAACTTGAGTTAAGTTTGGCTAAGTTAGATAAGACAGAGGTTAAACAACACCTCGAAATTTCTTTCATTTAGAAATATGCCAGAGGCATTTTACATTTGAGTACAATGAAAGTAACTTTGTTTGCAGAGATTGGAGGTCTGAGAATCAGATTTTGGCATCTTTGAAATCGTTGTAGCTTCTGTTGTCTCTGCCGACTTTTCTGATCTCTTTGTAGAATCTGATGCAGAGTTCTCTTAGGCGGATTGTTGAGTCTATTTCTCTGATGAAAGTATCTGCATCATCTCTATCCATTTTCTCTGTACCTCTGTATTTTACAAGGCTTGCTCTGAATTTGCTCAGAGTACTGGTTGCGTACTTCTGACAATCCATGAGTACAAAAAGTTTAACCTGGTGTTGTGGGTTTTGAAATACTAACCCAAATCTTGGTTCTCTGATGATTGAGTTGGGCACAGCGTCTGGTGGGCAGCGATCTTCTGATGGTCGTAGATCTAGATGTTTGAGACCAAGATCCTTTCCCAACTGAAAATCTATCATGTTGTACAGCAGAAGCTTTTCCCTCATCGCTTTTCTCAACACTTGATAGGCTCTGGTATTAGACTCTGTGTTGTAGTTGTCTTTTGTCCATTGCAGAAGGTCAGGTAGATCGTAAGGATTGATGTTTCTTAAGTCAGCATCAGCGAAGGTAGATTATGAATTGTTCTCTCTTCTGACTTTGTAAAGATTGTACCTGACCCTTGGATAGGTTCTTGTGAAGGAGAATATGCAGAAGATCACCTTTTTGATTTTGTGAATTGAGAAGACATCTGCTTTGGTTCTTGGCTTTGTTCTTGTGAAGATGTTCTCAAATTCTTCTCTGATCCTTGGATCTGTCACATGATCTACTGGATGATTTGTCTGATAGGATTGTTTGTAGAGGTATTTGTATACCACTTCTTCCATCTCTTCATGTGTTGGACCAGGTCGTGGAATTTGTCTTCTGAGACTCTCCATCTGTTGAACAACTTCTGCAGCTCTACCAGTTAGAGGAATTTCTGACAGAGGCTTCAATCCATGTGCCCAGTCAACTTCTTCGGGTTTTGGGGTTTGAAAGGCGTCAAACGCACTCTTCATTAGTTTTTCTGTTGGCTTTGGCAATGTTTTCTTCTTCTTTGGCTCTTCTGTCAGTATCCCTTTGCCCTTATCTTTTGCTATTGTTGTGGCAGAACCTGTTGCTTCTGTGGGTTTTGAGGTTGGTACTTCTGTTGGTTTGATGGAGGTTGCCTCTGTGGATTTTGACGATTGTGATTTAGAGGACTTTTGTGGCGATGGTTCTGTTGGCTTGACTTGCTCTGTAACCTCTGTTGGAGGTTGTTTGATGACTTCTTCTGCGAGCTCAGTTTCTGTTGATGAAGTGTTGACATTGAATCTTCTTGCCATTCTGAAAGCTAAACTGAACCTGTGCCTTTCTTCTTCTCTCTTCACCATACGATCACTCATTGTTGTGTGCATCCTTTTCAGAATGTCAGAAGCAGAGGTCGTTGCTCTTTTTGGTTTGGTGGCAATCGACTTTCTTCTGGGTATGGTTTGGGGTGTTTCCACAGAGGTGGGTGTTTTCTCTGTGGTTGGTTCATCTGTTTCTTCCAAAATGATTACCTCAGGGGCGGTTGTTGCCTCTGTGGCTTGCTGTTCTGCTTCTGGAGTTTTGGTTTCGTCAGGAGATGATTCCATAGAGATGGGTGTTGTCTCTGTGGTCTTTTGGGTTTGTTGTTGTCGGGTCTGTTCTGGAGGTGCTTGATTCAGAGGTTCTGCGACTATTGGTGGACCTGTAAGTCCTCTGCTTGCAGTTTTCTCTGTAGTTTTCTCCCCCTCAGGATGATCTGATGGACCAGGATGGTCATCATCATCAGAGTCATCCTGACCCTTGTCTGATGTACCCTATGCTCTGCAGGAAGCATCGGGTTTCTTTGGCATTGTGGCTCCAGCGGCGATCAGTTTCGCGTAGGCATCATCACAGAGGCCAAGAAGAGTTGCTAGCTCTGCCTCTGTTTTGAATCTCATCCTTCCTACACTTTCTCTGAAATATTTGACGAAGTTAGCATTGGCAGTGGTGAAGGAAAGGATGACTTCTGTTACTTGATTAATCACGTTCTGCCCAAGCTCTGTCAGCTGTGCTCTTATCATGTAGTCTTTGGGTTGCATCAGCATGGTATTTCGCATGGCTTCTTCTTGAACTTTTTGTAGGGCCTTCTGTAGATCTGCAGGAGTGATGCCCGTTGACACTGAAGTCTGTTTGTTCAATTGATCAAGGAACTTGTTGATGGAGTTCTCAATCGAAGGAGTAGTTGTTGCGGCAGAAGTGGTGGATGCAGTAGCAGCAGACTTCATCTGTGAGATGGCAGTTTTCACCTCTGCGGACAGGTTGTCCATTTTGGTGTTCAGGTTTAGCAGTGCCAGTGATGTTGTCTCTGCAAAAGATTTGAAAGAGCTTTGCAACTCTTTCAAGGTTTGGTTCACAGAGGTTTCAAGGGTTTGGAACTCATCCCTTGTAACTTGTGTTCCGGTGGTAACCTCTGGAGGAACACATTCGTCTCCAGAGTGAATCCCTGTTCCTGGGATACCTTCTTTCATTCCTGTTTGTACGTTGAGAATGGAAGGATTTCCTTCTGATCCTTGAGAAGAAACATGAGTTTCAATCCCTACAGAAGTTCTGAGAAGAACATTGTCCAAATCCACTCCAGAGGTGGGTATTGGAATATCCTTCTGTTGACTAGGAGACTTGTCTAGAGTCTCTTTGTCTTTGTGCTCTCTACTTCTCTCTGAAAGAAGTGTGGGTCTTAATAAGTGCGTGGCAGAGGAAACAAATTCCTTTGTTGGGCGTTCTTCTGTGATCTGGGGCAATTGATCACGAACTATAGGTGAGTCTCTTTGAGGAGACTCCCTAGGAATGGATTCCCCGGTTTCTTTGGGCACAGAGGTTGAAAGAGTAACCTCTGGCTGGATGGGTTGGGTTAGGTTCGAGCTGTGCTGCTCTTTTTCAATGACACCTTCTGCAGCTAGACCTGCGGTGTCAGAAATGTGGGTTGCACTGGGAGTTGGTTTTGGTTGTGTGCCTCTATTTATCCAGGCATCTTTTCTTGCTTCTTCCCTAAGTTCTGTGGAAGTTCCTTGCTCTGGTCGTAATTGGTCATACACTTGATGAGATCCAAATAATCTCATGACATGTGGATGATAAAGACCCTTACGTATCCAGACAACTTCTTCTTCATCTGAATCTGTCTCTAAGATCTCTATTTCTGTCTCCGTTGTTGCTAATCCCTCTTTTTGTACAACTTCGGCCCCTTTTTCTTTCTCTTCTTCCATCATGTTCTCAGAAGCCTCTGTAATTTCACCTCTGTTCAATTCAGCTTCAGTTTGTTCTATTTCTTCTGAAGCTGGGTTTGGACTTCTTCTGTGGATATCCAATCCTTGAATGAAAGGGTTTTGTAAAATAACAGGGGTTTCGGCTGGTTGATTTCTGGGTGTTGTGTCATCTTCTTGCAGATGTGTGTCGATGCCAGAAATGAAGAAATCTTCTTCTGGAGAGTGGTGGTCGAGAGGTTGTGCCGTCCACCCTGCTGTATTTAGGGTGTTGGCAATTTCAGGGTTCTGTAAGAAGTCGTTCAGGTCTCCTTGGTGAGCAAATCTATCTGGAGATTGATAGGGTGATTGATACCTTTCTGTAGCCATTTCTTCTTCTGCAACTTCTTCTTCAGTAGTTTCCTCTTCTGCAATGGTTACCAACTTTGCAAGTGATTTACCATGCCTCTTTTTGGTTTTCCTCCTCTTAGGATTTGGTGCCCCTTCTTCTGTTGATTTTGATCTTTTCTTCTTCATTTTTGGAGAGGAGGGAGGAGCAGAGGAGCCAATTTCTGTGGCATGAGGAGGTGAGGGTTGATCTTCTACAGCGCTTGTTGAGGTGCCTTCTGCAGTTTTCCTCTTCTTAGCTTTTGGAGTAGATGCAGAGGTTCTTGATGAAGACTTCTTTCCCATTAGTTCTGCACGTTTGGCTATAAAGCTGAGTTGAATAGCCATGTGCTTTGCTAACTTCTGATCCTTTTCTTTTTTAGTGGAAAGAGGTTTTGCTATCATTGTTCCTAGGGGGACACCTAAATGCGGGGGTGTCATAGGACTCGGTTTAGGAGTTCTATGATCGCGTATATACTCTTTCTTAAGGGATTTATTCGATGCGTATTGCAGAAGCTTCTTTGACAGAGGTCTGCAGTGTGAGTAGCCATCAGCATGATCAGTGGGGGTATTCTTGTTCATCGGGAACTGTTTGGGAGTTGGCCCTTCCATTGGCCAATTTTGGATTAGCAGCAGTGGTTCGAACAGTACTCCTAATATTCTTTGGAATTGCAGAGGTGGTAGAAAGTTGGGATCGTTCTCTTTGACCCTTTTCGAGTTGTTCTTTCTGTTGATGGTGTTTATGATCTCTTGCATCATTATGGTCGCATAATCTAGTGGAAGATCATAGTAAACCCCATACATGATGCTCAAGATTTGATGTGAGCTCTGGTCAATACTGCCTATCTTTTCTGTCAGGCATCTGTTAAGAATCGAGAACAAAGTGTTCCACAGAGGTGGTAATCGGCCTCTGCGGAAGTCATTTCTCTTCCGTAGTTGGGTGTTGTACCCAAGCATTTCCACGAATCGACAGAGCTCTTCGTCTGTTGGTTGCTCTGCATAACTCTTCAATCCCAGAAGACCCCTTGTTGGTAGGTTGAATTCAAGTGAGAACATTGTTCTGTTGAACTTGATTTCAAGATGCTCAGATTTATCAGGTCTTGAAATGTACCCTTTGATAAGAGAATCGTCTTTATCAAATCGGCAGCTTTGCCAAAATTGGTTCAAATAGCGGACTGGAATTTTGTTCGGGGTTCTTGATAGTAGAGGGAAGAGGACATGATTCTCCATGATGTTCAGAAGTATGGCATGGGCTTCGCCGAAAGTAGTGGGTTAGGGGACCAAATAGCAGTTGTTGGATTTGATAGGAAGAATGGCTTCGAAATGATCCTTTGCTATAAAGTTTTGCAAGTGAGTCGTCGGATCAAAGTCTGCTGAGTCCCCGGAATCTTGTTGTTCAATATTTCTTGCAAGGCTGGGGTTTTCAGAATGTTCTGAATGTGCAGGGGAGTGTTCCGGTGAGTTCGCCGGAGAGAGTTCAGAGGATGTAGCTCGAGAAGATGAAGCCATTTGATTTTAAGAATAAGATTTTTGCAAGCTTTTTGCAGGGTTTCGCCGGAGAAGAAGATGAGAGTTTGTAAAATGTTTTATGAGAGGGTAAGCTTTGTTTTTATAGGATGGTAAAACGGTAGAATTCGAAAGAGTAAAATATATGGTAATGGATTAAAGTTTGGAATCCGCACTCGAGTTTGAGCGGCGGGTACAACTTTCCAAATAAAAACGTTCCATGTACGCCCAATGAAAATGGGACACGTAGGCCTTGTCAGAATATGACAGGACGTCGTGCGCGGCCCATTAATGCTAGGCGCGTGAGGTTGATTTTAGCCATATGAGTTTCACTCGCAGTAAAAGTAATCGTTATTACTACAGAGATGCCCAAGTAATCAGATTGACAGAGCTTCTGTAGTTTACAGAGGCTCTATGATCTTGAAAATCTTTGATGTTTATCCCTTTTTCATATATCTCATTGTTATCATGACTTCTGTGGGGTTCTTCTTTTAACCAAAACCATTGGAGAGGATAAAATTGGATTTTTGTGAAGAAATTTGCTTCGCAGAGGTTTTGTGGCTCTGTTGGAACTTGCAGAAGTTCTGTGAGGGCCAGCAGAAGCTCTATGAGAGAAAAAATCTCATAACAAAAATTTTATTGATATTTTTGATCATCCAATTTTTGATTTGGTTTAAGAGATGTTTTTCGGATATATTTGAAAGTTTGTGTCCGAGAAAACTGTTAAAAAAAACGGTTTGTCCGAGAAGGTCATGGTCTGCGTTTTCGGTTTTCGAGATAACATTCCAAAAGATCGACAGAAGGTTAATTTGTGATCACAGAGCATATTTCCTGCAGAAGCTCTGTTGAGCTCAGCAGAAGCTCTATGACTTTAAATTTCTCCTAATTCGAATTTTGTGAAACATTTTGAGCTTTTGATTTTTGAAATGTTATTCACAGTATATTTAGGACATATTTGACAATTCTTGTCCTATAAAATTGTTTTCCAAAAACCTTTTGTGCGAGAGACATACCTTTTGGTTCTTCTTTTCTCGGCAGTGATATCTGACTTCTGTCGATATGGAGTCATCGACATTTTTCTTTTGCTTTCCCTTGAAAGTTTTATCTCTTTAGATCATTTCAGGGTTCCCTTCTGCTCCCCCTTGATCTAATCACCTCTGTAGATTAAGTAATTTCCTTTTGCTCCCCCTTGACCTATGCTTGGATCAAAGAATGATAAGTTTTGCATAGAACATAGGTCATGTTTTTCAGAGGTTCTGTAGGGGTCCTCAGAGGTTCTGAGTTGACTTACAGAAGCTCTGTGATTTTAAGAACTATTTAAGGTTTTAAGAATTTACATACAGAAGTGGAATCAATCAAAGCAATAAATTTAGCAATGTATTTACTTATTATTTACAGAAGATAAAGCTATACTTACAGAGGATTTTCACACCATGTTAATCATTCCTAACTTACCCACCAAGAAGTTGAATCTTTTCTCGTCTAATGCTTTGGTGAATAAGTCAGCGAGTTGATATTCTGTGGGCACGAAATGCATTTCGATTGTACCGTATTCAACATGATGTTTCAAGAAATGATACCTTATATCGATATGCTTGGTTTTTGAGTGTTGCACAGGGTTGGCAGAGATAGCAATAGCACTTTTGGAATCACAGAAGATGGGTATTTTGAACAGAATGTGGCCGTAGTCTTTTAGTTGAGTCTTCATCCATAGAACCTGAGAACAACAGCTAGCTGCAGCAACGTATTCAGCTTCTGCAGTGGATGTGGAGACACAATTCTGCTTCTTGGAGGTCCAACTGACTAGTTTACCACCTAGGAATTGACAACTCCCAGAGGTACTCTTTCTGTCGAGCATGCATCCTCCATAGTCTGAATCTGTATAAGCTTTAAGACTAAAACCAGAGTTCTGTGGATACCAGAGACCAAGATTGTTGGTCCCCTTCAGGTATCTCAAGATTCTTTTTACAGCATCATAATGTGATTTCTTTGGATTAGCTTGATAACGTGCACAAAGACATGTGGCATGCATAATGTCAGGTCTGCTTGCTGTTAAGTATAACAGAGATCCAATCATGCCTCTGTAGAGAGTACATTCTACAGAAATACCATTTGGATCTAAGAACAACTTATTTCCAGTGGCCATTGGAGTCTTCATTGCAGAGGTATCAGAGAGATTATATTTTAAAAGTATGTCAGAGACATATTTGGCTTGATTTATAAAAATTCCCTCTGAAGATTGTTTGACTTGAATTCCGAGGAAGAATGTTAATTCTCCCATCATACTCATTTCAAACTCACTTTGCATGAGTTTTTCAAAAAATTTGCACTCTTCTGAATTTGTAGACCCAAAAATTATGTCATCTACGTATATTTGTACAAGCATTATCTCACTATTTTTGCGTTTATAGAATAAGGTAGTATCTGTTGTACCTCTGTTGTAGCCATTGACTAGAAGGAAGGTAGAAAGTCGTTCATACCATGCTCTTGGAGCCTGTTTCAGTCCGTATAGAGCCTTTTCAAGGTAGTATACATGCCTTGGAAACTTTGAGCTTTCAAAACCTGGTGGCTGATTTACGTAAACCTCTTCTTGGATTTCACCGTTTAGAAAAGCTGATTTTACGTCCATCTGATAGACTTTAAAACCTCTGTGGGCTGCGAAGGCTAAGAATATTCTTATTGCTTCGAGACGTGCGACAGGGGCAAAAGTCTCATCGTAGTCTATGCCTTCTTCTTGTCTATATCCTTTTGCTACTAATCTTGCTTTGTTTCTGACGACCACTCCATCTTCATCCTTCTTGTTTCTGTAGACCCATTTAGTCCCAATGGCCTGTTTCCCTCTTGGCAGAGGTACTAAAGTCCATACTCTGTTACGCTCAAATTGCAGAAGTTCTTCTTGCATGGCGTCTACCCAGTTTGGGCCATCTAGGGCTTCAGAAATCTTCTTTGGTTCTATAACACTAATAAAATTTGTAAAGAAACAAAAATTAGCAGTGGCAGACCTTGTTTTTACTGAGTCAGAAGGTTCTCCAATTATTTGGCTTGGAGGATGGCTTTTTGTCCACTGAGTTGTGCGTGGAAGATGATCATCAATATCATCAAAACTTTCTTCAGAGGCTTCTTGTGTTTCTTCTTGTGCAGCCTCTGATGTTCTTCGTGCCTTGGTAGTTGATTCTACCGTTTGTGGAATGATTGGTACGAGTGGTGGTGGAGTTTGTTCCTCTGAGGATGTATAGTCTTGGTCCTCGATCTCCTCTGTAATTGGTTCTTCTGTGGTTTGTGCAGCTTCTGTGGTCGTTTTTCTTGATGTTTCATCTTCTGCACTTTCTTCTGCTTCGGCAATTGCATCTGTAGTATTTATAGAAGAAGATGAAGCATTATTTGGACCAGTTAGAGTCATACCTGTAGGATTTTGTCCGACAGAGGATGGTTCTTCAGAAACTCTGATGGTTCCGGCAGAAGGATCAATGTCATTGTGGAACATCTCCAAAAATAGAAAATTCAAATCTTCTTTTGTTGTTGAGATGTCAGAGAATTTCCCTTTAATTCTGAGTTCTGAACTTATTTGCTCAGAAGTCATTTGGAATGAATCATCAAAAGAAACATTGATGCTTTCTACAATCTTGTGAGACTTTGTAAGGAATGTTCTGTAGGCTTTGGAAGTGGCAGAGTATCCAATGAATTTTCCTTCATCTGCTTTTACATCAAACTTTCCTCTTGAATCTCTGTCGTTTAAGACGAAGCATTTGCATCCGAATACATGGAAAAATTTGATGTTTGGCCGCCGTTTGTTAAGCAATTCGTAAGGCGTCTTGAGGTGTCTTTTCACAATGGTTGATCGATTTTGAGTATAACACGCAGTAGAAATTGCTTCTGCCCAAAAGTTCATTGATAATCCGCATGCTGACATCATAGTTCTTGGGGCTTCCACAAGTGTTCGATTCTTTCTTTCGACAACACCGTTCTGTTGTGGAGTGCGAGCTGCAGAGAAGTTCTGTGATATTCCTTCTGTTGAAAGATAGGCTTCAATGACATAGTTTTTAATTTCTGTGCCATTGTCACTTCTTAACTTCTGTATTCTGCAATCATAAGGAACTTGGATTCTTTTCATTAGATTTATCAATATATTTGGAACATCTGATTTCTTTCTAACGAATTCAACCCATGTGAAACGTGAATACTCATCAACTAGGACAAGTATGTATTTCTTGCCACCTAGGCTCTGTATGGCAATGGGACCGCAGAGGTCGACATGAAGCATGTACAGAGGTCTAGTGCAAGATACATCTGTTTTGCCTTTGTGGGAAGCTCTTTTGAGTTTTCCCATCTCACAGGCAGAACATAAATGATCCTTATTGAATTTAACATTTGGCAAACCTTTAACTAGATCAAGTTTGACCAGTTTTTCCAATGTGTGAAAATTCAAGTGACAGAACCTGTTGTGCCATAACCAGACTTCTTCACTTTTGCAGGCAACAAGGCAAACTTTGTCCTTGTTCTTTGAGTTGAAGTTCATTAGATATAGATCACCTATTCTTTCAGCTCGCAGAAGTTCCATACTTGTTTCTTCACTTTGTAGAGAGCAGAAAGTTCTTTTGAACAACACATTGAATCATGTATCACAAAGTTGACTTACACTGAGTAGGTTGTGCTTAAGGCCATCCACATATGCAACTTTGTATACAGAAACGTCTTCTTTCCTTATGACTCCATAGCCTTTTATGTGTCCTTTCTTGTTGTCTCCAAAAGTCACAGATCCACCATCTTGTGTTTCTTTGTACGTGGATAGTGCACTTCTGTCACCAGTCATGTGCCTTGAGCATCCGGAGTCTAGATACCAGATCGGCACATACTTCTTCTGCAGGACAATCACAGAGATTTAGGTACCCATATCCATATGGGTCCAATATTGTTAGAGTTTTTCAAGTTTGCCTTGGCATTCTTGAAATACATTTTGTTCTCTGTAGAAGAGTCAAATTGTTTCTTTTTGGGATTTGACTTTTGATTTGTCGTAGAGAGTAAACAGACTTGACTTGAAAAATGATTATTAAGTTTAGACATAAGATCAAAGCAATGACAGTATTGAATATGAGATGTAATTTGCTTGAACTTTTCATTGAACTTTTTAAACTCAGCCACAGAGGCATTACATTCTTTCTTTACATTAGATTTCCTATTACTAGAAGATCTATGAATACTCGAATGTTGTTTGCAAAAGCTCTGTTTAGGACCTGCCTTCTATGGGTTGCTTCTGTGGTGAACTTCTTTCATCACTGTCACAGAAGAAAAAGATTTATCAACCTTGGGTTTTGAAAATCTAGAACTTATAGGATCAATAGAGGTCTTCTGTAACATTTTAAGCTCAGCAGAGGTTTTGACGTGTAGATTCAAATTTAGAAAATCTTGGCAGATTGGAATCTCTGTGAGTTTCTCTTTTGGAGAAATAGTTATGTGAGGAACTTCAGAGGAGTATTTAACATCCTCTGTGTCATAGAGAGTTATCCCAGATGTAACATCTGTCTCTGAATCGTCAGAAGATGAGTCGTCCTCGTATACAGAGGTTGAGTCAATTCTTTCAATAGAGGTTGAATTTTCCGAACATGCATCATACAAGCTTTCTTCCTCTGTAGAATAGTTTTCATAGATTGCAGAGGTTTCTAATAAGATTTCTTCAGTGAGAGATTTATCTATAGAAGATGTACAGAATTTTTCTAAAACGCTTGATTTCCATATTTCCAAAATTTCTTTTTCAATTAAGTTTTTAAAGTTTTCTTCTGAAAAAATGGGTTTAAACTCAGTAGCTTCTGCTGATAACTTCTTTTGAACGTTTATCAAACAGACAAAAGCAACATGTGTTTGGGTCTCTGGTTTACCAAACTTGAAGATACCAATCTGATCTTGTGTTTTCAGATATTTCTTTGGTTTGATACCTCTATTGACAGAGGTTGAGGATGATGAGTCTGTGTTTTCAAACCACACGTTAATCATCTTCTTATGTTTCTTCAAGTAAGGATCCACAGAGATTTTCGCCCTTTTGCTTACAGAGATTAGATTTGGAAAATCTGGTTTGTTCGTTTTTCCAATCACAAATAAAGAGGACAAAGGTTTGTTTCTTTTGCCTTCAACACCTAGGGTGATATCATCATACCCTATTCCTCGTCTCCCTATTTGTGAGTTTATTTTTTCATAAACTTTCTGTGCATCTTTATAGTTTTTAAGCAAAACTTCTCTTCTGAGTAAATCTTGCCATAATACCTCTCTTTCTCTTTGAAAGTATTCTTTAAGAGCTCTTATGTCAGTAGTTTCGCTCCTTGAAACTGAAAGTTCTTTTGTTTTATCTTTTAAAGTATTGGTTAATTCAGAAATTTGTTTTTTTAAAGGATCTAGAGTTTTGTTCCATTTCTTTTCTATTCTCTCTTTTTCCTCAAAAATCTTTGCTTTTTCTTGAGTGAGAAGCTGTACTTCTCTCTCATTGAAAGTGAGTCTTTTCTGAATACTTTGATTTATCTCTTTCAGTTCAATTAGTTCAATGTTAATTCTAAGTGTATTATCATCTACAGAGGTAATACAAGAGTTGGAATTTGAAGTAGATACCTCAGAGTCAGTGCAGGAGTCGACTTCTGCCATGCCACAGAAGAGGGCATTGGCGGTATGTTCATCGTCAGAAGTAGAGTCTGACTGGAAGTCTTCTGTGTTCTCAGAATGTCCTTTTGCCATTAAGGATTTTTGAGCATAATATTCGGCTTTCTTTTTGTAGAAAGCAGAGTCCCTCTGTGGACGATTTGATCTGCTTCTGCATTCATTCGCAAAATGGCCTGGTTTTCCGCAGTTAAAACACCCTTGAGGAGTGTTTCCTGTTCGATCATTGGACTTCTGTAGATCTCGCCTTTCTCTGATCTACATTCATTTGCATAGTGACCAGGTTTGCCGCACTTGTAGCATTCTTGCTGCGTGTGGCTTACCGAGTCATCTGACCTCTGTCGGTCATTCCCTCTGTAATTTCTATCGCTTGACCTCTGTCGGCCACTTGATTCTTCTCCTCTTCTGTCATCTCTTCTGTTGGTTCTTCTGTCATCTTGGTTGTCTCTATCATATCTTTCATTTCCTGAACCTCTTATGTTTCCTCTGAACTCTTTTGTCAATAGAGCTAAAGATTTAGCTAGTGACGCAAGAGTTATTTCCTTTTCTGCTTGCTCTTCTTCTTCACTGTCAATTATCACCATCTTCTTTTTCTCCTTCTTCTTCTCCTCTGTGGCTTTATCATTTCTTGGTCTATGTGCATCCTCTTTAGTTTTACTAACCAATGCATATGGTGCAATGGTTAGTGTTTTAGCCTGTGCTATCTGAGGTTCTTGTGCGGCTAATGTTCCGTAAAGATCAGAGAGAGTCCAGGTGTCTAGATCCTGATTTGTCTGTAGGGACATAGACAGCTGGAGCCATTCTTCATTTAGACTTTTCAAAAACATGACATTGTTTTCTTCAGAAGTTCTGTCGATACCTGATTTTCTGCACTTGTTGATTAGAGAGTTGAATCTGTCGTATGTTGTTTACAGAGATTCTGTTGCAGAGGCTCTGAATGCATGATATTCATTGATGTACTGTGCTCTTCGGTTTTTTTGTGTTTTAGCACCTCCTTCCAACTGTCTTTCCAGTTCTTTCCACAGATCATGCGCTGTTTCACATGAATCCAAGGATTGAAAGAGTTCGTTGGGTATTGCCATAATCAATGTCCTCTTGGTTTTCTGAGCAACTTCATCTTCTGCTTTATCTTCGGTTGACCACTCCCCTTTTGGCTTTGGTTTTTGATGTTCGGGGATTTCGGCAGATTCAGCAGTAGCAGGTATACGAGGTACTACTGTCATGGGAATAGGAGGAGGATTGTACAGATATTGTACTTGATTTCTTTCAGTGCCCTCGAAAAAATGGACCATTCTTATTTTCCACTGAGGATACTCATCTCGAAGGAGAGTAGGAGGTTTAGTGAGAGAACCAGTAGTAAAGAAATTATTTGTATTTGTCATTTTTGAAGATTTTAGAAAGAAAGTATGACTAAAGAGTTACTTTGATGAACTTGAAGATTTTCTAGGTTTAAGCAGTTTCCAGACACAATTTTAAATCTCAATAATATCTATCACGAATTTTGATAAGTGGATCACTTGATATTGAAAATCAAGGAAGGCTCTGATACCAATTGTTGGAACCCAGATACACTTTAATCAAGATTAACAGTCTATTAGTTGAGTTTAGAGTTTGATGCGGAAGCGTATTAAACTAACAGATATGTTTGATAGATATTAGAACGCACATATATAAAGAAAACAGTAAAGAATGAAAAAGGATTTCTTGAACAGTTACTGTTATTCAATATATAATAACAACACGAAGAACAGATTAAGAACTTGGTGTGTGTGAGAATATAACACTCAGATATTTGACAATAAAGCTTGAGAGTATTAGTGATTCCTTGTGGTTTTTTTCTTCTTAGGAAGATCTCAACATGAGACTTCCTTTTATACTACTCTTAGAAGACTATGAAGTAGGTCACTGTTCCTTTTACGGCATGAATAGTAAACTGGATGGTGTGAGCAGTTGTTTGAGCCATGCGCATTTAATGGAGCAGATGTACTTTTGGTAAATGCATTAAATGGCGCAGACGTCTATTTTGTACCTTGCCCTATTGAGTCCACTCAGAGCTTGACACGTGTTTTGATAGTACTTTTCCATGCAAGTTGATGAACGTATCCAGTAATATCTTCCAAGTCTTCATTGAGGACCACAGAGGCTCTGTAATGAATTACAGAGGTTCTGCGGTCTGGTCCTCTGTGGAGCAGTCTTCGTCGGATTCCGAGTCTTTGGTCTTCTTTGTGCGTATGACAGAGCTTCTGTAGGAAGCCTCTGCTGCTTCTGTAGCTTCTTGACCTTGATTTCTCGGTAATGTCGGCAGAGCCTCTGTAAGAGGCTTTCTTCACTTAGCCTATTTTTCACTACTTCTAAATACTTCTATGATTATGAAGATTGAAGCTAACAGATTCAGTTCTTCTGTATCAGCGTTCGGTTTAGAGTTCGCTGAACGGGATTCGTCAAACGTGACGTGAATAGTTTCTTCTACAGTTTGTCTTCTTCGATTGAAGACTCTGAAGGCTTTGGAAACTGAGGAGTATCTACGAAAGATTCCATCATCAGCCTTAGGATCAAACTTTCCAAGAGCATTTCTATTGTTCAGTATAAAACACTGACAACCAAAGATGTGAAGAAAGTTGATTGAGGGCTTTCTCCCATGAAAAAGTTCATAGGCTGTTTTATTGAATCTTTTGACTATCAGCGACCTGTTATGCGTAAAACAAGCAGTGTTGACAGCTTCTGCCCAAAACTGAGTAGGCAGGTGAGAATCGCTGAGCATTGAACGTGCAGCTTCAATAATTGTTTTATTTCTTCTTTCAGCGACTCCATTTTGTTGCGGTGTTCTCACTGACGAAAAGTTGTGAGAAATACCCTTACTCTCAAAGAAGGAATCAAGAGAACTGTTTTTGAATTCAGTCCCATGATCACTCCTTATTGAGCGAACGGTCAGATTGTTCAGGGTTTCCATCTTCCGAACAAAGGTGATGAGTTCTTCAGGGGTGTCACTCTTAGAACGGAGAAACATTACCCAAGTGAAGCGTGAGAATTCATCAACTATGACCAGCGTATATTTCTTTCCAGCGATGGATTGTTTGTTAACAGGGCCAAACAAATCCATATGGAGTAGTTGTAGAGGAGATGACACTGAAGAAACTTGCTTTGATTTAAAGCTTGCTTTGGTCTGCTTCCCTTTTTCACACGCTGAACATAATGACTCTTTGGCGTATGAATGCTGAGGTAGACCAGTGACTAACTCTTTTGACGAAAGAGTGTTCAGTGTCTTGAAATTTAGATGATAGAGCCTCTTATGCCATAGCCAGTTGACATCAGATGAGGCCTTTGAGAAGAAACAGGAGTTCTCAGTGGTTGTTGAGTCCATGTTTATTACATAAACATTTTCCAAACGATAACCGCTGAGAGCTATCTTCTCCTTTTTGTCAGAGACAAAGCAGGATTCCTTAGTAAAAATTACTTTGTTATCCATGTCGCAAAGCTGACTGATGCTTAGAAGATTATGCTTCAGCCCTTCAACATATGCGACTCTTCTGAAGGAGGTTGTACCATTTGAAAGTACACCATACCCTCGGGTATGTCCTTTTCCATTTCCACCGAAAGTCACAGAGGGACCTTTCTCTTCTTTGTATTCAGCGAGCAGGCTTTTCTTACCAGTCATGTGTCTAGAGCATCCGCTATCGAGATACCAGATACCCTTCTTAACCTGCAATACAAAGGAAGATTAGTTTTTCTTAGGTACCCACTTAACCATGTATACACGTTTGTCAGTGGAAGTAGTTGGAATAGAAGGTTCAGCAGTCTTCGCAGCATTTGAAGATTCAGCTTTGTCTTTCTTCACTTTGGTTAATTTCTTAACCTCAGTGGTAGAATTCACCTTGACCTGATTTGCACCAGGGTTGGTCTTCTTTGCCTTGGGGGCAATCTTCACCTTAGCTATCTTTTCAGCTTTGGTGGCTGTGGGGCACTTACTAGCAATATGATCAGTGAGTTCACAGTGATAACATTTCCTATAGCTAAAAGTAGTTCTAGGACCATTTGAATGCTGAGCTTTTAATTTTGAATTGGAAGAGCCAGCACCAAGTAAACTATTGGCTTTAGAAATGGGACGAACATTCAGTTCTTCAGATTTCTTACCAAGGACATCCACTCTGAGTCTAGGAGTAGATCGCTGAATAGATCCAGAGATCAGCTTCCTTGATCCAGAGGGATTTGTCACTGAAGCTTTAGAAGCATTCAGCTTTGGTACTAAATTACCCTTCTGAGGATTTTGATAAATAACAATTCCTTTACCTTTGTCTTTAGAGACAGATGTAGATTTTGAATAAACCATTTTCTCCTTGCCTTTTGAGGAGGTAGGAGTTTCCTCAGGGATTGGTGTAATGGACGATGAGCACTGAGAAGATGAAGTATCAGCGACTGAGGATACGAACGTTCCAAATTTAAGCATTGAACGCTCAGTGGTTGGTTTTGAAGTTTCATATTTGTAACCCAAACCACGTTTATCACTCAGTGGAATTTGAGACTTTATTATCTCAGTGATCTTTGTTGAGGAATTACACCATCCTTCAACAGTAGCTTTTTCAGCTTTTAATGCAGCGATAGCTTCTGCTCGTTCGATTTTGACTAGCTGATTTAAATATACTTGATCTTTAAAATCTTCTTCAACTTTAGAAAGCTTTTCTATTTGAAGATGACAGTTTTTAAGCTTTTCAGCGAGATCAAGGTTTTGGTTTTCAACCACAGTTTTGCCGTTCATGGCTTCGTATAAACTTCTAGTCAAGAGATCGATCTTACGGAGACTATCAGCTTCATCAATATTTGCAATATTGGTAAAGAAAGAAGGTGATACCTGAATAGCAGAGGTTGAAGTGGAGGGAATGTCTGAACTTTCTTCCTCTTCTTCAATCTTGGCCATGAGGCATTGATTTGCTTCATCATCTTCAGAATCAGATGATGATGCTTCTTCATCAGAAGCAACCCAATCATAATCAGCCATCAGGCCTTTTCCTTTCTTCTTAAAGCTTTTCAGCTTCGCATATTTTTCTTTCAGCTTTGAGTATTTGTCATCTTTATTCCTTGGAACAAAGGATTTCTTTGTAAAAGCTGAGGGTCTAGAAACTTTCTTAGACCTGCACTCGTTAGCAAAATGTCCTATCTTTTCGCAGTTAAAACAAGTAGCAGTAGCCTTATCAACAAAAACTGATGATTTAGGCTTGTCAGTTATGGAAAGAGGTTTGTTCTTTCTAAACATTTTCTTCTTGGCAAATCTCCTGAACTTTTTAGTTAGGAGAGCCAAGGATTCATCACCATCTGAAGAAACAGAATCTGATGACCTTTCAGAGTTACTCTCTAACTCAGTGATAGTGACCGATGGTCGCTGAGTAGAAAGTTCCTCTGAGATTAAAGCAACAGGGGTGCTTTTGGAATCTTTTACAAGATTCTTCTTAAGATGGCTTGATTGCTCATGATTCAGCAACGTGCCATATAAGGTAGCAAGGGTCATTGATCTTAGATCCTTTGACAGCTTGAGACACATGGAATAATTGTCCCAGCTTTCAGGTAAACATTCTAGAAACTTTGTCAGCACTTCAAAGTTAGAATATTCCTTACCAACAGTTTTCAGATCTATAATTAAACAATTAAAACGTTGGTGAACTTCAGAGAGAGTTTCATTCTTACCAGAAATGAAGCTTTCGTATTGTCTTACCAGGTTGATCTTTCTTGAGTCCTGGACTTCAGACGTTCCTTCATACTGAACACATATTGTGTCCCACATGGCTTTTGATGTTTTCAGATTCATGACGGAATGGTAGACTTCGTCAGGAAGAGCCATGGATAGTATGGATCTGGCTTTTGTATCTATAGCCACTTTCTTCTTATCTTCGTCAGTCCATTGATGGATTTCTTTAGGTACCAACCTTTCTGGAATAGCAGGTCTATTCTCAGTGCCTGGAACTGCAGCATCAAATCTTACAGGGATGAATGGACCATTCTCAAGATAGTAAGGCATAGTAGGGTCTACACCTTCTAAGAAGAGTGTCATCCTATTTTTCCATAAGTTGAAGTTATCTCTGGAAAATCTAGGGGGTTTTGCAAGAGAACCATTGTCTATATAATTTGTGTTTGTATTGGTGGCCATTTTCAGATAATAGCAAGGAAGAGAAATATCTTAGATTAGATCTTGTTTATGAGATTAAACAAATCCGCTCTGATACCACTTGTTGGTCCCGAAGGCCTATACAAGTTTGTAGAAGGAGGGGGGGTTGAATACAAACACACAGATTTTACTTTTCTAAATTGTTTATTGATAAATCATTAACAATTTACAGCTTGTTGCGGAAACAAGATTAAGGATAAACCTAAATCTAAACAAGTTGGAACACTAAGGTTTCTTGCACTAAGAGAGATAAGGAAATTACTAATAATAACCTATCTGAGATAAGAGATTTGAACTTGTCCAGAGTTAGCAAGTTACTTCAAAAGAAGTGAGTTCATCTCTTTATATACTGCATGCATTTAATGCAAGTCAGTATATACTTTACACGTGTCATCAGCTGGTTGGTTGCATGTCATTGACTTTTGTTGACAACCTTAGTAGCCGTAAGGATAAATAGTGTAGTATCAGAGTGGTTGTACGATTTCAGATTTTCGGAGGTTCTTTTCTGACATTTCGTACGGAGACGTGCAAGGGTGGTTAAGACAAAAGTACTTTGTACGGAGGACTTCATGATCAGCTTTCGTTGATTCAGCGATTATCATTTTCTATTCAGCGAATGATAAAGTTCAGCGATAACTGAAGTCTTGTACTTGATACTTCACGTTGAGTGGACAAATCTGAGTCTTCGCTGATCCGCATCAGTTCATTAGGAGACTTGTCGCTGGTTCTTGAGCTTGATCTTCGACTTCAGCGTAGAACCTTTGTTGACGTGAAACTTGTCTTCAGGGATCATAAGTAAACAACTAATTTATCAGCGATCATCATAATGACTGAACAGACTCAGAGCATTAATGGTGAACAGTTTCGCTGAATGTTTAACTTAAAGAGCGAGAGTTTCTATCAGCGGTACTGGAAGATCTTAGTACTTATCAGCGATAGTGAAACTCTGATACATATTGTTTACTTACAATTTTCACTAAGTATAAGAGAGGGTCATTATCAAATCACTGAGGGTTTGGATCAACAGATATCCTTTGGGATTTCTCAGGTTAATCAGTTGTTACCAAGAATCAACCTTTCGAGTACTACGGTTTCCCCAATTTCTTGAGGAAGATTATCCTCCAACTGATTATTTGCAGCTGATAACTCCATTAAATTTGTCGAGCTCCATAAACTTATCGGAATCGATCCTGTTATGTAATTTGAATCAAGATCCAAAACCATTAATGGAAGCTCAGAAAAGTAATCAAGAATGGACCTGAAAAAACCGGTTATCAGATAACACCATTGAGAAAGATTACTACAACCCACAAACGTATCCCCTATTAAACCCGAAAGCAAATTCTTGAATTTGGCTAAAAATCAATAGTTTATGGACAAAACACTCCTAAGTAATTATAAAGATCTTACATAAATCTACCTATTACATGTAAAGCAGAAACCCATGTGAGAGGATATTAAAATTGAGGCCAACTGGCTTCCTCAAGTAGTTTGGAACTTGCTCACAATAACCCAAACATTTTATATAAACACCATTTGTTCCTTCAGTTTTACCCTATCAATATGTGGCCGGAATCAAATAAATAACAAACAATTTATCTAAAAAAATTAATTGATCTTTCAACAAATACCGAATCAATAGTCACCAATAATAAAAGACCAATGATGATCATAAATTCAAAATTAATAAACTTATGATGGGATACTTTTTCATAACATTTGTGTTCAAAATGTTTTTTTCTTCTTCAAAGTCTTAGTTGTTTGATTCTTCATTTTCTCTAAAAATCTCATCTAAAATCATTTAAGTGAAAGTTATACGAAAGTTGCTAAACAATTAAGATGATCATTTGCTAAAAATTAAGAAAACACAAAACTCAAGTATGCAAAATTCGTTAAAACTAAAACAAACACAAATTCATAAACTTATAACGAACATTATATCATTGTTCAACAAATCGTAAAAATCAAAGGCCGGGTAGATCGAACTTACCAAATGATCTCATAAGAAAACGCCAGGGACAAATCAAATTTGAATCCACCACCACCTCCGACAAATGGAAATCAAGCGAGGTGTGACGTGGATCTGATTGGTATATCCCTGAATCTGCAAAATACAACATATCAATTGCTGTAGAAAATCCATCAAGCAAATAGATACATAATGGTAGATTTAGATGAACAAATTTGAGATACTATTTGACTAAAATCAACAGGTAACCAAGATGAAGATTGAGAAAATAACACTTACAAACAACATCACTCAGTCTCAGTGTAAAGCAAATGACAAGTCTTTGCCTCTCCATTTGATGCTTTGAGCTCGAGTATCTACATAGAGTAAAAGGGTCAATGATAACAACCATCTATGGCATCATTACATGAGCATCACATGTATTTTGAGTTATGATATTCATACCTTCCAGCTAATAACTTAAAACTAAAATTGTTGATGACACTTAACATTTTGTCACCAAGAATAATAAACTCATAATTATACTTCGTTAATTAGAATATGGTTTTTCTCTCCATCCCATATTCAAATCAGAAACCATTTCTATTTTAGTTAATGGAAATATGAGAACACGAAACAAAAAAGGCCTTCACCAATATTTGATGTACAATTCCTAGAATTTTTTATTTGTTAGCAACAAACTCAGGAACTAAACAGATATAGAAATGTGTATATCTATTTATACAGTAGAGAAGTAAGTTCCACAGTTTTTTCACCTTCGTTCTCGTTAGTTCCTTCTATACTGAATTCTCAAAGCTGATGTGCCTTTATTTGTAACGGGAAACTGATGTACAAATAGAATGGATGTGAGCAGCAGAAAAGAGACGTGAGGATTTCCCATTACCTGGATATGGAGAAATCGAGCAGGGAATTGAAATAAAGAAATCAAACAAACATCAAATTCATAATTAAAATGAAAAGAAAAGACACCTCTACTACTGAAACCATATTTCCTGATTTCTGGAAATGAAAACCCTTTGTAAAATCATAGGAACTGAGAAATCCTAAAAGAACGATGTACCTTGAAAGTGATCTTGGTAGCCAACCGAGGCAATTTCCCACTTTTTTCCATCACCAAAAATTGAATCCAAGTCATCGCAGTCGATTGACTCATCTTTTTTTATGTGCTCTTTCCTCTTCTTCTTCAAAACTATATTATCTGTTACATAAACGAATCAAACAAAATCAAAGAAACCCTAACATATGTAATCTTACACACATCGATTCATGAATAACCAACTTAAACAAAGAGAGAATCAAGAGTGAATTACTGGATAGTTAAATAAGCTCATACCTTAAATGCAAGATTGAATCCTATAGCAAAATCGAACTCTCGATATCTTCTCAATTAATTGCAGCCTCCATGTTCAACAGAAGAAGTCGTGAAATCGTGGACCAGGGGGTGGGAGGGAGAAATCGACAGAGAATGGGAAGAAATCGTAGAAGAAATTTGGGTACAACAATCGACATTTATAGGGCTCCATGAGAGTTCGTGGGAGAGAAATCTGCTGAAATTGTGGGTGCGGGAGTTGAAGAACACAGAGAGGGAGACAAACCTGCAACGGTTGTGAGGAATCGTGGAGAAGAGGAGGAGGTTGTGTGTAGAGTGTGAGGGAGATAACCTGGGAGTTGAAGAACGTGGACTTCCATTTGAGAGAGGAGATAACCTGTGTGTGTGAATGGACTGAATGAGCGGAATGAAATGGCTTAAGGAATTTGAACGACCAAGATTTAATTTTGACTTGAGTTTATACGGCCCAGATTGATCCAAAGGTGGTTGGACTCAACTGGGTCCATAGTATAGGTAATTTAAATAGGTAAGTTTATTCTCGAATTCATACTCAAACTCAAATTGAACTTGAGTACGACTTCAGGTTTAAACAAGTAAGTTTGTTTCGATTCAAGTTTAAAAAATTACTACAAAGTTCAAGTCAAACTTAACTTTTAACTGATTACGAGTTTACAACCCAAATTCAACCTTTAAAAATATCTTTCAAATTCAAGTCAAAATATACCAATACTCAGGGGCCGTTTACCTAATCACTTAACCGGGTAAGTGTTTACCGGTAAAATTCAACACTATCACTTAGTTAGCGGGTAAGATTTTAGTCCGCCAAAATGACATTGTATGCAACAATTTAGCCGGTAAGCGCTAACTGTGGTAAGAGCCGTCACACTCATTTACCGGGTAAGACTCTTGGTCCTTGTTTTCGACTCTCGGTCCTTGCTTCCGCTCTTACCGGGTAAGATTCTTAGTCATTTTCATATTCATCCGGTAAGTTAATGTGACTTGGTAAGCACTTACACGGGTAAGTGTTTTATAAACAGCTCCTCAAAATAAATTACCACTTTAACCCAAATAAATGACGAAACCTGTACCAAAAAATAAAAATAATAAAACCCCGTAAAAGGTCTCGTCACCGTCTTTGCCTAGGGGAGTACATACTGACAATTACAATGCGGACCCGGGACCTCTGTCGCTGTTATACCTCGCCGTACCCTTCAAGTAAAGTTGCAATTTGGCCCTTTAACTATGTAAAATACAATTTCCACCACATACCAATACCAGTATACCACCTATTTGGGTTTATATAGTCTTTTTAATTACACTCACTTGGGTTGTGCAACAATGGTAAAACTTAGTGAAAAATCTCATTTATTCAGGGTTTAAATCCACACGTCGGTAAAACCCTTGTGGTTATGTAGATTCACCTACAATGGCTCCCGACAATTCGTGGCCGTCTCGTCTGGGATTAGTTAATGTGCGTAAGCTCGTCTGGAAACCCACGGTTACTAAAAAAAATTACTCTCAGTTATCAAAATTAATTATTGTTAAGAATCGTTTTATCCAATAAATGCTTATCGAGCAATAGCCCAAGAGTCTTCTCACTCATTTTTCAAGTAAGATTCTCACCTTTTGTTTTGCAGCTTATTGAGTAAATTTTGTAAGCTAAGTGACATCAATAAAATTTTACTCTATAAAGTATTTGATAAATAATTCATAAGTTTGATTTTAAGAATATACACTTAGGGGCCGTTTACCAAACACTTATTCGAATAAGCGCTTACCAAGTCACATTACCTACCGGATTGATTTGACAAGGACCAAAAATTTTACCTGCTAATAATGAATGAAAGGACCAAGAGTCTTACTCCGGTAAGTGATGGCGATGACTCTTACCACGGTTAGCAATTACTGGGTGAATTGTTGCATACGAAACCGATTTGGCGGACTAAAATCTTACCCGGTAAATAAGTGACAGTGTTAAACTTGACTGATAAGCGCTTATCCAAGTAAACATTTTGTAAACGGCCCCTTACTTCATGCATGCATGTCATATTTGAGAATATCTATCCATTTGTTTAAATGAAGAGTTTTGCAACGACATAATGAATTAGACCACCCGTACCGCCCTCGGGTACGGGATCGGGTTCGGCTGAGTTGGCGAGCGGGTTCGAGAGGGCTGCATCGGGTAGGGGTACGGGGGGGCCGGGTAGCAAGCGGGTTCGGCTACCGGGTTCACCAACCCGATCAACCCGTTGCAATATTAATTTTTTTAAACAATATCGTTGGTAAACGGCTATTTTACAAAATTAATTTTTTTTTTCCAAATTAATCACACTATATATATTAACCTATATCATCTTATTTTTTCACACCAAAACATATTTTCTTCCATTTCTCTCAAATTCAACACCTTCTTCCATTTCTCTCAAATTTCATCATGAATCCAAACACCACACCTACATCCCGTCGTAACCGATCGGATACACCGCAACAAGACCCGGAGCTTGGCTTCCAAGCGTTTTCTCAACAAGGTTATATTCCGCAACCGGCCCCGAACGTTGGTTTCCAACAATTTCTGCAACACCCGTATATTCCTCATCAATTTACATATCCTGGTTTGATTCAACAAGGTTTTACTCCCGCCAATTACCAACTTCCTCAACCCGCAATCGATCTCGACGACGACTTTGTTCCTGAAACCCAACAACCGCACACACCACAATCGATCTCCACACAACAATCAATCCCGGAACTATCAAACCCGACACCAACGCAAAAAGGAAAAAAGAAAAAATATGAAAATAGAGCCACCCGACAGATGTGGACTAAAGAGGAGGAAGTCGCGTTAGTGTCGGCGTGGGTTGACGTTTCGGAGGACCCCGTTGTCGGTAACGCACAAACCGGTGGCAATATTTTTATTATTATTATTATTATTATTGTTATTATTATTGTTATTATTATTATTATTATTAATATTCTTGTTATGAACAAGACTTCGAGTTTTTCATAGCCCCGCATGATCACCTTTCGGGATATGTTTTTAGAGCTACTTTAGCGAGAAAAGAGAAAATTAGAAAATATCATAATTTTTAGTGTTTTGTATTTTGTAATTTTTATTTTTTTAGTGTTTTGTATTTTGTAATTTTTAATTTTTTAATGAATGGTATGAATTTTTATTTTTATTATTTATCTTATTTTTATTTATTAAAAGTATATAAATATTTTTATTTTGTTAAATAATTAAATGTATAAATAAAAGAATTAAAAAAGATGAGGTGGCAATTGGGTTCAGTGGGTTAGCGGTACTCCACTTTTGGATAAGGAGGGTAGGAAAGAGAAAAGCTGATGTGGCGCTGAGGTGACAAGTGGGTTCATTGGGTTCATTGGATAGTGGTACTCATGGCCTTAGAGGAACTCAAAGTGTTAATACCATTATTCTTAAAAAAGTGTCTAAGCAAGGAAAAACAATTAATCTGAAAGCTCTAGGGAAAAACATCCTTTGAGAGTCACACCAGGTACATCTATACATATTTGGGTACGTTTGGTACATTAGACATGACAAAACAGAATAGAACAGATATTATTGTCTCATGTTTGGCAGAACTTTTATGTGGAACAGACGTCAATATAGTGGAACAAGCTGGAACAGACTTGTTCCACCCCCACCCCTTAGAACAAGATGGAACAGACTTATATTTTACCAATATAACCTCAAAGAAAATCTAATTCTCTTCTAAAACATCAAATACACGTTCTATTTTATATTTTATTCATTGTATTTTATCTAATGTTATATGTTCTGTCATGTCCAGTTCTGTCTACCAAACGCTGAACAATTATTCTATCATTGTCCCGTCCTACCATGTTTTATCATGTATGCGTATCAAACGCACCCTTAAGGCCATTTCCAATCCAATCATTAAAAAACATTAAAAACACAGAAGATGACGATATCCATTGATAATTAAAAAAGGGTGTTGCTAACCCTACCCCTGCCAACTTTCATACCCCCCTCCTTGCCATTCCTGCGATTTTTGTCTCCTCTCACAAACAACACCAACAAAATATAATTACATTTTATACCCTTTTAATTATTTAATAAATTTACTTTATACCTTTTACTTTTTCAATTTTCATTTTACACACTCATCATATTAACACATATAATCGTATATTAGCTAAAATACGTTTAAAAATACGTTTTAGTTTTAACAAATTACACCATTATAATCATCTCTTCGATACGTTCGAAATGAGCCTAACATTGAATATTTTTTATTTAATTATTTTATTATATATCATATATACTAAATAAAAAAATTTATATTTACAATTCATACCCTTATAGTTAATTATTTTATTATATATCGACCTGAAGCAATCCGAACCCCGAAAATTGAGAACCAAATGCACGGCTCCGCTAACGTTTTAGAACGAAATCTTGATATTTTTTAGCATGAAAATAAAAGTGTTATATTGTTTATTTGTGGTGAGGAAAAGCAATAAGCAAATAAGTCAAAAAAATAAACAATCCCAACGTGATATATCTCGATTTTAATGTTCTAAATTATTTTAATTGGTTTTGAGAAAACGATCAAAGTTTTTTTATAAATTTGTTTAAAGAATAACGTTTTTTAAGGAGTTCATGATTTGAGGTTTTTTGAAAGTGGTTGGAGGTAAGGATTAGTTAATAAGAGTCCACGATTTAAGGATTTGAAAGTTGTTAAAAAGTATTTTCTTAACGTATTTTAGTTAATATTGGGTTCATTTCGAAATAATATAATTAAATTAAAAAATAAGAAGGTATCGACGAATAATAATATAATTAAGTCAAAAAATAACGTAAACGTATGACATATATAATATAATAAATAAAAAAATATTCAATATTGAACTCATTTTAACAAGTTACACCATGATAATCGTCTCTTCGATACGTTCGAAATGAGCCTAATATTGAATTTTTTGGAATAAAAAGTATTTTTGTTATAAATGCGACATCACGGGTTGGCGGGTTGGGTCGGTTTGGCTTGGGGTTAACCCGTTATCAACCCAATATATGCGGGTTGGTGAAAAATAGTATCGATATGTATACAAAATAAGAAGGTATAGACGAATAACAATATAAAAAAATAACGTAAACGTATGACGTATAATAATATAAAAAAATAAAAAAATGAAGTGTGTGAGGGAGGGGGTATACAAAATCTTGTTAATCATAGTTCGCTAACGTTTTAGAACGAAATCTTAATATGTTTTAAATTTATACTAGAAGTCTACTCGTGCAATACAGCGTGATATATCTCGATTTTAATGTTCTAAATTATTTTAATTGGTTTTGAGAAAACGATCAAAGTTTTTTTATAAAGTTGTTTAAAGAATGACGTTTTTTGAGGAGTTCATGATTTGAGGATTTGAAAGTGGTTAGAGGTAAGGACTAATTAATAAAAGTCCACGATTTAAGGATTTGAAAGTTATTCCGACCCGACATTAACCCGGAACTGATCATTCCGACCCGAAAATTAAAGGAGAAGGGATATAAAGTAAATAAACAGTATTTTTTTAACGTATTTTAGTTAATATTGGGCTCATTTCGAAATAATATAATTAAATAAAAAATAAGAAACTATCAACGAATAACAATATAAAAAAATAACGTAAACGTATGACATATAATGGTATAACTTGTTAAAATTAAAAAATATTGGGCTCATTTCGAAGGTATCGACGAGACGATTATAATGGTATAACTTGTTAAAATTAAAAAATCTTTTTTTAACGTATTTTAGTTAATATACGATTATATGTGTTAATATAATAAATATGTAAAATAAAAAATAGAAAACTAAAAGGTATAAGGTAAATTTATTAAATAAGTATAAGGTGTAAAATGTAAGTTTTAAATAAAAAAATAAAAATAAATCTTAAAACCATATTTACTATTATAATAATAATAAAAATCTTAATCTATTAAACTTTCAATCAATATATAGGTATATAATTACAAACATCTATTATTCTATTAATATATTTTTAGAGACTTATTTTATTGACCTCTACTTAATTGACGTCCTTTTTTTTTGTGTTTTAGTGTTGAGTGTGAGATGAAAAAATCACTATTTTTATGTTTTTAGTGATGAGTTGGAGATGATCTAAACGACTAGCTTATCAGTGCCATGTTCACAAGAAGCCGATTCCACAAAGAAATTGTAATTCTTATAGGGAAATTAATTAAAATACCCTAAGTTTGACCATCACTTACCAAAATGCCACAAATCTCTCCCATCTTACAAAAATGCCACAAAAATCCGCGGTGGGCCCAGCGATCGCGGGCCCCAGGCCACGTGTCACCAAACTTTGCCCACTTTGCCCGCGTTGGTCCCTCAAGAATGCCCGTGTTGACAGTTTTAGTCCCTGCCCGCGTTGGGCCCCCGCGATCGCGGGCTAACCCGCTACTTTTCGAATTTACAGTTTGGTCCATGAAGTTTGTTGCAAATTTAAAAAAACATTAATGGTCCCTATAGTTTTTAGGTTATCATTTTATGTGGTTTTTAATGTATTGTTTTCTTTCCATTTTAATGTTTTTAATATAGAAATTCACTTAAGTTATGTAACAAGGAAATTAATTAACAACATCATATAAAAATTATTGCAAATCATCTTCCCAACCAAAACGGATACAGTGCATGTAAACAAAGAAATCTATCACTGGAAGGCGTCCTGGAGTCCTGTGATCAAGTTAACCTTTTCCTTGATCACGTTCTCCATTCCTATGTAGTCCGATTCGAGTTCTTCTAGTTCCTCTTCAGCTTCCTTAATCTCTCGTTGCAGCTGCCGAACGTGAGCCCTAGTCATGGCCAATTCTCGTTTCTTCTCCGCTAGATACTCCATTTTCCCCTGCTGAATCCCCCTGTTATGGTTCCACATACCCTTTACCTTTTTGATATCGGCGTTCACCTCATCAATGGCTTTTTGCACTGCGGGAGTAATTCGTTGACTTTGTCGAAGACCCGTCGGCATAAAATCATACATTGGTGGGGTTCTCATGCCATTATCGAAGTAGTAATTGTCGGATGCCATCTCCCGGTCTGCTTCCTCCTCAGGCGTGAATGGAAAATCGACTGCAGTTCGCCCACAGTTTGTCCACTCCTCGTCTGTTTCCGGTACCTTCCAGGTACTCCGGCGAGCTCCGTCGTTCAGTGGTTGGTAGGCTCCCGAACGTGAAGTTCCAGCCACATTCGCCGACCTGTTCCCCCTTGATCTTGAACCTCCATCCATTGTGATAAGAAAAGCGAGAGTGTGTTTGTATAAAAGATAGATAGGAAGTTGTGATTCGTCTGAATAGTTCACTGCAAGATTCGTTTGAAAAGAGCCTGTAAGATTCGACTGAAAAAGTAACTGCAATATTCGTCTGCTCTTGAATAAAGGTCTTTAAGTAGTCAAACATAGCTAATTAATGAGAATTTAGATCAGATTTATATGGTACTGTCAAATGCAAGTTTCTATAATATAGATAATGTTCTACATTACATGATACCAATTTTTGCATCATATGAATCACTTCCAGACAACAAGAACCAATACACCAATAATCAAGAAATAAATGCTTGTTCATCCAATAATCTCTGTATTAGGATTATCGCAAGTTTCATAAACCTACTTACTAGGTGTTGGAAATATGGGTTTTACTAAACTTTGGACGCATTTAAATTTATATATATGTGTTATATATAACTAACTTTTAGTAGGTTTATGTTCTCCTATATGAGAGCTTCGAAATGATATATAATGCGTCCAAAATTGAGTATGTGTGAAAGAGATATCGATACTCAAAGTTGAGTAAATGGATGAAATTAGCAAAAACCAAATGAAGTAAACAGTAAGTCAATCACAATACTTTAACAAAATATGTTAATACTAAAAATAACAATTATTTAATGTTACATAAACAACCTAACGTGGCCCTATTTGACAATGCTCATAAATGGACTCCGCCATATGTATGCGAAAATCTTTGGCAACATCCCCGACCTCGTCAGGGTGTACCCATACCTCATTGTTATTTATCAACATTTGGGCATTACGGCATACCCAGACACCGCAATCCGCATTTATCCCGGCCTGCTGGGGTACATTCTTGGCGAACTTATAGCGAAAGACACCTGTCATATCGCGACGTCTATCATCCTTGACCCGGCAAAAGAAGTCAAATATCACAGCTTTAAACTTTGTCATCTGCTCTTCCAATTGCTGTCTGAAGAGACTGGCACTATCGCTATCATATATGGTCATGGTCATAGCGTCAAGTTCAAACACTCCAAGCAGCCAATGTTGGGGATTAATGCATATAGGGATGTACACCTGAAATATTACAATATTAGACAACTTAGTTAGCAACAAAACAAGTTAAATAAAATAAGAGTAAAACGATTTACATACCACATCGAGGAGAGCCTAAGAGGTCCCTTCCAAGCCATTACATGATCTAACCACAGAGGCGGGACTTAGATGCTCAATCAACAAGTAATGAAAGAACATACTGAACATCATGGTCCACCTCGTGTCTGTTCCACGATGTCTTTGCAACAGCGAGACCCAACAATCGATGTGCTATACATAAAAAATAGATGGTTAGACATGTAAAATAAATATATTTGATTATATGACTATAATTAAACTTCATACTAACCACATCCAGTAAGTCAGACTCCAAAGGGTCAACGGCCAGCAATACATTGAAAAACGAGGGGGTGATTTCCATGTTCAAGTGAGGGATGAAGATCAAGGGGGGGAGGCGACCAGTCCGACACATCCTCAATATTTTCGATGCCGGTTGAGGCTCCGGTGAAGACACCTTTCCCTTTTTCTTTCCTCCCTTCTTTCCCCCCGCTTTCTTTGCTTGCTTTTTAGCGGCCGGTAGTGTCGTAGATCCTTGTTGGCCAAACGGGTGACGAAACCATTGTGAAAATTTATGCGACCGATTTTGAGGGAGCGGGGTCACCTGTGGTGGTGGATCTACAACCTCCATCGGGTCATCTTCCGGCTCCGAGAAGTGATCCTGGATAATAGGAGACCCCATCGTCTGAAAATTAAGTTATTAGATGTTTTAAGTACAATTTAGGAAATGTTCACAATTAAACCAAAACTACCAAAATAACTTACAGTATGCATTTCCGGCCTGTAATAGTCTCCGGCCGAACCGCCAAAAATGTCCGTGATTGCTGTGGTGGCGAACGGCGGCATCTGCGAGGTGTATGCCCCCGACATCCCGGCCTGCGTGACATTGATCATTAAAATAGTTACAAAATTAGGAACAAACATATAACTATAATGGTTACTCAGTGTCACTTACACTCTCCGGGATAGTAGAATAGGATGTGGTGGCGAACGTCGTTTGGGACATCCCGGCCCCCGACATCCCGGCCTGCGTGACATTGATCATTATAAGAGTTACAAACTTAGGAACAAACATATAACTATAATGGTTACTCAGTGTCACTTACACTCTCCGGGATAGTAGAATAGGATGTGGTGGCGAACGTCGTTTGGGACATCCCGGGCCCCGACATCCCAGCCTGCGTGACATTGATCATTATAAGAGTTACAAACTTAGGAACAAACATATAACTATAATGGTTACTCAGTGTCACTTACACTCTCCGGGATAGTAGAATAGGATGTGGTGGCGAACGTCGTTTGGGACATCCCGGCCCCCGACATCCCGGCCTGCGTGACATTGATCATTATAAGAGTTACAAACTTAGGAACAAACATATAACTATAATGGTTACTCAGTGTCACTTACACTCTCCGGGATAGTAGAATAGGATGTGGTGGCGAACGTCGTTTGGGATATCCCGGCCCCCGACATCCCGGCCTGCGTGACATTGATCATTATAAGAGTTACAAACTTAGGAACAAACATATAACTATAATGGTTACTCAGTGTCACTTACATTTTCAGGGAATGACGGATAGGATGTGGTGGCAAACGTCGCCTGTGCCCCCTGTCCGAACGGAGTGGGGATCGGTGTCGTACTCGACAGCTAAAACAAATTTAGAACGTAATATTAATATACAAACTAAATAAACGTGGCCAACAAATTAAGTTAAACACTAACATGGACAGCGCTAAACTGTCTGTAAACTCCCTCCAGAAACTCTACACGTGACTCTAGCGGCCCGTGGACGTAGTCCCACAGGTACTCATGACAGCCACGATGTGGCCCGTAGGAAGGGGCCGCCTGATATGGATTGTAAGGGGGCGGCTGGTAGGAGGAGGAAGGGGGCCGCGGATAGGAGGAGGAAGGAGGCGGCGGATAGGAGGAGGAAGGGGGCTGCTGATATCCACCGGAAGGGGGCATGTCGTCGTCTTCCTCATCTTCAGGAGATGTGGAAGGAGAGGGACGTCGAGCCCTTGCCGCCTCTGCGTCAATAAAGGCCACTGTTGGTCCCGAAGGCCTATACAAGTTTGTAGAATGGGGGGGGGGGGGGGGTTGAATACAAACACACAGATTTTACTTTTCTAAATTGTTTATTGATAAATCATTAACAATTTACAGCTTGTTGCGGAAACAAGATTAAGGATAAACCTAAATCTAAACAAGTTGGAACACTAAGGTTTCTTGCACTAAGAGAGATAAGGAAATTACTAATAATAACCTATCTTGAGATAAGAGATTGAACTTGTCCAGAGTTAGCAAGTTACTTCAAATGAAGTGGGTTCATCTCTTTATATACTGCATGCATTTAATGCAAGTCAGTATACACTTTACACGTGTCATCAGCTGGTTGGTTGCATGTCATTGACCTTGGTTGACAACCTTAGTAGCCGCATGGATGAACAGTGTAGTATCAGAGTGGTTGTACGATTTCAGACAGTCGGAGGTTCTTTTCTGACATTTCGTACGGAGTCGTGCAAGGGGGGTTAAGACAAAAGTACTTTGTACGGAGGACTTCATGATCAGCTTTTCGTTGATTCAGCGATTATCATTTTCTATTCAGCGAATGATAAAGTTCAGCGATAGCTGAAGTCTTGTACTTGATACTTCACGTTGAGTGGACAAATCTGAGTCTTCGCTGATCCGCATCAATTCATTAGGAGACTTGTCGCTGGTTCTTGAGCTTGATCTTCGACTTCAGCGTAGAACCTTTGTTGACGTGAAACTTGTCTTCAGGGATCATAAGTAAACAACTAACTTATCAGCGATCATCATAATGACTGAACAGACTCAGAGCATTAATGGTGAACAGTGTTCGCTGAATGTTTATTTTAAAGAGCGAGAGTTCCTATCAGCGGTACTGTAAAATCTTAGTACTTATCAGCGATAGTGAAACTCTGATACATATTGTTTACTTACAATTTTCACTAAGTATATAAGAGAGGGTCATTATCAAATCACTGAGGGTTTGGATCAACAATCTCCCCCTATTTGATTATGACATAGCAACAAAGAAAATTGCTATTTAATGAAAACATAAGGATAAAAAGAACTCATAAAATATTTGTCCCTTTTACTGTTTTCTGGGATCTTTTCAGTACTGATGGAGTAAAGTACATTCGCTGAATTCTTTCTTTAAAACTTTGAATCAGGTTACAAAGAGAAATGGAAAGATTACAAGTACGAGCGAAATAAATTACAAGTACAGAAGAATAACTGATACAATAGAGAAAAAGGCGATCATATCAGCTTGTAAAGGGTTCTTCCTTGATGAGAAGTTCATCAAGGGTCTTTGATGTGGGGATCATCCAGTCAGGGACATCTACTCCTTGATTCTTTTTCTTCAGAGCTGCTTCAAAAATCAAGGGCTTCAGGTGTCTAGCTTTGATGTCGCGTCTGACTTCACACCAGTATACGAGATCTCTGAGTTGTTCGATGGGAGCGATGTCGAGCTCAGAGATACGTTGAAAGTGATGATTTCCATAGTAGTCTAAAAAGAATATACCATAGGGATCACTTACAACTGTGCCTGGAATGAATGTTTCTCCAGGTGGTAGGGAGGTGTCAAGCATTGAGAGATCGGCATCAGGGCCAACAATTTCAGCACGAGAGAAACCAATGCCCGTTTCATTCCGAATATGAGGACCTGAACAAGAGGCTTTCTTTTTCTTATCAGAGACTTTTCTTGGTTGAGGAAGAGTAGGAGGAATATCCACAGCAGATGAAAGCAGGTCGATCTGTTTGTTTAATATCTTCTCGACATGGCTTTTGAACTTTGAGCGCGATCCCTGAATGGCTAATTTTGTTTCTAACCATTCAGAGAGACCAAACTTTTCTAAGGTAGCAGCATAGAAGGTTTGCTTGGTTTTGTCATCTCTGTAGACATCCACTTCAACAACAGGAACTTCAGCGTACAGTCTTCCTCTGATGTTTGCCTTGATGATTTTGGATGGTCTAGATCGATAGGTCAGCATTTGTTTAGCCCATTCCAAAGTCGTATCAGAGACCTTAGTCTTTTCTCTAACGATCTCTTGAGCATCATCCCATAGCTGACGTTCAACATCAATGGGAACTCTTTTCAGCTTGGGGTCTTTTATTGATCGTTTAGAAAGCTGGATGGCGTATTCTCTGTCTTTTTCTTCAGTTTCCTTTCTTTCAGCGATTAGGCGTTCAGCTCTGAGGTGTTCCTTGTATTCCTTTTTGGAAATCCTGAACTTTGGAGGAACTGAAGGAAGTTGATCACGCCTCAGAATGATTCGCTGATCCTCGAATCGCTTTATTATTTCCTCCCTTCTTTTCTGATCCTCTTCACTTAGCTTTTAAGGAGCTAAGGAAGGTCTGCCTCTGTGCGAGAGTAGCTGTTCTTCTGGTTCATCAGTCTCAGAGATTAAATCTAAGACTGGGATTATTTCTTCAGCAGCAGCTGGTATTATTGGTGAAGTCGCAGTTGTGGAGCCTTCAGCGATATCCTCAAACAGGGGAGAGGACTAGCTGAAACACAGCGATCTTACGAGTAAGAACTTGGGTAGAATCAGATAGAGAGAATTGGTTCAAGTGTATAGGCTTGGGTAGTAGAATTGATAGTGTATGATAGAGGAGGGATGGAGTGAGAGATGTTTAGTATACCTGACAAACCGGCTTTTCAAGCAAGATCATCAGATTGTCATCTTCAGCGACGCTTTTGCCTTTGCCTTTCTCAGCTCCAGAGGCTGAGGGCTTTGTCTTTGTCCGCTCCCCTGAAGGTTCATTTATCTAGATTCCCTTAAGAGCTTTGATCTTTGGAGCAGGTTTGACGATAAAGAAGTCATCGTCATCTTCGTCATCATCATCATCATTCTTTGGAGAAGAGGATGGTTCAGTATCAGGGATGTCGACGGCTTCATCATCTTCTGCTTCGGATTCGGTTTTATCAGCTTCTTCTTCGAGTTGCTCCCCCTCAGATATAGAGGCGAGCTTCTCGGTTTCCTCAGGGTTTTCATCTCCCTGAGGTCCAGCGGTGGTTTCTTCAGCATCCTTCTCTCCCCTGATAGATTCATCATGGGAAAGGTCTTCAACGCTCTTGGAGAGATCTTCAGCGCTCTTCTCCCCCTCTTTATCATGATGACTGGGGGAGGAATGGGTTGACTCAGCAGCGTTGGTAGGTTCTCTGTCTTCTTGGCCAGAGAAACCTATCAGATCTTCAATCTTTGCTATTCTGTCTTGAAGGCCAGAGATAGCAGGATTGATCTTTTCCAGCTCAGTGCGATCCGCCGCTGTGAAATTGTCAGATGCAGGGACAGGGGCAGGAGCAGGAGTATTTGCTTTGTGTAGGAGCTGCTCGATCATCGATTTCATCGAACTAACATCGGTCTTTACAGAGCCTAAGTCAGTCTTTACAGCAGACATATCTCCCTCTAGTTGTCTAACCGATGTCTTCAGCGTTGTGACCTCGCTGGACATGGATGAAACTGAATTTTTGAGAGAGGTGTAGTCTGTGTAGATGTTAGCGAGCACCTTGGCGAAGTCGCTGAGAGTGTTATCAACTTGCTTCAAGTCATCTGTGGAAGCCTTCTTCTCCACCACCGTTGTCAGCTTGTTCAGATTCTCTCCAGCGTTTGTTACAGCTGTAGAGTTATTAGAAAGAGTGGTGGTGAGATCTGTCAGCGTTGTCTCCACAGCTTTCAAAGAGGCGTTGATATCTCCCAAATTAGGACCTGTAACATATAAAAACTTGTGAACATAGGAAAGCTCAGAAGTTTGGGGTTTAGTCACAGTGTTTATGTGTTGGTGTGTACCTGCAGGAGGATTGATGAACTCGTCAAAATTACGGGTTCCTAAAAAGTGTTCCATGTCATCTTCAAAAGTGCCCATGGATTGTCCTGCATGTCCTGTCTTCATCATTCCTGGAGAATCAGCTTTAGGTTCCTTAGAAATGATGGCAGCTCTAGCGAGATCTGGAGTAGAGACCAAATGAGTAGAGGGAGGAGCGAAGGATAAGAATGGGGGTTGGGTTCTGAGTTCAGCGTTGGATTCGCTGACAATCACTTCATCAGTCTTTTGAGAGACTGAAGGAGGTTGGGTAGGTTCCAAGTTTGTAACCTCAGCGTTTAGGGACGCTGAAGTTGGGATTGAAGGGATGGCTTGTTCAGGTGTGGCAGAGCGTACCACTGAACGTTCCTTCAGCTCTGCAAGAAGAGCTGAGGAGTCTTCAGCATGAGATTGTTGGGGTTTCTCCTTTGTTTTCTTGATCCTTTTAGAACCAAGTGGGGTAGAAGAATGTTTCCTTTTCTTAGAAGGGGAGGATTTTGTGGCCAGGGTATCAGCGATGGGTATTGTCGCTGAAGGAGCCACAGAATGAGAAGAAGAAGGGTTGAGAAGAGTCAAGAGTGTAGAAAGACGTACCTCATTCACCATTGGTTTGAAGTCGAGTATCTTTGGGCCGACCTGAGAGAGTTTCAGGTCACCTTCAGTTGGGTAGCTCTCCTTCAGGCCATATTGGAAGATGGCGCTGATGAATCGGGGGTAAGGAACCCATGGAGGTCTGTCAGCGACGGTGTCCACTCTTAGAACTAGGTCATCATAGATAATCGATGCCCAGACTATGTTGAGACCTTTCAGCAGTGCATACCCCATTGCTTGCTGAGGTTTAGCGGCTTGGTCAGAGGAGCCGCTCTTTGCAGTCATGCAGCTGATTAGATGAGCGAAGATGAAATTCATCTCGCTGGGCATTTTCGATTTCTTGATAATCGTCAGCTTCTTCTCGGCCTTCATGTCTCTGCCGATTTCCCATACATAGCCCATTGCATCGAAAAATGCAATGATGGCTTCCCTGTCTGAGTTTTTCTTGGGGTCAGGGAGGGGAACAAATGGTTTTTCCTTGGTAGCGATGGGAAGGCTGAGAGCTTTGCGAATAATGGTAGGGGTGATCTTCATGGTACCATATTCGATGTCGCAGAGGATGCAATCGATTGTTTTGGAGGGGTCTTTGGCTGAAGGTAGTTGAGAGTGTCTGGCTGAGTACCAGAATTGTGAGAGCAAGAGCTGATGAGCAGGAGGTGTTATGGTCAGGGCTGTGGAGATGCAGCAATTCTTTAGGAATTTCACAACATCATCTAGATGTGTGACTTGCTTTCGAGGAGGAAACTCGAGAAGCGCATAGAGGTTGTTCACCTTAGTCCAATCCAGTTTGTCAAGGGCAAACTTGACTTGAGGAGCCTTGAGGATATCCACTTCCTCAGAATCAGCGGAGATGTTCTCAGCGGTAGCAGGAATGTCAGACGAAGCCATTTCTCTGTATTATCAGTTCAACCAAAGATGTTAACAAATAAGAATTATCTTAATGTGGAAAGATTTTCCATTAAGATGGTTCAAATTTTATTCATTTCATTCAGACACAAATGTCTTAATGAAGATTAGGGTTTTTCTTGATTTTAAGAAACGAAATGTAAACCCATTTATTCTTGTTATCCAGTTTTCTATGAAGAATTAGATTTTGGAAACGAATGAAGAACAAGTTTAAGATTTTCGCATTTAAATTTGAAGAACAACCATGAAATGGTTGTGTTCATAAAACCATGAAAGAAAATGATTTCATTTTAAGAAGTTCTTTTGTTTGATCTTGTTAAAACAAGGAAAATATCAGAAACAAGTTATACGCATTTGGTAATAAATAAGAACATATTAACCTTGATGTTTGATGAAGAAGATGATGAACAGTTCTTGAAGTTTTTGAAAGCACAAATGCAATAGTGAATTCTTTCTTGCGGAGTAAGATTGATCGCGTAAAAGAAAAATATAAACTACGAGTTTGTTTATATAGAGAGATTAGAGAGAGAAAATCTTGAGCGGGAAAAGATTTTCATCATGACACGGACACGTGTTTGCATTTGATTGGAAGTTTGAACGAGACGTGCAAACGTGTGTCAGGAAGAGAAAACGTGCCGGGGTTTATCCGTTGCAATGACGTCACAACTGTCCTTTCATATTCTTTTAGGATGTCTCTGAGGTTTTGAAAAACTCAGGGACTCTTTTATAAACATGAAGCACTGAATGATAATATTCAGCGATGGTTTTAAGAAATTTCAAAATATCGCTGTTAAGGAAGAGATATTCAGCGATGCATTTTGTTTTGAAATCTTGCATTTTCATGCGATTGTCAAAGAGAGAAAACATACCTTGATATCAGCTTTAACCAAGTTTTATTCAGAGAGAAGATGATTGAATAGGTTATACGAGTTGATTTTATCCTATCGCTGATCAATGTGAACCGTTTAGGATTTTACCCTTCAAAGTTCAGCATTCCAAGCTCGCTGATGAGAAAGTTGAATTTTGTCTCATCAAGAGGTTTGGTAAATAAATCAGCTAACTGATAATCAGTTGGGATAAAATGAAGTTCTATATCACCATTCATCACATGATCTCTGATAAAATGATATCTGATTTCTATATGTTTGGTCTTTGAATGTAGTACTGGATTGTTTGCTATAGCGATGGCACTTGTGCTGTCGCAATAGATTGGAATTTTGGAGAGCTGAAGATCATAGTCTAGTAGCTGATTTCTCATCCACAAGACTTGAGAACAACAACTTCCAGCAGCTACATATTCAGCTTCAGTTGTGGAAGTGGACACTGAATTTTGCTTTTTACTTGTCCAACTTACCAGCTTTCCACCCAGGAGCTGACATCCTCCTGTGGTGCTTTTCCTATCCATTTTGCAACCTGCAAAATCACTATCTGAATAGGCGGTTAGATCGAATCCCGAATCTTTGGGATACCAAAGACCTAGGTTCGTTGTACCCTTAAGGTATCGAAAGATTCGCTTTACAGCTTTCATATTAGATAGCATAGGTTCAGCTTGATATCGTGCACACAAACATGTTGCATACATAATATCGGGTCGGCTAGCTGTAAGATACAAGAGATAGCCGATCATCCCACGGTACAACGTGACATTAACAGGTATTCCCTTTGAATCCTTGTCAAGTGTCAGCGGTGGTGCCATAGGGGTTTTCATAGCTGAACTATGAGTTAAATCAAATTTCTTCAGCATATCTTTAACATACTTTCCCTAATTGATAAAAGTTCCTTTTTCAGTTTGCTTAATCTGAAGACCAAGGAAATATGTTAGTTCACCCATCATGATTATTTTATACTCATCTTTCATTCTATCAGCGAAACGAGTACAAAGCTCAGGGTTAGTAGAACCAAATATAATGTCATCAACATATATTTGAACTAGAATGATATGACCTTTCACTTTTCTAAAAAATAGAGTTTTTTCAATCTTACCTCGCTCAAATTTTTCAATATGGAGATAAGTAGAAAGAGTGTCATACCATGCACGAGGAGCTTGCTTCAAGCCATAAAGTGCCTTATCCAGTTTATAAACATAACCTGGACGCTTAGAATCTGAGAATCCTGGAGGTTGTTCCACATACACTTCTTCATTCAGCTTTCCATTCAGAAACGCTGACTTAACATCCATCTGATGTACTTTGAAGTTTTTGTGTACATCATATGCTAAGAATAGACGAATAGATTCAAGTCTTGCTACTGGAGCAAATGTTTCGTCATAATCTATACCTTCCTCTTGTCTATATCCCTGAGCAACAAGACGAGCTTTGTTGCGGGTTACAGTACCATGTTCGTCCAACTTGTTTCGATAGACCCATTTAGTGCCTATTACTGTTTTATCAGTTGGTCTCCGAACAAGTTTCCAAACTTTGTTTCTTTCGAATTCAGTCAGCTCTTCTTGCATGGCGCTGACCCAGTTTGGATCTTTGAGGGCATCATCTATTTTCTTTGGTTCAGTTAGAGAAATAAAGTTAACAAATAAACAAATATTACCTGCACTTCATCGAGTATGAACACCAGCGTTTGGATCACCAAGAATTTGATCAATTGGGTGATTTACGGTCCATCGCTGAGCCGGAGCATAAGTCGCTGACTCATCTTGAACTGGAGGAGCTGAAGATGAGGCTTCAGCTACTTCTGGAGTTTCAGTTAAGAGAGGAATACTTGCATTTGTCATTTCATTTACTGATTGCTGAGAGATAGATGGAATGTCTGAGGCATTTGGTTCAGCGGTAGGTATAGTGTTTATTGGAACAGCTGAGACCCATGATGTTTCAGCTTCACTATTATGTAAGTTTGGAATGATAGGACTATCATCTTCTACTGGATGAGCATGAGGAGTGGGAATATCTTCTGAATCACCAAGATGAGAAAACATCCATTGATTCAGTTCTTCAGTATCAGCGGACGGTTTAGAGTTCGCTGAACGGGATTCGTCAAACGTGACGTGAATAGATTCTTCTACAGTTTGTCTTCTACGATTGAAGACTCTGAAGGCTTTGGAAACTGAGGAGTATCCAAGAAAGATTCCATCATCAGCCTTAGGATCAAACTTTCCAAGAGCATCTATGTTGTTCAGTATGAAACACTGACATCCAAAGATGTGAAGAAAGCTGATTGAAGGCTTTCTCCCATGAAAGAGTTCATAGGCTGTCTTTTTTAATCTTTTAACTATCAGCGACCTGTTTTGCGTAAAACAAGCAGTGTTGACAGCTTCTGCCCAAAACTGAGTAGGCAGGTGAGAATCACTGAGCATTGAATGTGCAGCTTCAATAATTGTTCTATTTCTTCTTTCAGCGACTCCATTTTGTTGCGGTGTTCTCACTGAAGAGAAGTTGTGAGAAATACCCTTACTCTCAAGGAAGGAATCAAGAGAACTATTTTTGAATTCAGTCCCATGATCACTCCTTATTGAGCGAACGGTCAGATTGTTCAGGGTTTCCATCTTCCGAATAAAGGTGATGAGTTCTTCAGGGGTGTCACTCTTAGAACGGAGAAACATTACCCAAGTGAAGCGAGAGAATTCATCAACTATGACCAGCGTATATTTCTTTCCAGCGATGGATTGTTTGTTAACAAGGCCAAACAAATCTATATGGAGTAGTTGTAGAGGAGATGACACTGAAGAAACTTGCTTTGATTTAAAGCTTGCTTTGGTCTGCTTTCCTTTTTCACACGCTGAACATAAAGACTCTTTGGCGTATGAATGTTGAGGTAGACCAGTGACTAACTCTTTTGAAGAAAGAGTGTTCAGTGTCTTGAAATTTAGATGAGATAGCCTCTTATGCCATAGCCAGTTGACATCAGATGAGGCCTTTGAGAAGAAACAGGAGTTCTCAGTGGTTGTTGAGTCCATGTTTATTACATAAACATTTTCCAAACGATAACCGCTGAGAGCTATCTTCTCCTTTTTGTCAGCGACAAAGCAGGATTCCTTAGTAAATATTACTTTGTTATCCATGTCGCAAAGTTGACTGATGCTTAGAAGATTATGCTTCAGCCCTTCAACATATGCGACTCTTCTGAAGGAGGTTGTACCATTTGAAAGTACACCATACCCTCGGGTATGTCCTTTTCCATTTCCACCGAAAGTCACAGAGGGACTCTTCTCTTCCTTGTATTCAGCGAGCAGGCTTTTCTTTCCAGTCATGTGTCTAGAGCATCCGCTATCAAGATACCAGATACCCTTCTTAACCTGCAATACAAAAGAAGATTAGTTTTTCTTGGGTACCCACTTTACCATGTATACACATTTGTCAGTGGAAGTAGTTGGAATGGAAGATTCAGCAGTCTTCGCAGCATTTGAAGATTCAGCTTTGTCTTTCTTCACTTTGGTTAATTTCTTAACCTCGGTGGTAGGATTCACCTTGACCTGATTTGCACCAGGGTTGGTCTTCTTTGCCTTGGGGGCAATCTTCACCTTAGCTAACTTTTCAGCTTTGGTGGCTGTGGGACACTTACTAGCAATATGATCGGTAAGTCCACAGTGATAACATTTCCTATAACTAAAAGTAGTTCTAGGACCATTTGAATGCTGAGCTTTTAATTTCGAATTAGAAGTGCCAGCACCAAGTAAACTATTGGCTTTAGAAATGGGACGAACATTCAGTTCTTCAGATTTCTTACCAAGGACATCCAATCTGAGTCTAGGAGTAGATCGCTGAATAGATCCAGAGATCTGCTTCCTTGATCCAGAGGGATGAGCCACTGAAGCTTTAGAAGCATTCAGCTTTGGTACTAAGGTACCCTTCTGAGGATTCTGGTAAATAACAATTCCTTTACCTTTGTCTTTAGAGACAGAGGTAGGTTTTGAATAAACCATTTTCTCCTTGCCTTTTGAGGAGGTAGGAGTTTCCTCAGGGATTGGTGTAATGGACGAGGAGCACTGAGAAGATGAAGTATCAGCGACTGAGGATACGAACGTTCCAAATTTAAGCATTGAACGCTCAGTGGTTGGTTTTGGAGTATCATATTTGTAACCCAAACCACGTTTATCACTCAAGGGAATCTGAGACTTTATTATCTCAGTGATCTTTGTTGAAGAATTACACCATCCTTCAACAGTAGCTTTTTCAGCTTTTAATGCAGCGATAGCTTCTGCTCGTTCGATTTTGACTAGCTGATTTAAATATACTTGATCTTTAAAATCTTCTTCAATTTTAGAAAGCTTTTCTATTTGAAGGTGGCAGTTTTTAAGCTTTTCAGCGAGATCAAGGTTTTGGTTTTCAACCACAGTTTTGCCGTTCATGGCTTCGTATAAACTTCTAGTCAAGAGATCGATCTTACGGAGACTATCAGCTTCATCAATATTTGCAATATTGGTAAAGAAAGAAGGTGATACCTGAATAGCAGAGGTTGAAGTGGAGGGAATGTCTGAGCTTTCTTCCTCTTCTTCAATCTTGGCCATGAGACATAGATTTGCTTCATCATCTTCAGAGTCAGATGATGATGCTTCTTCATCAGAAGCAGCCCAATCATAGTCAGCCATCAGGCCTTTATTCTTCTTCTTAAAGCCTTTCAGCTTAGCATATTTTTCTTTCAGCTTTGAATATTTGTCATCTTTATTCCTTGGAACAAAGGGTTTTTTTGCAAAAGCTGAGGGTCTAGAAACTTTCTTAGACCTGCACTCGTTAGCGAAATGTCCTATCTTTTCGCAGTTAAAATGTAACGTCCCAAAAATTTCAAGGAATTTAAACCCTTTTTTTTTAAAATAACATCTCATTAATTAAACTCATTAAATCATTCAAAACGTTTCGTTTGCAACTCAATAATAAACATTCTCTAGAAACAGTAAACAGCGGAATAAATGGTTTAAAAATGATAATCGTAAATCTTAATAACAATCAGCTCTTCACGCGCGCCAGTGTGTACTCGTCACGCCTTGGAACCACTCGTACCTGAAACCACAATTTATTGGGAAAGGGTAAGCACGAAGCTTAGTGAATTCAACCACCATAATTAACACAGTTATTCCACACTACCCCTAAAACAGATAGTTGCATATAAACAAGCATACAAGTCTACGAACAAATCATAAACATGCATACCTACACCATCCCACCCAAAAGGCATACGTCGGTCCCACCGACCACACGATAACCGTGCAAGCATTACCCGGTCCCACCGAGTTTCTACGCCACCCGCGTATACAATTTCGGCCCCACCGAGTTCCTACGCCACCCGCGTATACAAACTTCGGCCCCACCGAGTTCCTACGCCACCCGCGTATACAAACTTCGGCCCCACCGAGTTCCTACGCCACCCGCGTATACATGACAATAAAGGTCCCACTAGACACCCCACTATCTAGTCCCACATCACAATTAAATAAAGCTACCACACACGTGCTACCGTAATGTAAAAGTAACCGATATTAAAAATAGTGAGAGAACTCACCTCGTAAGCGCGCCTAGCTCACAAACAATAATTCAAACTCCACAAATCCAAGATCACTTCCCGACACCTAAACGAACGTTAAAACGTATCAACACGAGGCCCGGACCCTAAAACATGACGCACGATTAAACTGTCGCTAAAACGACTTTTTGGCTTAGAAAACCAGGTCTGTTCGGGACCTGTTTCGACCTCCTTAAACCCAGAAAATCCTCAATTAAAATTAACTACCCGCTAGGTCCGGGTCTTAGCTTTCCAGGGACGTATTACACGTGTTGGTGCAAGTGTACCCAGCTTTAATATTGTGATATATTTTTGGTACACATAAAATCACATCTCCATATTTTTTTTGATGATTACAAAACACACCGCATTATTTGTTATCTAATATTTTATCTGAGTGTGCAGATATTTAAATGATCTCGAATCATTTTATCTGAAGAATCCAAGACTGAAGAGTTTCGTCATTTTATTTTAAAATGATAAACACCCTATAATAAAATACCACTTGGATTTTTCAGAAACCTATTCCAACAATGTTTTTGAAATAATTAATCTTTTAATATTAAATTCAAAAGTTTTATATATATATATATATAAACGTATATATATATTTCTCCTCATCTAAATATATATATATATATATATATTATATTCTAAACTCATCATTACTTCTTTAATTTTAAAGTTTTATTAAAATTTTTGCTTGGAAATGTTGGGAGCTCACATCAAGTGTCAGCTTTGTTACTATTCACTCTTTTTATGCCAAGTTTGTTTCCAAGAAGAAATCCCATCCGGCGGCTGCTGTGCCTTGTGCCATGCTGCAAGTGAACCTTCCTTTGTCAGTACCATTTGCCCGTTGCAAGTTCGAGTATATATACAAGCAGCTGGAAGCATTCAAGCCCAACCAAAAAAAAACATTAATTCTTCCTCAGCATTTGATCATTTACTCTGCTACCTTCTTACTCACATTAAATCACTTAAACTGATAAAAAAATTTTGAGCAAGAAATCTTGAGTTGATAGCAGATTAAAATCTCTCGATTAGTTGAATCAGCAAAACAACTCAAGTGATCAAACTCTCTCTAAAAATCCAAGTGATTAATATTTTACAAGAGTGATTGTCATATTAAAATTATACCCTCTTGTAAGTGTTTGATTAGAGTGAGTGATCCATATAAATCTCTCATCTGAAGTAGAGATATTCGTGATAATCTTTTTGTATTAAGGTTTGTGTTTCTACCGTAAAGAACACGTTTCGTATTGGATCTCCGAGAAGTGTTATTTTCTCGAGGTGGACTAGCCAACTTTGTGTTTGGTGAACCACTTTAAAAATATCGTTGTCAAGTATTTCCTTTCCCTTATCTATTTACATTTCCGCTGTGCTTTTTAAATTATATCTGTTTATATAAATTGCTTTGCATTTATATTTATTTATATAATATCTGTGTATCTGTTTGTATTTACACTCTTCTGTATTATTCCGTACTTACTCTATATTTATTTATAAAAAGAATTTTTGAAAGTAAAAGATTTATATACAACCTTCCCCCCCCCCCCCCCCCCCCTTTTAGGTTGTCTAACATTTGGTATCAGAGCAGGTCTTTCAAAAATATTCTGCACAAATTTCTTTTATTCTTTTAAATGGCTCAACAAACTAATTTTGTGTTTTCAAAACCCCCTTTGATAGATACTGAAAAGTTTGGCATTTGGGCCGAGCTATTTGAATGTCACGTGCGTGGCAAAAATCAAAAGATTTGGGATATTATAGAAAAAGGGAATTTTAAACCCACCATTGTGAAAGATGATGTTTTTATTGATAAACCTATAGATGAATGGACTACTTCTGATGAAAATCATTTTTGTTTAAACTTTGAAGCTAAGAATATATTATATGCTGCTTTAACAACTGATGAAATTGAAAGAGTATATACATATAAAACTGCAAATCAAATATGGGAAAGTTTAAATAATACTCATCGTGGAAACACGGAAGTTAAATCTAGTAAAGTGAATATTTTAGTTCACGATTATGAACTGTTCGAAATGAAACAAGATGAGTCGATTGACTCAATGTTTAAAAGATTTAACCTTATTGTGACTACTTTGAAAGGTTTGGATCGCACTTATCCTAACGAGGACTATATAAGGAAAATCCTACGAGCCCTTCCTTCGGAGTGGATGCAAAAGATAACATCTTTAGAAGACTCCCGTGACCTTTCCATAATGAAGATAGATGACTTGATCGGTAATCTTAAAGTGCATGAAATTGCACTTAAAAGAAACAAAGATCGGGAGCAAGTTAAAAAGAAGTCAATCGCTCTCAATGTCTCAACACCAAAAGTCGAGAAGAAAAAGGAGAAAGCTGGCTCCTCAAAAGATCCATCCGAAACTCTCAATGAAGTCGCCATGTTGGTAAGAAACTTTTCCAAGTTTTTTAATAATAATAAATTTTCTAACAATGGCAGATTTCAAAGAAACGGTAACTACCGTCGTGGTGGTGAAAACCGAAGTCGTAAGTTCCATAAACGAGACGAAAAAGTAAAGAAAAATGACGACTCAAGTGGTGACGATAAAGCTAAGCCAAAGAGAGGTTTTTGTTACTCATGTGGCGACAAAGATCATTACGCCAATGAATGTCCTAAAAAGAACAAATTTCAAAATAAGAAGGAGAAAGCCTTCATTGGAGGCGCGTGGAGTGAAAGCGAAGAAGAAGACGAATATCAAGCTATTTGTCTTATGGCCGAAAGCGACGATGAGGTAAAATCTTCTTACTCAGATTATGATAGTGATAATGAAAATAATCTTGAAGAATTATATGAATCATTTCACAAAATGGCTGCTCTTGCAAATCGTTACCAAGACGAAAATTCTAGATTAAAAGAAACGATATCTGCATGTAATAAGGAAATTAATGATGGCAAACAAAAATCTGAAAATGATATGAATATAATTGCTAAATTAGAAACTAAATTAGGAGAAAAAGATTTTTGTAAATCTTGTGATGCTCTAAATAAAGAAATTGCATGCTTAAATAAAAAGTCACATGAAAATATTATTTGTGCAAAATGTGATATTCTTGAGAATGAGATTGCATGTTTAAAAGGAAAATGTGATTCGTATGAAAAGGATGATTTATTAGCAAAAGCTTTTCAAAGTAGTAATGAGAAAGTCTTTAACATGCTAAATATGCCTAACCGTATAAAATGTAGAAAAGGTATTGGTTCCGATACGTGCAAAGATAAATGTTCTTGTATGCCCATCAAAAGATTTTATGAATCACCTAAAGTTAATACAAAAAATCAATATGTGCAAAAACCTCCGTGTGTGCGTAAAATGAATAATGCAAATAATATACCAAAAAAACTGTATGCTCGCATGTATAACGAGAAATATTCTAAACCTAAAAATGATGCGAATATAAATGCTAGCTTTTATGTGTATGATAAATACAATCGCAAAATTAAAATGGTAACTAAATGGATTCCAAAAGGAATGTTTAATAATGATAATCCCGGTGGTATGCGTTTATGGTTTTAAATGTGTTATATATATTATATATATATATATATATATATATATATATATATATATAGTTTAAATATGAATTCTTGTATATATATATTATATATAAGTAATATATTATTGTATGTATTTTTGTTTATATATATATATACATACGTACTACACATATATATATATACTTTCTGTTTGATTCTTTATTATATATATATTGTTTGACTTTTTGATATATTATATATATATTTATTTAGGTTGATTTGTTACATATATATATATATTCTGTGTGATATTTATATATTTATATATATATATATTATATATATATATATATGTGCTTGTTGGTTTTTATTAAAACTAATTGTCAAGGACCCACGAGAAATGGGGACCATAAAAGTTACATCTTTATTATTGTAGATTGACCTCGATATGGACTGGATACTCGATAGTGGTTGCACACGTCACATGACCGGAAACAATAATCTCTTTTCATCATATAAGTCATGTGATGGTGGACAGGTAATTTTTGGAGGAAACTCCAAAGGAAATATAATTGGTAGAGGTACAGTTTCTTGCAATAATGTTCAATTTCTTAATGTTAATCATGTTGATAATTTACATTTTAATTTGTTAAGTGTTCGCCAATTGTGTAAAAATGGTATAACTGTCGTCTTCGAAGAAGACTCGTGCAAAATCTTGAAAAATGGCCAAGTTCTTTTGACTGGTTCTGTGAAAGGAAATTTATATATTTGCAAAACTGTTGTATCTGAAAATGTATGCTTATCTTCTCTTCATGATGTTTCTACTTTATGGCATAGGCGTTTAGGTCACGCTAATCTAAGATTAATGCAAAACTTAAAAAATAAGGAGCTTGTGAGTGACCTGCCAAAATTAAAGTTTGATAATCATTTTTGTGATGCTTGTCGTGTCGGCAAACAACATCACGTTTCTCATAAATCAAAAAATGTTATTTCTACTCAAAGAGTTTTAGAACTTTTACATATGGATCTTTTTGGCCCAATGGCTATTCAAAGTTTTGGAGGAAATTTTTATACTTTGGTTATTGTAGATGATTATTCCCGTTATACTTGGACTCTATTTTTGAGACATAAAAATGAGGCTTTCGAAAAGTTTAAAATTTTAGGAAAAAGAATTCAAAACCAACAAGGTTGTACGATTGTTTCCATACGTACGGACCATGGACGAGAATTCGATAATGAAGTACAATTTGGTGCCTTTTGTGATAAACATGGTATAACTCATAACTTTTCGGCTCCTCGAACTCCTCAGTCAAACGGGGTTGTTGAAAGGAAAAATCGAACGTTGCAAGAAATGAGTAGAACTATGCTAAACGAACATCAAGTTCCCCAAAAGTTTTGGTGTGATGCCGTTGCTACCGCGACCTATGTGCTTAACCGTGTCCTAATTAGAAGTATCCTAAATAAGACACCCTATGAACTTTACCGTGGTAGAAAACCTTCCTTAGCTCACCTGAAAGTTTTTGGTTGTAAATGTTTCATTTTAAACACCAAATCCTACTTAACCAAATTTGACCCTAAAGCCTATGAGGGAGTGTTCCTAGGATATTCTTGGAATAGCAAAGCCTATAGAATCCTAAATAAGGAGACCATGGTAGTAGAAGAATCCTTAAATGTTAGCTTTGACGAGAGTCCTCCCAAACCGAGTGCACCCTTAGCAAATGACAATGTTTGTGAAGGAGATGTCTTAGCCCAACAACTTAGTACCTTGGATTTAGGTGCCCAACCTTCCACAAATAATATTGAATCTAGTGATGCCCCTTTGTGTTTTATTCCACAAGGTGTAGATGATCCTAACCTTAGAACCGCTCGAGGCCATCCCGTAGATCAAATTATAGGTGACCTAAACCAAAGGACAACTAGATCACAAATCCATACCCATTGTGCTTGCTTTTATCTCAACCATAGAACCTAAAACCATAGATGAAGCTTTAGGTGATGAGGATTGGATAATGGCCATGCAAGAAGAGTTGAACCAATTTACTAGGAATGATGTGTGGGACTTAGTGCCTAGCCCTAGTAGTCAAACCATTATTGGCACAAGATGGGTCTTCCGTAACAAGGTAGACGAGAACGGTGGAGTCACACGAAACAAGGCACGTTTAGTTGCCAAGGGGTATAATCAACAAGAAGGTATAGATTATGACGAAACCTTTGCACCGGTTGCAAGGTTGGAGTCTATTCGAATGCTTCTCGCTTTTGCAAATGCTAAAGATTTCAAATTATTTCAAATGGATGTTAAAAGTGCTTTCTTAAATGGTATTATAAATGAGGAGGTATATGTTTCTCAACCTCCCGGTTTTGAAAATTTTGAAAATCCGACACATGTTTATAAATTGAAAAAGGCGCTTTATGGTTTAAAGCAAGCTCCGCGTGCGTGGTATGATAGATTAAAAACCTTTCTAATTGTTAGTGGTTATATTATGGGTAAAATAGATAATACTTTATTTGTGAAATATGATCAAAATGATATTGTAGTTGTGCAAGTATATGTTGATGATATTATTTTTGGTTCCACTAATGAAAAACTGTGTAATGAATTTTCTGCGAAAATGACAAGCGAGTTTGAAATGAGCATGATGGGAGAGTTAAAATACTTCTTAGGATTGCAAATTAAACAATGTGAAACTGGTATTTTTATTAGTCAATCTAAATATTGTAAAGATATGTTGAAAAAGTTTAACTTTGAAAATGTCAAACCCGTTGAAACTCCAATGACCACAAATTTGCATTTATCAAGTGACGAGGAGGGAAACGATTTTAATGAAAAGATTTATCGTGGTATGATTGGTAGCTTATTGTACTTAACTGCTAGTAGACCTGATATTATGTATAGTGTATGTTTATGTGCTCGTTTTCAATCTTCACCTAAACAAACTCACTATGAAGCTGTCAAGCGTATTTTTCGATATTTACGAGGTACTACTAATCTTGGCTTATGGTATGCAAAGAAACCCGAGTTAGAAGTAACGTGTTTCACCGATTCCGATCTTGGTGGATCTATTGTTGACCGAAAAAGTACTAGTGGGGTATGTGCCTTTATAGGTCTCTCACTTGTGTCTTGGTTCTCTAAGAAACAACAATCCGTAGCTTTGTCTACCACCGAAGCGGAATATGTAGCCGCCGCAAGAGCGTGTGCTCAAGTCCTTTGGATGAAACACACACTTACCGACTTTGAGGTACATCTAACCAAAATTCCAATTATGTGTGATAACTCAAGTGCCATAAACTTAAGTAAAAATCCCGTTTTACACTCTCGTACAAAACATATTGAATTGAGACATCACTTTTTACGAGATAATGTTCAAAAAGGCCAAATCGTGCTTGAAAAGGTTGATTCGGAAGATAATCTGGCCGATATTTTTACTAAAGCTCTAAACAAGAAGGCGTTCTTTAAATTAAGACTTGGTTTAGGCATGCTTGAGTATAACCCTTAAAAATACTAACTCTCAAATATTTCATATTTTGAGGGGGAGCATCTTTTGAGGGGGAGCATAAGCGACCTTCTTAAACCCTTTTTGCTTCGACAAAAGGGGGAGAGAAACCGAGTATGCTCTCGTGTTTAGCGTTGTGTTTGTCATCATCAAAAAGGGGGAGATTGTTGGTGCAAGTGTACCCAGCTTTAATATTGTGATATATTTTTGGTACACATAAAATCACATCTCCATATTTTTTTTGATGATTACAAAACACACCGCATTATTTGTTATCTAATATTTTATCTGAGTGTGCAGATATTTAAATGATCTCGAATCATTTTATCTGAAGAATCCAAGACTGAAGAGTTTCGTCATTTTATTTTAAAATGATAAACACCCTATAATAAAATACCACTTGGATTTTTCAGAAACCTATTCCAACAATGTTTTTGAAATAATTAATCTTTTAATATTAAATTCAAAAGTTTTATATATATATATATAAACGTATATATATATTTCTCCTCATCTAAATATATATATATATATATATATTATATTCTAAACTCATCATTACTTCTTTAATTTTAAAGTTTTATTAAAATTTTTGCTTGGAAATGTTGGGAGCTCACATCAAGTGTCAGCTTTGTTACTATTCACTCTTTTTATGCCAAGTTTGTTTCCAAGAAGAAATCCCATCCGGCGGCTGCTGTGCCTTGTGCCATGCTGCAAGTGAACCTTCCTTTGTCAGTACCATTTGCCCGTTGCAAGTTCGAGTATATATACAAGCAGCTGGAAACATTCAAGCCCAACCAAAAAAAAACATTAATTCTTCCTCAGCATTTGATCATTTACTCTGCTACCTTCTTACTCACATTAAATCACTTAAACTGATAAAAAAATTTTGAGCAAGAAATCTTGAGTTGATAGCAGATTAAAATCTCTCGATTAGTTGAATCAGCAAAACAACTCAAGTGATCAAACTCTCTCTAAAAATCCAAGTGATTAATATTTTACAAGAGTGATTGTCATATTAAAATTATACCCTCTTGTAAGTGTTTGATTAGAGTGAGTGATCCATATAAATCTCTCATCTGAAGTAGAGATATTCGTGATAATCTTTTTGTATTAAGGTTTGTGTTTCTACCGTAAAGAACACGTTTCGTATTGGATCTCCGAGAAGTGTTATTTTCTCGAGGTGGACTAGCCAACTTTGTGTTTGGTGAACCACTTTAAAAATATCGTTGTCAAGTATTTCCTTTCCCTTATCTATTTACATTTCCGCTGTGCTTTTTAAATTATATCTGTTTATATAAATTGCTTTGCATTTATATTTATTTATATAATATCTGTGTATCTGTTTGTATTTACACTCTTCTGTATTATTCCGTACTTACTCTATATTTATTTATAAAAAGAATTTTTGAAAGTAAAAGATTTATATACAACCTTCCCCCCCCCCCCTTTTAGGTTGTCTAACAACACGCGTCCTAACGATTTTTCTATAATTTAATATGGATTTTACAAAAACGATTCGCAGAACAGCGAAAAATAGGACCTTTCAGTACAAAACGACGATTTGACACTAGCTAGGGTCCGAACTGGTTTTTCCACAAAACAGAGAAAAGTTACTAGACTCAGAATGGGAACTTTTGGCACTGATTTCACCCAGATCCGATGTTTCTAACAAAAGTTACGGCTTTAGCAAAACGGTGGTAGATTAAGAGAATTTCACATGAAATCATAAGACGATTTTGAGATTTGGTTTAGCGGTTTATGGTTTAGACCTGAGGTGGTTTTAGGGTTCCGCCACGGGCACCACCCACTGCCACCTCCGGCAGTGGGGCACGGCGGTGGCGGCGGCGGTTTCTCGGCGGCGACCGTAACGTGGACACCCCCCTTCGATCACCAAACCACCCCTCTCATCCACCACTCTCGGCTGTCCACCTCCCTCATACGAGGGCACACACACACTACGCACAACCGCTCGTGGTGGTCCACGGCGGCTACCGTCTGCAGCGGCCAAAGCCGCACGCGGCGGCAGCGGTGGTGGTGCAAGGTCGCCGGCGGCAAGGAAACAAGAAAGAACGACGAGGGTTAAGGATTACCTTGCGACGACGCCACACAACAGCACCTGTTCCTTTCTCTCTCGAAATCCCCGACGAACAATGGTGGTGGCGGCGGCTTCCGGCGACAGCAGCAGCGGCGACGGGAACAAGGGGTCTCAGTCGTGAGTTCTTGAGGGAGAAATAGGGTTTGTTTTCTCTTTTTCTTTTCTTAGAGTGAAACGTAAACAAGGAAAACGAGGGGGGGGAAAGGTTGCACTTCATGGGCCGAACCCCATGCATGGGTTTAGCTGAAATGCAATAATGGTCCCTGCAGTTGAAGTTTCACAATTACCCAAAACGGCCCCTCAACGTAACACCTAACGCGACTAAAAGGTTCCTCTGAGATTAAAGCAACAAGGTTGCTTTTGGAATCTTTTACAAGATTCTTCTTAAGATGGCTCGATTGCTCATGATTCAGCAACGTGCCATATAAGGTTGAAAGGGTCATTGATTTTAGATCATTTGACAGCTTGAGACACATAGCATAATTGTCCCAGCTTTCAGGTAAACATTCTAGAAACTTTGTCAGTACTTCAAAGTTAGAATATTCCTTACCAACAGTTTTCAGATCTATAATTAAACAATTAAAACGTTGGTGAACTTCAGAGAGAGATTCATTCTTACCAGAAATGAAGCTTTCGTATTGTCTTACCAGGTTGATCTTTCTTGAGTCCTGGACTTCAGACGTTCCTTCATACTGAACACATATTGTGTCCCACATGGCTTTTGATGTTTTCAGATTCATGACGGAATGGTAGACTTCGTCAGGAAGAGCCATGGATAGTATGGATCTGGCTATTGTATCTATAGCCACTTTCTTCTTATCTTCGTCAGTCCATTGAAAGATTTCCTTAGGTACCAGCCTTTCTGGAATAGCAGGTCTATTCTCAGCGGCTGGAACAGCAGCATCAATTCTTACAGGGATGAATGGACTATTCTCGAGATAGTAAGGCATAGTAGGGTCTACACCTTCTAAGAAGAGTGTCATCCTATTTTTCCATAAGTTGAAGTTATCTTTGGAAAATCTGGGGGGTTTAGCAAGAGAACCATTGTCTATATAATTTGTGTTTGTGTTGTTGGCCATTTTCAGATAATAGCAAGGAAGAGAAATATCTTAGATTAGATCTTGTTTATGAGATTAAACAAATCCGCTCTGATACCACTTGTTGGTCCCGAAGGCCTATACAAGTTTGTAGAAGAGGGGGGGTTGAATACAAACACACAGATTTTACTTTTCTAAATTGTTTATTGATAAATCATTAACAATTTACAGCTTGTTGCGGGAACAAGATTAAGGATAAACCTAAATCTAAACAAGTTGGAACACTAAGGTTTCTTGCACTAAGAGAGATAAGGAAATTACTAATAATAACCTATCTTGAGATAAGAGATTGAACTTGTCCAGAGTTAGCAAGTTACTTCAAATGAAGTGGGTTCATCTCTTTATATACTGCATGCATTTAATGCAAGTCAGTATACACTTTACACGTGTCATCAGCTGGTTGGTTGCATGTCATTGACCTTGGTTGACAACCTTAGTAGCCGCATGGATGAACAGTGTAGTATCAGAGTGGTTGTACGATTTCAGACAGTCGGAGGTTCTTTTCTGACATTTCGTACGGAGTCGTGCAAGGGGGGTTAAGACAAAAGTACTTTGTACGGAGGACTTCATGATCAGCTTTTCGTTGATTCAGCGATTATCATTTTCTATTCAGCGAATGATAAAGTTCAGCGATAGCTGAAGTCTTGTACTTGATACTTCACGTTGAGTTGACAAATCTGAGTCTTCGCTGATCCGCATCAGTTCATTAGGAGACTTGTCGCTGGTTCTTGAGCTTGATCTTCGACTTCAGCGTAGAACCTTTGTTGACGTGAAACTTGTCTTCAGGGATCATAAGTAAACAACTAACTTATCAGCGATCATCATAATGACTGAACAGACTCAGAGCATTAATGGTGAACAGTGTTCGCTGAATGTTTATTTTAAAGAGCGAGAGTTCCTATCAGCGGTACTGTAAGATCTTAGTACTTATCAGCGATAGTGAAACTCTGATACATATTGTTTACTTACAATTTTCACTAAGTATATAAGAGAGGGTCATTATCAAATCACTGAGGGTTTGGATCAACAGCCACGCTGTCTCTGTACCAATCCGTGTCCATCTCGTCGGCAGTAGGCTGAAGGCGAGCGAAAGGCAAGAGTGGCCGCTAAATATATGATAAAACATAAAAAAAATTAATAAGCGGGACTAACGTATGCAAATTGTAAACATAGTAAAAGAACTTACATTTCTAGATTCATTGAAGAACTGAACCCAAAGCGACCTACTTAGGGTAACACGCTTGTCCCAACGGGTTCCCCTAAGTACTCGGTCGTCGCGCTTGACGAAATATTGGATTGATGCGGGAAACATCTCCAAGATCCATATCTGGAATTAGACAAGAAGAGCAAGTACGTAAAAAGAAAAGCCAAACAGTTTGTATGTATTATTAACAATTGTTATACTACGTATCTAACCTTGAAGGCGTATGTAAAACCATAAAGGTTCATCTTTCCATGTCGATCGGAGTCGCGTCTGCTTATGGCTCGGTGCAAGATTGAGTAGCAATGTGTCCAGATATGGCTACCCCACGGGTAGCTGTTAAACAGCTCAAGGTCCTCGACGGCCCTAAGGACCGTCGAGGAAGCATACTGGCTATACTCACGGCCCATGAAGCCCATATCCACGATCACCACCAAGCATACACGGACAGCATCATCGTCGGTTAGGGCACTAAGGCCCTCTTTCATCATGTCCCGGGCTGCCTTCAGCTTCAAACGAGATGCTGAAATGCCCCAAACCCTAGGAACGAAGGAGCAGTCTGCTAAGGGAGGAAGGGGGGAGCCTCTCCAAAACGTAGTCCTGTAATTAGACAGAACTCACGACGCCCAAAATGCAATCGAGAGCCGAAGAAATCAAAATGCATCTCCTCCGGCTCAGCGTTGGCGTCCTCGACCTCCAACTGTAGAAACATGTGTACTAGCGTAGGGTCGCCAGCAGAGTAAGACACATCCATCCATGGCCCGAACGGTGTCCCTCTAAAGATGGCCTCCAGGGTATCCGCGCGATCACCTAATCCCCTAAAGCGCCCTCCTAACTCCTCGATGTAGGCAACTTTGCACTTTAGCGTCAAGTCGATGTTAAAGAAATCCCTCTACATAGTCATTCACAGATGTTATAGTTAGTGTTATATATAGATGCTTTAGCTTGTTTGGTTTATTGTGTTGATAATTATTCGTTTGTTTTAGTTTTTGAAAAGAAACCACTCAATCTATTGGACTTCCAGGTAGCAGGGGAATCACAACGATTGCTTAAATCCCGACATACCTTAGGGCTATTTACACTCGTTTGACAAAATCCAAATAGATATGTTGCGGTTTATTTTATTTCAACATATAATAGTGTTATAAATAGATAAAGTGCGGTTTATTTTATTTCAACGTATAATATTGTTATATATAGATGTTGCGGTTTATTTTATTTCAACGTATCATATTGTTATATATAGATGTTGTTGTTTATTTTATTTCAACGTATCATATTGTTATATATAGATGTTGCGGTTTAGGGACCCTAGTTGTCATTCTTAAAAGTTTAGGACCTAATTGGCATTCTTAAAAGTTTAGGAACCTAAATTGTCATTCTTAAAAGTTTAGGGACCTAAGTTGGCATTCTTAAAACCGTAGGGACCTAAGCTGTCATTCTTAAAAGTTTAGGGACCTAATTGGCATTCTTAAAAGTTTGGGGACCTAAATTGTCATCTTAAAAGTTTAGGGACCTAAGTTGTCATTCTTAAAACCGTAGGGACCTAAGTTGTCATTCTTAAAACACATTTTTAACAATTTTTTATAAACACATTCTTAACAAATTTTTTTATAAAAAATACATTCTTAACAATTTTTTTTATAAAAACACACTCTTAACAATTTTTTTATAAAAACACACCCTTAACAATTTTTTTATAAAAAAACACATTCTTAACATTTTTTTTATAAAAACACACTTTTAAGAATTATTTTTATAAAAACACACTCTTAACAATTTTTTTTATAAAAAAACACATTCTTAACATTTTTTTATAAAAACACACTCTTTAGAATTATTTTTATAAAAACAATCTCTTAACAATTTTTTTTATAAAAACATTCTTAACAATGTTTTTTTATAAAAATACATTGTTAACAATTTTTTTATAAAAACACACTTTTAAGAATTATTTTTATAAAAACACTCTTAACAATTTTTTATAAAAAAACACATTTTTAACAATTTTTTATAAAAACACATTCTTAACAATTTTTTTTATAAAAACACACTCTTAACAATTTTTTTATAAAAACACACCCTTAACAAATTTTTTTTATAAAAAAACACATTCTTAACATTTTTTTATAAAAATACACTTTTAAGAATTATTTTTATAAAAACACACTCTTAACAAATTTTTTTATAAAAAAACACCTTCTTAACATTTTTTATAAAAACACACTCTTTAGAATTATTTTTATAAAAACAATCTCTTAACAATTTTTTTATAAAAAACATTCTTAACAATGTTTTTTTTATAAAAAAACACATTTTTAACAATTTTTTTATAAAAAAACACACTCTTAACATTTTTTTAATAAAAATACTCCAATAACAACATACACATTATAACATACAAATATCACATTCAAACATAAAACCATAAAACCATAAATATCATATATCTTAAAAATGTTAAACATAGAACATATTCAAACATAACAAAAGTTATAAACACTCTAACAACATACAAATCATATATCTTAACTTAAAATAACATACAAAAATAACAAAAAACATAAGGAAAACATACCACAGAGGTAATACGAGACATCTTCACAAAACCCGAACGTGTATTCCACACGACAAAATTGAGAGAGTGGGAGAAAATTGAGAGAGTGATTAAAAATTGAGAGAGTTATTAAAAAAATGGGGTGTGGCCGGTTTGGTCCCCCCCACCCCTCTTATATAGTGCGGTGATAGAGAAGAGAAAGAGATAGGGTTTGGCTCACAAAGATTTTTAGGGTTAACCCCATGCCGACGCGTGGCGGGTTAGCCCGCGATCGCGGGATCCCAACGCGGGCAGGGACTAAAACTGTCAACACGGGCATTCTTGAGGGGGAAAAGATGGACCGCGGGCATTCTTGAGGGACCAACGCGGGCTATTTGGGCGAAGTTTGGTGACACGTGGGCCTGAGCCCCGCGATCGCGGGGCTCACAGCGGCTTTTTGGGGCATTTTGGTAAGATGGGAGAGATTTGTGGCATTTCAGTAACAAGATGTTTGACTTTTGACATTTTAATTAATTTCCCATTCTTATATTACGTTGGAGTCTCAAACATGTTACTAGTTTATACGTATATACTTTTACATGTGTTGATTCATTTTGTATAACCACAAGATATATTGATCGAAATATCAAAAATTTGTTCATATCAATTAAATTAAACATATGTCATAAATCAAATAAATTAAATGGTTTAAAATATCAAACTAATATTATAATACTTCTAAAAAAAGCACCGACAACAGTCCACAAAGGGGTAGAGTGACTTTGCCCAAATACATAATAGATCATGGGTTCGATCCCAGGTAGGGTTGGCAATGGGTAAGGGTAAACCCGTTACCCGTTATGTTTCGACCCGTTGGATAAGGGTATGAATAGTTTTTTTTATCCATTTATCTACTTATCCATCACCCGTTTACCCGAATTTTTAGTGGGTAGGGTATGGATAAACGGTTTTCGTTATCCATTACCCGTTACCCGCTACCATACTATATATATATAGATATATAATTAAATATTAGTGTATATATATATATGTATGCATAATTATATTAAATTAATTATTGATTTTTTATAATGTTGTGTACTTTAATTTATTTTTTATATTTATCGACTAAAATATTTCATGATGATTAAATGAGAAAAGGCGGGTTCAGTAAAATAAATATAATGAAAAGTGTTGGTCTTACATTTTTTTTATAGTTTTTTTGATAATGTTATACTATGATTATATTTAGAATCAGAAAATGTTTACTAGCACAAATTAGATATAAAATAGTAACTATATTTATGAACTTATTTTTATATGTATTTGAGATTTAACAATATCAAATGTAGTTCAAAATGAAAATTTGTTTTACCATTTATCCATTACCTGTTTCGTTACGCATGGATAGGGTAGGATATGGATAAGAGTTTTATGAGATGGATAATTACCCGTTTTGTTACCCGCTATTTTAAATGGATTGGATAACGGATTAACACTTACCTTACCCATACCCTACCCGTTGCCAGCCCTAATCCCAGGCCCCTCCACTAGCCTTAGACGCTGAGTGAGCCAAAAAAATGCCCCTCACATTGATGTCTTTGGAGGCAGGTTCCATATGGGGCCGATTAGGATTGCCGATAATCAAATTTTTGCCCAAACAGTTCACAGATGTTGTGTTTTATTAGTATGTATACCTTAAAACAATTGGCGAAATGACGATAAATAAGGTATCATATTTACAATTTTTAACTCTCTTCAAAACGACCTATATATAAACTTTAAAAAAAAGTTAATATATATGTAAAAAGTTACTAGATAATAAATATGATTTATTTCACTGTCCATCTAACATCATTTGTAAAAAAATGTACAAGTACATGCACATTAAATACACATATGATTGATGATACAATCAGACAAACAGTAAAATGTACAAATAATTATCCATCATGTACAAACTCACATTTAATAAGCTTTATGACATTAGATATTGGTCCCAAATGCATTTGAAAATTTGTAACCATAACTCTAACCATCGATCGATTTTAAAATTGTTATAAAAAACTGCTACATCTTAATAAAATTTTCATTTGATAAGTTGAATTTTTAAACCAAAGGGCCTTTGGCCTGGCGGTATCTAAACATCTTTCATTCTAAGAGGTTAGGGGTTCAAACCTCACCAAAGATGAGGAGAGTGTGTGAGTTTATTTGTTGCATTTGCCGTATATAAATGTAACGACCCAAACAAAATAAAGCATGCAAATCTTATAAAATGAAATATCCCAAAAACGGGTCCCAAAATTTCTTACATCATATCAAAATCTGGTTGGCGGAATCAACCTACACAACTGAGAATAATACTAAACTGAACTATAGTGTCACTACACTACCGGGCTTCCTCGCTAACCGTCCTGCTCACTTGTCAGAGCCTTTCGTTACCTGTTTTCCTGAAAATGTTTTAATTTGAAAATGCGAGGGTTAGACCATGAGGTCTAGTGAGTCACTCTTAACAGTTCTCAAAACATTTAAAACAGTTTATAAATTTCAGTATAAAACATCCACATATCTGTTCATATAGAATCATTCATGGATAAAGTCTGCACCCGTAAATTGGCACCCTGAAGTCACCCTAGGGCAACAACGAGTCAGTCTCATGCTGCCTTACAGGGTCACACTTCCCATGGCATAAACGAGTCACACCTCCCGGCACGAGCTAGCGGGCCACACCCCCCGACTTAGCCAATTTACATCTCACACAATGTATGCATACATCTCATATAACTTTAAATAACTTTCATGCAATTAAGACATAAGAATAGAACATGGCATTTCTCATCATGTACTCGCTTTAGAAAAACACATCGAGATTCACGTATTTTAGTTAAGAAAACTCACCTGATGCTCTTACTTCTCTTTTCTAATCTATTCCCGACTCCCAATCGATTTTCCTGAATGAATGCACAAAACACAATGTAATACCCCGGGTAAGTTCGTTAGTTAAATGTTAGTTCCGTTAAATTTATTTAACTCTTTAATAGAAGTTTAGAGTAAATTTAGAGTAAATTATAAGTTTAAGGGTATTTTGGTCTTTAGTGAGAAGTTCAAGGGCTAAATGGGTAAATTAGGTTGATATTACCCCTTTGAGAATTCAGATATTTCATTCAGCAAAATATCCAGATTAGTGTTGGGTGTGTGTGTGTTTGGAGAAGAAAAGAAGAAGAAAGAAAGTTTTGTGGCTAGGGATCCAAATTAGTACACTTGGAAGTGATTTCAGGTATGTTTCCTTTATAATTTATGTGTGTAATTGCTATTAGGTAGTTTCTATCGGAGTAGAATAGTCAAATTCATGTTTGGTAATGAATCAGTCGGTTTCTGGGTTAAATTTGGGTAAATAGTCAGAGGTTCCCGGACAAGATGAATGTGTCCGGGTAGTTTTGTTGGTGGTGTCCGGATAATGTTCTTAAGGTGTCCGGACGGGTTCTTTATCCGGGTAAGTTCTAATTTCTCTAGTTTTCCGGATGAAATGAGTTATCGGATAGTATCCGGATTGATATGATGTCTGGGTAGTTGGGCTGTCTGGATTATTCATGTTGTCCGGAAAGTTATGCTATCCGGATTGTATGAGCTGTCCGGAAAGATGTGTTGTCCGGATAGTTTGGGTTGTCCGAAAACTTTGAGCTGTTTGGTCATTTTTGAGATTTCAGATATTTTTAGCCATGGTTTTTGAATGAGGACTGAATAAGGTTTTTTAAAAAAATTCTGGGGGCGCTGCCCCCAGACCCCGCAAGGGCGTTGCCCCTTGACCCCATCCGCTAACCGGGTAGCGGAACCCCCGTGTTAAGTCGTCGTAGGGAAACAATTAAGGATAAGAGTGTGATAGGTTAAATAGGATTCTCAGCCTGCTAGAGAGTCTTCTGTGTTCTATATGGTAAAGAGGTATTGTATTTGAATTGTTTCAGATACTGTGAATTTGAAGTGAAAGACTGAATCTGTTGAAAAGGCTTGGAAAGGATTTTGGTGATAAGCAAAACATGTGAGTTTTACTTTAAAACGTTTTTAAACTGGAATACATTTATGTGTGGATTGGGAATCTAATAGATGTTGTGATTATGTGTTTATGTCTGAAATATAATATATTGAGATATTGTATTTACATGAGTATTCTACTATACGAGAATACGTTGGCCGGGCTTAGGACCGGTGTGTTGGCTGTAATATTCGTACAACGTTGTTGGCTGTAATTGTCGTACAGCGAAGTTAATTTATTAGTTGGCTTGCAACCAACTAATATGGCCAAGAGAATGAGATGGGAAAATACATGATGATTGAGTCATAACTGGTAATTGTATTTTTATTATGTGAATGGTGGTGTGCAAAGGGTTTTCAAAGAAACAGGGATTTTCTCACTTAGACCATTAGGTCTAACCCTCATTTTGTTTTAAATATGTATTCCAGGGCGTGGATCGGATAAGAGCAAGTAAGAGAAATAATCAGTGGATAGCTTTTGTGAAGACTTATGATTTGAAGACTAAGATGTGTTTTGTAGTTATAGTTTCATTACTAAATATCGTGTATGTAATTAGCGAAAAGTTTGTAACGAAATACCATATTTTGGTTGTAAAGACTAAAGGACCTTATTTGATATACGATGTATCTTTGTTATGTAACGATGTTAGACAATGTATATTATTTGTTATCTATTTGGAAACCGGGTTGTTACACATAAGCTGATCACCCAACTTTCCGGACAACACTACATTCTGGACACACCACTTTCCGGACAACACTACATTCCGGACACTTACACTTACCGGACACTTACACTTACCGGACAACTCTTTCCCGGATAGCTTTTCCATCCGGACAGCTTCCTCCTCCGGAAACCCTCAAATGGGTCATCGTGTCCGGACATCCATAGGACTTCCCGGACGCCGACTCAGACCCTTTTTGAACCAAAAATCACAGATAAACCCAAAATCCCACGAATAACAGATTAGCAACAATACCCAGATTTGCTAAATTCATTTAGTACCAAAATCTTAGCTGCAAAAACGCATTAAGACACCAAATCTCTTCCATTAAGCGTCAACTCAACTATTACACCAAAACCTTAGAAAAACCCAACACAACAGCAAAAACGCAGATTGAGGATGTAGATGAGAGATTACTTGCAGGTTTGAGGTTGCAGAAAACTTCCTTTTCTCCCAGCTAGATTGGAAGACTCTTCCTTCCTTTCTTGTTCTTTCTCTTCTTCTTTCTTTTGCTCTTTCTCTCCTTCTTTCTTTCACTCAGCCGTCAACAGTAAAACAAATGGAATGCCCTCCTAGGGTTTTGTGCCCCAATCATTAGGTTATTACACCCTATCCCTTATTTACAAATTACACCCTCAACTTTCAGCTTTATTAAACCTTCCACAAGATATAAAAACTCTTCCACTTTGATCTTGGTTATCACAATACTTCCCCCTTAAAAGAAATCCTTCCTCGGAATTCCATTCTCGAAAAGGTGCGGGTACTTGGACTTCATGTCCGCTTCCACTTCCCAAGTAGCCTCTCGTCTCTTATGATACCTCCTCTGAACTTTTACTAGTCGAACTTCTCTATCCCTTGTTTTTCGGACCTTACTGCTCACGATTTCAATCGGTTCTCCTACGTAAGTCAACTTCTCATCTATACTGATGTCCCCCAAAGGAACTACCACCTCGGCATCTGACAAACGCTTCATTAAGTCCGAGACATGAAATGTCGGATGAACACTCTTTAATTCCTCTGACCAGTCTTACTTGTATGCCGCGCTCTAACTCGCTCACTAATGACAAAAGTCAACTTCTTATCGTCTGCATCTCTTGCAAGGTCGCCATCATCTCACTTCTCACATCGACTCTCCACAAAGGAGACGTGCATCACACTATGAATTTCTTCTCAAAATCTCATCGAGTACCTCAAGATCGCGCACTATCTATTCAGCTTTCATAACTTCGACGGATCCACAGACTTAGTCCACCTTACCTTTCTCTCAAACTTCAAGGCTCAAACGCCTTATGTTTTTCAATCCAACCAGCTCAGTCCTATTCGGTCACCCCAAACCGTTCTGATGGGAAACATAACCGTACACCATACATTGGAACCGCCCTCGACGAGTCACCACTTTGCCATGTCGTGCCATCTTGTACTATTTACTTGCAACCACTCCGAATACTATACTCGCTTAAATACCACTAGTAAATCCAAGGCCAACCACGCCTCCATTTGCTCGCTTCCGTCCCCACATCGGGACTCACGGTTTTACAACACGTCTACTTACGGTCTCTCGTACCTCTTTACTTCCTTAAAAGAAGGAACTTGGTGGAAATTCCCCGCCACTACAACGAGAATCTAAAACCAGGAACAATCACTCACTTGACCACTTGGCACAAGGCCGTCCTTGCACATCTCGACGAACTCACACCTAAGAGTTCCCTCATCGGGTTACATGTAACTCTAGATCACAACTTCCAACCGGCATACGTCTATGCAGATCATATTCCCTTCCCGAATCACATCGGCTACAGCTCGACAACTAATTCGTACGTTCTCATCACTTCGTCATTTCATATTTAACGTGCCTAATAGTAGAAAACCTCCAAAATTCCTCATTGCAGTGCTCACCTATCCGAATTGACTTATCCTGAAGGCTCATCAATTTCTCACTGCTTGCCACAAGCGTCCAGTCATATAACATAACTTCGGTTACTCCCACTCAACTAGGCGGAGTAACCATGATCACACCCTACTGTTCCCAATAGCTTACACAGAACGACCAATTCGTTTGAACGTCTCTCACCAACTCAGCTCATTCAACTGCCCTTTTCTACTTCTTTCCCGCACAAAGACATGCACGAATCCTCTTCCTCTATACTCTTTCTAGGAGTTCGCACACTTACTGATGACAATCCACACACATTAATCCACCTATCGGTGTTACTGTCAAGCTTACTACTTCCAACCTACCAACTTATTCCGACATACGATCTTCACCTCCCCACGTTAGCGTGGAGCACCGCCCACTAACATTACTTTCCCCTCTCTTCCGACCTTTCCACATGCTGATAACACTTCCTCATACTATGCATAACCAAACAGTTGCACCAAAGTTCTAACTTAAGGCCTTCAACCAAGTCATCTTAAAACGACACCAGAGTTCGAAGTTACTACGCATTCCTTGATCTCCAACCATTACCTTCTCGGATAATTCCTTCACACTTAAGAAACAATTCACATCCTTTAAGGATTTCGCACCTACCACCCCATATATTTGACTAACCATCCATCATCTTCTTTAAACCTCCCAAAGATTCCAAAAATATACTTACTTAGCGACTCACACAACAAAAAACACTTGGTTTCTCATTTGGGTAACCACCCACTACCGCTCCGACATTCTATTCCGATAACAGACATATCATACGTCCACCTACGAACCACGTACTCCAACAGCTTGATTAACATATCGAACACCTCATCCGAAATCTTCGACAAGGCTTCCCCTTTCTAACATCACATTACTACAACACTGGCTGACACATTTACCTTGGCAATTGGTGCCACTACTCATCCGGACATTCTCCACCCATAACATCTTACTGCAGACCAGGTAGGGGTGCTCACGGGTTGGGTTGATCGGGTTGAAGGCATTTCGACACATCAACCTAATGTTGGCGGTTTGAAAAAATTTCAACCCAACCCAACCCAACCCGTTCGGGTTGATCGGGTTAGTCGGGTTGGTCGGGTTGTGTTTAAACAAGGTAAAATCAAAATTAAAAACATAAAAATAAAGTAAACATGCCTTTAAAATACAACCGATAATTTAGACAATATTTAGATACTACATATAAAAATGTCTAAACCAAATATGATCAAATAACTTGACGTTTCCAATTTGCATATTTCTTAAATCTTAAACATATCGTCATCAAATGTTTTTCTCAATTTGCATATATATATATATATATGTTAACATCTACTATATATATACATATGGGGTACAAATCAAATACAAATCATGTATTTGTTGCACTCCTTACAAACCACAGTCTGCATATGTGCAGACTGGTTCTGCATATATGCATTGTCCCATATGAATGTATGTCCATTATATGTATATTCTTGCACGTATTCATATGCATATATGTAGAACCAGTCTGCATATATGCAGATTGTGGTTTATAAGGGGTGCAACAAATACAAGGTTTGCATTTTATGGAACATCTATACATATGTGTGTGGGGGGGAGTTATATAGAGATGGACAAGAGATTGAATATATATATATATATATATATATATATATATATATATATATATATATATATATATATATATATATATATATATATATATATATAGGGGAGGTTTCTTTTAGAAACCAGTACATTTGTGAAAACTATGCAAACCACTTCTCAACCAATCATTTTAACAATTTTAATTAAAATTAAACATTAAGTAATATCAAGCCGGAGGGGTATGGAGGTCATTTTATAAATTTATTTTTTTTATTAATATTTCTAAAATCGTTTTTAATTAGGCAATTACCTAAATTAATGGGATTTGTTAATATCCAATCAAAATGAACCGAATATTTTTATGTTTATCGTTCAATATCATTTCTTCCTCATTTGGGTAAATTCCATACGCCAAGAACATGCTGGAAGTTCACGCGCACATCAAGAAGATGATGGTTCGATTATTTATCGTTCAAAATCATGAAGACAAAAACCCAGAAAAAGAAATGAATCCATGAAATCTTTCAACCCATAAATCTTGAATCATGAATACATGAAAATCATGGAATCTTTCAACCTAGAATCATGAATCCATGAACTCTTTCAACCCAGAAATCTTCAACCCATGAAATCTTTCAACCCAGAAATCATGAATCCATGGAATATTCAACCCAGAAAATCTTCATGAACACAAAATCATGAATCCAGCGGTGGACAGCGGCGGTGGCGGTGGACAGCAACGGTGGTGGTGGTGGTGCTTGTGGTGGACAGCAGCGGCGGCGGTGGTGACTGTGGTGGACAGCGGCGGTGATGGTGCTTGTGCTGGACAACGGCGGTGGTGGTGGTGGTGGTGCTTGTGGTGGACAGCGGCGGTGGTGGTGGTGCTTGTTGCCGGCGGTGATAGAGAAGAGAGTGAAATCTATGGATGGTTTTTTGGTAGAGGAGAGAGAGAAATCATGAAAGTTCCAGATGGTTTTTTGGTAGAGGATAGAGAGAGAGAAATGGATGGATCCGTGATTTATGGAGAGAGAGAAAAAGGGATTAAATGAATAAGTTTTTTTTGACCAATATACCCTTGCACATGGGGTTTTATTACGAAATTAATTCATTAAACACCACTAATTACCATAATTGCCACTAATCTAATCTAGACCCTTGATCAATTTAATGGATGGTGATTAAGGTGGTTCTAGAGTTTCTAACAATGCAATGGTTTGTAAAAAATACCACCCCTATATATATATATATATATAGGCTGGGTATCAAATACAAACCAACTAGTTTGTACAAACTCGTACAAACCATACATAGCTTCATGATTTTGTAAATTTGGCTTCATGAATATATATATATATATATATATATATATATATATATATATATATATATATATATATATATATATATATATATATATATATATATCGGGTTCATCGGGTTGGGTTGGGTTCAAATTATTGTAACCCGATATCAACCCAATACATACGATTTGAAGATTTTACAACTCGATTGGACATCGGGTTGCTTCGGGTTGGGTTATTCCACGTCGGGTTGGGTTGGGTTGATCGGGTTGGTCGGGTTGATCGGGTTTTTGAGCACCCCTAAGACCAGGTCTCCCATGGTCATTCGTACACAACTCAAACTTACCTTCATGATCTCCCGCATAAATAACCGAGTCTACCTCGCTACTCTGTCTCTCCCCAGCTCTAGTTGAACCACAACTTACGAGTTCCCGATTAACTCTAACATACTCGTTTCTTGCTAGCTCCTTGAGATTCCAAACCGATATATCGACAGGGCACATTTCCTCACAGATCGACATAATCTATACGCTCACTTCGTTTGTGCTAAGTACTTCATCCTTTACGAACCATCCACCTCGTAAGTAAAACGCTCATCTAAAACAGCAGTCTTTCACTATCTTGACACCCCTACAAGGTGGTCTTTCAACTTTCAACCTTCTTATTCAAGACTTCGGCCTCATACACCTTACACAACTGCCGACTTTCACGTCAACAGATGACCTGTTGATACTTCCTTAACCTATTCTTCAACAAGGGTCCCTTACTGAACCTAATCCTTCCAACATATCATAATCAATTTCACATCCCGTCGTCCTCATTTTAAACTTACTCGAGCAACGTCGATATTACAAGATCACTTTAAAACTCTTATTCGACGTCGAGGATATTTCGTTCCTACTTCACCCCACTACTCATAACGAGTTGCTAATACCAACACCTTGATGACTTATAGTCCTTCCCCCTGAACACAACCGTCCATCGGCAACTGTATTTTCAGTCACCGTACAAGGGTACAGACCCTCATACAACCGACACTAAAGTCCACTTCCGACTCTTCTACTGCTCACCTCTCCTCTCGGACACAAATACCAAAACTACTAACATTCTCCCCTGATTTGTCCAACACCTCTCCACTATAGGAGTTCTTCCTTGGCTTAAGATGTAGTACTCTACGACCTAGTGAGTTCATAGCCTTCATGCATGACAACGCGATAAATAAATCATTTCACACTTTTTATCATTTTAAAGAAACAACACTTGAAAACAACTTGGGTACACACGACCCCAACATTCTCATAACTACAATGCCCTGCACAACGATCTCGAGAATAGTTTGCATGCAACTTTTCGTAAAACTTAATCTTACTCGACCAAAAATATGTTGTTACGATAGAAATATATTGGATGAAAATCTTTTCATACGACAAAATTCTGAAAGGAATTACCGACACGAAGTAAACCAGTCGGTTCTCACACTCATTTATGTAACTTCAACATGTCAATGCTCATTTTGGTTATAAAGGTTTTGCATTCAAACATTTTCTTGACTCTCTTTGCAACAATTTAACTTATCATGAAAATAGTGGAATATTTTGCATATCGTAAACCTCAAGACTTCATTGTGCGATGAAAATGGATTTGCATTTTTCTTAAATCATGCGCTTGTATACGTCGACTCATATCCGATCAAATTTGATATTTACACATTTACTTTACTTATGAAAAATCTCATGTACACATATACGAACTCTATGCATGAAACTCTACTTGTAATTGAAGGCTACTCACTCAAACAAGGTCAATCGCTTTACTCACGCAACTTATCACGGACACTCTACTTTCGACCAGTGGTTGCCCTCTCGGCCCTGCAACAACTTGCTATACATACATTCAACGGTCCACTTACTCAACCATTTCATACTATTTTCGTCTGGATCAATTATCTCACATTCTACCTCAACACGCTTTCAGTCCTCTACAGAAATCTCTCTTCTATGATCCTGCCACTGAACAACTCGACTAGAGAGTCAGGGCTCTAATCCTCTTCCCGCTCTTGAATTGACACGTCCAAGATCTCGACAATGTCTTTCCTTACCATCCGAACTGATCTATCCCACGATTTCTAGAACTGGGACTCTCTAGAAACAGGAGTCTTACCCAAAATCAATCATTCATCCTCTTCGAGTCCACGAAGGTCTACCTTTAGATGACTCATAACATTCTATACAACATTTCTTCTCTACGATGTATACATACATCACATCATAAACGATCTCTCATGATACTTCCCCAACAAGGGGTCTCAGTCTATCCCTCAGGAAACTTGCCGACATTCTAGATTACTGGAATACGACATATAAGCTAGCATAAGACTACAACTTCGGAATAATAAGGCAGATTAAGCACATACATGTACCTGTAAGTTCGCAATTACACTGGCCAGGTGCAATCCCAAACTTACCTTACATGACCGTCATCGGTACCCTATTAGTCCTATTTCAATAATAATGTCCTCCTAACGCATTTCCTGATTCTCAGTTGTGATTTCTACTCCCAAAGTTTAAGTTTAGGCCCGTCCGGTCACCTAAATCCCTTAAACTATGGCTCTGATACCAATTGTAACGACCCAAACAAAATAAAGCATGCAAATCTTATAAAATGAAATATCCCAAAAACGGGTCCCAAAATTTCTTACATCATATCAAAATCTGGTTGGCGGAATCAACCTACACAACTGAGAATAATACTAAACTGAACTACAGTGTCACTACACTACCGGGCTTCCTCGCTAACCGCCCTGCTCACTTGCCAGAGCCTTTCGTTACCTGTTTTCCTGAAAATGTTTTAATTTGAAAATGCGAGGGTTAGGCATGAGGTCTAGTGAGTCCCTCTTAACAGTTCTCAAAACATTTAAAACAGTTTATAAATTTCAGTATAAAACATCCACATATCTGTTCATATAAAATCATTCACGGATAAAGTCCGCACCCGTAAATTGGCACCCTGAAGTCACCCTAGGGCAACAACGAGTCAGTCTCATGCTGCCTTACAGGGTCACACTTCCCATGGCATAAATGAGTCACACCTCCCGGCACGAGCTGGTGGGCCACACCCCCGACTTAGCCAATTTACATCTCACACAATGTATGCATACATCTCATATAACTTTAAATAACTTTCATGCAATTAAGACATAAGAATAGAACATGACATTTCTCATCATGTACTCGCTTTAGAAAAACACATCGAGATTCACGTATTTTAGTTTAAAAAAACTCACCTGATGCTCTTACTTCTCTTTTCTAATCTGTTCCCGACTCCCAATCGATTTTCCTGAATGAATGCACAAAACATAAGTTGATCACCCAAATTTCCGGACACACCACTTTCCGGACAACACTACATTCCGGACACACCACTTTCCGGACAACACTACATTCCGGACACTTACACTTACCGGACAACTCTTACCTGGACAACTCTTTCCTGGATAGCTTTTCCATCCGGACAGCTTCCTCCTCCGGAAACCCTCAAATGGGTCATCGTGTCCGGACATCCATAGGACTTCCCGGACACCGACTCAGGCCCTTTTTGAACCAAAAATCACAGATAAACCCAAAATCCCACGAATAACAGATTAGCAACAATACCCATATTTGCTAAATTCATTTAGTACCAAAATCTTAGCTGCAAAAACGCATCAAGACACCAAATCTCTTCCATTAAGCTTCAACTCAATTATTACACCAAAACCTTAGAAAAACCTAACACAGCAGCAAAAACGCAGAATGAGGATGTAGAGGAGAGATTACCTGCAGGTTTTACGTTGCAGAAAACTTCCTTTTCTCCCAGCTAGATTGGAAGACTCTTCCTTCCTTTCTTGTTCTTTCTCTTCTTCTTTCTTTTGCTCTTTCTCTCCTTCTTTCTTTCACTCAGCCGCCAACAGTAAAACAAATGGAATGCCCTCCTAGGGTTTTGTGCCCCAATCATTGGGTTATTACACCCTATCCCTTATTTACAAATTACACCCTCAACTTTCAGCTTTATTAAACCTTCCACAAGATATAAAAACTCTTCCACTTTAATCTTGGTTATCACATAAATATTATACACTTAAAAAAAGGTTGAATTTTCAATGATGATAACTTTTAAAATGTGTAGAACTTATATACGTGAGTATTTTGTTAACTTGACTTTTAAACTGACTATTTGACGACCTCAACTTTCTCAAAATATGAGTGATTTTAAGTTAACAAAAAATATGAAATGTAACAAGTTTTCTTACTTTAATAATGTGGATGACTTATAAGATGATGAACTTTATAATATGCTTAATTTTTTTAAAAATGTGGCCATAAAAATTAGTATATTACAAAGTTTGTTATTTTTGTGTGGTGAAAATTACGGATTAAGTTCTTTAAACAAAATAATTACAAGGTTTGTTACAATGCTTTGTATTGTTATATTTATTTATTTTATGATATCTAATTACACGGAATAATTAAAAAAATAATTAATATAATTAATAACATTTTATAAATAATTAATATCTATTGTATAACTAGAATTAATTAATACTTTTTAATTAGTTTATTATAAATTAATATTTTATAAATAATTAATTAATATTGATATTTATTAATGGTTAATATTTGTTTATAATAATAATACTAAGAGTAAATTATATTTTTGGTCTTTGTGGTTATCATTCACTACTAAGTTGGGTCCATTTTTAAATGTGTATCAAATAAAAAACTTTATCTATGTCTATTAATAAAAATGTATCATATTTAGATATTTCATTTAATTAAGTGTTTTAAATGTGTATCAAATAAAAAACTCTAGACTATAATTTTTTTTAAAACTATTAACTTAAGTTATTATGATGAAAAATAAATAACCAAATAACATCCACAAAATTTCATTGTTCTATTCTAAGAAAATATTTATTTGAATTTCTTTGTCTTTGAAAAAAAATACATTTTTTGAACCATCTTAAAATAGAAAATGTCTTTTTAGATTAGTGTAGACGAATTTATAGATATATATTCAGATCAATTGTATAAAAAATTTAAGATATTCAATACTTAACTCATTTTAAAGATACCAACAACAATTGCAAAGGTGTATTTTACGAAAAAAAAAATATGTTTTTAAATTTATTTTTAGTTAACATTATCATTAATTGACGAATATAATAATGATTATAAAATGAAAAATGAAATGGTAGGAAAAACAAAGACCATGTGGACGAAAATCATAATTTAGTATATGATCAAGGGCATCCACAATGGTCAACCACTTGAAAGACTTGATCAAAATTAAAATTAAAATAATACTAAAAAAATGTGGGTCCCACCTTTTAGTTCCATTCTCTCTCTTTGCCTCTCATCGAATTTTCTTCAAACGCTTGAGGTTTCTCAAGTGGTTGAGAAGTAAACTCATTTTCAAGTCTTTCCTCCAATGGTAAAGTCTTTATCAACCAATTTTCAAGTCTTTGTGTAACACCCTCGAATTTGGAACGAGCAACTAACTTTAAAATTCAATAATCAACAAAAATAGATAAATTCATTTCTACAATTTATTCCTCAAAATACCTTGGGATTAAAAACGTTATAATTCCCCAAATAAAACAACCTAAACGGGTGTCACTTAACACAACACGAGTTGCTAGTCCAAACAGGTGCGGAAGACTTCACTAGACACTTCACCTCTCGTGCACACTACTAGCACCCGCCACTTCATAATGTAGCTAGAGTTACCCCAACCTGAGCCTGTTGCACATGCCGACAAATAAAAAGGGTTAGACTTACGCCTAGTGAGTTCAAGCATTTTATCATGACTACATAAAATCATAAATCGGAAGGTTGTGGTTTTAGTCATGATTTAGATAAATCTTTCGTTGAAAGTTGCGACAAAGATTATTATTTCCAAATGGTTTCCCAAGCGGGCATAAATGACTCATTTTCCAATGCACACAAAATCTAGGAGAAAAGTTCCCAAAGTGTATAAAGCGTTTTCTAAAATGAATTCCAACTCCAACTTTCTCAAAACATGTTTAGACGTAAATATCCCAAAAATTATAAACATGGACAAAACTCCAATATTCCAAAACATCCAATAAGTATGAAGCATAGAACCCTGCCAATAACCATGAATACAGTTCGTATAAATAAAGTACGTCACCGAAAATATGGATATAACATATACCCAAAACCACACCTTTTGGTGACGGGGGAGACCCGATTCCATCGAAAGTGACGGGCACGCAAAGTTAAGTCACTCGTGATGTTACTGGATTACACCTCAAGCCCCGACCTTAGTTCACATGCCATAAAGACATCACAACCTCAAGCCATAACTAGATTGCCTTTATTGCATACCCCGTAGAGTTACACCTCAAGGACTTACAGGCGACCTTATTGCATATCCAGCCTAGACGAGTTACACCTCAAGCCCCGACCTTAGTTCCCATGCCATAAAGACATCACAACCTCAAGCCATAAATAGATTGCCTTTATTGCATACCCCGTAGGGTTACACCTCAAGGACTTACATACACGGGGACCATAGTGCATACTCGCTAGTGGCCCCATGGCCTACGCATATAACCATGCGTCCCTACAGTCCACTCCTCGTGCACAAAGAGATAGACCATCAAATAAAGACTGACTCACTTGCCTATGGATCCAATGCAACACAGTCTACCAAAACATGCTCAACCCGGAATGACAGAAACACCCAAGCATGTAATTATCAATAATGAGCAATAAAATGCATCAAGTTGCAATAAATACGAACCATAAATAAGACTCTACATCGAGCCATCAAAATTGGACAATTGTCCCCAAGACCATCTCAAGGTCAAAACCGAGCAAAATGCTCAAATACCCATTAGACCCATAATTACGGTCATCTTAGCATAGAAATGCGTTTAATATCAATTAGGTAAACAAGTACCATAAAATCGTCATTAACCCAAAACTCAACACGGGTTAAACACAAAAAGGGTTTTCCCAAAAGGACTCACGTCCTTACAATTCTCGAAATGGTTAATAACACTAAAACGTGCATTCTCCCATACGGTTTATAAAATCATTTACACATATATGATTAAACCAGCAATTAAACCTCATTTTGAGCACTTAATCTTTTAATAGACAAATTATGGTTTCCAACCATCCAAGTATTCAAAAGCCTCCAATACGGGTGTTTTACACATTTATGAAGATAAATACTTCAAAAGAGCTAAACCGTTCAAATAACTCAACCACATATACTTTCAAGTAAAACACACAAAGATTTGGAATATATCATTTTGGCATGTACAAAGTTTTCGCAAAGTAACTTGAACTCACCTTAGCTAGATTTAGCTAAATCTAGAGTTCTCCAAACGTAAGCTCCTTTGATGAAGTTTGCATCCTCAAGCCAAAACTTCCAAAACCTAAATCCATCGATTTTCAACCATAATTATTTATCCTTAAACACTTGGAATCAATTTCCCCAACATATGCCTTCAAAACCACCAATAAATTGAAACCCTAATTTCTAAAACAAAAGAAGAGGAGATTACCTCAATCACAACTTGAATCCACCAACAACATGCTTCTAGGTTACCAAGATGAACTTCAAACTTCCTTTCTTGAAGAGGATGGGTGAGGATTAGAGAAACCCTAGAAAACGGAGATGGCAAAGAACCACGAGCATCTTGCTAGGAGACCTCTAACAAAGCTCTTCAATGGTGGCTTGATTGCAAGATGAAAACCCAAATCAAACTCTAGCTTTGGAGTGAAGAAGGAGAGGGTTTTGGGAGAGGAAAATCGCCTCCAAGCCTAAAGAAATCGGGGTCTAAAAGGGTTTTGGTAGCAAATGAGAACACAATGAACAAAATCGCCATTTTATACCCACAGTCAGCCGGGCGCGACATTGCCCTCGCGACTATGCCCTGGGCATTGTCGCGTGGCATAGTCGCGATCACCTGACCCCTTTCTGTTTGGTTTTCACTTTCGCCCCTCCATCGCGACAATGCCACCGCGACAATGACATGGTCATTGTCGCTGGTCATAGTCGCGATCCGTGAACCAAGCCCCGAAACTCGACTTTTCAACGCCAAAACTCCCGATACTCTTAGAGACTTTATGTAATGTCTTCCAAACATAAATCTCACCAATTTCAAGATGCAACACATTTGGGTGATAATTACTTACCGAAATTACGGGCGTTACAATTCTCCCAACCTTAAAACGATTTCGTCCTCGAAATCTATATCATTTACCACCCAAAGCTACCCGACTTAACGTCGACCATAATTCATCAATTCCTAACTGGAATATAAATTTCCCCACACAATCTAAAACGATAATTCCTCAACAAACTCTTACCAACAATATCCCCTCAAGTACACTGAGCTTATGCCCGGAAAAGCACTTTAACCACTAGAATAACTCCTAGTTAGACGACTTCAGTTGTCTCCCGACCTTAGATGTTCCATACATCTCAATTATACCACATTCACATGTTCTTAATTTTCTCCAATTAGTCCAAGGTTTGATTACATCTAAAACCAACGAACCTCCAAATCTAAGGTTCCTACTACCGAACCGGCGCTTACCTCTAACGAATCCCACTAGACTCCAATACCGACGGTCGTCACTGACTTATTAGTTATACCGTTCCCAAAACACGTTCAACTCTGATCATTCCTACCATTAACTACCGATTAACTCCAACGAGTTCTAATATATTCCAAGAATCTATCCCAAACAATCATAAAACCAACAAGTCCTTTAACCATACACGAAGGTTATTCCACTAAACCACTCATCACAATTGAGTATCTTATGGTTACTACCACCATCACCATCATTATTTTAAAATTAGTCTACAATTCCCCGATCACACTAACGGTTTCTGGCCTCAAACCCACAAAGGTTGATACCTAGTCATACCACCAAGCTTTGTACTCTAATAGGACCCCACACATGAGTTCCGTTTACCGAGTATTTCCACAAAACTAAGGTTGTCAACAAAGGGTCATCAAAACGGTGTCTAATGGGTCCTCCATGCGATAATTGTCTAAGACCCAAAACCAAGTTACTGACATACGGTTATGCCAACCTCAAAATACGTTATCGCAAATCTAATTCTCCAATTACCACAAACACATTAACTTCGCTACCGATATCATTCGGCCTATAGTCACAACACATGCATGAACGTCCAACTCTTCACAGTCGAGGTTCTACACACTTACTTTCAATCGGAGTTACTCAACCGTTTCCAAGATTCTAACGAGTTCAAGGTTTTCAAGTGCGTTATTCAATAAATATGCCAATAAATCGAAATCATTCACAAAATTTTCAATACAGAGATTTTCACATCAAATAAACCGTACGCACGAAAAACTACTGTTATTAATTCGGTAGTTACGTAAAAATGGACACACTCGTCCCACATATGGAAATCGTATTGAAAATTATCTCATTGCAGTTCAGTTTACCCACAAAACGCAAAACGTAATAAACAACTTCTTTAAAATTAACCGCCACGGTTCTAGTATGGATTGACTCATGACATGCACGTAAAGTAACTGCCCGACTTTAAACATGGTGTAACAAAAGGTGTGCACGTATTTCAAAAGAAGTCCAAACGACATTTGACTCCAAAATTTCTTTTTCAACCATAAGATGGCATGGAACAAGATTTACCAATCAAATTCGTATACGTCGGTTTATTATACAAAATAAGGAAACGATTCCTAATTACACCTCGGTCACACAAAATGACTTGTGTAAGCTCCAAATTTAAAGACAAAACCGATCCGTTTCCATTAATTGAAAATATCGACTAGAATATCATGAGAAAATTTCAAGTTGGGGTAGACATGCAAGCTTCTAACACTTCTTAGAAATTTCCTTGAAATGAAATAACATGCACCAATTAACTCACACCAACATTTCAAAAGATGAGGTTCTTTAAATTAGTTTCCAAAATTTCCTCAAATGGTCACATAACGACACACGCGCAAAATGTATTTGACAAAACTGCACAAAACAGTGTATTTTCCAAAAACTATGAGGAAACAAGTGCTATTAAATGGTGGACACCAAAAAGGTTCAAACCCACTTCAAATCTCGAATTTCACTAACGGTGTGCGTCAATGTTCAAAACATAAGAAATTACACGCACCATTGTTTTATACAAACAATTTTCTAAAATATGCATCACGAAGTATTTCCTCAAGGTTTCGTACTTGGAACATAAAACGTCAAAATGTCGGTGCTTCAAATGTATTTGTAAAAGATATACTCAAAATACACATTTCCTCCAAACTGAAGAGGTTTTCAATTTTCCAAAATATTCGGAAATTCAAAATTGACTAACGTCATCGACTCATACATTTGTGTTTTTTCAAACATCATACATCGTAAATCATTCATGATTCTCACACCACTAAAACATGCTTTGACCCAATGACCTTCCATTTAAACAAGGAGTTAATAAAGCATTTTCATGCATGACTCGTTTATCAAAATGTCGAGAAACAATGGTTACCAAGCTATGCATACCCCTTAAGTCGATATAACACATTTACACAAAATGATAATAAAACATTTAACTAACCGAAAGCGCACCAAACAAGCCATTATGAAATGTCAACAAAATGTTCTTTCATGCATCACTTAAGCCACGTATAAATCAATCCATACATTGAACTATATGCAACGAAATACTTAATAACACAAACTTTTGAAAGAAAAGTTACGCGACACTAGAGTTCCAAACTCATCTCTTTTTAGTCGCCTTATGGCATAAAATTAATTTTCCTCAACAAAACTCGAGTGGGACCAAATGCCCAACATGGCTCGTAAACTTTTTACATAAGCAAATAGAGTATGCACATTGTAAAATTGTACTCACACGACCCAAAACGTCGTACAACAAAACTCCAAGAAATACAACGAACTCAATGACTCCAAGTCAACTAAATAGCACCAAACATTGTGCTTCCAAAGCCAAATTGCTATAAGCAAGATCATGAATGAGACGCCAAAAATCCAAAAATCCCTTTCCATGGTAATACCATATAAACAACATTATTTAACAACCCACCTTAAACCAATTCCCAAAATAACTTTACATAGACAAAATGAAAAATAACTTTTCGCCTAAACTCTAACATATGTGGAGGAGATCCAATGTTAAAGTCACAAGTCGTAGTTATTGCCCAACATCTTAAACATCATAAACTATGATTATCATTATATCCAAAACAAATGTTGAACAACAATGAAATAAGGCAAAACAAATCCAGACGGAGTTTGCGACTCTCGCAATAAAGTGGTTTCGTGCACATTAAAACCATTATTCAAAATCTTGTGTGTGTGTCAAACATTTCCCAAAATTCATAACACAATCCATATAAGGATTGGAAACACAAGAAATAGTTGATGAAATTTATTTTCAAAATAGACTTTGTGCATGACTTAGTCGGCATTCAACATCTCAACTCATGCCCCTCCAAAACCCTCCGGTCCACCAATTTCACTCGGATATTCAAACCTCTTAAGACTAAGTCGGAAATTACATCGATTAACCTTACGGTTTTTCCTCAATTCAAAGTCGGCTCAATAAGCCTATGGTTCTAGTCCAACCATCAATCTCGACCCGAAACGGTCTACTTAAAGCAAATATCATGCTTATCGTCACTCAAAGTGACTAATACTAGAATCGTCCATCTATTCCAACGACTACTAGCTTAGAACCTTCTTTTACTACCCCAACGATCATCACGTCAAAGTAATTCAAGTATGCACATGTACAAGTAGGTTCACCATGACACTGGCCAGGTGTCACTATAAACGTAACGTACATGATTATCCTTGTTACTCTCGACGTGATTCTCATTTCTAACAACATTCATCAACTTCAAAACATCCTATCTTAAGGTGCCTAACGGTGAATTTTACTCTCATATACTTAAACAAACGCTAGTTTGAGTCTAGGTATCCAAAATCAACACCTAAATCTCTCAAACTTATGCTCTGATACCAACTTGTAACACCCTCGAATTTGGAACGAGCAACTAACTTTAAAATTCAATAATCAACAAAAATAGATAAATTCATTTCTACAATTTATTCCTCAAAATACCTTGGGATTAAAAACGTTATAATTCCCCAAATAAAACAACCTAAACGGGTGTCACTTAACACAACACGAGTTGCTAGTCCAAACAGGTGCGGAAGACTTCACTAGACACTTCACCTCTCGTGCACACTACTAGCACCCGCCACTTCATAATGTAGCTAGAGTTACCCCAACCTGAGCCTGTTGCACATGCCGACAAATAAAAAGGGTTAGACTTACGCCTAGTGAGTTCAAGCATTTTATCATGACTACATAAAATCATAAATCGGAAGGTTGTGGTTTTAGTCATGATTTAGATAAATCTTTCGTTGAAAGTTGCGACAAAGATTATTATTTCCAAATGGTTTCCCAAGCGGGCATAAATGACTCATTTTCCAATGCACACAAAATCTAGGAGAAAAGTTCCCAAAGTGTATAAAGCGTTTTCTAAAATGAATTCCAACTCCAACTTTCTCAAAACATGTTTAGACGTAAATATCCCAAAAATTATAAACATGGACAAAACTCCAATATTCCAAAACATCCAATAAGTATGAAGCATAGAACCCTGCCAATAACCATGAATACAGTTCGTATAAATAAAGTACGTCACCGAAAATATGGATATAACATATACCCAAAACCACACCTTTCGGTGACGGGGGAGACCCGATTCCATCGAAAGTGACGGGCACGCAAAGTTAAGTCACTCGTGATGTTACTGGATTACACCTCAAGCCCCGACCTTAGTTCACATGCCATAAAGACATCACAACCTCAAGCCATAACTAGATTGCCTTTATTGCATACCCCGTAGAGTTACACCTCAAGGACTTACAGGCGACCTTATTGCATATCCAGCCTAGACGAGTTACACCTCAAGCCCCGACCTTAGTTCCCATGCCATAAAGACATCACAACCTCAAGCCATAAATAGATTGCCTTTATTGCATACCCCGTAGGGTTACACCTCAAGGACTTACATACACGGGGACCATAGTGCATACTCGCTAGTGGCCCCATGGCCTACGCATATAACCATGCGTCCCTACAGTCCACTCCTCGTGCACAAAGAGATAGACCATCAAATAAAGACTGACTCACTTGCCTATGGATCCAATGCAACACAGTCTACCAAAACATGCTCAACCCGGAATGACAGAAACACCCAAGCATGTAATTATCAATAATGAGCAATAAAATGCATCAAGTTGCAATAAATACGAACCATAAATAAGACTCTACATCGAGCCATCAAAATTGGACAATTGTCCCCAAGACCATCTCAAGGTCAAAACCGAGCAAAATGCTCAAATACCCATTAGACCCATAATTACGGTCATCTTAGCATAGAAATGCGTTTAATATCAATTAGGTAAACAAGTACCATAAAATCGTCATTAACCCAAAACTCAACACGGGTTAAACACAAAAAGGGTTTTCCCAAAAGGACTCACGTCCTTACAATTCTCGAAATGGTTAATAACACTAAAACGTGCATTCTCCCATACGGTTTATAAAATCATTTACACATATATGATTAAACCAGCAATTAAACCTCATTTTGAGCACTTAATCTTTTAATAGACAAATTATGGTTTCCAACCATCCAAGTATTCAAAAGCCTCCAATACGGGTGTTTTACACATTTATGAAGATAAATACTTCAAAAGAGCTAAACCGTTCAAATAACTCAACCACATATACTTTCAAGTAAAACACACAAAGATTTGGAATATATCATTTTGGCATGTACAAAGTTTTCGCAAAGTAACTTGAACTCACCTTAGCTAGATTTAGCTAAATCTAGAGTTCTCCAAACGTAAGCTCCTTTGATGAAGTTTGCATCCTCAAGCCAAAACTTCCAAAACCTAAATCCATCGATTTTCAACCATAATTATTTATCCTTAAACACTTGGAATCAATTTCCCCAACATATGCCTTCAAAACCACCAATAAATTGAAACCCTAATTTCTAAAACAAAAGAAGAGGAGATTACCTCAATCACAACTTGAATCCACCAACAACATGCTTCTAGGTTACCAAGATGAACTTCAAACTTCCTTTCTTGAAGAGGATGGGTGAGGATTAGAGAAACCCTAGAAAACGGAGATGGCAAAGAACCACGAGCATCTTGCTAGGAGACCTCTAACAAAGCTCTTCAATGGTGGCTTGATTGCAAGATGAAAACCCAAATCAAACTCTAGCTTTGGAGTGAAGAAGGAGAGGGTTTTGGGAGAGGAAAATCGCCTCCAAGCCTAAAGAAATCGGGGTCTAAAAGGGTTTTGGTAGCAAATGAGAACACAATGAACAAAATCGCCATTTTATACCCACAGTCAGCCGGGCGCGACATTGCCCTCGCGACTATGCCCTGGGCATTGTCGCGTGGCATAGTCGCGATCACCTGACCCCTTTCTGTTTGGTTTTCACTTTCGCCCCTCCATCGCGACAATGCCACCGCGACAATGACATGGTCATTGTCGCTGGTCATAGTCGCGATCCGTGAACCAAGCCCCGAAACTCGACTTTTCAACGCCAAAACTCCCGATACTCTTAGAGACTTTATGTAATGTCTTCCAAACATAAATCTCACCAATTTCAAGATGCAACACATTTGGGTGATAATCACTTACCGAAATTACGGGCGTTACACTTTGATCAAGTCATGTTCAAATGCCATTGGAGATGCTCATAACAAAAAAGGGAAAAAGACAAAAAAAAAACTAATCTTTTTAACTTGAGTCATTTAGAGGGACTAAAAGTGAAACAAAATGGCAATCACAATGATCAAAATAGTAATTAGTTAAAAAGATAGACCAAACTTGATAAGGCCGTGCGTATCGCCATCGGGTACCACGACCGGGTTCACATCAAGTTGGGGCGGGTAGCCCGGGTAGGCGGTACGGGTACTGCGGGTTCGGTGGGTGCGGGTAAGAGTGGGTTCGGGAACCCGGTCCTAAATTTTTTTTTTAAAAGACGCTAAACTATTCAAGGGTAAGGAGGGTAAGAGTGGGTTCGGTGGGTGCGGATAAGAAGCGGTACTCCACTTTAGGGTAAGGAGGGTAGGAAAGAGAAAAGCTGATGTGGCGCTGAGGTGGCATCAGGGTTCAGAGGGTATGATAGGAAGCGGTACTCATGGTCTAATGAGTTATGACCACAAGGACCATAAATGTAATTTACTATAATACTAACTAATAATTAATATTAATCTGGTTATAATTGAATTTTTTTGTCAACAGACTTCTCATAAGATACTCCAAGTAACTTATCAATAAGATAGATTATGTGTATCTTAACAATTGCTAAAAAGAAGCTAGCTTGTTTTTGTCAAACAATGCCCAAGTGAAAGACAAACTCACAAATTGAACCATTTCACAAGAGTAAAGATAAAGTATATGATTGTATTTCATAGAGATTCACCAATTGAAACACATATCCTTATAAAAGAGATTCATAATACAAATTTCAGAATTATATTAAATCTCAAATCAAATCAATTCATATGGTCAATCTTATGAATTTGTTTCATAAATAGATTCAATAATTCTACTCATGAATAGATGAGTCATTAATGATATTTATTAAACATACCTTTTGTATGAATTTCAAGAAACATTGTTTCACCTTGTAAAACAAAACGAGTTACAAATTAGCCATCTCGATCGTGCACTATCATTTCCAATCAAAGAACAATGCCAAAGGTAGACATGAAATGGTGGTGAAGAATGAAAATTTAATCTAGTAAGAAAAATAGCATAACCGACTACAATAATGCTTTTCTTGATGACTGCAATCAAATCCGAAACAAAAAAAGTTATTGTAACGGTGAAAGGAAAATAAGGAATATGTACAGGGACTATGTTTATCTAAGAACGAAGAGAAGAGAGAGAAAACTGAAGCATGAGAGATAGAGATAATGAAGAAGAAAGTAGACTTCTAGGGACAAAGGCTACGGGTGGTTAGGGCAACAGAGACAACAAGGTTATGATACACCGCAAACTTCATAACAAGATTATACGAGCCCTTTCTTCCTCCTCCCTCCATTTTGTAGAACATTTTTTTATGAATGCACGATTTGGTGCAATAGGCTTATAATATATATATATATAGGGGTGGTATCGGGTACAAACCAAATAGATTGTACAAATTGTACAAACTCATCTCCACCAATCACGTAACTTTTTTTTGAGAAGTGCAAATATTTTGAGAAATAGAGAAGTGATCTTGGTCATTCATTCGGTCAAGATCGGTTATAATTGGTCAAAAGTTGCGGCTGTTCCAAAAAAGAAGGCCAATTTCGTAACTTTTATAAGAAACACGGGCTGAGTTCATATATGAATCTGTGTGATTCACATATGAACTATACGTTCATATATGAACCTTTGTAATTCACATATGAACTCTTTATAACTAATTCATATATTAATCTTGTGATTCATATATGAACCTTTGTGTTTCATATATGAAACTAATTAATTGTAGGTTCATATATGAATCAGTTGAACCAATTAACTGATTCATATATGAATCTTTGTAATTTACATATAAACTTTTTTTTAACTAATTCATATATGAACCTTTGTGATTTATATATGAATTTTTTTTAACTAATTCTCATATGAACAAATTAACTGATTCATATATGAATCACAAAGATTTATATATGAATTAGTTAAAAATATTTTATGTGTGAATTATAAAGGTTCATATATGAATTAGTTAAAAATATTTTATGTGTGAATTACAAAGGTTCATATATGAATCACACAAATTCATATATGAACCTGTCCCCGCGTATTTTTTACGAAACTACCCCTCTATCTTGTGCAGACCACGCGCAGAACACGCGAGGAATTATCCCCTGCTTCTCGGTCAAAGTCGCCGATGTTGACCGAATGCATGACCAATATCACTTCTCTATTTCTCAAAAAATTTGAACTTCTCTTTTGAACCTCTCCCTATATATATATATATATAGAGGTTCACTATTTTGTAAACTTTTTTTCGTGTAAACTTTGGATTTCATAGGTTTTTAATGAAATTTTTTCATGAAATTGTTTATTTTGATGAAATTGTTTCATATCATTCATTTCTTGATGAAATTGTTTCATATATATATTTTTTATTCCTATGAAACTTGATGAAACTTTTTCGTTTTACATAAAAAAACACAAATATATGAAACAATTTCATTAAGAAATGAATGATATGAAACATTTTTATCAAAATAAATAATTTCATAAAATAATTTCATCAAAAAACCCTATAAAATCCAAAAGTTTACAAGTTTACACATTTAACGGTTTACAATTTATTATCCATATATATATATATATATATATATATATTATGTCGTGATAACCATCTCAAGTCCCCGTGGTTAAAATAGGGAGTATAGCCCATAATATCCTTCCAATCTACTTTCAATTTGATAAAAATACTCTTATTTTACCAACTTATTACAAATATGCTTCATTTTAATAATAGTTGATTTAAATTAATATATGGATTAAGTTAGTCTTCAAGGTCCTCATGACTTCACCCCTATATATAATTATATATATAAACATAAGAAATGTGAGAAATGATTATCAACCATTAGATGCACATAAAGAGACATGCACCTAATCACTCCCCGTATCAAACACGACTCAAAAGTGAGTTTGAGATTAAAAACGATCAATGATTCAAATCATTTTTTCATGTTTCTCACGTTAACTCAACTTTTCAAACGATCTTTCGTATATGTATATATATGTATATATTATTTGAGACTACACATTATATGCATGATATCATGTGAGAAGTGTTATTTTTGGTGAGAAGTACTTTTAAACTGTTGATCACTTTTAATTAAATATCCTTCCATGAATTGCGGCTTAAAAGAAAATTGATCCGATGTATTTTAGTGCATCTCATCATAATGTTCATCCATTTTCTCATCCAACGATTGATAAACACTTGTCACAAATCTCACCAAATTTAGCAGTTCTCGTCAAAACTCCATACACTAAACTTTATTCTCTTCCAACCATAGAAAAAGACAACAACCGACTAAAATAGAGCCCATTTACTTCTTGAGGACTGTTACTGTTCCCCATATTTTTTCAGGGGCCAAACTGAAAAGTTTCTTTTATTAAGCTTTTCTCTCTCCCGCACACAAATTCACACACCTAGTAAAATCTCTCTCTCTCTCTCTCTCTATACACTGATACACACACAACTGGTAAAAAAGCACTCAGTATCCCCCCTCTCTCTCTCCATTATTATAGTCTCTTTCTACTTTCTCTGCATTTCTTCATTCGGTAAGGCGAAAATCTTCCCATTTTCCTTCATTTTCTGGGATGTTGCAGGCTATCTATAACTTTGATCGGTAAGCTCTCATCGCTCTATATACATACATATTCCTAAACGAGCAATCTTACTTTATGCTTTATTTCCATAAATGTTTGCAACTCGTAGTAGATGTAGAGTACGAAGTAGATTCGAAGATGATAGCTAGATAGATATCTTAATTCTGATTGCTTTTCTGAATCTGTTCAGTTGAACTGTGGTATTTCCGATTGTGGAAACCCTAGCTATTCGGATTTAGTATGAGCGAGTTTGTGGTTTGAGAAAGGGGAAGCGATTAGACGGTGTTTGTTACTTGTATAAATGATTATTGTTGCCGGTTTTGGTGAAGCAAGTGCTTGTTTTCGAAGCATTATGATTTTTGATCTGAAAAAATATTTCCAAAATAGTAGTATCAATTTATTTACATATATTTATTACTTGTTATCGAAAAGTGAATGAATGAAATAGCTAGATGTGTACTTTTACTACTTAGGAAAAGCAAATAATTTTGTATCACTCTTAATTACTTTCTGGCTCTAACTCGGAAAATGACATTTCCACGTCATGTGGGGAACAAGCCTCATCGACTCCAAACAATGTCCTGTTTTCGCCTTTTTATTGGGGACATCATTATTTTCAGGCAACTTTATTTTTTCAAATATGACAATTATTAGGTTAGGAGAAAATAAATGATTTTATGTTTATAGTTTCATGACAATTTGAATATATATATATATATATATATATTTGACAATTAGAATGTCAATGCAAGAAAGCTAGCCAATTCTTATCTAGCAAAATAAAATTTATATGCAAAGGTGGGTTTCCGGGCCAGCTATCGCCCAATGACTAATCCCCGGGCAACCATGAAAGACATTGATTCATCGCAGGCAAACCTTCATGGCCACAAGGGTTAGGGCTTTGGCGGTGCCCGGATTCGAACTTGAATCTGGGGAAGATGAGATTTCCTTTAACATTCCCCGAGCCCTAACCAGTGTACCTTTGGTCGTTCTTGCAAGTTGTAATGTTTGTTTTTTGACTTTTCCAAGCGGAGTGAGTTGTCTGCAAGGAAAAGCTATGTAAAAGGGTTGCAAAGTAATGAACAGTATCATGTTACCATCTTTGTAGTTGAAGGTTATTTTGTAGCTAAATTCCAATGATAAGAATCCAAGTTGAGTGGGCTCTGTGAAACTAAATGAACATTCATTGATCACTACTGTTGGGTCCTATTCACCTGTGTACTTTACATTTGCTGTCTGTTTGGAAAAAAAAGGACCTTTTCTTCCATCTATTTCAATTATTGGAGTTAGAGACCAGAAATAAAAGAATCAAGAGATACTGTTAACTACTATAGTTTAGTGGAAATCTGATCTGTGAAGAGGAGTGTTCTTTTCTTTTATTATGGTAGATGAATGTGTACCTATTATGAATTTACTTTTCCCTCAAAGCTGCTTAGTTACAGCCTTAACATCAACACCAGTTGAGCCAATTAGGCACAATTGTAGATGAAAGGTGTGTGAAGAAAACAAGAAGAGAATACGGTAAGTTCATAATTTTTTAGCTTCTCAAACTCCTACCTTGGATGCTACAATACAAATGAGGGGGGTTCTAGATAGAAATACCTTCTACATAAGTTCTAGAATAGTACAAGTATTATCAAGGTTCTACAAATATATCAAGAATGCTAGATTAATCTTTGCCGGAAGTGTGGGAATATCAACTATCTTTTTCTGTAAACCATAGGCTTTGTTTGATTCGTTTTTTAGAGAACTTTAGTTACTTGGATCTTTCTGCATTGAGTGATTGGGATATGTAGAACCCAAGAAGATTGATTTTTCCCTTCCTCTTAAATTATTAAATTTGTATGCTTTACTATATTACAATAAACTTTATACTATGTAGAAATTAGGTCCCTCATACTTCAGATCCATGGAAAAAGTCATTTGAATTTATTGGTTAAATTCCCCACTTTCGGGGAAGCAATTGTAGTAAATATTTGCTTGTTTTAGTTGTTGCAGATCTAAATCTCACTTGCATTCCATGTAAGAGGACCAAGTGAAACTACCAGAGGAATTATTTTCCAAAAATGGAGTGGAATACAAAGTGGGACTGGGAAAACCATGAAATATTCGGCTCAAAAGTTATGACTTGTCCTAAGAAGCTACAATCAACTAACTGGGGGATTGGAGAGGGAGAAGAAGACATTGATGGGTCTTTTAATCTATCTGGTGTTGTTGGTGGTGGCAGTGGAGGATCTGCCTCTGACTTAGGGAATAATTCATCAGCAAAAAGCTCAATATCAGCTTCAACTGAATCCTCATTCAAGGAAGGCATGAAAGTATCCAATTTTTCGTTCGAGGGTTTCAACACCTCCAACAGGAAGAAAGAGTTTGCGGGAGGTGAGCTCAATGGAACTTCAGTTAGCTCTGGTGAACCATTCATTGGTCTAAAACTTGGTAAAAGGACATACTTCGAGAATAGTTTTGCCAAGAGCAACTCTAAAACATCGTCTTTCTCGGATATTCCTATATCATCTGTATCTACAGGGAAAAAAGTTAAATCATCTTGCCAAAGTACACCTATTCAACGTTGTCAAGTCGAAGGATGCAACCTTGATCTCTCATCTGCCAAGGAATACCACCGGAAACATAGAGTTTGTGAAAGTCATTCGAAATGTGCAAAAGTTGTTGTGGGTGGTCTTGAACGTCGGTTTTGCCAACAGTGTAGCAGGTGAAATTATTATGGAATTTGCATTTGCATCTTGGATATTACTCCCTCCGTCCCAAATTAAATGTCCACTTTGCTATTTATATATGTCCCAAATTAAGTGTCTTGTTTCAAAAAGTAATTGGTACATTTCCAATATTACCCTTACTTAAAAAGAAAATACAAATGTTTCTTTTAATATTAAGGGTAAAATTGTCATTCTTTAAATTAAAAGGTGTAATAATTAGTTTATCTAAAACTGTGTGCCAATTGTATTGTGGACACTTATTTTGGGACGGAGGGAGTATATTTTTATGATTTTGGACCATTTTTTGTAAGAGGTTTTTATCTGATAATTGCTTTTAAATGGTTGGCATAGATTTCACAGTTTGTCAGAGTTTGACGAGAAGAAGCGGAGCTGTCGCAGACGGCTTTCTGATCACAATGCACGACGCCGAAAGCCACAGCAGGAGACGATCCATTATAACTCAACAAACCTGTCTTCATCATTTTATGGTACATCATTTCATGTTCAATCATCAATGACTTTTTAGTTTAGCATGTTTATCTTGCCATATATTATCATCACTTAAGATGCATTGAGATTTGAGCTATTGTTATGCAGCCTATAATACTAATAGCGTATAGAAAAGTAAATCCTATACATAGATACATATATCCACACCCACACATGTTTCCTTAAGCTTAATGTAACATTATTTAGGGGCTGTTTATTTTATTTTTACATTAAGCCCTCTATGGGTTAAGTTGTCTGTCCGGAACTCCGGATAAATCTGTCTGTCCCTCGGACGAGAGACCAATGGGTTCGAGGGGCGCAAAGAGGGAGGGTTAATTTTGGGCATTTCCGGTATTAATTTGTTTGGGGTGGGTTAATGGGAACAAGTAAGGGGTACTTGCTTATTCCATATAGCCATTTTAGCTTAATGGCTTAACGATTAAGCCGTAAAGAAACACTCATGTACGGCCGAGCGAATAAGCCGCTCAGGCCATTAAGCTCATTAAGCAGAAAGTAAGCAACCCCTTAGTTGTTCATGTTAACTTACATTCTACAACACATTTTATTTGTGATATAGTTCATCTCCCGTTTATTGTATTCCTAGATTTCATACATAAACATATAATACGGTTTTCAAGCATGCTCTGCCTATTATTCACTCATAGACTTTACATAAGCAGGTGGGAGACAACAGTTGAGTTTTGTGTTCAACAATTCCCCTCTGGTTCAAACAAGACCTGCTGTAAGTTCTACATGGGAGAACTCATCAAACTCCGCATACTCTGTAGCGAAAGCGAAAGCCGACAAATCCGGAGTCCTTGATGGCCTACCTCATTCACTAGGTATGCAGTTGCCAAACACTGTCAACATGCCTACAATTGCTTTCAATAGGTCAGTGCCATCCAAGGGCACCAGAGTCGAGGTTCTTGATCAAGGTTTGTTTTCTTGCTTGCTTTATAGGGTTGTTAAATAATTATCCTATCACCGGAGAGTTAAATATTTTGAAATAAAAGCTGACCAAAACGTGAAAATCATAAACCATGACGACCAAATTGTTTTTTATTTTTAATTTAATTATCTTGGTTATTTGTTTCATCATAGTTCAATATCAAAACATGCTATAGAAGTAGTCTTAATAAGATGGTGGCATCATTTAAATAGCTGAATATGTGTTGTTAGCACAGCAGTATTCTTAACGCTGTTGATAAAATCTTCTACTTGCAGATTATATCGGCATTTTCCATCTTAAAGCACCTCCAACAGGTTCTTTATAACTTTTCTAGAATAGGGACCCAAAAATCAGAATCTCTAGAAAGAATTACATTTAACTCCAACATGATTCTCTATTTTAGAGATTTCAACATCCATTATATTATTAAAATACTCTATAAATTTATCATCCCAATACACTTTTTAAGAAAAATTTATATAAAATATTAATAATTCAACCCCATTGGTGCCAATGAATAAAAAAGTAGTTTCTCTCTCCATACATCAAATTTTAGAGAATTCTCTAAACTTCGAGATTTCTCTTAGTTTTTTTTCTATTTTATAGAACAATATAGATAACCTGTTGGAGCAATTTAGAGAACAAAAGTCCCATTTTCTCTATTTGGTTGGGGAGTGGAACGAATGTTGCCTTATAAGGGACTTGATGTCTCCTCTATCTGACACGTTTTAAAACCATTAGTCCAGGTGTGTGGACAAAGCGGACAATATCTGATACGGTTGGTCTATGATGTTACACATAAAGCACGACATATACATCATTTGTTTCTTAGCAAACAATATTTATATGTTATCTTTTTGTGTTGAACTTATTTTAGATTGGGGATGTTTACAAATTCATACCAATACCAACATATTTCATTAACGCAGGTTTCAAGGAGTCGTTGCCTCCCAACGTAGACGCACTCGACCTTCGTCGTGCTCTCTCTCTTCTGTCAAACAATTCCTGGGGTGTATACGAGCCAGATTTAATCACGCTCGACCATCCCCATCCAATGCACCACCACCCGGATAATAACCCCACCACCATACTTCAGCAGCAAGGGATACAACCCGTGCCACTTTCGTCATCAGACTACTGGCAGGCCGAACAACAACACTCCATTGATCCCCATTCTCATGCCAAAACCAGTAATGCCACTAACACTCAGTTCCAAGAATTCCAGCTTTTCAATCGTTTCTATTCCAACCCGATGGATGAAATCTAGAAGCTTCTACGACTTCCACAACAATCTTAAGGTAAGCAACTTTTAACATTATCTGAAGATGATTTCACATGTTTAGGTGTAAAGACCTAGTGTCGATTCATAGGGATTGCCCTCAATAACTTTAGGCCTTCGTTGTTCGTTATTATTAGGCCTAGTGCTCGAAAAACTCAGGGTAGATACTCACTTCCACAACGTTTTGGTCGATGATATGGTGTATTCATTCTACATTTTTAGAACCTGTAACTGCATTTACTTATTATCGTCATCAAAACCACCTCCGAATGCCTACTATTTTCCGGTCTATTGATCCTATTCTTTTATTGTGACATATACTTTATTCAGGGACGACCTGATGTAGGGCATACGGTGGCACGTGCCACCACTTAAATTTGTTGTGTGACACCTATGTCGTAGTGAAAAATTTTATAGGGTCATGAAAAGTGTCACCGTTTCAATTTGTTGTGGGACCCCATATATGTTTTGAAACTACAACAAGGACACAAGTTTCCCTTCATACAGGATTCGTTTACCGGCAACAGTCACCACTCTGACTTACGTTATTCGATAACATTCCCAACAATTAAAAGGAATTGTTGGTAAACGCCTATCTCAGGGTAAATGCTTACGGGTAAGAGTCTCCACCTCCACTTATCAGGTAAGACTCGAGCCTTGTCTTGCCTCTTACCGGGTAAGATTATCGGTTCTTGTTGTGCTCACTTAGGGGCCGTTTACTTAATCACTTACCTGGGTAAGTGCTTACCGGTAAAATTCAACACAATCATTTATTTTTCGAGTAAGTTTCTAATCCACCAAAATGGCATCGTATGCAACAATTTAGCCGGTAAGCGCTAACCGTGGTAAGAGCCGGCACACTCACTTACCGGGTAAGACTATCGGTCCTTGCTTCTGCTCTTACCGGGTAAGATTCTTGGTCCTTGTCATATTCATCCGGTAAGCTAATGTAACTTGGTAAGCACTTACCCGGGTAAGCGGTTTGGAAACGGCCCCTTAGTAAGGTAAGGTAAGTGACCGACCCCTAATAATGGTGTGTTTATTACACGGGACCAACGTAACAAACCAGTACAAAAACTTCTTGGCCATGTTTGAGCGACATTATTACGAATCCTAAAGAGACCTAAATGCATTTTTTCTGTCCACCCAAATAGGTGGAAAAAAAATCACGAGAATGAGAGAAAAATGGTTAATTCACAAACTACCCATATCACGTTAATAATCAACAACCCTTTCACCCGCCAATCTCACTCTCATCCATATGGTCCCATGTGTGTACCAAACACACCCCAACATAAAATCTTTGAACTAGTCCAACCACCCTTTTTCATAACACATTAAAAGCACATTCAAGGATGTTGAATTTTAATTCTTGCTGTCATTTGATGCATATTTGGGAGTAATTTAGTAGACAAACTGCATGTATAACAAAGTCAAGAGGTTTAATGTGGACAGCCTAGAGAGATGTTAAAGGACTATTGGATTGTTTTTTCATTTAATCATGCATAAATAAAGCTGTTTGTGTAGATTATTTGGGGGTTTTCTTAAAGACGGAAGGAGTTTGATTTTTAATTGAGCGGGACAAGTTTGAAAAAGACCTTAAACCTCCTCCCTAGAAACTTATTAAACAAATATCTTTTATATCATTAAGCCACTATCAAACAATTATGTATAGTTTAATGGCCTGCTAAATTGTTAGCAGCTTAATGGGACACATAGCTTATTCAATCAGCTATACATGATTGTTTGGTAGTGGCTTAATAATATAGAAAGTGACTTATTTATTAAGCTTTTTGGAGAGAGCTTTATGCAGAAAGCCAAGTTTTGTCCAAACTAGTCTCTCTCAATTAAAAAACATGGTCATTCCATCTATAAAAACAAAAACCTTTTCAATCTATACAGACAAATTAATTCACACAGACAACTTTATTCATACAGGACTTAATGGAAAACCAACTAAATAGCCCCTAAAGCTATTAGTGCAAATACATCTGAAAGTTGTGGCCTTTTGTGGGGGCATATGGTCACATGTACAACATAAATGCATAGTCCAAATATGGTCGCTTGGTGCCAAAATTATTGGCTCATCAAAGGTGTTGATTATTGCCACCATCGTTTTCACATTCAACTTTCAGAATATGGTGGTCCTTGTATCCATAGCCCATACTCATAGGCCTGCCAACAAACACCTTCTGATCGTGACATGTTATTGACTTCGACCAATCAAGGCTTTGTCTTGAACAAAAAAGCCAATCGATAAAATTGACTACAAAATAAGTACCGATATAAAACGTTATTTCCAAAGACGCAAGATACGACTAATTAGCCGATGTTTTTAGATTTCACTGTTGGCTCATTAGAAACATGTTTTAGTGTCGGAAACACGTTTTGATGTTTCAAGACTTCAAATTAATGGTTTCGATAGAAGTTCTAGTGTTGGAAACATTTTTTTTTGTACAAAAGGTTGATACCGGCAACCCCAACCGGCCCACAATCGGCTGCCTATCCATAATGTGGGGGGCATACCTGACTCACTCGACGGTTGTGAACCCGAGACCTTCTGCTTTTTGTACAAAGATGCCCCAACTCATTACCAACTGAGCTACACGCCATTGGCATTGGAAACACATTTTAATCGAAACAAAATGCAACAAGCTCATTGCTTGGGTATTGGCTATTTTTTAAGCCTAACCAAAACCAAAACCAAAACCAAGTTCAGCATACCATTGCATATAGACAAGAATATATTATTCATCCAAATTTCCTTATAATGTCATGATTTTGGGCATTTCTCAATTGAACATTGGACAACCAATCCCAGCCTAGGATGATTGATCTGATAGACTCCACACATTAAACATTATTATTGACCTTCTATTGGATTAGAATACATCCAGTATTCCAATATTTTGATTCAATTTCAAGAAATTACTTATATATTTTCTTAATTTTTAAAACATTAAAATACAAATATCATCTAAAAACAATTTCATAAAATATTATAAATGTTAAATATTTATTAATTGGAGGTAGTTGGATTATAATGGATTGGATAGGTTAATTTTTATTAGAGTTTGAATTGTCATCCAAAAACCGATCAATCCAATTTGTATGTTGAAATTTTAAATCTCATCCGATCCAAATATTATCTAATTGCAATCGAATATCCAATTATGGCTGATCGATTCTAGTTGGTTCGACCAATTTTTTATTGGAACAAATGACTTTCCACATTCCCTGTAACCTTCTATATATTCTTGATACCGATTAATGGTTTTCTTTAGTTTATCAAACTTATTTTAAAAAACACAGTGCCAATTGTAGAGCACCAAATTATAGTTTTATCATCAAAATTTTATAAGAATCTCATTTTTTTTGGGTTCTTGTATAATAACCTTAGTTCTTACCTTAAACTTTGTGTGAGGTTTATTGTATTAGTTTTATTTATGTGTGAGGTATTTTTTTTTTGAACGGCAGTAGAACACACACACACGTTCCCGGGGTATCCGGGCTCCCACTTAAGGGTGTCACCCGACTAATCCCCGTCGACTCGGCCCAGCCTATGGCTGGCCCAAGACCCGGCCCAAATGGACCGTCTTGAAGTCTGGATATCGCATCATGCTCACCACAGGGTTCGAACCCGGGTAGTATGGCTTTCACACCATACCCCCCAGGATGTTACCTTGCCACTGGGCTAGACATTGATGTTGAGAAAATACATGGAACCCACAAAAGGGTTCTTCAAAACTACCATTGTGGAGTTTTTTACAAGTTATTAATTTGATGAGTTAGACATGCTATGGCAAGAATAAGTACAAAAGTAGGTTCTTATAAGAACCTCCATTGGATATGCTCTAACATCATATATACCAAAGGAGTATTCAGTCGTAGGAATACTATGGACACATGTAGTCTCCGAATCCAAATTTATAACTATAACCACTCTACGAGATATGATATACAACCCGAGGACCAGCGCTATTTTAGAACCTAAAAAATATGATATTTTTTATTTTCACGTGAACAAAACAAAGAATTTATAATACTAATTCCTCCTACTTATTTGTGGGTCTCAAATCTTTTTCACCATCGACTTTTATTGAGGCCAATTTTATTCATACCCCATCTTATATCAATGAGTGGTATGTGAGGAAGGGGTATGAAATGTGAGTGGTGTAAATGAGAAGAGGGTATGAAATGTAAGTGGGGTGTAAATGAGAAGAGGGTATGAAATGTAAGTGGTATTTGATTGGAGGTATGAATAACAACCCTTTTATAACTATTTATCAACTAAGGCATTGTTTTGCAAAAAAAAAAGCTAGTTTATTTTTAGGGTACATGTTTGGATGACCATAAGCTAGCTTTTTGAAAAGCTACTTGAAGTAGCTTATGAGTAGTTTTTTGTAAATATTTCAATTATACCCTTATTAATATTAATTATTATTTATTAACTATTTTTTTAATGTCCTTTTTGGTCATTTAAATGCTTATAAACTATTTTTTGCCAAACATGACTTTTTCATCAGCTACCAACTAGCTTATCAGTCAACAACTAGCTTATAAGTCATAAGCTAGCTTATCAACTAGTTTGCCAAACATAGCCTAAACCTATTAAAACAATATAGAAATTTATATAAATTACAAATTTAGAGATCCTCTTTTCTACCTCCTAATTATCATAGCTCTTGGACCAAACTTTTCTTAAATCTTCAAAAAATTAAAATAGCATAGTTGTTGGGAATGTTGTTCTGTTTAGAACCTCTCCACTATAATTTTAGCTTCTAAGCCATTATTGAAGGACCTAAAAAGGCAACCATTGTGGTTGCCCTAACAGTAACAGATTCCGTTTGGGGTATTGGAGCCCCTCACCTTCTAGGAGGTCAGGGATTCAAACTTCACCAAATGTGAGGAGGGTGTGTGAATTTATTTGTTGTATTTGCCGTATACAAATATTATATACTTCAAAAAAAACGTTTGGATATCTTAACCACCATCACTTCGGAAGATTTTTTTTTTTTGACATTCATTTGGATACAACTTTCCCATTGTTTTCTAACACAAAAGCCAAGAGTCACTTGGCCTTTGTAATAAAGTTAAGGCATAGTTTATCAAACACTTCTCGGGTGACTCTTCCATCAAAATGGATTGCAATAACCAAACATTTTATTGGTAAACACTAATCGGGTAAGAGTCTTCTCCTTCACTGGGTAAGATTCTTGATATCTACTTTGCCTCTTACCACGTAAGATTCCCGGCCCTTGCCATGCTTCCAGTTAGATAAGTAACACCCGATAAACATTTACCTGGTAAGAGTTTGGTAAACACCTCCCAAGACCAAGGATACCAACTGCTACTCTATCACCATTTCTGGCTCATTCTTTCTCTTAGCTTTGCTGACGTACATTACAACATAAAAACACCTACGAATTTTTCGCTTGTTTTATTTTTTAAGCATAATATATAGAGGGTGAAGATCAAGGGAAAACCAAAAAAACGGAGTACCATAAAAACACGGATGAAAAAATATATCAAATTACAGATAATACATATCGAATTTTGGTATAATTTGTTTCACTTCAATTTTTGTTATATTTCATCAATTTTGGATCTAAAAAAATTGGAGGTAAACATTTTAATTTTTTAAAAAGTTTATACCAACTTTCATTGAATCATCAATCTAATGGCTTGAATGAGTTCTTCGGTTCTTTTTTCCATGCTTCTCTTTCTATCTCATTCCTATATATAGTAAATGCAACAGATAGACTCATACGCTGATACGCCTCACCTTTAAGGTTTGAACCCCTAAACTCCTAGGAGACCAAAAGACCTGGATATGACTATTTTGTTTCTGTAACACACATCTAAAAGCTTCACTATCAAAAAGATTTAAACTCAAATTCTGCAATCCCCTGGCGTTTGGACATGACAAAGACCAATAATTGTACATGGTAAGAATTTACCCAATAAAAGACGCTTACAGACAATACCTTTTTATAGTCGACAATGCTACCCGATAAGGTAGCTGAAAACTGTAACCTATTACCGGTACGGGCTTGGTAAACGCCCCCTAACTGAACGGTTTAACTACAAAAGAGTTGACAAACTAGACAGAAATCTAGTCTCCATCCTATTGTTAATGCTAACTAAAGTAATGCTTTAATAAATAAATATATAAATTAATTCCACCCAAAATTATTACAATGTTCATAGAGAATGATTCATCCATATGGCGAAGAATCATGTGACAAGTTTAGGTTAACATGAGAAGCATGAGAAATGAATCTGAACCCTTGATCACTTTCAATCAAATGCGCTCCCATGAATTGCGGCTTAGAAGGGAATTGATCCAGTGCATCTTATTCTAACGTGCATCCATTTCTTATCCATTTCTCATCCAACGGTTGATAACCACTTTTCACGTTAACTTCAACTTCTTACCGGAACCCAACCCTCATCCATATACCACAAAACTCCTACTATATAATAATATGTTGTGTAAGTAGTTTGTCATACTAACCGAGAGCCCATGGGTTTGCCTATCATGGGTGCATAGGCACAAGTCTTTAAAAATCGGAATCGGGCCACAAAGCCTTCCGAGAAGTAAGCTTCTAAGGCAAAAATATATATATACAAAAGATATATATATATATACCAATCTGCATTTTACTGCCACATTATACACAGAAAATATACACATTTGTATATATGTATATATAAATACACACACACTGGAGTACTAGATGAGACGTAGAGCATATAGAGCGTTTGTTTCCGTGAAGACCCCTAACTAGTGCATAGTTTGTGAGAAAAAAAAAGAGAGATACAGATTAAATATGCTGAAAAAGAACACAAGGAAAACATGTGAACAAAAAAAAAGTTGAAAACAATAAACGTTTCACCCTCCCCAGACCCCACCCTAATTAAGATATAGAATAGACAACACAATCCTAATTGTTCATTATTGGAACCATATGCAAGTGATTGGTAAGAAAGGTACAATAACCCCCTAGAACACTTACCCAATCAGATGAATCACCAGACCATGTAGAGGGGAGAGGGGACATGCATCTGAATAGAAGAAATCTGTAAAGACCACCACAATCCCAGACTTTTATACGCTACAATTTGACAACACGAATCACAAAGCAGAGAAAACTCGATAACCGCAGCAACATGAAGAAGACGACATGGACTGACTTTCATACCCATACTGAGACTGAGCAACTGCTGACCAACGACTCTCGACCGTCTCAAACATGTCCTAGAACTCACTGGAACAGTAGATAAATACGAATTAATAGGGATAGAAGGATGACCATGTGCTTCAAAACGACATATAGCAAATATATAATATCACAAAAGGGTAAGGTCAGGTTCAAGGGAAAACCTCAAAAAAAATGAAAAACTGAGGAACACCCTGGTAGCCCTTCATCTAGGCGGTATGCACTTGTGCATACAAGTAATTTGCAACATACACACGTGTATATGCACAAGTGCATAAAAACCAAAAAACAACTTAATTTACTTGTACGCACAAGAGCATACCGTCTAGATGAAGGGCTTCAATACGACATATAGCAAATATATAATGTATATAAAATCACAAAAGGGTAAATGAGTAAAACGACCAGCAAGAATCTTCGCTTTACATTCATAGTAGGCAACGAGTACATAAAAATAAAACAGCTTCAAGCAAATAAACAATAAGATTAAACATTTGACAAAACAAACCTGATCATTCTCTTCTTCTTCTGAAGGGGAATTCTGGGATTCTAATGGTTTGTCTGCACCGCAGTTCTGTCTGTTACATTTCGTCCTAAAGGGATAATTTATGTTGTTACATTTATCACACTTCCAGCTCCCTTCGGGCATATCTGTTTCTGAAACAAAATATGTATAAATTATGGACTCGAACATTAGTTACTGCTCAATTCTTATGTTTAACCAAATAATTGTATGTAGTACTTACTGGAACTCTTGCCGGACTTTCCCGCCTGCATATTAACGCCGTTAAAATTAATTACAACCGTCCATGAGTAAAAAATGAAACTGGTATGCCATATGTATATTTCAATTAACTTGAGCAAAGAGAGCGGGTCAAACCTGAGTTCCTGGCTTAGGCGTATTGCATTTCCTCATGTTACAAACTGTTCTAAAAGAGAAATTAACATTTCCGCACTTTGGACATTTCCAGTCGTTTTCACGCGTTCCATCTGAAATTTTGAAATAAGTAAAACAATGATAAATAGACCGTATCACATCATCATCTGGTTTCAAAGCATACACAAGTCGGATAATCGGATATAACATACCTTTCTTTTGGGGTGATTCTTCTGGGAAAAATCCAGGTCGTGGTCCCTATTAAGTTTCAAGAGCCATATCATGAATCAACTCAACAGATACTTTAATCTTACCATCCAAAAGAGAATGGCACCAGTTTTTAATTATCATTAATTTTCAACATTAATAACAATGATTTTTAATATCCTGCAAAAATTCAAACATACCATCGCTGCCTGTCCCATAGGCAATCCCAAACCATATCGATCCATCAGTTGAGGTACGCCATACATACCACCTGCACAACAAATGTAGAGCCCAAAACAGCAAGATGTCATAAAAACGCCTGATCAATACGAAGACTTAACAGTGATGGATAGAAACAGTAAAGTAGAAAGACGATGCCAATCATCATAGAATAAAATATTAAGAAATAGCAGACTGAATTTGGATTAGGTAAACCATAAACTACACATGTAAGCAAGTTTCTCCTTAACCAATTCTCAAGCAACGGGTAACGAGATGGCCAAAAATTCGTCCTGGTCCCAAATAGTGATCTCGTAACCGGTCCCGGTCCGGGGGTCCCAACCCAAATACGAAGGACCGGTTAAGCTTTATGAGGCCCGGTTATGAGAACCAGTCCCGGGTCGGGCCCGAACCAGTCCAACTTAAATTTTTTTTAAATTGATTTTTAACTTATAAAAAATGTTTTTTTAAGAATGTCGCTCATAAAATACACTAAAAAATACGTTTTTATTATAATCGGGTCCATCAAATGTACTAAAAAAATACTTACGTTTAAAAAAAATACATTTGGGTCAATCAAATACACTAACAAATATGTTTTTATTTAAAAAAACCTAAAACTACATTTAAAAATAAACTTTATATAAAAAATCGGACCGGTCCCGGGCCGGGACTTGATTTTGCATGAAAATCGTAACCGGTTAAGGACCGCCGGGCACAAACCATTCCCAAACGGTCCCGGGCCGGGCCTATTTGGCCATCTTTAATCAGTAAGTATCCTTAAGTATCCTGTAATCCCAATAAATTTGGTACTAAATAAAATGAGTCATTAGATGGTACGCCATGTGATGTGGGTACTTGCCATATAGGAGATGATAGTTTTCATATTGACAATGTATCTAAACCCTCACAAAGTAATTAGCAGACACCAAATAACAATAACTGCACTTTCTGAACTCAAGAAAACATAAAAATAACATAATAAAAGGCACATACCATTTCCTAACATAGGTCCACCAGAGTAAGGGGGTGTGCCAGAGAGATGCAGAGGTCGGTAGGGGTTCCCTCCAGGGAGGCGGTTGCCATAGTTGTAATGATAAGCAGAACCCCCAGGTAATGGAACATCATAAGGAGGCATAGATGTTCCATTAAAAAGAGATGAACCATAAGGAGGTACACCCATATACATTGATGAGGGTACACCAGAACCGGCATAAGGAGAAGATGAAGAGTAGCCTTGTGGGGTCGGCATTGACCTTGGAGCAGATTTCTGTAATATGAACATTTGGTTGGAAGATTATAATAAATAGACATGACGATTACAATAAATCCACATCAACAAACTGGAACATCAAGACTATATAATTTAATCACAATTACACAGTTATATTATAATTATCATAGGAATGAACTTTAATATTTTAATAGAAACAACTATTTGCCATCAGTACTCTGTACTACTAATATGATTTGATGAAGCAACCAGTTTGTCTTTCAAAAGTAAATAACTCACATGGACTTAGAGCTTGAGTTCTCAAAAGTCTAATGAAGAACCAAAGGGATATAAAACACTGTTTCAACCAACAATCATATCAATAGAAATATCTAGCATACAACAAGAGAGAGAAAGATACTGATTCTGTCATTGATGCCCAAAAACTAGTCACTACGCCTACAATATGTATAATAAAGACTAAGCAGACCATGCAACTTACGGAATTATGATCAGCTGGTCTAGGTTGAGTACAGTTACGCATGTTGCAAGTCGTCCTAAACGAAAAATTGACATTACCACAGCTTGGACAGGTCCAGTCGTCTTCCCTACGGCCACCTGAAATCATAACCACCTCCAATAAATACAAAATGTATAACTCAAAACCCTATTACGACATGTCGACATCGAAAGAAGAATCAACGGAATATGGATGTAAAAGTTCCAAAATTGATCTCATTTCTATAGTATACACATACGTATAAATATGACTGAGAAGTGAGAAGTAAGTTTGATCTCTAATGAAGTAGAAGTTTTGGTGCCTTAAAAGTTCATAAGAGAAGAAATTTCTCTGAATTAAAGATTTAATTTAATGGTAACTAAAAACTAAGGATTATTTTGGAGCCGGTCCCAAATTCCTTAAATAGGACCCAAAATTGAAGCAAATTAGTTCAAAGTTTGACCCAAATGACCTCCAAGGGCATTGCCCACCACTAAGTACATTCTTCTAAACACTATCCAAATTTATATAGCATTAACATGTGTAAAATGTAATAAACTATCACAACCCAATGGACTCCAAACGTGAAATTAAATACCTTCTACATCTAGATCTCCTCTCCAAATTACCAGTTCTCATATGATCAAATTACATAAGAAACCAAGTGCCGGTTTCTAACACACATATTAAAAAACAAATTTGCCAGTACATTCATGAAATACATGCAGTGAGACCGTTTCCATGATAAAAATGCACGTAGTCCATCAACAACTAATTAGCTGAGAGAATTCAACTAAAAATAGTAAATATAAGAGCAACTGTCATAATATATTTACAAACGGACCATACCATCGGTTCTGGCACGTTTGACAGCGGAGGAGTTTCTGTTATCGATCTAAAACACACACAAAAAATACGAATTATTATCAAAATATACCAATAAGGAGCTACAGGAAAGAAACCCTAATTTCATGTTAGATCAACGACAAAGGTGATATAGATCAAACAGAACAACGATTCAACTGCAGAAAACAAATAATGATAACACAATTAACGCCGAAGGAACTCAAAATGTTTGTTAGCACTTAGCAATCTAAGCGCGAGAAAATTTACAGAAAACAAACCCTAGTATTTCATATCCGATGAGAAAACTGACAATAGATCAAACAAAACACCGATTGGAGTGCATAATATAGATCAATTCATAAATAGAATCAGAATTCAGAAGATTTAGAACGTGATTTTACCTGAGACATAGCGACGGCGGTAGGAGAAATTCGCCGGATTGACCGTGAAAATCAGAGGATCCGGAGACAAGCGAAGTGTCTGATAAACCAAGGGGTCTACTTCAAGTTCACGGTCTGGTATTGAAATGTTTTGCATTTGAAAATTGAAACCCAATGATGATATATGGCCCTGAAAGAGCCCAGCATCAAATCATAGCGTCCAAAAGAGGCCCAGATTCTTTTACAATTTTTGTAACTTTTCTAAGGGGGTGTTTGGGATAGTTTGTTTTTTTGACTTATTTGCTTATTGGTTTTTTAGTGTACGGGTTGAAAAAAAGAAAAGTGTTTATGACTTCTCCGCACTGTAAATAAGTTGTTTTTGATAAGTTAAACCATTTTAACTTATTTGTTCAAATTACAATTTTACCCTCAACTTCTTTTTATCACGACATAAGTTAATAAGCACTTTTAAAAATAAGCATAAGTTGTTTTAAATAAGCAATCCCAAACACCCCCTAAGAATTAAAAATTAATTTTTTTATGAAGAAAGTTACATTTAATTTTATCAAATTCTTTATTTTATTTAATATTAATTACTCTCTATATTCTAAAATAAATATCTATGATAAAAAAAAACAGTTTTAGGAATATGTAATTATTCAGGATATATATTTTTACCCTTATTTATGGAGAGACAATTGTTTTTCATCACATCATTAGGGCATCTTCAATGGGTCACATCATATTTTACACTAAATATCAAAAATAGTGTAAAATTTTGTGTTAATAGTAAATCTTCTCCAATGGGTAACACTATTTTTCAAAGCAAATCCTAATATTCTAGACATATTTCTTTTTATATTAATTGAGGGACCAAAAGGTTAATTGAAAAAGTGGTGTAAAAAGTGTGGAAAATACTAAAATATAGACCCTATTAGAGATGTGTGTCATTTACACTCAATTTAGTGTTTAGTGTAAGATTTAGTGACTCCATTGAAAATAGTCTTAAGGGTAGAAAGAGAAATTTAATTTAATTTTGACCCCAAACATTTACTTTTAGACAAATTAAAATAGTGATATAGAACATATTATAGCAAAATAGAGAATAAAATCTTTATTTTATCTATTTTATAGAATTATTATAGAAAAGTTTAAAGGAGAATAAAGAAAATCTCTATTAATCATCTGAGTTAAAATAAATAGATGACCGATATTTTAGGGGAGGCTAAATGCACCCTTAAATTTACTAAATGCATCCTAATCATTGTATTCATGATTACTTTTTTTTGTTTTTTTTTTTTGTTTTTTGTATTTTTGTTGTCTTTTTTTTCTATTTTATTTATTTATTTATATTATATATGTTTATTTATTTGTATTATATAGTTTAAAAATGTTTTTTTTTCTTTTACTTTTTGGTTTTATTTAAAAATAAATAAATATTTATAAATATAAATAAATATTTTTTGAATAATTATATAATTAGAAAAATAAAAAATAAACATTGAGATTTTACATATAAATAAAGCATAACATAATGTTTATTACATTTTTACTTATTCTAAGTACAATTAACACGTAAAAGACGATTGTACTTCTGTGTTCGATCTGTATACGGGGTAGCCCATGCAGCAGCACACGGATAACTGTAACGGAAGAAATGTGATGTAAGGGTAGGAAACGGGTATCCTTTTGCTAAAACTAGTTTCACATAATGGTTACCATTGACATACCCAATTGTATAAACGACATGTTGATACCACGCCGGCGGAGTAGATCTAAGTGGTAAGTACGTCGAACAGCCTGTCATTGACATAATGTGTAATATCACATTATATTTGCAAGCCATCAAGACACCTATTTCAGGCATTGTCATCCAGTGGTCATATGGTGCACCTTGATCTGATCGAAAGAAGTTTAAAGTGTTATAAGTTGTATTCCAATGTTCACTTCCAAACATGTCGAGGTATTCTGCCTTGTATGCGTCTAACTCTTCCATCAATTGAAACTGAATTGTGGACCATGCATCTTCATGAAGACCGATCCAGACAGCTATTGCTCGGAATCCACAATTTCCATCCCCTATCACATCATGTACATGTGTGATGTAACGGTGAAACATTTCTGGAAATTGATTAACGTATGGATGTACATTATAATTCTTTCCCACAAAAGAACTATGTCTTGCTGGATCCTGGTAGCTCATTTTATCCAAGTCAACAAATGTTGATGCGTTCGAATAACTACGTTTAAGGGGTCCTTGAGTCGTAAAAGACGGTTCACCATGAGCTGTAAAAGGCGGTTCAACATGAGCTGTAAAAGACGGGTCAACATGAGGTTTTCTGGAAAGTTTATCCTTTAACGAGGGACGTCCACGAGTAGTCTTGTTAACAGCAGGTTCTCGAACCCATGTTTTTGATGCATTCGTTATCTCTTTTATCTTCCTCAGAAAACTAAACTTACTAGATCTCGATTGTTTTTTAAATTCCTCGGTAAAGTTTTTGACTTCATCTTCACAACCAATATCATCATCTTGTAAGGATTGGCACAATGATAAATCAAGCTTCCTCCATAATACATCAATCGAATCAATTGGGATAGAATGACGTTTGTTCAAATATGACATTTGTTCATGCGCACACGGTAACCCATAACTTGTACGTAGCAGACAATTACAATATCCAGAGAATAAGCCAACAGATTGAGCATGTTGATATTCTTTGAATATTATGTCTAGTGCATGAAGTGAAACGAAACCACACAACTGTTGGAAGTGTGGTATACGATGAAGATGTTTTGTGACACTTCTGCTCTCCTGAATACTAGCTTTAATTTATGTATCTTGGGACTGAACGAGTTTATGTATCTTACTCGTAAATGTCGGTAGACTTGATTGTGTAGAATCCAAGTAAGTTTTCAACTTGGAATGTTGACTCTCCACTCTGTTACTTGTTTGATTTCCAAAGTGGAGAAATTTGTCAGTCCAAGCAGACACAAACATTTCCTTGTATGATGTCAACCATGTGTCATTCAGATAACCAAGAACAGCTGAAAAAAAGTTCAAAAAAATTACTTCAGTCCTATGAATAGTAATTGTTAAACCTATCAACATTTTTAATTATAATGTATTTGAGTGTACCTGGATAGCTGAGCAATGTTGCTTCTAATTGTGCGAAATTAGATACGTAAGTTTCATCTGATTCTGAAGCAACTAATGTAACTCATGCATTGCAAAAAGAACCCCAATCACGGTTTGATGTTATTGTTGGTCTACAATTTCTCATGATACTTTGGTAGATGTGCCATCTACAAAGTAATCTTTTAGCACCATGAAAAACAATATTGCATGCTTTCATCAGTGCCAACTCTCTATCTGTGACGATGACACGTGGATAAAGATATCCCTCCATTAATGACAGTAGACAATTTAATGCCCAAGTATAATTAGATATCTTTTCCTTATGCATTAAGACAAATGCTATGCAAAATGTCTTATTAGTTGAAGTTACAGCAACAATCTCAAGGAGAGGCATATCAAACATGGTCGTTTTATAAGTGGCATCCATCAACAACACGTGTGGAGATGCACGCCATATCTTCAATGATCTAGGATGAGCAAAGAATAAATCTTCCAACTCATTAGTTGAGTCATTTGCACGATCATAAAATACGTAGCCTTCTTCTTGTAAAAATGACATCAGAACTTGTATTGGGGTTCTACCTGCATTTTTCTTAAGTCGAACTTTCTGACATTGATCGTATACAGTTTTTGATGTAGACACATTATCTGGATACTGTTGTTTTATTGTTGATAAAATATCTCTAGGCTTCACATTGTTGGCTGACAAATCTTCCACCAATTGGGCTTGAGTTTCAGACAGTCGTCTTGCATATGCATGCCCCTCAAAATGTAATGCAAAGTCATGATTATGTGCTTCACATTTCACAATTAAATTCCAACAGTCATTACCCAAATTCATTCCTACCAAGCCAAATGGACAATTTGTTTTTTTTGTGCCGGTATGTTTACCGAAGGTTTTGTTACTTCTGTACATACCACCACAATCACATTGACAATACAACTTCAGATGGGTCCCCATCTGAGTCACACCTGCTTCTTTTAATAACAATAACGAAACCAAGTGAAGATGCCATGTTGCGTACCCAATTAATTAGCTCTTGACGAGAATTAAACACCTGAAATTGATTGTTTTTCTTTTAGTTACAACTGCTTGTTTTATCATATAATTTCACAAGAACAAATGAAACTTAAAAATACCATATCGGTAGAAAATGCTCCTGGATGAGGGTTTCTATAAGCTCCAGATGAATTGTTTGGATGTACATTGTTATCCTACACAAAACATAAACCCTAAGAAATAATATCATATATATATATATATATATATATATATATTCGACGAAATACCTCATTGTTCGAATTGTGATACGCTGAAAAATCTTCTCCCCAATTAGCCATTTTATAAATCTTATACCAGTAAATTCGAATGTCGATCTGAATAATAAAACATGAATAGTGACATGAATAGTGAGATCGATAGTTTATCATAACATTATAATCGTTTTTAGAATCGTTTATTAACTAAAATACGTTAAAAAATACGTTTTATCATATTAACACATATAATCGTTTATTAACTAAAATACGTTAAAAAAATACGTTTTAATTTTAACAAGTTACATCATTATAATCGTCTCTTCGATACGTTCGAAATGAGCCAAATATTGAATTTTTTTGATTTATATATTTTAATATATATCATATACACTACATATTCTTATAGTTAATTATTTAATTTATGGTACTCTTATAGTTAATGCGATAGAAGTGTAAAACAAAATTGAGAATACGTTAAAACTTCAATATATATTAAAATATATAAATCAAAAAAATTAACTATACTTGCACCACATAGTACCAATGCAAACCAAGTGTAGAATACATACCTTAGATCCTTGAAGAAATGGAAGAGGAGCTCTTGAAAAATGGCGATGGAGAGAGAGTTTCGAAAAGAGAGAGATAGAGAGAATTTCGTAAGGGGGAAAGAGTAGCAGAAGAAATGAGGAATAAAGAAGAAGAACTGAAAGAAGAAGAAATAAAACAAAAACTGACAAGACATAAAGCAAAAAAGCACTGCACACTAAACCCTAAATTGAAGTTTTAACCTTAAACCCTTAATTATCATGTTGAACGTTGGAGGTTTTAAAACTTTTAAACTTGTACACGATGTATTAAGATTTGTACTTCTTAAATATTCAAGAATAAACGTAAATAAAATTATTTTTAAAAGAGTATATTAGATAAATATAGATAAGAACGTAAAATGTACAAAAAAAGAATAATTATATATATTTCTAATATATATATATAACAAAAAAATAATATATATATATATATATATATATTTAAACAAAAAGAATAACAATATATATATATATACATATAAAACAAATAAATAATATATATATATATATATATATATATTTAAATAAAAAATGATTGGTGCAGAATTATATGAACACCCACTTTTTTGGTGCAATTAGCAATTTTTTGGTGCAATTAGCAAATGCCCATATTTTAATGTAACTGTAACACTCGAATATATATATATATATATATACTAGATTATAATGGAGTTGTATTAAAGAAAAAAGAAATTTATTTAGGGTCTAAGTTATAATTAGTCATGTTTGAAGGACTCAATGGTTAATTGGAGATAGCTTGAGGACCACTTAATTGAGGGTTCTATTTGGTCAAAGTGAGGCAAACGTGGGATAACCCACCTCCCCAAGATGCGGCGAGAAAGTTTAAGTTAGAGATAGATCATCTCTTTGTATATTAATCGGAAAGGCTGCTCTCGTGAAGGAGGGGGATAGAAGCATTTGAAGACACGGTTATCAAAGAGCAATACAAGTTTGGAGGGTCTCGAACCCTCGAGTTCCTTGGATGAGCGGGGGACTTAAATGGTTGTCTAAGTCGTGTGGCTAACCACAACGACGAAGGGGGCAGCGGAGTGGATTCGGTGTAGAAATTCTAGTCGAAGTGGGCATAGAGGAGGTGATCAGGCTTTGGTCTCAAACCTCATCGGCGTTAACAGGAAGACATGGAGAGACAATAGTTGAAGTTTTCTAGCCTTGCATACTCGATCGTTAGTTTACGCATGGACATGCATGTTGGGTACACATGTAAACTAAAACTCTTTAGTTCATGTGAGCTGTTGGATTATCCATGCATGCAAAACCAAAGCCAAATGCTTCCAATTATAAATTGCATGATATTTTGGACGAGGTCATAAGTTTGAAAGCGAGAAGGAAGCCCACAGATCACATTCCATTGCTAGGCACTTATGTTAATATTTATTAATAATACTAATGTTAAGGAATTAGTTAAAGTAATATCGTTAATTTGTAGAGGATGTTAAGTAAACCATATAAATCGATACGTAACTTGTTGAGACGTTTACGGTTAAGTTGGCTTATATTTATTGTAGTATAATCTTGGGACCATGATTATTTGTTAGGTGGCCGGTTCATCCCAAGGTTTCAATAATTACTTATACGCTCAACTATTCGGTGATTCAGGTGAGTTTTCATGCGATTTACCCTGTGATGTATGCCTATGTATTTTATACATTATTTTGGAGCATGTTTTATCGCATGAAATATTATTGATATGAATATTAGCTTTTGGAGTTGTACATGTTATTGCTTGTTGCCATGACATGTATTTGGTGTTTGGTGATTTGCATGCTATTACTTTACTATTTTAAAGTTTCTCGCATGCTATGTTATTTATCAAAATCTTGGTGGCTTATGAAACGGTTCTTGTGTGTGTGTCGGGATTACAACCGGTACGCCGGTAAAAATATGCGGGCTTAGTCTCGTGAAGGAGAATGGCCAGATGTGGGTCGCGCCCACCAGAGCCAAATAAAGGAGATCAAAGGAGGTAATCCCTACCATACCAAGATCCGTTAGGAGATTCTTTTGGTGGAAAGTATGTTGGCAAATAAATTGCGATATGTTATTTCTTTCGCTTCTTAAATATTTATTTGCTTGATTATGTGTGATTCCTTGCACGAAAACCATGAACTCACTTAGCTTTTTAGCTAACTATTAGTATGCATCTCAGGAGTCGGTGGTTCGGGTCTGAACAAAGGGAAGGGAAAAGCATAGATAGGTTTGCCATCGTTATGTACTTTAATGCTTTGCTATTTGTTGGACTTATTTATTATGTATTCGGAGTATTATGTAACGTAGCCGGTATGGGACGGACTAACGTTGGAGACTTGTATTTATTTTAAGTTAAGACTTCCGTTGTGGCTGTGATTTGGTTATACCTTATAGTCTTATTCGACGTGATAAGGTAACATTTTGGAGGAAAGATGTGACATACCCAAGGGTGGATGTTGGGGTGTTACAGTAACTGCCTCCAAAAAATCAAGGGTTTGTTTTAACAAAATATAATTGTTCTTATTTTTTATTTTTTTTGAATAGAAATGATTGCATCAGGATCGTGCTTCGGTCAAGCCATCACCCGATCGGAGAACAATCATATCATTAAACTTTTGATCGTTACAGAAAACATTAATACAAAACGAAATGAAAGACGGAAAAACATCGTAACATTTTGGACAAGATAAAAAACAAAAGTGTCTCGTAGTCAAGTGAGTCGCTTCGTTAGCTTGTCTATCCACCGCATGGATCGAGATAATCTCCCAACGAACCTGAACTTTCCGAGGAAAGGCAAGGCCCCTGCAGTTCCAAACTGGAGGCGATCAATGAATTGATTCCTCTTCTTTTTTGCAAAATCACAGCCCGAATGTACGGAGAAACAGTGGGAAGGTGCCACCTTTCTTTGACGATTTCCTCCTTTTTGAAAGTGGGTATGGTTCACTTTACTTTCTTGATTTTTCCTATTTGGTGATCATCCCAAGTAACCGAAATAAAATTAATTTTCTTACTTTGATTGTAGGGGTATCGGATTTTCCAACGTTTCCGGTATTTCCACATTTTTGCTACCATTAACGTTACCAAGTACTCTCCAGAGGCTTTCACAATTTCACCACAGGCTTCGTCGTAAAAGTCGTGGAGTTTGGTGGCGTTGGTCGGTAGATCTTCCATTGTGTCACCGATAAACGTAATTATGGTCGTCGGAGTGGAGCCGAACGACTTCTTTTCAGATATGAGAGCCACAGAGGGATTTAGAAGTTGAACCTTCTATAAACCGAAGCACGTTGATGACGAAGAACTCACCGGCGGTGGGTTTAATTTTGAGATCTAAGAGAGACAAGGAAAGAGAGTCACAACGGCAGCAGACAGCAGCGGCGTCAGCAGGTTGCAGCGGCGTTAATCGGCAGCAGCGTAGCGCAGCGGCGGCCGCAGAAGTTGCAGCGGCGTCAGGTTGCAGCGTAGCAGCAGGCAGCGGCAGCAGTTCTCTCTAACCCTTTCTCTCTCTAGATTAGAGAGCATATATAATTGTTCTTATTATTCACATGGACTTGAAACATGTATTTGAAAAGTTAATGTGAATGTGAAACCTTCACATGTCTTTATACAATACGAGTTATATTCAATAATTCATAAGTTTACATTGTATTATGTGAAGATTTATTCATATGAGAATGAGTATTTCTCTAAAAACACAGTCCTGCATCTATATATGAATTTACTTTATGTCGCTTTTATCATCAGATTTTTTACTGGTTACATTATATTAATTTCTAAAATATGATATACATGGGAAGGTTCAATTGAAAATCCGACTTCTGTTGTGAACCAGAAGACAAGCAAAGTGTGTCACATGTCGGGAACATTCATGAGATATTCATCATGAATATTGTAAAAAATCACGTTCATTATTCATGATGAATGAGAAGCTTTTGTTTGTCTTCCAATTCACAAAGAAAAACATGTTTGACAAGTGAATTTTCATATATATATATATAGAGAGAGAGAGAGAGAGAGGGGGGTATATAACTATATATGCAATTTATATTGCAAAACAAAAGCAACTTTAAATCAATTTCAATACACTCATCAAGAAGATATAAAAATTATTGGTATGCATAAGCAAAATCTGACATAAAATCATAACTACTAATCTAGACACCAAAACCACTTATCGAGAATACAACAACAAAGAGCAATAAAGAAACCATAACCGATGCTAAAAAAGTGGGTGCTTCATGCTTGAATCCATATGAGCCCGATGTAGACGGAGACGACGTTGTTCCTCCTGTTGTCGGAGAAGTGGTGGTTGAACCGTTATTCTTGAAGATTGCGGCGTCTGGTGAATTTGGTGGCAAGTTTAATAGTTCTGCAGTTTAATGAAATCGAAAAGTCGTCATTCACACTTATTTTTTCCAATATAATGTATCTTACAATATGTTACATCAAGGTTTTTTTTAATTACAGGTATCACACCAACTTATGCACACCTCGACTATTCGAAAGCCGTTTTTTAAGTTGTTTTATATATTTAAACTATGCCATAATTGTAAGAAACAATACCTAAAAAGTTTGTATTACTTATAATTAATCCAAGACCTTGCAACATCTTGAAATTGGAGATTTTTGTTTTAACAAAAAATTCTTCAAAATGGAGAGGGAGGGAGGGAGGGATGCAGAGATTCTCCAAATTTAAAGAACTCGCGGTAATTAGAAAAGAAAATGTTTTTTTTTATTGTTTTGAGAAATTTTTGAAATTAAAAATCTAAAAAAACATTATGTTTTACGAATTGTATCGAATATTTAAATAATATAATTAAAATTGTAATATTCAAAATGAAGAATATGTTGGAGATTAATGTAATTTTTTTCATTTTGACTTTTGACTATTTATTTTGGAGAAAAAAAGAGGTTTTAGAAATTTTTGCGTTAACAAATTCTTTAAAATGAATAAAGGTATACGAGAAAGTAAAATTCTATGAATTTGGAGAACTTCCTAAAAACTATTGCTCGGTAAGAAATGGTATTTCTATAATTCTCATTAATAAGTGTTTTTTAAATTATATATTTAACAAAGATAAATAATATTTTGTTAAATATTTTAATATTATAATTAATATTGTAACCTTTAAAATAGAAAATTAAATGAAGTTTAATGGTTTTTTTACTTCTCATTCTGATTTTTTTCTCTCAAATACCTGTTAAAGTTTTGTGCACCCACAAATACAATTATGCTATGATAGAGTATACAAAAAAGGGAAAATATGAAAATATCTAAATTTAAATATATCTCTAAAAAATTTATATAGGATTGAAAAGTAATAATTTAAAAAAAAAATCTACCAACAACAGAATGAAAAAAATGTTTAAGAAACATAATAATATTTTAATATTTAGAATTATTAAATATAATAAGTTGTTATTGTTTGATGTAATTCTTAGAGTTTTGACTTTTAATACTTTATTTCATAAAAATTAGATATCAATCATAGTAATTTTATTTTCTATTATTTTTACTCATTTTTAAGTTTTTTCATCCTCTTTTGGTATGTTATAGTAGTTGTTTATGGTTATAATAAAAATTATCATTTTCAAATGTGTATGTAAGTGAAAGAAAATGGTCAAGGGTTTGCATTTGACCATACAGTCCATTAAGGCTATGTTTGGCAAACTAGCTGATAAGCTATCTTATTACTTATAAGCTAGCTGGTAGCTGATAAGCTAGCTGTTGACTGATAAGCTAACTGGTAGCTGATAAAAAAATCACGTTTGGCAAAAAATAACTTATAAGCATTTAAATAATCAAAAGGGACATATTAAAAAAATAGTTAATAAATAATAATTAATATTAATGAAGGCATAATTAAAATATTTACAAAAAACTACTTATAAGCTACTCCAATTAGTTTTTTAAAAAGCTAGCTTATGGTCATCCAAACATGTATCTCAAAAATAAGTTAGCTTATAAGCTAGTTTTTTTTTGCCAAACAATGCATAAAAGATATGCAACTACCAGCAACCCTTCACAATTCATCAATTGTATCCTTTAATACTTACTAAACATGATAAGTTATGTTGGGTCCAAACTCCAAATCAGGTGGATGCATGTGCATCCACATTCCTACCATATTCATATTATATGTAATGATTATTTAAAATAATAATTTAGTGTAGATTTTTACTAAAAATTGTTTTGACAATTATAGTATATCTAATAATTTTTTTTAATTTTTTTAACCTATTATATTATTTAATTTTTCTTTATAATTTTTTTATTACATTATGAGTTAATTGTTTTTTCAAAATGTCATTCTTGATTATTTTACATTCTTTTCGATTAACTTATCAATTATCAGCAAACTTTATGGACTAGTTTACCAAACATAGCCTAAGAACATCTCTAACAGCTTCCCTATTTTGGAGAATATGAGGATTTTGGATTGTTTTTTTGCTCCAACAGTTTCCCCAAAACTATCTCTAAAATGAAGAAAGTAGAAGACCTCCAAATATGGAGTTAACCCTAAAAATAGAAATATTTGAAAAATAATATTTAAAGAGAAAAATAATATTTTAATAGATAAATGAAGTATTTTAATATTTTAATCAATGTTTTTTCTCCAAATTCGCGAATCTGTTGCCGATGAATACAATTTTTCTTGATGATTTTGACTTTTGGTTCTCAATTTTGAATAAATTTTATTGTCATATACTTTCAGAACAATAATATAAATTGTAAATATCCAAAATTTGAAAATCATATAACTCGAAAATTGCCACACCTTACTCCCTCTGTTGATGAGTGATGACCTAAACTGATATAGAAGTCGTTAAAATTATATACAATTGAAACATTGATCTGCTCATAGTTTTCAAATTGTGGGGTTGAATCGGGTATGATTGTATGCTTATATATTATGCCGTTGTTCTTAATTTCTTATTATAATAGGGTCGGATTCACGTGAAAACCTAAAAAAACGAAAAACTGAATAACACCCTGGTAGCTCTTCATCTGGACAGTATACCCTTATGCATACAGGTGAAGCATAAAAACTAAAAAACAACATAATTTACCCGTGCACACCGCCGTCCAGATGAAGGGCTTAAGTTTTTCGTTCCGATTAGTTTTTGAATCAATTAGATGTTGGGATCAAAATTGACTGAAAAAAGGTAGAGATGGAGAGATGTATTACTTGGACAATCACTGATGCTCGCATTAGCGATTTTACAAGCGGATGGCAACTGAATAAGCCGACTCTCTTGAATATTCATCTTCTGAAGCGCCGGATTCGTTCCGTTATGGATCTGTTGAATCAGAAAACACAAACAAGCCGGATTGCTTTTCTTCATATCCGTCACCGAATCACAACACTTCTGCTGCGGCGTCGCCTCTTTCCCTGACGCAAACGGCACACACATCATCACCTCCGGTAGCTTCGACGCGCACTGTTCGGCCAAGGATTCTGCAGAACCACCAGTTCCGCAGCCGCATATCACGATACAAACCGCCGTGAGCACGATCAAACTATAATTTCCGATCGCCATTACCAAAATTCCACCGATTGATGACGAAGGGGGGTAACGGTTTTTGACGGATTTATAGAGGAAATGGGGACAGGATTATGGTTGAGGGTTTGGGGAGTGGGGCCAGAGGATTAATGTGAGGCGGTTGGGTGTGGACATGGAGTTAATGTCTGATGAAAAGAATGGCGATGGCAGCTGGGTGCAGGGGGAGGCCTACTCGTCTGCTTGTGTAGTTGTGTTTAATGAGTTTGATTTCGCAAAATTACAACAAATTTATAGCATCTGTGACAATTTGTCAGAATTTCTTCAAAATTGAGAATCAAAAGTTAAAATTTCAAAAAAAAAATTATATTCATCTCCAACAAATTCTCATTTTAGAGAAAAAACTTTGATTATAATATTAAAATATTCATATAATCTATTAATATATTATTTCTCTCTCTAACCATTTTTTTCTATTGGTGCTCTCATTTAGTTAATCATTTTTTTGGGTTGTCTCCATATTTGGAGAAAAACTTCTACTCTCTCATACTTTCTTCAATTTGAAGATAGTTTTGAGGAAGCTGTTGGAGCAAAAGTACAGCCCAAAATCTCCATATTCTCCATTTTTTCTAATATGGAGAAGCTGTTGGAGATGCCCTTACATAAATAGTCATCTTGTGTTAAATTTTTTTTAAATCTATTTTCTTTTAAAAATGTTTGGAATCCCACAAGTCTAAATTTATGTTCGGCAAACTAGTTGATAACTTATAAGGCCATCAGTACCCCATGACCCCATCTTTCAAAGATTTCAGCTCCACATCAGCACCACATCAGCTTTTCTCAATCCCTCATTCAATCCCCAAACACCCTTACCCCATTCTCTCAAACCCTTTTGCCACCTCATTTATTTTAATTCTTTTATTTATACATTTAATTATTTAACAAAATAAAAATATTTATATATTTTTTAATAAATAAAAATAAGATAAATAATAAAAATAAAAATTCATACCATTCATTAAAAATAAAAATTACAAAATACAAAACACTACCAATTATGAAATTTTTGAATTTGCTCTTTTCTCGCTGAAGTAACCCTCAAAGCGTTTCCCGTAAGGTGATCATGCGGGGTCATGAAAAACTCGAAGTCTTTCTCAAATCGGTTTGAGCGTTCGATTTCGAGTTCTTGTTCCAACCTATGACGTTCGAGTTTTGAGCGTTCGATTTCGAGATCGAGTTTTTTCATTTTGTATTCCATTGTATCATCAATCTTGTCGTTGAACGTCGTCAACAACTGAGTAACACTTTCGTCCGTATTCGTCCCGGACGTATTACTCGTTGATGTTTTTTTTGCCTTGTTTCTCCCGATAGGTCGTTGAATTTGCTCGTCATCGTCATCATCGGAAGGTTGGGTAGGTTTTGAACCCCGCGATGAAGTTGTCGTCATCGTTGGAACGGCTCCCCATTTTGGACATTTTTTTAGGACGTCCCAAGCTTGTTCGTGAGTGAAAGCAACTTTATGGCGTGCTAGATACCGTTCGTGTGCCGTTCGGGATATATCGGCCTCACTCATCCCGCTTGATCTATTATTGAGCAAGTTGTTGTAGATGCCGCCAAACCAATTAATTTTTTTATTGAGGTCGTTGAACTTGCTATTGAGTTGATGGGTTGATCTATAACCTGGTTCACGACCCAAGCGAGTAAATAACACATGCCCGATTCGGGCCCAAAAACTTCTTACATTTATGTAAAATTAAGTATAAGAATAAGAATAATAATAATAATAATAATAATAATAATAATAATAATAATAATAATAATAATAATAATAATAATAATAATAATAATAATAATAATAATAACAAAAATAATTACCACCGCTTTGTGCGTTACCGATAACGGGGTCCTCCGAAACGTCAACCCACGCCGACACTAACGCGAGTTCCTCGGCTTTACTCCACGTTTGTTTGGCGGCTTTCGTTGGTCTCGGATTTGATGGTTCTGGGTTAGATTGTTGTGTCGGGATAGATTGTGGTGTGTTCGGGGTAGAAGGTTGGGTTTCCGGAACAATGTCGTCGTCGAGATTGATTGCGGGTGAAGGAAGATTGTAGTTGGCCGGAGTAAAACCTTGTTCAATCAAACCGGGACGTGTAAATTGGTAAGGAAATTGTTGGTGAAATTGTTGGGGAAATTGTTGTGGATATTGTGGCGGATTTTGTTGCGACCATTGTGGCGGAATTTGTTGCGACCATTGCGAACGATAACCTTGTTGTGTAAACGCTTGGAAACCAAGCTCTTGATCTTCTTGCGATTGTGGTGTATTCGGTCGGTTACGACGGGATGTAGGTGTTCTGTTTGGATTCATGATGAAAGAGGTGTGAAAAATAAGAGATTGAGAGAATTTGAGAGAGTTTGAGAGGTATGAAAAATAAGAGGTTGAGAGAATTTGAGAGAGTTTGAGAGGTGTGAAAAATAAGAGGTTGAGAGAATTTTAGAGAGTTTGAGATGTGTGAGAAATAAGAGGTTGAGGGTTAGATATATAGTGGGATTAAATTGAGAAAAAAATTTATTTATTTTTGTTTAAAAAGAGCCGTTCAACGGCATTATTTTTAAAAATTAAATAATTTTTTTTAATAAACCTTCGGGATGAATCGGGATCCCATCTAGGGGTGAGCAAAACCCGACCGACCCGACCAACCCGACCGACCCGATTGGTCCGAACCCGAAATTAGACCGAACCCGAATGGTCCGAACCCGAACATGTTAATCGGGTAAATCGGATCGGGGCGGGTGGTGGGTTTTCGGCCCCGAACCCGCCCGAAACCCGATTGGTATATGTTGTGCAGTGTGTGTATATATATATATGTTGTGCAGTGTGTGTATATATATATATGTGTGTGCAGTGTGTGTATATATATATATATATATCAATATATGTGCAGTGTGTGTATATATATACCTATATATATATATACGTGCAGTGTGTGTATATATATATATATATATATATATATGTGCAGTGTGTGTAACTGTGTATATATATATATGTGTGCAGTGTTTCCATTATGTCATATTTGATAAAACAATCTCAAAATCAGCTGCTTAATTTTTTTTTTGGAATCGGCCCAACCCGAACCCGAACCCGACAACCCGAAATGGCCCCGAACCCGAAACCCGATCTACACTTTGGGCGGGTTTCGGGGCCTCCTACTTCCACCTGAAACCCGGAAAACCCGAATTTTAAAACCCGAACCCGACCGACCCGCCCGAATGCTCACCCCTAATCCCATCCCCGGAATCCATCCCGCCCCGCCATCCCCGCAAGGCCCGTAGCCCATCCCGCAGCTCATCCCGAGCTCATCCCGAGCCGGGTACCGAAGGCCTAAGTTAGTTGGTAGCTGATAAACTAGTTAATGACTTATAAGCTAGCTGATAGCTTATAAAAAAAGTCACTTTTGCCAAAAACTAGTTTATAAACATGTAAATGACTAAAAATGATATATTTAAAAAATTATCATTACAATATTTAATTACATAATTAAAATAAATTTATAGCAATATAATATGTTAATTAATACAACTAATATAGTAACAAAAATTAAATAATATAATATGTTAATTAAAAGTATTTAAAATTTATTATTATATGTGTACTATAAAATTTGAATTTATTAAAACTAGTTTTAAAAAAAATGTATAAGAACTTATAATTTTAAATAACCGTTACATTTAATATGAAAGAAAATAATCAAATAATACTTAAAAAGATCATAGTAATTGTTAATTAAAATATATTTATTAATATTATAAAAATTATATGATTAACAATAACTCTAAATAATTAAAATTTAATATCAATGTAAAATTAAAATTTAATTCAATAATTTTTAGTTAATATTAATTAATAACAATAATAAAATTTTAAATATCAATATTTATTTATAATAATAGTTAGTAACTAATAATAAATACTAATGAGAGTATAATTGGAATATTCACAAAAAAAACTACTCAAAATTTACTCCAGCTAGCTTATCAAAAAACTAACTTATAAGTTAGCTTATGTTTATCCAACATGTACCCCAAAAAATAAGCTAGTTTTTTCTGCCATACGATGCCTAATATCGCGAACCACCTTTTTCTTACGATGTCATTTTTTTTTACAAAATCAGATTTTTTCTGACAAAAATAACGAGATTTAGGAAAACCGCAAGCTGCATTTTTTGACTTGATGATGTAAAAGTTTTTTTTTTCTCATAATTTGCGAGAAAAAGTTTGACACCGCAAATAAAAAGGTGGTTTGCGGTATCAGATTTGCGAGATTCCGATTTTTTTTGAAAAAAAAAACATAATTTTAGTGGCTAAATTTTACAAAAACTAACCAAGTATCGTTGTTATGTAAACTTCTCCCGGTCCAAACCAGAATACATATAGGCATGAGATCATGTGAGAAGTGTGAGAAATACTTTTAAACCGTTGATTATCTTTAATCAAACACCCTTCCATTAATTGCGGCTTAAAAGAGAATTGACCTGGTGCATCTTATCCCGGAGCATCTTATTCTAATGTTCGTCCATTTCTCATCCAACGATTGATAACCACTTCTCACCAAATTTTGCATTTCTCACCGGAACTCAACCTCAATAGTCAATATATATATATATACACACACACATATATATAGGGAGAGGTTCGTTTAAGAAATAGTAAATGTATGAGAAATAGAGAAGTAATCTTAGTCATTCAATCCGTCAACATTTGCGGCTTTGGCTGAGAAGCAACGGATAATTTCTCGCGTGGTCTGCACATGGTTTGCGCAAGATAGAGGGGTAGTTTCAAAAAATACGCAGGATGAGTTCATATGGTTCTGTGTGATTCACATATGAACTATTCGTTCATATATGAATCTTTGTAATTCACATATGAACTATTTTTAACTAATTCATATATGAACTTTTGTGATTCATATATGAATCAATTAATTAGTTCATATGAAAATTAGTTAAAAAGAGTTCATATATGAATCAGTTAATTGGTTCAACTGATTCATATATGAACCTACAGTTAATTAGTTCATATATGAAACACAAAGATTCACAAATGTTCATATATGAATTAGTTAAAAAACGTTCATATGTGAATTACATGGATTCACATGTGAACATATATTGTGAATCACACAAGTTCATATATGAACTCGTCCCGTGTATTTGTAAAAGTTACGAAACTGCTCTTCTATTTTTGGAATAGCCGCAACCTTTGACCATTAAAGCCGACCTTGACCGAATAAATGTCTAAGATTACTTCTCAATTTCTCACACATTTAGCATTTCTCAAATGCACATATAGCTATATATATATGGTCTCCTTCTTTTGTTAACTTTTTCATGTATTGCATATATGCACATCGGGCATTGCATATATGCACATATTACAATTGTCTGATGTGCATATATGCACTGGTTAACAAAAGAAGGGGACCCTATATATATATATATATATATATATATAGAGAGAGAGTAAACTAGGAATTTGGTACTTGAGGTTTGTTATTTGTTTCAAAATTGGTCATTTACCTTCATCTATTACAAAATAATCCTCCATGTCTGCAATTTGTATTGGATTTGGTCCCTCACAATAATGTCTGTCTATTTGTGTCCGTCAAGTTAGGGCTAAAGCGGATATTTAGCATTTTATATTAAGTTCTAATTAAACATTCCAACACAAACTTATTTTATTATATTTATTCTTTTCTTTTATTAAATAAATTACCCCGAGACTCCCTTTTACACTCATATCACTTTATCACTCTCGCCATGAAATCCTTTTAATGGTGCCATACTGTCACACTCATCTTCGACGAATAACACCGAGCAATCTTGCATCGGTAAAGTACTTGTGGATGACGCTCAATATGACATATTCGATTGATTCGTGTGTTTCGAGATGGCATCTCGTGTGTTGGTGCAAGTGTACCCAGCTTTTAATATTGTGATACATTTTTGGTACACATAAAATCACATCTCCATATTTATTTTGATGATTACAAAACACACCGCATTATTTGTTATCTAATATTTTATTCAAGTGTGTAGCTCCTAAAGAATAAAGAGCAACATCTCAGTCATTTGGGTAACACGAAGATTTTATCTGAAAAGTTCAAGACTGAAGTTTTACGTCATTATTATTTATATTTCATAATGGTAAAAACATTCAAAATAATATACCACTTGGATATTTCAAAAACCTAACCCAATACAGTTTTTGAAATAAGTAAATCAGTTAATCTTTTAATATAAAATTCAAAAGATTTTTTAATATATATATATATATATATATATATAAACGAATGTTATATATATAATATATAATTTTTTTTTAACTTCACAATATATATATTGTATTCAAAAGAAAACCCATCATTGTATATATATATATATAAACGTTTTTTTATATATATATATATATATTATATTTATTTGTTTCCTTTTTGCTTATGGGGAACATGTCTCTGTTATATTATATATATATATATACTTTGAAGAAGATGATGGCTAAGGCTATAGGTAGTTGCTTGTGTTGACAAAGCTGCATCCTAGCTGTCCTGTGTTGACAATAAGTTTGTGAAAAGTTGTATGGGTTTTGGCAGCTAAGTCCATGCGCGCATGCAAGAAGAAGCTGCAAATGAACAGTATTTTTTTCCCTTCCTTTTCACATGCAACGGATCTCTTCTTTGTCCGGCTATATATTCAGTTGCTGCAGAAGAGAATAAAAAAAAAACAAGTGAATAAATTTTTCTGAGTAAAAAAAAAAATTGAGTTGATAGCAGATTGAAGTTTCTAACTTCTGAGAATTATAATCAGCAAAACAACTCAAGTGATCAAACTCTTAAAATCATCCAAGTGATATACATTATACAAGAGTGATTACCATTGAGAAATATATCATCTTGTAAGTATTTGAATAGTGTGAGTGATCCATATAATTCTCTCAAAGAAGAGTTATTCGCGTTTATTGTATCAAGGTTTGTGTTCTACCGTAAAGAACACGTTTTTACTGGATCGCCTCGAGAAGGATCTCGAAGGGTGGACTAGCTGGATTTGTTCAGTGAACCACCTCCCAAATATCGGTGTCAATATCTCTATCCCTTATCTCTTTATATTTCCGCTGTGCATTTAATTATATCTGTTTATATAATTATTGTGTATTTATACTCTGTTGTATTTTATACTGTATTTATTTTTAAAAAGGATTTTTGAAAGTAAAAGATTTAAATACAACCTTACCCCCCCCCCCTTAGGTTGTCCAACAATTGGTATCAGAGCAGGACTTTCAAAAAATTTATGCTTAAATATTTTTTAAATGGCTCAACAAACTAATATTATGTTTTCAAAACCTCCTATGATAGATACTGAAAAGTTTGGCATTTGGGCCGAACTATTTGAATGTCACGTTCGTGGCAAAAATCAAAGAATTTGGGACATTATAGAAAATGGGAATTTTAATCCTACTATTGTAAAAGATGATCTTATTGTTGATAAACCTTTAAAAGAATGGACTCCCGCTGAAGAATCTCATGTCTGTTTAAATTTTGAAGCTAAGAATATATTATATGCTGCTTTAACTACTGATGAAATTGAAAGAGTATATACATATAAAACTGCAAATCAAATCTGGGAAAGTTTAAACAACACTCATCGTGGAAACACACAAGTTAAAAGTTCTAAAATAAACATTTTAGTTCATGATTATGAATTGTTTGAAATGTCAAAAGATGAGTCAATCGACTCAATGTTTAAACGTTTTAACCTCATTATGACTACTTTGAAAGGATTAGGTCGCACTTATCCTAATGAAGATTACGTAAGGAAAATCCTCCGAGCACTTCCTTCGGAGTGGATGGCAAAGATTACATCGTTGGAAGACTCCCGTGATCTCTCCCTAATGAAGCTCGACGATCTCGTCGGCAATCTTAAAGTGCACGAAATTGCACTTAAAAGAAACAAAGATCGGGAGCAAGTAAAAAAGAAGTCGATAGCTCTTAAAGTCTCAACTCCAAATGACGAGAAGAAAAAGGAGGAAGCTAGCACTTCAAAAGATCAATCCGATAAACTCGACGAAGTCGCTATGTTGGTAAGAAACTTCTCTAAATTTTTTACTAACAATAAATTTTCTAAAAATAGCAGATTTCAAAGAAACGGTAACTACCGTCGTGGCGGTGAAAACCGGAGTCGCAACTTCCATAAAAGAGAAGATAAAGTGAAGAAAAATGACGACTCGAGTGACGACGAAAAAGCCAAACCAAAGAGAGGTTATTGCTACTCATGTGGTGATAAAGACCACTATGCCAACGAGTGTCCTAAAAAGAACAAATTTCAAAATAAAAAGGAAAAAGCCTTCGTTGGAGGATCGTGGAGTGGAAGCGAAGAAGAAGACGAATATCAAGCTATTTGTCTTATGGCCGAAAGCGACGACGAGGTAAAATCTTGTTACTCAGATTACGCTAGTGAAAATGATAATGAAAATGGAAATGATCTCGACGTATTATATGAATCATTCCATGAAATGGCCGCTCTTGCAAATAGATATAAAGATGAAATTTCTAAATTAAAAGAAACCGTATCTACATGTAAAAAGGAAATCAATGACGGCAAACAAAAATCTGCTAATGATATAGATATAATTTCTAAATTAGAAAATAAATTAAGTGAAAAGGACTTTTGTAAATCATGTGATGTTCTAAATAATAAAATTGCATGTTTAAATAAAAATACAAATAAAAGTGTTGCATGTACAAAATGTGATATACTTGAGAATGAAAATGCTTGTTTAAAAGCTAAATGCGCTTCTTATGAAAAGGATAATATGTTAGCTAAAGCATTTCAAAATAGCAATGATAAAGTTCTTAACATGCTAAATATGTCTAACCGTATAAACTGTCGAAAAGGCATTGGTTCCGATACTTGCAAAGATAAATGTTCTTGTATGCCAATTAGAAGACATTATGAATCACCTAAAGTAAGTACAAGAAATCAATATGTGCAAAAACCTCCGTATATACCTAAAATGAATAATATAAATTATATACCGAGAAAACCGTATGCTCGCATGTATAATGATAAATTTTCTAGACCTAAAAATAATGTGAATATAAATGCTTCTTTTTATGTGTATGATAAATACAATCGCAAAATTAAAATGGTAAATAAATGGATTCCAAAAGGAATATTTAGTAATGATAATCCGGGTGGAATGCGTTTATGGTTTTAACTTTTTTTGTGTATGTTGTCTATCTATATCTATATATATGTATATACTTTTGTGAAAATTATATATATACTTTTAAGTTGGAAAGATTATGAATCAACTCCAAATAGGCTCACCTATTTGAATACGATGTCTAGGAAAGATATAGGCGAATATCTCTATTCTAATGAGGTCGGTTTTTAAAATGCTTTTGCGCTTACCACCCTCACCGTCTTTCCTGGTTGTGTTCGAGTAGAGATACCGAAAGGGGTTGAATAAATAATTGTTTTCACCGTTTGTGTTTATATACTTGTGTGAAAATATAATTGTTATGTATAGTTTTATATTTAAAACTAACTCTTAAAGGACCCATGAGATATGGGGACCATAAAAGTTACATCTTTATTATTGTAGATAAACCTTGATTTGGATTGGATACTCGATAGTGGTTGCACACGTCACATGACCGGAAACAGCAATCTTTTTTCATCATATGAGTCATGTGATGGTGGACAGGTAATTTTTGGAGGAAATTCCAAAGGAAAGATAATTGGGAGAGGTACAGTTTCTTGCAATAATGTTAAATTTCTTGATGTTAATCATGTTGATAATTTACACTTTAACCTGTTAAGTGTTCGCCAACTATGTAAAAATGGTACAACTGTTGTCTTCGAAGAAGATTCTTGTAAAATCTTAAAAAACGGCAAAGTTCTTTTAAATGGTTTTGTAAAAGGAAATTTATATATTTGTAAAACTCTTGTAAATGAAAATGTTTGTTTATCGTCTATTTATGATAATTCTACTTTATGGCATAGACGTTTGGGTCACGCTAATCTTAGATTAATTCAAAACTTAAAAAATAAGGAGCTTGTGAGTGACCTTCCAAAATTAAAGTTTGATAATCATTTTTGTGATGCTTGTCGTGTCGGCAAACAACATCACGTTTCTCATAAATCAAAAAATGTGATTTCAACTCAAAGAGTTTTAGAACTTTTACATATGGATCTTTTTGGCCCTATGGCGATTCAAAGTTTTGGAGGAAATTTTTACACTTTGGTTATTGTGGATGATTATTCCCGTTATACTTGGACTTTATTTTTGAGACATAAAAATGAGGCTTTTGAAAAGTTTAAAATTTTGGGAAAACGAATTCAAAACCAACAAGGTTGTACGATTGTTTCTATACGTACGGACCATGGACGTGAATTCGATAATGATGTCCAATTTGGTGCATTTTGTGATAAACATGGTATAACTCATAATTTTTCGGCTCCTCGAACACCTCAATCTAACGGGGTTGTTGAAAGGAAAAATAGAACGTTACAAGAAATGAGTAGAACCATGCTAAACGAACATCAAGTTCCCCAAAAGTTTTGGTGTGATGCCGTTGCTACCGCGACCTATGTGCTTAACCGTGTCCTAATTAGAAGTATCCTAAATAAGAGACCCTATGAGCTTTACCGTGGTAGAAAACCTTCCTTAGCCCACCTAAAAGTTTTTGGATGTAAATGTTTCATTTTAAACACCAAATCCTATCTAACCAAATTTGATGCCAAAGCCTATGAGGGAGTGTTCCTAGGTTATTCTTGGAATAGCAAAGCCTATAGAATCCTAAATAAGGAGACCATGGTTGTAGAAGAATCCCTAAATGTTAGCTTTGACGAGAGTCCTCCCAAACCGAGTGCACCCTTAGCAAATGACAATATCCGTGAGGGAGAAGTCTTAGCCCAACAACTTAGTACCTTGAATTTAGGTACCCAACCTTCCACAAATAATATTGAATCTAGTGATGCCCCTCCGTGTTTTATTCCGCAAGGTGTAGATGATCCTAACCTTAGAACCGCTAGAGGTCATCCCGTAGATCAAATTATAGGTGATCTCAACCAAAGAACAACTAGATCACAAATCCATACCCATTGTGCTTTCCATGCCTTTATCTCAACCATAGAACCTAAAACCATAGATGAAGCTTTAGGAGATGAGGATTGGATAATGGCCATGCAAGAAGAGTTAAACCAATTTTCTAGAAATGATGTGTGGGACTTAGTTCCTTGCCCTAGTAGTCAAACCATTATTGGCACAAGATGGGTCTTCCGTAACAAGGTAGACGAGAACGGTGGAGTCACACGAAACAAGGCACGTTTAGTTGCCAAGGGGTACAATCAACAAGAAGGTATAGATTATGATGAAACCTTTGCACCGGTTGCAAGGTTGGAGTCTATTCGAATGCTTCTCGCTTTTGCAAATGCTAAAGATTTTAAATTATTTCAAATGGATGTTAAAAGTGCTTTCTTAAATGGTATTATAAATTAGGAGGTATACGTTTCTCAACCTCCCGGTTTTGAAAATTTTGAAAATCCGACACATGTTTATAAATTGAAAAAGGCGCTTTATGGTTTAAAGCAAGCTCCGCGTGCGTGGTATGATAGATTAAAAACCTTTTTAATTGTAAGTGGTTATATTATGGGTAAAATAGATAATACTTTATTTGTGAAATATGATCAAAATGATATTGTGGTTGTGCAAGTATATGTTGATGATATTATTTTTGGTTCTACTAATGAAAATCTTTGTAATGAATTTTCTGCGAAAATGACAAGCGAATTTGAAATGAGCATGATGGGAGAGTTAAAATACTTCTTAGGATTGCAAATCAAACAATGTGAAACTGGTATTTTTATTAGTCAATCTAAATATTGTAAAGATATGTTGAAAAAGTTTAACTTTGAAAATGTCAAACCCGTTGAAACTCCAATGACCACAAACTTACAATTATCTCGTGACGAGGAGGGAAACGATTTTAATGAAAAGATTTATCGTGGTATGATTGGTAGTTTATTATATTTAACTGCTAGTAGACCTGATATTATGTTTAGTGTATGTTTATGTGCTCGTTTTCAATCTTCACCTAAACAAACTCACTATGAAGCTGTCAAGCGTATTTTTCGATATTTACGAGGTACTACTAATCTTGGCTTATGGTATGCAAAGAAACCCGAGTTAGAAGTAACGTGTTTCACCGATTCCGATCTTGGTGGATCTATTGTTGACCGAAAAAGTACGAGTGGAGTATGTGCCTTTATAGGTCTCTCACTTGTGTCTTGGTTCTCTAAGAAACAACAATCCGTAGCTTTGTCTACCACCGAAGCGGAATATGTAGCCGCCGCAAGAGCGTGTGCTCAAGTCCTTTGGATGAAACACACACTTACCGATTTTGAGGTACACCTAACCAAAATTCCAAGTATGTGTGATAACTCAAGTGCCATAAACTTAAGTAAAAATCCTGTTTTACATTCTCGTACAAAACATATTGAATTGAGACATCACTTTTTACGAGATAATGTTCAAAAAGGCCAAATCGTGCTTGAAAAGGTTGATTCAGAAGATAATTTGGCCGATATTTTTACTAAAGCTCTTAACAAAAAGGCTTTCTTTAAATTAAGACTTGGTTTAGGCATGCTTGAGTATAACCCTTGAGAAAATGCTAACTCTCAAATACTTCATATTTTGAGGGGGAGCATCTTTCACGGGGGAGCATAGCGTCTTTCCTAACCCTTTTTGCTTTGACAAAAGGGGGAGAGAAACCGAGTATGCTCTCCTGTTTAGCGTTGTGTTTGTCATCATCAAAAAGGGGGAGATTGTTGGTGCAAGTGTACCCAGCTTTTAATATTGTGATACATTTTTGGTACACATAAAATCACATCTCCATATTTATTTTGATGATTACAAAACACACCGCATTATTTGTTATCTAATATTTTATTCAAGTGTGTAGCTCCTAAAGAATAAAGAGCAACATCTCAGTCATTTGGGTAACACGAAGATTTTATCTGAAAAGTTCAAGACTGAAGTTTTACGTCATTATTATTTATATTTCATAATGGTAAAAACATTCAAAATAATATACCACTTGGATATTTCAAAAACCTAACCCAATACAGTTTTTGAAATAAGTAAATCAGTTAATCTTTTAATATAAAATTCAAAAGATTTTTTAATATATATATATATATAAACGAATGTTATATATATAATATATAATTTTTTTTAACTTCACAATATATATATTGTATTCAAAAGAAAACCCATCATTGCATATATATATATATATATAAACGTTTTTTTATATATATATATATATATATTATATTTATTTGTTTCCTTTTTGCTTATGGGGAACATGTCTCTGTTATATTATATATATATATATATATATATATATATATATATATATATATATACTTTGAAGAAGATGATGGCTAAGGCTATAGGTAGTTGCTTGTGTTGACAAAGCTGCATCCTAGCTGTCCTGTGTTGACAATAAGTTTGTGAAAAGTTGTATGGGTTTTGGCAGCTAAGTCCATGCGCGCATGCAAGAAGAAGCTGCAAATGAACAGTATTTTTTTCCCTTCCTTTTCACATGCAACGGATCTCTTCTTTGTCCGGCTATATATTCAGTTGCTGCAGAAGAGAATAAAAAAAAACAAGTGAATAAATTTTTCTGAGTAAAAAAAAAAATTGAGTTGATAGCAGATTGAAGTTTCTAACTTCTGAGAATTATAATCAGCAAAACAACTCAAGTGATCAAACTCTTAAAATCATCCAAGTGATATACATTATACAAGAGTGATTACCATTGAGAAATATATCATCTTGTAAGTATTTGAATAGTGTAAGTGATCCATATAATTCTCTCAAAGAAGAGTTATTCGCGTTTATTGTATCAAGGTTTGTGTTCTACCGTAAAGAACACGTTTTTACTGGATCGCCTCGAGAAGGATCTCGAAGGGTGGACTAGCTGGATTTGTTCAGTGAACCACCTCCCAAATATCGGTGTCAATATCTCTATCCCTTATCTCTTTATATTTTCGCTGTGCATTTAATTATATCTGTTTATATAATTATTGTGTATTTATACTCTGTTGTATTTTATACTGTATTTATTTTTAAAAAGGATTTTTGAAAGTAAAAGATTTAAATACAACCTTACCCCCCCCCCCCCCCCCCTTAGGTTGTCCAACATCGTGGATCCGAGATCTCGTGATTAATGTTTGATTTACAATACGATCAATTTTTTTTTATCTAATACAGGGTTTATGATTTAAATTTGATTCACGGTTTGTTAATTATTTAGATTTAAGGATTTAACCTTTGATTATGGGTTTAGATTTAGGCTATTTTTTGGCAAACTAGCTGATAAGCTAGCTGATGAAAAAGTCACGTTTGGCAAAAAGTAGCTTATAAGCATTTAAATGTCCAAAAAGGACATATTAAAAAAACAGTTAATAAATAATAATTAATATTAATTAGGGCATAATTGGAATATTTACAAAAAACTATTTATAAGTTACTCCAAATAGCTTTTCAAAAAGCTAGTTTATGGTCATCCAAACATATACCCAAAAAATAAGCTAGCTTTTTTTTTGCCAAACAATGCCTTAGGTTATAGGGGGTTTTCTTGTTATTCTTGAGGATGGAGACGAAATTCATAAAAAAAAAAGTGTTCTTTGACCGTTGTTTGTTTTTTATTTTATTATAATTTTGGATTTTGATTAAGAAATATTAGTTGGTTGTTCTTTATTGTCAAATCTATATATATATATTAAAGGAAAACCCACAAATGATGATGTGGCACAATGATAAAGTAGTATTCTCCTAAAGGAATTTTCTCATTGTTTTGAATTTTTTAAAATACTAATAAGTTAATGACTTTTCTACCCTTAAATGAAATTTTTGTATTTCATCATAAGAAGGGTTATTTGGTAATTTTATTTCCAATTTATTTAACTTTAACCTCAAACTAACTATCCAACTTTGTATTTGCATTCATTTTAATTAATTCATCTCTCCATGTATTGATATCTCAAAAGCTAATTAAGTAGGATGACAATAGACATGATTTTTTTTTGCTCCACAATGATAACAAAATTTTCCAAGGTAGATATGTCCTCAATTTTGTATGTATGAAATCATTTTTTCTCTTTACATAAGTACATTTATATGATTGTTAATTGTAATTTTTATATGTGCAACCTATTTCAGAATGTTTTAATAATTATGTTGCAAAACAAATATTATAAACTAAAAGAAAAAATTGGAAACACTAATTTGTGCATAACCCCAATAATTCACATGTATACAACCCCAATAAATGTATTGTCTTACATTAGATCTAATTAGTTGTCAATCATCAAATTGCATTTTATATTAACTTAGTATGAATCTTCTAACAATAAATTTTCGCTACCGTCCAACACAAATATATAAATGAATGCGATAAGATATTAACATGACATAATGAAAACATAGTATGCTCAAATCATGATTGTAGTTGAGTTTGGGTTATCCCACGTTGATAAGAAAGAAAAAATATTAAAAAATGTAGGTGTGTATACAAAATGAGGGCGATGCTTTAAAAACGGTATCAATGTAAAAATGTAAAGAAAGACTGTGAGATACTTAAAATGCCACAATGAGAATCTAGCAATCTCAAATCATTAATTATCGTTGAGTTTTGGGTTATCCAACATTGATAAGTACGAGAAATATAAATATGCAAATGAAGGCTATAGAGTATTACATGGCAAATGAGAATTTAGTATTCTCAATTTATGTTTGAATTTGGTTATCACATATTGATGAGAATAAGAAATATTAGAAAATATAGTTGAATATATAAAAGGAGGGAGATGGCTTGAATATAGATTTCAGTATAAATGTATATAGAAATCATACGGAACTTTTCGTACCGGGTTAGCCACACACTTCACATATTTTAGTATTTCACATGACATCAACAAATGATACAAATATTAGAAAGAGATAGGTAGGTAAAGGAGGGGGAATGCCTTCAAAATTAAAAAAAAAGTTGGTTGGCTAAAAATGCGACATTTGCCATCAAAAATTGGGATTAAATGATAATTTTGAAGCTATGTGATAAAAATATTTTATTAAAAAGTAACACCTTTCACTTTCCATTGATTAAATGTTCATTAGAATCAAATCAATACAATCATGAATATAAATATAAATACATAGAAATGAATGTGAAAGAAGTGTTGGCTATAAGGTATCGAATGATACGATGAGATTTAGTATTTTCTCAAATAATAAATTGTAGTTGAGCTTTGTTTATGACACATTGATGATAAACTGAAATATTGTAAGAGATAATTGAGTATATGAAAGAAGGAGATATGTCTTTGAATATTAGAAGGGTATTAACCAATGTATAATGAGAATTTAGCATTCTGAGGTTTTGAGTTGATTTGTAATATCGTAATTCTTTTATATCTTACTTGACATGTATTTTGATCATCGCGCAACGCGCGATGTCGAACACTAGTGAAGAAGATGGAGACTCAAGAAAAAGAATAACTAAAAAACGTTAAAAGTGGAAGAAAAGGCCCCTCATATTTAACGGAAAAAGTGGACGATTCTTAGCATGAAGAACAAAATTCAATATAAATTACATAGATAGAAGGTTCTTTTGTAATACAAGAAAATAAAGAACAAATTTCATAATAAATGAAAAACCTCATGGATTAAATCCGTAATTCATTCATAAATAAATCATGCAACCATCAAATTTTATTTTATTTCCTTATTTATTTTTTTAACTGGAAGCCTGGAAGGAATAAAATTTGTAACTTTCACATACAAAATCAAAAAGTCGGTGATACAAACCTTAAAAATCAAGAAATATGTTTTGTAATTAATTAAATTAAATTAATGTATAATTAAATAATTTGGTATCACGGTACTACAATGATATGCGACTTCCATTATCATATATCAATCGACTTTACACACTTTGTACGATACTACCAAGTATGTGACTTCCAGTATTCTGTACGGTGTACCAACTAAGTTTGCACAATTTGTACGATACTACTAACCGAATATAAATGGTATCAATCTAATTATTACGATTGATATACATATTGTTCGGCTTGGTTTGGTTCGAAACTATCACCCTTAAAAATGTTCCGCTTAGGGCAAAAAGGGTAACGAGTTTAATTCTAATTAATGTGATAATAACCGTAATATTTGGTTCATGTATATGCAAACTGCCATCCACATGATCCGAACAACTTTTAGGTGTTTCGGTCGACAAATATAGTCTTTTTAGTATAATAATATTTAGTTGGATGTGAACGTAATAGGAAAGCTGCCAATAAAACACGTCTCTATATTTGAAGGTCAATACAGCAAATATCTAAAATTAAATCATAATATTCTATTTAGTTTTTATTATTATAATTATAGAGAGAGGTTCAAGGGAAAATCTCCAGAAAATGGAAAACTGAACAATACTCTGGTAACGATTCATCCGGACGGTATGCACTTGTGCATACAAGTAAACTAAGTTGTTTTTTATTTTTTATGTGTGTGTGCATTATGTACATGTGCATCTTACAAATTACTTATATGCACAATTACATATCGTCCAGATGAAGGGCCAGCTGAGTGTTCCTTTGTTTTTTTAGCTTCGGTACAGAACTATGATCTACGACCACCCTCTCTCATCCGAAGCCATCGTAACATAACATATGTATCAACGATTCCAAAAAAGGACAGGAAATTGGATCCATCCCTGGAGGCATAGGCATAGACGAAGAAAGCAGAAGCATAGGGTGTAACACCCTAAAAACAGGGCCAATTTAACCTTAAAAATTACTACAAGTTATGATCATAAAACTTCAAACTTCTATAACCTGAGGATCAAATGTAAAGGTTTTATAAACAACACAACTAATTCAAATAACCTATTAATCTAATCATACATCACAATCAGATTAATTAAGTTATCTAATCCTTTGTCCCAAAAAACCTCAAAAGTAATGTTAGGTCCTCCGTTATCTCTAAGTTTGAGTCTTCCCAAAAGTTCTATTCTCTCATTCCCGCTTACTTCCCGGAGCTTGTACCTGGTAAGAAAATTCAACTTGAAACATTAGGCTTTCGCCTAGTGAGAATATTCAAATCAAATTAAAGTTTAACAATTAAAATCTCAACAGATAAAACCAACCTGTTCTCGCCCATCTTACCGTACCACAACTCCCTTCAACACTGGGAATCTACCCCACTCTCATACTTATGACTAATTCGTCTAGCCATAATATTACTACCAAGAGTTTACCATAAATCATCCCAGATTCAAAGTCAAAACTCTTAACCAAGAAATTACAAGTCAAAACCTGCCTATTTCTTAACTCGGAAGTAGAGATTACAAATTACTTTATGCCTATCTCTAATCTTCCTTTCACAACGGGAAATCTCCGATCTTCCCTATAAAATGGAAATCTCCGATCTTCCATTCGAAATGGGAATTACAAATCAAAATCTGCCTATTCCACATTTCACGTCCTCACCATCTCAGAATCACTGACCCCAATGGGATTAATATATCGCGATACACAACCGGGGCCCTCACGATGATTCAAGATACGCTCATTCACTAGAAATTACATCCCTTGGTCAAATGGCAAGTATTTCGGTTCCCATTAGACCGTACCCAGGTGCCCTACTATGACCGGATGCCTATTTCTAGCAATCGCCACAAAATACATAAGTATTATTACTCTTACTATTATATGTGCATAACATACAATATATTCATTTCCAAAACATATTCTATATATATATACATTTATAAAGAATATTAATAGTCTTGACACCTCGACTTCTTAACTATTCCCTCATTGCATTTTAGCACGGGGATCAACATATCATAACTTTTAGTCATCTATTTGGACTCATTACTAAATAAGACGAGTCCTTAATAACATGTTCAGACACACATATAATATATATCTATTTCAATATTAATTGTTGAATTTTAAAGAGAGTTGAATAAACTCACCTGGTATGAAGTCACACTCCTTTTATTTCTTTTAAAGACGTAGGAACTTCTGTCTTCACCACTACAGTTTACTGTAATATCCAATATAAACATATACTGATATTAAATTACAGAACAGAACTCTCTAAAACTAAGAATCCTTATCATCTAAATATCCTCGTCTTAAGTCGCAACCAACTAAGTATTAAAATCTCTTGTCGCAATGCACATTGCAAGTCGCAATCAACTACTGTGACAAGGTCACCATGTCGCAACCTTCTATTGCGATTTCAACCCCAAGTCGCAACCTTCTATTGCGACTTCACCACCAAGTCGCAACCTTCTATTGCGACTTCACCACCAAGTCGCAACCTTCTATTGCGACTTCACCACCAAGTCGCAACCTTCTATTGCGACTTCACTTCCTTGGCGTTCTTAAGGCTGCGACATTCATGAATGTCGCAATGCACTGTTGCGACATGCTTGAATGTCTCAACCCACTGAAATTATCTAAAACCCAGATTTATACTTTTAAGCTATGTTTGATTCTGTAAATATGCAGATATGTTTAATACCCCTAACATAACATATCTATAAACTCAGATTCTCATAATCATAAAAAATTATCAAAAACTCCTTTTCTAAACCATAGAAAACTTTTAGCTATACAAGAAGAAAGATTAATGAGATGTTTACCTTTGTTTGATTCTAGCTTCTCAACTGAAAATCTGATTTCCTTCTTTTTTTCCTCCCTTGATCTTTCTCGGTTCTTTCTATCTCTAACTCTCGGCTCTATCTCTCTTTCTCGTTACCGAAATAACCACACACACACACACAATTAGTCACTTAAGACTAATTGTGTGACGCCTCCTACTTAAACATAGTGAGTCATAGCTCAAATTACCAAATACACCCCTAACTTTAAAGGAATGACACAACAAACCCTCAAATTGAAAATCCACTTCAACCAATAACTTTAAACAAATACAAACTTAACCCCAAGTTAAAACTTGTAATTTACAAAAATAATACAACGAAAATTCGAGATGTTACAATATTCCCCAACTTGAAAATGATTTCGTCCTCGAAATCAAATCTAGCTAAACAAATGAGGATATCTAACTTTCATATCTTCCTCTGACTCTAAGGTCACATTAGCACCTCGATGATGCTTCCATTGTACTTTCAACATTACCATCTCTTTACCACTTCGTAATCTCTTAACTGACCTTTCCAGGATTGCCTCTGGTTCCTCTACACATCGGCTACCTTCATCCACCCTTACATCAGTAAGTGGAATCACATCTTGTTCTTCGGCTAAGCATTTCCGAAGATAACACACATGAAAGGTATTATGGATCCCTTCCAGCTCATGTGGAAGATCCAGTTGATACGCTTGTAGACCAACTCTTTTGGTGATAGTGAAAGGTCCTAGAAAACGAGGACTCAACTTCCCACGCTTTCCAAACCGTATCACACCTTTCCATGGGGATACTTTAAGCATTACACGCTCCCCAACTTGAAATTCTTTTGGTCTTCTTTTCGGATCAGCATAGCTTTTCTGTCTATCTTGAGCCGCTTTCATATGCTGCCGAATTTCCTTTACCTTGTCCACGGTTTGTTGCACAAGTTCCGGACCAACAAACTGTTTCTCTCCGGCTTCTAACCAGCACACCGGAGTTCTGCATTTCCTACCATACAATGCCTCGAAAGGTGCTCTTCCAATACTGGAATGGTAACTGTTGTTGTAAGCAAATTCTACTAACGGCAAATGAGAATACCAGTTACCTCCAAAATCTAACACACACGATCTAAGCATATCTTCCAAAGTCTGTATGGTTCTTTCACTTTGGCCGTCAGTCTGTGGGTGATAAGCAGTACTTAGATTAACTTTTGTACCCAATTCCTCTTGTAGTGATTGCCAAAATCTTGAGGTAAACCGACTATCACGATCCGACACTATAGACACCGGTATACCATGTCTTGACACCACTTCATCGATATACAGCTTCGCCAATTTATCTATTGGTGATGCTTCTTTCATAGCTAAGAAATGAGCACTTTTAGTCAAACGATCGACGATTACCCAAATAGTATCGTTACCTCTTTGAGTCTTTGGCAACTTTGTCACAAAATCCATGGTAATCTTATCCCATTTCCACTCCGGAATTTCCAATGATTGAAAACTTCCGTATGGTCTTTGGTGCTCTGCTTTTACTAACGAACAGGTTCCACATTTCTCTACTATTCGTGCCACATCCACTTTCATAGCCGGCCACCAATAATGCAACTTCAAATCTCTATACATCTTGGTACTCCCCGGATGTATAGAATACTTAGATCTATGCGCATCTTCGAGAATCAACTCCCGATTTCCACCTATCTTTGGTACCCAAACACGGCCTTGGAACAATTTAATCCCTCGGCTATCTTCAGTCAGCTGAAGATGTTGCTTGCTCATCACTTCTTCCTTCAAGTTGCTTTCTAACAAAGCCTCCACTTGAGCAGCTTTTATTCTTTCAATTAGACTTGACATTACATCAATTCTGACGTTTGTCGTTTTCAAGCACCCATTATACTCTTTTCTACTAAAAGCATCGGCTACAACATTTGCTTTACTTGGGTGGTAATGCAATTCACAATCGTAGTCCTTCAACAATTCCAGCCATCGCCTTTGCCTCATATTCAACTCCTTCTGATAAAAAAACATGCTGTAAACTTTTATGATCAGTGAAGAGTGTACACTTCGTTCCATAGAGATAATGACGCCACAACTTTAAAGCAAACACAACGGCTGCTAATTCTAAATCGTGGGTAGGATAGTTCTTTTCGTGCTCTTTCAACTGTCTTGACGCATAGGCAATTACCTTACCTCGTTGCATCAACACACATCCCAAACCCATTTTCGATGCGTCACTATAGACTACCAAGTCTTCAATCCCTTCTGGCAGTGCAAGAATAGGAGCTTCACACAACTTCTGCCGTAAGGTTCTGAAAGCTAATTCCTGCTTTTCGGTCCAAACATACTTCATATTCTTACGAGTCAACATCGTCAGAGTAGAAGCAATCTTTGAGAAGTATTTAATAAATCTCCGGTAATAACCTGCTAACCCCAAGAAACTTCTTATTTCAGACGCGCTTTTTGGAGTCTCCCAATTCATCATTGCTTATATCTTTGCTGGATCTACTTTCACGCCTTCCACAGAAATCACGTGTCCCAGAAATTGTACTTCTTTCAACCAAAATTCACATTTAGAGAATTTTGCGTACAATTTCTCTTTTCGTAACACTTCTAAAACTTCCCGAATATGGCGTTCATGGTCGTTCTCATTCTTCGAATAAACAAGTATGTCATCAATGAAAACGATAACAGACTTGTCTAAAAACGGTCGACATACTCTATTCATCAAATCCATGAATATAGCTGGAGCGTTAGTCAACCCAAACGGCATCACAAGAAATTCATAATGCCCGTATCTCGTTCTAAACGCCGTCTTTGGAACGTCTTCCTCTCTTACCCGCACTTGGTGATACCCCGACCTTAGATCAATTTTGGAAAAGCACCCCGCACCGTGGAGTTGATCAAACAGATCATCAATCCTTGGAAGCGGATACTTATTCTTAATTGTTACCTTGTTCAGCTCCCGATAATCTATGCACATTCTCATAGTGCCATCTTTCTTCTTAACAAACAATACCGGAGCTCCCCAAGGTGAATAACTCGGTCTAACAAAACCCTTGTCTAACAGCTCTTGCAATTAAGACATCATTTCTGTCATCTTAGCTGGCGCTAGACGGTAAGGTGCACGAGCTATCGGTGCTGCTCCAGGAATAAGATCGATGCGAAACTCTACTTGTCTTTCCGCTGGTAGACCTGGAAGATCATCCGGGAATACATCCGTAAATTCACGCACCACTTTGATATCTTGCATTTGTTTCTTTTCTAACTTCGTATCTATAACATAAGCTAGATAGGACCAACATCCCTTTGATAAACATTTACGCGCCTTTGCCACTGAAATCAACGAAATATCTCCTTTCTGCTTTTCTCCAAATATGAATACGTCATCTATATCGGTCATCGGAATTCGGATCAGCTTCTTTGCACACATTATTTCTGCCTGGTTATTGCTCAACCAGTCCATCCCCACAATAACATCAAATCCCCCAATTTCCATTAACAATAAGTCAATCGGAAATTCTGTTCCCTCTATCAAAATTTTACACTCGACCAAACTTTCACTAACCAAAGATCGAACTCCATTAGCTATCTCAACTACTAAGGCATCTCCTAAGGTAGTGACAGGCATAGCTAGCTTACGGTAGAAAAACTTGGATACAAAAGAATAGTTTGCGCCACTATCAAATAACACATGTGCAGGAATGGAGTTTATAAGGAATGTACCCGAGACGACATCTTTCGATCCTTTCGCTTCTTCAGCAGTCATTTGGAAATCACGCCCAGTTGGTTTAGGGATAACCAACTTCCTTCCCTGATCTCCCTCCTTCTTTAGCTTCGGACAATCTTTCCGAAATTGGCCCGGTTGCTTACATTCAAAACACACTGATCCCGGCATTGTGCAGTTCACCGCTATATGCCCCGCCTTACCACACTTGTAACATTCATTTCCACCCACTCGACACAAACCAAAATGTTTGTTTCTACATTTAGAACACCAGCTTGGTTCTCTACGAGAGTCATAACGGATATTCTTGCCAAACAATCTGGTTTTCTGAGAAGATTCTGAACGAGCTTCCCACTTTCTCTTTTCTCCCACATGCGCTTTCTCTTCTTTGTCTTTGGCGTACATCTCTTCTATCACTTTCGCTTCCTTAATCGTCTCCCTTAAAGTAGTAACTTTTGAACTTCGGACCCTGGTCATCATATTTGCCGGTAAACCCTTCAGATAAGCTTTAATTTTGTCTTTCTCAGTTGGAGCCACATGCCCCATCAGGTTCAGCTTCTCCATAAAGGATTCGGTGTACTTTCTCACTGTCATGTTGCCTTTCTTGAGATTCCTGAACTCTTCCTCGATTCGGTCCATTTCAGTTTCGTTACAGTACTCTTCCAAAATCTTTGCTTTGAACTGTTCTCAAGTCACGACATTCAAAACTGCCTCCGTCACAAAAGATGACAGTACGTTCCACCAGGATAATGCGTTACCGCGTAACATTTGTGACCCAAATCTAACTTTAGACTTTTCGTCATAGCACTCACAAGCCCGAAAGGCTTGTTCTATTTTTCTTATCCAGTTCATGCAAGCCACTGGACTATCATCTCCTTTGAATTCCGGCGGTTTACAGCTCAGAAAAGTTTTGTAGGAGCAGTTTCTTTCAACCCTTCTTTCTGTCTCCGACCCTGGGTTCCCAGTTGGATTTATCACACTAGTATCAACTACTGCTCGTCTTGGTTCCGTACTTCGATCATTGAACATTTTCATAAACATTTCTGCTTGTCTTCCCATATTGATGTTCATCATTTCAGCTTGCCTTTCCATTGATGCATTCATCAATCTGGTTACATTATCCATTATGCGGCCTTCCATACTTGAATCTGATGGTGTTTGATCGGCAGTACTGGCACCCCCTCGATGTACCCGATTCCGTATTCCTTCTAAAGAAAGAAAATCTGGTGATGTCTCCTGAATTCCGCTTACTCCAGTTTGCCTTTCTCCCGTATCGTCTAACCAATTCCTATTCATAGAAGAATTTGGAGACCTCGGAGGTGTATTCACCATTGATCTGGTATGAGCACAACAGAATACTCATCAGTAATGGTTTATACAACTAGACATACAATACGTACTTTATTGCTAATCAGTCACTGTAACAATTTAGAAATAAGTATGCTTGTGTAACAATATATTAATAATAACAGTAGCTAATTGAAATTGTGAACATATCATACATAAGAATTCTCATTACCATTGTTACAGCACTAACTTCGCGTATTTCTGTCGACTCTAAGACTACTCAGTCTTAGTACTTCTACCCATAACTCGCGGATCATAACTTAATTCATCACAACTTAAGTCTAGGTATCTCAAAATCATACCTAGTTCGCTTAAACTACAGCTCTGATACCATATTGTAACACCCTAAAAACAGGGCCAATTTAAACCTTAAAAATTACTACAAGTTATGATCATAAAACTTCAAACTTCTATAACCTGAGGATCAAATGTAAAGGTTTTATAAACAATACAACTAATTCAAATAACCTATTAATCTAATCATACATCACAATTAGATTAATTAAGTTATCTAATCCTTTGTCCCAAAAAGCCTCAAAAGTAATGCTAGGTCCTCCGTTATCTCTAAGTTTGAGTCTTCCCAAAAGTTCTCTTCTCTCATTCCCGCTTACTTCCCGAAGCTTGTACCTGGTAAGAAAATTCAACTTGAAACATTAGGCTTTCGCCTAGTGAGAATATTCAAATCAAATTAAAGTTTAACAATTAAAATCTCAACAGATAAAACCAACCTGTTCTCGCCCATCTTACCGTACCACAACTCCCTTCAACACTGGGAATCTACCCCACTCTCATACTTATGACTAATTCGTCTAGCCATAATATTACTACCAAGAGTTTACCATAAATCATCCCAGATTCAAAGTCAAAACTCTTAACCAAGAAATTACAAGTCAAAACCTGCCTATTTCTTAACTCGGAAGTAGAGATTACAAATTACTTTATGCCTATCTCTAATCTTCCTTTCACAACGGGAAATCTCCGATCTTCCCTATAAAATGGAAATCTCCGATCTTCCATTCGAAATGGGAATTACAAATCAAAATCTGCCTATTCAACATTTCACGTCCTCACCATCTCAGAATCACTGACCCCAATGGGATTAATATATCGCGATAAACAACCGGGGCCCTCACGATGATTCAAGATACGCTCATTCACTAGAAATTACATCCCTTGGTCAAATGGCAAGTATTTCGGTTCCCATTAGACCGTACCCAGGTGCCCTACTATGACCGGATGCCTATTTCTAGCAATCGCCACAAAATACATAAGTATTATTACTCTTACTATTATATGTGCATAACATACAATATATTCATTTCCAAAACATATTCTATATATATATACATTTATAAAGAATATTAATAGTCTTGACACCTCGACTTCTTAACTATTCCCTTATTGCATTTTAGCACGGGGATCAACATATCATAACTTTTAGTCATCTATTTGGACTCATTACTAAATAAGACGAGTCCTTAATAACATGTTCAGACACACATATAATATATATCTATTTCAATATTAATTGCTGAATTTTAAAGAGAGTTGAATAAACTCACCTGGTATGAAGTCACATTCCTTTTATTTCTTTTAAAGACGTAGGAACTTCTGTCTTCACCACTACAGTTTACTGTAATATCCAATATAAACATATACTGATATTAAATTACAGAACAGAACTCTCTAAAACTAAGAATCCTTATCATCTAGAAATCCTCGTCTTAAGTCGCAACCAACTAAGTTTTAAAATCTCTTGTCGCAATGCACAGTGCAAGTCGCAATCAACTACTGCGACAAGGTCACCATGTCGCAACCTTCTATTGCGATTTCAACCCCAAGTCGCAACCTTCTATTGTGACTTCAACACTAAGTCGCAACCTTCTATTGCGACTTCACCACCAAGTCGCAACCTTCTATTGCGACTTCACCACCAAGTCGCAACCTTCTATTGCGACTTCACTTCCTTGGCGTTCTTAAGGCTGCGACATTCATGAATGTCGCAATGCACTGTTGCGACATGCTTGAATGTCTCAACCCACTGAAATTATCTAAAACCCAGATTTATACTTTTAAGCTATGTTTGATTCTGTAAATATGCAGATATGTTTAATACCCCTAACATAACATATCTATAAACTCAGATTCTCATAATCATAAAAAATTATCAAAAACTCCTTTTCTAAACCATAGAAAACTTTTAGCTATACAAGAAGAAAGATTAATGAGATGTTTACCTTTGTTTGATTCTAGCTTCTCAACTGAAAATCTGATTTCCTTCTTCTTTTTCCTCCCTTGATCTTTCTCGGTTCTTTCTATCTCTAACTCTCGGCTCTATCTCTCTTTCTCGTTACCGAAATAACCACACACACACACAACTAGTCACTTAAGACTAATTGTGTGACACCTCCTACTTAAACATAGTGAGTCATAGCTCAAATTACCAAATACACCCCTAACTTTAAAGGAATGACACAACAAACCCTCAAATTGAAAATCCACTTCAACCAATAACTTTAAACAAATACAAACTTAACCCCAAGTTAAAACTTGTAATTTACAAAAATAATACAACGAAAATTCGAGATGTTACATAGGGGTAAATGAAAGCAGGAGCAAAGGGGATTTCATGAGGGATGAATCTTCTGAACTGCTTGAGAGCTGGAAGATTGGGATATTAATCCGATCAGTGTCGTCTTGTCTATCCTGACTTGTAGCTCGGAAGATCCCGAATGGTATTTTCTTGGAGCTACCTAGTAGATAGGTTCACTGATCTTCTATGCTAATATGAGTTCTTTTTTTTGCTACTCTTAGACGGAGAGGTGTTACCGTCGACCGACTTGGGAAGGGAGACTACCGTCGACCGGTAGGGAGACTAAAAAGAGCAACAACAAACGAGTGGGGGCGAGCAATCAGTCAGCAGCAAGCAAGCGGGGGCGAGCGATCCACTAAAAAATACGAGATATAATATCTAGCTCAGAGCACAGAGTGCTTCCCGGGTGGGGAGCACGAACGGAGTGTCCTTGTGTGATAGGGTTCATTGATATGTTCTAAGAATCTGAAAGCTAGTGAACTCTCTCAATGTAGCCTTGTGTTATTGTCCTTGTGTTAGCTGTTTGCAGTTAGTAATAAACGCACTGAGAGGTAGCTATAGGCCTCTATAACTGCAGAAAAAGGGTCTCATGTGGGGTACTACCTTATATATATAAACTTCCTTTTTTATGTAGACAACCTGGTCTTATAAACAGTTTTCTAGCAACAAGACTTGCTAGTTTGATAGCATCAACAACAGCCTGTTAGTATTTTTGAGGTTTTTCTCTATGAACTGACTTTATAATTATAATCACACACACACATACACACACACATATATATATATATATATAATAGTTTAAAAATTAAGTAATATTATTTTATTACTATTATAACATTAAAGATGTTTTTAGTGTGTGTCTAAAATTGACTTTTTTATTGCTTAAACATTTTTAAGGTTTTTAGTGTTATTTGTTTTAATGGTTGGGTTGGAATTTGGAAATGTTCAAACTAAATTATCAAAATGTGATTAACTTCATTTTCATTTTCTTTTTCTTTTTAAACCACGAGTGAAAATTTTCATTCTACAAAATCATGATTTGAAACTTTTTATTCTAGCTTTATTTCCATTCATATAAATAAATAAATAAATAATTTGGAATCATGATTTCTCAAATTTAATTGATTTTAGGGGTTGTTTGTTTATCACTTAATAGTTCCATTAAGAGACAACCTCTGAATCGTTAAGAGGTGAATATTGTTTGGCAAAAAAAATGTACCTCTTAACGGTTCTAAAACCCTCTGCATGAATATGTATTTTGTGCCTCCCTTAACCATTCAGCACCCTAATTTCATTCTAAACAATTACTAAACAACAATATTTCATTTTACACTATATCATAAAAGCCTCTTAATCATTCTGATCACTTAATCATCTTGCACTAAATCATTCAGCAACTGACAAACAACCTCTTAATTTGATAACAATTTGTCGTTTTTATTGATTTATTAGAGTAGGGGGTCATTTAAGACCATATTAATAAACAAAGATACATCGAGAAGTTATGCATGGATGTCTAAAATAGGTGAACCGAGCCATTTATGTTATGCAATTAATTTTAGTCATCTTAAGGAAATAGTTGTCCTAATTCAGCCGGGAAAATATATATTTTAGAATAAACTAGAAATTTCATACATGTACTTTGTTAAGAATTGTAATTTTCATCTTTAGGTTTTGGAAATTAGGGTTTTTATTTATGTGGTTTATAATTCATTGTTGTTTTTGAACCTGAGTCTAACTTTGTCAGTGGTTTACAATTAAATATGAGAACCAAAGGGCCTTTGGCCTAGCGGTATGGGAGCCTTTGGCCTTGTAGGAGGTCAAAGGTTCAAACCTCACCAAAGGTGAGGAGGGTGTGTGAGTTTAATTGTTGCATTTGCCGTATATAAATATCATATACTTAAAAAAAACCGAGAGAGACGACAACAACAATAAACTGTAACCCACGCGAATGAAAAAACAATTAATCATAAACCATATGGATGAAACCTATGATTTTGAAAGTATAGAGACAAAAATAACAACTTTTAACAAACCACAATGACAAAAAAACGTAGTTTAACTATTTATCCACTTATACATTATACGTTTACAATTTGATATGCAAAGGATCATATGAGAAGTGTGAGAAACGTGAGACTTTTAATCAAATGTCATCCCATGAATTGCAGCTTATAATGGAATTGATCCGGTACGTGTCATCCTAATATGCATCAGTTTCTCATCAAACGGTTGATAACCATTTTCACGCTTATCACGCTAACCTCAGTTTCTCACCGGAACCCAACCCCTTTTCTTTATAATACTATCATATGTTGTATATTAATTTATAATTTTGTTTTTTCCTTTAACAAAAGAGTCCATAATAATTAAATGATAAAAAGACGAGGTTATTAAAAAAATGAAAAATAAAATAATTACTATATTTATAAATTTATGTTTTATTTAGAGGTTTCATCTGTAACAAAACTATTTGTAAATTAAAATGATTTTTTTATCATTTATTCATTAATTGTTTTTTACCCGCTATTTTAATAGGTGGACTATTGATATTATTTAAAGTTTTCTGACATGAATAATTATCTGTCTCGTTATCCACTATTTTTGATAAATTGAATAACGAAATAACCTTTATACTAGAGGTGTGCTATTTGCACCAAAAAAGTCAACATGATTACATGGTTTTTCTAAATTGTTATTTTTTTGATTTAAATATATATACATAGTTTTCATAAACTATAATTTTTTTGATTTAAATATATATACATAGTTTTCATAAACTATTATTTTTTTGATTTAAATATATATATACATATATATATATATATATATATTATATTTATATATATATATATATATTATTTATTTGTTATATATATATATTAGAAATATAGAAATATATATATATATATTATATATAAATATATTAGAAATATATATATATATATATTATTTTAAATTTTATATATAAAAAATATATAAATCTAAAAAAATTCAAGATTGAGCTCATTTTAAACGTATCGAAGAGACGATTATAATGGTGTAACTTGTTAAAATTAAAACGTATTTTTTTAACGTATTATAGTTAATAAATGATTATATGTATTAAATGTAAAATTAAAATTATGAAAGTTAAGGGTATAAAGTATATTTATTAAAAATGTAAATATAAATTAAAAATCTTAATTTGATGGAATCTTGGTTGTACGAAAATCTACAAAATCTCATATTTTGGATATGTCACCAACATTATTGCATACTTTCAAATGCTCCATCATGATACTTCCTCTCTATTTCATACTTGCCATTATTTCAAGATTACTATCTATAAAACAACATTTACCCCATTGGTAAATGCATCTCTTATCGAAACGAGAGGCCCGTGTTCCAGACCTCTACTATGCATTATTTATTCCTTCAAAAAAAAAGATTACTGTCTATAAGACAATGTCATCATCAAGGTTGCTATCTATAAGACACTGTCATCATCAACGTTGCTATCTATAATTCTATATATCTCCATCATCATACTTTCAACATTGCTATCTATATATCTCAGGTAAGATCCGATCACATATATATTTTATATTTGCTTGTTTTATATTTGCATTCTCCAAAAATAGCTCCTAGCACAAGATCCAAATATGTCTTACTTCCTAATAGCTAGCTGATAAACATCACTTTCATGTCACTATGCAGGTTGTAATATTTTAATTTATCGGTTTAAAAAATTTAAAAATGGCAAATTGGGGTGAAGATTTTTTTCAATGGTATCCTAATTCAAATAATGAGGTATTTCATCCACTACTTTATATATATATATATATATATATATATATATACATATATATATATATATATATATATATATATGTATATTATGTTATCTCGTTTCATATTTTTATGTGTTTGTGTAGGATGATAATGTTAATTCAAACAAATCAACTGAAGCTTGTGAAATCCCTCAACCATCTGCATTTTCTACTGATATGGTATCTTTATGTTTTATTTTATCTTGTTAAATTATCAGATCGAGGTGCACCGGTTGAACACTGGATGACAATGCCTGAAATAGGTGTCTTGATTGCTTCAAAATATAATGTGATATTACACGTTATAAATATGGCAGACAGTATGACGTACTTGCCGCTTAGGTCCACTCCGCCAGCGTGGTATCAACATGTTGCTTTTACAATTGGGTACGTTAATGGTAACCATTATGTGAAATTAGATATGGCAGAAGGATACCCGTTTTCTCGTATAACTCAACATTTTTTCCACTACCGTTATCAGTGTGCTGCAGGATGGGCTACCCCGTATTCAGATCGAATACAGAAGTATGAGCGACTTTTACGTGTTAATTGTACTACGGATAATGTTATTTTAGAATAATCGAATTTAATATAGATTATTTTATGTTCTATTTATATGTTAAATCACAATGTTTATGTTTTATTTTTATAATTATATAATTGACACCCCTATATATATAAACAAAAAGAATAATATTAATATATATATATATATATATATATATATATATATATTTCTATATTTCTAATATATATATATAAAACAAATAAATAATATATATTTATTATATAAAACAAATAAATAATATATATATATATATATATATTATATAAAACAAATAAATAAATAATATATATTATATAAAATAAATAAATAATATATATTATATAAAATAAATAAATAATATATATATATTATATATATATTTAAATCAAAAATGATTGGTATGAAAACAATGTAATCATTTACCAATCATTTTTGTACTTTTTGGTGCAAATAGCCAAATTTTTGGTGCAAATAGCCAAACCCTTGTACTACGTTATTCATTTCTGTTGCCGGCGCTAAGATGAAAGAGACCATACAAAAAAGTCAACTTGCAGAATGATAATACATGTTCATTCTATTGAGAATTTATCCTAAGAGGGGTTCTTTCATGTTAGAGAATAAACAAGTAAGAAAGAGGAATGTTTGGGTCAAATAATTACATAGGTCAAAGTATTGGAGAATGTTTGATTAGAGGTATTAAAAAATAATTAATGAGAATTAAAAAAATATTTGATTTTATATAATATATTTGTTTTTTTTTTGGGAAGTGTATCCCAGGCACAGCCCGGACTAATCCATGGCAATTTTGAAACGTAAATGTAACATCCCTATAATAAAACAGAACATACATATCATTACATCATAAGATTTACAAAAACTGGGTCCCAAAATTTCATTACATCAATCTAAAACTTAGGTTGGCGGAAACAACCTATACACAACTGAGAAAAACTACTACTACAAGTGGCACTTGTACTGCCTCTAACTGCATCAGTACTCTATCTTGCTCTTGCTCGCTAACCTGAGCCTTCTACTATCTGCTTACCTGAAAATGGTTTAGTTTTGAAAGCGAGGGTTAGACCAAAAGGTCTAGTGAATTCCCTCCGAAAACAACTTGTAAACAGTTGGAAACGTTTAAGAATGATTTATGAGTACACCATAACATTTCATTTAAGAAGAATACATTCACATCTTTCTCATAACATCATCCAAGGTTAAACACGGGGTTCAGGGAATTGCATAAGCTACTTCGATCGGGGCCTAACGGACACCCTCTCGTCTATGCTGAAATCCAAATGGACTCCTCGTTTCTTCATGTAGGATAAAACGAATTCCAACCTACAAGCTAACCTCCATATGCCCAAGGGATCAGAGATCCCAAGGTACCCTGACCCCACCGTGCAACCGACTCCACATAGCATGCATATACAGTTAAAATCATATTCATCAAAACCTTAAACATCATTTCATTTGCAATTAAACATGCAAAACATGGAAACATGCATTACTTTATAAATCAGTTCATGCTTGAAAAGGAACCATATTCAGTAAAACACAGTACGTCATAAAAAGGAGTGAGAAAACTCACCTGACGTCCAGCTTAGAAGTTCTTACCCGCACTGACCATCTCCACACTAGACCCATCACACATACCGGGTAAGACACACTGGATCCTAAAACCATAACGATTTTCCCAAAAATATAATATTAGATCTTGAATTTAAACCAACTCGGACCCCAAATTAAAGTAATATAATTCGGTCCACTAAAATACTAACAACTCGGTTCAAATTACTAGTTGCCTAAACCCAAAATAATTAAGAAAGTAATCTAAGTTATTTACATAAGTTCCACGGTCCAATGACAATCGATATATATGAATTATTTTGCATCATTGACCAAATTGCTATCATTATCCAAGAATCAAATTTTACTATCCATGCCATAGCCACGTGACCACTTTGGTTGCCTCCCAATTGAAATTAAGCTTTCAATGTCGGTCCACACAAACAATAGGCACCGACTCAAAAGCAAAGCCACCGACCCATTTCCTTTATTACATTTCGGTATTGACTTACACAATGAGGCTTCCACAATTAATCTTACGCAATTATGGGACTTACGCAATTTAATGACTTCTGGTACCCGATGATTGCGAGCATAACACGAATTTCTTAATTTACTCTAACCGATCTCTCATAGCATTTTAGCCATCTCCTTACTTTTCTTAAACTGATTAACTGCTAATTCACTCAAACATCGCAGTACTAAATTCTCAACCATTTAAGTGCAGATCTCCAAATTTCTTTCTCACCACCCTGAGTTATCTTAGACTCATAAATAAGAATCCATGAGGAAGGATTTAGATCAATACCTGAGTTTTGCTTGCAAGAATTTCTCCTTTCTTTCTTTCCAAATTGAATGAAAAGCCAACTCAACCACCCCTTCGGCGACCACCATCGGCAACCACCACCGCCGGTGACCACCACCGACAGCCACCACCGCCGACGACCTCCAAAACTGCCCAGAACACTGCTTCTTTCTCTCGGCGTCTCTCTCTCTCTCTCTCTCTCTTCGTCTCTCTCTCTCCTCCGTCGTCTCTCTCTCTCTCTCTCTCTCTCGTCTCTCTCTCCCCCATCGCTGTTTCTGCTCTTGACGCACACACAGTACGCACACACACCTGACCATTAATTCTTTCTTTCTACCTTCCTTTCTAGATGAAAAAAACATTATACACATGACACCATGATTTCTTTCTTTGCCTTCTTGCTATGCAGCACACACACAACTCAAACCCTAAAAATGAAATGCTTATCTTTTTCCTATTCTCACAACAGGTGCGGCGCACCCCAAGAAGAAAGGAAAATGATTTTCCAAATTTTTTTTTCACATATTGCCCTCAAACTTTTTCATAATAAACCAAATAAACCCCTATCTTCTATTTAGATCTCAATCTTTACTTTAGGTTATTACATTAAAGATGTCTTATCAATGTTGAGGACGTCTGGGATCGAACCCTGGATAGATGAGATATTCCACCACATCACCCAGGGCGATCAACCACTGCGCTACAACCTGATTGATTATAATATATTTGTTCAATTTTTTATAAACCTAAATGCATGAACCAATTGCCCCCTTAGTTGTCAATGATAAGTTTTCAAGCAAATATTGTTATGAAAAACATAATTGGTTGTTTAAGAGCATCTTCAATAGATTTTCCTATAATTTCTCTAAAATATTAATACTTTAATCTCATTGATGGGAATGAATATTCTTTTATCTACCCACACATCAAGTTTTGGATAATTCTTTAAACTTGAAGTTTTCTCTAGTTTTCTCTATTTTAAATAATAATATGAAAAATCCGTCAGAGCGAAAATAAAGGACAAAATCCTCTACTTAAAATCATTGTTTAGGTTATGTTTTACATTCGTTTAATAAGTTTACTTTATTAAACTTGATTATATTTGCAAATTGCAACATGAGAGGGAAAAGGGTTTACGTTTAGACATTGCTTGGCAAAAAAATTAGCTTATTTTTTGGGTACATCATGATCATAAGCTAGCTTTTTGAAAGTAGCTTTTTATGAATATTCAAATATCAATCTTATTAATATTAATTATTATTTATTAACTATTATTATAAATAAGTATCAAAATTTTAGATTTAATTATTATTAATTAATTAATATGAACTGAAAATTATTAAATTAAATTTTAATTATATATTGATATTAATTTTTAATTATTTAGAGTTATTGTTAACCATATAAATTATTTTTATTTATTTTTAATACATTTTAATTATCAATTACTATTATTTTTTTAATTACTATTTGATTTTCTTTTTTCACAACGTAGGTTTAGAGCATCTCCAACAGCTTCTCCATAATTTCTCTAAAATGGGGAATCAAAAGCCAAAATCCTCAAAAAAAAATACATTCATCTCCAACAGCTTCCTCATTTTGGAGAATCCAACATTAATTAAAATATTAAAATATTCCATTTATCCATTAAAATATTATTTTTCTCTCTACATATTTATTTTCAAAGCTTTCTATTGGTCATCTCACTTGGTAATCATTTTTGGAGTGATCTCCATATTTGGAGAAAAAAATATTTTCTCTCCAACTTTCTCCATTTTGAGGATAGTTTTGGGAAAGCTGTTAGAGCACAATATTAGTCTAAAATCCTCATTTTCTCCATTTTCCCCATTTTGGGGAAGCTGTTGAAGATGCTCTTAGACCATCCACACACCTGCAAGACCATACTCCTTTCTAAAGTGCCACATCAGCTTTGCAATAACATTTTCTACACACATGCAAGACAAAACTTCTTTTTAAACTAATAAATTAAACTATATAAATAATATACATTTAATAAACATATTAATATTTAATGATTAAATAAACAAAAAACAAATTAATTTAATTAATAAATGTTTTGCCTAATATATAATAATGGTTGCAAGACCTTGCAATATTTGCAAGATCATGTAAGTCTTGCAAGGTCTTACAAGACACATGACATGTCATGTCATCTTGCAAGACCAATTGCAAGACACGTGCGGTTCTTAGGTTTTTTTGTTAAGGTAGAATACGACGTCGCACGCAACAAAAATGATAGGGGTATTTTTGTCTTTTGGAACTGCTGATAGAGTATCAGATTTTCAGGGGCAAAGTGGCGCTCAAATCACCGGTCTACAGACTCTACACGAAACCTATAAACAAAATTCTTCCAAAATCTCTCCTCCATTCGCATGAACTGATTCATACCTTCTGATTCAATCAGATTCAGATTGTGGGAAGAAACAGGAATCCATAAAAATGGCGTGCAGGATAGTATTTCGAACTGTGATGCTCACCGAGCCATGGCGAGCTTCCCCTAATCGCACCTCCTTTTCCTTATCCTTCGCTAATCAGAAATCTAGAACATCAGCTTCGGATTCAAGATGTGGATTTAGAATCGGTACAAATGTTAGAGATTTAAGAGCGGAAAGACGAATACATCATCGGCTTAATTGCTCTCATGATGAAAACCTATCGTCATCGTCTACTGAGAGTGACCAGGAACCTCCTCAAGAAGCCGTTCTCAAAGCTATTTCAGGTACTAACATAACATGTATCCCCAATTACAATTTTATTTTTCAATTTTGGTCCGAGTTAGGTGTTAATTGGAATGAACGATTATGGAGATAGGTTTGCAAATGAAGGATTCTAGTTGTAATTAGGAAATGCCGATGATTAAATTTTGGTAGGGGTTTGAAGGATTTTGATTTGTGTGGTTATGACTTATAATAATAGAGTAACTGATTTGATGTTGCATTGTTAAGCTGACTAATTATACTTCATAATCCACTTACCACTGTATTCAAATGCTGAAGATGATGGACGACATCACTGTTTTCAAATTATGTTGTTGCAATGTTGCTTATTGTTAGTTCATGAAGATGTATATTGTCTGAGATACTTCATCCTTTTGAAGCAATAGAGTTCATTTACCAATTTTTTTTTCATAACTTTAGGGATTTACACCGTTGTGACAAGTAAATTTGAGGAGAATGTTTTCTTTTGTACCACACGGGGACTCTTATAGTTCTTCGTGAAATACAAGATAGGTCTGGAATGGTGGAGGAATAGCAAGTAGGTGGATGATTGTCAATGGTAGTAGTGTACAATTGAAAGAAAACAAGTTGCGGTTGCTTGAATTGAATAGAATAATTTCAAATATACCAGCAGTTCGAGAGGTGGGGTCTCTCCAAAGGCTTAAGCCAGATAAGTCAATCATCAATAGCCCCGCTCAATCCCCCCCCCCCCCAGCAGAAATAGATACAACTTTCCTTGTTTACCCTCGTATTATTATTATTATTATTCAAGGTCCTAAATAGCGTGAGTCGTGGCGTGGAGGTCAAGCCTCAAGTCTTGGAAGCCACGACGAGGTCACGGCGTTTTTCAAGGCAAATTTGTATGTCATATATAAAATTATATACATAAACATATGTTCTCTACTATGACTTCATAAATTTATGATACTAAGCTATTTAAATTAAGTTATATACAAATAAGACATTAAAAATATAAGTAAAATCAAATATAGTGTTATAAAAAACTGCGCAACTGCGTGGCGTGCCTTATAACGTGGCGTGAGATACAAGCCTTGAGCCACAGCGCGCCATGGCGGCTGTTGCGGTGAGCTTTTTCGAACATTGTTGTTATTACCTTTCAGCTACTACTACTATTACTAAATACCAAGGTTCTAAATGGCGTGAGACGTGGTGTGTCGGCAAGGCCAAGCTTTAAGTCTTAGCCATGGCGACAACATTTTTCAAGGTGTGACTTATGGGTGCAATTACTGGCAACCCTAACCGGCTCCACACGGAACTTGCCTCCAAGGACACCAATGTGAGGGGGCATTTTTTGGCTCACTTGGCGGCTGAGGCTGGGGGGGGGGGGGCTGGGATCAAACCCATGAGCTGTTATTTATTTGGGCAAAGTCACCCCACTCCTTTGCCAATTGAGCTACACGCCAAAGGCATATATATATATATATATGTATATAAACATATGGTTTTTACTGTCACCTCAATGAGTCAACGATATTAAACAATTTAAAGTAGGTTATATATTAAAAACTAATAAGTAATACATTAAAAAGGTAAGAAAAATCAAATATTGGGTTACAAAAACCGCACATTAGGCCATGACATGCCACAGGGCCTCAGACACGGCGCGCCATGGAAGCTATTGGGGCGAGCCTTTTAGAACACTGCTTAATACACTTTGCCCCTCCTCGCATACGTAATATAATCAGGTAGTTGGTGTATGTTCTACTGAAGTTGCTAAGACTAACTATTGAGTTTGATTCAGAAGTTTCAAAGACCGAAGGTAGAGTTGGACAAACCACAAACATGGTCCTTGGAGGTACGGTCACTGATGATTCAACAGACGAGTGGCTCTCTCTTGATCAGAAGGTAAATGTTACTTTTGCTTATTTTCATCTACAATTAGTTGTTTATTCCTAAACTAGTTAGAGCATGCTAAAATCAAATCCATTAGCAACTGATAGAGGTGAAACCTGTATCAAAGCTGTAGGCAATTATTAACATCTTCCTGTCTTTCCAGCATTTCCTAGGAGGGTGTTTACTTATCAGCTTAATGAGCTTAATAGTCCGGGCGGCTTATTTGCTCAGCCATACATGAGTGTTTCTTTACGGCTTAATCGTTAAGCCGTTAAGCTAAAATGGCTATATGGAATAAGCCAGAACCCCTCATTTGTCCCGTTACCACCTCAAAAGCAAATCAATACCAGAAATGCCCAAAAAATAATCCAGCCCTCTTTGCCTCCCTCAAACCCATTGGTCTCCCGTCCCTCAGACAAACATATTTACCGTGACAAACAACTTAACACATACAAGGCTTAATGTAAAAATAAGTATACATCCCCTAAATAACGCCGATTATATGTGTTTGTATTTTAAATTTGCAATATTTCGAAAATCAAATCTATCTTGACTACCTTCTGCTCGGATATGAATGGAGTTTGATTAGACTCTACACTAGGGCACTACCATTCTGATCCAACTTCGGCCTAATTTTGTCAGAAAATGGTGATTCTTGATTGTTAAGAAGACAATATATCTATGTTATCTTCTTTTCTATCTCAACTTTCTTCTAAGCAAGATATATGCACTACCCATAATTCATGAGGTATAATAAGAATCATAGCAATAACAATGTAGGCATATTGCTGAACCACATAAATGTTTTGTCTTTGATTTATTATATTGTGCATGTGTGATTATGGATCTTAACAATCCCTATATTTGGGTGTACACCCACCTCTCCTTGTACTTTTTTTTTGAATGGAAATATTCCAGGCAATATCATAAAAGGAAGAAAGCAAAACAAAACAGTTCAGGCCAAAGGCCACCCCCACACCTCAAAGCAAAAAAACTCCGAAACCAACCCATACCACACAGCAAACAAACAGAAGGAACACAGGCTAAAACGACCTATACAGACTCGAAAAGCAGAAACAAACATCTAACCACCAAACACCAAAGAACACCACCTTAGTGAAAATCCTAGACGGAAGCCAAGTAAAATCGTCAGGTACCATGGGAAATAAGAGGGCGCTCTTTCTTCCTTTCCTTCCACGCAAGCCTTAGTGCGGTCACTTCTCGAATGTCTTGGACAACCTCCACAATCGATCTCTTTTGCTTTTGGAACAACCTCCGATTACGTTCACGCCAAACATGGTAAATAGTAGCCGCAAGTCCAATTTTCTGCTCAAGCTTTTTTGGTTGCGTCCTTTCATCCGAAATGACATCAACAATCGCGTCCCAAACCTCCGGAAAAACCTGTAAATCAATGCCGTGCCGAACCCGTTTCCGCACCTCCTTTGGGAACGAGCACTCGAAGGAAAGATGATTATGCGAATCCACACCATCCTCGCAAAAAGGACATTTCAAGTCAGACATGTCATTCCTCCACCTAGCCATTTTATCTTGAGTCGACAATCATTTATGACAAGCTACCCACATGCAAAATGCATGCTTAGGTATATGACCCGGGAACCAAACCAACTTACACCACGGCACCACCGGGTGCGTCTCTTCCATGGTGTTCCATGCAATATTAACTGAGAAGTCGACACCCACATTATTTGCATCCAACCAAGCTATAGAATCTCGAACATGCTCATTAAGAACCGGGATTGGGTTAGCAACAAGACATGACGCCCGTTGGGTCCACACATTCGACCACGAATTACCAACCACATTCACCACATCCCAGACCGTGGATGATGGCAGAAGGCCATTGTCCCGAATGAAACGATACGAGATAAAATGGGAAAGATGGCCACAGAAAAGCCATTTATCTTCCCATGGATGTGTGCCTTCTCCATTTCCCACACGTTTGAAAAAGTATCTACGAACATGAGGACGAATAGTCATTAGATTGGAGAACACCCACGACCACCTTGAGCTTCTACGGATCACCCAAAAGCATGAATCACGGATGTACCAAAGCCGAACCCATCTACTCCAAAAGGATGGCCGATCAGATAATATATCCCATACATGTTTAGCAAGAAGAGCACGATTCCATCCCGCCAATCACTTTAAACCGAGACCCCCACTTTCAACCTGCCTACAAACCACATCCCATGGAAATTTGCAGTTGCCTTTAAACTGATCCCCTTGAGTCCATAGAAAGTTTCTAAACAACGCCTCAAGTTCATGTAAAACACTCGAGGGGAGCAAGAAAATAGACATCCAGTAAAGTAGTTGGAGAGATTGGAGTACCGACCTGATCAGTTGCCATCGTCCTCCAAAAGACAAATACTTCGCCTTCCAGTTTTGGATTCGATTCCTAACTTTAGAGATTAGGCTCCCATAATCAGCAACTTTCAACCGATGTGAGGATAGTGGAACACCAAGATACCGAATGGGAAAGGTACCAGTTCGGAAAGGCAGACATTCCTTAATGGCAGTCCTCATATGCTTTGGGACATTGCCGAAAAAAACCTCACTCTTCTCAAGACTCGGCGACAAACCAGACTTCATTCGAAAGATTTGTAAAGCACGTTTTAAGACCATGACCGATTCAACATCCCCTCTTGTAAACACAAATAGATCATCTGCAAAACACAAGTGGGTTAGTTCCAACGGTTCGCAATCTTTGTGATAACCAAATGCCTCCGCTTCCCGAATACACATCTTCAAGATCATAGAGAACCCCTCCATTACTATCGTGAAGAGGTAAGGTGATAACGGATCACCTTGCCTTATGCCCTGATTCCCTTTAAAAAACCCCGATGTGTCTCCATTTAGAGCGACCGAGAAAGAAGAAGTCTTGAGCATTTCTCGCACCCATTTCACCAAAATCGGATGGAACCCCAAGCCTTCCATCATATTCAACAGATAATTCCAATCCACCATATCATAAGCCTTTTGGATATCGATTTTAAAGGCACAACTGGGCGGACCCACGTTACGTTGATATCCCGAAACTAATTCGTGCGCCATCAAAATATTATCAGAGATACGCCGTCCCGGTAGAAAAGCCGATTGAGATGGGTCCACTAAAGAATCCAATTTCTCTTTCATTCTCGCAACTATTATCTTGCTAATACATTTGTATAACACCGTACAACAAGAAATAGGCCGAAAGTCCTTAACCGACGAAGCATTTGGTTTCTTTGGAATGAGGCAAATTATGGTGTGATTTAACTCTTTAGCAAGCTTTCCTGAATAGAAAAAATTATGTAAAGCAACACTTACATCATGTCCGATTATTCCCAAAGCCGATTTGAAAAACTTTGCCGAATATCCGTCCGACCCGGGGGCTGTCATTACCAATCTGAAACATCGCTCTTTTAATGTCATCATTTGAAATCGGCCGTATCATATGATTGGCTTCACCTACCGAAAGCTTCGTAGCGAACAGGTCACCATCCATGCTTGGTTCCACTGTAGGATCCTTCACCCCGAGGATGGATTGAAAATGTGAAACAAAAGCCGTAACCACCTTGTCACCATAATGAAATTGGCCCGTAGAGTCACAAATCGAGTGAAGGTGCTACACATGTCTTTTTTCCTTCACAACATTGTGAAAGAATTTCGTATTCGAGTCTCCTTCGTTTAACCATTCCACCTTCGCACGCTGTCGCAAAGCCACTTCCTCATCTTTGCATGCTTGCTGGTAAGCCACTCTTAAAAACCCAAGATCTTCCATAAGCTGGGCGTTACCGGGATCCAGATCACACGCTAACTGTAAAACATCAAGTTCATGCTTTAAAGTCTGCACTCGCTTTGAAAGGTTGCCAAACGACGCCCTGATACGTCTCAACAGAGTCTTCAGCAACTTTAGTCGCTTGGTAACCCGGTACATAAAATTGCCACGAATTGGAACACCCCACACATCCTTCACGGTTTTTAAAAACAACGGATGGCTGCTCAAGAAATTATCATACTTAAAACCCCCACCTTTTTACGTGTCCCTCCCAGAAACGAGAGAATGGCCGGAGTGTGATCAGAAATGCCTCTCAGGAGGAACTGGGCCGAAGCATCATTGAACCGTGATGTGAACTCCGTGTTTGCAAGCACACGATCTAGTTTCCGCAAAATCCCCATATCCCCATTGGGTTTTTGGCTCCAAGAATATTGTATCCCGCTATATCTAACGTCAAAAACTTCAATATTTGCTACACATTCATGAAATTCCATCATATCGGGATTTCGCCTTGACGATCCCCCGAAGCCATAATGCTGGAAAAGCATGGCATTGAAGTCACCAAGGATGGCCCAAGTTTTGTTTCCCATGAAAACCTTAAATCTCCTTAACCCCGACCATACATCTCTTCGGTTAACACTATCATTTGCACTTAAAAAGTTTTTAAGTTCCCTTTGCTTAATCGAGGCATTCAGACCCCGCATGTTCCACATAGCGAGATTAATCATTGCGTACCTTGTGAGTTTGGGTGGCGTCAGCAAAATTCACCACCGACTCCCATTCCCGCGTGTTATCCTCTCCATTCGCTCCTTCGTCTTGCCCATCATGCCCATTACCATTAATGGCGCTATCTCCCAAAACAGTAAACTGATTAGCAGCTTTGAGGTTACCTCGACGATGGTTAACCGTACCGAGCGATTTTGCCACTGCTGCGGCCATTGGTGCTTGTTCCCGCACCGGAGTGCTCAATTTCAGCGTGGTATTTGGTTGTGCGTTTCCCTTTGCGTTAGCCACAGTCACCCCATCTATAACGGTCTTTCCTTTATCGCTTTGTTAGCTCCCTTATTCCCAACTTCCTCTTCGCCACAGTCCTTGTTAGATACGCTATTCTCCTTTTCCATTCCCATACTTCCTGATACAAACGAGGTCCCCGCTTCATCCATCAACTCACCTGATTGTGTATGCATGGCTTGCATGGAAGCCGAAGGCTTGGGGAACGTAGCCGGCTCCGAGTGCATGGCTTGAGCCGCATGCTTGGCTTTAGCCGATTGCATGGCTTTAGGTTGCAATTCTTTCCTTTGCCCATTACGGTCATGAACATACTTGGGCCTCCATTGCTTCTTTTCAACTTTAGTAAAGCCATCCTCATCAACGCTCGGCCGCTTTGGTTCCTCTTTACGAGACACCACCGCTTTGATACACGTACTACTCTTATGCCCGAAGACGAGACAATGTGTGCATTGCACCGGTTCCCACAAGTACTCCACAATGATTTTGACCTTTACATCCTCTCCTCCATTCACACTCGGTACTTCAACCTCCAACTCCCTTTTCAACTCCCCCGCCGCCCATATTTCAACTAGGACTTTTGCAAAACCCGATCTTCCCCATGCCTTATCGCACATAGCCGCCGTACACGAATCCATTTGTTTAGGCACTCCGAGTGCGCTAGCAATACGACCAATCCCCTCACGGTTGAATGCCACTAGTGGAACGTTATGTAACTTAACCCACAATGGGCAAGTGGTATGCACAGGTTTCGTCAATCCCTTCGTTGGGTCCCATGGAAAGACAAACAATGGGACTCCCCGGATCATAAGAGGTCCGGATTCTACCACTTGGCCGCTCCCCCTTTCATCATTGAACTTAAAAAAGTAGAAACCATTCTCATTCATCATCGCATCACTGAACCCGAACTTTCCCCACGCCATTTTGGCATACCTTTGGACCACCGGGAAGTGGATTCGAGGACCAAGGAAGTATCCATACAGCGTCGTGTGATACGATTTGATAGCCTCCTTCGCAAGCTCGATCGGTATCTTTATACGTGATTGGGCTTTATTCTCCAGCGGGAAGAATTGCAAGGTAGAGGACTCCTTGCAACCAACTGCAGCCGCAAATTGTAGTTTGCTTTTCTCACCCACAGCAAACTGCAGTCTATTATCCACCTTTCCCCCGGATAAACGCTCAAACACCGAGGTACGGTTGTTTCCCACCTTATCCGCCGGTGGGTCCATGCACATCACCGGAGACGAGGACTCACGATGATCCTTCTGCAGGATTGTGACTCCACCATAGACCAACTCTTTCGTCAAACCCTCCTTATCACCATGATTTTCCATCGATACCCCATGCACCGTAGGATTTGAATTGCTACCCCCGTCGTTTATTAAACCGTCCAGACCTCCACTGTTGTCCCTGTTATCAACACATCCATCTCCATTCACCCCCAGATCATCTATTTCCACCACATCAGCCATTGCCGAGCCCATCGCAAAACTGAGCCCACACGCTGAAAGTAGGTCGCAAACCCTAGATCAAGTGACGAAGATCCCACAAAATGGGATGCTGAAACTCGACCCACGGCTTGTAACGCTACCAACGAAGGTGTGAGAAACGCAGCCTGCAAGTGGAATCAACAGCCGACTGCCAGAGAAAACGACGACTGGAAGGAAACGCTAGAACCAATCAAAAAGAGAAAAGCAATGAAAACAGACCAATCCAACCTGCAAAACAGCCCTCTAGGATCACGTAGATAGTAGTCTTCCTCCAAAACACCATGAAAATCTCGATTAAGCGGCTCCATTGCATGGAAACCCTAGCCGTACCCTAGAGAGAGAGAAACCCATAATTTTTCCAGCAGAACACCTCTCCTTGTACTTTCCTTATGCAAGTTTACTGTTCTCACACTGCATCCAAACGATCATCCTGGAAATGTTCATACGAATCATACCATATAATGCGTTGCAAGTTTATTTGGTTGATTTCCATTAAGTCCTGTATGGATAAAGTTCTGTGTGGATTAATCTGCCCGTATAGATTGAGAGGGTTATTTCATAGATGGAAGGAGCGTGCTTTTTAATTGGCAGGGCCATGTTTTGGAAAAAACTTGGCTTCTGCACAAAACCCCCTCTAGAATTTTACTAAATAAGCCACTTTTTATATCATTAAGCCACTACCAAACAGTCATGTATAGCTGACCAAATAAGTTGAATCCTATTAAGCTTATTAAGCTGCTAACAAACAGACCCTTAGTCAGAGCCATCCCGAAACATCCTCATTTCTAGTCATGTTTTATTGGTCCTCCATTCTTCATTTACCCTCTAAACATAGTACATCTTCCTGTTGTCCTATAAATTTACCCTTTTAGTTTTAGTTGGATCCTTTACAACATTTCAAATGCTTTTCGCTAAGATTGTTAAAATAGCAATTAGGTTCTGATCACATAATAATTTTCACTCATGCTTTGTGAATAACCATATGTCCCAAGTAAAAGTTATGGAAAGCAGTACTGGTGAAAAAGTTATAATGTTAGAAAATAGAAAACACAACCATATAGATTCTTTCGACCACAGGAGTTAAACATGCAAATGACCAAATCTAAACTGTAACTTTGCAAGGGAGGTGATAATATTTTAACTTCAACAAGATTGCATGATAAACAGCTACATTTCCACTACCTACTTAATGGTTTGGCTAAGGCTTTGTTTTTTTTAAATAAGCTCTTATCAGCCTCTTATGTCTGATTCGTTAAGAGGTAGGGCCGTTCAGACTGTTTGTTTTTTTCAAATTTTCAGAGCCACTTATGTCTTACCGTCCTCTTATTTGATAAGAGGTAAACCAACCCCTTATTTGCCTCTTATTGTTCTCAATGGATTAAGCTTGTCCTTTCTGTCAATCGATCCACTTGGATTATAATAAAACTCAATTTACTATAATTAAGAGACTTTTTAATTTAAATATATTATTTCTCTCAATCAATTAACCTTATTTATTTAAATGAATGCTAACTTTATAATTTAGATGTAAAATTCGTAATGATAATGAATAAATATGTGAAATTGTACAATTTTATATATAAATTCAACACTGTAATATTCTAATGGGTAAAATAGGCAATCTAAACAAATTCAGACAACTATCAGTTTACAAAGACAAATAGTCTTATTGATTCAGGCTTCAGCGCCACCTCTTATCAATCAGAAGTGAAATAAGACTTCAGACTTCAGCGCCATCTCTTAAAAAACAAACGCCACCTAAAAGATTTCCCTTTGTTATCGAGTTAAATAGTTTTATTTATTCACAGGTAAACACGTACCCAACGGTAAGAGGGTTTACAGCAATTGGAACCGGAGGTGATGATTTCGTGCAAGCTATGGTAGTTGCTGTTGAGTCGGTCATTCAGCACCCAATTCCACAGGTACATTTGTTAAAACCGCATCCTACAACTAGTACGTATGCCATCGAATGTGCCACTGTATTATTTTGTTGGGTGCAACTGTATATATTCCTTGAAACTACCATAATAACACAAGTTTCTCTTGGTAGAGTTTGGTTTTCACGGTCTTTTTTCTCCCCTTCAAGGCACGGGTTCAAATGCAATTTGTATCATTTTTCTTAGTTTTTAGCTTTTAATTTCAGGTTTATTATGTTTATGAAAAAGTTTGGGATAAAAGACTCGGGACCTCACATACAAAGAGCAAGGAACTAACCAACAAACCATTGATGGTTTTGTGAAAAATATCCATAGCTTCGTTTTTTGTAGTCAAATGGTGGCCTGTGATATATACAAGAATATTGATAGAAGGCAATGGCATTGGATGATTGTAGCCCGAGATGGTAAAAAGACCAAACGTCCTTCACATGGATTTTCGGTATTCTAGTAGACTTTCTAAGGCCTAGGCTTCGATTTTCTGTTTGCGCTTCTGATATGTCTACGTTTTTTAGAAAATAAACTTAATTGGTTTTAAAATCCTTTGTAACTTGACGCACATTTGCCTGATTTAGGCAAACCCAATTTGTATTTGGACTTGATTCAACTTGGTTATGATTCACAACAGGGCCAGGTGAAGCAGAAAATGTCATCCGGTGGGAAGTATGTCTCAGTGAACATTGGACCCGTTCAAGTTGTTTCTAGCGAGCAGGTCCTCTCTCTCTCTCTCTAACACACACACACACACACACATTGACACACACTCCGCATTGAACTTCAAAATTCATAACAATCAATATAAATTGAAACTGAAGGTGTTTAATTGGTAATAAAGTTGATATTTTTTGGCCGTTTATTTCATTATTAGCATCGGTAGTGTTGGGAGGGTATTTCATCTTGATGACTATGGGGTTGTTTACATACAGTTTAATGAGCTTAATAGGCTCGGCGACTTATTCACTCAGCCATAAAGGAATGTTTCTTTACGGTTTCATCATTATGCCATTAAGCCAAGATGACTGTATGGAATAAGCCAAAATCCCTCACTTGTCCCCATTTAGCTAACTCAAATAAATTAATACCAGAATTGCCCCAAAAATAATCCAACCCCTTCTCTCTTTGCCTCTGTCAAACCCATCGGTCTCCGTCCCTCATATAGACAAATTTATCCAGACAGACAACTTAACCCATGTAGGATTTAATGGAAGAAAAAAGGTTACAACCTGCATAATGTTTCTATGTTTTTTCAGGTTCAAGCTGTATACAATGCCATGAGGAGAGATGATCGAATGAAATACTTTCTGTAGCACATTTCTCTTCATTTTTATGTACGTATGGAACACTCATCATCTCATTATGTTCTCATGCTTTTCCTTTTTCTTAACTAATATATGCCTTTTCCTCTTCATTTGTCTTGTTTCATTAAGTCATCATTGAACCCTCATAACTAAACATCACCCAACCCAACATTCACCTTAGGTGGAGTTCGAAAACTAAGTTTTCTTTCTGCAAGGTTAATGGTTGCATTTGTAGTTTTGAATGAATACATACTAGGGGCCGAAAGGGGCTACTTAGCTAAATGACTTCTTGACAAGTGCTTATTGAAACCATGAATTTTTGACAAACTTTTAGGCATTCTTGTGTTAAGCGGTGACATTCTCGGACTAAAAAGAACTTGTCAGGTCATTTAACCAAAGGATCCCGGGTTATTTAGGTGAATGACCATCTGACAGGTTTTTTTGTTAATCCATGACCTTCTGAAAGTTTCTAGGCATTATTGTGTTTGTTGAAAGAGACTTTTTTTTGTCGGGTAGAGATATTCTTGGAACATGTCAGAAGGACATGGATTAAGGAAAAACTTGTCAAAAGGACTTTAGCTAAATAACCGTACCTAGCATTATGAATCGGTTGAACCATGGACGAACCTAATGTAGAGCATAGGTGAACTGTGCCACCGTATCAATTTGTTGCGTGTCACCGTATATATTTTAAAACTACAATGAAGACACGAGTTTGCTTTGGTAGAGTTGGTTTGGAAGGTTTTTCTTCCACCCCAGACCGGAGTTTCAATCTTGTTAGCGTCATTTTCTTAGTTTTTAACTTTTAATTTCAAATTTATTATGTTTCTGAAAAAGAAAATTGCAATAAAAGACTTGGAACCCATGACCTAACATAGGAAAAACAAGGAACTAACCAACAAACCAATGATGATTTTGTGTAAAATATGCTTAATACACCAGATAGATGTTGTTCAAGCCAAACACCATATGGTGGTGCAAGGCTTATTGTGAAGTGTTCTGATTGTTCTAATTAGATTCACACAGTTTATCCTGTTGGTTAGTTATACATGATTTCGGTAATGGTTTATTAATATAGAATATGACTTATTCAGTAAGTTTTTGGGGTTGAGATTTATGCAGAAAATCCTTCCATTTAAAAAAAGAAAACCATCTCAATCAAAAACCTTCGAATCTGTACGATAAAATTAATACGCACAAACTTTTTCTTTTAATTTGAACCTGTATGGCAGGTGAACATAAACAATTTTATTCATACATAACTTGGAAAAGCAACCAAACAACCTCTAAATCAACGTATCTCAGAGGTAAGGGGTTGTTTGTTCACCTCTTAATAGTTACATTAAGGTGCCGTTTGTTTTTTAAGAGGTCTGAAGTCTGAAGTCTTATTTCACTTCTTTTTTATAAGAGGTGGTGCTGAAATCTGAAATCTGAATTATAAGATTGTTTGTTTTTGTAAAGTCTGAAGTCTGAATCTGAATTAAATTATACTATCATATATTTTTATTATTAATAAATTTAATAGAAATTTAAATACTAGAAAATCAGTAAACTGAAAATGGGCCTTTGAAAACCCTAAAACCCCACTATAAAATAACTAGCTGCTAGGGTTTCTCTTTGTTTCATTTCTTAACAGCCTCCTTCAAGAACCATCCCCACCACCATACTTCCCTCTTTGAACCGCCACCACCACCCTTCTGATTCTGGTCCCGGTGGTTCCACCAGAACCGCCACCACCACCGCCACCGCCGCTGCCATCGCCGCCATCGCCGCCGCCACCATCACCACCACCACCACCACCACCGCCACCTCCATCACCACCACCGTCACCACCATGGAAGAGAGAAGTTAGGGCACGCTCAGAGGTTTTAAGAGGTTTTAAGAGAGAGATTTACCTCTTGTGAAATAAGAGCCTTTAAGAGGTTTTAAGCTCTTTTTTTGTAAAAAAAACAAACGGTCTTAATAAGCAAATGTCTGACCGAAAATGATTTAAGAGGCTTTCAGACTTTAAAAACAAAAAACAAACAAGCCCTAAGAGTCGACCTCTGAATCGCTAAGAGCATCTCCAACCATACACCATTTCCCTCTTTTTGCCGTTTGTTTCATTCCAATCACACGCCAAACGGGATAAAAAATTGCCGGGGGAGAATGGAAGACGCCATATTTGGCGTGTAAATTGCACACGGCATTTTGAAGAGGGCCCACCACTACTCTTTTTTATATTAATATTTAATAACTTAAATTCAATTAATTCTTTACTTTTTCCGGTTTAAAATGTAAATTAATATTTATATATTACTTTGGTGTTTAAAATATGTTATTTTAATATGGGGTCCACAAATTTGATGTTTTTTTTGGAGTATGGTTGGAGTTCAGGGTTTTTTTTTGGTGTTGGGCCCACCATAATTGGTGTTTTTGGTGTTTTTTTTGGTGTCAAAGTTGGAGATGCTCTAAGAGGTTAATCTTGTTTGGCAAAAAAAGAGTACGCCTCTAAATGGTTCTAAAACTCTCTGAATGATTTTGTATCTTGAGCCTCCCTTACGCTGTGTTCTCGAAACTCATTTTACGAAGAAAAGGAAAGGAAAGGGAGGGAAAGGGGAGGAAAGTAAAAAAACTCGTGTTCTCGAAACTTTTTTAGGAGAGAAAGGAAAGGAAACGGAAGAAAAATAATGATAAGTTTCCTTCCAAAACTTTCCTTCCAAATGTGGGAGGAAAGGGAAGGAAGGGAAAGGAAAGCAATTAAAATTTTTTACTAAAATTATTAAAATTACAAAACTACCCAATCTTTCATTATAAAAGATATATTTTTAAGGGTATTTTAATAAAAATGACGTCGTTCCTTTTCTTTCTCTCCTATTCTAGAACACGAAGAATATTTTTTTCCTTCATTTCCTTCGTTTTCGAGAACACAAATAAAAAAATTATTTTCCCTTCCTTTCTTTTCCATTCATTTCTTTTCTTTTCTTTTCTCCCCTGATTAGAGAACACATCGTTAACCAGTCAGCGTCCTAATTTCATTATAAACAATTACCAAACAATCATATTTCATTTTGCACAATATCATTAGAGCCTCTTAATCATTATGCACCAAACCATTCAGCAACCGCCAAACAACCCCACGTGTTGATAGATGAAAACAAACAAACCCATAGTCAATAAGGAAAGTAAAAAGTATTGGGATGTGTTTTGATGAATTACAATGATACTTATTTTTTATTTTTCAAAATATTATACTCGTTCAATCCATTCAAGCAAAAAATGATGATATTAAATGTTGAACTTCATGACTACAACTACAAGGGTGTTTCCAGAGTTTGAAATAGCCAGAATTTTTAATTGGTGTGTCACAATCCAAATGGTTAAATGTTATAAACACTTTCCTGTCATTATACCATGAAATTAATTAAGGTACATATTAAAAAAAAAACTTCAAAAAACTATAAACATTTTATTTAATCTTATCCTAAGTTGTATGTGCAAGTTTTATAAACATAATAGTGATTTAATTTTCTCAAAACCTAAAACAAATACTAGCGACTTTAGAGTATCTCCAACAGCTATGCTAAAATAACAAAAAGTGAGATTTTAACAACTATGCTATCCTCTGTATTAAAATTGAGAAAAAAAGGAGAAAGATTGTAAAAATCTCTAAATAGATAGTTTTCCTCCGAAACTACTCTCAACTTTGCATATATTGAATATTTTAATAAAATAATTAATACTAAAGTTGATAAAATAGAATAACTTTTGAGTTGGAATTAATATTTTTAGAGATTTTTATTTTTTTTACTCTATTTTAAAAAAATTATTGAAGATGCTCTTAGTCGGTATTTTCGAACCAAAATACTTGGTCATCGTAGTGGTACAAAAGGTGGCAAAGAGGCCTGTGACCACCATGGTTCCGCCGAGTCGGTAACCCTAGCAAAACCTTGCGTTATCGCCAGTGACATTCCCCGGCGGCGGTATTTCGAAATGCCACAATCTTCCGACACCTTTCTTTAAATTCTTCTGACACAAAAACTGCTCGGCGTATGTCTTCTCCACTTTCCGGTCAACATCATGCAAAAACACATGCGTTACTCCCGGTTTTTTCCGATTCCTCGCCATTACAGCGGCGGAGTAAATCGCCCCCATTCTTCCTGGCGCCTGGTTGTAATACCCCCTCGGTGCATCGATCATTATGATATCCCATTCAGTATCGTAAACCTCGTCGGGTAGATCCGTGATTGCTAACCTGCACCAGGGGCGGATGCAGTATGATGTTAGGGGGCACTAAAAAATGAAAATTTTAGGTTAAAACCTTTGGTTTTTTAACTATCTACCTTAGCATCCCACGGTAATTTCTCCGATCAACCAATAAAAGTGTTTCGAAATCAACCAAAAAAACTAAAATTAAAGTATCGAAATAGACTAAAAAACCAAAAAGTTTCTCAAAATCGAAAAAAAACTTTAAAATGATTTAAAATCAACCAAAAAACCTTTATAAAACTCTCTAAACGTTGGATTTAGGCTAAAAATATATCGGGCATAAAAAAAATCCTGGATTTGCTGCTAACCTGCACCGTGTGTTACCCCGAATAAAAGCCCTAGCTGGTGTACATTCCGGTTCGGAGTGATACGAATTTAGGAGATCGTCGGCGTCAGAGAGCTTCGTCCGGTAATCGACGGTAACGGCGTTAAGATCCGGAGCGGTTTTGAGGACATTAAGCACCCACTTTGCGTCTTCTTCAAGGAATAGCGTTTTGCCGTTTGGATTAAACGAGGCCCACATTAAGGAATCGTGACCTAATCCAAAAACGAGGAAATTGCAAGGGGAAATGGAGAGGAGGACGTCGAAGGAGAGTGTGATCTCGGCGAGAGATTGTTGAGGGACGACTAAGGCGGTGGCGTAGTGGAGGATGGCGTCGAGTTGCAGCGGCGTGGTGGTTGTGGAATAGAATTCGTCGGAGATGGATTCGGTACAGAAGAGAGCGGTGTCACCGGCGCCGATGAGAGTTGAGATGATAAGGCAGAAGCCGATGAGAGAGACGACGGTGAATAAGGTGAATAGTCTCCGGTCATGGAGCGGCGGCAGGTTGTTGTTCATCATTTTGAATTTTGATTTTCTCCGGTGGAAGGGAAACGGGAAACAAACACCAAAATGTTGGTTGCATTGAACAAAATCTCCGATGCGTCACCAAACAACCACCCACCAAAATTCCCCCAAATTTTTGTGATTTATAATTGCCAAAAATAACATTTTAAATCTTTAGTTAATAATTGTTTATGGAATTTTTAAAAATATTAAAATCTGAAACGAAACAGAATTTGTGTAGTTAGAGAGTCTTCAACAACTTGTCTAGAATAGAGAGAACTAGTGCCATACCCGTCCGGTGGCCGGGTATACAACATGACGTAAAATTTTAGTAACGAAAATTGTAACGAAATCTGAAAGACATAACAGTAAGGCTAGTGTTATACCCGTCCGTTGGTCGGGTATACGACATGACTTTGATGAGTGGATTTGATTAAATGATACTCCATTGTTAATAAATTTCCAAGTATCAAATGCACTTTTTACAAATGTAATTAGTGTGTTTTTCAATCAACTTTAAAACATTTGCAGATCACAATTAAAGATATAATTATAAATTTAGTCGTTGGTCGGGTAAGATTTTAAGTCATTAAAATGGCAACAAATGCAGGCAATCTATCCAATAAGCGCTTTACCGGCAAGAGTCTTTTACTCTTACCCAAAACAGTTGGTACAGTAAATCTACCTTCACTCTTTAAGTGAACAATTATTCAATTTAAAGGATTGGAAAGACAGCTATTGAGTCCAAAAACAATGAACGCTAAAAGCTTCATCTGATTTGAGGAAACGACTTTTAATAATGTGAGCTCATCTGAAGTTCTCCAACCAATCCATCCATTAATAAAACTGTTACAAATAAAGAAAGAAATATATTAGTTAGAAACCCCAAATCCAAATTAAGTCTCTCTTGAGGTGTGGAAAGAGGAAAAGATTACAATATATATATATATATATATATATATATATATATATATATATATATATATATATATATATATAGAGGGAGGATCAAACGAGAATGAAATCTGTTTAAAAGAATAAATGAATGACTCTCATCCAATCATTTTAATAAATTATATATCAAAATTATTTATTCAAAAAATCAGTTAAAAGGGTATTTTGGTCTTATATGATAATTATTTTTGGATATAATTTAATCCCTAAAATTGTGGGATCACCTCTCTCATACGTATGCTTCATCTCCAATCTTCTTCTCCAAACTTCTTCTCCAATTTTCTTCTCCAATCTGCTCGCCGCCGCTGCACCTGTTCGCCGCCGCCGCTGCACCTGCTCCAGGCGACATCTCTTTTCTCTCTTCTCTCTGCATCGTCTCCGGCGACCTGTGGAACCGCCGCCGCACCTGCTCGTCGCCGCACCTGCTCGTCGCCGCACCTGCTCGCCGCCGCCGCTGCAACCGCCGCACCTGCTCGCCGCCGCTACACCTCTTCTCGATTTCCCGTCGCACGACCGCCCTTCGCCGTCGTCTCCGTCAACCGCAGTCGCCATCTTGATTTCTCTCCATCTCTCAATCTAAACCAAGCGCAAACCGCCGACCGCTACTTCTTCTCTCTTGTTCGACCATCGAACGCCGCCACCACCAGACGCCGACGCTCTCTCCATCCCGTTCTTCTGTTCACCTGCAGCGCCACCACTACTGCCGATCTCTCTGTCTCTCTCTCTCTCTTGATTTTATGATATTATGTGATTTTTAGGTTTCTCTATTGTTAATCACAAGTGATTTTATGTTTCTGTATTGTTAATCACAAGTGATTTAGGCTTGGATTATGTGATATTATGGGATTTTAGGTTTCTCTATGGTTAATCACAAGTGATTTTAGGTTTATCTATTGTTAATCACAAGTGATATTATGTGATTTTAGGTTTCTCTATAACAGAATTTAGGTTTCTCTATTGTTAATCACAAGTGATATTATGTGATTGTTGTTTCTCTATTGATTATCACAAGTGATATTCTATAACAGATTTTGGATTAACTGGATGAATAGCCAATGAATTGCCGAAATGGATTAATCGATTTTGCTTGAATAAAGGAAAATGATACATACGATTTTGGTTTGAATGATATATTGTGATCCCTGAATTTTAGAAAGTCATTACTATCCTAAATTAATCCATAGCATAAATGACCTTAATACCCTTTTAGTCTGATTTTTGAAAATTATTATTTTTGGAATTGTTTTTAAAAATGAATGGTTGGGAGTTATTCCTTTATTTTTTTAAACAGATGTCATTCTCGTTTGAACCCACCTCTATATATATATATATATATATATATATATATATATATATATAATACCATCTTGCTCTCCACATTTCCATAATCAAGTCTATATGCATAGTTGCATACTCTCATGTATATAATAATACTAATTGGTATTTATAAGATAGAAACAAATAATAACCTGTATGCAGTAATTGGAGGGGAAAAGAATACCAAACTCAGTGGGTTTCCAAAGCCATGAATAAGTTTCTGCCAAAGGATGACAAAACAAACAGAAATCTAAATTGTAAACAGTTTATAACGTGTTATTGGCAACAACAAAATCTCTAATGGGGGAGAAAATGTCTTAATCAGGGATCCAAATGCAATGCAAAGTTGCAAACACGGAATGGCCAAAAATGAGATCGAAGCTTCCAAATTTGAACCCATTAATGATGCATTTTTTCACAATAAATAAGCATTTTTGGTAAGGTGGGAGCTACCCTGTCAAACGATGGCCGACGGAATTTACGCAGTTGACCCAAAAACCAGACCTGCGCCTCCACCGCTGCCGGTGATGTCTCCCCACAAAATCCTTCCACCGGATATCATCGAAGCAATCCTCCGTCGTCTGGTAAAGGTGATCACTATTAAAATTTAACACACACACAAATAAAAAATAATGAAAGATGTATTTCTGATGCTTTAGTTACATTGGAATTCATATTACTACTACTATTTTAATCCTAATTATCATGTATATTGATCAAAGGCATAAACATGGAAGTGGGAAGTAAATTTATTTTGGTAATATGAAATAGAAAATGAGATTCAACATGTTAGTCCCAGATGGCTTAACAAGTATTGTAGAAGGGGGGGTTGAATACAATACACAAAAATTTCACAATTTTAATTCTTATATTTGAAAAACTTTCAAAAGAATTACACACAGAAAACTTAAGATTGTTGCGGAAAAGAACAGATAAACTATTCTAACAATCTTACACAAAGTATACAACAAAACAACTAAGAACACTAAGAGCAAAGCTATTGAGTTTTAAGGCTTAAAAGAAGGTTTCTTGCACTGAGAGAATTTCTTGAAAGCGTAAGTATTTGCAAGAAGAGCACTTCTCCTTTTATAGTGCCAAGGAGTGCCCAAGCATTAAATGCTTGGGACACTTGTCATCTTCACATATGCTGATAATGTTGACTTCAGGAGAACTGTGAAGTCCTTGTCACTTTTCACTAGGTGCAGACAGAGTAGCTTGAGCAGATAATAGGGACCTTAGCTGAAGGTGGATAAAAAGACAAACTGTCACTTTTCTCTGCTGGAGGATATTGTCCCATAATAAATGATCTTCTGTCTTGAGCCTTTAGCACCGAAGTGGTTTCCACCGAGATTGAGAAATCTTCGGTGGAAAGAAGACTAGTCCACCGAAATTGCAAGCATGTTTCGGTGGTAACTAGTCCACCGAAATTGCGAGCATGTTTCGGTGGTGAAAGGACCACCGAAATTACAAGTATACTTCGGTGGTGAAGCGACCACCGAAGTTACATGTATATTTCGGTGGTGAGAGGACCACCTGATTGTGTATGCATGGCTTGCATGGAAGCCGAAGGCTTGGGGAACGTAGCCGGCTCCGAGTGCATGGCTTGAGCCGCATGCTTGGCTTTAGCCGATTGCATGGCTTTAGGTTGCAATTCTTTCCTTTGCCCATTACGGTCATGAACATACTTGGGCCTCCATTGCTTCTTTTCAACTTTAGTAAAGCCATCCTCATCAACGCTCGGCCGCTTTGGTTCCTCTTTACGAGACACCACCGCTTTGATACACGTACTACTCTTATGCCCGAAGACGAGACAATGTGTGCATTGCACCGGTTCCCACAAGTACTCCACAATGATTTTGACCTTTACATCCTCTCCTCCATTCACACTCGGTACTTCAACCTCCAACTCCCTTTTCAACTCCCCCGCCGCCCATATTTCAACTAGGACTTTTGCAAAACCCGATCTTCCCCATGCCTTATCGCACATAGCCGCCGTACACGAATCCATTTGTTTAGGCACTCCGAGTGCGCTAGCAATACGACCAATCCCCTCACGGTTGAATGCCACTAGTGGAACGTTATGTAACTTAACCCACAATGGGCAAGTGGTATGCACAGGTTTCGTCAATCCCTTCGTTGGGTCCCATGGAAAGACAAACAATGGGACTCCCCGGATCATAAGAGGTCCGGATTCTATCACTTGGCCGCTCCCCCTTTCATCATTGAACTTAAAAAAGTAGAAACCATTCTCATTCATCATCGCATCACTGAACCCGAACTTTCCCCACGCCATTTTGGCATACCTTTGGACCACCGGGAAGTGGATTCGAGGACCAAGGAAGTATCCATACAGCGTCGTGTGATACGATTTGATAGCCTCCTTCGCAAGCTCGATCGGTATCTTTATACGTGATTGGGCTTTATTCTCCAGCGGGAAGAATTGCAAGGTAGAGGACTCCTTGCAACCAACTGCAGCCGCAAATTGTAGTTTGCTTTTCTCACCCACAGCAAACTGCAGTCTATTATCCACCTTTCCCCCGGATAAACGCTCAAACACCGAGGTACGGTTGTTTCCCACCTTATCCGCCGGTGGGTCCATGCACATCACCGGAGACGAGGACTCACGATGATCCTTCTGCAGGATTGTGACTCCACCATAGACCAACTCTTTCGTCAAACCCTCCTTATCACCATGATTTTCCATCGATACCCCATGCACCGTAGGATTTGAATTGCTACCCCCGTCGTTTATTAAACCGTCCAGACCTCCACTGTTGTCCCTGTTATCAACACATCCATCTCCATTCACCCCCAGATCATCTATTTCCACCACATCAGCCATTGCCGAGCCCATCGCAAAACTGAGCCCACACGCTGAAAGTAGGTCGCAAACCCTAGATCAAGTGACGAAGATCCCACAAAATGGGATGCTGAAACTCGACCCACGGCTTGTAACGCTACCAACGAAGGTGTGAGAAACGCAGCCTGCAAGTGGAATCAACAGCCGACTGCCAGAGAAAACGACGACTGGAAGGAAACGCTAGAACCAATCAAAAAGAGAAAAGCAATGAAAACAGACCAATCCAACCTGCAAAACAGCCCTCTAGGATCACGTAGATAGTAGTCTTCCTCCAAAACACCATGAAAATCTCGATTAAGCGGCTCCATTGCATGGAAACCCTAGCCGTACCCTAGAGAGAGAGAAACCCATAATTTTTCCAGCAGAACACCTCTCCTTGTACTTTCCTTATGCAAGTTTACTGTTCTCACACTGCATCCAAACGATCATCCTGGAAATGTTCATACGAATCATACCATATAATGCGTTGCAAGTTTATTTGGTTGATTTCCATTAAGTCCTGTATGGATAAAGTTCTGTGTGGATTAATCTGCCCGTATAGATTGAGAGGGTTATTTCATAGATGGAAGGAGCGTGCTTTTTAATTGGCAGGGCCATGTTTTGGAAAAAACTTGGCTTCTGCACAAAACCCCCTCTAGAATTTTACTAAATAAGCCACTTTTTATATCATTAAGCCACTACCAAACAGTCATGTATAGCTGACCAAATAAGTTGAATCCTATTAAGCTTATTAAGCTGCTAACAAACAGACCCTTAGTCAGAGCCATCCCGAAACATCCTCATTTCTAGTCATGTTTTATTGGTCCTCCATTCTTCATTTACCCTCTAAACATAGTACATCTTCCTGTTGTCCTATAAATTTACCCTTTTAGTTTTAGTTGGATCCTTTACAACATTTCAAATGCTTTTCGCTAAGATTGTTAAAATAGCAATTAGGTTCTGATCACATAATAATTTTCACTCATGCTTTGTGAATAACCATATGTCCCAAGTAAAAGTTATGGAAAGCAGTACTGGTGAAAAAGTTATAATGTTAGAAAATAGAAAACACAACCATATAGATTCTTTCGACCACAGGAGTTAAACATGCAAATGACCAAATCTAAACTGTAACTTTGCAAGGGAGGTGATAATATTTTAACTTCAACAAGATTGCATGATAAACAGCTACATTTCCACTACCTACTTAATGGTTTGGCTAAGGCTTTGTTTTTTTTAAATAAGCTCTTATCAGCCTCTTATGTCTGATTCGTTAAGAGGTAGGGCCGTTCAGACTGTTTGTTTTTTTCAAATTTTCAGAGCCACTTATGTCTTACCGTCCTCTTATTTGATAAGAGGTAAACCAACCCCTTATTTGCCTCTTATTGTTCTCAATGGATTAAGCTTGTCCTTTCTGTCAATCGATCCACTTGGATTATAATAAAACTCAATTTACTATAATTAAGAGACTTTTTAATTTAAATATATTATTTCTCTCAATCAATTAACCTTATTTATTTAAATGAATGCTAACTTTATAATTTAGATGTAAAATTCGTAATGATAATGAATAAATATGTGAAATTGTACAATTTTATATATAAATTCAACACTGTAATATTCTAATGGGTAAAATAGGCAATCTAAACAAATTCAGACAACTATCAGTTTACAAAGACAAATAGTCTTATTGATTCAGGCTTCAGCGCCACCTCTTATCAATCAGAAGTGAAATAAGACTTCAGACTTCAGCGCCATCTCTTAAAAAACAAACGCCACCTAAAAGATTTCCCTTTGTTATCGAGTTAAATAGTTTTATTTATTCACAGGTAAACACGTACCCAACGGTAAGAGGGTTTACAGCAATTGGAACCGGAGGTGATGATTTCGTGCAAGCTATGGTAGTTGCTGTTGAGTCGGTCATTCAGCACCCAATTCCACAGGTACATTTGTTAAAACCGCATCCTACAACTAGTACGTATGCCATCGAATGTGCCACTGTATTATTTTGTTGGGTGCAACTGTATATATTCCTTGAAACTACCATAATAACACAAGTTTCTCTTGGTAGAGTTTGGTTTTCACGGTCTTTTTTCTCCCCTTCAAGGCACGGGTTCAAATGCAATTTGTATCATTTTTCTTAGTTTTTAGCTTTTAATTTCAGGTTTATTATGTTTATGAAAAAGTTTGGGATAAAAGACTCGGGACCTCACATACAAAGAGCAAGGAACTAACCAACAAACCATTGATGGTTTTGTGAAAAATATCCATAGCTTCGTTTTTTGTAGTCAAATGGTGGCCTGTGATATATACAAGAATATTGATAGAAGGCAATGGCATTGGATGATTGTAGCCCGAGATGGTAAAAAGACCAAACGTCCTTCACATGGATTTTCGGTATTCTAGTAGACTTTCTAAGGCCTAGGCTTCGATTTTCTGTTTGCGCTTCTGATATGTCTACGTTTTTTAGAAAATAAACTTAATTGGTTTTAAAATCCTTTGTAACTTGACGCACATTTGCCTGATTTAGGCAAACCCAATTTGTATTTGGACTTGATTCAACTTGGTTATGATTCACAACAGGGCCAGGTGAAGCAGAAAATGTCATCCGGTGGGAAGTATGTCTCAGTGAACATTGGACCCGTTCAAGTTGTTTCTAGCGAGCAGGTCCTCTCTCTCTCTCTCTAACACACACACACACACACACATTGACACACACTCCGCATTGAACTTCAAAATTCATAACAATCAATATAAATTGAAACTGAAGGTGTTTAATTGGTAATAAAGTTGATATTTTTTGGCCGTTTATTTCATTATTAGCATCGGTAGTGTTGGGAGGGTATTTCATCTTGATGACTATGGGGTTGTTTACATACAGTTTAATGAGCTTAATAGGCTCGGCGACTTATTCACTCAGCCATAAAGGAATGTTTCTTTACGGTTTCATCATTATGCCATTAAGCCAAGATGACTGTATGGAATAAGCCAAAATCCCTCACTTGTCCCCATTTAGCTAACTCAAATAAATTAATACCAGAATTGCCCCAAAAATAATCCAACCCCTTCTCTCTTTGCCTCTGTCAAACCCATCGGTCTCCGTCCCTCATATAGACAAATTTATCCAGACAGACAACTTAACCCATGTAGGATTTAATGGAAGAAAAAAGGTTACAACCTGCATAATGTTTCTATGTTTTTTCAGGTTCAAGCTGTATACAATGCCATGAGGAGAGATGATCGAATGAAATACTTTCTGTAGCACATTTCTCTTCATTTTTATGTACGTATGGAACACTCATCATCTCATTATGTTCTCATGCTTTTCCTTTTTCTTAACTAATATATGCCTTTTCCCCTTCATTTGTCTTGTTTCATTAAGTCATCATTGAACCCTCATAACTAAACATCACCCAACCCAACATTCACCTTAGGTGGAGTTCGAAAACTAAGTTTTCTTTCTGCAAGGTTAATGGTTGCATTTGTAGTTTTGAATGAATACATACTAGGGGCCGAAAGGGGCTACTTAGCTAAATGACTTCTTGACAAGTGCTTATTGAAACCATGAATTTTTGACAAACTTTTAGGCATTCTTGTGTTAAGCGGTGACATTCTCGGACTAAAAAGAACTTGTCAGGTCATTTAACCAAAGGATCCCGGGTTATTTAGGTGAATGACCATCTGACAGGTTTTTTTGTTAATCCATGACCTTCTGAAAGTTTCTAGGCATTATTGTGTTTGTTGAAAGAGACTTTTTTTTGTCGGGTAGAGATATTCTTGGAACATGTCAGAAGGACATGGATTAAGGAAAAACTTGTCAAAAGGACTTTAGCTAAATAACCGTACCTAGCATTATGAATCGGTTGAACCATGGACGAACCTAATGTAGAGCATAGGTGAACTGTGCCACCGTATCAATTTGTTGCGTGTCACCGTATATATTTTAAAACTACAATGAAGACACGAGTTTGCTTTGGTAGAGTTGGTTTGGAAGGTTTTTCTTCCACCCCAGACCGGAGTTTCAATCTTGTTAGCGTCATTTTCTTAGTTTTTAACTTTTAATTTCAAATTTATTATGTTTCTGAAAAAGAAAATTGCAATAAAAGACTTGGAACCCATGACCTAACATAGGAAAAACAAGGAACTAACCAACAAACCAATGATGATTTTGTGTAAAATATGCTTAATACACCAGATAGATGTTGTTCAAGCCAAACACCATATGGTGGTGCAAGGCTTATTGTGAAGTGTTCTGATTGTTCTAATTAGATTCACACAGTTTATCCTGTTGGTTAGTTATACATGATTTCGGTAATGGTTTATTAATATAGAATATGACTTATTCAGTAAGTTTTTGGGGTTGAGATTTATGCAGAAAATCCTTCCATTTAAAAAAAGAAAACCATCTCAATCAAAAACCTTCGAATCTGTACGATAAAATTAATACGCACAAACTTTTTCTTTTAATTTGAACCTGTATGGCAGGTGAACATAAACAATTTTATTCATACATAACTTGGAAAAGCAACCAAACAACCTCTAAATCAACGTATCTCAGAGGTAAGGGGTTGTTTGTTCACCTCTTAATAGTTACATTAAGGTGCCGTTTGTTTTTTAAGAGGTCTGAAGTCTGAAGTCTTATTTCACTTCTTTTTTATAAGAGGTGGTGCTGAAATCTGAAATCTGAATTATAAGATTGTTTGTTTTTGTAAAGTCTGAAGTCTGAATCTGAATTAAATTATACTATCATATATTTTTATTATTAATAAATTTAATAGAAATTTAAATACTAGAAAATCAGTAAACTGAAAATGGGCCTTTGAAAACCCTAAAACCCCACTATAAAATAACTAGCTGCTAGGGTTTCTCTTTGTTTCATTTCTTAACAGCCTCCTTCAAGAACCATCCCCACCACCATACTTCCCTCTTTGAACCGCCACCACCACCCTTCTGATTCTGGTCCCGGTGGTTCCACCAGAACCGCCACCACCACCGCCACCGCCGCTGCCATCGCCGCCATCGCCGCCGCCACCATCACCACCACCACCACCACCACCGCCACCTCCATCACCACCACCGTCACCACCATGGAAGAGAGAAGTTAGGGCACGCTCAGAGGTTTTAAGAGGTTTTAAGAGAGAGATTTACCTCTTGTGAAATACGAGCCTTTAAGAGGTTTTAAGCTCTTTTTTTGTAAAAAAAACAAACGGTCTTAATAAGCAAATGTCTGACCGAAAATGATTTAAGAGGCTTTCAGACTTTAAAAACAAAAAACAAACAGGCCCTAAGAGTCGACCTCTGAATCGCTAAGAGCATCTCCAACCATACACCATTTCCCTCTTTTTGCCGTTTGTTTCATTCCAATCACACGCCAAACGGGATAAAAAATTGCCGGGGGAGAATGGAAGACGCCATATTTGGCGTGTAAATTGCACACGGCATTTTGAAGAGGGCCCACCACTACTCTTTTTTATATTAATATTTAATAACTTAAATTCAATTAATTCTTTACTTTTTCCGGTTTAAAATGTAAATTAATATTTATATATTACTTTGGTGTTTAAAATATGTTATTTTAATATGGGGTCCACAAATTTGATGTTTTTTTTGGAGTATGGTTGGAGTTCAGGGTTTTTTTTTGGTGTTGGGCCCACCATAATTGGTGTTTTTGGTGTTTTTTTTGGTGTCAAAGTTGGAGATGCTCTAAGAGGTTAATCTTGTTTGGCAAAAAAAGAGTACGCCTCTAAATGGTTCTAAAACTCTCTGAATGATTTTGTATCTTGAGCCTCCCTTACGCTGTGTTCTCGAAACTCATTTTACGAAGAAAAGGAAAGGAAAGGGAGGGAAAGGGGAGGAAAGTAAAAAAACTCGTGTTCTCGAAACTTTTTTAGGAGAGAAAGGAAAGGAAACGGAAGAAAAATAATGATAAGTTTCCTTCCAAAACTTTCCTTCCAAATGTGGGAGGAAAGGGAAGGAAGGGAAAGGAAAGCAATTAAAATTTTTTACTAAAATTATTAAAATTACAAAACTACCCAATCTTTCATTATAAAAGATATATTTTTAAGGGTATTTTAATAAAAATGACGTCGTTCCTTTTCTTTCTCTCCTATTCTAGAACACGAAGAATATTTTTTTCCTTCATTTCCTTCGTTTTCGAGAACACAAATAAAAAAATTATTTTCCCTTCCTTTCTTTTCCATTCATTTCTTTTCTTTTCTTTTCTCCCCTGATTAGAGAACACATCGTTAACCAGTCAGCGTCCTAATTTCATTATAAACAATTACCAAACAATCATATTTCATTTTGCACAATATCATTAGAGCCTCTTAATCATTATGCACCAAACCATTCAGCAACCGCCAAACAACCCCACGTGTTGATAGATGAAAACAAACAAACCCATAGTCAATAAGGAAAGTAAAAAGTATTGGGATGTGTTTTGATGAATTACAATGATACTTATTTTTTATTTTTCAAAATATTATACTCGTTCAATCCATTCAAGCAAAAAATGATGATATTAAATGTTGAACTTCATGACTACAACTACAAGGGTGTTTCCAGAGTTTGAAATAGCCAGAATTTTTAATTGGTGTGTCACAATCCAAATGGTTAAATGTTATAAACACTTTCCTGTCATTATACCATGAAATTAATTAAGGTACATATTAAAAAAAAAACTTCAAAAAACTATAAACATTTTATTTAATCTTATCCTAAGTTGTATGTGCAAGTTTTATAAACATAATAGTGATTTAATTTTCTCAAAACCTAAAACAAATACTAGCGACTTTAGAGTATCTCCAACAGCTATGCTAAAATAACAAAAAGTGAGATTTTAACAACTATGCTATCCTCTGTATTAAAATTGAGAAAAAAAGGAGAAAGATTGTAAAAATCTCTAAATAGATAGTTTTCCTCCGAAACTACTCTCAACTTTGCATATATTGAATATTTTAATAAAATAATTAATACTAAAGTTGATAAAATAGAATAACTTTTGAGTTGGAATTAATATTTTTAGAGATTTTTATTTTTTTTACTCTATTTTAAAAAAATTATTGAAGATGCTCTTAGTCGGTATTTTCGAACCAAAATACTTGGTCATCGTAGTGGTACAAAAGGTGGCAAAGAGGCCTGTGACCACCATGGTTCCGCCGAGTCGGTAACCCTAGCAAAACCTTGCGTTATCGCCAGTGACATTCCCCGGCGGCGGTATTTCGAAATGCCACAATCTTCCGACACCTTTCTTTAAATTCTTCTGACACAAAAACTGCTCGGCGTATGTCTTCTCCACTTTCCGGTCAACATCATGCAAAAACACATGCGTTACTCCCGGTTTTTTCCGATTCCTCGCCATTACAGCGGCGGAGTAAATCGCCCCCATTCTTCCTGGCGCCTGGTTGTAATACCCCCTCGGTGCATCGATCATTATGATATCCCATTCAGTATCGTAAACCTCGTCGGGTAGATCCGTGATTGCTAACCTGCACCAGGGGCGGATGCAGTATGATGTTAGGGGGCACTAAAAAATGAAAATTTTAGGTTAAAACCTTTGGTTTTTTAACTATCTACCTTAGCATCCCACGGTAATTTCTCCGATCAACCAATAAAAGTGTTTCGAAATCAACCAAAAAAACTAAAATTAAAGTATCGAAATAGACTAAAAAACCAAAAAGTTTCTCAAAATCGAAAAAAAACTTTAAAATGATTTAAAATCAACCAAAAAACCTTTATAAAACTCTCTAAACGTTGGATTTAGGCTAAAAATATATCGGGCATAAAAAAAATCCTGGATTTGCTGCTAACCTGCACCGTGTGTTACCCCGAATAAAAGCCCTAGCTGGTGTACATTCCGGTTCGGAGTGATACGAATTTAGGAGATCGTCGGCGTCAGAGAGCTTCGTCCGGTAATCGACGGTAACGGCGTTAAGATCCGGAGCGGTTTTGAGGACATTAAGCACCCACTTTGCGTCTTCTTCAAGGAATAGCGTTTTGCCGTTTGGATTAAACGAGGCCCACATTAAGGAATCGTGACCTAATCCAAAAACGAGGAAATTGCAAGGGGAAATGGAGAGGAGGACGTCGAAGGAGAGTGTGATCTCGGCGAGAGATTGTTGAGGGACGACTAAGGCGGTGGCGTAGTGGAGGATGGCGTCGAGTTGCAGCGGCGTGGTGGTTGTGGAATAGAATTCGTCGGAGATGGATTCGGTACAGAAGAGAGCGGTGTCACCGGCGCCGATGAGAGTTGAGATGATAAGGCAGAAGCCGATGAGAGAGACGACGGTGAATAAGGTGAATAGTCTCCGGTCATGGAGCGGCGGCAGGTTGTTGTTCATCATTTTGAATTTTGATTTTCTCCGGTGGAAGGGAAACGGGAAACAAACACCAAAATGTTGGTTGCATTGAACAAAATCTCCGATGCGTCACCAAACAACCACCCACCAAAATTCCCCCAAATTTTTGTGATTTATAATTGCCAAAAATAACATTTTAAATCTTTAGTTAATAATTGTTTATGGAATTTTTAAAAATATTAAAATCTGAAACGAAACAGAATTTGTGTAGTTAGAGAGTCTTCAACAACTTGTCTAGAATAGAGAGAACTAGTGCCATACCCGTCCGGTGGCCGGGTATACAACATGACGTAAAATTTTAGTAACGAAAATTGTAACGAAATCTGAAAGACATAACAGTAAGGCTAGTGTTATACCCGTCCGTTGGTCGGGTATACGACATGACTTTGATGAGTGGATTTGATTAAATGATACTCCATTGTTAATAAATTTCCAAGTATCAAATGCACTTTTTACAAATGTAATTAGTGTGTTTTTCAATCAACTTTAAAACATTTGCAGATCACAATTAAAGATATAATTATAAATTTAGTCGTTGGTCGGGTAAGATTTTAAGTCATTAAAATGGCAACAAATGCAGGCAATCTATCCAATAAGCGCTTTACCGGCAAGAGTCTTTTACTCTTACCCAAAACAGTTGGTACAGTAAATCTACCTTCACTCTTTAAGTGAACAATTATTCAATTTAAAGGATTGGAAAGACAGCTATTGAGTCCAAAAACAATGAACGCTAAAAGCTTCATCTGATTTGAGGAAACGACTTTTAATAATGTGAGCTCATCTGAAGTTCTCCAACCAATCCATCCATTAATAAAACTGTTACAAATAAAGAAAGAAATATATTAGTTAGAAACCCCAAATCCAAATTAAGTCTCTCTTGAGGTGTGGAAAGAGGAAAAGATTACAATATATATATATATATATATATATATATATATATATATATATATATATATATATATATATATATATAGAGGGAGGATCAAACGAGAATGAAATCTGTTTAAAAGAATAAATGAATGACTCTCATCCAATCATTTTAATAAATTATATATCAAAATTATTTATTCAAAAAATCAGTTAAAAGGGTATTTTGGTCTTATATGATAATTATTTTTGGATATAATTTAATCCCTAAAATTGTGGGATCACCTCTCTCATACGTATGCTTCATCTCCAATCTTCTTCTCCAAACTTCTTCTCCAATTTTCTTCTCCAATCTGCTCGCCGCCGCTGCACCTGTTCGCCGCCGCCGCTGCACCTGCTCCAGGCGACATCTCTTTTCTCTCTTCTCTCTGCATCGTCTCCGGCGACCTGTGGAACCGCCGCCGCACCTGCTCGTCGCCGCACCTGCTCGCCGCCGCCGCTGCAACCGCCGCACCTGCTCGCCGCCGCTACACCTCTTCTCGATTTCCCGTCGCACGACCGCCCTTCGCCGTCGTCTCCGTCAACCGCAGTCGCCATCTTGATTTCTCTCCATCTCTCAATCTAAACCAAGCGCAAACCGCCGACCGCTACTTCTTCTCTCTTGTTCGACCATCGAACGCCGCCACCACCAGACGCCGACGCTCTCTCCATCCCGTTCTTCTGTTCACCTGCAGCGCCACCACTACTGCCGATCTCTCTGTCTCTCTCTCTCTCTTGATTTTATGATATTATGTGATTTTTAGGTTTCTCTATTGTTAATCACAAGTGATTTTATGTTTCTGTATTGTTAATCACAAGTGATTTAGGCTTGGATTATGTGATATTATGGGATTTTAGGTTTCTCTATGGTTAATCACAAGTGATTTTAGGTTTATCTATTGTTAATCACAAGTGATATTATGTGATTTTAGGTTTCTCTATAACAGAATTTAGGTTTCTCTATTGTTAATCACAAGTGATATTATGTGATTGTTGTTTCTCTATTGATTATCACAAGTGATATTCTATAACAGATTTTGGATTAACTGGATGAATAGCCAATGAATTGCCGAAATGGATTAATCGATTTTGCTTGAATAAAGGAAAATGATACATACGATTTTGGTTTGAATGATATATTGTGATCCCTGAATTTTAGAAAGTCATTACTATCCTAAATTAATCCATAGCATAAATGACCTTAATACCCTTTTAGTCTGATTTTTGAAAATTATTATTTTTGGAATTGTTTTTAAAAATGAATGGTTGGGAGTTATTCCTTTATTTTTTTAAACAGATGTCATTCTCGTTTGAACCCACCTCTATATATATATATATATATATATATATAATACCATCTTGCTCTCCACATTTCCATAATCAAGTCTATATGCATAGTTGCATACTCTCATGTATATAATAATACTAATTGGTATTTATAAGATAGAAACAAATAATAACCTGTATGCAGTAATTGGAGGGGAAAAGAATACCAAACTCAGTGGGTTTCCAAAGCCATGAATAAGTTTCTGCCAAAGGATGACAAAACAAACAGAAATCTAAATTGTAAACAGTTTATAACGTGTTATTGGCAACAACAAAATCTCTAATGGGGGAGAAAATGTCTTAATCAGGGATCCAAATGCAATGCAAAGTTGCAAACACGGAATGGCCAAAAATGAGATCGAAGCTTCCAAATTTGAACCCATTAATGATGCATTTTTTCACAATAAATAAGCATTTTTGGTAAGGTGGGAGCTACCCTGTCAAACGATGGCCGACGGAATTTACGCAGTTGACCCAAAAACCAGACCTGCGCCTCCACCGCTGCCGGTGATGTCTCCCCACAAAATCCTTCCACCGGATATCATCGAAGCAATCCTCCGTCGTCTGGTAAAGGTGATCACTATTAAAATTTAACACACACACAAATAAAAAATAATGAAAGATGTATTTCTGATGCTTTAGTTACATTGGAATTCATATTACTACTACTATTTTAATCCTAATTATCATGTATATTGATCAAAGGCATAAACATGGAAGTGGGAAGTAAATTTATTTTGGTAATATGAAATAGAAAATGAGATTCAACATGTTAGTCCCAGATGGCTTAACAAGTATTGTAGAAGGGGGGGTTGAATACAATACACAAAAATTTCACAATTTTAATTCTTATATTTGAAAAACTTTCAAAAGAATTACACACAGAAAACTTAAGATTGTTGCGGAAAAGAACAGATAAACTATTCTAACAATCTTACACAAAGTATACAACAAAACAACTAAGAACACTAAGAGCAAAGCTATTGAGTTTTAAGGCTTAAAAGAAGGTTTCTTGCACTGAGAGAATTTCTTGAAAGCGTAAGTATTTGCAAGAAGAGCACTTCTCCTTTTATAGTGCCAAGGAGTGCCCAAGCATTAAATGCTTGGGACACTTGTCATCTTCACATATGCTGATAATGTTGACTTCAGGAGAACTGTGAAGTCCTTGTCACTTTTCACTAGGTGCAGACAGAGTAGCTTGAGCAGATAATAGGGACCTTAGCTGAAGGTGGATAAAAAGACAAACTGTCACTTTTCTCTGCTGGAGGATATTGTCCCATAATAAATGATCTTCTGTCTTGAGCCTTTAGCACCGAAGTGGTTTCCACCGAGATTGAGAAATCTTCGGTGGAAAGAAGACTAGTCCACCGAAATTGCAAGCATGTTTCGGTGGTAACTAGTCCACCGAAATTGCGAGCATGTTTCGGTGGTGAAAGGACCACCGAAATTACAAGTATACTTCGGTGGTGAAGCGACCACCGAAGTTACATGTATATTTCGGTGGTGAGAGGACCACCGAAGTTACATATATATTTCGGTGGTGAGAGGGCCACCGAAAGGGTCATCGGTGGGAGAAGGGGACCACCGAATTTGTCCATGTACTTCGGTGGAAGAGGCCACCGAAATTGTCTTATAAATTCGGTGGAGAGAAGGCCACCGAAATGTCAAGGAATTTCGGTGGTGATGACTTGTTTGAATGTTGCCGAGATTCTTCTATTTTCCACAAGTAGAGAGTCTTCAAGCTTGGTTTCGGTTGATCTTCGACTTCACCGAATATTTGATATCTTGTACAAGTCATTCAAAGAACTGAACTAAAATATTCTAAGTAGGAGTTTTAGGGAAAACATCGGTGAGTCAATTTCAAATCCTTGGTGACCCAACAATCTCCCCCTATTTGAATTTGAGCTCCTTATCTTAGAATATTCAAGAGTAAACAAAAGTAAGTGCGTTTTTGACCCTTTTTACTCTTTTGGGTTCTTTTCACATAGACCATTCTTTTTGATCTTTTTGACCTTTTTCTTTTGTATGTGTATGTATACTATGTACAGTATTTACAGGGAACAAAAAATGAAGTATGTACGGAAATAAAATTCAAATAGAGATACTTGTATTAAGATAAGTTCTCGTACAATTTTTACAAAAAGAGAAATTAACTTTTACAAGTACTAACTGGAGAGAACTTACTTCTTTGAGGTTTTGCGGCGCTTGATTTCATCCAGTAAGTTTCTATAGAACGGTTGAGCTTCGGGGATGTTTGGAAAGAGGTTGTGAATGCCTTCCAGAAATATGGTATCGGCTATGGACATCTGGGCAAATCTGAAGAATGCCCGACGACCGAGACCGTCGTTGAAGAATAATCCTGGTATTGGTGAGAGGCTCAAGGTTGTGGTAGGATAGGGAACAGAGGTGGGAATGGTAAGGTTAAGATTGCTTACATTTGGGATTTTACCTTCTCTTGCCATTTCCTTGAAGACTGAGTCAGGAGGATTTTTGACTTTGGGGAGGATGATCTTCTCTTTCAGAGACAGCAGTTTGGCTCTTTCTTCGGTGGAGAGAATGATGTTATGTTTTCTTTTGATCTCCTTCATCTTATTCATTAGACCATCAATGTATTTTACAAAGATGTCTTTCCTTGGATTTGGACTCTTGAGGAGGTGTTGAGTGATTTCATACCATTCCGAGAGACCGAAGAGTTGGAGATGGCTTTCTTTCACACTCTTCATAGAACCATCATCCCAGCTAATAATTAATCTGATGTCTTGAGGATTTGCTTTGGAGGTGGCAATCTTTACTGAAGAAATTTGTGACCTATAGCTCCGGTGGTGCATGGTCTTTTTGTACCAATTAATTTCTTCATTCTTTTGTTGTTCCAAGGCACTGAGCACCGATCTCTGTGTTTGGATGGCATCGGTGGACTTGACTTTTGAAGCTTCTTCTGTGGCAGCTTTGAGAGAAAGATCTCTGGATTTGTCTAAGTCGATTTGAGCTATTCTTGCTTCCTCAATTTCTTGAGCAGAGAGGCCAAGTTCGGTGGTGATTGGTTGAGAAGCAGGCTTGAGTTTGAGAGTTTCAGCGTCCTTCGGTCGAGCCCCATATTTTGTCAGATCCTTTTTCTTCTTTGCTTCTCTGGCTAATTCTTCGGCCGAAAGAATTCTCTTCCCTTTGTCTTCGGGAGCATTGCTGGACTGCTCCCCCTCAACTGATGCATTAAGGTCAAGAGCTTCGGTGGAGCCAGTATTGGTCGGTGAGAGTGAGACATGTTTCGGTGGAGAAGAGGGTTTCGGTGGAGAGAAAGGTTTCGGTGATGAGGATGGTTTCGGTGGTGAGGATGGTTTCGGTGGAGAGGGTTTCGGTGGAGAGGGTTTCGGTGGTGAGGATGGTTTCGGTGGAGAGGGTTTCGGTGGAGAGGGTTTCGGTGGAGAGGGTTTCGGTGGTGAGGATGGTTTCGGTGGTGAGGGTTTCGGTGGAGGCTGGTTACTGGAAATTTTCTTTATGGATGGAAGTTTCGGTGGAGCCGTGGTTTTCTCCCCCTCAGGAACAGCCGGCAACTTGAAACCCAACTCATAGAAGGCCTTATCAAACTTGGAGTGTAGGAAGGCTAGACTCGTTTCGGTGGTATGGGGAACCAAGGCAAAATCACCGAGATCCATTTCCCACTGGGAACGTTCAGGACTGGGTGAGTCAGTGGAAGGTTTGGAGAGGGACTCCACTGTGGTAGAAAGGGCAGATAATTTTTCTTGAACGGGCCGTAGGGCTTCGGTGATGGCATCAAGAAGAAGATGCGGTAGCTGAGACTCGAGGGTAGAGATGCGGGAATTGGCTTGGGAGATTAAGGTGATGGTAGATTTAAGAAAGGTAGAGGTGCGGTCAATGGGCGGGGAAGTGTGGCCACCGATTTCGGGAAACTGGAAGAGTAGTCGGTGGGGGTCAGGCTCGGGAATGGGAATATGGAGGTAAGGCACCAAGTTGTCGGGTTGTAGCAATCGGGGGGGAGCAGATGATCGGGGGGGAGCAGGGGATCGGGGGGGTGATTGTTGCGAGGACGAGGGAGACTCGGTGTGATGTTCTTCGGTGGACGGGATGGTTTGGGGAGAACCAGTGTCCGCTAAAAGAAAATCAAAGAAATCAAAGGGTGCAATTGGGGGGGAACCCTTAGAGGGTTGTGCAATGTCTTCGATCGAAAACTGATCGGGTGTAAAGCTGTGTAGTGTGAAGTCAGAACCCTCGAGCGGAGAGATCTCGAGGTCATCCCCACCACCCAAGGAGTCGAGTGGGGAGGTATGCGGGGGGTTCTCCTGAAATGTAACTGAGGCCTTTCGAGAGGCAACAGAGGGGACGGTGGGGTGTGTAGCGGGTACCCTTGGCCCGGAGGGATGAAGTTCAACAACCGGCGATTTTGGAGAATCGACGGTTGGATGAGTCGGTTGGGCCGATGGTTTCCGAGACCTCTTTGGAAGAGATCCCGAAGGGGAGGGTGAGTGCCTCCGCTTGTGAGAAGGGGTGTGAACCGGGGAAGTCTCCGAGGGATCTCTCGGTGACGTGGTTCGAGAAGCGGGAGCGGAGGTGCCGGTGGCCTTCTGTCGTTTCTTTTGAGTGCCACCCGACGTCACTCGGGACCGGGGAGAAGGGACCACAACAGTTGGAGTGACCTCGGGAATTTCCAAGTGGCGAAACCCGGGAATTTCCGCGTCACCCCAACGAAGTTCGGGAGATAGAGCGAAGGAAATCATACCTGGGCGTAATGGGCGATCGGTGGCGAGCGGCTTGACGTTGAGGGTTTTGGTGCCCACAACGGGAGATGACCATTCATACGAGAACCGGGGCGAGGAAGAGCGGCGATCGGTCTCCAAAGCTTTGGAAAGCTTGTGTTGTAGAATCATGGAGATGAAGCGGGGAAAAGCAACATAACACTTCTTGGGAGTTTTGATGACCTCGACAAGTTCTGAGAAGAAATATTGGGCGAAGTCAACTTTCCTTTGGAAGATGAGGGCATGAGCGAGTTTGTTTACGTGTGAGGGCGATTGGTCATGTCCACTTGTTTTGCGTGAGAGGCAATGGATAACGTGAGCGAAGAAGAAATTCCAAATGCCTCCCATTTTGCTGCGAAGAAGAGTACCGGGGCCTTTGGAGCTTTTGGAGGAGTCGTCGAGCACATAACCGGTAGTAAGAACAATGTCTTCATGGATGGTATCCAAATACATGTCTTCATAGTCGGGAAAGGCATCGATCTTGAGAGCTAGACGAACATCATCGACCCCAAAAGTGAGGTCGTGATCACCTTCGGCATTGGTGAAGATGGAGGCGTGAATGGCCTCATTGGAGGGATCGTACACGGAGGATAGCCAGAATTGACTAATGAGCATTTTGCTCATCCTGGGGTTGCATGAGAAGGCATGAAGAAGAGGAGAGCGAGACAGAAATTTAGCGATAGTAGAGAACTCGGGATGAGCGGGATCGGATTCAAGGCGGGCAACGTGATTGCATTGGTTGAAGCGGAGGTCTTCAAAACGTGTAGGAATTTGATATCGAGAGGATGCCATGAGAGAGATATGTTTGGAGTGGAGAGAGTTGCAGGTTTGAATTGTGAGGAGTGGGGAAGAAATGAAGGGGGTATGTGTATATATAGGGAAATGAAAAGGCACGGTGATGATGATTTTTGTATGGGAAGAGGGGACATGCGGCTCTTGAGGTGAAAGAGTTATTGGAAATCGGGACAAGGAGCGGCGGATAGGCGAAGGGTCTGACGCAAAAGCAATTGAGTGGTCACAAGTGGGCTTTGGGAACCGTGTGAATCGGTGTAGGCTCGGTGATGCTTCGGTGGAGGAATCGGTGTTCGCTCGGTGGACGATCGGTGGGACTTCGGTGGGACTTCGGTGGAACTTCGGTGGAAGAAAGGTTTCACCGATTTGGATAGTACCACCGAAATGGGGCTTCGGTGATAGAAAGGTTCACCGAATTTGGATAGTACCACCGAAATGAGATGATCACCGATTTGAGATTTCGGTGGTGGACAGTTTTCACCGATTTGAGATGACCACCGATTTGAGATTTCGGTGGTGGACAGTTTTCACCGATTTGAGATGACCACCGATTTGAGACTTCGGTGATGAACAGATTTCACCGATTTGGGATGACCACCGATTTGAGACTTCGGTGGTGGACAAGTTTCACCGATTTGAGATGACCACCGAAATGAGATTTCGGTGGTGGACAGATTTCCACCGATTCTGGAAATTTTCACCGAAACGTGCTTCGGTGGTAGGCACGCTTCACCGATACTCGAGATTATTACCGAAATGAAAAGAGATAGAAAAGATTTGACACATAGGTTGTCCACCGATGAGAGATCGGTGGAGAGAGAGAAGTAGGTACGAAGGTGTCCACCGATGTGAGATCGGTGAAGCATGAACACATATTTATTCTTGGAAATTGCACATCCCAAGTTCACTGATGAGAAAGTTGAACCTGGTTTCATCAAGAGGTTTGGTGAAAATATCGGCAAGCTGCAAATCGGTGGGAATGAAGTGTAGTTCAATGTCACCTTTGGAAATGTGATCTCTTATGAAGTGATATCTGATATCGATGTGTTTAGATCTAGAATGAAGAACAGGATTATTTGCTATAGCTATAGCACTGGAATTATCACACAGAATGGGGACTTTAGAAAAGAATTGATTATAGTCCCTTAGTTGGTTTCTCATCCATAGAATCTGAGCACAGCAGCTCCCGGCAGCTACATATTCAGCCTCAGCAGTAGAGGTGGATACAGAGTTTTGTTTCTTGCTGGACCAACTTACTAATTTTCCCCCAAGGAGCTGACAGCTTCCTGTAGTACTCTTTCTATCAATCTGGGAACCTGCAAAGTCTGAATCTGAATAGCCAATTAGTTCAAAACTTGAGTCTTTGGGATACCAAAGACCCAAGTGCAGTGTGCCCTTAAGATACCGAAAAATTCGTTTTACAGCCTTTAAATGTGATACTTTAGGATTGGCCTGATAACGAGCACATAGACAGGTAGCAAACATAATATCCGGTCTGCTAGCAGTTAGGTAAAGAAGAGAGCCTATCATACCTCGGTAAAGAGTAACATCCACAGATTCACCTTTTAGATCGGCACACAATTTCAAGGGAGGTGTCATGGGAGTTTTCATAGGAGAGCTGTCTAGAAAGTTAAATTTCTTCAGAAGGTCCCGAATATATTTGCTTTGATTTATAAAAATTCCTTCTGAAGATTGTTTGACTTGAAGGCCCAAGAAAAATGTAAGCTCTCCCATCATGCTCATCTCATATTCACTCATCATGAGAGAGGCAAACTCATCACATAGGCATTCATCAGTGGCACCAAAGATGATGTCATCAACATAGATTTGAACAAGAATTATATTACCTGAGGTTTCTTTGATGAAGAGAGTATTGTCAATTTTACCTCTGGAATATCCATGCTTGAGAAGAAAGTTGGCAAGAGTGTCATACCAAGCACGTGGAGCTTGCTTGAGACCATACAAAGCTTTGTCAAGTCTGTACACAAAGTTTGGATGAGCTGGGTCTTCAAAGCCAGGAGGTTGTTTCACGTAGACTTCTTCTGCAAGTTCCCCATTGAGAAAGGCACTTTTAACATCCATTTGAAAAACCCTAAAATTTCGGTAGGCAGCATGAGCCAGAAAGATCCTTATAGCTTCAAGTCTTGCAACAGGGGCAAATGTTTCATCATAGTCAATGCCTTCTTCCTGTCTGTATCCTTGAGCTACCAATCGGGCCTTGTTCCTGATCACAGTACCATCTTCATCCATTTTGTTCCTGAATACCCACTTGGTTCCAATGATTGTCTTGTTTCTGGGTTTGGGAACCAATCTCCAAACTTTATTTCTCTGGAACTGAGAAAGTTCTTCTTGCATGGCAGTGATCCAACAAGGATCTGATAGAGCTTCATCCACTTTCTTGGGTTCAGAGAGAGAGAGGAAATTCACGTAGAGACAGATATTTCCAACTCCTCTGCGGGTTTGGACACCTGCTTGTTGATCACCAATAATTTGATCTATGGGGTGATCTTTGGTCCATTTTAGAGCAGGGGGTAAAGGTGATGGGGTATGAGGAGTAGAGTGAAATGGAGTAGTAGGATCAGAGGTTTGGTGAAAAGTGGGATTTTCGGTAGTGGGACCCATGAGATTTTCGGTGGGATTAGGGATGGAAGAAGGGCTTTGGAGTAGATTTTCGGTGGAAATGGGGAGCTTGGTGTGAGAGATGGGTTGATCAATTTCGGTGGGAGAGAGTGATCCAGCTGGGTTTTTTGAGATGGAAGGATTTGAGGGAATAGAGGAGATATCGGTGGAAGTGACTAAGGGAGTATCACCAATACATGATGAAATCCATCTGTGTAAATCATCCTCATCACTTGAGAGTGAGGAACATCTGAGATCATCAAACTTGACATGGATGGACTCATCAATGCTTTTTCTTCTGAGATTGTACACCCTATAAGCTTTGGAGGATAAGGAGTATCCAACAAATATTCCCTCATCTGCCTTGGGATCGAACTTCCCAAGATTTTCACGATCATTAAGAATAAAGCAGATACACCCAAAGACATGAAGAAAGCCAATATTTGGTTTTCTACCATGAAAAACTTCATACGGGGTTTTATCATGTCTTTTGGATATTACTGACCTGTTTTGAGTGAAGCAGGCAGTATTCACAGCTTCGGCCCAAAAATAGGTGGGAAGATTTGATTCGCTCAGCATGGATCTAGCGGCCTCACACAGTGTTCTGTTTTTCCTTTCCACCACTCCATTTTGCTGAGGAGTACGAACAGCGGAGAAGTTCTGAGAGATCCCTTTTTCGGTGAAGAAGTCTTCGAGAGCACTATTTCTGAATTCAGTGCCATTGTCACTTCTTACCGAGCGGACAAGCTGGCCATTGAGAACTTCATTTTTCTTGACAAAGTTGATGATTTCTTCAGTAGCATCACTTTTGTACCTGAGAAAGAACACCCAAGTATATCTGGTAAATTCATCAACAATAACAAGAATATACCTTTTGCCTCCAAGACTTGGAGTGCTGACTGGTCCACATAGATCCATGTGCAGCAATTGAAGAGGAAGAGTGATGGAAGAGCATTGCTTCGTCTTGAAGGATGTTTTGGTGAGCTTTCCCTTTTCACATGCATCACACAGCTTCTCTTTGACAAAGTTCAACTTTGGCATGCCTGTCACCAGCTCTTTGTTGGAAATTTTATGCAAGGTCTTGAAGTTTAGATGAGAAAGACGTTTGTGCCACAACCAGTTTCTTTTGGATGCATCATTTGACACAAAGCAGACATTTGGAGAAGAGTTGGATTGCCCCATATCTATGACGTAGACATTTTCCATCCGTCTTCCCGATAATACCACATTGAAATGTTTGTCTACCACGGAGCAGACACAAAGTTCAAAGATAACTTTGTATCCAAGATCACACAGTTGGCTAATGCTGAGAAGGTTATGCATGAGGCCGTCCACAAAAGCCACTTTGTTGAAAGTTACAGATCCGTTAGAGAGGGTCCCGTATCCTTTGGTGTAAGCCTTAGAATTATCACCAAAGGTTACAGATGGACCCTTTCCCGGCACATAGTTGATGAGAAGAGACTTGTTTCCCGTCATATGGCGTGAGCACCCGCTGTCTAAATACCAAATTTGATGGTGCTCAAAAGCCTGCATGCAAACACATATTAGTTCTTTGGTACCCATTTTGTAATGGGTCCTTTGGGGTTAGAAGAGCTTGATTCCTTAAGCTTGGATCTATCAATCCTATCCTTGGGACAGTCCTTAGCCATATGAAAAGTGTCACCACAGTTATAGCATTTTCTATAGATAAAAACCTTTTTAGCATTTTTCATGTTTTGGCTTTTATCATTTGTTCTTATAACCTTGTTAGAGGAGAACAGAGCAGGGGGCTTGGACCCAAGGATTCCTTTGGATAAATCTTTGGGAGTTGATTTTCTCAAAAGCACAGATCTAGGTACATAGGTGTTGTAAAGGGGAATGTTTGGGGTAGAACTTTTGGGATGAGAGCTTGCCATGCAGTTGACTATCGATTTTCCTTTGTCAGCACAGGAAATCCTTTTTGAATGAACAGGAGTTTCCCTTTTGGGGATCTTTGAGGGCTTAGGTTCGGTGTAGGTGTCTATGTGAATAGATTTCAACACTTCATGAAGAGGGATTGGAGGGTCATAGATTGTGGGATCGGTGGGCACAAAGGAGATGAGATCGGTGGGTTTAGATCTTTTGGAAGGATTAGCTTTTGCAGAGTTTGAGGAGGAGGCTTCATCCATGACTGAAAGTTTGAGCTGATCATGGATGGGTTTGGAAACGTCATTTGAATCTTGCTTCTCAGTAATTTGCAATGAGGAGTCTTTGGCCTTTAAGGATATCCCATATTTTAAGGCTTCACACAGATCTAACGAGTTCAAAGAGATGGAATCACAAGAGCTGGAATCAGAGAGATTATCACAAGCATTGGTGGGGGGAACACGAGCAAAAGTGGACTTACAAACATCAGTTTTTCCAAATCCTAGACCGAACTTGTTTGTACTACAGATTTGACTTTGAAAGATTTGTTCAAGATTTTTGGAAGAGCTTGACCATTTTTTAATGACTTCTTGTTCCCTTTTTAGTTTCTTAAAGAGAGAGTTCTTTTCTTTTGAAATCAGATGATTTATTGTTTTCAAGTCCTCAAGCTCAATTTTTATTTCCTCAAACCTTTTAAGCTTAGACATGCAAATTTCAAGTTCAGCTTTGAGCTCTTTTACTTGAACAGATTTTCTATTCTTACTGTCTTTAACAGAATAAAAGTCTTGAGTTAAAGATTCATAAGCATTGATCTTTTCAATATCAGACATATTATTGAAGGGATGTACCTGAGCGTAGGCTGTGGAGCACCCAGTTGCCACTAGAGCCATAGGTGAAGTGGCACTTTCGGAAACTTCCATTTCTTCTGAGATGGCCACAAAGCATCTATTCTGAGAATCACTGTCGGAGGTGTCTTCGTCGTCCCAATCGTGGGTTTCTGCCATGAGACCCTTCCCTTTTCTCTCTAGACCCTCACTCCTTTCCTTCTCTTTCTTGTACTTGGCCTTATATTTCTCGGCACGCTCCTGATGATTTAAGAAGGATGGTGGGGACTCCTTTTTGGGAAAGGTTGATTTGAAAGGCATGTGTTTGGATTTTTCCCTTTTTGAAGAGGGATTGTCAGAAGAAGTAAATTTGGACTTGGAGATACGCTTGCTTCTACACTCAGATGCAAAATGTCCTTTCTTGCCACAGTTGTAGCATTCCTCATTGGACTTGTCAGAAGAGGTTTTGAAAGATGAAGTTTTTCTAAGACTTCGAGATTTGTTGAAGGGACGAAACTTGTGTTTAGAACCGGCCATCATTGCCATCTCATCCGACAACTGTTCAACCATGATATCCTCACCTTCATCATCAGCATCACTAAGATATGCTTCCGTTTGGTGGGTTACATTTGTTTGGCTGTCATTGTCAGAGTCAGATGAAGGATAGGTGATTCTAGGAAGATTTTGAGAATTCTTGGAACTTTCACTAACAAGAGCTATGGAGGAGCTCTTTATTTCCTTGATGAAAGATTTCCGTTGAAGCTTGGTTTGCTCAAAGTTGAAAAGAGTACCATATAGTACGGTTAAGGGCATGAACTCAAGGTCCTTGGTAGTTTTGATGCAAGTACATATATTTTCCCAAAAATCTGGGAGACAATCCATGAACTTGCACAAGACTTCCTCATTATCATAGACTCTGCCCAACAACTTAAGATCATTTAAAAGAGAGTTGAAGCGGTTATAGAAACTAGGAAGAGAATCTCCTTTTTCAAAAGAAAAAAGTTCATACTTTCTGATAAGACCAATCTTTTTGCATTTCTTGACTTCCTCTGTACCTTCGTACAGAACACATAGAGTGGTCCACATTTCTTTGGCAGTTTCAAAGTTCACCAAAGAGTGGTAGACCTCATCAGGAAGAGAGAGAGCAATAATAGCTCTTACCTTGGAGTCAAGAGTAACTAAACGTTTCTCCTCATCAGTATACTTTTTAGGATTTTTGAGAATATACCGACCAGTAGCACTGGATTTTTCCTCATCAGAATCACTTGAGATTTCCTTTTCAAAGGCCTCTTTGCCTGGCCTCTGCGTGTCATAGCGAGCCCAAACTCTGGGGATAATGGGTCCCTCGTTGAGAATGGTTGGATATCTAGTATCCACTCCTTCCATGAATAGCATCATGCGGCTTTTCCACAAAGAGAAGTTGTTGGGATTGAACTTAGGAGGTTTTGAAATAGAGCCGTTTTCAGAGAAGTTGTTTTGAAAAGAGTTTTCAACAGTAGAAGAAGAAGAGGCAGCCATCGCAGATCAAGTTTATGGAATTAAACTTTCTGCTCTGATACCACTTGTTAGTCCCAGATGGCTTAACAAGTATTGTAGAAGGGGGGGTTGAATACAATACACAAAAATTTCACAATTTTAATTCTTATATTTGAAAAACTTTCAAAAGAATTACACACAGAAAACTTAAGATTGTTGCGGAAAAGAACAGATAAACTATTCTAACAATCTTACACAAAGTATACAACAAAACAACTAAGAACACTAAGAGCAAAGCTATTGAGTTTTAAGGCTTAAAAGAAGGTTTCTTGCACTGAGAGAATTTCTTGAAAGCGTAAGTATTTGCAAGAAGAGCACTTCTCCTTTTATAGTGCCAAGGAGTGCCCAAGCATTAAATGCTTGGGACACTTGTCATCTTCACATATGCTGATAATGTTGACTTCAGGAGAACTGTGAAGTCCTTGTCACTTTTCACTAGGTGCAGACAGAGTAGCTTGAGCAGATAATAGGGACCTTAGCTGAAGGTGGATAAAAAGACAAACTGTCACTTTTCTCTGCTGGAGGATATTGTCCCATAATAAATGATCTTCTGTCTTGAGCCTTTAGCACCGAAGTGGTTTCCACCGAGATTGAGAAATCTTCGGTGGAAAGAAGACTAGTCCACCGAAATTGCAAGCATGTTTCGGTGGTAACTAGTCCACCGAAATTGCGAGCATGTTTCGGTGGTGAAAGGACCACCGAAATTACAAGTATACTTCGGTGGTGAAGCGACCACCGAAGTTACATGTATATTTCGGTGGTGAGAGGACCACCGAAGTTACATATATATTTCGGTGGTGAGAGGGCCACCGAAAGGGTCATCGGTGGGAGAAGGGGACCACCGAATTTGTCCATGTACTTCGGTGGAAGAGGCCACCGAAATTGTCTTATAAATTCGGTGGAGAGAAGGCCACCGAAATGTCAAGGAATTTCGGTGGTGATGACTTGTTTGAATGTTGCCGAGATTCTTCTATTTTCCACAAGTAGAGAGTCTTCAAGCTTGGTTTCGGTTGATCTTCGACTTCACCGAATATTTGATATCTTGTACAAGTCATTCAAAGAACTGAACTAAAATATTCTAAGTAGGAGTTTTAGGGAAAACATCGGTGAGTCAATTTCAAATCCTTGGTGACCCAACACAACATCTGTGAATTTTATGGTGCTTAGAATATGTAATGGTTATGGGTTCAGAACTACAACTTTTATAAACTAGTGCTATACCCGTCCGGTGGCCGGGTATACAACATGACGTAAAATTATAGTAAATGTAAAAACAAAGTTGGGTGATATCTCTCATGAAACTTTGAACTATTAACCTAGTAGGCATCTCGAGAAACCAAAAGACAAGCGATGGGCATCTCTTCTCTCCATTAGCGAGGGCAAACACGATTTGCTATTTTTTCTTCATGTCCCAAGAACAGGAGGATGGACTTATCTCCATTATACCCGTCCGTTGGTCGGGTACACGACATGACCTTAATCAAGATTCCATATTTCAAAAGTTATGTTTCCTTATTGTATTTTATGGTATCCATGAATGTCTTTGTATACATTTAAATCAACAAATGTTTTAGAAGAAGAGTTGATGTAAATAGTACACACAAATGGATTTTTCACAAGGCATAAGAATGCAAGCATACGTGAACATATCTCCTGCATATAAAACTTACATGAACAAATGGGTTTAGTTGTGTACCCCCACAATGCGGCAGACTATAGATTTCGTAAAAATGTAAGCGAGAATATTGATTAGCACATGCATTCAGAATTGCCACAGTTAGAGCTTTAATGATTTTCATGGCAAAACCAAACCAAATAGAAAATAATCTTCTTTTCAGTTTGAATATCGAACATACTATTTTTGAATGAATATAGACTTCTTTTTTTTGGTAAAAGTACCTTCCGTAGTTGGCATGTTAACCAACAAAACACCCACTACCAAAATATCAACATGATGTAAAATTTTGTTGTAAATCACAATTTAAATAAAGCAACCAAAATAATTGGAAAAAAGAAACATGAAATTATCCTTCAAACACTCCAAAAATGATTGTTACTATGACCCATAGAGAAAGAGGTAATTACTTTTTCCACTCCATTTCTTATTATTTTCAACAATCATAACAATAATACATTAATACAACTTACTTGATGGAACTCATACTAATTACAATCAACCTAATTGTATATCATTTTCCTTTGTTTGCTACAAAACATAATATGAGGACAACTATTTCATCACCAGTCTATGAAATTTTACAACATGATTGTTACCGGTGAAAAAACTATGATTTTTGTGAAATACAAATATCCAATAACCAACATGCAAAAAGTTTGAGAAACAGGTACAGCTTTGCCAATTTTCAATCAACTTTCCCATTGTCTTTGAGGTCTCCCGCACTAATCGAATTAACCACACGAGGAAAAATAATTTTGAAACAACAGATAAAATCTACTATCATGGACAATTGGTTCCGAGTTACCCAACTCTTGTTGACGGCCCAATTTCCCCTGCCAACTATAGTAGCTATATTTGCCAATACATTAAGTGGAGTCGCAATCATCAACAAAGCCTTCATCTCTTTTTCTTGCAGAAATGGTTTTGAAAACGACCATCCCGTACCGATCAACACCATGACAGTGAACAAAAAAAAGCACCGCCCTCGCTCCATCACTTAATGTATATACCAGCTGATAATGAGAACATTTTCCATGGAAAATCAATCAGTAACCATGGAAACCACACGCCTTACCAACTGTTTGAATCGGCTGATGTTGCACTTCCTCCTTTTCCAAGATCACCTCAAAAACTTCTTTCTATTCGTCAACTAACTTCAATCAGCTAAAACGATCCTCAAACTGTAACGAATTTCAAATCAAATTATACAAAATAAAACAAAACAAATAACGAAAATTTAGATTCAAATTCACAATTGGTTGAACTGCAAATTGGGAATCAATCCCCTTCTTTCTGCCATAATAATAACATGTGTACTAAAGTGATCTTATAGTCTCTAATCATTATGATTAAATCTAATCTCTCAATCTAAACTTTTCCAAAATGAAACACATTTCCATTAGTGGACCATAGATGTCAATAGGGTAACCTTATAGGCTGCTTAAAGGCAATACCCACATTCAGAATAGAAGACAATTGAAAACAGAAAACTTGTGAGTATATCGTTTTTACCAAGCCAAAGTTTTATACAATTACAGTCCTATCAATGACCACAATATTATCGATTAAGTGTAGCCGCTACAAGTGAGATAGCAAACCGCAAAGAACGTCTACACATAAAACTAATGGATCCTAAAAAAACAACAAAATTGGTGCTGGTATGGAACATCTATCCAAGTAACAACAGCAACCTTTTTATTTTCATAATGAATATCAAATCATAAATATATCGCTCCTTTACGGCCACACCGGTAAACTCAAATTCCAACCACCGTATGAGAAAGGATTCAACACCAAGAGATCATCCAATACATCAATTGTTTCACCATCGAGGAACCAAAATCACCTTTGTGAGACCCACGACTTAGAACAGAATCTGGTACCCTGCCTTCAACTTTATGGTAAATATATCAAGTCTATCACCATGTTTGAAGAAATAATTTCATATGTAATGTTGGCGAATCTTTGATACATTTTTGCAAGGGGAAATGAAAATGATACACCATATATATATATATATATATATATATATATATATATATATATATATATATCGGTAAAGCATCGTACCTCAACAGTGGAGAAAAAGTTGGTTGACGTAGAAACCGTTGGAGCTGAATCTGTCAGATCCTCCCCCTGATCCGACCACACAACAATCTCCAAAATGAAGGTGGTTTAATGTTTCAAGCATCAACTTCATTTTCCTAGATTGTCTTCCAGTAGGTGTTGTATTTTTGTGATCATATGACATAAACAGAGCCTAGAAAAATAATGAATAAGAAAAAACAAATAAAACTTTGATGACCATATTTGACCAAAAGGCAAAGATTTTAGAAATTATATTTGATAATGTGGATGCAAACTATGAAAAGCCACTTAGCTTACCTCCATTCCAGAATGCACGTTGACCCACTGGTGTGGGTCAAATGATGTTGATAGTTTACGCATCATCTGAGCCTCGGGCTCACTAAAAGGGCCAGTCCCCGGATTCTCTTCATACGGACTGAAGTCCTGAAATGTAAGAACAAAGATGAAGCTTGTAACATAACATAACAATAAAATATTTTATATGTGCTATTATACGCTAGAAGAATCATACGAACTCACGGAATAATATTAAGAGCAGCAAAAAGATTATGTTCAAGATTAACATGGTCCAAGTTGTTTAAAAACTAACCTCTTCTTTTTCCCCCCAATCAATGCTCCAATTTCGGTTGAGATCAACTCCTCTCCCTGGAAAAATTTAAAGAAAAGCAAATAGGCAGAAAATCAACAATCAATTCTCAGCAAGCAGAATTACAATGTAATGAAGTAACTAAAAGACGCAAGACCATTTCTCCGCTCGCAAAATTCCCCTGCTTCAACTTTCTTACGTCCATTCAAATTTTCCATTGGTACCACCTGAGAGATCACCATAAGGGCAACTTAGTCAGAACATTCAAGATCCCAGCTACACCATAGAGGGAAGTATAGAAAAGAAAAAAGTAAGAGAGTAAGAGAAAAAATAACCTGCAAAAATAAATTAATTGAGCAAAGGAAGAAATCACTGATAGATAGAATGAGACTCAACCACAAGTATATTGATTTCAATAGAAATACTATAACCTAAATGAAATTGTGTCACAAACTGCCATGAACCTCCTTATCTCGTGAAACTGCTCCAACTCCACCAGGTCTGCATCCTTTTACAAATCTGAAAAAAAATCATTAACAAATCATTGTGAATAAACTATAAAGGGGAACCCAACCTAATAGTTAGCGATATTGAAACCAAAATCGATTTGAAAACCAGATTTTGAAATAAAAAATGACTCTAAAACCACGATTTTGAAAAGTTGAAACCGAAATCGATTTTTGAAACCAAAATTGAGGTTGAAACCAAAATCAATTTCAAAACCAGATATTGAAACCAAAATCTATTTCAAAACCAGATTTTGAAATCAAAAACGACTTTGTTATTTGCTGATCCAGGAATCCGTTTCCAATTTGGATTTACTTCAATCGTAGATCAATTGATTTCGAATTGGATCACGCTTGGTGGAACCCTAACTGATTGAAATTTTGGGGCTTTGGTATTTGATTGAAATTGGACACTGTATGAAAGGTATAGGGGGAAGAAGGCGATTATAGAAACCAATATTTCAATTTTGTGAATGAACGGGAGCGAGAGATTTGAGGACGTAAAATGTGGGCAAGGAGAAGAATCCGGGGAAGAGAGACATCGTGGCTAAAAAGTGGAGAGGGTTGCGGTTTAGGTATCAGGGAAGGAGGACGTGGGAGAAGAGGGGGAGTTGAATGGGCTGAAAGAGTGGGGCTGAATGACTGGCTTTTTGAATTTACACGGTCCTGATTTGTAACATCCTAAATTTTCGATATTATTACTTTAATAAGAATTGGGATCTAATTGTATTTTGGTTTAAAACCTCGAATTATGTGGTAATTTTATAATTCATTAGGGTTAAAATACAAGAGATGAAAGTTTGGTGTAAATTTTGGAAATAATGAAACTTGAGGGTGCTTTTGGTTATTTGCTGAAAGTGTGTATGGATAAAAGGTTAGAGCTGAGAAATATCTCAGTACCTTGTTTGGAGTTGGCAAAGAAATTAGAGGAAAAAGGGAGAAAGAGAGAAAGAAGAGAAAGCAAGCATTGTTCATCATTTTGGTAAGAAATTGATAGTGGTTTCTAATAAAAATCTGTGTAGTTATATGTTTGTAAAACAAATTGGATTGTGGAATAGGTTTTTGGAATCATAAACATCTGATTTGAGGAATCAGCTTGTGCAGGAAGTGGTTTTTTTGCAAGCAAAGGTGAGTTCATTCGATTCTTTGTACAAATCAGTGTTTTTAAGTTATAGTAACCTTGGTATATTTGTATGAACTGACTGAGGATTGATTAGAATGAGTAGATTGAATTGATTTCATGTTTTAAATCGATTTGAGGACTTGTTGAACGAACAGTACGCAAAACCTTGAATGTCCCGGTAGTTGAATGTCCCGGTAGTGGAAGTCCCGGTAGTTGGAAGTCCCGGTAGTTGGAAGTCCCGGTAGTGGAAGCCCCGGTAGAGGCAAGTCCCGGTAGAGGCAAGTCCCGGTACAAGTGAGTCCCGGTACAGGTGAGTCCCGGTACAGCATATCGGGAGTTGAGTAAAGAAACCAGTATATCTAAATGGTATCAAAATTTGATATGGCTCAAGGATCTGATAAGTTAAGTATCTAGAGGCCTTGTATTTTATGTATCTTTCTGGATGTAATGAAATGTGCATTTATGTAAATCGTGGAGATATGCGATTTAGGAATTGTGATGGGAATTATATAGCTTGAACATACATACCCTTGAAAAGTAGTATGTTAGGTTTATAGATTGCGCTAGTCGATGCTAGGCAGGAATGTGTTAAGTGTAACGAATAAGGTTTGCTCATACTGAATGATATAAGGAATTGATGTGAGTAATCATAATTCCTGTGTGTATGTTAAATGTGGAATTGATGTGAGTAATCGTAATTCCCATTTATGTGAAATAAGGAATTGATGTGAGTAATCATAATGCCTGTGTGTATGTTAAATGTGGAATTGATGTGAGTAATCGTAATTCCTATTTGCATTATTAAGAAATGTGGAATTGATGTGAGTAATCGTAATTCCTGATTTCTTAGGATGAATAGAGATTGACATGAGTAATTGTAATCTCTACATCTTTTCTAATAAATGGGCATATGTGGTTGCGATTTATTAGATGAGAGCATTGATCTAGAATCTGGGATTGATTCGTAGAAGGCTCTGGTATATGATAATATGACTAGGTGAATTAGTCATAATTATGGAGGTGGGGTAGATTCCCAGTAGTGAAAGGAGTTGTTGTACGGTAAGAAAATGAATAATCAGGTTTGTTGTAACTTGTTTACATTGATTTTACAAATGTTATCTTGGAAACGAATGTTCTCACTAGGCGTTAGCCTAATCGTTTCATATGATGTTTTTCTTACCAGGTTCAGGCTCAGGCAAATAAAGGGTTGTGGGACGAGTGTTTTTGGAATAGCAGAAGTGGCAATTAACAAAGAGGAGATTTTTGAAGGATAGCTTAGACAAATCGATTAATCTGATTATAGTGACATGATTAGATTGATAGGTTGTTCGAAGTATCCTGTATTGTAAATACACTCTTGATGGTTAATTCCTTTGCTATCTATATAATTGTAGTTTTATTGTCATAACCTGTTATAACTTGAGGTTTAAATTGGCTCGGATTTTGGGGTGTTACATGATTAAAAGTTGGCTGGAGTTTAAAGGGCCCAGATTGATCCAAAGGTGGTTGGCCTTATCTGGGTCCATAGTATAGGTAATTAATATAGTGTCTAGATAATGATCTTGAGCTTTGCATTTAAGCACTTTACATGGTTTATGCCAAGAACTTGGATATTACACTCCCATGACTTGTACTAATATGCAAAACGTCCCATTCATTTAATCTATGCCAACCATCAAATTTGGTAATTTACCATCAAAGTTGCTGTAAATTCAGTTTTGTAGAAAATGAAGTAGAGTTAATGCAAACACACACACAGTCTCCCTCTCTCTCTCTCTCTCTCTCTCTCTCTCTGTAATACCCCGGGTAAGTTCGTTAATTAAAATCCCTTTTTCCGTTAAGAAAAGTTAACTTTAAAGTTGATGTTTAGGGTAAGTTTGGGTAAATATATATGTTAAGGGTGTTTGGGGTTATTATTGAGAAGTTCAAGGACCAAAGTAGTAAATTAAGTTTGATATTATCTAATTGATATTCAGATATTATTCACAAGCAAAAAATCAGTAAAGTTAGTGTGTGTGTGTGTGTGTGTGTGTGTTGAGAGAAAGCAAGAAGAGAAAAGAAGGGTTTTGTGCTAAAGGGTTCAAATTGGTGTGTTTGGAAGATGAATTAAGGTATGTTCCTTTGTATTTTATGTTTGTAATTGCTTTTGGAAGGGTTCTATCGGAGTAGAATAGTCGAAATCACTTCTGGTAATAATTCAGTCGGTTTTCTGGGTAAAAAGGACCAAACCGACAGAGGTTTCCGGACACAGTATGAATGTGTCTGGGTAGTTTCTTTGGTGGTGTCCGGGTGGTTGTATTGTTAGTGTCCGGACGATTTGTGGATGATTTCCGGATGATTTAGATACCGGATGGCATCCGGATTCCTTTGGTGTCCGGATTCCTCATGTTGTCCGGATTCTTTGTGTTGTCCGAAAAGTTGTCCGGATACTTTTGTGGTTTCCGGATAATTTGGTTGTTTGGTCAATTTTGAGGATAAGAGTTATGTAGATGTATCTAGAGTCCATAGCCTGCTAGTAAGTCTTATACATAAGTTGGTAAGGAGATATTTGTATGTTATGGGATCTGGGTTGTTACAAATGGTATCAGAGCCCTAGTTTAAGGGATTTAGGTATTTGTACCCGTACCTAGACTTAAACTGCATGTGAAGTAGGATGTCCTTGATATATTAGAACCTTGGGATGCTAAGTATAAAAGGTAGAAGGAACATCATGTAAGGTAATTTCAGATTACACCTGGCCAGTGTAATTGTGATCTTACAGGTGCATGTTTGGACTGGGATACCTTATTATATGGGGTATGATATGGGGTATGTGCTTATGTGTATATTAATCTTGTCTGAATCTACAGAATGGCAAGCAGTACTAGAAATACGACTAGAGAGGGAGGAAGAAATCCTAATAGAACGAATCCAACAGTCGGGACAAGGGGAAGAGGAAGAGAAAGAGGTAGGGGCAGAACTGGAGGTAGAGTTCAGGGGCGAGGTACGGAGTTTATTACAAGAGACGATTTGATGGCCGAGATGGGAAGACTTCAAGCAAATATCCAGGCTATGTTCGACCAAGCTCGTCATACTGAAACACCAGATCCTGGTTTGGAAGACGAAATGCCCATTACACCTACGGTCATACCAGTGTCAAGAAGGTGTGATTACAAGATGTTCTTAAACTGTAGACCTCCAACTTACTCAGTAGATAGAGACCCAGTGAAGGCGATGAGATGGTTAAAAGAAATAGAAGCCATCTTCAAGACCAGTAAGTGTGCGGATGAGGACAGAGTATTATACGGAACGACGATGTTGAAGGCAGAAGCTCTGTACTGGTGGGAAGCTCACATTGATTCCATAGGGTCGGATGTATACTCTACTTTTACTTGGGACGAATTCGCAACAGCTTTCAAAGGACAATTTTGTTCTCAAGCAGCAGTCAGACAACTGGAAGAGGAGTTCATGAACTTACACCAGCGAAGTTTATCAGTTAGGGACTACACTGCTAGTTTTCTGGAGAAGTCTCGCTTCGCAGAGTACTACGTTGCCACGGAGGCAATGAAAATGGAGAGGTTTATTTTCGGGTTGAATTCAGAAATTAGAAAGCTAGTGATTGCGACAGGACCCGATACCTTCTCAGCCGCAGTAAATGCAGCGGAAAATGTAGAACAGGATAATAGGAGAGACGTTGGTGATAAGAGTATTGGAAGAAATGACGTACGAATCGGAAGAATACGAATCCCCGAGGTTTGATAGTTATTCACCTTTCAGACCAGTTGAAAGACCATGCCCAAAATGCAATCGTGTTCATCAAGGAAACTGTTATGTGGATTCCCGAAGTTGTTACAAATGTGGAAAGACTGGTCACATTGTTAGAGACTGTCGGGTAACTCGACTCTGCTTCGTTTGCAATTCCCCTGATCATATTCAGTCAGACTGTCCACAATGGAAAGTACAACAGGGTGGTACGACGAGGAGACCAACGAGTGTTAGGCCGGGAGAGGAACAAGGGCATGAGGTATCGAAAGCAAAGGGCCGTGTTTTTCAGATGACGGAACAAGAGGTGGAAGAAAGTCCTAATGAGGTTACAGGTATATTTCTATAAACTCTATACGTGCTAAGGTGTTATCTGACTTCGGTGCAAACTGGTTATTGGTATTTCCGTGCTTTTGTTGCTTATTTGTGTTAGAGATATAGGTGGGTGTGGGGTGTCTATTCAGTTAGTTTCTATGGTTTTGATTAAGTTCGAAGCAATAGTGATAAGTATTCATACCTTTTCGCTTAACCGAATTCCGGGACATAATTCTTTTAAGGGGGAGATAATGTAATACCTCGGGTAAGTTCGTTAGTTAAAATCCCTTTTTCCGTTAAGAAAAGTTAACTTTAAAGTTGATGTTTAGGGTAAGTTTGGGTAAATATATATGTTAAGGTTGTTTGGGGTTATTATTGAGAAGTTCAAGGACCAAAGTAGTAAATTAAGTTTGATATTATCTAATTGATATTCAGATATTATTCACAAGCAGAAAATCAGTAAAGTTAGTGTGTGTGTGTGTGTGTGTTGAGAGAAAGCAAGAAGAGAAAAGAAGGGTTTTGTGCTAAAGGGTTCAAATTGGTGTGTTTGGAAGATGAATTAAGGTATGTTCCTTTGTATTTTATGTTTGTAATTGCTTTCGGAAGGGTTCTATCGGAGTAGAATAGTCGAAATCACTTCTGGTAATAATTCAGTCGGTTTTCTGGGTAAAAAGGACCAAACCGACAGAGGTTTCCGGACACAGTATGAATGTGTCCGGGTAGTTTCTTTGGTGGTGTCCGGGTGGTTGTATTGTTAGTGTCCGGACGATTTGTGGATGATTTCCGGATGATTTAGATACCGGATGGCATCCGGATTCCTTTGGTGTCCGGATTCCTCATGTTGTCCGGATTCTTTGTGTTGTTCGGATACTTTTGTGGTTTCCGGATAATTTGGCTGTTTGGTCAATTTTGAGGATAAGAGGTATGTAGATGTATCTAGAGTCCATAGCCTGCTAGTAAGTCTTATACATAAGTTGGTAAGGAGATATTTGTATGTTATGGGATCTGGGTTGTTACACAATCTCTCTCTCAATATCAGCAGGCTATTGGTTATCTTAATACTTGCAGTTATTTACACTGATCATTCAATCCTATCTGGTTGTGAATTTGTAGCTTATAATATCTATTAGAAATGGAGAACTAAATGCACCAATTTTAAAACCCAAATGTAAAAGAAAAAGAAAACTGTCACTTACAATACAAGTTATGATGCTTAAAACATCCTACCCAGAGTTTGAACCTACCCCCAGGGTAAGCCGCATCTGGAATCCAGTCGGACCATTGATTCAACTATAACTTCGATAAACATTTTACACACAATTACTTATTTATTAAGTTGACAGTGAATTCAAAGATGAATACATCAATAAATCTGTTTAAATGAAGCAAGAAAATTGAATAAACATTAAAATGATCTAGAGTTGAAAATGAAAGTCCTTATTTGTACCTCCTGCTGAAGGATGAAAAAGCATGTAGCATCTTTCACTGCAGCTGCACGGTCTTCAGCAGCCTTCTTTTCCTCTTCAGTCTCCTCACCGAAAAGATCCACATCACTATCATCATCCTCGTCAACTGCAGCCTAAAGAATAAAGAAAACGTGTATTTTGAATTAGAAATTGGTACTCGAAAGATAATAAAGAGTAAAATGAAAAATAAAGAAAACAACACCACAAGAATTACACCAATCTTACCTTTGTCTCGACAACAGGAGGAGTTGCAATAGCCTCTTCTGGGAAAGAAGCAGACCCCTCTACAGTAACGCTACTTCCTTCAGCAGTGACACCACTGGAAGGTGCACAATGGTTCAGAATAAAAAATCCCCAATAATAATACTAAAGAATATGGACCAATTCATGACTAATAAACCCAACTGAACAGAAGTAATGGGTAAAGATTCTCAATTAAGTGTAAATAAATTAATGGTCAAAATTCAAAAACTTACGAAATTCTCAAAAGTGCCTCAATATGGTTGAACCAGCGAGATACATTCACGAATTGGGGTGATGGAGATTGTGTGAAAGCAGCATGAACAGTTAGATCATCTTTTGAAGCTTGGTGCCTGAGAAAATAAGCCCAATAAGTAACATGCATCATGATAACAATCAATAATGAAATATGTACAGAGAGCAAAATTAACTCACCCAGTGATGTAACTGCGAGACAAAAGGTACTCATCGAGCTTCTTGAGACCAGCTTCCGAACCAACATAGAATGTGGGTGCCATTTCTAGATGATCAAATACTCTCTTCTGCAAGTTATTTGTAAGGTCAATATAAGCAATTTAACCCAACATATGGATCAAAACCATGCCAACATAATTAACTTAATGGTAACTATTGTATCAACTATCTAGTTGCAGTTTATATATGCAATTTTGAATAATCATTACTTTTTTCTATTTCGCCTCCTGCTTGATACATTGAATGCAGAAATAAATAATCATAACTCTATAACTCCTATTTAGCATAATCTTGTTAACCTTTAAATTAAACGAACTCGGATCTTAACACCAAGTTGAAAAATCCAAATTTAACGAATCAGTCGCATTATATGAAATTGCAACTAACGATCGAGTATGAAACTGTTTCTCGAAACCCTAATAATCATCAGAACGCAATACAACTATCCACACTAACTGAATCGAACATCATGAGAAACATACCTGATACAAAAACAATACAAGTCTACGCACATAGTTTTATCTGATACGGAAATCAATGAACCAAATTAACTTGTGAGTAATCTGAGTTTAGGCTTTCCGATTTCAATACAGTCGCCACCGTATGATCAAGGTTAGGTCGTCTGAAAGTCGCTTTCTCTTTCTCTTCTTTAACAACAACAATCTTGCAGAGGATTCGATTTCTAGTTTTAATTTAACAGATTACGTTTCTTATATAGAGGTTTGAAGAGAAGAGGGGGAGAGAAATTAGCGGCTTTGGAGAAAAGTAGAGAGTTTGTGGGGGAGTTCGTGTGAGAAATTTAGGGATTTAACATGGATTGAACGTGGAGGAGGGGAGGTTGAAGGCGGAGACCGGTTTGCAGAACGTGGGAGAGGGAGAGCCTGGTACCGTGACTGAATGGGCTTAATAGATGGTTGAATGAATTTTAACGGTGGAGATGCAAAGTTGGAATGAGTTTATACGGCCCAGATTGATCCAAAGGTGGTTGGACTCAACTGGGTCCATAGTATAGGTAATTGAATTTTGGTTCTCAAATGCAAACTATATGAGACAAAACAAAACTGGATATGACGGGATGGGACAGAACTAATTGTTTGTTATGCGTTTGGTATGACAAGAACATAATAGAACAAAAGTACAAAACTGTTAAATTGCTTCAACATCTTCTCTATCTTGTTTTTTAAAATAGATAAAATAAGGAAAAACTCAAAGTTTAGAGAATTTCATAAACCTGACCGGAATTATTTTTTTAAGTGCATTGAAATAATAAATTCATACAATATTTTAATAATATAATTAATGTTTAAATCTCTAAAATATAAAATCTGTTGTAGTAAAACTTAATTTTATTTAAATATTTTACTATTGATTCTTTATTTTAAAGAAAATATAAAGAATAGGTTGAAAAAGTTTTTATGTTTTTTAAAGTGATGGGAATGAAAGTAAAGAGAAGAAAATTAAATAGATTTTATAAAAAAATGTAAATATATATATTTTTTATTTTTTTTGAAAAAGTAAATATATTATTATTTATGTAATGTAATTATAGGCATATTAGTAATTTTATAAATATTTCAGCTTTTATGAATTCTTTTTCTTTTTCTTTCCACCCACATTTAGAAGAGAAACAAAAAATCAATATAGAGTGATTAATTGTAGGAAATTAAATGGGGCTGCTAAATGCACCCTAAAATTACTTAATGCACCCTTAAAATAAGTTTTTAATTGCTAAAAATTCCGAACCAATCATTACTTTATTTAAATAATATATATATATATATATATATAATATATATTTATATTATTATTTATTTGTTTTATATATATATATATTAGAAATATAAATATATATATATATATATTTGACATATATTTATATTATTATTTATTTGTTTTACATATATATATATATTAGAAATATAAATATATATATATATTAGAAATATAAATATAAATATATATATATATATATATATATATATATATATATATATATATATATATATATATCGTAATATATATATTACTATCCGACAAAATTGTGATTTTTATTTGAATTTTACATTTTCACCCCCTATACTTATTTACTTACTTTGCTTTATACCCTTAACTTTCATAATTTAAATTTACATTTAACACATATAATCGTTTATTAACTAAAATACGTTAAAAAAATACGTTTTAATTTTAACAAGTTACACCATTATAATCGTCTATTCGATACGATCGAAATGAGCCTAATATTGATTTTTTTTTGATTTATATATTTTAGGGAAATTAATTAAAAAGCCAAAAGTTTGACCATCTCTTACCGAAATACCATAATTTTTTTCCATTTTGCAAAAATGTCATAATCCCCCGCGATATACTCTTAATCATCCCGCGATCGCAAATTACTTTATGAATTTTAAATATAAAAAATATTTTTATTTAGTTTATATGATATATATTAAGATATATAAATCCAAAAAAATTTAAGATTGGGCTCATTTCAAACGTATTTAAGATTTGGCTCATTTCAAAATTTAAGATTGGGCTCATTTCAAATTTAAGATTGGGCTCATTTCGAACAGATCAAGGTGCACCATTTGACCACTGGATGACAATACCTGAAATACCCGTCTTGATTGCTTGCAAATATAATGTGATATTACACGTTATGTCGTCAGGTTGTCAGACGTACTTACCGCTTAGATCTACTCCGCCGGCGTGGTATCAACATGTTGTTTATACAATTGGGTATGTCAATGGTAACCATTATGTGAAACTAGTTTTAGCAGAAGGATACCCGTTTCCTACCATTTCATCAATTTTCTTCCGTTACAGTTATCCGTGTGCTGCTGCATGGGCTACCCCGTATAAAGATCGAATACAGAAGTACAATCGTCTTTTACGTGTTAATTGTACTACAGATAATGTTATTTTAGAATAAGTAAAAATGTAATAAACAATATGTTATGCTTTATTTATATGTAAAATCTCAATGTTTACTTTTTATTTTTCTAATTATTTTAGTTTATGTATGTTGATATGAGAAAGATGTAACATAAAAATGAAAGAAGAAGAGATAAAGTAAATTAAATAACTAATTATAATGGTATAAAATGTAATTTAAAAATAAAAAATTATTTTTAAAAGAGTATATTAGATAAATATAGATAAGAACGTAAAATGTACAAAAAAAGAATAACTATATATATATTTCTAATATATATATATATATAACAAAATAATAATAATAATAATATATATATATATATATATTTAAACAAAAAGAATAACAATATATATATATATATATATATATATATATATAAACACATAAAACAAATAAATAATATATATCAAATAATATATATATATATATATATATATCTTATTATATTATATATATATTATTATTTAAATCAATATTATATATATATATTATTATTTAAATAAAAAATGATTGGATCAAATGATTGGCACGGAAAAAAAAAACTTTAAGGGTTCATTTAGTAAAATTTAGGGTGTATTTAGCCTCACCCAATTAAATATCAGATGGGTTCAGTGTTACCCACGCCACATATTGTTATTTGATTGATTTTTAGTTAAAAATATTTTTAAAAAAATAACTAGAAGAATATTGAAGAGTCCATTGTTTTATATCCTTAAAACTATTAAAATGTCTACTTAAAAAAAGAATAAAAGACCTAAAAAACAAAAAAGAAGTCAAATGCCGGATATGACCCTGTAACAGTTCAACCTAAGGTGACGTTTGGTTCGTAATTTTTTTTGGATTGAATGAAATCTGTCAAAGAAATTTGACTTTGAAAGAATTGGAATATAATGTTGTCAGGTTTGACCACCTGTTTGGTTGACAAAAATGGAATGAAATCTGTTAAAGAAATTAGAATTTGTTTGTTTGGTTCACATGACGTAGCTTTGGAATTGGAATTAATTTTTGGTAAATGACCAAAATACCCTTTTTGATAATTTTTTATTTTTTAAAACGAAAAAATATTTAATAAAATAATCATATTAAATATTTTTTTCACTAAAAATACTTAATAAAATAAATTTTAAATACTTTAATGTGTAAAAAATATAATATACATAACCTAAATAAAATATTGTTAGATGACCAAAGTTATATTTCGAAAAAATAAAATATACTTTGAGAAAATAAATTCTTTTTTATTACATTATATTATATAAATTAAACTAAAAATAAATAAAAATAAAAATAAAATAAAAAATAAAAAATATAAATAAAAAAAATAAAATAAAAAACTAAAGTATTAAATTAAATAAATAAATTAAATTAAGTTAAGTTATGTTATAATTGAGTTAAATGGTATATTTGGAATTATGAAAATTGAACATTCCATTCCATCAAAATACCTTCTAGTTGCTAAGGAATGTTGAATTACCTCATTTGTGGAATTTTATGGAATTCAGAGATTCCTTCCGTGCAAAAAAACGAACCAAACGAAGGAATGAAATTTGGTTAGTGAAATTCAATATTCCAATTTTATCAGATTCTTTCAATATATGCGAACCAAACGCCACCTAAGTTTGCAAATCCTGTGAATCTCGTTCGGTGTCCTCACAATTGTCGATTCTATTAAAAATCTGTTTGTAGTCTATATTATTTTATGAACATTATATTTTAGTTTTAATTTTGTGACAACTCTCCATTTTAGCCACCTCTATTGTTATGTCATCCCCAACCTTGGTTAATCATGAAATTTATATCTATGAAATTGCTCCTTGATGTTAGACTTCTATCCGTTTGTTAATATTCACTTAATCACAGATATAAAATTACACCATAGGTATCTGCTATTCATACGATTAATGCACATGTTATGTGTTTCGAGTGTCGCCCTCCATTGCTCCAACGTCTTGTTCATATGCACATTCGACTCTGCAACTAACATAATGTTGTCTATAAATATCGTATCTACTTCAGAATTACAATAAAATAAAATAAATTAAATGTTGATTATGAATATAGTTGCATCGTATGAAAAGTAAAAATACACAATAAATAAGAGACTACAACCAATTGAATGACACTTGACCACTAAGAAACTACCCGATTGACCATAATTAAAAGAAAAAAATACGAGTCATAAAATTGAAATTACACAACAATATCGAAAAGGAAAATTCCCAAAGTAACTTTAGTTATAAAGGTTCTTTTAATAAAAAAAAGTTGTGACTATAATTATAAAAAAATAACTAGGTATGATGAGATTAGTTAAAATTAGGAGTTGTTTACTAAACGTTTAGTGAGTAAGTTTTTATCATGTGCCACTTAACTTATTGGGTTAACATAATAATAACTAAAAATCTTATTGGTAAGATACATAGCAAGCACCAAAAGTCTTACCAAGTTATGGAAAAGACTATTACCCGGTTAACTCTTACCAGATAACAAACATTTACCAACATTTCATTTTGATAATTGAAAATGTTATCCGATAAGATAAGTGCGGGTAATAACTTCTACTTCTACCCGCAAACGTTTACCAATGTGTTGGTAAATTAACGAGTTAGTGCCTATTTATTAGTAGCATGATGAACTTAATAAAACTTACAACTCATTTGGTCAACTATATACGGTTGTTTTGTTAGTGGCTTAATAATAGAGTAAAGTTCACTTTTGGTCCTTACCGTTTAACCATTTCAACGGTTTTCGTCCCTAAAGTTCATTTTTGCCAAAAACAACGGTTTTCGTCCGTTAACTTTTTTATGTTAAGTCCAATTTAATGAGGGTATTTTAGTCATTTTACACGTTTTCTTAACTTATTTTGTTTTTACAAAAATCATCAAACATTAGGAACCTTTATGTAATTACTCATGTATATATATACCTATATATACGTATATACAGACACAGGGACCAAATCTTTGAAATGGTTCCAAACCACCATCGACCATCGACTTCATCCACCCTCTTCCTTCTCTGTCTCTCGATATCTCTATCTCTCGATCTGTCCCTTTTCTCTATCTCTCGATCTCTCTGTCTTGGTTCTGACTAGATATGGTTGCCGGCGATTTGGACCCCAACGATTTGGTCCCTGTGTCTTGTGTGTGTATATATATTAGAGAGTGAGACAGAGAAATCAAGACAGAGAGAGCGAGAGACAGAGAAGAGAGACATCGAGACAGAGAAATGACGGTAAGGGTGTCGTCGGAGGTGCGACGACCTATCGCCGTAGGTGAGATGGCGGCGGTTTTCTTCCCTGATATTTTGGTCATCGAGGTATATATACACATATATATTAGAGTAATTACATAATTGGTCCTAGTGTTTGATGATTTTTGTAAAAACAAAAAAATAAGAAAACATGTAAAATGACTAAAATACCCCTCATTAAATTGGACTTAACAGAAAAAAGCTAACGGACGTTAGGTCGAGGGACGAAAATCATTGAGAGCAGTCAAACATGAGGGTTTTTTTTTGGCAAAAATGAACTTTATGGACGAAAACCGTTGAAATGGTTAAACGTTAAAGGACCAAAAGTGAACTTTACTCCTTAATAATATAGAAAATGACTCATTCAGTAAAGAGATAATTTGTTTACAAAAATGTCCTTTCCAATTATGAAACGTGCTTCTTTCATTTATGCAAAAACTCTCTCAAACAAAAAATCTTTCAATTATTCAATTATACAGATAAATTAATCCACACAAATAATTTTATTCATGATATACTTATAGGAAAACCAACCAGGCACTTAGACCATCCGTAGCGCAAGGCGGGCTTGAGCCCGGGCTTGTGCGGGTTCGTTCGGGAACGGGTACGGGGGGGCTCGGGCTCACGGCGGGCTTCCAGCCCCGGGTTCCCCAACCCGATTCATCCCGATGATTTTTATTTTTTTTATAAAACTTTTGAAAATAATAAACTCCAACGGCTATGTAATTTTTTTTTCCAATTTAATCACACTATATATATTAACCCAAACCTCTTAATTTTTCACACCAAAATCTCTCAAATTCTCTAAAACTCTCTCAAATTTCATCATGAATCCAAACAAAACACCTACATCCCGTCGAACTCGAACGAGAAAAGTTGGAACTCGGACGAGAAATCGAACGAGAAAAACGATATCAACAAGACTTCGAGTTTTTCATATCCTCGCATGATCGTCTTTCGGGAGACGCTTTGAGGGCTACTTTAGCGAGAAAAGAGAAAATTAAAAAATATCATAATTTTGGGTAATTTTGTATTTTGTACTTTTTATTTTTTTAGTGTTTTGTATTTTGTAATTTTTATTTTTAATGAATGATATGAATTTTTATCTTATTTTTATTTATTAAAAAATATATAAATATTTTTATTTTGTTAAATAATTAAATTTATAAATAAAATAATTAAAAAAAATGAGATGACAAGAGAGTTTGAGGGTATGGATACTCCACTTTAGTGTAAGGAAAGGGTAAGGAGAGGGTAAAAGCTGATATGACGCTGAGGTGGGTCATGACTTGAGGGTATGGGTACGGAAGGCCTTAGTCAAAGAAAACAAGAGGATGAGAAAGATGAATAAGCAAAGTAACCATTTGCGTCCATGAACAGTCCTCAAATCGCAAAGTTCCAAACACACCACACCCACCTCCAAATTCACACGCTTCTACGTGTACAATTCCATCACCACTTCAATTTATCCCAATCTGTGTGAACTGTATATTACTAATATACATCACACCCAAATATCAATCCAATTCACCCATAAAAATCTTCATACTCTTCTCCTATTATACTTAATCTCTTCATCATCAATCCTATACTTCATCTACAACCTCATTTCTTCAATTTCCGATCATGGGTCCGATCGTATTGACTCAAATTGCAACGGGTCTCAGCGTGTTAGCCGGAGCGGCTCTGTTGAAATCGGTCATGGATCAAAACCCGATGATGGGTCCGGGTGGGTCCCCAAGGTGTTCTCGTTGCAATGGAACGGGTCGGGTTACTTGCCTTTGTAATCGGTGGTCCGACGGTGACCGTGGGTGCCGGACGTGTGCGGGTTCGGGTCGGATGATGTGTAGTAGCTGTGGAGGTTCGGGTACGGGTCGTCCTCTTCCGGTTCAGATCTCGGTTCGTCCTCCAAATCAACCATATTAACCCGGTAACCTATTGGGTTTGTAATATTTTGAGTAAATTCTTAGTTCTTTTGAATGATGCAAACAAAATTCAGATGTAAAATACTTCAATTACTCTCTAATTACGTATATAATCATGTATTATAAGATGAGTAATGAGTATACTACTTGATGGAGTTGCGATTAAGATGTTTGTGATTACATTTTTGGGGATTTTATCAATATACATGCACACATATTACATATATATATATGCTATAAAATACCAATTTATGGATGATTTTTGGGGATTTTGATTTGCATAGTTAAATGCTGCTTATTGGTTGAGTTAATCTTTATGAAATTCATTTTTCATGAATAAATTGTGGTTTTAATTTATGAACCAGCTTTCAGAAGTGCATATTAGGGTTCTGTTGATTTGGGTATGCTTTGGATTTAGAGGTTTAATTTGTGGAATTTCATGTTTGAGTATGTGTTTAACTCCTTGCTTATAGGTTGCATATGTATTTTGAGATATGAACTTCAGAACTTGGCAATTTTAGTGAACTTTTTAATTGTTATTGAATAAAAGCTTTGTAAACATAACTTGTTAATTAGTGAATGCACATCTTTATTTGATTTTTAGGTAATTGCCCTAGATATTGTCTTCGTGTTTTTTTGAATGATTTCCTTAACGATGAGCTTTGTAAGAGCTTTTGTAAAGCGCTATGAAGTTGATAAGCCTAAAGATGGAAGATTCTTCATTTCTTCTGTAAGTTCATAGGTCGAGTGTAACATGTTATGGCTACTGTACCAGATATTGCCTGATCCACCCTTGGACTCACGGTTTTAAAAATGCGTCTGATAGTCCCTTATAAGGAAACCTTTATTCCCCTCCCAAACCAATGTGGGATCTCATGTTGAGGCTTGAGTATCCCTATACTCGTGCAAAAGGGCGTTTTTACCCTTTCAACTCACATTTGGCATGAGAACTAGAAGAAGGAACTTTGTGATAAGTTAACCGGATAGCATCTGTGTAAAATGTGGTCGATGGTCCCTTTGGTTTCCTTTATTCACTACTTATAATCTTATATAGGTTCTGGTATGTGTTTCTTGAATCCCATCAGCTCCAAAATCAATTTCTTTATCAGAAATGATTGGGTCCTTGTAGCAGATGTAGGAGTTTCAGAATGGTTGGTCTCCTTTTTAAAGTAGTGTGCATATACTTAGAAATTAAGCATAAAATTGATTAGATAAAGCATACAATGATACTACAGGGTTGGGTTCTAGTGAGAAATTGAGGTTAATGTGAGAAGCCTGACAAGTGGTTATCAACTGTTGGATGAGAAATGGATGCACATTAGGATGAGATGCACCGGATCAATTCCCTTCTAAAGCGTAATTCATGGGAGTGCATGAGATTAAAAGTGATCAATGGTTTAGAGCCACTTCTCACGTTAACCTCGACTTCTCACTTAGCCTGATACTGCAAGCTTATATACATACACACACACACACACACACATATATATATATATATATATATATATATATATATATAGGCGAAGGATCGTGTGAGAAGTTGAGGTAACCTGAGAAGCGTGAGAAGTGGATATGAATCCTGATCACTTTTAATCAAATGCCCTCCCATGAATTGCGGCTTATAAGGGAATTGATCCGATGCATCTCGGTGCATCTCATTCTAATGTGCATCCATTCTTATTCAACGGTTGATAACCACTTCTCACGTTAACCTCAACTTCTCACTGGAACGTAACCCTATATATATATATATATATATATAGGGTTACCAAAAGGCCTTTAGCCTAGCGGTATTGGAGCTCTTGGCCTTGTAGGAGGTCATGGGTTCAAACCTCACCAAAGGTGAGGAGAGTGTGTGAGTTTATCTGTTTCATTTGCTGTATATAAATATTATATACTTAAAAAAAAGAGAGGGAGAGGAAAATGGCTCCTTCTATGGAAGAGAGGGAGAACAACTAGTCTTTGACATTTGAATATGACGGTTCCAATATTTTGTTGGCATAAAAATGACCTCTTTAACCCTATGATGATTTCCAATTCGGGAGGGAGGATGGTCACTTCTGGGGGTATTACTAAAATTTCACCTACTTCTATTAGTATTTCCTTGTTGAAGAATGGTCCTATGGCCATGTTTTGCAAACAGCTAGCTTATTTTTTTAGCTTATTGAAAACACCTCGTTTCGTTAGCTCTAAGCTTGCTTTTGAGAAACTACTTCTGATAGCTTATTGGGTTTTCTGTTTCCACTTTTTTCTAGTTATGCCCCAAGTGTTTTTTTAGACCATTTTACATTGTCATCTAAATTATCAGTTAGATTTAGCAAACATGACTTGTTATTTAGCCAAAAGCTAGTTTGCCAAATACAACCTATAACACACCTCACTCTTGTATGCATGGTAGCCTGTACTATCGTCTTATATGGTATGAGGAGATATCGTGATGTCATTGCACGGTTTTAATGCTATGATGGGAGCCAACAAAATAAAGAACGAGCATAAATGGCATAAACCAACATAAACCATCTTTTTTGATCAAGAATGCCACCATCGTGGTCGATTTCTTTCAACCACTTTTAGAATCCCTTTTAGCATACTTTTAACTTCCATGAGAGCATATTTTTACGACACAATAAACTCCCGCACGAGATTACAGAAATTTGCAGTCGTTATAAATAAGGTCACGCTCATTACTGCTCCTGTAGTCTTGCATCCCCGGCTGGATATATTGGGCTCATTTGGTTTGGTTTATGAAGGGCCTTTTGGACTTTTCATGTCATTCATGTTCACCCTAACGCTCTGCCCCTTGGCCCTCATTGATTACAATTTACACATCTTGTTTACAGATTGATATCGCAGAGGCTTTGAGTTTTTGGTTGCAGCACACAGACATCCTCCAAGATGTTTCCTCGTGGGACCCACATCACAAAAGTCATCGCAGGTGAACCTCCATGGTCACAAAAGGCTTTGACAGCGTTTGGGTTTGAACCCAATGGTATTCGTAGGTGTTTTGAGCTCTTCTACGGTGGCTCATATAACAACAATGTTGGTCATTAAACATTTAGGGTGCGTTTGGTACACTGGACAGGACAGAACAGGACAGGACAGAACAGGGTCCACTGTCCCACGTTTGACAGGACTTTTATGTGGAACAAAGTGGAACAAACTGGAAGGCCTGTTCCACCCCAACCCCATGGAACAAGGTGGAACAGACTTATGTTTTACCAATATAACCTCAAAATAAAATCTAATTCTCTTCTAAAACATCAAATAAATCTTCTATTTGTATTTTATTAATTCTTTAAATTTAGCAAGGATAAATTGGCCAATGTTATATGTTCTGTTCTGTCCAGTTCTGACTTACCACACGTGTAACACCTGTTATGTCCTGTCTTGTTCTGTCCTATCCTGTCTGCGTACCAAACGCACCCTTATAGCTGCTACTTATAGGAAAAATGTGGTGAGCCAAAAGGTCCGGTCCATGTACGAATGGCTTGAAACCAAGCACCGACTATTAGAGCCAATATGGCTAACTTTTCATTCTGACAATCCAAACCGAGCTCGAGCTTAGTATCTCTCGGCTCACCAGCTCTGAGGTGGGGACTCCATGATTCAAGTTGGTTCATCCAACTTTGAGCCTAGAACCTAGAATGGATTAGGCTTAACTAGCTCAACGAGCTTATGTGAGCCGAACCCCAAGCCTATCATACAAGCCATATGGTGGTGCAATTTCAATAGCTGTAACTAACTGCAACGTTTATAGACTTATAGGGTTTAATCGTAATGTTGTGCAATGAAAAATAAGAGTATTTGCTAAGAGTACAAGTGGTACAGTGATAGGCGAGTTTACACCCTCCTAAATCTAACCGCAAGTGTACGGTGTCGAAATCAAGTAATAGTACGAAAGTACGAGTATCGAACCAAGGGAACTAGGAACTAAGTATCACAATGACTATCAACCCTATTAACTGAACTGTCGAAATCGGATGTTGGTTTGAGAATTGTTTTAAAAACTTAGTAAAACTAAAATAAGACTAAAATCGACTAACGGGAGGTTTTTGGAAAACTTTGATAGAGAAAAGGTTGAGGGTTGGACTTTCTATGGTTATACTACTGAGGAACGAATACCCGAACGATGCTGATTACTGATTATCCCTACGAACCCTAGTTGACAATCACTGTTAGTCTTTTTCAAGCAAAACAGCTTTTATTTCGAAACTTGTAGGTTTTATCTCTCGAACCAAACCTAGGGTTTGAAAATATTTTAGGTCAACTATTCAGAGCAGAAAGGGATTCGGCTATCTCAGCCCGAATCTCCTTTCTGGTACTTGTTTTCTTGATCTAGTTTCTAATTACTTTTCCCAAACTTAATTAAAAACAATGATATTCAATTGAAGGTGATCAAACTACAACTGATAGTAAAAACGGAAATCAAGTACTTCATAGATCTAATCAAGTAAAGTTAATCATTCGGTTACACGTCATCCATTGTAAAATCCATAGTCAATCCAACACCCAGCATCTAAAGATTAGTTCATGTTGGGGTGGATAAAAACATAAGCAACAAGGAATAAAGTGGTGTGTGAATTCATGGTGACGGTAATCGTAACAAAAGTATGATGAATCCCTTCTCACTCGGCTCTAATCCACGTTGTGTAGTGAACTCTCCTCAATCAATCCTCTCTCGCTGCTCCAAAATACGTACAAGTGCTCTGAAAATCGTCCCTGGACTGCCCACCGTCGTGTCTCGAAAACTGGATACCGAATAATGACCTAAAACCCGATTAATAAAGCTGGAATTCGCGAAACAGTGGCTTACGCGGTTTGCCACGCGACTTGCAAGTCGCGTGGTAAGCCGCGCGTCCTTTTTGGCTGTGTGGGTCGTTTTCTGGATCGCGGTTCGGGTCCTGGTTCAGTCATGGGTCTTGGGCTTCCATTGGGCTTCGAAATGGGCTCTCTTTTGGCTCTGTTTCGCTCCGTTTCTCGATGTCTGTCTTCTTTCAAATAGCCTGCACATTTCACTAGATAACCCATAAAATCCCACCTTTTTGCTTAATTCCAAGCCAATCTCATTGGTTTATGGATTGAATATAACGCCAGAAAATGGCGTTATCAACAACCCCAAACCGAGCGTTGCTTGTCCTCAAGCAAATTAGCGGCAAAATAGAAATAAAACATATATCAGTGAAATAATAACACACGTCTCTCAATCGGTACCACGTTATGCACTGGTGACTTCCCATACTCGCGAATACTTATCTCATCCTAGCCTCATCTTTATTCTGTTTGATCTACGACCTTCCCTTGTGAGTTGACCTCGTGACTGCTCCGATTACATTAAGGTCGTACTAGGTCCAGACATACTAGGAAAAACATTTTGCCTCGACCCTACCTCACGGGATGCGCTCATTTCACTCGAACCTAGGCTGTCGCACATGTTGTCATGTTTAAGGAAGTTATGCACAATAATACTCAAATTATTACATGACAACTTGAAAGAAAGACGCACAAATGTCCAAAGATTTGATCTCAGGAAGAATCAAGTAGCAAGACAGGGAATATCAGTGAGGGTGGTCGTAAACTTAATCACATCTTCCAGAAGATCATCCAGGTCTTTACACAGGTTGTAACGAGGCTAGGGTTATGGCTAAGAAATGAAGGGTAAAAAGGATCAAAAATCCTTGGTGTGTCAATAATTAGCAGTTCTGAACTCTCTTGCTTAACATTCTCCCACATGGCCCTTTTTGTCACTATTGGAGTCGATTTGACTCTCTTATTTACGGCTGTAACTGCTATCAAAATACTGTATATAATATTTTTTTTTGGGGACTTCATTGGTCCTCTTTATTTGATTGGGGCATCATTGGCCCTCTTCTCTATTTCTTGGGTTGCATTGACCCATTTTATCTCTCATGACTGGCCTGTACTCTTATTTTCTGCTCTATCCCTCGTAGTTCATTACTGCTTCTAATTGACACACTTTCGGATAAGGGTTGGCTGAGGCTTTTGGCTAAAGGGTTTAATGATGGGTTTGACAAGAAAGTGGTGGGTGTTTGGCTTCAAAGTGGTCTATGGATGCACACTATGGGTAAAAGGAAACGATAGCTAAAATTGGGTTAAAACAAATCACACATTGCCTGGAATCATATCTTAAGGTCCACACGATACGGTTTACTAGACCCTTACCCAATATCCCGATGGCCGTCTTTGCTACTCAATGCAATATTATAGCGAGATCACTCTATAATCACGACAAGGAATTCGAAAAAGTGTATATGAATTTCGTGTTTAAAGTCCGTCGAAATGAAAAGTTTCTTTAGGCTCAATTCTCGCTTTTGGGTGGTCTCCACTAATGTCCCTAGTCATGCCCTTTCCCGGTTCTCCCCTAATGGTCATGTCACTATCACGAGATTCTCCCCACAGTGGTCAGTCTCAATCATCCAAAACAAAAATTATTGGTTACAATGATCAACTATTCATAAGCGTGGGACGGCAACGTGCATAAACGGGGCCCGATGGCAACCCCAAACCTTACCCACACATTGTCCCCAATGTGTAAGCAAGTGGTACAGAAAATAAAGACATATCGTGTGTTATTATTACAGTCATCCGAAGTAAGCAAATAAACAGACAGTACAGAACATCATCAAAACAAACAAATGAGAGAGTATGAAAACAAACCCACTACCGGCGAGAGGAAGATGGAGCGCCCTCATCTTGCCGGCCTCTCACTCTCCTACGACCTTGAGGTGCTGCTGGTGGTGTATGCGAAGATGGTTGAGATTTAGGGATCGGCTCCCCCAAATCCTCAATCACGGGTCGTCGGGACCCTCGGTATGATGATGATGCATTCAATTGCATCACACTAACGCTTTCCGGATCATCGTCGATACCCGTCAATGCATTATTCAATTGATCTCCGGAAACTTGTACAACACTTGTTTCTTCAATTAATGCGTCCATCACATCTACCCGATAACATTCGTTTGATCCCATGCTTTGCTTGGCTGCCCGGAAAACATCGAAGACCGCTTCTTCGTCACCCACTCTCAAAGTGAGCTTTCCTCCTTTAACATCGATCAGTGCTCCTCCCGTGGCCAAAAATGGTCGGCCAAGTATCAGCGGTATCTCCTTGTCCTCATCCATGTCGAGGATCACAAAGTCAACTGGAAGATAGAATTTGTCTACTTTGACCAGCACATCTTCAATTACTCCATACGGGTACTTAATGGATCTGTCAGCTAGCTGCAAAATGACACTGGTTGGTTGTACCTCTCCAAGCCCGAGTTTCCTGAAAATAGACAATGGCATTAGGTTAATACTTGCACCAAGATCGCATAGGGCCTTACTAAATTCAGAATTTCCTATATTAACAGGGATAGTGAAACTCCCTGGATCCTTAAGCTTCGGGGGAAGCTTATGTTGGATGATAGCGCTGCACTCCTCAGTGAGTGCAACCGTTGCGTGCTCCTCGATCTTCCTTTTGTTAGAAAGGACGTCTTTCAAGAATTTTACGTACGAGGGCATCTGTGCTAAAGCATCTGCAAAAGGGATGTTAATATGTAATTTCTTAAAAACTTCAAGAAATTTAGAATAGTTAAGATCCTCCCTGTGGGCCTTAAGCCTGTTCGGATATGGCACTTTAGGTGTTACCGACTTGACCGGTGCTTGCATTGGCTGCTCTTGTTTCTTCTCGGTATTCTTCATGCTTTCCTCAGTCACAGCCTCTTCCTCGGCCTCTAACTCCTCCATATCTACCATCTCGAAATCCTCCCCTTTGGATTCAGTTCCCTTTGATGCCAGTTCTCGAGTTGGGTCCTTAATCAGCTCCTTACCATTCCTCAGATGAATGGCCTTGCAATCTTCCCGGTTAGTCCTTTCGGGTTGACTTGGAAATTTCCCGGGGGCTCGGTTTTGTAGGGCGTCAGAGAGCTGCCCCATTTGCCTTTCAAGGATTTTTATGGATGACGTGTTTTGATCGGTAGCCGCTTTGACTGTGTTCACTGTACTGGCTAAACCCTCGACCGTGCTGTCCATCTTAGACATGAACTTCATCATCATGTCCTCTAATCCCGGCTTCCTCTCTCCGGATTGTCCTTCATCAAACTTCCGCTGGTTGTAACCTGGAGGACGATAAACATTGTTAGTGTTAGCAGAATTAGAAAAATTAGGATGGTTACCTTGTTGTTGGCCGGGTTGCCCTTGCGGTTGGCTTCAAGAAAAATTAGGGTGTTTTTTCCAACCCTCATTGTATGTATTTGAAAACGGATCGTTCCTTGGCCGGTTGTTCCGATTTTGCAAAAATTGAACTTGCTCCGGCTCAATCACGGGTGGAGCTATATCCGGCATACCTTCGTCCATCATGAATGTTGATTGCATAGAAGCTCCATTCATCTTATTAGTGAGTGCGGCTAACTGAGATTTTATGGCCTTTAGCTCGTCATTATCTTGCACATTTGCAACCCTTCTTACGGCTGATCTTGGAGTAGAAAAACTGTGCTCGGCCAGGTTCTCAATCAGTTCGCATGCTTCTTCATAAGATTTGTCCATTAGAGCTCCACCCGCTGCAGCTGTAATATCATTTTTAAACTGCGGGTGGAGACCACTAAAGAACGTCTGGATGATGACCCAGCCGTGTAACCCATGATGAGGGCACTTCTTTAGCATGTCTTTATACCGCTCCCAAGCTTCATACAGCGTTTCTTGATCCCATTGAGCGAAATGGGTGATTTCAGCCATGAGTTGAGCAGTTCTGCTTGGTGGGAAAAACTTTTGAAGAAATGCAGCTTTCAACTGCGCCCAGGTGGCGATCGAATCTGGTTGGATACTTTCCGTCCAAGTCTCGGCTCGGCCTTTGAGAGAGAAGCTGAACAGCCTCAGCTTGATTGCATCCTCATCCACCCCATTGATTTTGAACGTATTGCAGATTCGTTCAAATGCACGAAGATGTGCATGGGGGTCTTCAGTTGGTGCTCCTCCGAACTGATTCTGTTGCACCATGACGATGGTACTCGGCTTGATCTCGAAATAATTAGCCGCAGTTCTGGGGGGCTGAATGCCTATGCGTGCCGCCGCCACATTCGGATCGGCAAACGACCGCATAGGACGTCTCGCAGGAGGCGGTGGTGGGTTGTTGCGAGGCGGATCATTACGTGGAGGTCTCTCGTCGTCAGAAATCTCGACTTTCAGATTTCTTCTAGCTTTCGCTTCTTTACGTAGACAACGGGCGGTTCGTTCAATTTCCGGATCAAGTTTCTCGAGCTCTTCCCCTCGGGTCTTCCTTGGCATAAACCAATTAGTACCTGAAATGAGAAAGGAACAAAATCAGCAACCCAAAAATTGAACGTGACAAAATGAAATAACAAGAAAAGAAAATGTTCAATCTAATAGCGCGTATAGCTAGTAGTGCTATTAGTTGCAACTAGTTCCCCGGCAACGGCGCCAAAAACTTGATAGGCGAGTTTACACCCCCCTAAATCTAACCGCAAGTGTACGGTGTCGAAATCAAGTAATAGTACGGAAGTACGAGTATCGAACCAAGGGAACTAGGAACTAAGTATCACAATGACTATCAACCCTATTAACTGAACTGTCGAAATCGGATGTTGGTTTGAGAATTGTTTTAAAAACTTAGTAAAACTAAAATAAGACTAAAATCGACTAACGGGAGGTTTTTGGAAAACTTTGATAGAGAAAAGGTTGAGGGTTGGACTTTCTATGGTTATACTACTGAGGAACGAATACCCGAACGATGCTGATTACTGATTATCCCTACGAACCCTAGTTGACAATCACTGTTAGTCTTTTTCAAGCAAAACAACTTTTATTTCGAAACTTGTAGGTTTTATCTCTCGAACCAAACCTAGGGTTTGAAAATATTTTAGGTCAACTATTCAGAGCAGAAAGGGATTCGGCTATCTCAGCCCGAATCTCCTTTCCGGTACTTGCTTTCTTGATCTAGTTTCTAATTACTTTTCCCAAACTTAATTAAAAACAATGATATTCAATTGAAGGTGATCAAACTACAACTGATAGTAAAAACGGAAATCAAGTACTTCATAGATCTAATCAAGTAAAGTTAATCATTCGGTTACACGTCATCCATCGTAAAATCCATAGTCAATCCAACCCCCAACATCTAAAGATTAGTTCATGTTGGGGTGGATAAAAACATAAGCAACAAGGAATAAAGTGGTGTGTGAATTCATGGTGACGGTAATCGTAACAAAAGTATGATGAATCCCTTCTCACTCGGCTCTAATCCACGTTGTGTAGTGAACTCTCCTCAATCAATCCTCTCTCGCTGCTCCAAAATACGTACAAGTGCTCTGAAAATCGCCCCTGGACTGCCCACCGTTGTGTCTCGAAAACTGGATACCGAATAATGACCTAAAACCCGATTAATAAAGCTGGAATTCGCGAAACAGTGGCTTACGCGGTTTGCCACGCGACTTGCAAGTCGCGTGGTAAGCCGCGCGTGTCCTTTTTGGCTGCGTGGGTCGTTTTCTGGATCGCGGTTCGGGTCCTGGTTCAGTCATGGGTCTTGGGCTTCCGTTGGGCTTCGAAATGGGCTCTCTTTTGGCTCTGTTTCGCTCCGTTTCTCGATGTCTGTCTTCTTTCAAATAGCCTGCACATTTCACTAGATAACCCATAAAATCCCACCTTTTTGCTTAATTCCAAGCCAATCTCATTGGTTTATGGATTGAAAATAACGCCAGAAAATGGCGTTATCATACAGTTCCCACGTCGGCTAGACTTGGACCATTTCTTCTTGATATACGTTGAAACATCCTTTCTCTCTTCCTCTTCGAGGACCCTGGAGGGATAATATAGGGGTTTAACATATTCTAGTATGGTATCAGAGTGATGTTCTACAACTTTCCGGGACTCGAGACTTTATGGGGCAAAGTCTTTAATGGACTTTTACTTTTGAAAATGTGGAATTTGGCAGGATTGAAGGTATACTTGACACGGGGTTTTTACACACCCCGCGTATCTTACCGCAAGTGTACGGGTCGAAGTCAAGTAATAGTACTTGGAAAGTATGAGTATCGAATCACGGGGAACTAGGAACTAAGTATCACAATTACTATAGGCTCTATTAACTGGACTGTCGAATTTAGAGATGGTTGATTAAACTAAATTCTAGCAAGTCACAACTTAAACGTAAACGGAACAAAGAACAAATTAAGAACTTCGATAGAGAGAAAAGTTGAGGGTCGGAAATCCTCTAGTTCTACACATGCATACAAACAACTCAAACAATTACCAGTTTATCCCCTTAATGATTCCCAAATCTTTTAAAGTCACCGTTGTTCTCTTTCAAGCCACAACGGGTTTTATTTTGAAAAGGATAAGTTTAATCTCTCGATCTCACATATGGATTTCAAAACACATTAAGTACTCGATTTATATTTAACTTGGCTGGATTTTCTCTCGAAATCAACCTAACGGGTTAATTGGGACTAAGACTTATTCAGTATATCTCTATCACTGATTTATCGTCTTAGGCATGCAATTCCTAGTTCTATTTAACAGTTAATTCTCTCGAACTCAACTGAAAATAATAAATCAATTAAAAGCTAGCTAGACTTTCAAAGGCATTAAACACAAAATCACATGCTTCATTAATCAAGGAAAAACCAATAAAAGTTCAAATCAACTGGTTACATGCTTTATAAACCGAATTCATTCCAACCCCCAACACGAACCGGTTAGTTCATGTCGGTGGTGGATTCAAACACAAGAGAGAAAGATGAAACTACGTATGTAAACATGGTAACGCGAAAGATTAAAAACATGAAAAATAACGTGATGAACTCCCTTCAATCGTGCTTGTATCTACGTTCCGTGATGATTGTCTCCGTGATCGGCCCTCTAACGTGGCTCCGAAAGCTCCGAAAAGTCGCCGGAAATCGCCCCAAAATCGCCCCTGGTCGTCTGCCGAAAGTTCGATCCCCGATAATGACCTAAACCCCGGATAAAATAGCTGAAAATCGCGAAACAGTGACTTACGCGACTTGCCACGCGACTTGCAAGTCGCGGGCTAAGTCGCGCGTGTCATTTTTGCTGCGTGGGTCGATTTCTGGTTCGCGGGTCGGGTCCTGGTTCGGTCGCGGGTCTTGGGCTTGGCTTTTGGGCTTCCGTTAGGCTTCGTTTTGGGCTCTTTTTAGCTTCTTTCTCGAGAAATGCCGCCTTTTAGCTAACCTGCATAATTCACTAGATAAACCGTAAAATACACGCCTTTTTACTTGAATACAAGCCAATCTCGTTGGTTTGAGAACTGAAAATAACGCCAAAAAGTGGCGTTATCAATAACCCCAAACCGAGCGTTGCTTGTCCCCAAGCAAATTAGCGATAAAATAGAATAAAAACGCATATCAGTGAAAATATAATAACTGCACAATTCCCAATCGGTACCCAGTGATGCATCGGTGATTTCCCATACCCGTGAATATCTATCTCACTCTCGCCTCATTCTCATTTCGTTTGACCTATGACCTTCCATTGGGAGTTGAACTCGTGACTGTTCCGATCACATCAGGGTTAGACTAAGTCTGAACATACTAGGGAAAACATTTCGCCTCGACCCTACCTCACGGGATACTCTCGTTTCGCTCTCGAACCTAGGTTATCGCTCGTGTTGTCATGTGTATGGAGTTTATGTACAAGCACATGCAGCAATTACATGACAACTATAAAGAAAGACGCACAATTGTCCAAAAATTTGATCTCAGAAGGAGTCAAGTAGCAAGACAGGGAATATCGATGAGGTGGTCATAGACTCTAATCATGTTTTCCAGAAGATCATCCAGGTCTTTACACGGGTTGTAACGGGGCTAAGGTTAAGGTTAAGAAACGAAGGGTATAAAGGATCAAAAATCCTCGGCGTGTCAATCATTGGCAATTCCGAACTTCTCGTTGCTTCACATTTGCTCACTTGGTCCTTTCTCGTCACTATTGGAGTCGCTTCGACTCACTTATTATGCAGCTCTACTAGAGACTATCTAACTAACGATATTTTTTTTTATTTTTTTTAATGGGACTTCATTGGTCCTCTTTATTTAATTGGGGCATCATTGGCCCTCTTTTCTATTTCTTGACTGGCCTGATTTCTTTCTTTTCCGCTCTATCTCTCTAAGTTCGTTACTTCTTCCGATTGACACACTTTCGGATTGGGTTGGCTAAGGCTTATGGCTAAGGGTTTAATGATGGGTTTAGAAACGAAAAGTTGAGTGTTTGGCTGCAAAGGGGCTAAGGGTGCACGCAGAAGGGTAAAAGGTACGATAGCTAAAAACAGGTTAAATAAAACACACAATGCCTGGAATCATATCTTAAGGTCCACACGATATGGTCTACTATACCCTTACCTAATATCCCGATGTTCGTCTTTGCTACTCAATGCAATAATGTAGCGAGATCATTCTACATTCACGACAAGGAATTCGAAAAAGTGTATATGAATTTAGTGTATGAATCCCTCGAAATGAAAAATGTCTTTTCAAGGCTCAGAACTCACTATTGGGTGGTCTCCACTAATGTCCCTAGTCATGTCCTTTCCCGGTCTTTCCCTAACGGTCACGTCACTATCACAAGATTCTTCCCACAATGGTCGGTCTCAATCATTCAAAACAAAAATTTTAGCTACTTTGATCTAGACACTCAGAAGTGTAGGAATTCTACGTGCATAACTTGGGCCTGATTGGGCAACCCCAAACCTTACCCAAACATTGTCCCCAATGTGCAAGTAAAATCGCAGGCGATGCGACGCAGTCATTGTGAAGTTATTAAGAAGAGCAGGCAAGGCATCATATAGTAGAGGTGGCCAAATCGACCCGACCCGACCCGACGGGCTGACCCGAACCGAAACCGGCCAAGAACCGGTTCTGGCCCGACCCGGTCAAGAACCGGTTTCAAGCCCGAGAGCCGGGACCGGTTCGCGTATATAGGATTTTCCTTGGCCCGACCCGGCCCGACCCGGGACCGGTTCGTGACCCGACCCGATTTTTTTCAAAAAAATTATAGCCGTTATGTGATCGTTTATGACCGTTGGGAAGCCTCTTTTGATCGTTTTTCACCCCAAAAAACTCCCCTCCAACCCCATATAAATACTAGGGGTGTTATGGAGTGATCACCACCTTACAATTGCTTACAAAACGCAAAAAACGCTTACAACTCTCATTTCTCGGCTCTCGTTATATTCGTTTCTCGCAAAAAACGCATACAATTCTCATTTCTCGGCTCTCGCTATATTCGTTTCTCGCAAAAAACGCATACATTTCTCTAGTCTCTACACGACTGATGCAGTACAATACTCTTGAAGACTACAATCCAGATCAGAATCCATACTACGCTCCATACAATCCATTCAACTATAATCCATTCAATTACTATCCGGGACCGGGTGATGGGAGTGGAAGTTCGGGAGCGGGACCTTCGAATGTTTAGAATTTATGTATTGTAACTTGTAACTTGTAAGTTTGTAACTTAAAATTATATATAAATTATAAAACGTAAAAGTGTATTTTAGTGATATATATTATAAATAAAACGTATTTTTAAAGTGTATTTTACTTATCCAATGATTCCAATCCAATTTTTCTTTGTTAAAGTTTAGTAATTAATTATTATACAAAGAAAGCAGTTAAAAAACAAAAAAATCCCCGGCCCTACTCCGACCCGGTTCTTGGCCCGGCCCGGCCCGGTTTTCCCGAAACCGGTTCTACATACAAGTAAACGGGTCAGGGGATTTCGGTTTAAACCCGGCCCGACCCGACCCGGTTCTCACCTGACCCGGTTCGCACGGTTACTGTGCAGAACCGGGTTGTCCCCCGACCCGACCCGGCCCGGCCCGAACCCGACTTTTGGCCACCTCTATCATATAGCATAGCATAAAAAGACTACCCAAAGTTTCCAAAAATAGGCACCCCAAACCTAGGCCGTGGCCTAGGTTTGCCAAATAAAAGCCAACCCCAAACCTCGGTAAAACCGAGGTTTGCACAGGGTCTAATGTGAGTGTGTAGATGGTTCACAAATGAGGCACCCCAAACCTCAGTGAAACTTAGGTTTGTTGCATCTCGTGCAATTAAAATAGAACAACACATCAAACACCTCTCTTTTAGCAGAGAAATGATTAGAACATACCTGTTTTGCCCGGCCAGAGGAGATTCTTGAAAGATTGAGCATTTGGAGAAGGAGGGGAGAGCACGCACACACAAAAGAAACGAACAAACGACGAAAGAAAAACAAGAAAACAGAAACACACAAAGCAAGAAAGGAATAAAAACTGCACGAAAAACGAAAAACGAAAAACGAGGCAAATGGGACTCCCGCGGTTTAGCCCGCGACTTGCAAGTCGCGTGGCAACCCGCGTAACCCTCTGTTTCAGAAAACCAACAGAGGGTCCCGCGACTTGCTGCGCGGTATGCAAACCGCGTGACAAGTCGCGTATGTCCTTGTTTCAGCTATTTTTGACTTTTTCGATTTTTCGATTTTTATGGCTTTTTCATTATTTAAACACACTAAAAAATAAAAATAAAACTAAGCACGCAAATAACAAGGAAAACAAACCTTGGTGGGTTGCCTCCCACCCAGCGCCGTATTTAAAGTCGTGGCACGACTATGTGGTTTCAGCTCGGTTTAGTATCCGCGTAATTGGATCGCCCACACATACAGTTCTTCGCGGACTCTTTTACTTTTGGCCCTCCATGACCAGCTTCGGATCCTTCATCTCTTCCAACTCTTACCTTCTCGAACATCTTGAAGATTTCGCTTTGGCCGCCGACTCGGAAGGTTATCTCGCCTTCTTCCATGTCAATCAAAGCTCGGCTCGTAGCCAGGAAGGATCTCCCCAGAATTAACGGGACCTCTCCGTCTTCGTCTATATCTATGACTACGAAGTCGACGGGAAAATAGAACTTGCCTACTTTGATGAGCACGTCCTCGACCACTCCATATGGGCATCGGATTGATCTATCCGCGAGCTTCAGAGTCATGTATGTCGGGCTTACCTCACCCAGGCCAAGTTTCCTGAAAATAGAAAGAGGCATCAGATTAATACTAGCCCCTAAATCACATAAAACCTTATTAAAAGTAAACTCCCCAATCTGAATAGGGATAGAAAAACTCCCTGGATCTTTAAGCTTCAAGGGAGGCTTATTCTGAAAAATCGCGCTGCACTCTTCAGTGAGTGCAACGGTGGCCTGGTGATCAAGTGTCCTCTTCTTCGATATAATCTCCTTCATGAACTTAGCGTAAGAGGGCATTTGTGTAAGCGCATCTGCAAAAGGGATGTTGATAGTTAGCTTTTTGAAAACATCAAGAAATTTTGAAAAATTGACATCATCCTTTTGCGCTTTCAGCCTGCTCGGGTAATGTAACATCCCTTAATCCCAACATACAAGTTCCATATAATTCACCACAAAATAACATATCATAATCCAAATATGGTCCCTTAAATCCTACAATTAAGTCTTTCAGTACAAACTTTTTCGAATAAAGTAAAATACGTAACATCTACTAATTATAACTGGAATCTTCATAATCATTCAACATCCACAAAAGCTAACATGATAAATCCTATCATTGTCTCTTGTTTGCTCCACGACCTGGAATACATATTTTAAAACAAAAATGAGGGTTAGACCTTGAGGTCTAGTGAGAAAAATCTCCGTTAGTTAAAGAAAACTTTTGCACAAAGTCATACACATGCTTCACATAAGAATACCAATTATGACTCATGTAATCTTTCCATCTCTTTCTCCTTTCTTTTCCTTGGCCATATTAATTGGTAGCAAGCCAATTAATTAATTTACTCCGCTGTACTAAATACAGCCAACACCACTGTCCCTTTGTACAGCCAACTTTCACCGGTCCTAAGCCCGGCCAACTAGTACTCATACAATGCAATATTCATATAAACATTATATGCACCATATTACATTTAATCACATATATGTATTCCATTTGAAAACATTTCAAATAAAAACTCACCTCGTGTGTTTATCACAAAAACTCTTCCAAGATAATTCACGTGTGTCGATCCCTCACAGAATCTGAAATCGGATAAAATACCAAATATTTCCTTTAATACTTAAACTTACAAAATTCCCAACTGAAATTGCAATGAACAGTACCAAATCGCAATCTCCTATTGCGATTCCACCCTGAAGTCGCAACCCCCTTATTGCGATTTCACCCCGAAGTCGCAACCCCTTATTGCGATTCCACCTTGGAGTCGCAACCCACTATTGCGATTCCACCTTGGAGTCGCAACCAACTACTGCGATCCCACACTCGAATCGCAATCTACTACTGCGATTTCAAGCCAAGTCGCAAACGACCATTGCGACTTCATACCCAAGTCGCAACCAACCATTGCGACTCCGATGAATGTCGCAGTCGTCCATTGCGACTTCGATGAATATTAACCTACTGCGACTTCGATGAATACTAGCTTACTGCGACTTCGATGAAAGTCTCAGTCTACTGTTTCATCCTAAAACCCAGATTTTTGCAGTTTTATTCTATGTATGTTTATATAAAGATGCAGTTATGATTAAGACTATAAACATAACCTAACCTTAAGCTCAGATTTCCCAAAACACCTCTTTTTAACAAAACCCACCAAGAACTTAACTATAAACCTCAAGAACACTTTAGAGAATTAAAACACATATAAGGTATGGATTGTTTACCTGAATCACTTCAGTTTAAATCTCTGAATCACAGCAACAAACTTCTTAATCTTTTCCTTCTTCTTCCCTTCAAACTTTCTCTCGATTTCTCTCTCTCTCTCTCAACCGAATGCACTTACACACACATACACCTTGAATAATATCTTCTAATTACTAACAAGAGGACACCTCCTCTACAAGAGGTGGAAGTGGCGGTGGTGGGAGAGAGTTTGTGAAGAGAGACAAAACAAACCTCAAGTTTAGCTTATATGACAAAACATACCCCTAAACTTCCATTATTAAATTAAAACTTACCCTTTAGTTTTTAACTCCTAAAATACTAATATAAAAACTTATAAATTCCTTATTTGAAATTAGATAAAATACCTGGTTATTACAGGTAAGGTACTCGTGGGATTTCCGGGTTGACCGGTGGTGTCACTTCTTTCTTCTTCTCATCGCTTCTCGAGTTATCTTCAATTACAGCCTCTTCATTCGCCTTCAACTCTTCTACGTCTCGCTCTTTGGGCTCGGTCTCTTTAGATGACGGTTCTCTATTCAGTCCCTTTCCACTTCTCAGATAAATGGCGTTACAGTTCTCTTGGTTCCTTTTTTCAGCCATGCTTGGAAAGGTGCCGGGAGGTCGGTTTTGTATGGCTTTAGAAATCTGCCACACTTGCCTCTCGAGAATCTTTATTGCAGTCGTATTCTGCTCAGTTGCAGCTTTTACCGTATTCACCGTGCTCGCTAGCTCTCCGACCGTGCTGTCCATTTTCGACATGAACTTCATCATCATCTCATCCAGCCCCGGTTTCTTTTCTCCGGATGGTCCTTCGCTCCTTTGCTGAAAACCTGGAGGACGGTACACATTATTAGTTTGAGCAAAATTAGAAGAGTTAGAAAATTACCTGATTGTGGTTGACCGGGCTGATTCCATGAAAGATTGGGATGTCTTTTTCACCCCTCGTTATAAGTGTTAGAGAAAGGATCGTTTCTCGGTTGGCTCCGGTTTGACACAAAATGGACTTGATCAGGTTCTTGAAGGTTGCCGGCTTGCAAATGGCTCGTAATCGCTGCTAGTTGGGTTTTTATCTCTTTGAGTTCGTCTGATTCCCGAACACTTGCTACTCGTGCAACGGACGATCGTGGTGTGGAGTAGCTATGCTCGGCTAGATTCTCGATTAACTCGACTGCTTCTTCATAGGTCTTGTTCATAAGAGCTCCCCCCGCTGCAGCCGTAATATCATTCTTGAATTGTGGGTGAAGGCCTCCAAAGAACGTTTGGATTATCACCCAGCCACGCAATCCGTGATGCGGGCACTTCTTCAACATCTCCTTATAGCGCTCCCAAGCTTCATATAACGTCTCTTGATCCCATTGCGCGAAGTGCGTAATGTCGGCCATCAGTTGAGCAGTTCTTCCCGGTGGGAAAAACTTTTGAAGGAAAGCTGCTTTCAAGTTTGCCCAAGTTGTGATAAGATCCGACGGTAGACCCTCTATCCAGATTTCAGCTCTACCCTTTAATGAAAAGCTGAAGAGCCTTAGCTTGATTGCGTTCTCCTCCATTCCGTTGATCTTAAACGTGTTGCATATCCGTTCGAATGCTCGTAGATGCGCGTGGGGGTCTTCAGTTGGTGCTCCCTCGAACTGATTCTGTTGTACCATTACGATGGTACTCGGCTTTATCTCAAAGTAGTTAGCCGCAGTGGTAGGTGGTTGAATACCTATGCGTGCCGCTGCCACATTTGGGTCGGCAAACGACCGCATAGGGACTCTTTCAGGAGGTGGCGGTGGATTGTTGCGAAGCGGTGGAGGATCGTTGCGCGGAGGCGGTCTCTCGTCACCCATATTCAATTGTTTTCTAGCTTTCGATTCTTTACGTAGGCGACGAGCAGTTCTCTCTATTTCTGGATCAAGTTCTTCAATTTCTTTCCCTCGTGTTGTTCTTGGCATAAACCAAGTGGTACCTGAAAAGAAAGAAAAACAAAGTCAGTAATCCAAAAACTGAAAGTGATGGAAAAAAAAACAAGAAAAGAAAATGTCCAATCTAATAGCGCGTATAGATGGTAGTGCTATTAGTTACAACTAGTTCCCCGGCAACGGCGCCAAAAACTTGACACGGGGTTTTTACACACCCCGCGTATCTTACCGCAAGTGTACGGGTCGAAGTCAAGTAATAGTACTTGGAAAGTACGAGTATCGAATCACGGGTAACTAGGAACTAAGTATCACAATTACTATAGGCTCTATTAACTGGACTGTCGAATTTAGAGATGGTTGATTAAACTAAATTCTAGCAAGTCACAACTTAAACGTAAACGGAACAAAGAACAAATTAAGAACTTCGATAGAGAGAAAAATTGAGGGTTGGAAATCCTCCAGTTCTACACATGCACACAAACAACTCAAACAATTACCAGTTTATCCCCTTAATGATTCCCAAATCTTTTAAAGTCACCGTTGTTCTCTTTCAAGCCACAACGGGTTTTATTTTGAAAAGGATAAGTTTAATCTCTCGATCTCACCTATGGATTTCAAAACACATTAAGTACTCGATTTATATTTAACTTGGCTGGATTTTCTCTCGAAATCAACCTAACGGGTTAATTGGGACCAAGACTTATTCAGTATATCTCTATCACTGATTTATCGTCTTAGGCATGCAATTCCTAGTTCTATTTAACAGTTAATTCTCTCGAACTCAACTGAAAATAATAAATCAATTAAAAGCTAGCTAGACTTTCAAAGGCATTAAACACAAAATCACATGCTTCATTAATCAAGGAAAAACCAATAAAAGTTCAAATCATCTGGTTACATGCTTTATAAACCGAATCCATTCCAACCCCCAACACGAACCGGTTAGTTCATGTCGGTGGTGGATTCAAACACAAGAGAGAAAGATGAAACTACGTATGTAAACATGGTAACGCGAAAGATTAAAAACATGAAAAATAACGTGATGAACTCCCTTCAATCGTGCTTGTATCTACGTTCCGTGATGATTGTCTCCGTGATCGGCCCTCTAACGTGACTCCGAAAGCTCCGAAAAGTCGCCGGAAATCGCCCCAAAATCGCCCCTGGTCGTCTGCCGAAAGTTCGATCCCCGATAATGACCTAAACCCCGGATAAAATAGCTGAAAATCTTGAAACAGTGACTTACGCGACTTGCCACGCGACTTGCAAGTCGCGGGCTAAGTCGCGCGTGTCATTTTTGCTGCGTGGGTCGATTTCTGGTTCGCGGGTCGGGTCCTGGTTCGGTCGCGGGTCTTGGGCTTGGCTTTTGGGCTTCCGTTAGGCTTCGTTTTGGGCTCTTTTTAGCTTCTTTCTCGAGAAATGCCGCCTTTTAGCTAACCTGCATAATTCACTAGATAAACCGTAAAATACACGCCTTTTTACTTGAATACAAGCCAATCTCGTTGGTTTGAGAACTGAAAATAACGTCAAAAAGTGGCGTTATCAGGTATTAGGTAAAAATCCACTTTCCGTCTAGCCCCATAACCTGATTTAAAATCTCGGGATTTCATTGAAATCCAACTAACATGGGAGGGTAGTTGGTATTTCATGGGATCTCATAATTTTTTTGGCAATAATATTTTAAAATATGTTAAAAAAATACCTGTTTTAAAATACTTAAAATAAAAATGTCATTTAATTATTTTTTATAATTTCTTCTTATGAATTATTTATAAAATAAATTCCATACCACATTTTACAAATGAAAAACACCAAAGATTCCAAATACTTTTGATTTCAAATTGTTTTGCGAAATATGAACCCATTAAAAACTAACCGTCAAATCAAACAAGCCTCTTCAATAGATTCTTCACAAGTTTTCCAAAATGAAAAATCAAAGTCAAAAATCTTAAAAAATCATTCATCGTTACTTATATTATAAAAATATTACAGATATTTAATAAAATATTATTTATCTCTTTTAAACATTTCATTTTAATTTTTTTTATTGGTGGAATATAAGCAAAACAAATATCCAAAATATTTATTTTCTCTATTTAAAGAAGACATTGAAGATGCTCTTATTTTTCTCTGTTAAATTTTTAAGATATGTTTGGCCATAGTTACATGGATCTCTAATGGCAAAATGGGAAGGGTGATTCTATCCAATATAATTAATGTTGGAAGTTTGGGGGGCCAAAAGTAAGAATACAATTAATGGTAAGAGGCCTACCAAAAGCAGTAATAACTAGAAATGCAATGTTAAACAAGACTTAGAAAAATGGCAACAAATAATGTTTGTGGTTTGATGAGCATCATCAAACAGCATGTGCTTACTTACTGCCACACCTTTCCAATTATACTTTAAAGTAGTTAACAACTTTTTATATTATAATATAGGATTGGGTTCCTGTGAACGGTTGAGATTAACATGAGAATCACGTGGTTATCAACTGTTGGATGAGAGATGTATACACATTAGGATGAGATGTAACAGACCAATTCTCTTCTAAGACGTAGTTCATGGAAGGGCATGATATTAAAAGTGATCAATGATTTAGATCTACTTCTCACGCTTCTCACGTTAACCTCAATTTCTCACACGATACTCTCGCAATTCACAGGGTTGGGTTCCGTCGAGAAGTTGAGGTTAACGTGAGAAACCTTAGAAGTGGTTGTCAGTCGTTCGATGAAAAATGAATGCACATTAGGATGTGATGCATCGAGATAAGATACACGGATATGCACCGAATTAATTCCCTTCTAAGGCGCAATTCATGAGAAAACATTTGATTAAAAGTGATTAATGATTGAGATCCACTTTTCACGTTTTTCATGTTAACCTCAACTTATCAGACGAAGTTATCTTAAAGTAAAATAAAAAAGGCAATACCTTAATTTGTGTTTTAAGTTTATTTGTGTGTCACATGGAAAGATAATTATTGAAAAAGCAAAGGTCAAAACAAGAAGGAAAAGGTCAACCTACCAATGGCTTGACCGGATCTTGTCTACTTTTTTGGATGTTCCCAACATTATAATTAATTCAATTTCATTTTTGTTTCAAGGTGATTCTATATAGACATCCATCTATTTACTAAGTAGACACCTCTCTACTAGTAATTATTATTACTTTAGTATTTTTTTCATACATATATTAATAAGGGAAATTAATTAAAATACCCCAAGTTTGAATTTCCTTTATCAAAATACCCTAAATCTCTTTCAGTTTGCAAAAATGCCACAAGTGCCCGCGATGGAGCCCACGATCGCGGGCTAGGGCATACGTGGCACCGAGGTTCGGCCAAAGTGTCCCGCAGAGCCCCTCAACTATGGCCGCAGTGACATCTTTGGTCCCTCCCCAGTCCCCGCGATGGGCCCGTGATGGGCAGAAAATTTACAATTTCAGCCCCTGTACTTGAACGAATCTTGCATGCTTTTACTGTTTGTTTCCACAATTATTGTACTTTGAAGACCAATTTGTGGTTCAAATTCACTGGTTTGTTTGAGATTTCATCCATAAATATGAGTGATATGCAATCCATAATTCACACTCATTTCTTGCTCTTTCTTGATTTCTCTCTTGGTTTCTTTGTTTAAGTTGTTTTCTCTCTTGATTTCTCTCATTTCATCCACAAATGGCATCATCATCAAACCCTAAGTCTACTCCTGAAAAAATGTCTCCTAAAATCGAGATCGCCATAGCAAAAAAGCAAAAGGAGATAGAGGAACTGACACAAGAGTGGAATCAAATGATGGACAGGAAGGCAGTCCACTTGAGAAGGATCGAAGAGGAAGATAAGGAGATCAAAAGGATGAAAGGGGATATAAAAGCTAGGGAGGCTCGTATTCGTCGAGAACAAGAAGCAATTCACCATATTCTGCAAGACTTCGCAATTCTTCAAGCGAAGGTAAACGATAAGCAAACTTGGATTGATGAAACTAAAGCAATTTTTGAGTAGGTGGTGGTTGTTTTAGTTGTTTTGATTTTTTTTACTGTGTGTTGTTTTGTATTTTTTTTTTTGTTGTTTTGTACTTTGTTGCTCATGAATAAAGGTTTTTAATTTGTCTGAAAAGTAGTTTTTAAGTAGTCTGAATTTTGTCTGAAAAGTGGTTCATGTGAAAAATACAACTCATAAATGTTATACAAGATTATTTCATAGCAAACACATACTAGTAAATACAGTACAAATTTATCCAAATATGAGGCTACGGCTAGACGATGGTTTGGTTTTTGACAACCCGGGTCTACTTCTTACATACTCTGGCGAGACGAGTCTCAAAGTGTTAAGCTCCACTTTCTCGATGTACACTTCAATCACAGTACGGTCGTCAACATAATGGCGTATGTTGGCTACATCTTCGTCGATACTCAATTCTACCAGTCCAGTCAAGAAGTCTGCATTCGGCCTCTTAAAATACAACCTATTATATTTTGGTTCTTCATATTCCAGCTCTTTCGTGATCTGTTCAAGCAGTTGCATAGAAAGATCCTCCACATCTAACATGTCAACATAAATTTCTAGACCACGAAAATAATGTCTTTTAGGTGGTTCCGTAAAGTAACCACCATGGTGGACTTTCATGGTGAACAACTGTGGATATTTATCTGTTGATGAAATTAATTAATATAGTTAGTTCGTAGAAACAAGCAAAAAACTCAATGAAACATGAACACTAACCATATAACTCTTTGCCAGTGTCTGAAAGCGATTCAGATAAACGTCTAAAGCACCAAACATGAAGGTTTGGGGATGCCATGTAAGAATACGTTAACGAATAATATGTTATCGTTTATGTGTTTTACGACTAATCTAGCCTAGGTTATTTATAGGCAAATGTGGATGCTTTTACTGCACTTAGGTCCCTGTCTTTGCTCTAACACAACTTAGGTCCCTGTCTTTTCTCTAACACAACTTCGGTCCCTATCAACGCTATCATATGATATAGTTCTATATAACCATTACTATTCTCTCCATTTAGACTACTACCATTATGATCATCATCCCATGTTCTGTTTCAAGTACCTTTCAAAAGATAACTGGTCCCAATCAATGTTCAGATCAACGCACATAAGTTATGTTTGATAAATTACAACGCACTAAACATACAATATTTATCGTCTCAATCAATGTTAAGATCAACAGTATCATATGATATAGTTCCATGTGGTTCATGTGAAAAATACAACTCATAAATGTTATACAAGATTATTTCATAGCAAACACATACTAGTAAATACATTACAAATTTATCCAAATTTGAGGCTACGGCTAGTGAATAAAGTTGTACATTGTCCCCACCTAAACAGCCGAGTACACAAGAATTCCGAATCTCTGTGCACTTGACATCCCGTATAGGTTGGTTGATTGGAGTTTTAAGCCGCTGAACCACGGTTAGGTTGGATACATCATGCAAAGTCAAGTCAGAGGTTACCTCATTCGGATAAACAAACATGGGGTTTTGCTTGTTAATGATGCTAGATTTTGGTAGCCGTACTCTATCCACGTGGGCCCGCAACGAGCCTGTTTTTGAATTCTTATGGCACGTTTAGATCAACAGTATCATATGATATAGTTCCATGTGGTTCAAGCTCTGACGGACCCGCGGTGTTACTTAGTTGAGTGCTTGTGCGTCTACTCCTTGGCTCGGTTGAAGGGGCGGGATTTGGACACTCTCCACGAGTATGTCCTACGCATTGGCACCGAGTACATCTTCGCTGTATCGAACCTTCACCACGTGATGGACGTCGGTCGTTCTTTCTCGGTCTCCCGGCTCTGTTCTTATTGATTAAAGGTGGATAACATGGCGGAAGCGGGTCGGGTGGAGACACCCATGCTTCAGGAGGTCCAGCTGGGTTTATTACCTCCACGTATGTTCTCCGGTAATATTCGGACCTGAAGAAAGGAACAGCCAAGTCGATGCAATCTCTACGACCCATATATCTTGCCGCAACGATGGCATGGTCAACCCAGATTTTTCCCATTCGTGACACGAACAAGTCTGGTCGGTCATATGCACAATCGCGTGAACATGGCCATCCTGAACCTCGTACCTCACATACCCGATTTCTCTTACCGCCCATGTCGCCGCGCAACGCGCTCTGTTCTGAACTATCTCCTCCGCCGTTGGTGTGAGTGCATTTTGCATCTCAGCTCCTTTTCGGCGTCGAAGTTGGCACCACTCTTGTTGAAAGGCCCGAAAGTAGTCTATAAGATTAACAATCGGACATCTACGCGCAAAACGAGAGAGTGCATTCACCGACTCTGCACTATTGGAGGTCAGAATGTCATACCGTTGTCCAGGAAAATGGGCCGTGGACCACCTCTCCGGTCCAGCTTCGTCCATGACTTTGGCTGCTTCCTTGGCACTAAATCGTAGCAGATTCATGTACCGGTTAAACTCTCGATCCGTATATGCTCTGAATGCCGCCCAGTAGACATCCTTATGGGTGGCAATACGTCTGTCCTTGGTTTTGGCGTTCATCTCCAAATGTCGACAACATATGGCGTGAGGGGCGTTTGGGTACATGGCAGAGATTGCGGCACTTATGGAAGGAGCCATGTCGGACATAAACACCAACCCTTGCGGGTCTCCGATAACTTGTCTCAACATGGACAGAAACCAAGTCCACTCGTCCCCGGTTTCGGACTTGCCTACGCCGAAAGCTACTGGAACGATGGAGTTATCCCCGTCCATGGCAACCGCTAGGAACATCATACCCAAGTAACGACCCTTTAAATGGGATGCGTCTATTACCAGGACACGACATAGATTTGCCAGAAATGTGCGGATCTGCAAAAACATAGGTGGTTTTCCTTTGTAAATGTTATAGTTTATAATGTGTAAACATATGACGTGTTAAAATACGTACCGCGGGTCCAAGGGCCACGAAGCACATCTCAAACTGTCCACGTGAATCGGTCCGTAGCTGCGTGACAGTACCAGGGTTCTGCAGCTGCAAATTATATAAATATGATGGGAGTCGTTCATACGACTCCTCGAACGTGCCTCTCACCATAAGCATTGCCTGGCATCGCGCACGCCACGCTTGGTGGTAACCAATCGTGACGCCGAACTGCTGGTGAACATCGTGGACGACGTCCTTTGGACGTATTGACCTTCTAACATCAAGAAATTTGTTTTTCAGTATCGCACCCAAAATCTTTTTGCCGGCTTGTTTGTGGTGGGGATTCAGTTGCGTCCTCGTACAAGTGTGTACGTCGTGCAATTTTCTAATCATTAACGCCCCTCCTTTGGGACCCGTGTGAATCGCGTACATCCTCCATTCACAGTTTTCTCTGGCACATTCAACTATGTATCTGCTTTTGTCAGATTTCGGCGTGTGACTTTGGAAACCCTCTTCCAAGAACTTAAGTCCGACCTGACTTGCCAAGATATCCTTCGAATCGAATATCTGACCTACTCTTAACCTTTCACTGCGACTATAAGGTGTAGGTTCGTAGGTTTGTGACTGGGTATTCTGGTCTGGAAGAATAGGGGCATATCAAAAAAGTCATTTATCTGACTACATGATTTTCTACTAGGGGTATATTCTTCGTGATCATCACTATCGGTATCTGATCTGTCTATATCAGCATTACCCGTTTTGAAAACGTAGGTTTCGTCATCAGCAACTCCAGCACAATGTCCTTCTTGTGGTTGTGGTTGTTGTTGTTGTCGTTAAGACCATATGCATGATCTAAATGAACTGTTGGGCCGTGGGACGCCTGAGAATCAGTCTGCTCTATTTGGAGGTCTTCGTCATCAGCGTCGTCGTCACCTTCGTCATCGTCTTCGTCGGATTCGGCGGCATACACAAAAAGTAATGGCGGCCTTTCTGAATCTGCTGCAAAGTGCAGAAAACCAGAGATATCCCCATCGTTGGATAAATCTACAAATGACCCATCAGCATTTTTAAACACTAACTTGCAAACAGCAGAAGGGTTGATTCCACATTTTTGCATGGCATATGCAACAAACTTCTGATAAGTATAGTTTACTGACAATTTTACATCATGCTTAGATTTATAAGCAAAATTCCACTCATTGTTATCTTGCACCCATTCACCATCAAAACAGAAATATAGCTTAGCCTTTGCAACAGATGAACTCATTTTTTCAGTAGTATCTCAAAAACAAAATATTGAAGAAAGAAAGCAAGAAAGAAGTATGGAATCGGTGTGTGGATTATGGATTGCATTTTGCATCTATTTATGGATGAAACAACCAACATTGATGGCAACCAATCTCTCATTTCATCCACAAATTGGTATTCCAAAAACACTGATTCAACATTGATGAAAACATGCCAGTGAATTTGAACCACAAATTGGTTTTCAAAGTACAATAATTGTGGAAAAAAACAGTAAAAGCATGCAAGATTCGTTCAAGTACAGGGGCTGAAATTGTAAATTTTCTGCCCATCGCGGGGAGGGACCAAAGATGTCACCGCGGCCATAGTTGAGGGGCTCCGCGGGACACTTTGGCCGAACCTCGGTGCCACGTACGCCCTAGCCCGCGATCGCAGGCTCCCTCGCGGGCACTTGTGGCATTTTTGCAAACTGAAAGAGATTTAGGGTATTTTGGTAAAGGGAATTCAAACTTGAGGTATTTTAATTAATTTCCCTATTAATAACAAGTCTTACTTTTTATATTTCCAACACTATTAAATAATTATTATGTAATTATAGTTATATTACTCTAATAATTAAGTTATCATTGTTAATTTTAATAAAATTAATTTAACCTTATGTATGTTAAGAAAAAAAATGATTTCTTATTTTATTACCACCATTATAAAAATATTAACAATTAATACCCAGCTACAATAAAAAACTGTATTATTATATTTTAGTAATACTTTATACTATTTAAACTTATTAAAAATATATACTTGTTATTTATTATTTATTATTCATATTATTTATATATTTTTCGTATTTAATATAAAATTGTCCTTCCTTCTACAAATAAGTATATCGAATGTAATTATTAACTTCAAATGAAGTTATTTCTATTTGCAACACAAAATATTGTTAATATTGCAAAAATATATGTCAAATGTAATTTATATATAAATTAATATTTAACAAAAACAAATTAGAATAGAAGCTGAATAAATTATGTACATATACTGTAAATAAATTAGATAATTGAATTTTTATTTTTTACAAAACAAATGTTATTAATGTTGAAAATTAAAAATAAATAAATAATATTAGTTATAATTATAAATTTTGTTAAGATAAAAGATAGAAAAGAGATGAAAGAGAGGAAAAAAATAGAAGAGGGGGGTGCTATTTGCACCAAAAAATTGGCTAATGGCACAAAAAAGTCAAAAAACATGCATTGTTTTTTCTGCTTAATCATTTTTTGTTTATATATATATATATATATATATATATATATATATATATATATATATTATCTTTTTATATATATATATATATATAGAGGCAGTTTCATGTAGAAATATATGCTATTTTGAAAACCGTGAAACCCATCTTACAGCCATAGATCAATATCATCTACGGTTGAGATGAAAATGAGTTATTTTTGGTAATAATAATTTTTTATTATTATTTTTAATTCAACGAAATTAATAACAGAGGGTAGGAAGGTAATTTCATCTCAATTATCAATAAGGAAACTGTATTTGAAAAAAGGAGAGGGGATGAAATCCCTATTTTACAGCCACGTCTAACCATTAACTATCAATTAGTTTACAAGAAATTAAAGATTATCTTCACCTTCTTCATAGCCATTTCTTCCACAAACCCAGAAATCGTTCCGGCTACCGATCATCGTCGTTCATTGTTTTTCATCGTCATTTATCGTCGTTCAATGCCATTTCATGAACTATCATCGTCGTTTGTTGTTTCATCTCCATTTCTTCCACAAACCTAGAAATCGTTCCGGCTACCGATCATCGTCGTTCATTGTTTCATCGCCATTTCTTCCACAAACCCAGAAATCATTCCGGATACCGATCATCGTCGTTCATTGTTTCATCGCCATTTCTTCCACAAACCCACAAATCGTTCCGGTCCATCCCCGGTTCACATCCGTTTCATCTCAGTTTCATCTCGGTCATCCTCGGTTTCATCTCGGTCATCGTCGGTTTCATCTCGGTCATCTCGGTTTCATCGTGGGTTGCAGGTTTCTGTCGAGATGAGAACGAGGTGTTCTCGATGGCAGACGGAGGTCAAGAGAGGACGTTTCATCTCAGTTTCATCTCGGTCATCGTCGGTTTCATCTCGGTCATCATCGGTTTCATCTCGGTCATCGTCGGTTTCATCGTGGAACAGATCTGTAAGGGAACATACAATAATTGAAAGTAAATATATGAACAACTAATTCACAATTAATGGAATGAAACAATGTAGACATAAAACTGAAAATCTTCAATAACAAAACATCAATACCCTTCGATTGCTCGGTGTTGAGATTATCTGTCAACAAAATAAACCCATATCGCAACAAATCAGTGAAACATTACACGAATGGTATTAAAAAAATACTCCAAATACTACAATAACAATCTATATAACATGCATACCATTGGTTTCTTCTGGGTTGAGATTATCCACATATTCTTCACGAGCCTCTTCGTTTAAAGATAACACTTGATCGACATGAGGAGGAATGATTGATGAAATAAAAGTATCATCATCATGATAAACATCTTGAACATTGATCTCGTTTAATGATAATGGTTCATCGCTTGAATTCGACATCGATAACACTCCAAATAACTAAGATTTCTTGTTTTCTCTATCGAATTTTTTTTGCTTTCGAATGCAGGTGTTATTGTGTTTACGATAACCATGAATATTGAATCGAAAACCGTCCACGATTTCATCAGAAAAACTAACAAATATTGACTTTCCTATATTAACGGCATATTATCCTTAATTACGGGATTAATAATTTTTAAAAAAAATAGATAATTATTCCCGGTTTTGCATAATGACACTATTACCCTTTTAATTATAATTAAGGAATAATTATTAAGAAATAATCTGATTGGTTGATGAGGTTTTCAAAGTTTTCAAAGATAGATAGGTTTTCATAATAACGCCCGCCTATATATATGATATATATAGTGTTGTCTTTTCTTTATTTTATTTTATATTTATTTGTATTATATATTTGTATTTAATTGTATTATATAGTTTAAAAAAGTTTGTTTTTCTTTTACTTTTTGGTTTTATTTAAAAATAAATAAAAATTTATAAATATAAATATTACTAATTTTTTATAATTATATAATTATAAAAATAAAACATAAACATTGTGATTTAACATATAAATAAAACATAAAATAATCTATATTACATTCGATTATTCTAAAATAACATTATCCGTAGTACAATTAACACGTAAAAGTCGCTGGTACTTCTGTATTCGATCTGAATACGGGGTAGCCCATCCTGTAGCACACGGATAACGGTAGTGGAAAAAATGTTGAGTTATAGTAGGGAACGGGTATCCTTCTGCCATATCTAATTTCACAACTATAACTCAACATTTTTTCCACTACCGTTATCCGTGTGCTGCAGGATGGGCTACCCCGTATTCAGATCGAATACAGAAGTACCAGCGACTTTTACGTGTTAATTGTACTACGGATAATGTTATTTTAGAATAATCGAATGTAATATAGATTATTTTATGTTTTATTTATATGTTAAATCACAATGTTTATGTTTTATTTTTATAATTATATAATTATAAAAAATTAGTAATATTTATATTTATAAATTTTTATTTATTTTTAAATAAAACCAAAAAGTAAAAGAAAAACAAACTTTTTTAAACTATATAATACAATTAAATAAAATATATAATACAAATAAATAAAAAAAAAGACAACACTATATATATCATATATATATATATATAAAAAGATAATATATATATATATATATATATATATAGCCTTAGGTTCAATAGAGAAGTGCAAATATTTAGAGAAGTAGAGAAGTAAAAAAACACGGGTCCGTTCATATATGAACGTTCATATATAAACAGTCATATATGAACGTTCAGATATGACTGTTATATGAACGTTCATTTATGAACGTTCATATATGACTGTTTATATATGAACGTTCATATATGAATGTTCATATATGACTGTTATATGAACGTTCATATATGAACGTTCATATATGACTGTTTATATATGAACGTTCATAAATGAACGTTCATAAATGAACGTTCATATAACAGTCATATCTGAACATTCATATGAACGTTCATATATGAACGTTCATATGTGACTGTTTATATATGAACGTTCATATATGAACGGACCCGTGTTTTTTTACTTCTCTACTTCTCTAAATATTTGCACTTCTCTATTGAACCTTTCCCTATATATATATATATATATATATATAAACAAAAAATGATTAAGCACAAAAAATAATGCATGTTTTTTGACTTTTTGGTGCACAAAAAATGATTAAGCACAAAAAACAATGCATGTTTTTTGACTTTTGGGTGTCATTAGCCATATTTTGGTGCAAATAGCCTCCCCAGGAAAAAAAATAGAAGAGAAAGAATGTGTAAAAAGAAGACAAGATGTATGTAAGGGAAATTGCCTCAAATAGCCATTTTATACATAAGGTTTCTTTAAATAGCCATTTTAAACATCTAATTCCAAAAATGGCCAAAACTTACGCATACAAACTTACGCACAGAGTTTTCTGTGCGTAAGTTTCATTTTTCCCAAAAAAAAAATAAAAAAAACGATTTTTTTTAAAAACTTACGCACAGAAAACTCTGTGCGTAAGTTTTAATCCTAAGTGTATGCGTAAGTTTTTCGTTTGCACCACGTAGGTTCCACGTGGAAATTATAAACTTACGCACAAAGATTAAAAACTTACGCACAGAGTTTTCTGTGCGTAAGTTTTTTTAAAAATCGTTTTTTTTTTGGGGAAAAATGAAACTTACGCACAGAAAACTCTGTGCGTAAGTTTCTATGCGTAAGTTTTAATATTTTTTTTTGTTTAAGAAAGAATCCGATTCTTTTTCAGTGATTTGACACAACACAGTAAAACCAGCTTTAATTCAATTCATACGGATTCAATTGATTTTTTTTTTAAAATTAATTTTTTGGAAAAACATTTTAGAAAATAATCAAATTGTTTAAAAAAAAAATTATTTCTAAATAATTTTTTAAGTAAAAAAATTACGCATCGTAAAAAAATTGTTTAAGTAAAAAAATTGTTTTTTTTTCAAACTTATGCATAAAAGTAAAAAAATTGTTTATTCAAAAAATTGTTCAAGTAAAAAAATTGTTTAAGTAAAAAAATTGTTCTTTTCAAACTTACGCATAAAAGTAAAAAGTTGTTTATTAAAAAAAAATTGTAAAAAATTGTTTATTTTTTTTTATTAAAAAAAATAAACTTACGTATAAATTGTAAAAAATTAAAAAAAATTAAAAAAATAAACTTACGCATAAAAAAAAATTGTAAAAAATTGTTTATTAAAAAAAATAAACTAATGCATAAATTGTAAAAAATTAAAAAAAAATATAAAAAATAAACTTACGCATAATAAAAAAAAATTGTAAAAAATTGTTTATTAAAAAAAATAAACTAATGCATAAATTGTAAAAAATTATAAAAAATTAAAAAAAATAAACTTACGCATAATAATAAAAAATTGTAAAAAATTGTTTATTAAAAAAAATAAACTTACGCATAAATTGTAAAAAATAAAAAAAAATAAACTTACGCATAATAAAAAAAATCGTAAGTTTATTTTTTTTAATTTTTTACAATTTTTTTTAATTTTTTCCAAGAAGATGACTTATGGGTTTCTTGTTAAAAAAAATTAATTTTTTGGATAAACATTTTAGAAAATAATCAAATTGTTTAAAAAAAATTATTTCTAAATAATTTTTTAAAATAATTTGATTATTTTGGAAAAACATTTTTTTAAATAATTTATTGAAAAAAATTGATTGAATAATTTTTTATAAATTGAATCCCTATTTTTTTAAAAAAATCAATTGAATCCGTATGAATTGAGTTAAAGCTGGCTTTACTGTGTTGTGTCAAATCACTGAAAAAGAATCGGATTCTTTCTTAAACAAAAAAAAATGAAAACTTACGCATACAAACTTACGCACAGAGTTTTCTGTGCGTAAGTTTCATTTTTCCCAAAAAAATGAAAAAAAACGATTTTTTAAAAAACTTACGCACAGAAAACTCTGTGCGTAAGTTTTTAATCTCTGTGCGTAAGTTTAGGTTTTCCACGTGGAGCCTACGTGGTGCAAAAAAAAAACTTACGCATACACTTAGGATTAAAACTTACGCACAGAGTTTTCTGTGCGTAAGTTTTTAAAAAAAATCGTTTTTTTTAATTTTTTTTTTGGGAAAAATGAAACTTACGCACAGAAAACTCTGTGCGTAAGTTTGTATGCGTAAGTTTTGGCCATTTTTGGAATTAGATGTTTAAAATGGCTATTTAAAGAAATCTTATGTATAAAATGGCTATTTGAGGCAATTTTACTGTATGTAATTATGTTAAATATTTAATGATAAAATAAAAGTTAGTGCCTATTTAATAGGTATAGGTATACATAGGTGTCTCTATAGCAACACTCTTCACTAATCATCCTTTGCAATCTAAATATAATGATTAGTGCAACAGTAATTTATACCATCTTCAATAATTATGCTAAAACAGAAAAAAAATGTATTTTTATTAATTTTTTACTTCAACAATTATGCTATTTTAAAGCTTCTTCAACAGAATTTTTTATAATTTCTCTAAAATAGAGAATTAATAGTCAAATCTCTAAATAAAATTACATTTCACTCCAACACATTCTGTATTTTAGAGATCTAAGCATTAATCATATTATTAAAATATTATATAAGGTTATCATCCCAATGCATTTTTAAGAAAAATATATAAAATTTAATATTATTGGTGGAAATGAATAAAAAAATTAGTAATCGGACCTTAATTTCTCTTTTGTAACCATATTATATAAGTTTCTTTTTCACTTGATCTAATAATCTTTTATGGTTCATCCTTTCTCCTCCACACATCTTGCTCTGATGTTGGATGAGCCTACACATGAAGGCTTCGAACACGACTGGATTTGATCGATGACCCATTTCCCTCGTCATTGCCTCTCCCCACTTTTCCACCGAATATCGTCGATGGTTGTAAAGCAAACGGTATAAATAGTGCTTTGTTTAAAAGCCATGAATTTGGAACGACTTTGATGACATACATATAACAATCTATTATATATATATATATATAGGGTTGGATTCACGTGAGACCAACTTGTTTTCGTGAGACCGTGAGACCACAAAATTAACACTAAACTCTCACATTGATTTATTGTGAAGGTAAGAAAAACAGCGAACTTTCACAACAAAAACACTGTGAAGGTTTACCATCACAGAAAGTTTAGTGTTAATTTTTTGGTCTCACGGTCTTACGGAAATAGTTTGGTCTCACATGATCTCAAGTCTCTCTCTCTCTCTCTCTATATATATATATATATATATATATATAAAAGGGAACGTCAAGCATAAGAGACTTTATAGACATGCATCAAGGAAACCATATCCTATATCGTGATGAAAAGCTCCTATCAACCATTATGAACGATAACAATTGCGATTAACACACACACATATTCGCATGTGTGTGTGTGTGTGTTGTGTTAAAATTTAATTAAAATACCCCAAGTTTGACATTGACTTACCAAAATACCCCAAAAAATGAAAAGTTTACCAAAATGCCATTTTTTCCGCGAAAGGAGCCCGTTATCGCGGGCAGGGACCAATTGTGAAAATTTTTGCAAGATATATTTACACTTTCAGTCCCTGGCCCGCGATCGAGGCCCGCGATGGGGACTGAAAGTGTAAATAATCTTGCAAAAATTTTCACAATTGGTCCCTGCCCGCTATAGAGGGCCCCTTCGCGGAAAAAAATGGCATTTTGGTAAACTTTTCATTTTTTGAGGTATTTTGGTAAGTCAATTTCAAACTTGGAATATTTTAATTAATTTCTCAATAAAGTAATACCATGAAGAAGAAAAAAAAAGTTGACTTATTGAGAATCGAAATTCAAAGCCAAAAGAATCGTTTAGGTAACGTGTTGTTGAGGTTAGATACCGGACTCACATCAGAATGTTGGTTCTATGCTATTATTGCTCAAATTTAAATTATTTAATATTTACTTTCATTTTTATAGTGAAATATAATTTATTTTTATTAGAGGATCTTCAACAGATTTTCTATAATTTTTCTAAAATAAGGATTTAAAAGTCAAAATCTCTAAAATGAATTACATTTAACTCAAACAGATTTCTATTTTAGAGAACTCAACATTTATCATATCCTTAAAATAATATTTAAATTTATCATCCCAACTCATTTTTTTAAAAGAATTTATATAAAATAATGATAATTCAATAGGTCCTATTGGTGGGAATGAATAAAAAAATAATTTCTCTCTCCATCTGACAAGTTTTAGAGAATTCTCTAAAATTAGAGAACAATTTATAGAAGCTGTTGCGGCAATATAGAGAACAAAAATACAATTTTCTCTATTTTAAAGAAGCTGTTGGAGATGCTCTTACAATTTAAACTTGTTAAATTAACATCTATTTTTTGTTTGGGTTCTAGATTTTGAATTGTTCGAGTCCTGCACATCCCTATATGTATTTGAGTTTATAATAAATAACAAATTTACGATTTTTTAGAGTCATACAAGTATATTTATAGAAGTAAACATGGGCCTAGTCGAGTATGAGTTAGTCCTAACTGTTCTCCTAGCCATTATAGCTATTAATTTAAGCTTAATCTCGACCATTAAATTCCATGACCAACCTAGGTTCAACGGTCTAAAATGTGTTCTTAATTGATTATAATTACTATCAGATATAAACAGTTATATCTTATAACCGATAGTTCTAATCGATGTTATTAGAACTAGTATTTTTAGGGTTGGGCATAGGGTTAAATAGTAAATATTGGGTCAATATTTGTAATATAGGTTTTTTTAAATAATATTATTTTATTGAAAATAAAAAGATTGAAAGAGATAACCACAAGGGTTGTGACGTACTGGTTAAGGTCCTGGGGGATGTGGTGGGATATCTCATCTGTCTAGAGTTCTAATCCTGGCGTACACAACAATTGTGGCCACTGAAGTTTAATCAGGGCTGATGTATTACAGTTATAATTTACCAATGGATTAATCTAGGCATAGCTTAGACACCCTTTAAAAAAAGATTGAAAGAGAGGTTGCTTGTTAAATTAGGCATTCGTTTGGGGTCTTTTTTGGGTACTGGAAACCAACATGTTGGAGATTAGGGCGGCCAGATATTTGTCATTATGTTGCTTGATTTTCCATTAATTAATCATTACATTAAAATAATTTTGCTTACCATTTTCCATCCACCTTCCTATTTATTTCTATATTTATATATTTTTTTAGTAATATTCTTCAAAATATCTAATGATAACATTTAATAATGTATGAAATGAAGAAAAAAACTTGATTAAAAGACCGACAAAGCATTAAGAAAGCAAAAGAAAACAGTGTAAAAGTCTTTGTTGTCGATCATCTTTATTAAAATCATCGTAATCTGTTAGACTCAAGTACCGGTACCCAATGAATCCAATGAACCCACTTGCCATTTCAGTGGCACATCAGTTTTTTCCTTTCCTACCTTCCTTATCCAATCCTTACTCAAAAGTGGAGTACCACTACCCAATGAACCCACTTGCCACCTCATCTTTTTTAATTCTTTTATTTATACATTTAATTATTTAATAAAATAAAAATATTTATATATTTTTAATAAATAAAAATAAGATAAATAATAAAAATAAAAATTCATATCATTCATTAAAAAATTAAAAATTACAAAATACAAAACACTAAAAATTATGATATTTTCTAATTTTCTCCTTTCTCGCTAAAGTAGCCCTCAAAACATCTCCCGAAAGGTGATCATGCGGGGCTATGAAAAACTCGAAGTCTTGTTGATATCGTTTTCTCGTTCGAGATCCAACTTTTGTTGTTCGAGTTCAAGTTTTTTCATTTTGTACTCCATTGTACCCTCAATCTGCTCGTTGAACGAGCTTATGGTCGTCAACAACTGAGTAACACTTTCGTCCGGGTTCGACCCGGTCGTATTTTACTCGTTGATGTTTTTTTTGCCTTGTTTCTCCCGATGGGTCATTGAAGTTGCTCGACCTCGTCGACCTCGTCATCATCGGAAGGTTTGGTACGTTTTGAACCCCGGATGAATATATAGGTTAATATATATAGTGTGTATAATTTGAAGAAAAAAAATTAATTTTTTTTTTGTAATATAGCCGTTTACCAACGGTATTGTTTAAAAAAAAATTTAAAAATAAAAAAAAATTAAAAAAAATAAAAAAAAATTAAATATGCAACGGGTTGATCGGGTTGGTGAACCCGGTAGCCGAACCCGATTGCTACCCGGCCACCCCCCTTACCGCTGCCCGATGAAACCCGCTGGCCACCTCAGTTGAGCCCGAGCCCGTACCCGATGGCGGTACGGGTGGTCTTATGTATTGTTTTAAACACCCATCTGACAGGAGTGCTCTTTGCATTCAGACGTAGTTCAAACAAGTGTCATATTTCATTCTTCTCAAATGGCTTGAATCTTTGTTTCATGCCATCTTGTCATTTTTGTGCTTTTTATTGCTTTCATGAGATTAACTGGATCTATAATCGCGAACAACTTCTAGTTATTTTACTTCTTCTTCTTCAAGTCATTTCTAATTATATAATCACCAAATCATGTTAAAGGTTAGCACAATCTACCTTGTGTACCACATGTGCCTTTGTAACACCTTCAAATTGGGAAAGAGCAACTAAATAAAATTTTCAATAACACATCCAAAGGAATAGAATTTCTTCCTATAAACCAATACGAGAAATACCTCAAATTAAAATCTATGATTAACCCCAAACAATTTATAACTCTAGTCTTATTACAAAGGCGAAATTCACACCGGGTGTTACTTAACTCAAGTACAAATTGCTATTCCCAAAAATTAACGCGGAAGACTTTACTTAAACAATTCACCTCTCGAGCACACTACTAGCACTCGATCTTTCGCAGTATCACTAGAACTACTCCCAACCTAAACATGTTGCACATGCCGACAAATAAAAAGGTTAGGCTAACGCCTAGTGAGTTCAAGAGTTTATAACATGATTTAAATAACTCGTTGAATGAAAGTTTGCGACTTAGATTATGATTTCCAAAAGAGCTTATAATAAGGATGTAAACGACTCATTTTTCAACGCACACAAAATCTATTAGAAAAAAGTTCCCAAAAGGTATATAGCGTTTTTCAAAATGAATTCCAATCCAAACCCACTCAAAACGTGAATAAATCCATATTATGCAAAACCTCCAAATACGGATGGTGCCATAATACTCAACCCATAAATCATGGAAGAACAATTCATATAAGTATAATACTTCACCAAAAACATGATACGAACAAATACTCACATGGACGTAAAAATGTAATGAAGTTCAAATACCATAGATATGGAAATGATCTGCTTCATTCAAACTTTAATATACATGGAGGGAAATCCAATATTAAAGTCATCAATTGCAGTCAATCGCACAAGACCAACGATAATAAAACAAGGGCATTATAATATTCAAAGTAATGTTGGCCGACGATGGGGGAGACCCGTATCCATTGACAGTGGAGGAACACAAAAGTATGTCATTCATGCAACGTTAATCGTATGACATTTCACGACATAAAGCCCAAGTGTCTCTACGACTCCTTTCAAGACACACCCAAAGAGACATATGACCTTAGCGGAATATTAACATGAATACCGCTAAAGGCTCGGCACAAGCGGGGTTACAACCATGGCATTGCCCCGACATGGCGAAGGTCATAAACGCCCATCAATCATTATAGCTCAACCGGACTCAGCCTCCTAGTGTACCCTTGAAAAGTAAAGGTCATAAAATATGGGGTCCGGTCAAATCCCGCAACACCCAGTAAACCATCAAATAAAGACTGACTTACGTGCCTATGGATCTAATGCAAGACAGTCTAAAATTACATGACTACACCAGAATGACTAAAGCACTCGAGCATGTAATTATCAATAATATGCAATAAGATGCAATAAGTGGCAATAAGTGGCAATAAATGCAAACCATAAATAGGACTCTACATTGAGCCATTAAAATCGGACAAGATGTCCCAAAGACTCCTTTAAAGTCAAAACCGAGCAAAATGCTTAAAACCCATTAGACCAATAAATAACGGTCCTCATAATGTAAAAATGCATTTAAATATCGCTTAGGTAAACATATACCTCAAAGACATTATCAACCCAAAACTCGTCACAGGTTAGGACTAATGGTTTCCCCAAATGGACTCATACTCTTATAATTCTCAAAATGACTCATGACACGAAAATGTGCATTTTCTCAAATGGTTTATAAAAATCAATTACACCAACATGATTAAACCATTGAATAAACTCCATTTGAGCAATAAATCATTTAAGGACATATCTATGATTTCGACACATCAAAATATCCCTAAAATCCCAAATATAGGTGTTTTACAAAATTTATAAAGTTAAACACTTCAAAAGGTTAAACTCACCAAATAATTCAACAGTTGATTTCAAGTAAAACACACAAATACTTGGATTCTTAGAAAAATAACATTTTTGGCATGTACAACGTTTTCACAAATCAACTTGAACTCATCTTGCTAGATTTAGGTTAAATCTAGATTTTCCCTAAACTTGAGCTCCTTTGAAGAATCTTGAATCCTCAAGCCAAATCATCCAAAAACCTAGATCCAACAGCTTCCAACCATGAATATTCATCTCCAAACACTTAGAATCGTCCCCCCCCCCAACATATTATACCCAAAATCACCAATAAACCAAAACCCTAATTTTTGGGGTGAAGAGAAAAGAAGATTACCTTTTCCACCACTTGCATTCACCAACAAAACCCTCCTAGGTCACCAATATGAACCACATACTTTACTTCTTGAAAGAGATGGGAGAGGGTTTGGTGAAACCCTAGAAAACTTGCAATCCTTAAAGATGAGAGTGAAGATGAAGAGCCACTTGATGAAGTTTTCCAAAGTCTTAGCTTAAAGAAAATCCAATCTTGAAAGAATGGAGGAAATGAAGCCTTGGTGCACTCCAAACCGACTTTTATAAGGGTTATTGAGTTGAGAGAGTTTGGGGTAAAATGGATGAGGAGTTATGAAGAAGAACACCCAAAAACCGGACTTAAAAGCCCTCCTGAGCCCGCGGGCGAGAGTGACACACGCGATAGTGACAGTGTCACTATCGCTGGTCATAATCGTCGGGTTTGTACCGTGGGCACTCTCCCACCAGCGACTATGCCCTGCGACAGTGACCACTGTCACAATCGCGGGCACTGTCTCGAGAAGCCTCTCGGTCCGACATTTTGGTTCTTTTCGCTCCCGTAAGCTCCCGATCCGCTGAGTGTCACACGTAAAGTATTTTCCTAACGTTAAGCATTCATCAAAACCTTGCGAGAGTTGCACCAACCAACTATTTATCTTAATAAAGTTATGGGTGTTACAGCCTTGTTGGCATTTTGCACATGTAATATAATCATCTACACTAGTTATGTATCTTTATCCTTACTAAACCATTCAATCTAGCCCAATTCAAGAGGGTTAATTTGTTTTTTTACTATCGATCCAATACGAATGTAACATTTACCATGAAATATATAAGATTTATCATACACATAGTCTCTACTTGCAATCTTATTTCTTTTACCAATCCTACAACATGCAAGCTTTAGATTATGAGTTTGCTCTGAATAAAACAAATTAGATGCTTTATACTCTAGTTTGATTCTTGTAATTAAGAGAAATGGATGTCAGATACACAATTGAGCAATTGAAATCAGTCAATGATAAGAGTTCTCAACGTAATCTAAGCTTCTTTTGGAGTTTTGGAATTTTGAGAAACTTGTTTATAACAAGAACACACCATGAAGTGCTTCATGCCAATAATTATTGTGCAATGAGTCCTCTGTGTACATGGTAAATCATACATTTTTCACCTTGAACTAACTGATAGGTCATCCACTTTCAATGGCGGATCCAGGATTTTTTCTTGGTGGGGTCACCTTTAAAATAGATTAAAGGCTCGCAAAATCGTCCGATATATTTTTAGCATAATCCATGGTTTTCGAGGGATTTTTAAAGTTTTCTTGGTTGATTTCAAGAGACTTTTTCGGTTTTTTAGTTGAGTTCGAGAGTTTTTTTTTTGATTGATTTCAAGGTAATTTTTTTGGTTGATGGGGAGAGTATCATATAAATTTAAAAAAAAACATCTTTAACCTTAAAAAGTTGGTTTTTTGACATTTTAACTGGGTCCCTTCCCGCACCTTCTCTAGCCTACGTCCGCCACTGTTCACTTTCCACCTTTATACTAAGGAAACTATTTTCCGGTTAATGTTTTATTATGCAACACTTCCTACCTTTAGTTTTGATGATTCAACTACCATGAACTACAATATTGTGTCTATAACTTCTCTTGAATTTCTGGCATTGCTTCACGGTTGCTTCTCATGTGAGTTGTGATAACTGGCATTACTTTTGTAAAGTGCTATATTATTATTTTAGCTTGTCCTGAGTTTTAATCATCTAGTCCATAGGTTGATACAAACATCGTTTTACATATATAACCATTATTTTCTACATTATGTAGGAAATTTTCTTTCTCAACTGTCAGTATTTTTCAAGCTTTTAATTTTGCAAAACCATTTTCTAGTAGGCTTGATATATTTGTTGCTCTAAGCATATTTTGAATTAGCTACCTCCTATTGTCATAGTGGATGCCATCACAATGTTGAATTACATGGACACCTTTTTCATTATTCATCACCTTTGCTTAAGCACCTTTTGTTGTTGAAAGTCATCAAATCTTTTCTTTTTTTACACTTCTCTTATCAAACTAGTAGATATTAGACCAATGTGTAAGGTATGTAAGAGCATCTTCAAGAGACTCTATATACTCTTATTTACTTTCCAACAAGAAGTTGTAATTGATAAGTAAATATATTACTTTATACATATAATCAATACAAAATTAGGGATGCTAAAAAAAAGCCGACCAACCTGATCAACCCAACCCGAAAAACCTTGAAAAAAAACCATTCTGAGGTAACCCGACATATAATCAATACAAAATTAGCGCAACCCGAACCTAATGAGTTGATATTGGGTTAAACCCAAAGTAACCCGACCAAATACCAACGTGTATCGACTTCTCTAAAATTATTTGTATTTCTCTTTAACATATACAAGTTACAAAAAACAACTCGACAATAACGATCAAATGTAACTTTTAAGAAGCTTATTGAAAAGTTATATAGGAAATACTTAAACATTTTGATGAAATATTTTGAATGACTGGTCTTATTTCAATGTTGTTTTTAATTTGTTTAAACCCAACCCAACCAAACTGGCCAACCCAAATGGATTGCGTTGGATCAGGTTGCATTTTTGTTTGGATCGAGTTAGATTGAATTTTTTAAAACCGTAGTCCATAGACATTAAATTACATTATTCAAATATCTTCAACCCGATCAATTTAATCTAAGGGACCGTTTACAAAACGCTTACCTGGGCAAGTGTTTACCAAATCACATTAACTTACCGGATGGATATGACAAGGGCTAAGAATCTTACCAGATAAGAGCGAAAACAAGGACCGAGAGTCTTATCCAGTAAGTGAGTGCAACGACTCTTACAACGGTTAGCGATTATCGGCTAGATTGTTGCATACGATGCATTTTTGGTGGACTAAAATCTTACCCAAGAAGTAAGTGATAGTGTTAAATTTTACCAATAAACACTTACTCGAGTAAGTGATTGGGTAAACGACCCTAAGATGACTTAAGAGCATTTAAATCTTATTTACGAGCGGCAGAAAGGTCGTTACAAGGTTGTCAGCTGGCCGCCGTCATCAATCACGTGACTTGTTGGAAGCCGCCAAAAACGACCTAACAAATCCTACGTCAGAATAGTTGACTTACAATGTACGTACGGTACCTCAACCACGCATGCTTTCCCTCTACTACACTCTACTATACTCCTCTACTGCTCCTTATCTCACGTGGCATCCGCATGCCATTGCAACAACTTTGCTGATTCAGAACGATTCCGTCCACGTGTCATTTCATCAAAGATGCCGTGTTCCGGTCAGAGGGAACAAATTAACCTGTTTCCTATCTCCGTAACAATACCTGGGACCCATTAGTTTCTTATAACATATATTAAAATTAAAATTCAAGTTTAAACCATAACAAATACATTTCTCCCTCAAATCTACCAACAATTTATTTAAATACGGACACATTTAATTTGCTGAATGATTTTGTACAGAATGATTAAGTGGTCGTGAATGGTTAAGAGACTTTTATGATATAGTACAAAATGAAGCATGGTTGTTTAGTGATTGTTATGAATGAAATTAGGGATCTGAATGGTCAAGGAAGACCAAAGATATAAAATCATTCAGAAAATTTTAGAACCAGTAAGAGCTAGATTTTTATTTTTGCCAAACATGATCCACCTCTTTACAATTCAGAGGTTGCCTCTTAATAGAACTATTAAGAGGTAAGCCAACAACCCCTAAAACGCTGCTTATTTAAAGGGGAAATTGATTTAAATATCTTAATCTTTAGGGAAATTCATCTCCTAGCCAATTTTTCCACATTTTGTACAAATAGCCTCAATCTGCATCCCCACTCCAAGTTCGTAATTATGGACCTGGGACATGTTGTGTCTGTATCGATTTTTCTAGGGTTTATGGGGAGGCGACACGTGTCGGGTTATTGCGGTTTGCGGTCCGATCTGAACCCAACCCATTGCAGATGTAGAACTTTTTACGGGTTTTTTTTGTCTTTTAGCTATTAGATTGCAGACACATTGCTAACCTGAGGCTATTTGTGCATATCTGAAAGAGAATTAGTTAAGAGACCAATTTCTCAATATGATTAATCTATTTAAATCAATTTCCCTTCAAAATGGTTTAAACAAAAGCAATAAACGACTAATAAAAATACGTGGAATTTAGTTAAGAGTATTTTATAATGTAAGGTTTTATAAGTGGAAAGTGAAGTCGTTTATAAAAGTATCTCTAACATATTTTTTAAAAGAATTTCAAAATGGAAAATTAAAGTTTAAAATATTTAAAAAAAAGTGCATTAAACTCCAAGAAATTCTTAAATTTTGGAGATCACATGATTACTTATATTATTAAAAATAATGGATCGTTTATTAAACGATTATCGGGTAAACGTTAACCGGATGTCACTTGCTTTACTGGGTGAGCATTGTAAGAACCAATAATCTTATCACAACAAGGGCTGAAAAATTACTCGCCATTGACAAAGGAATCTTGTCCGGTCAATGCTTACCAACAAATCATTTCGATGGTTGGGAACATAACCTAATAAAGTAAATCAAAGTGGTAACTCTTAGGGCTATAAACAATCTCAGCGATTAACGAATTGTTCGATGGAAAGTTCGTTTATCTAATAAAAAAAATGAACACAAACACATATTTTTATTCTTTTAGTTAAATGAGCAAAAATGAACAAACGTCTCGTTCATTTATTTACATGCCTAACATTCGTTAATTTATGTCAGTTTACGTTTATTTATATATCCAAGTATATTTACACATTATGTCATTAATTAAATTAAACTTTAGACCCCCTTTTATTTATCCCACGTTAGACCATCTCCTAGACTCCAAGCCTACACAGAAAACACAAAAAAGGACAAAATGCACAAAATAGCAACCTACTTTCATTTATTTCCTTATTATAGCATTGTACTTTTATTTTTTCTTATTACAACAATGTACTTTCAATTTATTTTTTATTAGGGCATTGTACTTTAAAGAATTTACCCATTATAGCATTATGGTTTAAATTTACCTACTATATCAGGTTTTCATGCCACCTTATTGTCCACATAGGTTGTCCACGTGTACTATGGTGCTGACGTGACATTTCTCATTACAACATTGTACTTTCAATTTTGTTTTCTATTACCTCATTTTATTACTTCAGTTCCAATTACAACATAATCAAACATGTTTACCAAAAATTATAATTTCAGAAATTAAACATGTTTACAAAACGAGGTAATTGGAACTGGAACTTGAGTAATAAAACAAGGTAATAGAAAATAAATTTGAAAGTACAATGTTGTAATGAGAAATGCCACGTCAGCACCATAGTACACGTGGACAACCTATGTGGACAATGAGGTGGCATAAAAACCAGTGTAGTAGGTAAATTTAAACCATAATGCTATAATGGGTAAATTATTTAAAGTACAATGCCCTAATAAAAAATAAATTGAAAGTACATTGTTGTAATAAGAAAAAATGAAAGTACAATGCTATAATAAGGAAATAAATGAAAGTAGATTCCTATTTTGTGCATTTTGTGTTTCCCTTTCCAAACCAACACTAAAAAATGGAGGTCAATAAAGGTGACAAAAAAGACTCTCTTTTAGTGTTTTTTTATATATTTTTTAGTGTATGGTTGGAGTTAGATTTTCTTTTTTGTATTTAAGGGGCCCACCATTTTTTGTGTTTTATTTTTATAGTGATTGGATTGAGGATGCCAATGATAAATAATGTTAGTTGCTTTTTGTTCATTTGTATTTGTTCGTTTACGTTTGCTTAACATCTTAGGCGAATAAACATAAATTAACATGAACAAACACATTTTCTTAACGAACGAAAATGAACATCAAAATGATTTGTTCAATTAACTTCAAGGAATGAACACGAACAAGTCCTTATTCGTGTTTGTTCGATTTGTTTACAGTCTCAATAACTCTTACCTAAAATGGTTATCGATAAACATCTGATAAACGGTTTTTAAGAGCATCTCCAAAAGCTTTCCTATTTTGAAGAAAATTGAGAATATGAGGATTTTGAGCTATAATCGTGCTCCAACAACTTTTCAAAACTATCTCCAAAATGGAGAAAGTAAGATCATCTCCAACAGCTTCTCTATAATTTATCTAAAATAGAGAATGAAAAGTCAAAATCTCTAAAACAAAAAAATTCCAACTCCAACAGCTTCTCTATTTTAGAGAATCTATCATTACTTATATTATTAAAATATTCAATATATTTTAACAAACTTTTTAACAATCAAATTAACTTTTAAATAAACTCTCAAACCCATTAAAATAATATTTCTCTCTTCTTTTCACTTCTTTTTAGGCATATAGAGAATTCTCTATATTGAGAATTTTTCTCATTGTTTTCTATTTTAGAGAATGAGATAGATAACCTGTTGGAGCATTTTAGAGAACAAAAAGGTGTTTTTCTCTATTTTAGAGAACCTGTTGGAGATGCTCTAAGAGAGAGAAATTTTTCTCCAAATATGGTTATATAGAGATAACCCAAAAAATGATTACTAAACGAGAGCACCAATAAAAATCTTTGAAAATAAATATTTTAATAGATGAATGAAATATTTTAATATTATAATCAATATTTATTTCTTCAAAATATAAAATCTTTTGAGATGAATGTAATTTTTTTAGAAATTTTAATTTTTAATTTTTAATTCTGATTTTTTTAAGAAATCTATATACTTTAATTATATATATACTAGCAGCGTACCCGCGCAATGCGGCGGGATGTAATATTTAAATAAATATAAGAAATAATATAACAATGCAAATGTGTTTTTGCCATATAAACCAAATTGGTTCGTGGATTGGATCGAGTGGTATTACCAATGTACTTAGTCGATGATATACAAATTTTACCAATGGTGGTATAGATATACATGATATAGAGATTTATCGTCATAAATAACACTTTAAAAACGTTGTGGCTTATCTTGAAGCCTACGGCTTGAGGCTCGCATCATTTATAACTTTAGTAATCAATTGTTTGTTACATGACATTCAAACACATTTAAAAATATGTATTGAAATCTATGGAATTATATATGACTAATGTCAATTTTTTTGTTTTTAACACTTCTACTTAAATATTTTATAATATAAAATAGATTATCAAAATAACTTATCACCTGCAAATAGATGAGTCACAATCATCCCACAAGACAAAATAACATACATGAAATCCTTTTTCTTATTCAGATATCCACAATGTCATCCATTACCAACATCTTTATGCATAAATATGTTGTACTCTATGCTTAAAACTTTGTTTTTAAGACTTTAAGACTTTTAAGCCTAAATGATTTATAAGATAGTATAGATTAAAAAAATTAGTATAATTGAAATCAGAAATGTTTATTAAGGAAATTAGGTTTCAAATTTAATGCAAAAGGAAATTAATGTTTTTTAAGTAAAATTACGTTTCAAAATTAATGCAAAACGAAATTAATGTTTTCTAACTGAAATCAGAAATGTTTTTTAAGGAAATTACGTTTCAAATATAATGCAAATGGAAATTAATGTTTTTTAATTGAAATTAGGAATGTTTTTTTAAGGAAATTACGTTTCAAAATTAATGCAAAGGGAAAATAATATTTTTAATTGAAATCAGAAATGTTTTTTAAGAAAATTACGTTTGAAAATTAATGCAAAATGAAATTAATGTTTTTTAATTGAAATCTGAAATGTTTTTTTTAAGGAAATTAGGTTTCAAATTTAATGCAAAACGAAATTAATGTTTTCCAATTGAAAACATAAACAAAAACAGGATAAGAGTTGGGTAAACAGTCCCGAAACATGTTTTTGGGATTTACACATTGTTATAGCAAAGTTAAGTCAAACGCTAAAAAAAACCTAAAATACATTTAACTAATTGTTAAACAATTTTTTTCCCTTTTAAAAAATTTAGCCCTTTTGAATCATTTTTACAAATTTAAGTAATGCTTGGTGAAATCGTTATAGCATAGAAGAATGATGAAAATCTTTAACACTTTGGAGATTTTGCTAACCGAAACACAACTTAAGACTAAACTATGATGCAAATGTAATTTAACTTAATTATAGTTGTTGGCCAGAAAGTTTTATTTGCACAAATAGCAACAAAAAAGAACCAGAAGAAAAATACTCAAAGCCAATTTATAGATGCATCACACATAACTAAGATACCTTGGCAAAAGCAAAACCAAATAAATTTTCATTCATTTCCATTAATATAAGCAAGTGCAAAACTTGGTCAACAAAACTTCACATGATTGTAGCAAGCATGAACAAAAACATGACCATGTTAAATAAACAGAAAATCAAATATAGAATAAACATTGAAAATGCCTACGCCAAACAAATATCCAACTACAAACATAAGAACCTCCATTTGGTGGTGCAGTCTCCATCTATCCATCTTCTCAGTACTAGTACATTAAATCTCATATCCTTGATTTTTGTTATTTGCTTTATGACCAAACCACTCCTACCTATAAAAAAAAGAACGTAGGAAGATGGCATACAATTAGAACCATAAATGCCTTTGAACCATACATATGAACTGCAGTAATAAACATATATACACAATAAATTTAAAATAAGGCCAACACAACTATAAAAGTTTTTTTTTTGCAAATGGTGTATATACACTAATGTTTGATGAAACAAATTACCATTAATTTTGATGAAACAACAAAACATCAAAATATGAAGAAAACAAACAAATAGGAGATGGTTGAACCAAGTAGTAATATACAAGTAGACAAGACTTACTGTTCGCCATTGTGCTAACTATATCTCAGTCAGAGAGACCATATAAGTTGCATGCAACAAAATGACATATCTATACAAAAACATAATAGGGACAAATAACAAATCAGGAACATAAGATTATGAAAAATAAGTAACAACATTAACAATTGACATGATAGGAGCAGGTGTAACGACCCAAATTTCATAGCAGGCAAATAACCAAAAAAATTAAGCATTCGAATTACATAAAACCTTGTCTTTACATCATCAATAATTCATACTAAACAAAATTGACAGCGGAAGTCTCTAAATCCACAACCGAGAGCTATTCTATAGTAATCATAGCCAAAACTTGAAGTTACTCTAAGCTTCAAGTCCTTCTTATCGCCTTCTAGTTCTTACTGGAAGAACCCTTAACATGCTTACCTGAAAATGGTTTAGTTTTGAAAGCGAGGGTTAGACCAAAAGGTCTAGTGAGTTCCCTCCGAAAACAACATGTATCAACAGTAAAAATCATTTAGATGATAACATCGTAACTCATCACATAAGGTACTGCACTGTATGGGGAATCACATAAACATCCGCGATCGGGGCCCAAGCAGACTCCCCTTTCGCCCTCTCGTATCGGGGCCCAAGCAGACTCCCCGATACCCGCCTAGGAGGAAACAAATTCCAACCAATAGGCTCATCATCCATAACCAAGGGATCATCGGATCCCGAGGCTCACTGATCCCACAGTGCAGACCAACAACACATAGCATGCACATACGTTACATAAAGCATGTAATAAAACCTTACAAAGCATGCCTTACATTTCATCATGTCAAACTTTCTTTTAGATATAAATAGGTACGTTCGTGAGAAACATGCATTTCGGTTATAAACATTTCGTGCGCTTTAAGAACCATAATCAGTAAAAAGAAAACGTTTAACACTTTACGCCGTAAAAGGGGTTAGGGAACTCACCTTGCTTGACGTACAACACACTTCTTAAATACCTCCGAGCTAAACCACACGAACACCTAAGATAACAGTTTCGCATCAGAAAACAATTCACCCTTCTGTCCGGAGAACTCAATCCGGATACAGCTAATTTCTGGATACAGCATTGTCCGGACATAACACCTTTCCGGACACATCACTTTTCCGGACACAACACTTATCCGGACGCTAGACTTATCCGGGCAAAGCTACCCGGACACTAAGCTTATCCGGAGACTTGCAACATATCCGGATACTAAGAAACACCCGGACACCCTCACGGGGCACTTACCCGGACACTTGCAACATATCCGGACACTGGTGTCCGGAAAACGCGGTTGTTCGAACTTAACAAGTCTAAAACTGATATATACTTCGATTTTTGCCATTAAGTCGATTAGATATATACAAGTGTTCATCCACCAACCTCAAATACTCACTTAATCCATTTATAAACTTCTAAATCGGTTTAACAATACAAAAACCCTTAAAACCCATTTTGAAGGAAAAGAGGTGAAAACTCAATGAATCACCACAATAAATCTCAAGAATCCAAACCAGAAGAGATTGAACACAAGAATTAACAAGGATTAAGAGTTACCTTACTAATTTCTTCTTTGATTCTTCTCTTCTTTGATTTCTTTCCAACACTCTTCTCTTTTTCCTTTTCTCTCTTAGCCACCAACCACAAAACCCAAATACTGATTTTGGAATAATAGAGGCTGCCCTAGGGTATTGAGTCCATAAATACCTTTCATAAATTGCAGAATAGTCCCTTGCCTTAACTTTCATACTTTGCACAATGAACACTAAACTTTCATACTTGCACAAGAAACCCGGTTGTTACAACACTCCCCCCCTTAAAAGAATTCTGTCCCCGGAATTCCTCATTGGAAAGGATGCGGGTGTCTTGCCCATACCAAAACTGACACTTCCCCAAGGTAATGCCACTTCTGGCTCAGTCCATCACCTCAATAATTTCGAAACATGGAACCTTGGGTGCATTTCCTCCAGTTCTTACGGTACTCTAACTCATAGGCTACTGTTCCTACTCGGTTGATTTTGACTACAGAAGATTTACTAAGGCTTCTTATGCATCAACACTTCCTTTAAGGAGGAACCTGGCTAAATCCTCTGCCACAACACGAGATTCATTTACCAAGAGACAGACACACGCTTGACTGCTTGACACAACTCCAAACCTGAACGTCCCGACAACTCACAACCTAGAGTTCCTTCATCGAAATACAAGCAATCCTATATCACTTCTCCCAATCCAACAATCGCCTATGCCGGAAACATTTCCCTTTTCCCGACCACCTCGACCACAGCTCATCAACCATTTCTCACATCCTCACCACTTCACCACTCCATCCTTGTACGTAACCAAGGGTAGGAACCTTCGAACCTAACGTTGAAGTGTTCACCTACTCGCATTAAACTTATCCTGAACACATCAAATCCTCGCTGATTACCACGTTCGTTCGGTCATAAAACATAGCTCCGGTTACCCTCACACAACTGGGAGGAATAACCATGGTCACCCCATACTATTCTTACTAGCTTAAACACTGCACGACCAAATCGTTTAAACATTTATCACAAAGTCACTAGCTTAACTCATTCAGTTGTCTCATCCACTTCTTTCTTGTACAAAATCAAACACAATTCCCTTCCTCAATACTCTTTCCAACGGTTCACACGCTTATCAATGACAATCTACACAACACTGCACCTTTCGGCATCACCGTCAGGTTTACTACTTCCAACTTACTCACTTATCCCGACATACTATCTTCACCTCCCCACGTTAGCGTGGAGCATTGCCCACCGAGCATTATTTGCCCCTCTCTCCCGACCTTTCCACATGCTGGTGTCGCTTTCTCAATACTCACATAACCAAACAGTTGCACCAAGATCTTATCTTAAGGCATCCAACCAAGCCGTCTTGAAACTAGACCAGTGTTCGACGTCACTACCCATTCTTTAATCTCCAAATTTTACCTTCTCAGACATTTCTTTCACACATAAGCAACAATTCACATCTATCCCACCACATTTGACTAACACAACCCTCATCCTCTTTAAAACTTCCAATGACCCCAAAGTATGCTTCTTAGTAACGTCCCCTATTCACGCTAATAATCCACCCCCCTTGGATTCCCTATTACAAACGGATCTATTAATTCAGGAACACCCCGAAACTCGGGTTCCACAATTCTTTCGATTAACCACCAAGATCATAAATCAGATAGGTATATATATACAGTCATCCCGACTTTCTTACTTAGATTTACCTTAAATAATTCTTTAACAATCGGTGTTTTAATCTCAATAACACTTCCCCAAGAATTCTCGGTAGAATTGTAACACATCATGAATTAACAAATGAATGTCATTATTTAACATATCTATAAAATTTTAAACAACCAACCAAAGGCTTATACCTCTATCATGACCTTTCAAATTAACTAATGATCATACTACCCCTCCGACCTACAATCATCGTCGTGTCATTCTTTAAACATAACCAAAATTTTCAACCATTTCCTTCTAGGATCATTCCCTCACGCATAAGAAGCAATTTTCATTCTTTAGCGATTTCTCATCTACTATACTACAGCTTGACTAACCTATTCATCATCTTCTTTAAACTTACTCCGCCTTCAAGAATATACTTACTTAACAACATACACAACCACAAAGCTTGGTCTCCCAGCTGGGCAATCACCCATTTCTGCCCCCGGCATTCCATCCCGATAACAGTCAAAATAAACACCAACTTACAAACCACGTACTTCAACAACTAGGATTGCAAAACGTACACTCTATCCGAAATCCCGAAAGGACTTCCTCCTAATCCTTCATCTTTCTAACATTGCCTTACTACATCATCGGCTGTCACAGAAAGCTTGACAAATACTGTCACTACACATCCTTACACTCTTTGCCCATAACATCACACTGCAGACCAGGTCTCTCATGATCATCCATACACAGTTTAAACTCGCCCTCAAAGTTACTCGCATGAAATCGAGCCTATCTCGCTACTTAGTCCTTTCGCAACTTGCCGACTATAACTCACGAGTTCTCAATTAGCTCAAACACAGACATTCTAGCTAGCTCTTTACGATTCGAGCTTTTACGTAAGCTGGACACAGTCCCTCACTAAACGATAAAGTCTACACACTCGCTTCGCTCGCGCTACTTACCTCATCATTCTATGAACCCTCCATACTTCACAAATAGAATGCTTATTCAAAACAATAACTTCTCTTACTAATATAACGCCTCTACAAGATGTTCTATCAACTTACACCCATCTGGTTTGAGTCTTCGGCCTCGGCCAACATACACCGTTGCCGACTTCAACAACAAAAGACACTCTTAACTACTTCCTTATCCTATCCTTTAACATGAGTTCCTTACGGGACCTATTCCTCCCTACACATCATAGTTAACTTTAATATACGTCGCCCCTATTTCGAAACTTACTCATGTAACATCAATATTACAAGCTCCCTTCGAAACTCATGGCCCACACCGTGGACCTTTCATTCCTGCCTCACAACACTACTCATAAAGCGTTGCTAAGACCAATACCTTGATGACTCCTAGTCCTTCCTCCGGACACCATCACCCCTCGGCAACTGTGTTCTCAGTCACCGAGCAAAGGTACAGACCCTCATACACGTGACACTAAAATCCATTCCCGACTCTTCCAAGGTCCAACTCTCCCCTTAAACACAAATACCAAAACTACTTACGTTCTCCCTTGACTTGACCAACGCCTCTCCGCTCTCGGAGTTCTTCCTTAGCTTAAGACGTAATACTCTACGACCTAGTAGGTTCATAGCCTTCATGCATGACAATACAGTAAATAAATATTTTCGCACATTTCATCATTTTAAATCATTAATTGTTATGGATGTATTTATGGACGTATTAACTGAAATATTTAATTATGTATTTGTAGAGGGTCCCTGGTTTCCAAAAAAAAGTTCATGGTTTCCAAAAACAAAACAATTAGGTTTATCTCTCTAAAAAAATTAAGTAAATATGCTTTAAGTTGTAGTACATAGTGCTTAAATTGTTGTTTTTAAGAGTTTAGGGGTTTCATGCTTTAAAATATAGTATATATATATATAGAGAGAGAGAGAGAGAGACCGTTTTATGTAGAAACATATGCTATTTTGTAAACTGTGAAACTCACCCTACAACCATAGATCAATATTATCTACGGCTAAGATGAAATTGACTTATTTATGGAAATAATAATTTTTTTATATTATTTTTAATGCATCGAAATTGGGATTGGAGGGTATCTAGGTAATTTCATCTCATAATTCAAATAAGGAAACTGCATCAAATCCTATTTTCCAGCCACGACATTTGTGAATGGATATGGATACCCTCCCTATTATCCATGGAGATGAATACCCTCCCACCAAACCCAGAAGATTGTTCCGGTCACCGGTCACCGGTCTCCGTCATCGTCGTTCATCTCCGTTCATCGCCGTGTCATATCGGTTTCATCTCCGTTCATCGCCGTGTCATATCGGTTTCATCTCCGCTCATCGTCGTTCATCTTCGTTCATCTTCGTTCATCGCCGGTTCATCTCCGTGTCAACGGAGATGAACTAAGTTGAAAGAAGATGAAACGGAGATGAATGGAGATGCAACTGGAGATGAAACGAAAATGAACCGGAGATGAATCTGTTTCATGAAACGAAAATGAACTGGAGAGTGAGAAGTGGAAGAGCCACGGTGGTTCTCGGTGGTTGGCTGCTGCAGTCGACGGCTGTCGACGGTGGAGATGGTGACGGAGGGAATCGAGAGGAGGGATGGCGACGGCAGAACGTCGAGAGGTGAGAGCGGCGGTTACTGCAGAAGGGAAGTTCGCCGATCGAGAGGTTGGAGAGGAGTGGTTACCGCGTTCGATGGGCGAACGAGAGAGAAGAGAGAAGAATGGCAGCGGATGGTGGGTTTCGTCGACCGACCGGAGCAGCGCCGGCTTGCGGCGGCTGTTGGTTTTCGGATGGTGGTTCACAACGGGGTCAGAGATACATGGTGATGGTGGACGTGTGGAACATGGGTTTAGGATTCAAATTAGAGATAACCATATATGGAAGATAACCATAAATAAATCTAATCAATAAATACCTAAAATAAAACCACGAAATACAAAATGACAGAATTGCCCTCTTAATTACAATTATTGAATAATGATTAAGAAAAATTCTGATTGGTTGAAGGTGGTTTTCAAAGTTTTCAAACTTAAGTAGGTTTTCATAATAACCTCTCGCTATATATGTATATAGGGTCTCATTCTTTTGCTAATCAACCCATTGGTACTAACCGTGATAACCAACCATTGACCAATAAAATTGCTCCTTTTATTTTGGTTTAGGTGCACGCCAACAAGGGTAAAATGGGTATATCCAATTTCTTCCATATTTATCTCACATTTAATAACTGATTCTACATTCCATAGTTATCTAATCCATGATTTTCGAAATTATATTAATTCAGAATATATTTTTAATATCAAACAAGATATCGAAATTATATTAATTCAGAATATATTTTCGGAATTATATTAACTCAATCAATACATTTTTTCTATAAATTAGTTCTTTGAGACATTGTGCATATACGCAGGTGTGCATATATGCAGATGAGACATTGTGCATATACACAGATGTGCATATGTGCACATATGCATATATGTGCAGATGTGCATATGTGCACATATGCATATGTGCAAAAGCCATCTCAGACTAAATCATATGCACAATTTATGTGCACATATTCACATAAGCATCATCATCATCATCATCGCCTTCTGTGATCTCAGACTAAATCATATGCACAGTTTATGTGCACATATGCACATAAGCATCATCATCATCATCATCGCCTTCTGTGATCTCAAACTAAATCATATGCACAGTTTATGTGCACATATGCACATAAGCATCATCATCATCATCATCGCCTCCTGTGAAGTTTTTCTCCGAGTACTCTTTAAAGTTCACATCGCCGGAATGTTTCTCGAGACTGGGGCCCACATCAGGAAAACAAAGGATGTTCGCGGCGGAGCAGAACGACGGGAGGTTGGTGGAGAGGGAGTGTTGGTTCGCCGTGCTTTCTTTATTTAGGGCTCTTTCAGAAAGGATTTGAAATACCTGTGAGAAGGTTGTTTCGGTTGTGGCTTGCTGAAGGCTTTGTGAACAGAAACATGGTGGAAATCACAAAAAAGAGATCTGATGAAGGCAGAGGCGGCGGTCCGATGAAGGCAGATGCGGCGGTGGGAGGAAGGCAGAGGCGGTGAGAGGATTTTTTAGAGAGAGAAAGAGAGTGGATAAATTTAGAGGGAGGAGTGATTCCTTCAAAATAGGTATTGTTACCGTGTATAGAGATAATGCGTGTTTAGGTTTAATTTGGTTTGACAAAAATGCCCTTGTGCTCATATGCACAAAGGTCCAGCTCATGCCTATTAATTTTAAATAATATTAAAATCCAGTATTAATTATAACCGTTGATCTGATGCATCTATGGTTGTGATCGGTTAGCACGATTAGTACCAATGGGTTGGTTAGTAAAAGAAGGGGGCCCTATATATATATATATATAGGACGGCAATCAAATGAGAACCAAAAAAAGATTGTTAACCGTGAAAACCGATCCAAACCGTTTATTGCTTTTAATCTATGGATATTAAACACAATGGCAATTTTTAAATAATTTACAACTTCATGGTTTATTATGTATTTAAATTAAAATTAGAAGGGCATTGATGGGCTTTTAAATCCAATAAACAGAGCTTCAATTCTTCGTTTGATTTTCATCATCCCCACTTCAATTCATCATCAGAGTTTGATTTTCCCTTCATCTTTAACCTCAAGCTTTCCTTCTCATCCTCACAAGAACTACATGTTGTACTCCAACACACACACAAAACCATCAAATCTAGCGTCTTTTTGAAGAACTCACATCTTCGATTAGGGATTTTTTCTAACACCTTTTCCCTAATTTCACTGTTTTTGTGGCAATCCGATCGACCCACTTGATGTCGATGGCTATACCGTTTGCATCGAAAGAAGATACCACCAACACCAACATCGATGTGACCCCCTGGATGTCGACCATGAGCCATCAAATCCTCCATCGTTGCTGTGCTCCTCACTGTTTGAATCGGCTTACCAAAATAATCATCGGATAGAGGTATTTTTAGCCACAACCGATCGCTAAAAACACGGTTATAAATGGCTTCACTCTCGTCGGATTGATGTCAGATTCACGTTACGCATCTCCACAAAAAGTGTTGTCACCGTATGATTTGATTTCTGCTTCCTAGGGTCTTGGATCGTTCAATGCGTCAAACACAAGCTATATGTTCATCGAATTCATCTATTCAGATTTTACTCTATTTGAATTTTGAGAAACCATATTTGGGGGTTTTTATTTCTTAAAAATGTATTTGATTCTTGGGGTGAAAGAACATATAGCTTTTGGTTTCATATGGTGAAATAACATATAGCGTTTGGTTTCATATAGTGAAATAACATATAATGTTTGGTTTCATGTGGTGAAATAACGTATAATGTTTGGATTCATGTGGTGAAATAACGTAAAGTGGTTAGTTTCATGTGGTGAAATAACGTGTAATGTTTCGTTTCATGTGGTGAAATAACTGTTGGTCCCAGCTATGGATTAGCAATGGTAAACAAGTATTGTAGAAGGGGGGTTGAATACAATACACAAAATTTTTCACTTAATTAATTCTTTATTGATTTAAAATCAAGAATTACACATAGAAAACTTAAAGATTGTTGCGGAACAAAACAGATAAAATCTGCTTAAACAATCTAACACAAAGTCACACAGAGAATAAGAACAGTTGTAAAACACTTAGAAAACAAATGAACTTCTGAGAGAGAGTAATGCGCCAGCACTTGAAAGCTTGAGAGAGTTTGTAAACGGGTGAGTTGCAAGGATGAAGATGATCTCCTTTTATAGTGCCTCATGCAATAAATGCAATGGACACTTGTCAAGGAGGGCTTGGAAGGCAGAACGGAAGCAGTCTTCTGAAAAGTGATTTTGTCTTTTCACTTTTGTCTTCAAGCGTTGACCTGCTTGTTGAAGCTGATGTTTCTTGAAGAAGATAAGAAGTCCAAAGAACCTTTTTCTGATCTTAGGATGATGTCTCTGTCAATGCAAGATATCCTGAATATATTCTGCAGATAAAGTTAATATACCTGCTAAAATTTCTTTGCCGAAGACTTCTTTGCCGAAGATGTTCCTAACATGTCTTCAAGGAATTTGCCTAACATGTTATCTTCTTCAAAGATCTTGCCGAAGATATGGTCTTCAAGGATACATGTTATCTTCTTCAAAATTTTGCTTCTTCAAAATCTTGCCTGACATTTCATCTTCTTCAAAATTTTGCTTCTTCAAAATCTTGTCTTCAAAATTTTGCTTCTTCAAAATCTTGCCTAACATTTCATCTTCTTCAAAATCTTCAAGTGACCTGGCTAAGACTTTAGAAAAAGTCTTCAAGTAGCAGCTTAATCTTTGGTTGAGAAGTCTATCTTCAATCCGCTTTGAAGATATACTTCTACTTTGTTTCTTCGGTTGATCTTCGACTTTACCGAACATTTTTATACAATTAAACTGCTTGTAAAGAACCTAAAAATTATTCTAAGTATGAACTGTGAAATTGAGAGACTAAGGTCATCTTCAAATCTAAGTGACCCAACAATCTCCCCCTATTTGAGGATGACATCCATACTTAGAATCTGAGAAGTAAACACTGAATAATTCATTTTTGACCCTTGTTTACTCTTTTGGGTTATTTTCACATAGTCCATTCTTTTGGATTTTTTTTTTAATTTATTTATTGTATCCGACATTTACAAGTAAAAAAATGGTAAAGTATACTGTACAAACTATTAACAAAAATGTACTTGTATTGAAAACTTGAAAGAGCAATAATCTTAAGTTTACAAGTACATATCAAAAGCATATAAAGATGATCAATTCATCCTTTTCTGTAGTTCAGCTAGGATGGCATGTTGTAGTGGAGGGATTGCAGGAAGACATCTATGGAATAGCAATGGTAAACAAGTATTGTAGATCCTTGGTTGTCTTTATACAGGGGGGGGGGTTCGGGAAGGGGGTAGCGGGAAGGGGGGGGTAGCGGGAAGGGGGTAGCGGGAAGGGGGGGGGGGGGTTCGGCAAGGGGGGTGGGCGACAAGGGGTTTGGCAACAATGGGGAGTGAGAGAGTGCCGAGAGGTCTTGTGTGTTCGGTAAAATGGCTTGATGGTGGTGTGGGATTTTTGTGAGATGTGGTTAGAAAGGTTGTGTGGCTAGAAGTATATAGGATAAAGGATAAGTAGGGTAAGTTTGTAAGGATTTAGGGAGAATAGGTTGTGTTTGTGTGAAGGTAAAAAGTGTTTGATGGATTGAGAAAGAAAGGTTAGGATGGAAAGTAAATGTAGATTGGTAAGAAAATAGATGGTGAGGATTGAGTTGACATGGATTGAGAAGGGTAAAAAAAAATTGTGTTTGTTGGGTGAGAGAAAGTTGGTAAAAAAAATAGAAAATGAGAGTTAGAGGAGAAAGGAGGTTGACTTTTCTTGTAACTGATAGAATATCAGTACTTGAGAAGTCAAACTGATAAAAAAAATTTATTATATATATATATATATATTTATTTATTTATTTTTTGAATTTTTTTTAACCAAACTATATATCTAAATTTAACATACCAAGTTCTCCTAAGAGAAACTTGAACCGAGGTTCTTCAAGAGGCTTTGTGAAGAGATCCGCCAGTTGAAGATCGGTGGGGATGAAATGCAGTTCAATATCACCTTTAGAGATGTGATCTCTTATGAAGTGATACCGAATATCAATGTGCTTGGATCTGGAGTGAAGCACAGGATTTTTTTTTTAAGAAATTCTGCCGAATTTCTTCAAAAAAAAAATCTTTTTTTTGCCGAACTTCTGCCGAAATAAGGAAATCGGCGGACCGGTTAAGGGGGAGCACATCAGTTCGGGCGGATCTAACTGAGGGGGAGGAACACAAAGATCAGCTGGACTAACTGAGGGGGAGCAAAACAAAGACAAGGATGATGATGCTGAATGAAGAGCTGAAGGTGCCAAGAGAAAGAAAGAAGATGCAAGAGATGGACAGAATGGGTTTGTCTCCCAACACATCAACGGGTTGCTGATCAAAATGAAGAATCCTCAAGCCAGATACAAGTTTCAACTCGCCCATGCAAGTACATATTTGTTTTGTTCATATTGTTTATAATTCTTTCCTTTTTCTTTCATTTGTTTGTACAGTATACTTTACCATTTTTTTTACTTGTAAATGTCGGATACAATAAAAAAAGAACAAAAAGAATGGACTATGTGAAAAGAACCCAAAAAGAGTAAAGAAGGGTCAAAACGAATTATTCAGTATTTACTCATTAGATTCTAAGTATGGATGTCATCCTCAAATAGGGGGAGATTGTTGGGTCACTTAAAGATTTGAAGATGACCTCAGTCTCTCAATTTTACACAGTTCATACTTAGAATAATTTTAGGTTCTTTACAAGCAGCTTAATTATATAAAAATATGTTCGGTGAAGTCGAAGATCAACCGAAGAAACAAAGTAGAAGTATATCTTCAAAGCGGATTGAAGATAGACTTCTCAACCAAAGATTAAGCTGCTACTTGAAGACTTTTCCTAAAGTCTTAGGCCAGTTCACTTGAAGTTTTTGAAGAAGATGAAATGTTAAGCAATATCTTTGAAGATGATATCTTGTCACGTGTTTGGACATCTTCGGCAAAGAACTCTTCGGCAAAGAAGTCTTCGGCAAAGAAATCTTAGCAGTACATACATTCAACTTTATCTGCCAAATATATTCATGACATCTTGCTTTGACAGAGACATCATCCTAAGATCAGAAAAAGGTTCTTTGGACTTCATATCTTCTTCAAGAAACATCAGCTTCAACAAGCAGGTCAACGCTTGAAGACAAAAGTGAAAAGACAAAATTACTTTTCAGAAGACTGCTTCCGTTCTGCCTTCCAAGCCCTCCTTGACAAGTGTCCATTGCATTTATTGCACGAGGCACTATAAAAGGAGATCATCTTCATCCTTGCAACTCACCAGTTTTACAGACTCTCTCAAAGCTTTCAAGTGCTGGCCTTTCTCTCTCAAGAAGTTCACTTGTTTTCTTAGTGTGTTACAATTGTTTTGAGAGAGTCTGTAAAACTGGTGAGTTGCAAGGATGAAGATGATCTCCTTTTATAGTGCCTCGTGCAATAAATGCAATGGACACTTGTCAAGGAGGGCTTGGAAGGCAGAACGGAAGCAGTCTTCTGAAAAGTGATTTTGTCTTTTCACTTTTGTCTTCAAGCGTTGACCTGCTTGTTGAAGCTGATGTTTCTTGAAGAAGATATAAAGTCCAAAGAACCTTTTTCTGATCTTAGGATGATGTCTCTGTCAAAGCAAGATATCATGAATATATTTGGCAGATAAAGTTGAATGTATGTACTGCTAAGATTTCTTTGCCGAAGAGTTCTTTGCCGAAGATGTCCAAACACGTGACAAGATATCATCTTCAAAGATATTGCCTAACATTTCATCTTCTTCAAAAACTTCAAGTGAACTGGCCTAAGACTTTAGGAAAAGTCTTCAAGTAGCAGCTTAATCTTTGGTTGAGAAGTCTTTCTTCAATCCGCTTTGAAGATATACTTCTACTTTGTTTCTTCGGTTGATCTTCGACTTCACCGAACATATTTTTATATAATTAAGCTGTTTGTAAAGAACCTAAAATTATTCTAAGTATGAACTGTGTAAAATTGAGAGACTGAGGTCATCTTCAAATCTTTAAGTGACCCAACAATAACATATATATGAAATATGATATTTATGAAATTTTGCTTTTATTTCATGAGGTGAAATAGTATATGTTTCATATGGTGAATCCCAGTTACCAAAATGACGATCATACCCTTTTCATGTGGTGAAACTATTTTTAATTAAACCCATAGGATCAAAAGAAAATTACGACTTGGATCGGTTCTCACGGTTTTCAATATTTTTTTGGTTCTTACATGATTTAACCCATATATATATATATATATATATATATATATATATATATATATATGGAAGGGTTCAATAGAGAAGTCCAAATATTTAGAGAAATAGAGAAGTGATATTGACCATGCATTCGGTCAAGATCGGCGGCTTTGACCGAGAAGTAGAGGATAATTCCTCACGTGGTTTGCGCGTGGCCTGCACAAGATAGAGAGGTAGTTTCGTAAAAAATACGCGAGACAGGTTCATATATGAACCTTTGTAATTCACATATAAAATATTTTTAACTAATTCATATATGAATCTTTGTGATTCATATATGAATCAGTTAATTTGTTCATATGAGAATTAGTTAAAAAAAATTCATATATAAATCACAAAGATTCATATATGAATTAGTTAAAAAAAAGTTTATATGTAAATTACAAAGGTTCATATATGAACACAAATATTCATATATGAATCAGTTAATTGGTTCAACTGATTCATATATGAACCTACAGTTAATTAGTTTCATATATGAAACACAAAGGTTCATATATGAATCAAAGATTCATATATGAATTAGTTATAAAGAGTTCATATGTGAATTACAAAGGTTCATATATGAACGTATAGTTCATATGTGAATCACACAGATTCATATATGAACTCAGTCCGTATTTTTTGTAAAAGTTACGAAATTGCCCTTCTATTTTTGGAACAGCCGCAACTTTTGACCAGTCAAAGCCGCAACTTTTGACCAGTCAAAGCCGCAACTTTTGACCAATTATAACCGATCTTGACCGAATGAATGGTCAAGATCACTTCTCTATTTATCTAAATATTTGGACTTCTCTATTGAACCTATGGCTATATATATATATATATATATATATAAGCAATTTGATAAGAGGGGTGTGGAAAACGAGAGAGAGAAAGGCAGAAGCGGAGAAGGCGTACAAGGGAGGACGATTAAGGCATCGGCGTGTGAGGGGTCCTTCTTAGCGTGGTTTGACCAAGATAACGACAAACCAAGGTGAGTTACGAAGTCAAGGGTATTATTGTAATGAACTCATGGCTTGAAAAACTTTATACTTTCTTTTTCTTTCCCTTATACCATTTTTAGGCCTCTTTTGAGAAAAAAAACTAGCTTAGAGCATCTCCGACAGATTCTCCAAAATTGAGAAACAAAAGTCAAAATCTTCAAAAAGAAAATACATTCATTCCAGCAGATTCCCGATTATGAGAATTCAACATTAATTAAAATATTAAAATATTTCATTCATCTATTAAAATATTATTTCTCTCTCAACATATTTATTTTCAAAGGTTCCTTGGCCATCTCACTTGGTAATCATTTTTGGGGTGATCTCCATATTTGGAGAAAAAATTTTCTCTCTCCAACTTTCTCCATTTTAGGAATATTTTGTGGAAGCTGTTGGAGCAAAATATTAGTCCAAAATCTCCATTTTCTCTATTTTTCCATTTTAGGGAATCTGTTGGAGATGCTCTTATAATCTAGCCTTTTTTCTGAGTACATGTTTGAATGACCATAATTTAGCTTTTTGAAACGCTACTTGTAGTAATTTTTCAGTAGTTTTTTTGTTAGTATTCCAATATTGCACTCATTATTATTAATCAACTATTATTATTAATAAATATTAAAATTTTAAATTTAATTACTATTAATTAATAAATATTAATTAATATTAACTGAAAATTATTAAGTTAACTTTTAATTATACATTAATATTAATTTTTAATTATTTAGAGTTATTGTTGATGATATAAATTATTTTTATATATTTTTTAATATTAACCAATATTTTTTAATTATCAATTACTATTATCTTTTTAATTATTATTTGATTATTTTTTCATATTATATGTAACTGTTATTTAAAATCATATCTTAATATATATTTTTTCTAAAACTTGTTTTATCAAATTCAGAATTTATAGTATATATGTAATAATAAAACTTGTTTTATTACTATATGTTAATCAATATTTTAGTGCAGCTAGAAAATATTTGATTAACATATATATAATTTCTACTATCACGACGTGTTAGTGCATCCAAATTCTACAGGTGTAAATGGATTCCAATCGAATTTTTGGACAGATGCGGTTTGGTCTATTTTATATCTAATTTGGGGACATCGAAACAATATCGTCTTCAAACGCGGAAAAAAGCGGCTGGAAGATATGTTTCTCGAATTACAAAGAAAGAGCTTCGAATGGATTGAGAGACGATGTCGGAACAGGAAGCTGGATTGGAAGGTGTGGCTCGCTGAACCGGAAAGTATGCTTCGAGTGTTGGCGACGCAAGCTCAAACCTGTTTGCTCTCTGTTTGGAACCTTTTCGGTACTGTTTTGAGTCGTTTTAGTACTGTTTTGTTGCGTCTGTGCATGCTGGGCTGTTAGGTATGATGTAATCGTGGGGTTGTGGGTCTGTGTTCCATTTTGTTTTGCTTATGTTGCGTTCGGTGTGGCTGTGGGTTGCGCGGGGTTTGCTCCTTGCAAACCTGTCGCTAGCCAAGGGTTGGTATAACTTGGTTGTAATCTGAGTTTTGTGGTTATATGAATTATTAATTTAAAAAAAAACACTGGTTGTATTAATTGACATATTATATTGCTATAAATTTGTTTTAATTATATAATTAAATATTATAATTGATAATTTTTTGAAGATGTCTTTTTTGGTCATTTTACATGTTCATAAGCTAGTTTTGTCAAACGTGACTTCTTCATCAGCTAGCTTATCAGCTACCAGCTAGCTTATGAGTCAACAGCTAGCTTATCAGCTAGTTTGCAAAACATAGCCTAATCGAGGATATATGAGTTAGTTTACGTGCAATTCGATTAATCTTAAAAGCCTAAAAGAACAAGTATGAAAATCTCTTTATGAACTTGTTGAAATCGAACTAATAATGTATGAAAAAAATCCCAAAGACTCAAGTCTTAGCCCCACTAGATATTTGATAAACTTAATTAACAACTAAATAGTAATGCTAAATCTTATCAATATTTTTATCTCACATGGATAATACAATTAATATATAAAAATAATATAAACTTAGGGATCGTTTATCAAATGCTTATCGGGTAAACACTTACCATAAAAAGTCAACATCCTCACTTACTTACTACAACACAAATCCGACCAAACTAAAAACAACCCACCATCAACAAGGCACATAAAGAAGGGAGGCACAACCGAACACACAACAAAAACTAACACAGAACACTCAACAAGACAAAAGCACTTTGGATAAGATTCTCGATCCTTGAGAACCGATGTATCAAGTGCTATTTCACATGATTTTTTCCATCTATGACTTGGATTTAACGTATTGATTAACATATTTGTTTCCTAATGCGTGTTTTTCCATATAAATTTGTTTCACAATGTCACATTTTTATGTGTTTATGAAACAAAAAATACAGTTAAAAAGTTTCAAATTATGAACAAAATTTATATGAAACAAATACTATATGTTAATCAATATTTTAAATTATAGTCTTAAATGAAAATAATCATATGAATAATATTTTATGATAATAGTTTGCACAATTATCATAATCTATGAGGTTCTTATATAATTAACCCCTAGCATATGTATATATACATGCAGAGAACAAATCAAATATAAACCATGAAAATTCTACAAATCATACAAACCATATAAACCACACAAATCAATCAATGAAGATATTTATGGAAATGATGAATACAATCTATTGTGATATGAATATTTATGGTAAATGATCAGAATTTATTAAATTATAATTAACATTCTATATTAGAAAATAATTATTATGTTTATGAAACCATATTTGTTAGAATAGATAAACGAGGGGGTGTTTGAGATTGCTTATTTAAAACAACTTGTGCTTATTTTTAAAAGTGCTTATTAACTTATGTAATTATAAAAAGGAGTTGGGGGTAAATATGTAATTTGAACAAATAAGTTATAAGCATTTTCAAATAAGTTAAAATGGAATAACTTATCAAAAACAACTTATTTATGGTGGGAAAAAGTCATAAGCATTTTTCTTTTTTTCAATCCAAACACTCAAAATAGCTTATTTGTGGTGAAGAAAAGCAATAAGCAAATAAGTCAAAAAATAAACAATCCCAAACACCCCCATAGAAAGAGGGAGGTTCAAAGGAAATTAGGAAAACCTCAAAAAAATGGAAAACTGGACGGTATGCATTTGTGCATACAAGTAAATTAAGTTGTTGTTTTTTTTGTTTTTTTGTTTTTATGCACTTGTGCATTATGCATTTGTGCATATACATCTGTGCATGTTATAAATTATCTGTATACACAATGCATACCGTCCAGATGAAAGGTTACTAGATTGTTTATTTAGTTTTCCGTTTATATGAGGTTTTCCCTTGAATCTCACTCTATATAGTAAATATTTTATACTCAAGTCGACCTCTATACATGACTGTATTTTTTCTTTTTCTTTTTTAAATTTCATAGAACATATTCAACATAATGTCGACCTATACATATAAATTGCTGTATCTATACATCTGTCCCACATAAAACCCGAATCTCCTTGCGTTTACAGAGTGAGAGAGAGGAAGAGGGGAATGAGAACAAGACAGGGAATTTGTTATCCCGAAGTCAATACCACGTGTTATGAGAAGAGAAGGAGAGACAGTAATTTAGCCGGAGCTCAGATGATAATCAGCCGGAAAAGGTTCAAATCGTCATCTGGATCACCGGTGGTAAATGCTTCCGGTCAGTGTGATTTCTTCGATACGCTTCCTGACGACATCGTTTTATCTATCCTTGCCAAGCTAGGCTCCACCGCCGGTTGTCCTGCTGATTTCATCAGCGTTTTATCAACGTAAGAATCTGAAATTCGGGAAAACAAACTCGTGTTTTTTAATAGATTTTGTAATTGATTGTGTGTTCTTATTTGTGTTTGAACAGATGCAAAAGATTTAACGGATTAGGTCTTCATTCTCTTGTATTATCTAAGGCTTCTATCAATTGTTTCGCCGTTAAAGCTCAAAAGTGGTCGGAATCGTCTCACCGGTTTCTTAAACGGTGTTCCGATGCCGGCAATGCTGAAGCTTCTTACACACTCGGCATGGTGAGTTTAAAATTTAAATTCATCTAAACGAAAACGAAATTTCAACTTTCGATTCAAGTATTCATTACATGTTTCTCGAATTTCAACAGATTCGCTTCTACTGTTTGCAAAATCGAGGAGGCGGAGCATCATTTATGGCCAAGGCGGCGATTCGATCTCACGCTCCGGCTTTGTACTCGCTCGCTGTGATTCAGTTTAACGGTAGCGGCGGACTGAAAAACGATAAGGATCTGAGAGCCGGAGTTGCGTTATGTGCACGCGCGGCGTTTCTCGGCCACATCGACGCTCTCCGGGAACTCGGACATTGTCTACAAGACGGTTACGGCATGAGTAAAAACATCGCCGAAGGCCGGCGGTTGTTGATCCAAGCGAACGCTCGTGAACTCGCCACCGTCCTCTCAACAACTCCGGCGACATTGTTTTCCGGTAAACGTTTGACGTGGAACCCCCTGCCTCACCTCGTCGGTCCTGGTTGTCCGTTACTCAGTGATTTCGGATGTAATGTTCCGACTCCGATACCTCATCCGGCGAATCAATTTCTCGCCGATTGGTTCTCCGAGAAACCGCCGTGTTCGGAGCTGAGGCTATGCTCGCACGGCGGTTGCGGTAGACCGGAGACGAGGAGGCATGAGTTTAGACGGTGTTCGGTGTGTGGAGATGTGAATTACTGTTCGCGCGCGTGTCAAGCACTCGATTGGAAATTGCGTCACAAGGCGGTGTGTAGACAGGCTGTCGTCGGCAATGGTGGATTTTTCGGCAATGTTAATGAAAATGATATTATGGTGGTTGAGAGATGAAACGACGACTGGAAAACGGCAGATATAAATATACCGTAATTTTGACTGTAAACGTTTCTGGAGTCTAGACAATGCAAACGGCTGCCGGAGTTTATGATTCCGGCCATATATATATATATATATATATATCACTAGTGCATTCGGAAATTTCAGTATTACAAATGATTTTGGACAGCTTCAGTTCTAGTTTTTTTTTTGAAAATTAATTATTTGTTCCAATCATTTTTTTGTTTTAGAAATGAAATGTTTAAATTTAGAACGAAAATGTTTAATTCTTTACTTTATTTTTAATTATCTGAGTTGTATTTTATAACATATTTATTTTTAAAATAAAACAATATTATAAATAAAATTATATTATTAAGTAGTCATATTAAGTCAAATAAAAGGTTTTATTTTTGTGATGAATTCATATTTTTGTGAGTTAGAGTCCGTTTGGTATGCAGACAAAATAGAACAGGACAGAACAGCTGTTCAGCGTTTGGTAGACAGAATTAGACATAACAGAACAGATAACATTAAATAAAATACAAATAAATAAAATTTAAAGAATAATAATATATAAAATAGAATGTGTATTTGATGTTTTAGAAGAGAATTATATTTTATTTTAAGGTTATATTGGTAAAACATAAGTCTGTTTCAGCTTGTTCCATGGGGTAGAGATAGAACAGGCATGTTCCACTCTGTTCCTGTCTGTTTTACATAAAAGTCCTGCCAAACATGGGACAATGAGCTATGTTCTGTCCTGTCTTATCCAGTGTACCAAACGCATCCTTAGAGTCATTTTTGTTTAAAATTGATGTAAATATTAAAACTACAAATTAAATTAGGAGCTTTTATGAACTTTTATAATATCTAAACAAAATGAGGATAGATTAAAAATGTAATTGATGGGAACTTTTGGAAAAGTTTTGTATTAGAGAAGGCTTTTTAAAGCATCTACAAAATGGAAAAATAAGGAGTTTGAAGTTTTTCTTTAATTTTGTTCTCTAATAAAATTTTCAAAGCTTTATTTAAATAAAGAAAGTAAGAGAGACCCTACAACAATGAAATTTCACCCAATTGTAAATGTGATACCTAATCATAAAAAACTATATTTTAATCAAATAACAACAACACTACACTTAAATACTATTTACTATAATTTAATATGAAATATTTTATTAATTAAATAACTATAATAAAATAAAATAAAATTAATTAAATAAATAAAATATTTTATTTATAAAACATTAAATTAAAATACAAAGTAAAAATATTACATTAATCGTCATTTTCTTCTTCTCTAAATCTTTGCCAAATCTCTTCAATCAAATCTGATTGTAAACAATGATTCATTGACCGATTACGTACTTGTATTATGTGATTTTGGAGATAGTTTTCGTATTCGGGAAGTATGCTACGAGAGATTTGAGGCGTAGTTATAGTAAAATTAACATCATCGTTTATATCATCAAATTGACGAATATAAATATGGCGTTCATCTTCGACGATCATGTTGTGCATGATTATACATGCTCTCATTATTTCTCCAATTATCTCTTTGCACCACATACGAGATGTCCCACATATAATAGCGAAACATGATTTGAGTACCCCAAACGCTCTCTTTAAAAGAACAATGATGTATTTTTATGTGTTAAGTTTGTATTTTTTTTTAATATGTAATTTATTTTATTGTACTTTAATATAAATTATATTTTGCATTTTTTAATGTCTTTCAAAAAAAAAATTATCAACAAATAAAATTATTCATACATTTTTTCATAAACGATATTCTCTATAAAACATCACAAAACATGATTTGACATAAAACAATTTCTAATTTTGAAATTATTCCCTACAATTTCATATACTATTCACTGTCACATCATCAAAAAGTGCTGATTTGACATTTGCAAATTACCAAAACCAATTTCTAATTTTGCAATCATACTCACAACCACTACAATTTTTAAATTTGCAATCCTACGTGTCACTTTGCAATCCATATGAAATTGTTATGAAATCCTTGTTGTGGATGCTCTAAGCCGTTATTTGTTACATCAATAGTTGTTTCTCATGTTTTTAATAATTTAATATGATTTTAATGCAAATAGTTGTATATAAAGCAAAGGGAAATTAATTAAAATACCCTAAATTAAACCAAGTGTTACCAAAATGTCCTAAATCTCTCTCAGTTTGCCAAAATGCCCTTTTTTCCCGCGATGGGAGCTCGCGATCGCGGGCTCAGGGATCATTTCTGACACTTTTTTAAACTTGCAGGGACCATTTTTGAAAAATTCAATCCCTCTGTGGTTTTATTTTTGTGACTTTTCAATTGCAAGGGACCATTTTTGAAAATTTGAACCGCGTTTGACCACGCGGTCGACCAAATTTTATTTTTAAATTAAAATGTTACACTTTCAACCCCTATACTTATTTACTAAATTTACTTTATACCTTTTACTTTCATAATTTAATTTTACATTTAACACATATAATCGTTTATTAACTAATATACGTTAAAAATACGTTTTAATTTTAACAAGTTACACCACTGTAATCGTCTCTTCGATACGTTCGAAATGAGCCCAATCTTGAATTTTTTTGGATTTATATATTTTAATATATATCATATACACTACATAAAAAAATATTTTTTATATTTAAAATTCATATTCTTATTGTTAATTATTTAATTTATGGTACATCTTTTTTTCAATTTTGTTTTACACTCATATCGCATTAACATAATAATCATATATTAACTAATTCATTAAATCGTTTTAAATTATTATTATTTGAATGTGTTTATAGATATTGTGAAAATTGGTATTTGGCGAATGATGATTCATGTGTGTTTGGAGCTGAAGTATTTGCAGTTACAGAGTATGCACAAAAGGATCGATGTATTTCCAACGTAACTTAGATTAAAATTATCTCCTTCAGTTCAGTCCCGTCCCGTCCCATCCCGTCCAGTTCCGTCCCGTCCCATCTAGTATGCGTACCAAACGCTACCTAAGAGTACCATAAATTAAATAATTAACTATAAGCGTATGAATTTTAAATATAAAAAATATTTTTATGTAGTGTATATGATATATATTTAAATATATAAATTCAAAAAAATTCAAGATTGGGCTCATTTCGAACGTATCGAAGAGACGATTATAATGGTGTAACTTGTTAAAATTAAAACGTATTTTTTTAACGTATTTTTGTTGATAAACGATTATATGTGTTAAATGTAAAATTTAAATTATGAAAGTAAAAGGTATAAAGTAAATAAGTAAATAAGTATAGGGGTTGAAAGTGTAAATTTCAATTCGAAATTATGATTTTGATTTGATATTTACACTTTCAACCCCTATACTTATTTACTAACTTTACTTTATACCTTTTACTTTCATAATTTAATTTTACATTTAACACATATAATCGTTTATTAACTAAAATACGTTAAAAATACGTTTTAATTTTAACAAGTTACACCATTATAATCGTCTTTTCGATACGTTCGGAATGAGCCCAATCTTGAATTTTTTTGATTTATATATTTTAATATATATCATATATAGTACATCAAAATATTTTTAATATTTACAATTTATACCTTTATAGTTAATTATTTAATTTATGGTACTCTTATAGTTAATGCGATAGGAGTGTAAAACAAAATTGAGAATACGTTAAAAAAAATGAATTTTCGCAGGTAAAAAATATTTTTATGTAGTGTATATGATATATATTAAAATATATAAATCCAAAAAAATTCAAGATTGGGCTCATTTCGAACGTATCGAAGAGACGATTATAATGATGTAACTTGTTAAAATTAAAACATATTTTTTTAACGTGTTTTAGTTAATAAACGATTATATGTGTTAAATGTAAAATTAAATTTATGAAAGTAAAAGGTATAAAGTAAATTTAGTAAATAAGTATAGGGGGTGAAAGTGTAAAATTTCAATTTAAAATCACAAAATCGTATGAAATTGGTCCACCGGCGGGCTCCTCTCCCCGTGATCGCGGGTAACTAAATTACCAAAATGCCATTGCCCGCGATCGCGGACTCCCATCACGGGAAAAAGGCCATTTTTGCAAACTGTGAAAGATTTAGGGCATTTTGGTAACACTTGGTCAAACTTAGGGCATTTTAATTAATTTTCCTAAAGCAACACCCTTGTTTCATCCGTTTGACAAAAAAATAAATTAATAAAGACAATATTTTGAAATTCTTTTATATTGAGATTTCACCGAATTAATATAGAAGTCAATAATTTATAACCACAAATGATATTTTGACGTTTAAATCATATAATAATTTTATCGACATGCATATCAACATTAAAATTTACCTTTTATATTTATAATATAATAATTTAATATGATTCTTATATTAAAAGAGATATAAATAGTATTGTCTGACATGTAGCTCAGTTGACAAAAGGTAGGGTGACTTTGCCCAATACATAACAGGTCTTGAGTTCGATCACAGCCCATCTATTAGCCTCAGCCACTGAGTGAGCCAAAAAATACCCTTTCACATTGGTGTCTTTGAAGGCAGGTTCCGTGTGGGGTCGACTAGGGTTACCGATAATCTATTTTTGCCAAATAAATAATATTGCCTGAAAAAACAGTTAAAAGAGGCTATTGTTTAATTTTGTTGGACTATAATTATTTTTGCTTTATATTAAATAGATTCCACTATAAGAATATTTTTTAGAAGATGGAGATAAAATAGACATCAAGAGCATCTCTAACAGCATTGCTAAACTAGGAAAAACCCACTTTTTTTTATCAATTTTGATCTCCAACAGCTTTGCTATAAGTTTTGCTAAAATAGAAAATCTCTATGGTTTGCTAAATATAGAGAACTCTCTACTTTAGAATTTTTTTTAGCAATGCTGTTGAAGTTGGTTGGAATTTTTTTAGCAATTTTGACTTTTCTTTTTGGTGGGTAAGATTGCACTTTTTTTCTTTTTCTTTTTATCATTATTTTCTTTTTCTTTTTCTCTTTAAAAATAAAGAAAATTTGAAATTAGAATCCAGAAAAGAAATGAAAATTAAGCATAGTTGATGATGGTTTAATTCCAGTCCTCTTGTAGCCACACATTACACATATCATTATGTTGTGGATAAATCTGTATGAGAATATGAGATGACAGAGTTTTCTTTAGAGAATCCATAACATTATATAATTTTAAAAGTTTAGTGCATCATATATGTTTTTATTTACAATTAATGTTTAGATTATTTATTAATATACATTTATTATATAATGTATTTAGTTTACATATATTTGTTTTACAATATAAATTTTTTTAGTTTGTTTTCGAAATAAAAAGTTACACGTAAAAGAAAATTCGTATTATGCACCAAATACACATGAATCAAACATACTGTGAAATAAATACATGTTTATCAATATATTAAATACTAGTTTTAAATGAGAAAAAATCATATAAAAAATATCTTTTAAGGTAAAAGTTTCAAATGATTAAATCCATGAGATGATGATCCGATTTTCTAGTTTAACTATTTTCCACAAACAATATTAATGTTTTTTATTTGTAATGAATGTGATTTAAAACTTATTTTTGGTAAATCAATTACAAATTCATTTTCTAGAAAATATTATCTTGGAACTCAAAAAGAAAAGAATTTATTAGAGGGGAAATGGAAGATATTTTATTCTATCACAAGAAATTATTTGATTCTTGTCGATAGATGTAGATCTTGGACCTATGAATGGAGATATTCCCAAAACTGGTAATAATTTACAATATTCTTGTAAATATGTGATGTATAATAAATTGTTTATTAAAGTACTGTCTCTATTAAACACAACTTTTTCTTCTCACGTTAAAATGTGGGTCCAAAAAGTATGTCGGGAAACTCGACTGCTTAGACCATGAGTACCGTTACCCAATGAACCCATTGAACCCACTTGTCACTTCAGCGTCACATTAGCTTTTCTCTTTCATACCCTCCTTATCCTAAAGTGGAGTACCGCCTACCCACCCTACCCGCTGAACTCGCTGAACCCACCCTCTTCGCCACCTCTCACAGCTTCCTCGGGTTCCATTGGGTTCACGAACCCGATACCCCGAACCCGATCCCGTACCCGATCCCCCTACCCATGAAAAGGGGAAGTGACGATTTTCTAATAATCTTACACCGACTTCACACCAAAAATAATAAAAATTCAACCAATCCATGTTAGCGTTTAATTGGGCATTCAATATAGGCCGTACATGTTCTAAATAATGGATCAACATTATAAAAATGATGTCTATTCTTCTTTGGTTGATTGTAAATCAATTATTGCAGTGTCACGCGATTAAATAAATTACAAGGCAAAACACAACCATATAAAGCCAGATAATACATTGAATTCAAATATCCTATCTTAATAAATGATTTCTATATCAAATTAATTGAATTGAATGTAAATGATAAATTGCTTATGCATGTGTTTTAAATTTATACCGTAAGCGTACGGGTTATGTAGTATACGGGTTTCAAATTCTTGACTTTTAGCTTCAACTCTTCATCATCAACTGGGGAATTTATCTTTGTTTTCTTCACTTCCTTCTCGGCATCACTCTTTACTCCTTACAAATCATCCACCATGTCATTTTCAACTTCTCATATAATCTACACAAAAGCATACAAATTATCCCAAAAACCATTCCGATCGTCATTAGAGAGAGAAATAGAAAAGAGCAATAAAAATGATAAAAAGACTACACTAAGGACTAAATTGCATAAAAGACGCAACATATATATACACAAGGTTAAGTGCATAAAATGCATTTAACACTTGGGTTAGGGCCCCAAGGGGTCGCACCTTAAATGATTTACAAAATCTATCTGTCTTGTTGCAAAATTCACAGATGTCTGTAAATCGCAGGGATGCTTGGTGGTGGTGCCTCGATGAAGACGGGAAGTTCACGATAAAAAAACTGAAGACTTTGCTTGAAGAGAAGTGTCACACAACCGGCGAGCCTAATCCAAGTACTAGTTGGAACAAGCATATTCCAAGGAAGATTAACGTCTTTATATGGCGGGTTATCCACGATCGACTCCCGGTTAGAGTTGCACTTGATAATCGGGGAATCGACTTAGACACAATCCTTTGCCCGAGATGTAATGAAGACTCTGAGACGATAGATCATTGCTTCGTGAATTGTTCGATTGCTAAAAAGGTTTGGGTCTTATTTCGAATTGGTGGAACATTGATGTTGATTTTGGCCGACCCACGATCGAGATCCTAAAATTTCAAGAAGGTCCTTCCTTCTCTCCTTGGTTAAACCAGATCTTGCAAGCCTCGATTCGCGCAACCTGCTACTTGCTTTGGAGTCACCGTAACAACATAATACCCAAGAAGAAAGTCGACTCGGTCGAGATGCTATTTGCCGAGATACAAGTCAGAATTTTCGATTGGGTGTCGAGCCGAATCAATAAAGGAAACATCTCGTGGGAGCTGTGGATCGAGAATCCATCCTGCCTCTCTCTCATCGGTTGAGCGCCCCTTGGGTTCGGCCCTCTCACCCGAGGCTTTGCATTAATGTTGATCTTTAGCTCGTGTTTACTGTTTTTTTCCCCGTTCCTACTTAATGCACCTCGCGGTTAGTAGGAAGTTCCCTTTTTATACTTAATTTCTCTTAATAAAATTCATCCGCCTTTCAAAAAAAAATTAGTTGTTATTATTATTATATAGTTTTCACAATAAAAACAATACATTTGTTTCAAATGATTAACATGCTTTTAATTTCATTCTAAATGATCAATATTTGTAACTAGTACTTGGTTGGAACATCAATGACCAAAATGTTTGTGAGGGGCATGTAACACTAATGGCAGATCTAGGATTTTTGTGGAACATATGCATTTTAAAGACGGATCAAAAGTTTGTAGCGATTTGATCATGCAGAAAAGTCAACACCGTTTGACAAAGGTAAAAGTCAATTGTGCTGATTTGGAGAATGAAATACTTTTTTTTTCCGAAATGGAATCGACCTTTTGAGCAAAACGCAAGACTACGTTTTAGGCGTGAACCTAATGTATTTTTAGCCGAATTCCACCCTTTTGAGGTATGTTTTCCGTTTCTTGGTTGATTTTAAGGGATTCTTCAAAAAAATTATGTTTTATTTCGAGTCTTTCTTGGGTTTTTGGCTGATTTCATTAGACGTTTTCTGTTTTCTGGTTGATTTCAACGGACTTTTTTAGGATTTTGCTTGATATCCATTATATTTTTTAATATTCCATAATACCCTCAAAGTTTAGCGTGTTCACCTTTCATACAAAAAGTTATATTTGCAAAAACCGTTTTAAAAAAATAAGGGTCAATTGGATCCTTTAACAGGTTTGCCTATGATGACGCCATTTAACAGAAGCTCCTAACATCCGTTAAGACCAGGGATAGAAACTAGTTTCCACAAACTACATGGACGACATTGGTAATTTACTCTAAAACCAAATATAAAAGTTATAAATATTTAACAATGGTTTGTTTTTTCAAGTTGGACAAAATATTAGGTTTGTTTTGTGTTGAGTCCTTTAAAGGGTCAAACATTTTGTATTTCCTAGAAGGCACTATGAAACTAGGACTTCTACCCTCAATTTGTCCCTTTTGTACACCCAGGATTGTGACTTCCCAACCTACGACTCTAGGGAGTCTTAATAGTGTGATTCCAATAAACCTCTTTTGGTTGTCATTCCTGTGGTTTGTTAAAAAGTACTATATTTGTCCTTGTACTTTTAAAATTACGGTTCTCATCCTCGTAGTTTACAATTCATTATTTTTTCGTGCTTAAGGTTTATAGTTTATTGCTATTTTCATCCCTATGGTTTACAATACATTGTTGTTTTCGTCCCTCACTCTTTATGGTAAACCACGGACGGATTAAGTTTCAAAGACGAAAACAACGATGAAATGCAAACCACAGATACGAAAACCATAATTTAAAAAGTACAGGACAAAAACCTAATTTTTAACAAACCACAGGGGCTAGAATCGTAATTTACTCTTAATTATTATTTTGTAAGAATGTTAATCCGTAAAACAGAAATAGAAAGCCCATGGGCTCACTCCATATAAATTTGGCCCAAATATGATTTTAGCGTTTTAGACTTTTAGGGACCAAAGCTAATGGACTTCAATATTTAAACAATCACATGCTGAGGTGAACAAACTGGCTCGAAAAATCTCGTTGTTCTTTATTATAGATCGATTTCGATCAAGTGATCAGGTAATGGATACTTTGATTAACCTATGATTCGTATGAAGCTTCATTCACATACATTGATTGTTTGTTTTCGTAAGATTTTTCATTCGTTTGTTGAGATCTATTGTTACATCGTAAAATTTTCAAGCTTTTGTCTTTGAATTTGTGATTGTTTGTTTCATCGAATTCATGTTATGAATGTGTGCTATTGGAATTGTGTTGTTTGCTTACGTTATCGAAGTTTTAAAGAATGAAATGTAAGAGCTAGGGTTTTTATCTTCGATTCGACGCCTGTTCTTTTCTATGAGTTGCAGACTCATTTTTTGCGTTGTTTTGGTTGATTTATCATCGATTAGTGGTTCGATTGCACTTATGCATCATTTAGTTTCTACCCTATTTCGTTTGAATTTCTGAAATCAATGTCGCATGCATCGATAGCAAGTTATGCGTTAATTGATAGATTAAGGCTGGTGTGTTGTCAAATTCATAGTTCGTGTACGTTTCTGTAATTTTTGATTTGGTTATTACTCATAATACCACATTTCAAGGTTTGCGTAAGGTCTTATGTTCAATCTTAAGTCCTAAAATTGTCATTTGTGTACGGATTTTAATAATTTCATTGTTAGTACATCTGTTTCATGATTTTTTTTTTCTCAAAGCTGTTGTCTTAAGATTTATATATTGAGCCTGGTGAACTAATTCGTGGAACCTACGAATTCACTTGTAGTTCAAATTTCGTTTTAAGTCATCTTGAAGTTTAGGCTTCAATGACTTCGTAGTTCGTACTTTGTTTGTGCATGTTTGATTGTTTGGTGCTTTCTCTGATTATGTATTGATGGCTTTATTTTGAAATTAGTTGTGAAAGTTTTGTTTCATATGTTTTGTTCATTTTTCTCTGAAGGAGCTTAAAAGAATGGCATTTATCTTGGAGTTTGCCGAGAACTTAATTCTGAGGTTGATGGAGGATCCGGTTGAAAGAGATCGCAAATTCAGAGACCATATGTATGATCTAAGGGAACGTTGTGAGAAGACAAAAGAGATGTGGAGCTACCCTATTCGTCCTTATGGATTCTGGACATTTGACCGCCACAATTCTCAGATTTTCTGGGATGCTCAGATTAGCCATGTCCGAGGTCGTAGGGACCCCTATGATGATCTCCTGCGAGAGCACCAAGTTGGATCAACCTCCAAATAACTTGTGAGTTCCTATTTTGATTTTTCTTATATGAATTTAGGGGTTGCTACCAACCGAGCTTGATAAATGTTTCTTAGCCATGATGATTTAGAGCATCCTCATTGTTTATTTTGCATCTACTTGATTATGCATTTGATACCAACTTGTATGCAACTTATATTGCCCTACCAATATAGTATAAGAACATAAATGGATAAAAAAAGTTATAATCATGCCTTTATCTTGTTCCTTCTTTTCCCAAGCATTGTAAAGTATTATCTATCATTATGGTTCTTTGGTCTTTGAAGAAACCATAGAGACTGTTGTTAACACTAGCATAATTGTGTCATATTTATAAAATTGTATTAGGCAGAAACAAGTCTAAGATGAGGAAACAGAATATTTGGAGGGAGTCAAACAGAACATGATATGATGTCTCCATATTGCTGAGTGCTGACCAAAAAACAAGAACTCGTATTATTTGATGATGGGTTATGATTTCAATATTGCACTATATAGATTTTAAGGTTTGAAATATGGATAAGAATTTCACTTGATGATGGATTACAACATACAGCACGATAGTTTTCAGGTGGTTTATACTCATTTAGTGGGTCGACTGACTCGACTCTAGTACCCTTTTCAACAAGAGTCAGAAAAATTATTAGGTCTTGTGGCCATTTCAAAATGTACTACCCCTCTCATAATTAGATGTTCAAAAGCTCCGGTTGCAAGGGTAACTATTATAGGCTAAGCTTGAAACCCAATACTTTTCAATATCAAACTTGTATCGAGTGTACCATTTACACTCATAAGTGTAGGTCCTATTAGTTGTTTAAAAAAACCAAGTTTAGTGTTTTGAAATTATCATCGACTTAAAATGAAAGTTAGTGCCGATTTTCCCCATTTTGTGGGTGTAAAACAATTTTTTATATGCTATACAAATGCATCATCTTTGAAACTGATTCATTTTTTGGGTGTTACCCTGCAGGAAAGAAGGTTGGTGCAAGCAGGTGAAGGCCTCCAGATTCGACAAAATGTTGCACAACTTCAACTGCAGACAATACTAATAAAGTAGCGGTCAGATCTTTTAGCCCTTGAATTGTTGTTATGCTACTGTTCAATAGAGGCTTCGATTTCCCAAATAAAATTTAATTGAGAATTAAGTGAAATCTTTTCTTCTAACCTAGCTAGCGTAATATAACATTAAAAGAATGACCGACTTTGATGGTTAGGACCAGGGGCGGAGCCAGGAAAATAACCCGGGGTGATCGTCTTAATAAAGCAAAAGAAATAAGTATATAAAAATATTATATTGGTTGCAACATTAACCCAAAAATATTTTAGTCATCCTCTTAATAAATCAAATGATCTGATTATGGTTTTGCATAAGCGTCCACTTAATTTCTTCTGGAGTGATTATGGTCTTAGGAAGTAGCATAAATCCTTTGATTTTAGCTTTAACTAACAATAAAAGCTATAAGCCAATGTAAATAAAAAAACACCCAAATTTTGCACAAAGGACTACATAGATAGGGAAGGTTTTTGTTCGGGAGGGTTTCTTCATAGATGGAAAAAAATGTGTTTTTCAATTGGGAGGGACAGGTTCTGTAAAATTTTGACTTTCTGCATAAAGTTCTCCCTAAAAGCATACCGAATAATTTTATTTTTTCTTGAACATTCAGGTGAGCCCAGGGTAACCTTAGGCCAGAGCCGGCTCCGCTGGTGGTTAGGACCGGACTGACATATGACCAATTTATCTAGGACTAGGAATATCGAAAGAGTATCGGTCATTCGTCAATGGTCAATCCTCCTCTTTTGTAAACTTTATTGATATATCTCTTTTAAAAACAAATCTAACATTATCTTACATATAGTTAACTTTTTAAATTAAAAAAAATTATATTGAAAACGAGTATTCTATTATCTTTGATTTGATACTCATATTGATATACTAGAAGGGTACCGTGTAAAATCTTTAATTAAATGATGATTCAAACTTTTAAATTTTATTAGCTTTTAAATTTTTAACAAGTGTCATAAAAAGCTTAATAACAACTTATTGTAACCCTATCGTATATGACGGATAATTGTTGATTCTAAATACTTTATTATGATGTCCAAGGAAGACTTGACGTCGTTCTAATAAAGTTATGAACGGTCGTCCCTTTTCTAATTGACATACCGAATTTGATAACACTTCTTTCACATCACTTCCAATAATACCGTTCACTCGGTGATTTTACCAAAAGCATATATTTGGTTAGATCGATCATGGGTGCAATATTGACACAAAACAGACATCAAGGACGTAAAAGATATTCTTACGTTCTCTTTTTTGATTTTATTCTAAAGAGGGAAATCAAAATTACTCTTAAAAATAGAATTTAAATGACCAATCAATTACACAAAAACACATTATAATAAACATTTCAACAAAATAATGACACATGTGCATCCATATGTATATCATACACATTTTCAATTCATGAACTATTGCATTGCATCATACTCTCCATCATCCTTACAATTACCCCAATTTGCCATTAATTATTAACTATATGACTTGGATTATGCATACTAAAAGCTACAAGTAAATAGAGATTGCACTTTAGATAGTGACAACATTTTGCTCCATTTATATAATAATGAATAATATTCAAGCAATCAATCAAAGACCTAATCTTTATTCATCATGTCTATGGGCATAGATGTATGATCAAACAAATTTAAAAAGCCAAAACTTTAGGGATAAGCTCCAAAAAATCTTTGTCAAAAAGGGTTTATAGCATTTGATCCATTTAATATCCAAAAGATCTCCTTAGAAAGTTTTTAGCATTCATTAATAAAGTTTTTTTTTTGACAAAAAAATATCTAATTTATGTGTTTAATTCGAATATGAATGGTTTGATGTACATTGCTCATAAAAAGAATATTCTTCGTGATCTCGAACATATCTTTCGTGTTATCTTTCTTTAGATGTATTTATATAACGTACATAAATAGTCTCTAGAAAGAGGTGAGAGTGACGTAATATAATCAGTATAATTAAGAAAAGCGAGAGGTTTTTTTCCAGATGATCGAGAAAACGACACTTTGAAAAGACTGACACTTAACTTTTGGTTAAATTATAAGTAACTATTGAGTTACACAATACATGATTAAAGTGTAGGTAGATACAATGTAACCATAGGATTTACACATTAAACATCTAAGTACTTAGAACCAATTCTAGTTATTTAAACCCATGCATATATGTACACATATATACAAGTTCTTATTATTGATATATATATATATATATATACACACACGCACACACACACATATATATAGAAAGAGCGGGTATCAAACAACCTACGTACGTTTCGTACGAGCCACAAGTGGCATGCAACTTATTTACGTATTTAAAGGAAATTTTTTAAGTTCCTTAACAATAGTACGTAGAATTATATATAACATTTTCATGAGTAATTAATACGTACGTTCTGATCTATCGTACAATTGCACGACAAGTGAGCGGGGTCTTGAGCTCAAGAGAGAGCTTTAGGCACTCCGAAAGGTCTACCTGCTTCGTGGTCGTAGCAGGAACCCACTTGTATTGCTGGAGAAGTCGAGCAAGCCACAACTGAACCGTGGCTAGCCCTAGTGACTTCCCTGGGCAAACCCTACGACCAGAACCAAATGGTGCGAGCCTAAGGTCCGAACCCATGATTGGAACATCCTCTTCCATAAAGCGTTCGGGCCTGAACTTCCATGGGTTTTTCCATATGGTTGGGTCGTGTGTGATCGCCCACATATTGACCATTGCTGTGGTTCCGGCTGGTACCAAGAACTTACCTAAGTGGACATCATGAGTAGCGAGTCGAGCCCACGAGAGTAATGGTCCAGGAGGGTGCAACCGAAGGACTTCTTTGACTATGGCTTGAAGATAAACAAGATTTGGGATATCGGAGTCTTGAACATGCCTATGATTCCCTACCTGCTTATCGATCTCTTCTTGAGCCTTTGCTTGAATGTCTTGGTGTAAAACCATTCTTGCCATGATCCATTCCAGAAGGATCGCAACTGTATCGGTTCCTCGAAAGATCATCTCCTATATATATAATTAAGTACAAATTAATTAACAAAATTATATAAAAACATTATGTTAGGGACGACTTAGGGTTGGGTTTTCATTAGAAATGCCATTTTCTTGTGAGAAAGTTAGAAATGTAACATTCACATAAATAATTAATATAATAACTTTTACATAATATATGTGAATATACCGGTATATATTGTGTGAAGACATGTGAAAGTGACGTCTTTGTAGAACTCGTGAACAAGGTTACACACATTCAAGTCTTGTTGCCTTCACCACGTTCACAAAATATAACGTGACATTCACATAATATAAAAAGTACATTCACCACTTTCCACCAAAAATATTTTTTTCTCACAGACATGATCCTAAGTCTCTTTCTCTCTCTCTCTATAAGGGAGGAAAGTTTAAACAAGAATATGGTCAAAATAATAGAACATGATAACGTTAACGTCTATATCACATGTAAAATTAAACTAAAAATCACATGTGATTCTGGTTCACCCAACACGGATGTGCACGCACGCCTTGGCTTGGTGACATAACATCATTAAGTGAACCTAAATTATATTTAATTTTTAGTCCAAAATCACATGTGATATAGATATTCTCGTATTTGTTTATGCTGGCCTCCCTCGTTCTGGTTTGAACCCAACCCCACACACACACATATATATATATATATATGTGTGTGTTTAATTATTGGACTATATATACATGTACGTACATCTATATATACATGTGTGTATGTACAGATTTAAATTTATTATTGGTTTAACTGTAACCATCTACAAGTCTTCTCATTTTTCAACTCTACCAACCTTAACATACTTTTGACCAAAATATTCACAAGTTTTCAAATTTATTTTCTTTTTACCACGACATTTGACCAAATATATATTTAGTAAATGGTTCATATATAGCCAACATTGGGTCGCCAAAAGTGAAGCCAAAACATCCAGATCTAACATAAATGATTTCGGTCATCTCTTAAGTATCTTCATCATCAAAAAATATGATTATATAAAACCCATATATATATATATATATATATATATATTTCCAATTAGAAAACGTCCAAAATTCGTTTCTCATCAATTATATTTAGAAAGATTAGATTTTCTATTTGGAGCGTGATTACAATTAGGGGTGTAATCGAGCCGAGTCGAGTCGAGTAGTAGGTTATTCGAGCCGGGCTCAAAAAAATTATACCCGGCTCGAGCTCGATTATATTTTTACTGTCGGGCTCTAGCTCGAATATTTTTCCAATGTCTGAGCTCGAGCTCGATGCTCGTTTATGTATTCAAGATCGATAATTTTTATATTTTGATTATATAATTTGTAAACATAAATATGTTTGGCTCGAAAAAGTATATACTCGAATGGCTCGGCTCGACTCGTAAAGCTTAATCGAGCTTTCGAACGAGTCGAGTCAAACATTGGTGTTATGAAGCTCGACTCGTTAAGTTAAGCGAGCTTTATTTTGTGTTCGAGATCGACAACTATTAGGCTTGAGCTCGAGACAAACGAGCTCGAGTAGCTCGTTAAAAGCTCGACTCGTTAACACCCTAATTACAAGGATCTTTAGACAAATGAACTTGTAGTCATGTGAAGAAAATTAACCCCTCTTACGGCTTTTTTCTATTAATTGAATCCACCAAAAATATTTCTAAATTTGATATAGAAATCAACAAATTAAAGGGATTACATTTATCTTTAGCATTTTAAGTACTATACATGTATATGATAATTTTGGAGTACAAACATATAGCATTGTAATCCCTTTTGATCATTTCTTGATTTAAATATATATATATATATATATATATATATATATATATATATATATATGTGTGTGTGTGTTTTGATTATTGATTGGTTTCGGTACTTGTTTGTTTCTGATAATGCATCTTAGGGGCCGTTTACCAAACGCTTACCCAGTAAGCGATTACCAAGTCAAAAATCTTACCTGGTAAGAACAAATGCAAGGATCGAGAGTCTTACCCCGTAAGTGAAGGGGACGACTCTTTCCACGATTAGCGCTTACCGGGTGAATTGTTGCATACGAAACCGATTTGGTGGACTAATATCTTACCCGGTAAATAAGTGATAATGTTAAATATCATAAGCGTTTACCCGAGTTAGCGTTTGGTAAACGACCTGTTAATGTTTGTAATATATACTTGTGACTTTAGATTCATTGAATACTTTAAAAGTTATATGAATTATAAATAAGTTTAGATTCATGACATGAAAGAAGTTTAGACGAAGCTCATCGCTTAACTTAAATAATTTATATGTATATGCTATATATATAGTGATTAATTAACTAAGGAATATGTAATCTTTGCATGTTCATTAAAAAAGTCACGGTAGTTGCTTCATGTTATGCATATGAGAGAGAATAATAGGGTTTAGAGGGAGAGAGAGAGATCTAGAGAGAGAATGGATGAAAAAATCTTTATATATAAATGTATTACACATATAGTATTTCATTGTTACTTTCTCAGTACATACATACATACATACACATATATATATATATATATATATATATATAATATGTCTGTGTGTGTGTAGAGAGAAATAATGAAAGAAATTTACACATACACACATACCGACATACGTGTGTATATATGTATATGTGTAGAGAGAGAGAGAGAGAGAGAGAGAGAGAGAGAGAGAGAGAGAGAGAGAGAGAGATTTACCCAGAGAACAGCCACCATATCAGCATCGCTCAGTTGATCCTCTGTAGGCAAAGACAACAATAGGCTAAGAAAGTCATTCCTGCCATTATTAATATTAATACCTCCACCATCTCTTCTTCTTTCCTCAACAAGTTGACCCACAACACCTTTGACCTTCAAAGTCAACTTATGACACCTCCTCTTGACCCCTGTAAAGTCCAAAACCCTAATTGGAAAGTAATCCCCCCAATGAAATTCCCCTATCAACTCATACCCTTCTTTCACCATAAACCCTATTTCCTCTTCTTTTTCAAACCCTAATCCACTCCCAAACACACTCTCCATAACATTTCTCAAAGAACCCCTTTGCAATATCCCTCTTAACCCCACAATCTTTTTCTCATTCATCTCCATCGACACTTTTTCCGCCATTTCATCGCACACGCGTTGTCTAAGACACTCGAGGCTCAAAACCCGTTTGGGTGAGAACATGTGGTTTGTAGCGATCCTCCTTAGATGTCTCCAATACTTTCCCGATGGTGCAAACCCAATGGCTCGCTCAAACATCAACAACCTTGCTGATTCCTTCACCGGGCGGTCTGAAAACGCACTACCACACAAGAGTTCCTTGGCAATCTCTGGGTGACCGGTAATAACCACACGAGTTGACCCAAGGCTAAACGCCATGAGACGAGTTGCACCCATCGAACTAGCCATATAGGCTAGTTTTCGATGAGCATGAGAACCCATTATAGGTAAGATCCCTAGGAAAGACCAACCAACCGGACCAGGGATCTTACCAGGGTTTAAATTAGGGTTTCTCCATGCAAACCCACCTGGGGTTAACCATTGGTTGACAAACAAAGGTAGGAGAGATAAAAGTGAAATAAAAAAGAGAAGTGGAAAGGAGAGATTGTAGAAGGCCACTACAAAGCATGGGATTAGAAGAAAGAAATTTGCCCTCATCTTCATTTCTTGAGACTTATGCAATTAACCAAAAGCTTAAGGTATAGTAGATATATATGTGTGTAGTGAGAGGGATTGCATGTGGTGGTTTATATATATATAGTACATGGAAAGTGATTGGCTCATGATTGGGTTTCTTAACCCAACCATGGTTAGTCAATTAGTGTGTATTAACTTGAGTTAATTTTCTAGTCTTTTCTCTTTTCATTTTTCTTAATTTTCTATTTCTTTTCTTAATTATTAACATTTTTAATTTCTCTTATGTTTGAATTAGGTTTGCAATGATTTATTGGATAAATAAAGTATTTTTGGAAACCAAATATTACAATTAATAACTAACAAGTGTACCTAACATAATTTTTAATTTTTAGAATTAGTAAAAATGATTATAATTCTTGAAAAATATGGATAGTAATTATATGAAAAATGAATAATAATATTTTCACAACAACAATCTCAACCAATCCAATCTCAATTAAAATATTAATTTCTCTCTCATCCACTTACATAATATTCAACTTCAATCCAATCTCAAAATTTTCATACTCCAACCACAATCTCCTACAATCTAATCTAATCTACAATATTATTTTACAAAAATTATATATTTTATTTTTTATACAATAATTGGGAAACATTGGCATGTGAACCTTAGAAAAATTGGTGTGATGAAAATATGTCAACATTGGTCTCTATTTGTACGGAATTGAAAACCATGAATTTTGATATATTTTTTAATTTTTAATTTATTTGTAAAAGTCTGATTTTTAATTAGATAAGTTGTATCCTAAAAATCTAAAACCAACCAATAATAACTTGACATTTGTCAATTTCTTTTAAAAATAAAACATCAAAACTTGAGCAATCTGGGTTCGTTGAGCGAGAGAGATCGGATGAGATTGGATTGGTAAATTTCTTTTCTATTTTTTTTTTAAGTGATTTTGTCTTATTTACGATCTCATTTTTTAGATCATTGTTATGGATAGTCTAAAATACTTGCAATAATCCAAGTTCGTTTACAAAATAAAAGGGTGAGCAGTTTCTATAGGTGGACACGTGGAGCTAAGACATCTTCTATGGAGAGAGATGGAGAAGAATCAAAATAGGAGCACATGTGAGATTTACAAATGTTGATTTTATTGTTTTATTTTGAATTTCTCTCTCATTTATCTTTAATTTGACATTCATTTTGATATATTTTTTATTCATTTTTTTTGTTCTCTAGTTCTTTCATTTTTCAGGGTTCTTTTTGAATTCCCCCACACACACACACACATATATATATATATATATATAGAGAGAGAGAGAGAGAGGTTCAAGGAAAAACCTAAAAAAACGAAAAACTGAAGAACACCCTACAGACGGTATGCACAAACGGTATGCATTTGTGCATACAGGTAAATTAAGTTGACTTTTTGGTTTTTATGCACAAGTGCATTATGCATTTATGCATATGCATATGTACATATTACAAATTACCTGTATGCACAAGTGCATATCGTCCGGATGAAGGGTCCTTAGGGTGTTCTTTAGTTTTCCGTTTTTTTGAGGTTTTCATTTGAACCTGACCCATATATATATATAGGACGATAATCAAATGAGAACCACAAATATGTTACAAACCCGTGAGAACCAATATAAAAATATTTGTCTACATGATTTTTTTCATCAAAACTTATGATTTAAGATATTGTTACACATATGTTCGTGTTCACCTTATGAAAAGAATACATGTGAAAAACAAAATTTGTTTCACCTGGTGAAATAAAAAATACTCGTAAAAAATATTCACATGGTGAAACAAATCCATGTGAAACTATCATATTATGAAACACATATATTTGACGTAAAATATAATAAATCCTAGCATTTGATGAAAAAATATCATGTAAAAATATATTTTTTATATCGGTTCTCATGGTTTATAACATATTTGTGGTTCTCATTTGATTTAACCCATATATATATATATATATATAGGGAAGGGTTCAATAGAGAAGTCCAAATATTTAGAGAAATAGAGAAGTGATCTTGGTCATTTATTCGGTCAAGATCGGCGGATTTGACCGAGAAACAGCGGATAATTACTCGCGTGGTCTGCACAAGATAGAGGGGTAGTTTCGTAAAAAATACACGGGCTGAGTTCATATATGAATCTGTGTGATTCACATATGAAGTATACGTTAATATATGAACCTTTGTAATTCACATATAAACTCTTTTTAACTAATTCATATATGAACATTTGTGATTCATATATGAATCAGTTAATTTGTTCATATGAGAAGTAGTTAAAAAAATTCATATATGAATCACAAAGATTCATATATGAACACAAAGGTTCATATATGAATTAGTTAAAAAAATTCATATATGAATTAGTTAAAAAAATTCATATATGAATCACAAAGGTTCATATATGAACACAAAGATTCATATATGAATCAATTAATTGGTTCAACTGATTCATATATGAACCTACAGTTAATTAGTTTTATATATGAAACACAAAGGTTCATATATGAATCACAAGATTCATATATGAATTAGTTATAAAGAGTTTATATGTGAATTACAAAAGTTCATATATGAACGTATAGTTCATATGTGAATCACACAGATTCATATATATACTCAGCCCGTGTTTTTTGTAAAAGTTACGAAATTGTCCTTCTATTTTTGGAACAGCCGCAACTTTTGACCAGTCAAAGCCGCAATTTTTGACCAGTCAAAGCCGCAACCTTTGACCAATTATAACCGATCTTGACCGAATCAATGGCCAAGATCACTTCTCTATTCCTCTAAATATTTGGACTTCTATATTGAATCTAAGGATATATATATATATAGGGGTGGTATTTTTTGCAAACCAGTGTATTTGTACAAACTCGTACAAACCATACCTAGCTTCATGATTTTGTAAATTTGGCTTCATGAATATTTATATATATATATTGGCTTCATGAATATATAATTTGGCTTCATGAATATATCATTTGGCATTTTTAACTAATTTTTTTACAAAAATAAGGGTATTTTAGGGCTCCACCAAAAAAATTAGTTAAAAATGTCAAATGATATATTCATGAAGCCAAATTATATATTCATGAAGCCAATATATAGATATATATATTCATGAAGCCAAATTTACAAAATCATAAAGCTAGGTATGGTTTGTACGAGTTTGTACAAATACACTGATTTGCAAAAGATACACAGCCTATATATATATATATATATATATATATATATATATATATAGCTAGATAGATGCATAGATAATACATGTACGCCCATAACTCTTGACGGAACATACTTCAAAGGAATTTTGTATAAGCAAATCGGTGCCCACTAATATAGTTTGTCTTTTTAGAATTAGCGTCTTATTATTATCAGCTTAATAAACTTAAGAAGACTCGGTTTATTTGGTTCGTTATATATGACTGTTTGGTAGTGGTTTAATCATGATATGGAAAATGACTTATTCAGTAAGCTTCAAGTAGGGAGCTTTATGCAAAAAAAAACAAGTTTTTTTTCAAACCTGTCTCTCCCAATTAAAAATGCATGTTCGTTCCATCTATGAAAAACTCTCCCAAAATCTATACAGACAGATTAATCTACATATACAACTTTATTTATACACGACTTAATAGAAAACCAAACCCCTTGTTCTTATTCAAATTTATCAATTCGATCATTTGAATATATGGCTACACAAACAAACGGAGATTCGAGTCTGACGATCATAGTATGTGAGTTACATTTCATTTGAAGATTGTGCTCCTTGTGGACATTGAACTCTTAAGACAACAACCTAACGATCTGTTGTGTACATGATTTATCTCTCAAATAATGGTCGTGGGCCAAACAAGACAAATTGGTTACTGGTTACAGACTTCTTTGCACAAACAATACCTTTTTAGTTTTATCTTATTACCAAATATTTTAAATGTTTAATTATAATATTAGATTAAGACAATTGAAGATGAATGGGTTATAGGTTTTATGATCAAGGAAAACTTGTATATGTCGACTTAGGGGTGCTTAAAAAACCGACTAATCCGATACCTAATCGAGTTGTACCATTTTTAAACTGTAGGTATTGGGTTGGAACTTGGTTAGAACCATTAGAATTCAATGCAACCCGATGAACCTGATGTTTTTTATACCGTGGAGGCGTGGATTTAATATCATTCTTAATTTATTAATTAATATATGTAATTGTTAGCGTTTATAGAAAGTCTCATGTAAATATCCTTTAATATATCTTACATAATTGTTAGTTGTATTTGTTTTGTATATTTTCATTTTGATTTTAACTCGGTTCAATACAATCGACGACAAACCCACCAATCCAACCAGTACAGTTTCGATTGGGTTAGGTTAGGTTGTATTTGAAAATTTTAAACCACAAATATTAGATAGGATTGTTCAAATGCTTTCCGGGCATCTCCAATGGGTCACACTATATTTTACATCAAATTTCAAAAGTAGTGTAAATTTTAATGTTAATAGTAAATCTTCTCCAATGGATAACACTATTTTTTAAAAGTGGTGTAAAAATAGTGTAAATGAATAATGTTACACCAAATATAGTGTAATATTATTCATTACACTATTTAATGTGGAAAATAGAGACCCCATTGAAGATGTGAATAGTGTCATTTATACTAAATTTAATGTTTACTGTAAGATTTAGTGACCCGTTGAAGATGGTCTTAGCAAACTCAGCCCAACACTATGGGGCCGTTTACAAAACGGTTATCCGGGTAAGTGCTTACCAAGTCACATTAGCTTACCGGATGAATATGGCAAGAACTAAGAATCTTACCCGGTAAGAGCGGAAACAAGGACGGAGAGTCGAAAGCAAGGACCGAGAATCTTACCCGGTAAGTGAGTGCGACGGCTCTTACCACGGTTAGCGCTTACCGGCTAAATTGTTGCATACGATGCCATTTTGGTGGACTAAAATCTTACCCGGCAAGTAAGTGATAGTGTTGAATTTTATCAATAAACACTTACCCAGATAAGTGATTAGGTAAACGGCCCCTATGTCGACTTGCAAAATATAATAAAGGTAAGGAGAAGAAGTCGGCACTGTTTTAAATTAATGAAGTGTGGAATTTTCCACAATACAAAAAAGTAATTCCTATCATTGGTTTAAAAGACGACATTAATCATTAAAATATATTTTTATTTGATTTGTGGGTCTATTTTTTTCTTCCAAAGAAAAATAGTCTTAAAACATCTCCAACAGAGTATCTATAATTTCTCTAAAATAAAGAATCAAAAGTTAAAATCTATAAATCAAATTATATTTCACTCCAATAGATTCTTTATTTTAGAGATTGCAACATTAATTATATTATTTAAATATTATAAACTTTATTATCCAAATACCTTTTTTTTTAAATTATATAAAATGATGATAGTTTAATCTTATTGGTGGAAATCAATAAAATAATAATTTCTCTCACCTCTCATTAAGTTGTTGGAGACAAATAGAGAACAAAACCTCTATTTTCTCTATTTTAAAGAACCTGTTAGAGATGCCCTTATTTTATTCTTATTTATTTGATTTCATAAAATATTTTTCAATAATTTAAACAAAAAATTAATTACTGGTAACCTTAAACCGGTTCCCACATGGAACATTGGAATGGAAGTGAACGTATTTTGGCTCATTCCGATAATTAGACCAACAAATAGATCAAAATCATTAAGACTTGTAATTTTTCACAATTTAGAAATATTGCTCGTACACGATATTATAAGCTTGTCACATCTGCATCTAACATAATTATAATTTATATTTTTAACACTATATTTCTTGGTATTTATAATACTTGTAACTTTAAAATATATTTGGAAACTAGAGACTTTAGGTTTATTTCGTTCCAACAAATTTTATAAAATACTCATATATCCTATGAATTTCATTTCACACCGGAAACTATTCTAGGAGAAGTTCGAATCCGTTCTGTTCGGATATTGATCGGTCTTGGTTTGATTCCCCCCAGACAGAAAGAGACTCCTTCTTGTACGAGTAGTGAAGAATTATAGAGAGTTGTAGCCCGATTCTCCATCTCCGGGAGTCGATCCTGCTTCTATCGCCACCTCGCACCTACCCCTTATTCATTCAAAGGCATTGTTTGGAAGAAGAAAAAAAAACTAGCTTATAAGCTAGCTTATTTTTTGGTACATGTTTGGATGACCATAAGCTAGCTTTTTGAAAAGCTACTTGGAGTAGCTTATGAGTAGTTTTTTGTAAATATTCCAATTATGCCCTCATTAATATTAATTATTATTTATTAACAATTTTTTTAATATGTCCTTTTTGGTCATTTAAATGCTTATAAGCTACTTTTTGCCAAACGTGACTTTTTCATCAGCTAGCTTATAAGTCATAAGCTAGCTTATCAGCTAGTTTGCCAAACATAACCAAAAAGGGAGTAGCGGAGTCTGCGGAGAGAGACTTCCCGAAAGGCACCTATCCGTGGGAGACAAATGGAAAAGTTAGAAGCGAAAAGGAAATTTTCTCTAAATATAATTAATTTTTTTATTTTAAAAGTATATTATATATACTTTTAATAATAAATATATAAAGTATTAAAATTGCTGATGCTTTTACAAATGGATTCTATATCAAAATTTTGGGAATAATTACATAAATCTTATATCACTCAACAAAAAAAAAAGCTATGCACAGAATTCAATCGGTTGGTGTTAGATTATAACACTTCATATATTTTTGGCATATATATATTTATTAATTTTTATCATTTAATTATAATATATTTTATGTATGTTAATTAGTTTAAATAAATTAGTAAAATTTATGTTCTTCTATATATTTTTATGTATAATTAGTCTTAGCGGCCGTTTACATGATTACTTACCCGGGTAAGTATTTACCGGTAAAATTCAACACTATCACTTACTTTTCGGGTAAGATTTTAGTCCACCAAAATATCATCGTATGCAACAATTTACCCGGTAAGCGCTAACCATGGTAATAGTCGTCGCACTCACTTACCGGGTAAGACTCTCGGTCTTTGCTTTCGACTCTCAGTCCTTGCTTCCGCTCTTACAGGGTAAGATTCTTGGACGTTGCCATATTTATCCGGTAAGTTAATGTGACTTGGTAAGCACTTGCCCGAGTAAGCGTTTTGTAAACGGCCCCTTTGTAAATTAAAAGAATTCATACTTATGTCTTAATTTAGTATTTAATTTACAACTTTTTATTATTAAATTTGCAATCAATTAAAACAAAACATGTATTAAAATTAAATTTTGTTTTGAGTTAAAATAAGGTTCATCAAAGTGTATTAATGTGCTTCGACATGGGTTATTTTTGAGCCACCAACAATTTAACACATTTAATCAACACCTTAGCATATCGGTTGAAAATGACTTGTTGCTATATTATAGTGTTTTTAGCTCTTTAGCATGTCGGTTAGAAATGACCTTATGTTTATTCTTTACAAAAAGATATAATTGAATTAACAGTCTGCTTACCAGAGACGGACAAAATATTAGTATAGCTTTGTTGGTTGATTCCTTCTACTTGCACAGAAAGAACACATGTTCGAGTCCACTTTGTAAATCTTTTATGAAACATATAAAAAACAACAAAATTTAAGCTGAAAACTAAAAAATTGACTTATATCAAAGCTTCAGTTTCAAAAAGGTGGGATCGAACCCAACACTTGCGTCAAAGCTTCTGTTTCTAAAACTATATGATGGAACCCAACAAAACAATTCAGTAACACCCTTCAAAAACGTATGCCCTTGCCACTTACTATTACTTTTTACATAAAAATATGGTCAACAACTCAGTTTTTTTAAAATACATGTTTTAAAACATCATTTATCGTCTAACTTTCTAATCAAAGACCATAAAAATAAAAAATGAAGATGAAGAATAGATTATATTCATGGTTCCAAAAAGCTAAAAAAAAAAACATTAAAAAATCCAAAGCAAAACCAAAACGAAATGGTTTTTTATGTTAATTGGGAGAGATTAAAGCATGATAAGATGATTCTAACAAAAGTCATATATGGACCACCTCTTTTGCATCCTAATCGTACGGTCATCCCCATCCAAAAAACACTTATATATGTTGGTTGCATTTTTTATTAAACTTTTATTCTTAATTTTATAAAGATAAATAAATAGTCCTATGAAAAACAAAAATCACAAAAGTTGCATGAATATCACCAACCAATCCAAATGTATTAATGTCTGGGTTGGGTTCAGATAAGAAGGAAAGTTATAGAGAGAAGGGTAAAAAGGTACCTAAACCCTTAGATCAATCTTAATTGAATATCAACACTAATGAGATGCATCAGATCACTTCTTGTGAGAGGCACAATTCATGGATGGACGTGAGATTAAAATTGATCAAGGGTCTAGATCCCTTCTTACACTTCTCAACTTTAACTCTTTCTCACACAATCTCTATTTGTATGTAAACGATAAACCTATCATACATCAACAAAGAGTTCGCGTAGCAAAGCCAATAGCCAAACAAGATCAAGTTTCATTACAAACAAACAAATAAATGAATAATATAATGTATTTGAGCAAAAGGTTTGATCAGAAGATCCTTTCAATTGGCTAGAATCCCTTACTTGAACGAAACTAGATCTTGTGGAATCATATTGAATATTTGACGATACATTCCGTACCTTGCAAAAAAACCGATCCTTGTTTACCAACCACACATTGTCTAACCAAATCAAATTCTCTCTCAATACGTTACTCAAAAAATCCGATCACCAGCAACCCCGATCGGCCCCACATAGCACCCGTCCCTTAGGAACCACATGTGAAGATACAGTTCAGAGTTGACTCAACAATTAATGTTCACATAGAGATTCAAGCCCATCTCCGACGGGATTCAAACTTGAACAACCAATAACCTTAATCCCAACCAATATTATATAACTTTGGATTCTTATCTTAAACCACAACAAATGACATTATATCATTTCCAAATAGAAATAAACCCAACAACTCCCTCATCATGGATTTTCAGTTCTATCAAATATCCATATCCAATCTTACCAAAGGGTGTCATTGGTCTAGCTTCCCGGAGGTCAAGGGTTCACCCCTTATCAAAGGTGACAATTTGCATGATAGTCCAATGGCACTCGGTAAAGCCCAACTTCCCAACAGGTCAAGGGTTCAAACCTCATCAAAGGTAATGAGTGTGTGTGATGTTCCAGTGGCACCCGGGTTACCGCTAAAGCCCAACTTCCCAGGAAGTCAGGGTACAACCCTCGTCAAAGGTGAGAAGTGTGCATGATGGTCAAGTGGTACCAAGTAGAGCCCCACTTCCTAGGCATGGTTTTAATAAGCGTGTGAGGTGTACGCCTCGAGGCGAGGCAGTGCAAAATCGCACCTGAGGCGACGCCTCTCAATCCCCAAACGAGGCGCCTCATTCGTCTAAGGTGGTAGAGAGGTGTACGCCTCCTTCGTGAGTTCCAGTTTTCTCCTATTTTCTTTGCATTTTCTTCTTTGAGTTTCTTCGGTTCACAAAAGTATTATGCATATGTATCCACTTGATACACTTCTTTCATATTTAGTCTCTACTACGTGTGAGGATCACACTCACACTTCTGCTCACAATTTGTTGATACTTAATATTTTTTTCTTTATGAGTTGTGAGCATATTAATATATACATATACATATATATATATATATAATATGAATAGATCAATAATTTTTTTCTTTGTTAGCACATGTATATCTATATTTCGTGATTGAAAAAAGTATATGTAAATTCTTTTAATAACTTAGTATGATATATATTTTGTGCCTAGTACTCAAAGTGTCAGGTGTGTGTATATATATTGCATATATTTTCTGAATAGAAGCAGTGGAATGTAGAATGGTGTGTGTATATATATATATATATATATTATACATATATTGTGTAGTGTATATATTTCCACCTCGGGGCTTATGCCTCGGGCTGCCTCATTGAGGGAAAACGCCTTTGAGGCACGATTCCGCTTTTTATAACCTTGTTCCCAGGAGGTCAAAGGTTTAACCCTCACCAAAGATGAAGATTGTGCATGATGGTCAAGTGGTACCCGGTAGATCCCAGTTTCCCAAAAGATCAAGAGTTCAAATCTCATCAAAGGTGAGGAGGAGTGTTCATAAGTATCTACATATTATATAATAAAAAATCCTGCCTTTTTCCTCCTTGTAACAAAACTCAAAGTCCCAGGACTCCCTCTAAAGTTTGCTCAAGTAACAAAAGCCATAAAAATCTAATAATACCATCAATTCTAGAATACATTGAAGATATAAAAAAGAATCAAGATCTGATAACATATTAAACTAAAAAAGTTCACCATAAAAAAAAGAAAAAAAAACCAATCACTCCACCAATAAGCAGATCTATGAAATATAAGAGATTCCACAAAAGAAAAGAAAAGAAAACACCAAGAAAAGCACATTCCAACATGACGCATAGGCATGCGCAAACTAGCAATATCCAGCAGAAGAAATAAGCCAATTTTAAGCATGCGCTGCATATAGATTATAGACACCTTGGATGTGGATCTTTTTTTATAATGAAATCCCAGCATCACCCTCCACCTATTGATTGTGTGTGGGGGGGGGGTCCGGTGAGAAGTTGAGGTTAACACGAGAAGTGGTTATCAACCGTTGGATGAGAAATGGATGCACATTAGGATGAGATGCACCGAGATAAGATGCATAGAGATGTACCGGATCAATTCCTTCCTAAATCTCAATTCAAAGGAGGGTATTTGATTAAAAACGACCAAGGGTTCAGATTAACTTCTCACGAGGGTGGAGAAATACCTATTAGGCCATGCGTACCCCAGCGGGTAAGGCCAGGTGGCGCCCGCGGGTTCAGCGGGTTCGGGTACGCCGGGGACGGGTTCAGCGGGTTCGGGGTGCGGGCTCGGCGATCGGGTTCCCCACCCCGCTCCTACCCGAAGAGTTTATCAAAAAAAAAAATTTAATTCTAACGGTAACATATTCAACGGCTATTTTGCAATTAAAATTTTTTTTTTCACACCAAAATTTAAACACTCACCTCAATCCTTAAATATTTTCTTTCATTTCTTTCAATCCGATATAAACTTTATGGATTCGCCACCCGGTTCATCGTCCGGTTCTTCATCATCCATTGACACCGACGAGGAATTCGGTCAACTATTTGATCGTTATGCAGATTTGTTGCAAGAAGCTGTAGATAGACGGTATGGTAGCACCGCCTCATCGTCAAGAAGACCGAGGTCCGGGAACATAGAAAGAGGTCGGGTAGATGCTAACGACCGGCTTTTGCGGGACTACTTTGGCGAAAACCCGGTGTATAATCCGGATTTGTTTAGACGGCGGTTTAGGATGACTAGGCAACTATTCGAACGGATAGTTCAAGATTTATCGGGAGTGTATCCGTATTTTACACAACGGATTGACGGTGGCCTCCCAAGATCTATGCTAGAAGCGGTGGCCTCCCAAAATCTATGGTTCTGGCACACATTCTTTGGTGTTGCTGGTTCCAACAACGACATCAATGTTCTCAATCAGTCGCCCATCCTCAACGATGTCTATGACGGAAAAGCACCCGAGTGCCCTTTTGAGGTTAATGGAGTCACCTACAAGAACGGATATTATCTAACGGATGGGATATACCCGGAATGGGCTACTTTTGTAAAAGCGTGCCCACATGATGATAAACGAATAAAGTTCAAGGCCGCACAAGAATCGGCACGTAAAGATGTTGAACGAGCTTTTGGCGTGCTTAAACAACGTTGGCATATACTTAAGTACCCGGCACGCGGATGGCATAAGAATAAATTGGCGAATATTATGTACACTTGTCTCATATTACACAATATGATACTCGAAGACGAAGGCCATGCCATTTGTGCTGATGGAGACGCCGTGGTAGCGGATGAAACACAAATCACTGAGGCACAACGCGCGACAAATGTTCGAGAAGTCAAAAACCGAGAGACTCATAATAACCTTCGGTCGGATTTGGTCGAACATATTTGGCGTATCCGACTTCCCAACAACGACGACGAGTAGATTTTTAATATTTTGTAATTTTTAATTTTATTTTGTAATTTTAATTTTATTTTTATGAATGTTATGATTTTTTATTAAAAAATTAGATGAGGTGGCATGTGGGTTCAAGAGATTCAAAAGGTTGGGGTACGGGATTTATGGGTTCAAAAAGATTCAAGAGGGTTCAAAGTGGAAAGCTGATGTAGCGCTGAGGGTTCAACAGGTTGTGAACCTGGGGTACGGATGGCCTTAGGGTCCATCCAAGAAAAGCTTTCCAATCATTCCACTGCCAACATGCCAGAGTCCCTATTGTTGCTCTTACTCAAGAAAGCACCCAACAAAAATTCAAGCCTATGAGATTGACCACTAAAAGAAAAGAAAAAACATATATGAATGAAACAACATATAGCATAATCTAACACATACAAAAAGGAAAATCATAATAAAGTGAAAGCGAAATCTAGCCCTAGCCGCGTGGTCCTCCCGCATCCGCATAATACTTAACAGATAATAATAATAATCATAATCATAATCTCTCCCACTTTCGTTCCCCCAAATTAAAAGCTTTAATTATGAGAACCCTGCTTTGCTTTAAAGAAAACCTACCACTCCAAACAAAGGCATCAACAGCCTAATACCCACTTAATGGCAACATTAAAGTAAAACATAATCAGATATATATATATATAGGACGGTAATCAAATGAGAACCGTAAAAAGGTTGAGAACCATGAAAACCGATCTAAACCATTAATTGATTTAATCCATTACGGCTTAGATGGGTTCTCACGGTTCTCAATCTTTTAATTATAACCATGGGATCAAAACCAAATTATGGCTTAGATTGGTTCTCATGGTCCTCAATCTTTTTTTGGTTCTCACATGATTTAACCCATATATATATATATATATATCATGATAAAAGGCTCACACAGACCTAAATCTACCAATAAAACTAGGAATAGATGGATCAACCCTAAAGGATATTCTATAAAGCAAGTAATCTTTGCTGCAAAATAATAGATAAATGGACCAATAAAAGATCGATAAAGTTTAAAAACTATTTTATGGTACAATGCTTCTGGGAGCATCCCTTGGAAGAGAACCAAGAGAAGTGGAATTATGTGTCGCAAAACTTTTTATCCTTTAAAATTTAACAAAAAACACAAAATTAAATCAAAGCAACCAGTTCCAGACTCACACATATGAGCTCTAAATGCTAGAAATAATATTTATGGGGAATACTTAGGGGCCGTTTACAAAACGCTTACCCGGGTAAGTGCTTACCAAGTCACGTTAACTTATCGGATGAATATGGCAAGGACTAAGAATCTTACCCGGTAAGAGCGGGAGCAAGTACCGAGAGTCGAAAGCAAGGACCGAAAGTCTTACCCGGTAAGTGAGTGCGACAACAGCTCTTACCACGGTTAGCGCTTACCGGCTAAATTGTTGCATACGATGCCATTTTGGTGGACTAAAATCTTACCCGGAAAGTAAGTGATAGTGTTGAATTTTATCGGTAAGCACTTACCCGGGTAAGTGATTAGGTAAACGGCCCCTTAGTGATGGTTCTTTCCAGCAATGGCAATGTGTGGCCCAGGAATCTGCCAGATTAACAACCACTTACCAAAATGAGAAAGTTAACTGTACGGACCGCGGCTCAAAAACTTTAGCTACCAAAATTGTCATCCAGTAAGGTATCTTATTGATCAAAGATAGTGAAAAAATACTTGTTTATGCTATGCTCCAACTATGTTTCAGTGCCCATATAAGCTTTTGCTATTTTAATGGTCATAGGGGGGAATGATTGTATTTACCCACCTGCTATCAGCAAGATTTAAGATCTACAAGTATGAAAAACTCCAAAATACCCTTCTCTTGATGATGCTAACTTTAATCAGGTCCTTAATCCATGTATAAGAGACAAACAGAAAAATCACATGTGAAATAACCGTAGCTGCCTAAGAAGGCTAAGAAAATGAGTAAAAATTAAATAAATAAAAGAACTAAAAATACGCTATCTTCTTTAGTCGGGTTGGTGCAGATGTGGGATTACGTAACAGGAAGTCGTAAGACAATTAGGCCGTGTTAGTTTAAACTGTACGTGAAATTGCATAGGCATACAACTGACAACTAATTAGGTATTATGTTTTAGTGATTATCAAAATTCATATCCTATTGTATGATTCTAGCTCAATACTGGGAAATACGTCATTGAGACGTGAATTTATGAAAATGACAAACAAGAACCGGAACCACTGTCAAAGTCTCAAAGATGTCTAAGAAGTTGTTTGGTTGGTTTTCGATTAGGTCATGTATGGATAAAGCTGTCTGTATAGATTGGAATGGTTTTTGTTTGGGAGGTTTTCTCATAGATGGAAGGAGGGTGCTCTTTAAGTGGCAGGGGCAGGTTGGGATTTTAAAATAGACTTGCTGATTTTACTTTTTATTTAATAAGCCCATTCTCTTGCTCATCTTCTCTTACTCTCGTCTTCACCTACTCTCTCGATGCTTGTAGTTTTGATTTGTCCTCTACAACATTTTCACCGGTCTCCCAATTTGAAGAGCATCACGATTATATATTTTATTTCCCACTTTGAATAGTATCTAGTAGATATATATAGACGATGGATCGTGTGAGAATAGGAGTTAAGGTAAGAAGTGTAAGATGGATTTGGACCCTTAATCACTTTTAATTAGTGTTGATCTAATGGTTCAGATTAAGTTCCAAAGTAACCCATGAATTAGCTTAAAACGGTATTTTCAATTGATCTTCAGTTAGGATTTTCTCCAAGGGTGGAGATCCCTTCGTGCCCTTCTCACGATAACTACTATTATGGTAGGAAGGGGGGGAAGTAAATATCAAATAAAGTACCAAATTGTATTATTAAAATTCACAAAGCAAAATGCGCTTATGAAGAGTTATAGTCAAAATTTGGCAACAAACCAGATGCATATTGCAATTAATGCACTCATAAGCTCACATGGGGTGGCACTTAGTTGGTACACGTCTAAGCCATGTATATATAGTGAACATTTGCATCCTCTTATAGCAAAATGAGCTTAACTTACTAACGAACAAACAAATTTCCTTATCTCGGTGGAGGTGGAGGTACATGAGACTTGGCCATCCCTATCCATGCAACAAGTCCAACAGCAAGAATTATCCAACCAAATATATCATACTTTAGATCATTGCTCTTGTTCTTTGCAGCGTTCTACAACACAGAATTGTCAAAATGTTAGAGAAAGCTTTACCATGCATAAATCCCATAAGGTGCCGTTTGGTTCGCGGAATGTTTTTGGATGGAATGGAATCGGTCAAAGGAATTTGACTTTGAAGGAATTGGAATGGAATGTTTTTGGTTGCCAGGCATTGGAATGGAATCTATTAGGGTGCGTTTGGTACGCGGACAAGATAGAACAGGACGGGATGGGACAGGACAGCCGCTCAGCGTTTGGTAGTTCTGTTGGTAGACAGAACTGGACAGAAAATAACATTACATAAAATACAATAAATAAAATTTAAAGAATGAATAAAATATAAAATAGAACGTGTATTTGATGTTTTAGAAGAGAATTAGATTTTATTTTGAGGTTATATTGGTAGAAACATAAGTCTGTTCCACCTTGTTCCATGGGGTAGGGGTGGAACACCCCTGTTCCAGCTTCAGCTTGTTCCTGTCTGTTCCTGTTCCATATAAAAGTCCTGCCAAACATGGGACAGTGATCTCTGTTCTGCCCTGTCCAGTGTACCAAACGCAACCCTTAGGGAATTGCAATATGTCTGTTTGGTTCACAGAATTTAGCTTTGGCATTAGAATGAACTATTGATAAATGACCAAAATGTCCTTTTTAAAAACTTTAAACTTTTGAAAACTAAAAATACTTTGAAAAATAAAATAAATTAATTAAAATAAATTAAAATATTAAATATTTCAAAAAAATACAATATATTTCAAAAAAATATTAAATTAAATAAAAAAATAAAAAACAAAATATTAAATTAAATTAAATAAATAAATTAGATTATAAATGGGGTAAAGGGTATATTTGGGATTATGAAAATATAACATTCCATTTCAACAAAATCCTAACTAATAGTGAAGGAATGTTAAAATCCCTTATTTGTGGAATTTGGTGGAATTTGAAGATTCCTTCCTTAAAAAAGAAATGAAACTTGGCCAAAGGAATTCAACATTCCAATTCCATCATGCGAACCAAACGCCACCTAAGGCTTTCACTGCATAACTTAAAAAATCCTACCAAAAAGAAAATCGATGTGAGATTACTGGTTTCAGGAATAGATGTGAAATAAGCTAGCTGTTCTCTTTATATTATGAATCTACTGCTGAGAAAAAATTAATAAATAAGAATATGCATAACCTTAGCACTTGAAGAGGCAGCAGATCCTCCACCCAATGTCTGTTGAGCTTGACCAAGTCCTCCATGTCTGTGGATCTCCTTGTGCAACTCAGGTGCCTGCAAGATTGAATTTTAATGTAAAAGATTCAGAAAAGTTTGTTAAGTAAATTTAAACTACATGATTAGTATGGGGATCCATTGCCATTTTTTTAATAAACTACAATAAATAGTTCCATGTTATTTTCCAGCCATATCACCGACAGCCGTAAAAAACAAACCCCACCTTTCCATTTATGGAGCACAGACGCCCTGATAGAACTGTAAACTGTGTCAGCCATTGTGACTATGTAACTTGTCCTATAACACATTTGGTCCCTACGATGTAAAAATTACAGTTTCGCCATCGTGGTATGCACAAACGACCGCATTTGGTCCCTCTCTCTAACAGTTGTTAAAAGAACCCGTTAAGTGAGGGGTATTTTAGACTTTTCTTACTTTTATCTCATTTTTCTTAAATAAATATATAAATTACAGGGACCAAAAATGTAACTTACTCTAAATTCTTTATTATTCTTTGGAATCTAGGCACTTACTATATTCTTCCCCTACAATTTGAGACACAAGATCTAACCTACACCTAGGGTGTGTTTGATACGTGAGACAACAGGACAGGACAGGACAGAACAAAAACTTGTCCCATGTTTGGTGCAACAATAGACTGGGACAGGATGGGAGCGAGTGGAACGGAAATGCATTTTCTGTCCCACCAAAATAGGTGGAACAAAAATAAGGGAGATGAGACAAGATTGGTAAATTACTAGCTACCCATGTCAAATTAAAACCCTAAAACCTTTCACAATTCATTGACCTGCCTACCTCACTCTCGCCTATCCAGTCCAGTTTCGTACAGTTCTGTCCGCATACCAAATGCACCCCTATAGTATAGTACAAGTTGATGGAGTTGAAGCAGAGGGAATCAATAATGTTGCAGAACATAAAAAATCCAGGAAGATGCACAAAGTACAAGCCATCACAACAAGATTGTTGTGGCAAAGAATATAGCTTGGTAAAAGCGACTAGTTTTGGCCATCTGGGGCATAAGTAACATAAACGTGGACATAGAATAATTATGTTGCAGCCTTGGTATACAAATTAATTATGTGTGCATATGTACAATACACACATATATAACGTATAATTCGTTGTGCCCAAGTCATGCTAAAAATCAACTTCTTTAAGAAAAGATGTATCAACACATCATTGCTACATAGCAGAAAAAACTTGACCTCAGATAGGAGTTTGTGGAGAAGCAGGACTAGGATAGCAAATTTTGTGCAAGGATGGTTACTGGGGTTGGGAGAGGTGCAAGGGAGTGGTAGCAGGTGGGTTGGGGAGGGTTAGACAGCCCACAACTAGGTACCTAAGTCCGAGGATAGGTTAGTAAGAAGTAGCTTTTATGCGAGTGTGACAAGAAGGGGTCTTTTTGCTCACTTTCTTGTTAGGTTGTTTAGTTGTTGTTTCGTACACCCCCTTTTGCTTTTAAAGCCCCTACTGAGATGATATGCCATATAGGTGCGTTTTGTATGCAGACAGGATAGAACAGGACAGAACAGAACAGTTGTTCAGCGTTTGGTAAGACAGAACCGGACAAAACATAATAGATAACATGACCAAATTTACCCCTAATAAGTTGTTTATATATTTTGATTGATTATGTAAAATATTAAATTATAATGAAATAAATATATTTTATAACAAAAATATAATTAGAAAGTTTTCTTCAAGATGATTAAAGTGACACCAAAAAGAAAAGTTTATGTAGTTTCCAATTTTTTTTCTAACCTCTTCTATATTTTTTTACTATTAATATTTAATACTTTACATAAATTAATCAAAACATAGAAACCATATAAAAATAATATTTTGAGAACAGTAAAGTGAAAAAGAGCATAAAATACAATAAATAAAATTTAAAGAATGAATAAAATATAAAAAAGAATGTCGTAGAAGAGAATTATATTTTAGTTTGAGGTTATATTGGTAAAACATAAGTCTTTTCTTGTTCCATGAGGTGGGGGTGAAACAGGTCTGTTCCACTTTTTTCCACTTTTTCCACCGTGTTCCACATTAAAGTCCTGCCAAACGTGGAGCATGTTCTGTCCAGTGTACCAAACACACCCATAATATAATCCTCATCTAAGCCATTGCAGTGGGGCATGCTAAATTAGGTGAAGTGAGACACACACATATAGTGAGAGAGAATTGTCAAGCTGGTGCTGCATTTTGAAATTTCCCTCACTAATTAATGCTTTAAATAGTAAATCAAAACACAATGTTGAAATTAACAGCTAGTGGCTAATAGCAGGCAGTGGCGGATCCAGGATTTTTTCCTACTGGGGTCCCCTTTAAGTTAGCTTAAATGCCCATAAAATTGCCCGATATATTTTTAGCCTAAATCCAACATTTCGAGGGTTTTTTAAAGTTTTTTTGGTAGATTTTAAGAGATTTTTAAGTATTTTGTCAATTTCGAGGGATGTTTTTGGTTTTTTAGTCGATTTCGAGAGTAATTTCGGTTTTTGGTTGATTTCGAAACATTTTTTGTTGATGGGGTCCCGAACGAAAAATTACTGGGGGGACATTAGGATAGAAAGTTGAAAATTATATATTTTTACCCTAAAATTTTCAAAATAATTTCTTTTTAGTGGGGTCCCATCCCCCCCACCCCAAGGCCCTAACAATACACTACATCTGCCACTGATAGCAGGTCTAAAAAGGATAGTCATCATTTAAGCTTGTTGAGAAATTTGATTACTTGAGCATAAATGCAGAATGACCAATTTAGTTAAAATTGAACACACAACTTCTTATTGCCAAGAAATATTTTAAAAATACTAACGTATAACAGAACTAGCAAGACACCTAACATAGAGCAACTGATGAGAAACTAACAAAGGGAAACAAGTTAACAAATTTAGTTGAATACCTTAGCACAGGATGCCAAAGATTGGAGATAATGTTCATTCCCTGGACACTGAGACAATACATTTCATCACAAACATTAACAATCAGATCTAATAAGCATGCTGGGAGAATATTGAACTTTTGAAAATTGTAATGTGCAAGAAAAGGAATGATACCTCTTCTACAGCCTTTTGGAAACATTGAACTGCCTGCTCAAACTGAATCTTAGCCACATCAAAGTCTGGGGTTAGAAACGCCGTAGCTGTGTGGGCATTCCCTAAGCACCACAGAGCCTCATGTTTTGCAGGATTGATGGCCAATGCCTCATCCAGTTTTGACATAGCATCTAAATTTTGTTTATTCATTGTGAATCAAATATAAAAGTTCTTAGCAAATTGTTTTAATGTAAAATAAAGATCAAAAACAGAATGCACGTTCCTAACAGAAACAGCATCATTTTTCCGTAGTATAAAGATTTAATAAGCATTAGCAACTGCAATAGTACCTTGAAGCATCTTCCTTGATTCATTGACATCTCCAAATTGGGATAATTCCAGCAAAGCTCCACCCCATCTTGTTAAATTCTGTAATGACATAACATAATATGTCATTTCTAGTCTCTAAGAGGTGAATGTTTGAATTCTTTGACGAAGAGAAAAAGACAATAATTATCACTTGTGGTCATTCTTTAACGATAGCTAATAATGGAAATCAATTGCTAAAGTGTAATTCACGAATTCATTAGTAGATGCTACAGTCTCCATTTCTTTGCATTACAACTATAATTGTGTATCACTAGATCCTTAACCACTTGAAAAGTTTGGTTTAGTAAAAAGTAGCACCACCTATATTTTGATTTACACCGATGTACTAAAGAAAATATCCTGAGTGTTACTTTTTTCAGTCCTTCATTGTATAATGAAATTACTTCTGTCAATAATCTTAAGCGGCATGAGGTTGATTGCTTGGTACATGTAGATTAAAGAGTCCAAAAGTATCATATATCTTTTTTTGATCTCCAACTCACCTACTCTTCAAATAATACTCATCAAATATGCATCAAGGAAACTATTAGTAATATTTTCGTTCTAAATTTCATCAATTCGAAGAAAAATCATTATAAAGGAACCACCAAAGCTGTTATCAATCGCACAGCCCAAAAGTCGTTCTTTGACCATATACATCTATCTAATTTCAAAATTAGAGGATGAATTATCATCAAATTATGCAGATATAGATTCGCATGATGTATAAACGCAAAGATCGTGTGACTACGGACAAAATCAATCAATGTCAATAAGTACATACAGCATCGATTCATAACCAATAATACATATAGATATATATACAGAGAGAAACGTACATCTACGTCAGTGGGGTTCTTGGCGTATTCTGCTTCGGCGTTCATGCGAGCATGTTCGAAGATCATGAGCCTCTCTAAATCATTCTGAGCAGAGTCCATTGTTACTGGAACTAAATCTGGTAGAATATCCGCTAGGGTTTATGACAAGCAAGAAAGGAGATTGGGGGTGACGACGTGACGTCGCTTATATGTTATTTTTAATTTTTAATTTTGTTATACACCTTAAAACGTTATTTGTAAATGGAAATTAATTAAAATGTCAAAAGTCCAACTTCAAGTTACCAAAATGCCACAAATCTCTGTCAGTTTACAAAAATGCCCTTTTTTCTGCGATGGGAGCCCGCGATCGCGGGTTCAAGGACCAATTTTGACACTTTTTAAAACTTGCAGGGACCAATTTTGAAACTTTTGACCCGCGTTCACCCGCGTCGATAACTGTTCACCCCGGCGTTCGTCTAATTTTATGAATTTAAAATGAAATGTTACACTTTCAACCCCTATACTTATTTACTAAATTTACTTTATACCTTTTACTTTCATTATTTTAATTTTACATTTAACACGTATAATCGTTTATTAACTAAAATACGTTAAAAAATACGTTTTAATTTTAACAAATTACACCATTATAATCGTCTCTTCGATACGTTCGAAATAAGCTCAATCTTGAATTTTTTTGGATTTATATATTTTAATATATATCATATACACTACATAAAAAATATTTTATATATTTAAAATTCATACCCTTATAGTTAATTATTTAATTTATGGTACATCTCTTATTTTTTTTTCAATTTTTTTTTACACTCCTATCGCATTAACATAATAATCATATATTAACTAATTCATTAAATCGTTTTAAATTATTATTATTTGAATGCGTTTATAGATATCGTGAATGGCAATAGGAGAAGGTTTCACGAGAAGAATATTAAATGGGGTTTTGACAAGTTGGTATCACTGGACTCATTTAAGAATTGTGAAAATGGGTATTTGGCGAATGATGATTCATGTGTGTTTGGAGCTGAAGTATTTGCAGTTACAGAGTATGCACAAAATGATCGATGTATTTCCAACGTAACTTAGATTAAAATTATCTCCTTCAGTTCAGTCCCGTCCCGTCCCATCCAGTTCAGTCCCGTCCCATCTAGTATGCGTACCAAACGCTACCTAAGAGTACCATAAATTAAATAATTAACTATAAGCGTATGAATTTTAAATATAAAAAATATTTTTTATGTAGTGTATATGATATATATTAAAATATATAAATTCAAAAAAATTCAAGATTGGGTTCATTTCGAACGTATCGAAGAGACGATTATAATGGTGTAACTTGTTAAAATTAAAACGTATTTTTTAACGTATTTTTGTTAATAAACGATTATATGTGTTAAATGTAAAATTTAAATTATGAAAGTAAAAGGTATAAAGTAAAATAAGTAAATAAGTATAGGGGTTGAAAGTGTAAATTTCAATTCGAAATTGTGATTTTGATTTGATATTTACACTTTCAACCCCTATACTTATTTACTAACTTTACTTTATACCTTTTACTTTCATAATTTAATTTTACATTTAACACATATAATCGTTTATTAACTAAAATACATTAAAAAATACGTTTTAATTTTAACATGTTACACCATTATAATCGTCTTTTCGATACGTTCGAAATGAGCCCAATCTTGAATTTTTTTGATTTATATATTTTAATATATATCATATATAGTACATCAAAATATTTTTAATATTACAATTTATACCTTTATAGTTAATTATTTAATTTATGGTACTCTTATAGTTAATGCGATAGGAGTGTAAAACAAAATTGAGAATACGTTAAAAAAATGAATTTTCGCAGGTAAAAAATATTTTTATGTAGTGTATATGATATATATTAAAATATATAAATCCAAAAAAATTCAAGATTGGGCTCATTTCGAACGTATCGAAGAGACGATTATAATGATGTAACTTGTTAAAATTAAAACGTATTTTTTAACGTGTTTTAGTTAATAAACGATTATATGTGTTAAATGTAAAATTAAATTTATTAAAGTAAAAGGTATAAAGTAAATTTAGTAAATAAGTATAGGGGTTGAAAGTATAACATTTCATTTTAAATTCATAAAATTGGACGAACGCGGGGTGAACAGTGGTCAAACGCGGTTCAAATTTTCAAAAATGGTCCCTGGAATTTTTCAAATATGGTCATTTGCAATTGAAAAGTCACAAAATAAATCCATCGCGGGATTCCTTCGCGATCGCGGGATTGAATTTTTCAAAAATGGCCCCTGTAAGTTTAAAAAAGTGTCAGAAATGGTCCCTGAGCCCGCGATCATGGGCTCCATCGCGGAAAAAATGGTATTTTGGCAAACTGGGAGAGATTTAGGGCATTTTGGTAACACTTGGTCAAACTTAGGGTATTTTAATTAATTTCCCTTTGTAAAATTACTTAAAATTCAATATTAAAAATAAATGATAGGGAAATTAATTAAAATACCCTAACTTTGACTCTTTCTTACCAAAATGCCCTAAATCTCGACAGGTTTACCAAAATGCCCTAAATTTCCGCAGTGGGTCCCGCGATCGCGGGCTAGGGCGTACGTGGCACCATTGTTTGGCCACGGTGTCCCGCGGAGCCCCTCAACTATGGTCGCGGTGACACTTTTGGTCCCTCCCCGCGGAGGACGCCCGCGATTGTCCCGCGATGGGCAAAAAAATTACACTTTTGGCCCCTGTAATTGAACGAATCTTGCATGTTTTTACTGTTTTTTTCCACAATTATTGTACTTTGAAGACCAATTTGTGGTTCAAATTCACTGGTTTGTTTGAGATTTCATCCATAAATATGAGTGATATGCAATCCATAATTCACACTCATTTCTTGCTCTTTCTTGATTTCTCTCTTGCTTTCTTTCTTTAAGTTGTTTTCTCTCTTGATTTCTCTCATTTCATCCACAAATGGCATCGTCATCAAACCTTAAGTCTACTCCTGAAAAAATGCCACCTAAAATCGAGATCGCCATAGCAAAAAAGGAAAAGGGGATAAAGGAATCGACACAAGAGTGGAAACAAATGATGGCCAGGAAGGAAGTCCACTTGAAAAGGGTCGAAGAGGAAGAAAAGGAGATCGCCAGGATGAAAGGGAATATAAAAGCTAGGGAGGCTCGTATTCGTCGAGAAAAAAGAAGAAATTCACCATATTATGCAAGACTTCGCAATTCTTCAAGCGAAGGTAACCGAGAAGCAAACTTGGATTGATGAAACTAAAGCAATTTTTGACTAGGTGGTAGTTGTTTTAGTACTTTGTTGTTTATGTGTTGTTGTTTTGTATTTTTTTGTTTTTGTTTTGTACTTTGTTGATCATGAATAAAAGTCTTTAGTTTGTCTGAAAAGTAGTTTTTAAGTAGTCTGAAATTTGTCTGAAAAGTGGTTCATGTTAAAAATACAACTCATAAATGTTATACAAGATTATTTCATAGCAAACACATACTAATAAATACAGTACAAAATTATCCAAATTTGAGGCTACGGCTAGACGATGGTTTGGTTTTTGAAAATCCGGGTCTACTTCTTACATGCTCTGGCGAGACGAGTCTCAAAGTGTTAAGCTCCACTTTCTCGATGTACACTTCAATCACAGTATGGCCGTCAACATACTGGCGTATGTTGGCTACATCTTCGTCGGTACTCAATTCTACCAGTCCAGTCAAGAAGTCTGCATTCGGCCTCTTAAAATACAACCTATTATAGTTTGGTTCTTCATATTCCAACTCTTTCATGATCTGTTCAAGCAGTTGCATAGAAAGATCCTCCACATATAACATGTCAACATAAATTTCTAGACCACGAAAATAATGTCTTTTGGGTGGTTCCGTGAAGTACCCACCATGGTGGACTTTCATGGTGAACAACTGTGGATAGTTATTTGTTGATGAACATTAATTAATATAGTTAGTTCGTAGAACTACACTAGTAACAAGCAAAAACTCAATGAAACATGAACATTAACCATATAACTCTTTGCCAGTGTCTGAAAACGATTCAGATAAACGCCTAAAGCACCAAACATGAAGGTTTGGGGATGCCATGTAAGAATACGTTAACGAATAATCTGTTCTCGTATATGTGTTTTACGACTAATCTAGCGTAGGTTATTTATAGGCAAATGTGGATGCTTTTACAGCACTTAGGTCCCTGTCTTTGCTCTAACACAACTTAGGTCCCTGTCTTTGCTCTAACACAACTTAGGTCCCTGTCTTTTCTCTAACACAACTTAGGTCCCTGTCAACGCTATCATATGATATAGTTATATATAACCATTACTATTCTCTCCATTTAGACTACTACCATTATGATCATCATCCCATGTTCTGTTTCAAATACCTTTCAAAAGATAACTGGTCCCAATCAATGTTCAGATCAACGCACATAAGTTATGTTTGATAAATTACAACGCACTAAACATACAATATTTATCGTCTCAATCAAGGGAAATCAACGTTCAGATCAACAGTATCATATGATATAGTTCCATGTGGTTCAAGCTCTGACGGGCCCGCGGTGTTACTTAGTTGAGTGCTTGTGCGTCTACTCCTTGGCACAGTTGAAGGGGCGGGATTTGGACACTCTCCACGAGTATGTCCTACGCATTGGCACCGAGTACATTTTCGCTGTATCGAACCTTCACCACGTGATGGACGTCGGTCGTTCTTTCTCGGTCTCCCGACTCTGTTCTTATCGTTTAAAGGTGGATGGCATGGCGGAAGCGGGTCGGGTGGATACTCCCATGCTTCAGGGGGTCCAGCTGGATTTATTACCTCTACGTATGTTCTCCGGTAAGTTTCGGACGTGAAGAAAACTACAGCCAAGTCGCTGCAATCTCTACGACCCATATGTCTTGCTGCAGCGATGGCATGGCCGCACGGTAACCCAGATTTTTGCCATTCGCGACACGAACAAGTGCGGTCGGTCATATGCACAGTCGCGTGAAGATGGTCATCCAGAACCTCGTACCTCCCATACCCGATTTCTCTTACACTCCATGTCGCCGCGTGACGTGCCCTGCGGAGAACTATCTCCTCCGCCGCTGGTGTGAGTGCATTTTGCAGCTCAGCTCCTTTTCGGCGTCGAAGTTGGTACCACTCTTGTTGAAAGGTCCGAAAGTAGTCCATAAGATTAACAATCGGACATCTACGCGCAAAACGGGAGAGTGCATTCACCGACTCTGCACTATTGGAGGTCAGAATGTCATACCGTTGTCCAGGAAAATGGGCCGCGGACCACATCTCCGGTCCAGCTTCGTCCATGACTTTGGCTGCTTCCTTGGCACTAACTCGTAGAAGATTCATTTACCGGTTAAACTCCCGATCCGTATATGCTCTGCATGCCTGCCAGTAGACATCCTTGTAGGTGGTCATACGTTTGTCCCTGGTTTTGGCGTTCATCTCCAAATGTCGACAACATATGGCGTGAGGGGCGTTTGGGTACATGGAAGAGATTGCGGCGCTTATGGAAGGAGCCCTGTCGGACATAAACACCAACCCTTGCGGGTCTCCGATGGCTTGTCTCAACATGGACAGAAACCAAGTCCACTCGTCCCCGGTTTCGGACTTGCCTACGCCGAAAGCTACTGGAACGATGGAGTTATCCCCGTCCATGGCAACCGCCAGGAACATCATACCCAAGTAAGGGCCCTTTAAATGGGCAGCGTCTATTACCAGGACACGACGTATATTTGCCAGAAATGTGCGGATCTGCAAAAACATAGGTGGTTTTCTTTGTAAATGTTATAGTTTATAATGTGTAAACATGTGACGTGTTAAAATACGTACCGCGGGTCCAAGGGCCACGAAGCACATCTCAAACCGTCCATGTGAATCGGTCCTTAGCTGCGTGACAGTACCAGGATTATGCAGCTGCAAATTATATAAATATGTTGGGAGTCGTTCATACGACTCCTCGAACGTGCCTCTCACCAATAGCAGTGCCCTGCATCGCGCACACCAAGCTTGGTGGTAACCAATCGTTACGCCGAACTGCTGGTGAACATCGTCTACGATGTCCTTTGGACGCAATGACCTGCTAGCATCAAGAATTTTGCTTTTCAGTATCACACCCAAAGTCCTTTTGGTGGCTTGTTTGTGGTGGGGATTCAGTTGCGTCCTCGTACAAGTGTGTACGTCATGCAAACTTCTAATAAGTAACGCCCCTCCTTTCTCTCCCGCGGGAATCGCGTACATCCTCCACTCACAGTTTTCTCTCGCACATTCAGCTATGTATATGCTTTTGTCAGATTTCAGCGTGTGACTTTCGAAACCCTCTTCCAAGAACTTACGTCCGACCTGACTTGCCAAGTGATCATTCGAATCAAATATTTGGCCTACTTTTAACCTTAAACTGCGATTATAAGGTGTAGGTTCGTAGGTTTGTGTATGGGTATTCTGGTCTGGAAGAATAGGGGTGTTAGTCCCAGATGGATATAACAAGTATTGTAGAAGGGGTGGGGGGGTTGAATACAATACTCAAAATTTTCACAATTTTAATTCTATTATTGAAAATCTTTCAACAAGAATTACACACAGAAAACTTAAGACTGTTGCGGAAAAGAACAGATAAACTATTCTAACAATCTTGCACAAAGTATACTAACAACAACAACTAAGAACACTTAGAACAAAGCTATCAAGTTTTTGGAGCAGTATGGAAATTTCTTGCACTGAGAGAGATATCCAGAAAGCGTGATTTGCATGGAGATGTCTTCTTCCTTTTATAGTGAGGATGAGTGTACTGAGCATTAAATGCTTAGTACGAATATCCTCCAGTTACTTGCTTCGTACCAATGGACTTATGTAAAGTTGATAAGTCACAATCACCTTTTCCTTGATACAAGGAATAGAACCCATGCTGAAAGGGAGCTCTTCTAAAAAATAGATAAAAGGACAAAAGCTCACTTTTGCCTGTCACTAGATTTTGTCCCAAAATAGATGATCTTCTTGATGTGTATTCCAAGACACTTTTACCGAAGGAGTTCCACCGATATCATTGTCATAGATCTTTTGGACCATCTGCAAAGAAAAACATTTTCACAAAGATCCCACCGATTTAAGTATCTCATCAGTGGGATGAAGTCCACCGATTTTTTAAGAACACTTCGGTGGAAGATGTCCACCGATTTTTGATGTCTTCATCGGTGGAGATGATGTCCACCGAATTGTGAGGACAACTTCGGTGGATGATGACTTATTTGTTTGTTGAGAGGAGTCTTCTATTTTCCACAAGTAGAGAGTCTTCAAGCTTGGTTTCGGTTGATCTTCGACTTCACCGAACAGTTGCTATTTTGTACAAGTCATGTAAATAACCAAACTAAAATATTCTAAGTAGGATTGTTAGGGAAAACATCGGTGAGTCAATTTCAAATCTTTTGTGACCCAACAATCTCCCCCTATTTGTATTTGAGCTCCTTTCTTAGAATATTTAAGAGTATTGAAAAAAATAAAGTGCATTTTGACCCTTTTTAGTCTTTTTGGGTTCTTTTCACATAGACCATTCTTTTTGATCTTTTTCTTTTGTATGAGTGTGTATACTATATACAGTATTTACAAGTAAAGTAACTATGTGAGAAAAGTACTTGTATTACCGAAACTTTCATACATTTTGAAATGAAGAGAAGTTTTACAAGTACTTGAGTGATGAACAGTAAAACACATAGATCATTTTCTCATTTTCTGTCGACGCTTGATTTCATCCATCAAATTTCGGTAGAAAGGCTGAGCTTCAGGGATATTAGGAAATAAGTTGTGGAGGCCTTGAAGAAACAAAGTGTCGGCTATGGGAATTTGTGCAAATCTGAAGAAGGAACGACAACCAAAACCATCATTGAAGAACAGCCCGGGAATCGGTGAGAGACTCAAAGTCGTAGTAGGATGAGGCACCGAGGTAGGGAGGGACAAGTTTAGGTTGCTTACATTTGGAATCTTCCCTTCAGTTGCCATTTCCTTGAACACCTTGTCGATAGGATTCTTGACTTTGGGAAGACAGATTTCTTCTTTCATCGATTGAAGTTTTGCCCTTTCATCGGAAGAAAGAATGATGTTGTGTTTCCTTTTAATCCCCTTCATCTTTTCCATCAATCCTTCAATACATTTGACAAAAATGTCTTTCTTTGGGTTTGCATTTCTGACCAAGTGTTGAGAGATCTCATACCATTCGGGGAGACCGAACTGTTTGAGGTGACTATCTTTCACACCTTTCATTGAGCCGTCTTCTCTATCGATGATCAGCCTGATATCCTTCGGGTTGGCTCTGGAGGTAGCAATTTTGACATTCGAGATCGGGGATCTGCTAAGTCGGTGGTGCATGGTCTTTTTGTACCAACTTATTTCTTCATTTCTTTCTTCTTCAATGGCACTTAGAACGGATTTTTGAGTGAGTAGGGGATCGGCAGACTTGGCTTTGTTGGCCTCTTCTTGTGCATCTTTCAGATAGAGAGCTTTAGATTTATCCAAATCAATTTGAGCAAGTCTAGCTTCCTTAATTTCTTGAGGAGAAAGACCGAGATCGGTGGTGGTTTCTTGGGATGGAGGCTTGAGTTTTAAAGATTGAGCATCCTCAGGTCGGGCCCCATACTTTGCCAATTCCTTCTTTTTCTTTTCTTCTTTTGCCAATTCTTCGACCGAGAGAACTTTCTTGCCTTTGTCTTTGGGAGTTTTAGAAACTTGCTCCCCCTCAGAAGATGCAAGAATTTTCTCCCCCTCAACAAGATCGGTGGTACCTGTATGCGTGGTTTCCACCGATAGAGATTTCGGTGGTGACACAGCTTGATCTTTGGTGGCCTGTGCTGTTTTATCGGTGGAATGTGGAGGCTTGTTGCTGATAGATTTCTTGATGGAAGGTAATTTTGGTTGATAAACAGACTTCTCCCCCTCAGCAGCAGCCGGAACCTTAAAACCCAACTGTTTAAATACACTGTCAAATTTTGAGTGAAGAAAAGCCAAGCTTGTAGTGGTGGCATCGGGGATCAGGGAGAAATCACCCAAGTCCATTTCCCATTGGGATTTCTCTTGCAAGTGGTCGGTGGTAGAAGCATTGGTTAAGGACTCCACTTTTGAAGACAAGGAAACAATTTCATTATGCATGGGTCGAAGTGCATCGGCAAGGGCAACAACAAGTATCTGCGGTAACTGGGATTCAAGAACTGAGATTCTGGAGTTGGCCTGTGAAATCATGGAAATTGTGGATTGTAGAAATGCAGAGTGTCTCCCAATGCTTGGAGAGGTATAGCCACCGATTTCTGGGAGAGTGAATCGTAGGCGTAGTGGATCAGCGTCGATAGTGAGATTTGGGAGGTAAGTGGACATTTCATCGGAATAGAGAACTTTCGGTGGAGGGGGATCTCAGAGGGGAGAATCTTCTCTAATTGGTGTAGGCGATCGGCATGGGGTAGGGGATCGGTGTGGAGAGGGAGATCGTCGGGGAGTTAATTGAGTCTTCGGTGAGGGAGACTCGGTGGGGTTTTCCTCGGTGGACGGGATGGTTCGGGGAGAACCAGTGTCCTCCAAAAGAAACTCAAGGAAATTACCTGGGGGGATTCAATGGGGGGGAACCCTGAGCGGGTTGTGCATCATCAATCTCAAAGAGATCGGGTGTAAGGCTGTGAAGTGAGAATTCAGAACCCTCGAGGGGAGAGACCTCGAGGTCATCTCCACCACCCTCAGAAACGAGTGGGGAGGTAAGTTGTGGTTCCTCCAATTGTACAACTGAAGCCTTTTGAGAGGCAACAGAGGAGACGGTGGGGATGATAACGGATTCCCTTGGCCCGGAAGGGTGAATTTCAACAACTGGCGATTTTTGAGAATCGACAGTTGGATTAGTCGGTTTGGCCGAAGGTTTTCGAGACCTATTTGAAAGAGATCGCGAAGGGGAAGATGAGTGCCTCCGCTTTCGAGATGGGGTTTGAACCGGGGAAGCTTCCGAGGGACCTCTCGGTAGCGTGGTTCGAGAAGCGGGGGCAGAGGTGTCGGTGGCCTTTTGTTGTTTCTTTTTAGCGCCACCCGACGTCACTCGAGGATGGGAAGAAAGGGCCACTACGACTTGGGGTTCCTTGGGAACTTCCGGGTGTTGAAACCCAGGAGCTTCCGCATCACCCCAGTGAAGATCGGGAGATAAGGCGAAAGAAATCATACCTCGGCGTAAGGGAAGATCAGTAGTGAGATGGCCAATATTGAGCGTCTTTTGGCCAACAACGGGTGATGACCAATCGTAGATGAAACTGGGAGATTTAGACTTGCGATCCGCATCCAACTTAGTACCGAGTTTGTGTTGAAGGATCATGGAGATGAACCGAGGATATGCGACATAGCACTTTTTCGGTTGTTTGATTACTTCAGTCAGCTCAGTAAAGAAATACTGAGCAAAATCCACCTTTCTTTGAAAAATTAGTGCATGAGAAAGCTTTGTAATATAAGATGGGGATTGGTCTTGACCACTTGTCTTTCTAGATAGACAATGGATCACATGAGCAAAGAAGAAGTTCCAAACCCACCCATATTTTTGCGAAGAAGAGTACCTGGTCCTTTAGAAGACTTGGAAGTTTTATCCTCAGATTGTTGGATATAGCCAAGAGTGCTTATGACTTGCTCAAGGAAGTTATCGACATGTATGTCAACATACTCTGAAAAGGCTTCGATCCGGAGAGTACTACGGACATCATCTACGCCAAAAGTAACATCGTGATCACCCTCTTCGTCAGTAAAGATAGAGGCATGAATGGCTTCATTGGAAATATCATACACACAGGAAAGCCAAAATTTGCCAATGAGCACTTTGCTCATCTTAGGGTTGCAAGAGAAAGCATGGAGAAGGGGTGAGCGAGTTAAGAACTTGATAACGGTGTTGAACTCGGGATGTGCGGGATCGGATTCGAAACGAGCGACGTGGTTGCAAGGGTTGAAGATGAGGTCTTCAAAACACGTAGGGATTTTGTTGGGCGCCATTGTTGTCGGAAAAAAATAGAGATTTTGATGGGGAAGGTTTCAGGTTTCGTAGAGAGAAAATGAGAGAGAGAGAATGGTTAGGGATGGTTTATATATATAGAAGTAGGAGGAGGGTTGATGATTTTAAAAAGGAGAGGGAACGGTTTGAGGGTTAAAGATTTAAAAAAATGGGGTAATGATGGGATATGGGAATGTCTGAGCATGGGCGGCTTGGAATGGGAAGGGTCACTTCTCATCCTGACACTTAGGGTTTTTAGGCTCATGGAAGCATGGGGAAACGTATTCAATAAGATTTAGAATCGGTGGTGAGTGGGTATCGGTGTAACAGTGATTTCGGTGAAGGATTGCTTCGGGGTAGAGTGATACCGATAATGTTGTTGAGAGCATACCACCGATATGAGAAACAATTCGGTAAGAAGGAAGAAAAGCATACCACCGATAAGAGAATCGGTGGTGAGGATCAATCAGTGGTTGTATTTGACCAAGTTGTGAGCTATTTCGGTAGAGGAAGTGCTACCGACAAAATGAAAGATTTCGGTGTAGAAAGAAACAGAAGAAATTGTCCACCGATGAGAGATCGGTGGAGGTTTAGGACACATATTTATTGGAAGTTGCACATTCCAAGTTCACTTATTAGAAAGTTGAACCTGGCTTCATCAAGGGGTTTAGTGAACAAATCAGCAAGTTGTAGATCGGTGGGAATGAAATGCAGCTCAATGTCACCTTTGGATATATGGTCCCTGATGAAGTGATATCTGATGTCTATGTGCTTTGATCTAGAATGGAGAACTGGATTATTTGCAATGGCAATTGCACTCGAATTATCACACAGAATTGGGACTTTGGAGTAGAATTGATTGTAATCCTTTAGTTGATTTTTCATCCACAGGATCTGGGCACTGCAACTTCCAGCAGCAACATATTCAGCCTCAGCAGTTGATGTTGAGACCGAGTTCTGTTTCTTGCTGGACCAGCTTACTAATTTTCCACCAAGAAGTTGACAGCTACCTGTGGTACTTTTTCTATCAATCCGAGAACCTGCAAAATCTGAATCCGAATACCCAATTAGTTCAAAACCGGAGTCTTTGGGATACCAAAGACCCAGGTGCAGAGTACCCTTTAGATACCGAAAAATCCGTTTTACAGCCTTCAAATGTGATACTTTTGGATTGGCTTGATAACGGGCACATAGACAAGTAGCAAACATAATATCTGGTCTGCTAGCAGTTAAGTACAGAAGAGAACCAATCATTCCTCGATAAAGGGTAACGTCCACAGATTCACCTTTAAGATCAGCATTGAGTTTCAAAGGTGGTGCCATGGGAGTTTTCATAGGAGAGCTATCTGAAAAGTTAAATTTCTTCAGAAGGTCACGAATGTATTTACTTTGGTTTATAAAGATCCATTCTGAAGATTGTTTGACCTGAAGGCCCAAAAAGAATGTAAGCTCTCCCATCATGCTCATCTCATATTCACTCATCATGAGAGAAGCAAACTCATCACAAAGTGATTCATTAGTGGCACCAAAGATGATGTCATCAACATAGATTTGGACAAGAATAAGATTACCTGAGGTTTGCTTGATAAAGAAGGTGTTGTCAATTTTACCTCTGGAGTATCCATGCTTTAGAAGAAAGTTGGCAAGAGTTTCATACCAAGCACGTGGAGCTTGCTTGAGACCATAAAGAGCTTTGTCAAGTCTGTACACATAGTCTGGATGAGCTGGGTCTTCAAAGCCAGGAGGTTGTTTTACATAGACTTCCTCTGCAAGTTCCCCATTGAGGAAGGCACTTTTGACATCCATTTGAAAGACTCTGAAATTTCGGTAGGCAGCATGAGCGAGAAAGATTCTTATTGCTTCAAGTCTTGCAACAGGGGCAAAAGTTTCATCATAATCAATGCCTTCTTCCTATCGGTATCCTTGAGCAACTAATCTGGCCTTATTTCTGATAACTGTACCATCTTCATCCATTTTGTTTCTGAAGATCCATTTGGTTCCAATGATTGTCTTCTTTCGGGGTCTGGGAACCAATCTCCAAACTTTGTTTCTCTCAAACTGAGAAAGTTCTTCTTGCATGGCTGTGATCCAACATGGATCTGCAAGAGCTTCATCAAATAAGAGAAAGAAAATTCACATAGAGACAAATATTTCCAACTCCTCTACGTGTTTGGACACCAGCTAGTTGATCACCGATGATTTGATCTATGGGGTGATCTTTGGTCCATTTTGTGGCAGGAGGCAAAGGTGATGGAATATGTTGAGTGAAATGAGTTGATGTTGTGAGATCAGAAGTTTGGTGGAGGGCAAAATTTTCGGTGGTGGGTGTAGGATCGGTAGAAGGCTGTGTATTAGTTGAAGTAGGTGATTCGGTGGGATGCAACCCATCGATGTGAGGATGGCCAATTTCGGTGGAAGTGATTACTAAGGAAGGTTGTAACACCCGGAAAATCCTTGTAAGTAATAATAGTCCTAATATTCCTTTATATATTGACTTCTTAGATTATAATTGAATTCCTAAGTAATTTCCGTGATTTTTACTTGTTATTTGATAACTTCCGATAGAAATCAGTAAGTTTATTCCTTAAGAAAATTAATGAAAAATAGATGATAAAGTTAAATATTAGATTTTATGGATTAGTTGGATGGGTAATTTGAATACGAGTCCAACGGTACCTTCCGGGGTAAAAACGGAGTTCTAACGAAGAAGTTACGGCCAAATCAGTAGAAATTTAGAAGGTTAGCAAACAGAAGCTGGCGCCGATGCATCGGCGCGGGTGATCGGCGCCGAGCACCTGACGTGCTAAAAGGGGGTTAAACCCACCTCTTTATCCTTAGTCACTCTTTTCACTTAGAACTCTTAAGCCAGATTGTTTGCTTCTGCTCTACACTTCTCAGACGAAATTTCCATCTAAGATTAAGGTAAGCACACATCTCTCAATCATAATCCAAATCAAGCAATTAGTAGATGAATCTTACCAATTAAACTTCAATTAGGGCTTTGCATCTTCATTTCATCTTGATTGGAGTAATTGGGTTCAAGTCTTCAAGTTAGGGTTATACCAATTGAAGAATTAAGGTGAGTAACTTGTATCTAATTGTTTGTATTATACCTTATTACCATTCTTTATCTTGATTTTGTTATTGTTAATGAGAAATCTTGGTTAATAAGCTCTTAATGGTTAAGAGGGATACAAGAAGAGTTCAAGTAAGTTATGGTGGATTAATTGTGTTCTATTATTTAGAATGCCATGGTAAATATTAGTGTTAAAAGTTTGGGTTTGATTATACATCATTGGTATGTGATTATGTTGATGGCTTAATTTATGTCTTAATGAAGTAAGGATGGCTTAATGGTCAATATGGACCTATTATTGAATTGTAAACATGGATGTTTATTATTGATATTATATAGAATGTGATTTAATACATATGGATGTATATGAACTACATGGAAGTAGTATTGATCATGTTAAATGGTTGGACCATTGTTATGTGTTAAATATGTTTGAATATTATTTGGATTAATATATTTGGTATTCACATAATTGGAGGAGCACCTAGTAGGCATTGGAGGATATATTCTTACACACCGTGGGGTAAGTGTAATTGATTCATACCTTCGGATACCGTGGGGTTTTCCGTTTTGTTATGCCTTGTGACAATACCGTGGGGTACCGATCAAGGTATATCTTCAATTATGATGTAACTGGGTAGCGATATGGGCCTTCTCCATGGAATCCAATTTGTGAATGTATCGAATTGTTATTCCTACATGCTATGATTATGCTCTATGTTCTATGTGTAAACCTCACTTAGGCTTTAAAAGCCTAACACTTGTTATGTGTTTTATGTGTTACAGATATTAGTGGTTCCGGACACAAGAAGGTTTAGACTGGGGTTGTGAGCATGGGATCATTGTTGGAGAGTTAAAGATTTGAAGATTTATGATAGAACTTTCCGACACCTTTTGAAATATGATTTCTATAGTAGAGATTAGATAAGCTAGTGGTCCATTCGTAGCTATAATTATCTAAATCTTAGTATTAATGGTTATGTAAAGATAATTATGTATACTTTTACTTTAGAGATGCGTACCACTCTTCCGTTTTATGAAAGTTTTTGTTGACCCCTGTTTTGGGGTGTTACAAGTTGGTATCAGAGCTTTAGTTTAAGTGAACTAAGTATGATGAGGAGGTACTTAGACTTAAGCTGAGATGAATTAAGTTATGAATCGTGAGATTGGGTAGAAGTATTAAGACGGGATGGCCTTAGGGTCGACAGAAATACGTGAAATTAGTACGGTAACGACGGTAATGAGGATTCTCATGTATGTAATATTCACAATCTCAATTAGCTACTGTTATTATGAATATATTGTTACATAAGCATACTTGTTTCTAAATTGTTCCAGTGACTAATGATCGGTAAAGTACGTTTCGTGTGATTATATTTATATAACCATTTCTCAGGGTTATCTTTTGTTTTATAGCATAATGATGGTAAAAACGCCACCAAGGTCTTTCAATTCTTTAGAGGACAGATCGGTAAATGATTGAGGGTTGGAAGGACAACCTAGAACTGGCGGGACTCATGAAAGTCCGCCGAGACAACCTTAAATAAGTGGATTGAAATGTGTGGAAATAGAATGTAAGATGTTTGATCAAGATGGGAATAGTATGAAATGGTTGAGTAAGTGAGCCTTGGAAGGCGTGTATAACAAGTGTTAGAAGGCTGAGAGGGTAACCACTGGTTGGAAATAGAGCGTCAATGATAAGTTGCGTGAGTTAAACGATAGACCTTGTTTGAGTGAATAGCCTTTAATTACAAGTAGAGTTTTATGCATGGTGTCCTCGAGTGTGTGTTACATGGGTTTTCGTGATTTCAAAACAAATGCATAAATAGCAATTTAGTCGATGATGAGTCAGTATGTGCACGTGGGTATTTAAAGAAAAAGGCAATACCATTTACGTCGCACAGTGAAATTTTGAGTGTAGCAATTTGCAAAATACTTCATACTTTACAAGAAAAGTTAAATATAAATGAGTGTGAGAACCGATTAGCTTACTTCGTGTCGGTAATTTCTTTCAACTTTTGTCATATGAAAAGATTTTCATTAAATATATTACGGTCATAACAACATCGTTTTGGTTGAAAAAGAGTAAGTTTTTCGGAAAGTAGTATGCAAACAATTCTCGTGATCGTTGTGCAGTACACTGAAGTTATAAGAATTTTGGGGTCATGTGTACCCAAGTTGCTCTAAGTGTTATTCTTTAAAATGAGGAAATGTGCGAAATAATATATTTAATACATTGTTATGCCTGAAGGCTATGAACGAACTAAGTCGTAAAATATTACTATAAGCTAAGAAAGAACTCTGAGAATGGAGAGGTGTTGGATAAATCATGGGAGAATGGTTGTAGTTTTGGTAATTGTGTTCAAGAGGAAGGTGAACAATGGGAGAGTTGAAAGTGGACTTTAGTGTCGGTTGTAAGAAGGTCTATACTCTTGTTTGGTAACTAGAAATACAGTTGGCAAGGGACGGTTGTGTCCGGAGGAAGGATTAGTAGTCATCAAGGTGATGAAATTAGCAAATTGCTATGAGTAGTGTGATGAGACAGAAAGGAAATACCCTCGACGTTAAATAAGAATTTATGGTGATTTTGTGATATTAGTATTGCACGAATAAGTTTGAAATGAAGACGATGAGATGTAAATTGTATTATGTTATGTTGAAAGGATTAGGTTCAGTCCTTGTTAATGATTAGATTAAAGAAGTATCGATAGGTCGACTATTGACATTGAAGTCGGCAGTTGTGTAAGATGTATGATGCCTTTTGCCTGTCACAGGGTGCGGTCTGGGTGCGTCCCGCGTATGCCTGTGCGGGCAGAAACAAAACCGTGAGCGGTACCAGCATGCTGTTATGCAGAGGGTATGCGCAAAGCAGATATTATCGTGTACGGTGAACTGGGGATTTTACAGAATGTTATAGAATGCGGACAATACATATCTTGTGAAACACCACATGTGGGGATTTTGAGTGATTGGCGAATAAATCACGAGTGGAAGAGGTTTTGGTTAAATTATTACATAAGTGAAAGTTAAGTGGTCAAAGTACGCTTTTAGAAGTTTATTGTGGTTGTGCAATAATTATGGTGTGATATATGCTTAATCGCATTTTTTTTAATAAGTGTCGGTTTAACTATTGGTCTTATGTGTGAGGACCGTTTGATGATCTTGTATTCTTAGTACCTTTGGGATTAATGAACTTTGACAAAATAATATATATATATATATAATGTGGAGTATATAGAGTTGTATATACGTGTACATATAGATACATATATGAATTGACTTCATTGGGAAAGTAGCAATGAAGGGGTCGTGAGATTTTCATGTCTCGAAGCGTGTGTTGCATGATGTGGGATTAGATGTATTTTAAATTTCATGAGTTGATATTGATAAATGATCAATAGACCCTTTGAGCAGATGGCTTGGTTTTGGACTCGGTTGAGTCTTAAGGGTATTCGTCGGTTTAATTAACTTGACATAGGCTTGGGGGTTGGAATTACATGAATTGTATTATAATTAAAGTTTACATAATGTGAATACATTGATTTTTCTTTTGAGATCATGTATGAATGTTAAGTTAGAATCGGAAGATTAAAAGTTGAAGGATCACCTTGTGGGGGGTGTTAGGATAGTGAAAGACTATTGTTGTAGATGAACATTCTACTTATGATGTAGATGGTTTATATAGAATGAAGAATTAGGCACGAACATGGTAAGGGTATGGACTATGTCGATTTGCGATGGAGTGTGCACTGTATATATAATGGTTTGGAATCACAAAGAATTAGTAAGAAGCGAGTAAGTTTAAGTTAATTAGAAACTCGTGAGTTGTAGTTCAAACTAAAGTTGGGGAGGAATAAAGTAATGAAATAGATTCGGTTAATTGTGCGGGAGAGCATGAAGGTAAATTTGAATTGTGTACGAATGACCATGAGGGATCTGGTCTGCTGTGAGATGTTATGGGTGGAGAATGTACGAACGAGTAGTGGCATTAATTGTCAAGATAAATGTGTCAACCAGTAATAAGAAGTTATAAAGAGGGAACATTAGATGAAAGTCTTTTCGGGGATTCCAGATGAATAGTACTAGTTGTCAATAAAGTTGTTGGAATATGTGGTTGTAAGATGGTGTATTGATTTGGCTATTATTGGGATAGAATGTCGAGCGGTAGTGTGAGTTTATCCAAAGTGATTTTGGTTGGGTGAGTCGCTAAATAAGTTTATGATTTTGAATCATAGGAAGTTTAATAAAGATGAGAAAGTGTTATCGGTATGTGAAAAAGTTGGGAGAAAGAGACAAATATTGATCGGAGGGTAGTACTCCATGCTAACGTAGGAAGTAATGATAGAAAGGTTGGACCTAAGAATGTAGTTATACTACAGGTTCAATGGAATTATCACCTTTGATATATAATATTTTAGTGCTTGGTTGCAATGTGGTCGCGTAGTGCGATATTGAGGTGAGGAAGTGGTAGTACTTTATACTGAAGAAACGTGTGGGTCATAGATGTAGTGATGGTTGCCGTAATTATAGAAGTATTCAAAAGTGGTGAGTATGCTCAATTTAAAGTGAGTATGGATTTTCAAGCAGTATACGTTAATGTTATTTTGAGACCTGGAGATTGAGATGTGGATGATGACGGTATTGAAGACCAAGCAATAGTCGGATAAAGGTTTAATGATAAACGGTTACTCTAAGGAGGCTTACAAATCTAAGTTGGGGAGCGGATAATGAGGAAAGAAGTAAGGTTTAGGAAATATGAAAGATAAATCCTTGTTCCTTCTAGATTTTTAATTGTGAATAAGTATATAAGACTTGAAATGAAGAGATGTATACAAAATATTTCGTATTGATATGATGTGATTTCACTAGTTAAAGTGAGAGCGAATGGTATGAGTCGTTGGGTGAAGGAATGGGGAAACAATATTAGAGAAATCGTTGAGAAATTGCAATAGAGGAATGGGGTTATAGGTACAATAGTATTATATCAATAAAATGTTAATATGACTTTAGAGTTGGAAGAAGATATGAAGATTAAATATCCACATTTGTTTTCTAAAATCTAAGATTTCGAGGACGAAATCTATTTCAAGTGGGGGAGAATTGTAACACCCGGAAAATCCTTGTAAGTAATAATAGTCCTAATATTCCTTTATATTTTGACTTCTTAGATTATAATTGAATTCCTAAGTAATTTCCGTGATTTTTACTTGTTATTTGATAACTTCCGATAGAAATCAGTAAGTTTATTCCTTAAAGAAATTAATGAAAAATAGATGATAAAGTTAAATATTAGATTTTATTGATTAGTTGGATTGGTAATTTGAATACGAGTCCAACGGTACCTTCTGGGGTAAAAACGGAGTTCTAACGAAGAAGTTACGGCCAAATCAGTAGAAATTTAGAAGGTTAGCAAACAGAAGCTGGCGCCGATGGTTTGGCGCCGATGCATCGGCGCGGGTGATCGGCGCCGAGCACCTGACGTGCTAAAAGGGGGTTAAACCCACCTCTTTATCCTTAGTCACTCTTTTCACTTAGAACTCTTAAGCTAGATTGTTTGCTTCTGCTCTACACTTCTCAGACGAAATTTCCATCTAAGATTAAGGTAAGCACACATCTCTCAATCATAATCCAAATCAAGCAATTAGTAGATGAATCTTACCAATTAAACTTCAATTAGGGCTTTGCATCTTCATTTCATCTTGATTGGAGTAATTGGGTTCAAGTCTTCAAGTTAGGGTTATACCAATTGAAGAATTAAGGTGAGTAACTTGTATCTAATTGTTTGTATTATACCTTATTACCATTCTTTATCTTGATTTTGTTATTGTTAATGAGAAATATTGGTTAATAAGCTCTTAATGGTTAAGAGGGATACAAGAAGAGTTCAAGTAAGTTATGGTGGATTAATTGTGTTCTATTATTTAGAATGCCATGGTAAGTATTGGTGTTAAAAGTTTGGGTTTGATTATACATCATTGGTATGTGATTATGTTGATGGCTTAATTTATGTCTTAATGAAGTAAGGGATGGCTTAATGGTCAATATGGACCTATTATTGAATTGTAAACATGGATGTTTATTATTGATATTATATAGAATGTGATTTAATACATATGGATGTATATGAACTACATGGAAGTAGTATTGATCATGTTAAATGGTTGGACCATTGTTATGTGTTAAATATGTTTGAATATTATTTGGATTAATATATTTGGTATTCACATAATTGGAGGAGCACCTAGTAGGCATTGGAGGATATATTCTTACACACCGTGGGGTAAGTGTAATTGATTCATACCTTCGGATACCGTGGGGTTTTCCGTTTTGTTATGCCTTGTGACAATACCGTGGGGTACCGATCAAGGTATATCTTCAATTATGATGTAACTGGGTAGCGATATGGGCCTTCTCCATGGAATCCAATTTGTGAATGTATCGAATTGTTATTCCTACATGCTATGATTATGCTCTATGTGCTATGTGTAAACCTCACTTAGGCTTTAAAAGCCTAACACTTGTTATGTGTTTTATGTGTTACAGATATTAGTGGTTCCGGACACAAGAAGGTTTAGACTGGGGTTGTGAGCATGGGATCATTGTTGGAGAGTTAAAGATTTGAAGATTTATGATAGAACTTTCCGACACCTTTTGAAATATGATTTCTATAGTAGAGATTAGATAAGCTCGTGGTCCATTCGTAGCTATAATTATCTAAATCTTAGTATTAATGGTTATGTAAAGATAATTATGTATACTTTTACTTTAGAAATGCGTACCACTCTTCCGTTTTATGGAAGTTTTTGTTGACCCCTGTTTTGGGGTGTTACAAAGGTGACCCAACTTGGTTATTTGAGGTAGAAGGATTTGATGGGTTCAAAGGAATAGAGGATGCATCGGTGGGATTGACTATGGGAGCATCACCTATGCATGAGGAAATCCATCTGTGTAATTCATCATCATCATTTGAAAGAGATGATGATCTTAGATCATCAAATTTGACATGAATGGACTCATCAATGCATTTTCTCCTGAGATTGTACACACGATATGCTTTGGAGGATAGAGAGTATCCAACAAAGATTCATTCATCAGCTTTGGGATCAAACTTCCCAAGATTGTCACGATCATTTAGAATAAAGCACACACAGCCAAAGACATGAAGAAAACCTATATTTGGTTTTCTGCCATGGAAAACTTCATAGGGGGGTTTATCATGTCTTTTGGATATCACCGACCTATTTTGGGTAAAGCAGACAGTATTAACAGCTTCAGCCCAAAAATAGGTAGGGAGGTTTGATTCACTTAGCATGGATCTAGCAGCCTCACACAGAGTTCTGTTTTTCCTTTCCACCACTCCATTTTGCTGAGGAGTCCGGACTGCAGAGAAGTTTTGAGAAATTCCTTTCTCAGTGAAGAAGTCTTCAAGAGCACTGTTTCTGAATTCAGTGCCATTATCACTTCTTACGGAACGAACAAGTTGACCATTCAGAACTTCATTTTTCTTGACAAAGTTGATGATTTCTTCAGTTGCATCACTTTTATACCTGAGAAAAGAGACCCAAGTATATCTAGTAAATTCATCAACAATAACAAGAATGTACCTTTTGCCACCAAGACTAGGAGTGCTGACTGGTCCACATAGATCCATGTGCAGCATCTTAAGAGGAAGAGTAACGGAAGAGCATTGCTTGGTCTTGAAAGAAGTTTTGGTAAGCTTCCCTTTTTCACAAGCATCACATAGCTTCTCCTTGACAAAATTCAACTTTGGCATACCCGTCACCAGCTCTTTGTTGGAGATTTTATGAAGGGTTTTGAAATTTAGATGAGAGAGACGTTTATGCCACAACCAGTTCCTTTTGGATGTGTCATCTGACACAAAGCAAACATTGGATGAATTGTTTCTTAGTCCCATATCAATGACATAAACATTTTCCATCCTTTTTCCAGATAACACCACTTTGAAGTTCTTGTCCACAACAGTACAGATACAAAGTTCAAAGATAACTTTATATCCAAGATCACACAGTTGGCTAATGCTTAGAAGATTATGCATGAGGCCTTCAACAAATGCCACTTTATTGAATGTGACAGATCCATTAGTGAGAGTTCCATAACCTTTGGTGTAGCCTTTAGCATTATCTCCAAAAGTTGCAGATGGACCTTTTCCAGACACATAGTTAACTAGTAGAGATTTATTTCCTGTCATGTGACGTGAGCACCCACTATCCAGATACCATATTTGATGGTGCTCAAAAACTTGCATGCACAAACAGATTAGTTCTTTGGTACCCATTTAGAGATGGGTCCTTTTGGGTTAGAAGAGGATGAGTCCTTAAGTTTGGTTCTGTCCATTCTTTCTTTTGGACAATCTTTGGCAAGATGAAAAGTGTCCCCACAGTTATAGCATTTTCTGTAGATGAGAGTCTTTTTAGGCTCTTGAACCTTTTCTTTTCCTTTTCCTAAGGCATTTAGTTGAATGGCTCTAGGGCAAAAGGTCTTTTTAGGTTTTAGCAGTATTTCCTTTTCTTTTCCCTTTTCTAAGACATTAATTTGAATTGCTTTAGGACCAAAAGATGAGATGTGAGGAGGAAAACTTAAAATTCCATTTCCAGAGGTGATAGCAAATTTGGAAATACTTTTAGAAGTATTTTTGAAATGGTCTTTTCCAAGATCTGAGGACTTTCTGAAAGAAGAGACATCGGTGTCATGAACTCTTTTGAGAAACTTGGTCTTTGAAGAGTTGGAGGAAGAAGCTTCATCAATAGTTAACACCTTTAGAAGATCATGGATGGGTTTTGAAAAATCATTGGAATCTTGTTTCTCAGTGGACTGATTTGAAGAAGATTCTTTTGCTTTTATGAACATTCCATATTTTAAAGCTTCACCTAGATCAAGAGAGTTTAAAGAGACAGAGTCACAAGAGCTAGACTCTGAAGCATCATCCCATACATTTGAGGAAGGAGTGAGTGCATGAGATGAAGTTTTGGGAGAGTCTTTTCCAAATCCTAGCCCATATTTGCTATTGCCACCGATTTGGTCCTGAAAAAGTTGCTCAAGATTTTTTGAAGAAGTTGTCCACTTTTTGACAACCTCTTGTTCTCTTTTTAGTTTCTTGAAAAGTTTATTTTTCTCTTTGGAAATCATGTGATTTATGGTTTTCAGATCCTCAAGCTCAGCTTTGATTTCCTCAAACTTTTCAAGTTGAGAAGTGAGATTTTTAACCTGAACAGATTTCCTTTTCTTACCATCCTTAACAGAGTGAAAGTCTTTAGTTAAAGATTCATAAACATCTATCTTTTCCCTATCTGTCATATCATTAAAGGGATGTACTGAGCATATGATGTCGAGCACCCAGAAGACACAAGAGCCATTGGAGAGGTAGCTTTTTCTGAATCTTCCACATCTTCTGAGATGGCCATAAAGCACTTGTTGGGAGAGTTGTTGTCACTGTCAGAGGTCTCTTCTTCCCAATCATGAATTTCGGCCATGAGACCCTTTCCTTTTCTAAGGATACCCTTATTTCTCTCCTTTTCTTTCTTGTACTTGGCTTTGTATTTCTCAGCCCTTTCTTGATGATCTTTGGTTGAAGACTGAGTTTCTTTCTTGGCAAGGTTTGATTTGAAAGAGTTATTTTTGGGTTTTTCATAATTTGAGGAAAACTTGTTTGAAGATGATTTTCTAGAGTTCATCACACGCTTACTTCTGCACTCAGCTGCAAAGTGACCTTTCTTTCCACAATTAAAACATTCCTCATTTGTCTTATCAGTTGAGGAAGCTTTTGTAGAAGAGAAGGGTTTTCTGAGAGATTTGGATTTGTTCGAAAAACGAGATCTGTTTTTAAAACCAGCTAACATAGCAATTTCATCAGACAACTGCTTAACCGAGATTTCTTCACCTTCATCATCGGCATCACTTAGATATGTCTCCGATTGGTGAGAAGAGTTGCTTTGGGTTTCATTGTCAGAATCTGATGAAGGATAGGTGATTCTTGGAACATTTTGAGATTTTCTGGAGTTTTCACTGACAAGAGCAATAGAGGTGCCCTTTATCTCTTTGATGAAAGATTTCCTTTGTAACTTGGTTTGTTCAAAGTTGAAGAGAGTTCCATATAAGACAGTTATAGGCATGTACTCAAGGTCCTTGGAAGTTTTGATACAAGTGCATATGTTCTCCCAGAAATCAGGGAGACAATCCAAGAACTTGTTTAGAACTTCCTCGTTATCATAGATTCTGCCTAATAACTTCATATCATTTAGAAGAGAGTTAAAATGATTATAGTAGCTAGGAAGAGATTCACCTTTTTCATGAGTGAAGAGTTCATATTTTCTTATGAGAGAAATCTTTTTGCATTTCTTCACTTCCTCTGTACCTTCGTACAGAACACATAGTGTGGTCCACATCTCTTTAGCAGTTTCAAAGTTAACTAGAGAATGATAGACTACATCAGGAAGTAAGAGAGCAATGATGGATCTAAGCTTTGAATCAAGAGTAACTAGACGTTTTTCTTCATCAGTATATTCCTTAGGATTTTTGAGAATATAACGTCCAGTACCCTTTGCTTTCTCTTTGTCGGAAGGCTCAGAAGTGTCGGAGTCACTAGAGTCCTCCTTGTCAGCTGTTTCCTTACCAGGCCTTTGCGTTTCATAGTGAGCCCAGACTCGAGGGATAATGGGTCCCTCCTTGAGAATGGTTGGATATCTAGTATCCATTCCTTCCATGAATAGCATCATACGACTTTTCCAAAGAGAAACGTTGTTGGGGTTAAACTTAGGAGGTTTGTTAATGGAAACATTTTCAGAAAAGTTGTTTTGAAAAGCATTTTCAACAGTTGAAGAAGAGGAGGCAGCCATTGCAGATCAAGTTTATGAGTTAAACTTTCTGCTCTGATACCACTTGTTAGTCCCAGATGGCTATAACAAGTATTGTAGAAGGGGGGGGGGGGGGTTGAATACAATACTCAAAATTTTCACAATTTTAATTCTATTATTGAAAATCTTTCAACAAGAATTACACACAGAAAACTTAAGACTGTTGCGGAAAAGAACAGATAAACTATTATAACAATCTTGCACAAAGTATACTAACAACTGTTTGGGCAAAAAATCACGTCGTACGACCACGACCGGAGCAGGTAAGACGCACGTCATAATCCAAATCTTGTATTAAGATAAGGTCTCAACGAGAACCCAGAAAACATCCGTCATCGCCCGTAAAAGGTAAGTCGTACGTTCCCCATGACGCACGACCATAGTATCGCCCGTCCCGCACGACCGTCACATAGAACCATGCAATCTCGACTAAGGCTAACGTTAACCTTGACTGTTACGTTTGTTAAGTGTTTAATGCAGGAGTCAAAGTCATTAAAGAGCAACGGATATAACCGACGCAACCATCAACGATCGATAGTCGTAACGGACGAAGATCATCATGGATAATCACTCCGACGACCGTTTCCAGCCATTGTAGCCGTTGATTGAATCATTAATGGAGTTAATTAATGACGCGAAGGCTATAAAAGACAAGTTAAAGCTTCATTTTAAGGGACATCAGTTAACATCCAATATACATCGATTAACATCCAATACACTTCAGCGAACATCACCGCACAACAGAGAAAATCATCCAAACTCATAGCAAAGAGCATTCAAACTCTGGAGATCGAGTACTGAAAGCCAGAACCCTACTGCGAACTCAAGAACACTCGAAGGAAAGCTCAAGTATCGCTCTCGACGCACGACAACAACCCTCGACCAACAGTTTACACTTTGTATTCACACACGACAAACACCTGTTTTCACATTTAAACACTTGTACTTTACATTTCGAAGTATTTCCTTCATTTGTATTGTAATCATTGTATGATCGACTCCCGGAACACCAAGGACATCGCCTCTGATTGGCGACCATAGTGCAGCGACGACACCCCCTGTCGTCCGCAAGTTTTTTCCTCGTTTGAGGTTTTTCCTGCGTCATCAAATTCTTTGTCTCGTTTATTTTTTCCCTCGTTGCACGTCTCGTCGAAAGATCCTTTCTCTAGTTGATTAAGTCCACATCGACCTTAAGTTGTCCCTTTGGTGCGATTTTTTGCATTAACAGTTTGGCGCCATCCGTGGGACCTCATCTAGAGGAAATCCTCGACGAACGTGCACCCTACTAATAGTTTCTTGGAGTTTTCTTCTATTTTCTGTTGCAGGAAAATGGCAGCCTCTGGAAATCCGCAGCAAGTCGTCGCTCAGATGTATCAGGAGCTCGAAGTCGCCAGGAATCAGCTCAATGCAATGGCGGAGCAGAATCGCAGAGCAGCTGAGGAGATCGCACGGTTAAGAAATCCTCTTGGGCCTCAAAATGGTCCTAGGCCGTTCGTGCAGAACCCAGTTCCAAGATCGTTCGACCTGAATGGCCCAAGACCATTTGTCCCGAATCCAGGTTCATCCGCACAGAATCAGCATCCAGGTCCGTTCATGCAGAATCAACAGCCAGGGTCGTTCAACCCAAATCCTCAGTTTGGGACAGTTCCTCCTCAGCACATAAGGCCACCACCCGTGAATAATGGGTCGCAGCCATATTTCGTCCCGTTCAACGGGGACACCAATGGTTCGTCGCATGGTAATGGCACTAGCCCCAGGGGCCAATCCCTCGACAGGGGCAAATCCCGATCTTAACGATCCCGTCGCTCAGCGTTTGAAGATGTTGGAAGACCAAAATGAGCGTGTCCTGTCCTTGCTCGCTAAGTTGCCTAGGGCAGCCGTGCCTGTCGACGTCGAGCCTCGCTCGGGGTATCAGGCGTCGCCCTTCATCGACGAGATCGCCACCGTCGAGGTCCCAAAGAAGTATAACATTCATGCCTTCACTCCCAAGTATTCGGGTGTGACCGATCCGACTGAGCACGTCGCGCAATATAAGCAGCTCATGTGGACGATCTCGATCCCATTTATGTACCAGGAAGTATGCATGTGTAAGAGTTTTGGAGCAACTCTCACTGGTCCAGCTCTCCAATGGTTAATCAATCTCAAACCCAAATCCATCGGGTCGTTTGCTGAGTTGGTTAATCAATTCTCCCAGCAATTCGCCAGCAGTCGTAAGATGGAGAAGCAGACCAGCGACCTATATTACATCATGCAGAAAGCTAATGAGTCTATTCGAAGTTATTTTAATAGATTCAATGCCGAAATGATCAGCATCCGCAATTGCGACATAAAAACCGCAATCGAAGCCTATAAGCGTGGTCTGGACGATAATTCGGGTTTATACACTGACCTGACCAAATATCCCCCGGAGAATTTCGAAGACGTCCGAGCTCGGACCTTAGCATATATGAGGATCGAAGACGATGCAGCCTTTCGTCGCAAGCACACTGACGACAAGAAGTCGCTAGGCGTCAGAAAGCCAGAGTTCAAGACAAAGGTTGTTTCCAGAGTAGAGCCAGCGCGCCAAATTTCAAATGTTCGTTTCAAGACAAAAGCAGAGGCCAAGGCCGCGGCTAAGTTCACTCAGTACCCCAAGATATCCTCTTACGAATTCAAAGGATCCACAAAGGACCTAGTCGAAGCTCTGAAAAGTTCCCAAGCTACCATTCGATGGCCAAAGAAGTCCGACCTGGACGATGCTAAGAAAGACAAATCAAAGTGGTGCGACTTCCATGCCAATCATGGTCATGCGACAGACGATTGTATCGCATTGAAGAAGGAACTAGCATATCATTTTCCGAAAGGAAATCTCAAAGATATCATCGACGATGTCGCTATTCCAGCTAATAGCCATCGACCGTCGACTCCCGAGCATGCGAAAGTTATTAATTAAAATTCCCTACGCCATGGGGAATCCAGGAGATCAAAAGAGAAAATAAACTGAAGTCGCAAGATCAGGCTCTCGACAGGTTCGTTTTTCTATCCCTAAATTAACAATATCTTTTCCACAGGGATAAGTCTACTATGGTGCCTCGTCGCACGACAACATAGTCGATCGCAGGACAATATTTCTCCGTGTTATTCTGTCATTTAAAACCCGTCTTTTCCTCCCAAAAAGAGTACGGTAATAAATGACAGGGGGCAAATAGAGAGAGTCTGAAATGGTACGTTCTCTAACTCTTTCTCATACGATTTTTTCTCGCAAAACATTTACTGACTTAAACATCGGAGGGTCGTTGGCTAGCCAACGACCAACCCCCGACATCGTTCTATCGCAGAATCGCACGACAGATTATCGCAGAGTCGCGCGACAGTAATTATTAAGTCTACTATATGATTTTAATATCGCGAGGTCGAACGACATAAACAATCAGGTCTCTAACTTGATCATTTCTCCACAGGGGCATACAACACAAACTCACCGTACGATCCGGTCGTACGATCGCAGAGTCTAAACGATTTACCCCTAAGTCTATCAACTTAGAAAATGCTTTAATCGCGTGTTTTTATATTTGTTTTACGTTCTTGTCATCGTATTACAATGAATGCCTTAGTCGCATGATTTCATATGTATCTTATGTTTCAAACGTGATTCGAATAAAGCATAAACCAAAAGATATATATTCATAAACCACTGTATACATACTCAACCCCCGATAGGTCAAGTGGCAAAAACAAACAACGAAAGAAAAAATTCTAGACGACAGGAGGAACATTGGTCGTATCCTCCTGAGGGCCTCCATCTGCCACTCCTACCGCATGAATCTCCTGCAATTCATATTGAGCATCGAAAAGTTGGACAGCCAGCTCATCGGCACGCGCTATGGCCAACTTCTCCCTATCTAAAGCCGCTCTCTCTCTTTCCAACGCTGCAACTTCTCTCTCAAGAGAAGACGCCATCAGATCTTCAATTCTTGACGTCTCAGCATGTAACGCCAAGGAAGACTGGAACGTCTGTGAAAAATAAAAGGTGCGTTCAACAACATTCGACAAAGATTACACAAGTCATGAAAGATTGACACTCACCGTGAACGCCAGACTGGCAACTCGAGATCTCATCTCTCCGGCCGGAACTCCGTGAAAACGCTCCCCGAAAGACGGAAGCAAATACTTCCCTAGATGAGGGAACGACGCCGTCCCGTCTAGGACACCATCCGCTATAAAGTCAGACGACAATGTAAAATTGACCGTCATAACTTTGGCCGATGATCCCTCGCCCCTGTCGGCAGGTATTGGGATCGACACTTGAGACACCGGTTTCGTCACCGCCGCCGGAGGCGCAGAACTTGCTGGTGTCGCGTCCATCACGCCAGGACGGCTAGATGACGCCTTCGCCTTCTTAGACAGAACAACTCTCGACGAGTCATCAACCCTCGACAACGGTTCCCTCAGGACCGTACTCCTGGTTCTCTTCTGGCTCGACCCAGCTGTCGATGGAACTCTCTGGGTCAGTCGACATTTCTTACCAGGGGAAAGAAGGCAATGAAAGCTGAAAGGAAGAAGCAATGCGTTATATAAACGTCCTAAATCCCAAACTATCTCCGCTAAATCAAAAAGATTCGGAAGAAGAATGGCAAGAAGAGCAAAGCGGAATATAAATGCCCTAAATTCCAAACAATCCCGTCTAGGACACCATCCGCCATAAAGTCAGACGGCAATGTAAAATTGACCGTCATAACTTCGGCCGATGATCCCTCGCCCCTGTCGGCAGGTATTGGGATCGACACTTGAGACACCGGTTTCGTCACCGCCACCGGAGGCGCAGAACTTGCTGGTGTCGCGTCCATCACGCCAGGACGGCTAGATGACGCCTTCGCCTTCTTAGGCAGAACAACTCTCGACGAGTCATCAACCCTCGACAACAATTCCCTCAGGACCGTACTCCTGGTTCTCTTCTGGCTCGACCCAGCTGTCGAGACATCTCCTCCTCGAAGGGCACGCTTGATTTGCTTCCCTCTCGACCTAGAAACTGATTTCCTTTCAGTTGGCACTGATCAGGAAAAATGCGAAGCGTCAGACAGGAATAAGAAATAAATGGTAAAAGACAGGAAACCATAATACACCCACCTGTCGACTCCTGTCGTCCACTTTCCTCTTCACCTTCTCCTTCTTCCTCCTCCACATCGTCCACCACCACGTCCTCGTCCTCGGTCGCCGGTTGCCACGTGGCAAAAGATCGGTCCTTGACGCTGTAACTAAGGAATCTGTCAATCTTGGCACGAGAACCTTCATTCGGGTGCGGAACGCCGAACTTTATATCTGAAGACAACAAAAGGAGAAGAATAAATAAGAGGTTAGAAAAACCATACTATGATGTAAATCGAAAAAGAGCATACCTCCCATATTCCAGTCGGGACGGATCCACTTGCTGGCGGCGTCCAGCGAATCAACACGTACGAACACATATCTGGACCCCCACCCCCGATCGTTCACTCCAGTATTCAAAACTAAGGCACGATAGCCTTTATATCTGGAATACGGGCTATAACGCCCACACTTATCTCCCTTAACTTGGTACGCTGCCAATAAATCATTCAAAGACATAGGGGGGTCCCAATCCGCAGACAAACGCTCAATAACCAAAAGAACCCGCCAGAGTTGAGGCATCAACTGCCCCGACGACAAACCAAAACATCGCATCAAATTCTTAGTCAAAGTCGAAAACGGCCATTCGAAGCCAATCTCGAAAGGATATTCGTATATCACGAAATACCCCTCGGGGAAATCCTTAGGACGAACAGTCCCCGAACTTGTTAGCTCTACTCCTAAGGGAATCTTCGCTAGATGCCTAAAGTCGTCCAAATCTTCCTGGCTAACGATGGAACTCTCTGGGTCAGTCGACATTTCTTTCCAGGGGAAAGAAGGCAATGAAAGCTGAAAGGAAGAAGCAATGCGTTATATAAACGCCCTAAATCCCAAACAATCTCCGCTAAATCAAAGGGATTCGGAAGAAGAATGGCAAGAAGAGCAAAGCGGAATTTCTTTCCAAAATAAACTTAGCGTAAGAAAAGAAAGGATTCATCGTAATCTTTATTTATGCAGTCGATCATATCAGGTAGAATCCCTGGATAACCGCTGCGCATCCCCGTCCTTTCATATGACCGCAGGGATCATCGACACCTGTCCTCGACAGCTGGTAAGCATCATCGTGTGTCAGTATGACGTCACGACCCCGTTCCCTTTTCAATTTCTCGTTCAGTTAGAAACGAACCAGTCTAGCTCCAAGGCGATTGAGGTAATTTCTAACTCTTGTCTTATTTCCTATACGTCTGATGGACAAAATTTAAAACTTAAATTTGACATTCAATTTCCAAATTTTGGGGGCAAACTGTTTGGGCAAAAAATCACATCGTACGACCACGACCAGAGCAGGTAAGACGCACGTCATAATCCAAATCTTGTATTAAGATAAGGTCTCGACGAGAACCTAGAAAACATCCGTCATCGCCCGTAAAAGGTAAGTCGTACGTTCCCCATGACGCACGACCATAGTATCGCCCGTCCCGCACGACCGTCGCATAGAACCATGCAATATCGACTAAGGCTAACGTTAACCTTGACTGTTACGTTTGTTAAGTGTTTAATGCAGGAGTCAAAGTCATTAAAGAGCAACAGATATAACCGACGCAACCATCAACGATTGATAGCCGTAACGGACGAAGATCATCATGGATAATCACTCCGGCGACCGTTTCCAGCCGTTGTAGCCATTGATTGAATCATTAATGGAGTGAATTAATGACGTGAAGGCTATAAAAGACAAGCTAAAGCTTCATTTTAAGGGACATCAGTTAACATCCAATATACATCGATTAACATCCAATACACTTCAGCGAACATCACCGCACAACAGAGAAAATCATCCAAACTCATAGCAAAGAGCATTCAAACTCTGGAGATCGAGTACTGAAAGCCAGAACGTTACTGCGAACTCAAGAACACTCGAAGGAAAGCTCAAGTATCGCTCTCGACGCACGACAACAGCCCTCGACCAACAGTTTACACTTTGTATTCACACACGACAAACACCTGTTTTCACATTTAAACACTTGTACTTTACATTTCGAAGTATTTCTTTCATTTGTATTGTAATCATTGTACGATCGACGCCCGGAACACCAAGGACATCGCCCCTGATTGGCGAACATAGTGCAGCGACGACACCCCCTGTCGTCCGCAGGTTTTTTCCTCGTTTGAGGTTTTTCCTGCGTCATCAAATTCTTTGTCTCGTTTATTTTTTCCCTCGTTGCACGTCTCGTCGAAAGATCCTTTCTTTAGTTGATTAAGTCCACATCGACCTTAAGTTGTCCCTTTGGTGCGATTTTTGGCATTAACAACAACAACAACTAAGAACACTTAGAACAAAGTTATCAAGTTTTTGGAGCAGTATGGAAATTTCTTGCACTGAGAGAGATATCCAGAAAGCGTGATTTGCATGGAGATGTCTTCTTCCTTTTATAGTGAGGATGAGTGTACTGAGCATTAAATGCTTAGTACGAATGTACTCCAGTTACTTGCTTCGTACCAATGGACTTATGTAAAGTTGATAAGTCACAATCACCTTTTCCTTGATACAAGGAATAGAACCCATGCTGAAAGGGAGCTCTTCTAAAAAATAGATAAAAGGACAAAAGCTCACTTTTGCCTGTCACTAGATTTTGTCCCAAAATAGATGATCTTCTTGATGTGTATTCCAAGACACTTTTACCGAAGGAGTTCCACCGATATCATTGTCATAGATCTTTTGGACCATCTGCAAAGAAAAACATTTTCACAAAGATCCCACCGATTTAAGTATCTCATCAGTAGGATGAAGTCCATCGATTTTTTAAGAACACTTCGGTGGAAGATGTCCACCGATTTTTGATGTCTTCATCGGTGGAGATGATGTCCACCGAATTGTGGACAACTTCGGTGGATGATGACTTGTTTGTTTGTTGAGAGGAGTCTTCTATTTTCCACTAGTAGAGAGTCTTCAAGCTTGGTTTCGGTTGATCTTCGACTTCACCGAACAGTTGCTATTTTGTACAAGTCATGTAAAGAACCAAACTAAAATATTCTAAGTAGGATTGTTAGGGAAAACATCGGTGAGTCAATTTCAAATCTTTGGTGACCCAACAAGGGGGCATATCAAAATAGTCATTTAACTGACTAAATGATTTATTACTAGGGGTATATTCTTCGTGATCATCACTATTGGTATCTGAATTGTCTATATCAACATTACCCGTTTCGAAAACATAGGTTTCGTCATCAGCAACTCCAGCACAGCGTCCTTCTTGTGGTTGTTGTTGTTGCGTCTCCGGAACATAATCAAGAATACAGCCGTTAAGACCATATGCATGGTCCAAATGAACTGTTGGGCCGTGGGACGGCTGTAGTTGAGAACCAGGCTACTCTATTTGGAGGTCTTCGTCATCAGCGTCATCGTCACCGTCGTCGTCACCTTCGTCATCGTCTTCGTCGGATTCGGCATACACAAAAAGTAACGGCGGTCTTTCTGAATCGGCTGCAAAGTGCAGAAAACCAGAGATATCCCCATCGTTGGATAACTCCACAAATGACCCATCACCATTCTTAAACACTAACTTGCAAACAACAGAAGGGTTGATTCCACATTTTTGCATGGCGTATGCAACAAACTTCTGATAAGTATAGTTTACTGACACTTTTACACCATGCTTAGATTTATAAGCAAAATTCCACTCATTGTTATCTTGCACCCATTCACCATCGAAACAGAAAAATAGTTTAGCTTTTGCAACAGATGAACTCATTTTTTCAGTAGTATCTCAAAAACAAAATATTGAAGAAAGAAAGCAAGAAAGAAGTATGGAATCGGTGTGAATTATGGATTGCATTTTACATCTATTTATGGATGAAACAACCAATCTCTCATTTCATCCACAAATTGGTATTCCAAATACACTGATTCAACATTGATGAAACAAGCCAGTGAATTTGAACCACAAATTGGTCTTCAAAGTACAATAATTGTGGAAAAAAACAGTAAAAGCATGCAAGATTCGTTCAATTACAGGGCCAAAAGTGTATATTTTTTGCCCATCGCGGGACAATCGCGGGCGTCCTCCACGGGGAGGGACCAAAAGTGTCACCGCGGCCATAGTTGAGGGGCTCCGCGGGTCACTGTGGCCAAACAATGGTGCCACGTACGCCCTAGCCCGCGATCGCAGGACCCAGCGCGGAAATTTAGGGCATTTTGGTAAACCTGTCGAGATTTAGGGCATTTTGGTAAGAAAGAGTCAAAGTTAGGGTATTTTAATTAATTTCCCTAAATGATATATGAATATGATTTTTTAAAATATATATTTAAATGCAGGTAATTAATTAATAAACATAATTAAAATATAGGGGTTTAAATCAAATAAGAACCATAAATATATTATAAACCCGTGAGAAACCAATATAAAAATATTTATTATATGATATTTTTTCATCAAATGTTAAAGATTTAAGATATTTGATTCATATATATTTGTTTCATAATATGATAATTTCATATGGATTTGTTTCATTTTGTGAATATTTTTTACGTGTATTTCATTTCACTAGGTGAATCAAAAATATTTTTTCATATGTACATTTTCACAAGGTGCACGCGAACATATATGAAACAATACCTTAAATTATAGGTTTTCATGAAAAAAATCATGTTAAAAAAATATTTTTATATTGGTTCTCACGAGTTTGTAACATATTTGTGGTTCTCATTTGATTATCGTTCTTAAAATATAATATACATCTCACTTAAAATATAAAAAATCTAAAATATAACAAAATACTTCATTGTTTTTTTTAAAACATTATATTATTAAACGTAATATAAATACATTGTTATTAAACATGTATTAAATTATAAAAAAATGAATTAAACAAGTTATAACAAAAATGAGAGCTTTTAAATTGTTAGTTTGATGATATTATTATTATTATATTTTTTTTATAGAGTCTTCAAATTTATATTTTATTCAAACATAAAAATATTATTGTTTTCTTAAAACCACACAAAACGTATTATAAAACCGAAAAAAGAAAAAACAAATTAAGGTAAAGTCTTGAAAAATCTTTTATACATCAAGTACCGCTTATTAAGGTAAATCATATGACGTGTAGCTCAGTTGGGAAAGGAGGAATTTGCCTAAATACATAACAGGCCCTAGGTTCAATCTCAGCCCCCCCTTCTCCGCGACAAAAAAGGTGTATTTGGAGTCATATTTCGTGTGGGACTGGTTAGGGTTGCCGGTAATCAATTTTTTACCCAAATATAAAGGACTTAAAATTTAATATTACAAGTTAATTAAATATAAGTACAAATTGAATTTGTATAACTAATTATAGATAAACATAACAAATACATGATAAACACTACATAATAAAACACTTACTTTTTTATCTATTAAAATATATTATCCATTTATTTCTAAATATAGTTAATATTTGTCCCTAATAAAAAAAGGAATTTAATTAAAATACCCAAAGTTTGACTTTGACTTACCAAAATACCCATTTTCTCGTTCATTTTACCAAAATACCCATTTTTCGTGATTGGGTTCGCGATCATGGACCATGGTATAAAATGAAAATATTGATCCCGCTATTAATCCCGCGACACACACAAAATCCTGCGACACAACTCAAATTTGTGATTTTTATTGAATTTCACTTTCAACTCCGTGTACCAGGACCATTCAAATTTGTGATTTGTAATTGATATTTACACCTTCAACCCCTATACTTATTTACTTACCTTACTTTATACCTTTTACTTTCATAATTTTAATTTTACATTTAACACATATAATCGTTTATTAACTAAAATACGTTAAAAAAATACGTTTTAATTTTAACAAGTTACACCATTATAATCGTCTCTTCGATACGTTCGAAATGAGCCCAATATTAAATATTTTTTGAATTATTTATTTTAATATATATCATATATACTACATAAAAATATTTTTTATATTTAAAAATCATATTCTTATAATTAATTATTTAATTTATGGTACTCTTATAGTTAAAATACATTTTATTTATTTTATTATCGATGGTCCAAGTGTAAGTATTAAAAATTGGCGGATGCTTTGTGATGAACAGACATCGATCCTTTTGTGCATACTCTGTAACTGCAAATACTTCAGCTCTAAACACACATGAATCATCATTCGCCAAATACCCATTTTCACAATTCTTAAATGAGTCCAGTGATACCAACTTGTCAAAACCCCATTTCATATTCTTCTCGTGAAACCTTGTCCTATTGCCATTCACGATATCTATAAACACATACAAATAATAATAATTTAAAACGATTTAATGAACTAGTTAATATATGATTATTATGTTAATGCGATAGGAGTGTAAAACAAAATTGAAAAAAATAAGAGATGTACCATAAATTAAATAATTAACTATAAGGGTATGAATTGTAAATATTAAAAATATTTTTATGTAATATATATGATATATAATAAAATAAATAAATCCAAAAATATTCAATATTGGGCTCATTTCGAACGTATCGAAGAGACGATTATAATGGTGTAACTTGTTAAAATTAAAACGTATTTTTTAACGTATTTTAGTTAATAAACGATTATATGTGTTAAATGTAAAATTAAAATTATGAAAGTAAAAGATATAAAGTAAAGTAAGTAAATAAGTATAGGGGTTGAAAGTGAAAATTGCAAATTCAATTTACAATTTAGTGTGTCGCGGGGTGGTCGCAGGATGCAAATTTTCAAATTACATTTTATCCCGCGATCGCGGGACAAATCGTGAGAAAAATGGGTATTTTGGTAAGTCAAAGTTAAACTTTGAGTATTTTAATTAAATTCTCTAAAAAAACCTATAATTATTTTTATGGAAAATCATCATTATCTTTATAAAGATATTCATAACTGAAACTAAAATAACTTACATTCTTTTTAGACCTAGATTATAATAAAACTTTAATTTAAACCAGAAAATGAGGGTTTTATAAGAAACTCACATCAATTTATATTTTATAATAAAATAATAGTTAATCAATTGGGAAATTAATTAAAATACCCTAAGTTTGACCAACTGTTACCAAAATACCCTAAATTTTTTCAATTTTGCAAAAATACCCAAAATACCCGCGATGAGGTCCCGCGATCGCGGGATACGGTGATGTGGCACGTATTTTGGCCCCAAATGCCCCGCGAAGCCCCTCGACTTTGGCCGCGGTGCACTTTTGGTCCCTGCCCGCGATCGCAGCCTGCGATGGCCCGAATTTTACACTTTTGGTCCCTGAAAATTTACACTTTCAGCCCCTGTACTTAGACGAATCTTGCATGCTTTTACTGTTTTTTTTCACAATTATTGTAATTTGAAGACGGATTTGTGGTTGAAATTCATTTGCACTTTTGAGATTTCATCCATAAATATCAGTAATATGCAATTCACAATTCACACTTGTTTCTTGCTTTCTTTCTTGATTTCTCTCTTGCTTTCTTTCTTTGAATTGCTTTCTCTCTTGATTTCTCTTCTCTCATTTCATCCACAAATGGCATCGTCATCAAACCCTAAGTCTACTCCTGAAAAAATGCCACCTCAAATCGAGGTCGCCATAGCAAAAAAGGAAAAGGAGATAGATGAACTAACAGAAGAGTGGAAAAAAATTATGGACAGGAAGGCAGTCCATTTGAGAAAGATCGAAGAGGAAGACAGGGAGATCAAAAGGATGAAAGGGGATATAAAAGCTCGGGAGGCTCGTGTTCGTCGAGAACAAGAAGCAATTCACCATATTTTGCAAGACTTCACAATTATTCAAGCGAAGGTAAACGAGAAGCAAGCTTGGATTGATGAAACTAAATCAATTTTTAAGTAGGTGGTGGTTGTTTTAGTTGTTTTGTATTTTTTTTACTGTGTTGTTGTTTGTATTTTTTTTACTGTGTTGTTGTTTTGTATTTTTTGTTGTTGTTAATTTCTCTGAAAAGTAGTTTTTAAGCCGCTGAACCACGGTTAAGTTGGATACATCATGCAAGGTCAAGTCAGAGGTTACCTCATTCGTGGGCCTACTCCTCTTGTAGAATATATGACAACCTCAACTCATTTGCTAAAGTGTGTGCGGGTTGTGGTACACAATGGCCATACGTGGTTGCAAAAGCAGAAGCCGTTGAAGAAGGGTCAGAAAGATTGAAGATGAAGAGCTTGTTGGATGGAACACAAACTAGCTGTGTTATCAATGTTCATTTAGAAGCATATGTATGTGTGTGTGTATATATATAATATGAAATGGGGTTTTGACAAGTTGGTATCACTGGACTCATTTAAGAATTGTGAAAATGGGTATTTGACGAATGATGATTCATGTGTGTTTGGAGCTGAAGTGTTTTAAATACACATGAATCATCATTCGCCAAATACCCATTTTCACAATTCTTAAATGAGTCCAGTGATACCAACTTGTCAAAACCCCATTTATAAACAATTCTACCTTCTCCTATTGCCATTCACGATATCTATAAACACATTCAAATAATAATAATTTAAAACGATTTAATGAATTAGTTAATATATGATTATTATGTTAATGCGATAGGAGTGTAAAACAAAATTGAAAAAAAATATGAGATGTACCATAAATTAAATAATTAACTATAATGGTGTAATTTGTTAAAATTAAAACGTATCTAATATGAATATATAAACAGACATGTGTACTCAGAGTTAACATTCACTGCCATGGATGCAAGAACAAGGTCAAGAAAATACTAAGAAAAATTGAAGGTCTCCTATTTTCTTTATGTGTGTAAATATATAATACGAATATATATATATATATATATATCATTTACAAACTAGCTGTGTTATCAATGTTCATTTAGAAGCATATGTATGTGTGTATATATATCATTTACAAATCAGTGTTTAGATCAACAGTATCATATGGGTTTGTTCCATATGGTTCAAGCTGTGACGGGCCCGGGGTGTGACTGACAGAATGTCTCCTTGGCACTGTTGAAGGGGCGGGATTTGGACACTCTCCACGAGTGTGTCCTACGCATTGGCACCGAGTACATCTTCGTTGTATCGAACTTTCACCACGTGATGGACGTCGGTCGTTCTTTCTCGGTCTCCCGGCCCTGTTCTTATCCATTAAAGGTGGATAGCATGGTGGAAGCGGGTCGGGTGGATACACCCATGCTGCAGGGGGTCCAGCTGGGTTTATTACCTCCACGTATGTTTTCCGGTAATATTCGGACGTGAAGAAAGGTACAGCCAAGTCGCTGCAATCTGTACGACTCATATATGTTGCTGCAGCGATGGCATGGCCGCACGGTAACCCAGATTTATCCCATTCGCGACACGAACAAAGGTGGTCTTCCATATTCACAATCGCGTGAATATAGTCATCATGCACCTCGTACTTCCCATACCCGATTGCTCTTACCGGCCATGTCGCCGCACGACGCGCCCTGTACTGAACGATATTCTCCGCCGTTGGTGCGAGTGCATTTTGTATCTTAGCTCCTTTTAGGCGTCGAATTTGGTACCACTCTTGTTGAAAGGCCCGAAAGTAGTCCATAAGATTAACAATCGGACATCTACGCGCAAAACGGGAGAGTGCATTCACAGACTCTGCACTATTCGAGGTCAGAATGTCATACCGTTGTCCAGGAAAATGGGCCGCGGACCACCTCTCCGGTCCAGCATCGTCAAAGACTTTGGCTGCTTCCTTGACACTGTATCGTAGCATATTCATGTACTTGTTAAACTCCCGATCCGTATATGCTCTACATGCCGCCCAATAGACATCCTTGTAGGTGGTAATACGTTTGTCCTTGGATTTGGCGTTCATCTCCAAATGTCGACATCATATGGCGTGAGGGGCTTTTGGGTATATGGCAGAGATTGCGGCGCTTATGGAAGGAACCCTGTCAGACATAAACACCAACCCTTGCGGGTCTCCGATAGCTTGTCTCAACATGGACAGAAACCAAGTCCACTCGTCCCCGGTTTCGGACTTGCCTACGCCGAAAGCTACTGGAACGATGGAGTTATCCCCGTCCATGGCAACCGCCAGGAACATCATACCCAAGTAACGGCCCTTTAAATGGGTTGCGTCTATTATCAGGACACGACGTAGATTTTCCATAAATGTGCGGATCTGCAAAAACATAGGTTAAAATGTTATAGTTTATAATGTGTAAATGTTATAGTTTATAATGTGTAAACATATGACGTGTTAAAATACGTACCGCGGGTCCAAGGGCCACGAAGCACATCTCAAACCGTCCACGTGAATCGGTCCGTAGCTGCGTGACAGTACCAGGGTTCTGCATCTGCAAATTATATAAATATGTCGGGAGTCGTTCATACGACTCCTCGAACGTGCCTCTCACCATAAACGGTGCATGGCAGCGCGCACGCCACGCTTGGTGGTAATCAATCGTGACGCCGAACTGCCGGTGAACGTCGTGGACGATGTCCTATGGACGCAATGACCTGCTAACATCAAGAAATTTGTTTTTCAGGATCGCACCCAAAGTCTTTTTGCCGGCTTGTTTGTGGTGGGGATTAAGTTGCGTCCTCGTACAAGTGTGTACGTCGTGCAACTTTCTAATCATTATCGCCCCTCCTTTGGGACCCGTGTGAATCGCGTACAACCTCCACTCACACTTTTCTCTAGCACATTCAACTACGTATTTGATTTTGTCAGATGCCCGCACGCGACTTTGGAAACCCTCTTCCAAGAACTTGAGTCTGATCTGACTTGCTAAGAGATCCTTCGAATCGAATATCTGACCTGCTGTTAAACTTTCACTACGAATATAAGGTGTAGGTTCGTAGCTTTGTGTCTGGGTATGGGAGTCTGAAAGAATAGGGGGCATATCAAAAAAGTCATTTATCTGACTACATGATTTTCTACTAGGGGTATATTCTTCGTGATCATCATTATCGGTGTCTGATCTGTCTATTTCAGAATTACCCGTTCTGAAAACGTGGGTGTTTCGTCATCAGCAACTCCAGCAGTACGCCATTCGTGTGGTTGTGGTGATGGTGGTGGTGGTGGTGGTTGTTGTTGTTGAGAATCAGGCTGCTCTATTTGGAGGTCTTCGTCGTCGTCACCCTCCTCGTCACCGTCGTCGTCACCGTCGGATACGCCGGGATACACAAAGAGTAATGGGGGTCTTTCTGAATCGACTGCAAGGTGCAGAAAAGTAGAGATATCCCCATCGTTGGATAAATCCACAAATGACCCATCGCCATTTTTAAACACTAACTTGCAAATATCAGAAGAGTTGATTCCACATTTTTGCATGGCGTATGCAACAAACTTCTGATAAGTATAGTTTACTGACACTTTTACACCATGCTTAGATTTATAAGCAAAATTCCACTCATTGTTATCTTGCACCCATTCACCATCAAAACAGAAATATAGCTTAGCTTTTGCAACAGATGAACTCATTTTTTCAGTAGTATCTCAAACACAAAATATTGCAGAAAGAAATATTGCAACAATGAAATCGTTGTGTGAGAATTATGGCTTGAATTTTACGTCTATTTATGAATGAAACAACCAACATATCAGAAAACCAATCTCTCATTTCATCCACAAACTGATATTCCAAAAACATTGATTTAACATTGATTGAAACATGCAATTGAATTTCAACCACAAATCGGTCTTTAAATTGCAATAATTGTGGAAAAAAACAGTAAAAGCATCAAGATTCGTCTAAGTATAGGGGCTGAAAGTGTAAATTTTCAGGGACCAAAAGTTGAAAATTTCAGGGACCAAAACTGTAAATTTTGGCCCATCGCGGGCAGGGACCAAAAGTGCACCGCGGCCAAAGTTTAGGGGCTTCGCGGGGCATTTGTGCCCAAAATACGTGCCACGTCAGCGTATCCCGCGATCGCGGGACCCCATCGCGGGTATTTTGGGTATTTTTGCAAAATTGAAAAATTTTAGGGTATTTTGGTAACAGTTGGTTTGACTTTGGGTATTTTAATTAATTTCCCTTATTTTTATAAAGAAAATCATAATTAAACTAAAGTAAATTACATTTTTAGAATCTCAATTATAAAACATAAATTAAATAAATTAAATCATAAGATTATAATTTTATAATCTATAGTTTGAAACCCGTTAAAAAAATATGTAGCTTTCTCAAATATGAATCATGGTCGAGGACTCAAGTTCTAGATTTTGGAACTTCACTGCATTGTACAGATACACTGCTAGTGATGAATAATTTTTTTATTTTGAACTTTGCTGCATTCCAAAATGGTGCTAAATTTATTATACAAGTTGTGGCGGATTTAGAATTTTTGTTGAGCGGATGCCCTATGAGGTGGATTATACAGCAGGACTTTCCTCTGATGTGTTTTTAATTGAATTCCACCGCTTTGAGTGAATCTTTTTACGTTTTTTGGTTAATTTCGAGTAATTTTTAAGTTCTTTTGTTGATTTCGAATAAATTTTAAGTTTTTTTGGTTGATTCAAAAGATTTTTTCAGGTTTTTTGATTGATTTCGAGAGAGTTTATCGTCTTTTTGGTTGATTTTGAGGTATTTTTTTTGTTGATGTTCCTCGTATTTTTTAATATCCCGGTGCACCTCTACAAGTTTAGTGGGTACACCTTTCATACCTTAAAAAAATCTACTTCCGAAAATAAGTTGAGTAGTTGGACAAAGTTGTATGTATAGATTAACCTGTATGTATAGATCGAGAAGGTTTTGATTAAAAAAAATCGTAGATGAAAGAGGCATCTTTTTAAATTGGGATGGACAAGTTTGGAAAAAAAAAAACTCCGTTTTCTGCATAAAGCTCCCCCTAAAAGGTTACTGAATAAATCACTTTCTATATCATTATGACACTACAAACAGTCATGTATAGCTAACCAAATAAGCTGAGTCGTATTAAGTTCAATAAGGAGTAGTTTACTACAACTTAATGAGCTTAAAGGTCTAGGAAGCTTATTTGCTCCCCCATACAGTTAAGTCATTAATCTAAAATGGTATTATGGATAAGTCAGGACCCCACACTTGTGTCCATTAAGCCGCCACAAACAAAATAATACCAGAAATGCCCAATAATAAACAACCCTCTTTCTTGGTGTCCCTCAAACCCATTGGTCCCCCGTCATTCAAACGGATGGGTTTATCCAGATAGACAACTTAACCCATATAAAACTTGGATGTAAAAAATGTAAACAACCCTTGAACTGCTAACAAAAAGCCGTTAGATGCATACATGCGATGTTTCTATAGGTTGTGAGCAAGCAAGATACACAAACCATACACTAATCCAATTTTCATGTGACCTTTTGTACTGAAAGCACATCTATGTATGTTTTCTAAATATGGTTACAACGATTATTTGAGCATGATGCTAAAGGGTTGGGTTCCGATGAGAAACAGTTATCAACCGTTGAATGCACATTAAGATGAGATGCACCGAAATAAGTTATACCGAGATGCATCGGATCAAACTCCGTATCAAACGTGATTCATGGGTGGACTTGAGACTAAAAGCGATCAAGGGTTCAAATCCACTTCTCACGCTTCTCACGTTAACTCATCTTCTCACATAATCCTTCGCCTTATGCTAATTACGTTATACGTTCACAAAACAATGTTATGAATGAAAACATTACGGTTACGCGCGTGGGGTTGGATAGGGACGTGGGTAAAGTAACGACAACAAACCACATAATATGTATGACCAAACAAAAAACAACATTAATCCACATAAAAGAAGATCTTCTCAAATTGTACAACACAACCTACCAAACCGAAAACCAGACCACATTCTCAAGTAATGGGATCAAAATTATCTTTGAAAAAACTAGTTTTCCACTTTTCATCGTTCATGGGTTGATGTCATACGACATTTTCTCTAACAATGGCGACAACATCCATAGAAATCAGAGAGATGCTGATTGAAGAAAAGATCGGATTCTTTGCAATAGTTCGGCTTTTACTGAATCAGGAACAG